>JAOPSE010000036.1:11694977-13124437 GCA_029449295.1 Zea luxurians | reverse complement strand
GTGATGACGCTGGCCAAACATTTCCCCATTTGCAAAGGGATTCTCATCGGATCCTTCATCATGATCATAGTCATCAAACTCTTCATCTTCAAATCTTACTCGACGATTGGTGCACGACGCCTTCCACACGGATTATTAAAATCAGCACGGCAACCTCCACCACATCCTCCACGGCCATCGCTGAAAAGATCGAATCCATGGCCAAAACTAGAATTCTTTTCTTCGGATTCTTCTCAGTAAAATTCTTCTAGATCTCGACGATGTGTCCTTCGACCCCCAATCGTGGGAAGACGCTCATCAAACATCCATCCCATGGCCTCCACAAGTGAGTTGGCCATGCGATATAATTCAGCCCGAGAAACAGGGGCTCCCCATCTCCATGATTCCCACCATGAACACTCGAATTGGATCATGCCATGTTAGAGGGTAGCAAGAGAAAGTGGAATATGAAAGTATTTGTGGAACACTCGATCTCATGTATTACTTACCCAAGCTCTTTCCTGATCTCTAGGACCGTGATGGTGCCCATGTAGCAGCTTCGACAGAGGTTGTAAAGTGGTCAAAAGGATCACAAGTTGAACATCTTGGTTCAGGTTTTTTGGTGGAGCTATAGGAGGCTAAACAAGATTGGCTACAATACTGCCGACCAAGTGGATTGATGTGCTAAAAGATATGAAATTGTTGCTAGATAAATTATCACCAACTCAATGAAAACTGATTTTTTTGCAACACAATCCCCTTCCAATTTTTTCACTTATCTTTTTTACTTATTTCCTTTTTTCTCTTTTTTATAACACTAATGGGGGTGCAGATATGAAATTACACGATATGAATATGATGGTGGTAACTAGCAACTTAAAAACACAAGTAACACAAGGTACATAACAGTACCACCAAAAAGGCTATATGTTTTTGTGGCTTTGGACTATAGGACAAAAAATTATAAGAGAGATGAACACTAGGATAAATATGTGGATAACAATAAGACCTACCATAATAACAAAAGCTTTAATACCAGATGACAGGCATCGAGTTATATTCGGTACTAGGGTGGCCCGATCTTCACGGTAGTACGTCCATGAACAAGATAATTGGCTATTGAAGCAACAGAAACATATGGTAAATTTGCTGAAGGAACAATGGGTAACTAGCTCTATACCTGACCAAGGTCGGAGGTGACCAAGCGATAGGGAGGGGGACACCGAAACCATATAGACTTCGACTCGATCTTCGAAGGACCGCAGAACCACAACCGAAGCTAATCCACACAATGTGAGGCAGCCAAGGCACGAACTACTGGATCCTAGATGAATCTCTTCACAAGTCCAGAAGAACAAGGAAGAACATGGGCGTAGTAAGCACTCAGTGGCTCGACTGCTCAAAATCACTTGGATTATCAAATCATCAAAGGTTTATCAATTGTTTCCTTACATCGTAGACATAGGCGGTATTTATACTAGCAACACCCAACCTTAGATAAGTATAAACATGAAAAGAAAGTATTTAACGTGCTAATGTGAAAGGGCCTCTTCGGGAGATCTCCATAACTGATTCTGCATGGTTGTTTGACTTATGCAGAACCTTCAAAATTTTGATAATAACTTCTCCTAGGAATCTTCAAATGGCGTGGGGCTAGATGCATTGGAAAGATGACTTGATAAACTTTCTATCATGCCTAATGAAACTTTGTAGAATGATGCAGTTTAATATGGAAACTTGGTCTTCAAGCAGACTGCTGACCTTCTGACTAGTCAGCACTAAAGTAGGTCGATCGCTTTACGCGGTACAGCATAGTGTTGGTTGTAATTACTGTGATGGGGTTACAAACCGTGGAAAAGGCCTATGCTCCATTTTCCTGACTGTAGCTTGTTTTCTCAAGCTAATGAAACTTTGTAAAGGCCTTGCAGTGGATCCCTAGCCATTCACCTTGAAAGTGTCTAAGGGTCTGGCTAACCTAGGCTAAAAGGGAAACATGTCTTGTGTGTAAAGATGTGCAACCTCTGTAGAGTATAAAACTTGTATATCAACAGTGCTTACGGTCATGAGCGGCTTGGACCCTCAAATGAGTAAATTATGGAATTAAATCTAACCTATCATGCATTTGCATTGCATTGCAGGATATTTCATCTATGATCTATTATTTAATTGCAATGATATTTACTTATACTTAGTAATTGCTAATAAAATTTTGATCAACAAATTTAAAAGCAATGCTCAGCCTTAATCATCTTCCTTGGTAAGTCTTATACCACATGAGCCCCAACCGTAAGTGAGATCGTGCACACTTTTCCCCACACTTGCTGAGCAATGATCGTGTGGGAGCTCACCCTTGCTACAATAACACCAGGTCAATAACAGGTTTCGTTGGAGGAAGATCATGAAGATGAGTTCAAAGAGGTTCAGGTCATAGTCTCCCAGTCAACTATGGTTGTGGAGGATCGTCATCGTAATACAGTGTAATTTATTTAGTTATTTTGTACAGTAGTTGTATTAAGTAATAAAAATGTGACATTGATTTCTGTGCCCTAAGTCATCATATGTGTGAGACTTGATCCTAACACACATTTTGAGATGCATTTGGATTTGTTCGTCAGTCTAGGTGTGACACGCTCGATGCCATCTCAGCCCCACAGGTCAGATTCATCTTCCATAATTGACATTGCTTCACACGCGCTTGCCTGAACATCCTATGCCCGCAACCACTACCCGGCTCCCACGACCTTATCTCTTCCACATGGCTCGCACTTCAAATAGGGAGACCTAGAGCACGCATGCACCCATGTTCCCATTCATACATCACCCATCCAACCACCCCCGCCCTTGTTTATCACACAGTGTCGTTGTCTTGGTCAAGCACCGCCACCGCCATTGTCTCCTAGCTGAACCGTCTGTGTCGGTAAGCTCCTCTTGGACGAGGCATATTCCGAATGCACCCTGGTTTCTCCTCTTCCCCTCTCTTGTTCCATGCCCTCACTTAGGCTTCTTCTCTAATGCAGAATTGGATCCATCGAGGACACATCCATAGATCCCCGTCGTTTGAGCCTACCAATGCCATGCTGGACCTCGTTGCACACTTCTCCATGGTGAGACTTCCTAACCATGCCCTTTCATGCCTTCATAGAGTCGCGCTGGTGAGGTTTTTGGCTCACCAAAGTTTCTAGGTGGCACACCCGCCACACCTCCGTGTCGTCCAGTCAATAGAGTCCTTACCAGTGTCCTGTTTTGGGTCATGGAGAGTCACCATCATGTGTAGGACCTTGCTTGCCCTTTGGAGTGCTGATTATGCCTCTATTGTGGCCGCTATTGCTCATCAGAGCAGCGATACATGCCACCGCATTGAAACCTTTTTCCCTGGCCATCTCTACCCACACAAGCCCCCTCCTGAGTTCCCTGAGTCGCTCTTAAGCTCACCGAGTGTCACACCAAGTTTTGGAAGGCAAATCGAATGCAAACCATGTACGTGCCAGGATTAGAAACTCACATACACAACGATTACATAATTGGACATCATTACACATTGCTCAAAGTAAATAGCGGAAAAGTATTTTATTAAAACAAGATGTCCAAGACATCCACTGAGTCTATAACATAGTCATTAACATTGAAGTGCTGAAATACGAAACGTAGAAGATAAGGCCTTCACAAGCAGCTGACTAGGGTTTGCCACTAAGAAAACTAGAACTCATCGTAGTCCTGAAACTCCTCGAAGTCCTCCATGTTGCAAGCATCTCCTCCTGAGCACTGAGGACAATGGGGACAAACTGGGGGTGGGGTGGTTTGTAAAGCAAGGGTGAGTACACATCAACGTACTCAGCAAATGTCCCGTTTGGCTAAAGTGGACTAGCTGTATGTGGAGTTAAGGCTGAGCAGTTGCTTTTAGTTGGTCAAATATTTATTACTATTAGTAGAGCCAAGTTTTAGTAATAAACTCAATTATTACCCAAATGTACTCCCTCCAAGAGGAAATACCAGAGATCATAATTATACCATCATCATTAATCATCATCATAAAAGTAACCAAAGTTCTTCTAATCAAATAGGATCCCAAGGCCCCACTTAACTGTGAGCATGGCTCATATACCAGTTTCTAACACTCTACAGAGGTCGCACACTTTACCCACAAGCCATGATTCCCATTCTGCCCGGAAAGAGCCAATCTCCATTGATCACTACCTAGGTGGCCTGGCAGGGTATCACTATGTAGCCTTTACAAAGATTTCCTAGAGGTCATAGCTGCCCGTTATGTTTCTCCGGTTTGATAAACACAGTACCTCTCCCCAAAGGAAGGGTGACTAATAAAAACCAAATCAAGAACATCTGCAACCAGCCTCGGCAGAGTAAGTACTGTGCCCGAACCCCATTGATGGCCCTACGGCGAAGCCAACTACTCCTCTAGTTCCTCTAATTAATCAGCTAAGGGCGTCTCATTCCACCCTCATGGTTGCATTGTTATCCTGGGTTGTCACTCCCCAAACTGGTCCTTACGGAGATATACTCAGGAAACAGCCTGAGTCCCCAAAGTATCACAAGAACATCATCGGGATAACATCATCGTATCATAAATATTCACATCATGTTCATTGATTAAAGTGAAGCAATAGCATAAAGTTAACCATGATAACCCAAAAGGTAAACAAGGATAAGTAAATACAAACTAGTCAAACCTTAGGTTTCAGTAATGTAATGTGAGACGATGAATTATAAAGCATGTAGGACATAATAGGTCAGAGGACACTTGCCTTCACCAGGTTGTTGCTCAGGAAGATCTTTGGTAACACACTCAAGAACCACGGGCTGCTCATTGTTTAAATAAAGCGATCATACATTCAATACATTTGGAAACGTACAAATGAACAGCACACCAAACATGTACAATCAAGTGAACACAAGTTTGATAAGACACTGAACATAAAGGGTAGACTTAAATGCTAGGGATTAATATATTTAGAGATCAGTGATTCCCTAGATATTATGGACTATATAGTTTAGTGCCACTAATATTAGTGTGACCCAAAATTATACCAGGGATCAATTCATGTGCAACATTTTATTTATCTCACAAAATTAAACATCGAAGTACCATTAGCATTTCTTTTTTATTTATTTTCTTAAATAAATTAATTAACTCATAAACTAACCTATAGCTTAGATTAAAAATCAGAGTACTCAGAGTGTGGATGAACATAATTTATTTGGACAGAGAATATTTCTATGAACATTTTGCAATTTGAACCACTAAATTTGGAGTTCATATGAAAATGATATGAAATAAACAACCTTTGAAGTTTGAAAGATGAGACTAAGTCCAAATCTGTGATTATTTAAAAAGCCAGGGGTCTGATTATAAGAGTTCAGGGGCCTGCACGCTAAATCATAGGATGGAGGGTTGATTCTCGAAAACCTGAAGGTCTCTTAAGCAAAACCGTCATGCGAAGGGGTATCAGGTAATCTTTACCGCACGATCACAAGCGAACGGCTGAGATCAAAACCCACGAACGAGCGTGCGGGCGCGGGTGGGTGAGTGCGGCTGACAGGTGGGACAGGGAAGGGCTGAGGCACTGGCGCATGGGGGCCATGGGTCAGCGGGGTGCTGAGAGTGCGGGGCATGCTGGCCGCTAGATCATCGATCCACGGTTCTAGCTCCATGGTCCACGCGAATCGTTATCCGTGCAACAGGGCCATCCGATGAAAACTGGACGGTTAGGATCAGGCATAAGGCACTTTGTTCTCTCCAGCCGACCAGGGGAAGTGGGCTGGGGCTCCTAGGGGCGCTAGGGTGGTCTGGGTAACCAGGGAGGTTAGGGAGGATCCGGCAAACACTATGGCGGGGTCGGTAGCAAGAACGAGGGTGAGGCAACCGGACGGCGAAGGGGAAGTCCTTGGCGGACCGGGGGCACTCCGGTGAGCAATCGCGGGCGAGAAAGTGCAAGGCAGGGGAAAACAAGGGAAAGGTTAGGACGGTTACCTCGAGTGGAGACTCAGGGGCTCACGAACGGTGTCTAGGGCACGGCGAGGACGCGGGTCGATGATGGTGGCTCTCCTGCTACGCAAGAAACGCTTCGGTGAGCGCGGACCAGGCGAATCAGAGGGGGACAGGTGAACCGAGGGGCATTCCAGGTGGCGGGTGATAAGGCAGAGCTTACCGGGGCAACGGACACAGCAGGGGGCTCGACGACGACCGTAGAACGGCGGCGGAACCACGGCGAGCGGCGAAACTTCCTGGGCGCGTGCTCAGGGCGAGAGAGGGAGCGAGGGTGCTCGGTTGAGGGCGCAAATGAACAAGGGGAAGTGGGCGAGTAGGGTGTGGCCTCAAAAGGGGTCGAGGGCATGCGGAGGTGGTCGGGAAATGCGCGGATGTGGGCGCGTCCGCTGTGGGAGTGTGGGCGAGAGGTTAGGGAAGCGGAGGGGACTGATGGGTGGGGTCCGCGGGCCAGCGAGAAAGGACTCGCGAATGGGCGGACAACACTGACGGAAGGGGTCCACCGAGCAGTGAGAGAGAAAGCGCGTGTGCGCGAGGGGATCGGTGCCGAGAGGGCGGCCCCACCGGGCAGCGAGAGAGAGAGAGAGAGAAGGGAGCACGGTCTGGCACCGATAGTTGGGGTCCGCCTGTCAGGGGATGCGGGCGCGCGCACGCGAGGCTAGTCCTACTGGGCTAGCTTGGGCCGAAATAGCTTTTCTCTTTTTCTCTGGAATTTCTAATGCTTTTATATTTTATTTTCCCTAGGGTTTTCAATTCTAATTCAAACCAAAATTTAAATTCAAACTAAATCAAACATGTGCAACATTTCAAAGAATATCCTAAGCTCAGCATGATGCAACATTTCATGACTCAAGGCTTTCTCATTCAGAAAAACAATTCAAAGTATATTTCCCTTCTCCATTCTCTGCTCGGATGGTTGCCGCTTGTGTCTTTGGCAAAATAAATAAATAATCCACTCCTAATTATCCTAATTCTAACTAAAAGAAAAGAGGGAGAGAGAGACTAGAGAGAGATACAAGAGTAACACCTAAATTTGGTAGGTATTTAGAAAGAAATTTTATACCCCCAAATTCAGGGTGTTACAAACCTATCCCCCTTAAAAAGAATCTCGCCCTCGAGATTCAGGGTTGGCTATCAAAGAGTTCAGGGTAATTGGCTCTTAGATCATCTTCTCTTTCCTAGGTTGCTTGTTCTTCTGAATGATGCCCCATTTGACTTTCCACATCCTGATGGTGCTTCTTCGAGTGACCCGATCTGCTGTCTCCAGAATTTGAGTTGGTTTCTCAATATATGTCAGATCCTCTTGAACTTCAAGGTCCTCTATTGGCAACTGCTCTTCTGGTACTCGCAAGCATTTCTTCAGCTGAGACACATGGAACACATCGTGCATGGCTGACAGACTTTCTGGTAAGCTGAGTTGATATGCCACTTCTCCCCGTCTTGCTTGAATCTGGTACAGTCTGATGTATCGAGGTACTAGCTTGCCTTTGACTCCGAACCTTTTGATTCTTCTGATGGGTGACACTTTCAAGTATACATAATCTCCCACTTCAAAACTTAGTTCTCTTCTTCGGATGTCAGCATAGCTTTGCTGTCTGGACTGCGCTGTCTTCACATTCTCTCGGACCATTTTTATGTTCTCTTTAGCTTCAAGCAAAATATCTGGACCAAATACCTGCCTTTCGCTGGGTTGGTCCCAATGCAACGGAGTTCTGCAATTCCTCCCATAGAGTGCTTGGAATGGTGACATCTTCAGACTGGCTTGGTAGCTGTTGTTGTAGGAGAATTCTGAATACGGTAGCCTCTTGTCCCAACCTAACTTGTCTTGCAACGCACAAGCCCTCAACATATCTTCGAGGATCTGGTTGGTTCTCTCCGTTTGACCATCTGTTTGCGGGTGATAAGCTGACTGAACTTCAAATGTGTGCCCAAAGCTTCATGTAGCTGCTGCCAAAAATGAGAAGTGAACTTTGTGCCTCTGTCTAATACTATCTTCTTTGGAACGCCATGCAAGCACACAATTCGAGACATGTATAATTCTGTCAACACTGCACTGTTATAGGTGGTCTTGACTGGTATGAAATGGGCTGCCTTTGTTAAATGGTCCACTACTACCCAGATGGAGTCATAACCAGCTCGAGTGCGGGGCAGACCAACTATAAAGTCCATCCCAATCTCATTCCATTTCCACTGAGGAATCTGCAACGGCTGCAACAAACCTGCGGGTCTCTGATGTTCTGCCTTGATCCTCTAATAAATGTCACACCTGGCAACATACTCTGCTATCTCCTTTTTCATACTGTACCACCAGAATCTCTTCTTCAGGTCTTGGTACATCTTCTCACTACCAGGGTGTATAGAATATGCTGTCTCATGAGCTTCCTTGAGAATCAGCTCCCGGATCAATTTGATATCGGGAACACACAGTCTATCCTTGAAGCACACCACTCCTTCTTCGTCTTCATGGAAATCTAGACCTTTCCCATCTACGATCAGCTGTTGGATCTCATTGATCTTCTCATCGTCTTTCTGACCTTTCCTGATATCCTGCTCTAGAGTGGGTTCTAGCTCGACTGTCACTCCTTGAGTATTATTCAGAAATCCGAGACTCAGTCTGTCGAATTCCTTTGCTAGCTCGTATGGCATTGGGTGAGCAGCCAACATATTGACTTGATTCTTTCTGCTCAATGCATCTGCAACCACATTTTCTTTGCCTGGATGATAATGTATCTCCAGCTCATAGTCTTTGATTAACTCTAGCCATCTTCGCTGCCTCATGTTCAACTCTGACTGAGTGAATATGTACTTGAGACTCTTGTGATCCATGTAGATATCACACTTCTGCCCATATAAATAGTGCCTCTAGGTCTTCAGTGCATGGACCACTACTGCTAACTCCAGATCATGGGTGGGGTAATTCTTCTCATGAACCTTCAGCTGGCGGGACGAGTATGCCACTACTTTCCCTTCTTGCATCAACACACATCCCAGTCTGGTGTACGAAGCATCACAATATACTGAGAATGGCTTGTGAACATCTAGTAGGATCAATACCGGTGATGTGATCAACTTCTCCTTCAATGTCTCAAATGATTCTTGGCACGCTGGAGTCCACTTGAACTCAACCTTCTTTGCCAGCAAGGCTGTCATTGGCCTAGCAATCTTGGAGAAACCTTCGATGAAACGCTAATAGTAACTGGTCATTCCAATGAAACTCTTGATTCCTTGGACATCTTTTGATGCTTTCCAGTCCAAAATCGCTGCTACATTATTTGGATCCATAGCTAGTCCATCTCGATTTATGATATGACCCAAAAACAAGACTTCGCTAATCCAGAACTCGCAATTACTAAGCTTGGCATACAGCTGACAATCTCGTAGCCTCTGAAGTACTTTCCTCAAATGCTCCTCATGCTCTTGCTCATTCTAGGAATATATAAGAATATCATCAACGAACACCACTACGAACTGGTCGAGGTAGTCCATGAACACACTGTTCATCAGGTACATGAAGTAAGCTGGCGCATTTGTCCAGCCAAATGACATGACCGTGAACTCATACAGTCCATACTTGGTGATAAATGTTGTCTTCGGTACATCCGAAGCTCAGATTCTGAGTTGATGGTAACCTAACCTCAGGTCTATCTTTGAGAACACACTGGCTCCTCTCAACTGATTGAATAGATCCTCAATTCTTGGAAGAGGGTACTTATTCTTAACAGTGACTTCATTCAAGGATCTGTAATCAATGCACATCCTTTTTGTTCCATCTTTCTTCTCCACAAATAGCACTAGGGCTGCCCAAGACGAGGTACTTGGTCTGATGTAGCCTTTCTCCAACAATTCATCAATCTGCTTCTTGAGTTCCACCAATTCTGGTCCGGACACTCGATAGGCTCTCTTGTAAATAGGGGCGGTGTCTGGGATAAGCTCTATAGCAAATTCAACTTTCCTTTCAGGTGGCATGCCTGGTAACTCCTTAGGGAACACGTCGGGGAATTTCGACACAATTCTAATATCCTCAATCAGGTTGGCCTCCTTGTCATATACCGACAAATACTGACAAGCTCCTTCTTCTAGTTTAGGAAAGTACAACTCAGTTACTACTTTCTTTCTGGATGGGGACACCAACTTGACGGTTCTCTTGTCACAACTGACAGTGGCTTTGTTCTTGTATAGCCAATTCATCCCTAGGATGACATCTAACCCTTGAGTACCCATTACTAGTAGGTTAGCGGGGAAGTCTATCCCCCTTATTTCAATCCTTAGATTCGGACAAATCCTATCGGACTAAACTTTTCCCCCAACTGAATTAACTCTTAAAGGTGGAAACATTGATTCTATGGGGATGTTATGTGCTACCCATGATGTAGAAACAAAAGAATGTGTGGCACCAGTATCAAACAATACTTTTGCTAGATAGGATTCAACTAGAAACATACCTACTGCCACGTCCTGAGCATCCTGGATTGCTTCGATCTCTAGGTGGTTCACCTTTCCACGGTTGTAAGCCTAACCACGGTCTCCTGGTGCTTGTTGTGGTGCTCCTTGTCTTGCTGGGGTATTGACTACTGGTGACTGCTGAGTTGTCTTTTTTGGACAGTGCTTCACCCACTAGTTTTGTTTCCCACAATAGAAGCATGCATGGCCTCCTACTTGTGCTGAATCTGCTTGGTTGTTCTGGTTGGTTGCTGGGGCAGGAAGGCAAGGTGTCTGGTTGTTCTAACGCTGGTACTGATTTCCTCCCTGCTAGTTGCTCTAACGGTACTACTGCTACTGTTGGGGAAACTGCCTCTAGTACTACTGCTGGTGTTGACGCTGATGCAGGTGCTGGTGACCTTGCTTGAATTACTGAGGTGGGTTGCCTGAGTAGCGGGGACGACTGCTACTCCTGGCCTGAGATCCACCAATCTTGTGTTTCCTGTCCTCCATCTCCCGGCGCTTCCTTTCAGTCATGACTGCTCAGTCGATCAAATGCTGGAAGGTGGGGAAAGTGTGATTCATCAGCTGGTAGTGAAGGGGGTCTACCAAACTTCTCAGAAAACGGTACTGCCTCTTAGCATCCGTGTTGACATCTTCTAGTGTGTAATGTGACAGCAGTAGAAACTTGTCCCTATACTCACTAATAGACAGGGGGCCTTGCTTCAAAGCCAGAAACTCCTTCCTTACTATCATCAGTTGTTCAGGCACATGGTAGCGACAGAAGTTGTCCCTAAACTCCTCCCAGGTGATGGCTTCAGGGTCGGCATGGGTGGCGATGTAAGACTCCCACCAGGATTGTGCTGCTCCCCTTAGCAGATGGGGACCATATAGAACCTTCTCGCGATCGTTACACTGAGCAGTGTGCAACTCGCGCTCCACAGTATGCAGCCAATCTTAGGCATCCATGGGATCAGTAGAATGGACAAAGACAGGGGGATGGCCCCTCATGAATTCTGCCTACTTGTCTCTAGGCACCTGTGGCATCTGAACTTGCACTTGGGGTTGAGGTGGGGGTGGCTGCTGCCGCACCTGCTGCATTGCTGTTAAGGTCTGACCAATTGGTTGGACTGCTTGGGTCTGCATCAGGAACATCTGCTCAATAGCCATCGGGGGTGGCGGTGGCAATTGCTGCTGCTGAGCTACCTCCTCCTGGGTGCCTGCTGCTCCGGCTGAGCACGCCTTACACCTCGGCGCATGTTCTCATATATCTACAGAAAGCACACACAAATCAGATCTGACTCTGTAGTCTTTCAGCATAAGAAAAGATATATGGAAATCTTCATAGCGCTGAACAATTGATCATCTTCACTGATAGCTTCTCAGATAAAGAGGGAAGTGGAAATAAAGGGATTACCCAACTAAATAACTGACTTTTATTATTAACTACACCATGTTGCAGGGGATGCCCACACCTTGGTGACAATCATTACAAAGATCCAACTTCATTACAAGTTTATCACGAAAAGCATCCAAACATATGATAAGCAATCTAACTCTAACTAAAACTGACTAAGACTAAAACGTCGACTTAAGCATTATTACGGACTTCGGCTCCATCGATCTATGGATCCAAATCTATCTGGGTCCTACAGTTAGGGGTACCATAATCAAAGCGACCATAGGGCGACGAACGGTAAGGGTGCTGAATCCTGACAGGGGCAGGAGAACCACCATCCAAATAGTGGCGCGTTGCGCGCTCAGCATGCAATTCCGCAACCTACGCCTGCACCTTGCCCAACTCATCAAGGGCGTGGTCCAGCTCAGTGTTGAGCACGGCGACCTGGTTGACCATGCTGTTCAGCCTGGAATTACCCTCACCAACGGGCGAGACAATCACACCTCCAGCACTGTCGGTCGAACGGCGAGGGTAGTACTTCAGGTCAAGGCCATCAGCTACCCCGCTAAACAATGAGCAATACTGTGAAAGTGCATGTCGTGCTACATCTTGCATGGCTGCCTCGCCAGTATCCCTCTCAGTGATAGAATAGTGCTCTAAGAAGGCCTCTGCACCCCGGAGATCATTGTCCAGATGGCGCACCAAGCAAGTAGCCTCCCACTGGTCCGGGTATAACCCACGACGATGCTGGTAGACTACACAATGATACTCGATAGACCAAGTGTGTTGGTCGAAGGCCCGACGCAGCAAGGTGTCGAGAGCATCGTGGAAGTGACACCCGTGAGTGGCATCGCGTGTGATGGGTCTAGCGATCCATCCATCCAGCTCCTGCTCCTCTGAGAGCTCCGTGTTGTGACTCAAACTATCACTGGTGTCGTCGTCGTCTCCGTTAGGGTCTCCTCTAGTAGTCGAGATGCCCTGTGGTGGTGCAGGGGGCATCTCTGGCTGAGGTGCAGGGGAAGGCTGCCTCCCAGACTCCACCTTCTGCTGAGGCGAGCGGGAAGAGTCCTGTTGCTCTTGCTCCTGGCATCGGCGCTCCTGCTCCTCGTGCAGGCGACGATGCAGTCTCTCTAGGTGGCTAGACTGACCTGTCACCGTGCGGCGCAGTGGGCGCTCCACCAGGCGAGACGGCAAAAAGGGAATCACTGACTTATGTGCAGTGCATCTAATACAAGCCATCTACAAAAGACATCGTAAGCACAAGAGTGAGAGTAGAACTATAAGACAAGCAAGTAAACAGAAAGAAAAGTGAGACGAGATTTTGTGAGACTAAAGGTCAAGGCAAGGGTAGAGGTGTATAGTCCTTAGGGCGACCATTCTAGTCTAGGTTAGCGGTCCTACAGTCAGCAAGGCTTTGATACCACTTATGTCACACCCAGTTTTGGAAGGTAAACCTGTTGACGACTTGTTCTCAAATGCTTCGGATTAAGAACAAGGCAACATAAAAAGTGTTAAATGTTAAGGCCCTTCGTCCTCCCAAACATTATTCCCCTTCGGGGATAATGAGTTCCGGACGAAGGTCACAAAAAACATACCTTCGTAGATTCAACAAGTAGTAACGAAGGATTCATATGAAACATGAATTGTAAATCATAGAATCATTTCTATTTTATTAACACAGAAAAATAGAAATGATTACAAATTACAAATGTACCTTCGGTCCTGAGAGAAGGTAAAAGTACAAGCGTGACGCAAATGCCAATGCCCGGTCCGCGTGAACAGTACGGGAGTACTGTTCATCTATTTATAGACGTGGGACGCAGCCCACGTGAAATTACATCCATGTCCACTACATTTGTTAGTGACTTATGGAAATCTGTCGAGGCCCACGTAGTCTTTTCATCTTCAAGTCGGTTCCCTTTTCTGCTATCGTGACGAAGCTTCCCCGCACACAGCTTCGGCTGCGCTCGTACTTCGTCTGGTTCAGGCTTCGTCCTGGCCGTGCTTCGTATTCATAATTCTGAATCCGAGAATACCTGTTCACATAATCCACTTGGAAAACATTGTCAAATCATGTTTTTGAGGACCTTCGGAGGACGAAGGCCCCCAACAGTAGCCCCTCGCAATATTAATTTGTTAATAATAAATTCAGATTGCGATATGGACGAAGGCCTTGAGCCGAAGGTCCGAAAAAACACCTTCCCTTTGCTAGAATAGCAACCTTCACTGACAAGCGGGACCTTTCAATTTTCAACGCCCTGGGCGTATAAATAAGATCGCACCGCAAACTCATTTGGTACGCGCACTTGCCATCTGCTTCGGCCCACTAAAAATTTTTAGCTCTTGTGCATTAAGATTGGTGACCTTTTTGAGTTTGAAGCTTCGGCCCCGAAAACAGCTTTTTAGGTTTTTTAGCATTTCCGAAGATGTCAGAAGGCAAGAAGATCCCTGCGGATACGAAGCTGAGCCTCGAGGAAGAGAAGAATCTGGGGTTCCTGATTGCAATGGCGGAGACCAATACAGAGAAAATTACCAAGGAGATTCTCGAAGGTTTGTCCGAAGATACTGGTGACAGCGACAGCTATGATGTAGAAAGTGGCGGGGAGGAGGCCGAAGATCGTCCATGGCGGCCAAGTCACACGGTTTTCGGGAAAACTACTATTAAGCAGAGCCATATTGATAATATGAGGGGGCGATATTTTCGAGATGTGTCTATTGTGAGGGCTGATGCTGGAGAAAAAACTTCTCCCACCCCCGAAGAAGATGAAGTTGTGATTTTCCGAAGCTTTCTCAAGGCTGGGCTTCGATTCCCCCTGAGCAACTTTGTTGTCGGGGTACTGAAAACATTTCAAGTCTACCTTCATCAACTTACTCCCGAAGCTATCATAAGAATGGGGATATTTGTCTGGGCTGTGAGGAGCCAAGGTTTGGATCCAAACGCTAAAAGCTTCTGCAACATTCATGAGTTATTATACGAAACAAAGCCCTGGGGAAAAGAACAATACCACAACAATTTTGGGTGTTATAGCTTCGGTGCCCGCTCCGGGTCAAGCTGCCCTGTGCCGACCTTTCGGAAAAGGTGGCCTGGAGCCTGGATGTCAGAGTGGTTCTATGTAAAGAATGACTTATCAGTACAAGAAGATGTCAAAAGTATCATTATGCACCCCATCTGGCAACGCTTCGGACTTCGAAGGCCGAAGGTTGAAATGGACGAAGCAGCCGAGGAATGCCAAAGAGCTTTCGGCATAGTCTGCTCTTTCATTGGGACAAGGGACTTGGTCCAAGAGCACATAGCCTTCAGGGTATGGCCACTTGCAGAAAAATGGGAAATGCCGAAGGATACTATCAAAGAGTCCGACGAAGGCGGACTCGTCAGACTGAAGTACACATTCAAATATGCAGATAAATTTATTGAACCTGATGACGACTGGTTGAAAAGCATTGAAACATTAAGTGACGAACTGCTTGGGCTATACTCGAAGGCTGAGAACACTGCGTTATCAGCAGCCTTCGGAGGCCGAAAAAAGAAGAGACTCAACCGGGTGTTTGATGCAGTTGGGTTCTTCTACCCTGATTATCGTTATCCCATTCGAGGGCAAAAAAGGAAAATCACAACCTCTGAAAAAGAAGAAGCCGCAACTGCTCCTAGCGAGCCAGAACCGAAAGGAAAAAGGTTAAAGGTCCTCACACACCGGCCACGCCATATTGAACCAGCTTCGGTGCCTGAGTTTACCGGAGAAACATCTTCGGCCGCCGAAGCTGAACAGCCAACCTTGCTGCCAGAAATTGCAGTGATGGCCGAAGCGCCATCCACAGTAAAAATGGAAGAAGTGAAAAAACCGACTAAGGAAAAAGCATCAGAAGTTTTGAGTCCTGCAGCAAATGCCGAAACAGCAAAAAACCAAAAGGGTCCAATGGTGACCCCAAAAAGGAAAAGAATGGTAAATGTACTAGATGTCTTGGAGACAATTAAGTCTTCAAGCACAACTCCAAAAAAGAGTGTTGAAATTGCTGAAGCAACTTCTGAAGCTCCAACACAACAGGTTGAAGCTGAAGCTGGGCCTTCAGAGCCCTTCAAGGAGCAAACTTTGGAAGCCGAAGCAATAAAAATACCAGAACCAATTTTAGTTGAAGAAACTGACACTGCCATCCCCGAAGCGCCTGCCAGCATGTGTGATTACATCATACGACATGCTTCGGGGAAAAAACTATCTGAAGAAGAAACTCATGAGGCTAACCATTATGCGAGGGAGCTAAAATATCCGAAGGGGGCAGTAATATTCAATGGGACAAATGAAGATGATTTCTTATACTGCCTGCCTGACAACAAAGAGCTATCTGTCTGCCGAGAGATGGCCAGGAGTATTGGTTTCCCGAAGCTTGAATCTGGATTAAGCGCCATGACGAAAGAAGATCTCGCAGACAGTCTTGCGTACAACAGCCTGAAGGTATGGGAATTAAATGCTTGAAAAACCCCCTTATTATTTTTTACGCAACTCATTCCTTTTATTCTTATATGGATTCTTTTTTCGTATAGGGCCTGATCCTAAGCAACGCACTAAGAGCCCAAAAGAGCGCCAAAGATGAAAGCTATGAAATTGTGTTTAACAATTTACGTTCCGAAGTCATAAAGCTGAGGAACGAAGCTCTAGAAAAAGACAAAATTCTGGTTACTCTAGTAGACAAGATAAAAAAGGACGAAGCTGCTGCAAAGATTCAGGCCGAAGCTCAGAAACACGAGATCAAAGATCTTCAGAAACAATTAGCCCGGGCGAAAGAAGAACGTGTTCTTGAGGAAACAAAACGAGAACTTAGTGATCATATGGTGGATAAGTTGGAGTTAAGGGTTAAGGAGCTTCGTGCCTTTCAAAGAAAATGCTATGTTAAATCTGTAGAATGCGTGAATAAAATTAAAAGCAGCTTCGCCAGCGTGGGCGCCTTTTCCAGCGAAGAGAATTTCTCTCGAGGTAATCCCGAAGGTCCACTGGAATGGATAAGTCACGAAGCAGAGGCCTTCGAAGAGATCCTGAGCAGTCGTGGCGACATCTGCGCTTTTTCGGGCGCCAGAGGAATTGCTTCTGTCTTAGAGAAGAAAGGTTGCGGGCATGTAAAATTTTTAGCTCAGTCCGAAGCTGCCTTATCTTCCGAAGACATCAAGGACCCCTCGGCCGAAGCAAGCGTTGTTGGTGGCAAATTTTTTATTGATATCTGGAACGACGGTGGCCGAGGAATGGCGCAAGAAATCATCCAAAGGAGCGAAAAAGGCATCCATGATGCTAGGAAAGTGGCAGAAGCTGCCGAAAGAAGTACAGAGCCCGAAAGGCAATTAGGTATTAATTAGCCGTTCTTATTGTGTTGTAATTTTTATTTCAAATTTTGCTCACGATTTGTAATAGTAATGAAGAAATGTTCTCTCCCCTCAGATGCTGTTGGATCGACTGCCGACCCCCACACAGAAGGGGATGATGCAATTAAACAAATGGCCGAAGCTATCATGGACAAAGTTGTTGATCAACTTTTAAATGAAGCCGCCGAAGCAGTATTAAGAGAAGACTAGATGCTATTTAGAAAAACAGTTAAAGTGTGATCTATGTAACATTTTGTACATTTGAATGTAATATACAAGTTTCTTTCCATTATTCAATTCTTTACGATGCATGAAACTTTAAATACATACCATTTTTGAGCCTTCGGCGAAAAAAACACCTTCCCTTCTTTTCATGCTTCGTGAAGAAGACATTCTTCGTTAAAATTATTCTGATGAATCACATCCATGCTTCGTGAAATCATTATCCGAAGCTGTATTCCGAAGCTATACAATTTCGATGTCATTTTCTCAAAGCATCCTTTCGAAGGTTGAGAGTGTCACCTTCTTTTGCCAAATGCAATATGATGTATGATGCTTATGCTATGCAAAATGATGTGATGATGTTATGCTATGCATGTGACATTTGTTCCGAAGATACACATAAAATATATTCGTAAGCTCTGCATTCCCTTAGGAACGTCTTTGGAGCTTCTTCGTCTTTTACTTAGACGATCTCAGCGTTGACTTTTCGCTGTAAGCCTCCCTTAGGAGCTTCTTCGCCCTTTACTTAGGCGGTATCAGCGTTGACTTTTCGCTGTAAGCCTCCCTTAGGAGCTTCTTCGCCTTTTACTTAGGCGGTATCAGCGTTGACTTTTCGCTGTAGGCTCTGCATTCCTTTAGGAACGACTTCTGAGCAGAAAACTTACACTGCGCTCCCTTTGGAACGACTTTTTGTGACTTCACAAACTTACTCTGCGTTCCTTAGAACGACTTTCTGTTACTCCGAAGGATTTTTAATTCGAAGGTCCTCCTTGGTAACGGAAAAAATTTTAAGCTTCAGCAACTTAAGCTTGTGGAGCAAATAGATCTTCCTCGTGGAAAACAACGAAATTATTACATGAAAACTATCAATGTTTTTTGCTTCACAGAAAATAAAACTGAATAGGAAAGACTGCTATCAAAGGTAGGATATGTGTCAATAAATGTGCTTCGACTCTGGCACAGTGCTGTTGACTGTGCGAGCTTCGGACTGCTCTCTGAAGTCCCTCTGATGTGGAGCGTATTGACTCCCTTCTGGCTGTTGACCTTGCTGCAATGGAGGTGGGGGCGGAAGCTGTTGCCAGGAAGCTTGAGGTTGACTTGCCGAAGCTACAGAAGCTGCAGGGTGGTTGTCTATGTATTGTGGGATATAAGGCGGATGATACGAAGCAGTATGCATGACCTGCTTCGGCTGAGCTTGTTGAGATGCAGCTTCGGCAATTTCCTTTTGCTTCTGGATTGTAATATGGCACGACCTAGTGGTATGGCCCTTGCCTTCTCCACAGAACAAGCAAAACAGTCTCCTTGGCTGATCTCCGAATCTTCCGCCGAAGCCCCTGGCGCCTCTGCCTCTTGGAGCTGGTGGCCGGAAGGAAGTTTGTTGTTGCCCCGAAGCCTGTGAGGAGCACTGCAGTCTGTTCTGCTGACTCCCCTTATCATCATTCTGAGTGTTGTGGATGGACCGGACATGCCTCAGGTAGTATCTCCCTCCGAAGCCCCTGGTCATTTCAGAAAATCTGAAGGCCTCCTCCCTTCTTTGGCGAAAGTCATTGTCAGCCCGAATGTACTCATCCATCTTTTGGAGCAGTTTCTCCAAGGTCTGAGGAGGCTTCCGAGCAAAGTATTGAGCTGCAGGTCCAGGACGAAGCCCCTTAATCATGGCTTCGATAACAATTTCATTGGGCACCGTTGGTGCCTGCGCCCTCAATCGTAAGAACCTTCGGACATACGCCTGAAGGTATTCTTCGTGATCCTGAACACACTGGAACAAGGCTTGAGCTGTGACCGGCTTTGTCTGAAATCCTTGAAAGCTGGTCAGTAACATGTCCTTCAGCTTCTGCCATGAAGTGATTGTTCCTGGCCGAAGGGAGGAATACCAGGTCTGAGCAACATTCCTGACGGCCATAACGAAAGACTTCGCCATGACTGCAGCATTGCCCCCGTACGAAGACACTGTTGCTTCGTAGCTCATCAAGAATTGCTTCGGGTCGGAGTGGCCGTCAAACATGGGAAGCTGAGGTGGCTTATAGGATGGAGGCCAAGGTGTAGCCTGCAGCTCAGCGGACAGAGGAGAAGCATCATCAAAAACAAAATTTCCCTGATGGAAATTGTCATACCAGTCATCTTCGTTGACGAAGCCCTCCTGATGAAGGTCTTTCTGATGAGGCCTTCTGTTCTGCTCATCGTGAGTAAGATGGCGAACTTCCTCAGAGGCTTCGTCTATTTGCCTCTGCAACTCAGCTAGGCGGGCCATCTTCTCCTTCTTCCTCTGCACTTGTTGATGTAGCATCTCCATATCCCTGATTTCTTGGTCTAGCTCTTCTTCCTCTGCACTTGTTGACGACTTGTTCTCAAATGCTTCGGATTAAGAACAAGGCAACATAAAAAGTGTTAAATGTTAAGGCCCTTCGTCCTCCCAAACATTATTCCCCTTCGGGGATAATGAGTTCCGGACGAAGGTCACAAAAAACATACCTTCGTAGATTCAACAAGTAGTAACGAAGGATTCATATGAAACATGAATTGTAAATCATAGAATCATTTCTATTTTATTAACACAGAAAAATAGAAATGATTACAAATTACAAATGTACCTTCGGTCCTGAGAGAAGGTAAAAGTACAAGCGTGACGCAAATGCCAATGCCCGGTCCGCGTGAACAGTACGGGAGTACTGTTCATCTATTTATAGACGTGGGACGCAGCCCACGTGAAATTACATCCATGTCCACTACATTTGTTAGTGACTTATGGAAATCTGTCGAGGCCCACGTAGTCTTTTCATCTTCAAGTCGGTTCCCTTTTCTGCTATCGTGACGAAGCTTCCCCGCACACAGCTTCGGCTGCGCTCGTACTTCGTCTGGTTCAGGCTTCGTCCTGGCCGTGCTTCGTATTCATAATTCTGAATCCGAGAATACCTGTTCACATAATCCACTTGGAAAACATTGTCAAATCATGTTTTTGAGGACCTTCGGAGGACGAAGGCCCCCAACAAAACCAAATGCGAACCATGTACATGCCAGGATCAGAAACTCACGTACACAGCGATTACATAATTGTACATCATTACACATTGCTCAAAGTAAATAGCGGAAAAGTACTTTATTACAACAAGATGTCCAAGACATCCACTGAGTCTATAACATAGTCATTAACATCAAAGTGCTGAAATACGAAACGTAGAAGATAAGGCCTTCGCAGGCAGCTGACTGGGGGTTTGCCACTAAGAAAAACTAGAACTCATCATAGTCCTAAAACTCCTCAAAGTCCTCCATGTTGCCAGCATCTCCTCCTGAGAACTGAGTATAGTGGGGACAACCTGGGGGTGGGTGGTTTGTAAAGCAAGGGTGAGTACACATCAACGTACTCAGCAAATGTCCCATTTGGCTAAAGTGGACTAGTTGTATGTGGAGTTAAGGCTGAGCAGTTGCTTTTAGTTGGTCAAATATGTATTACTATTAGTAGAGCCAAGTTTAGTAATAAACTCAGTTATTACACAAATGTACTCCCTCCAAGAGGAAATACCAGAGATCATAATTATACCATCATCATCATAAAAGTAACCAAAGTTCTTCTAATTAAAGAAGATCCCAAGGCCGCTCTTAACCATGAGCACGACTGATATACTAGTTTCTAACACTCTGCAGAGGACACACACTTTACCCACAAGCCATGATTCTCATTCTGCCTAGAAAGAGCCAATCTCCATTGACCACTACCTAGGTGGCTTGGCAGGGTATCACTACGTAGCCTTTACAAAGATTTCCCAGAGGTCATAGCCGCTCGTTAGGTATCTCCGGTTTGATAAACAGAGTACCTCTCCCCAAAGGAAGGGTGACTAACAAAACCAAATCAAGAACCTCTGCAATCAGCCTCGGCAGAGCAAGTACTATGCCCGAACCCCATTGATGGCCCTATGGCGAAGCCAACTACTCCTCTGGTTCCTCTAATTAATCAGCTAAGGGCATCCCATTCCACCCTCATGGTTGCACTGTTATCTCGGGTTGTCACTCCCCAAACCGGTCCTTACAGAGAGGTACTCAGGAAACTGCCTAAGTCCCCTAAAGTATCACAAGAACATCATCGGGATAACATCATCGTATCATAAATATTCACATCGTGTTCATTGATTAAAGTGAAGCAATAGCATAAAGCTAACCATGATAACCCAAAAGGTAACCAAGGATAAGTAAATACAGACTAGTCAATCCTTAGGTTTCAGTAATGTAATGCGGGATGGTGAATTATAAAGTATGTAGGACATAATAGGTCAGAAGACACTTGCCTTCACTAGGTTGTTGCTCAGGGAGATCTTCGGCAACACACTCAGGAACCACGTGCTGCTCGTTGTCTAAATAAAGTGATCATACATTCAATACATTTGGAAAAGTACAAATGAATAGCACACCAAACATGTACAATCAACTAAACACAAGTTTGATAAGACACAATGAACATAAAGGGTAGATTAAATGCTAGGGATTAATATATTTAGAGATCAGTGATTCCCTAGATATTATGGACTATATAGTTTAGTGCCACTAATTTTAGTGAGACACAAAATTATACCAGGGATCAATTCATACACAACATTTTATTAATCTCACAAAATTAAATATCTAAGTACCATTAGCATTTCCTTTTTATTTATTTTCTTAAATAAATAAATTAACTAATAAACTAACCTATAGCTTAGACCAAAAATCAGAGTACCCAGACTATGGATGAACATAATTTATTTGGACAGAGAATATTTCTATGAACATTTTGCAATTTGAACCACTAAATTTGGAGTTCATATGAAAAGATATGAAATAAACAGGTTTTGAAGTTTGAAATATGAAACTAAGACCAAATTTGTGATGATTTAAAAAGCTAGGGGTCTGATTATAAGAGTTCTGGGGCCTTCGCGCTAAATCACAGGACGGCGGGTTGATTCTCGAAAACCCTAGGGTCTCTTAAGCAAAACCACCACGCGAAGGGGTATCGGGTAATCCTGACTGCACGATCACAAGCGAACGGCTGAGATCAAAACCCACAGACGAGAGCGTGGGCGTGGGTGGGTGAGCGCGGCTGATAGGTGGGACAGGGAAGGGCTGAGGCACTAGCGCATGGGGCCCACGGGTCAGCGAGGTGCTGAGAGCATGGGGCATGCTGGCCGCTAGATCATCGATCCACGGTTCTGGCTCCACTGTCCACGCGAATCGTTATTCGCACATCAGGGCCATCCGATGAAGACTAGACGGTTAGGATCGGGCGCAAGGGACTTTGTCCTCTCCGGCCGGCTAGGGGCGGCGCCATACGCACCCGCGACGGCGCAGCCACCGGCGGCAAAGTGGGCTGGGGCTCCTAGGGGTGCTAGGGGTGGTCTGGGTAACCAGGGAGGTTAGGGAGGATCCAGCGAACACTATGGTGAGATCAGGGTAGCAGGAACGGGGGTGAGGCAACTGGATGGCGGAGGGGAAGTCCTCGGTAGACCGAGGGCACTCTGGCGAGCAATCATGGGCGAGAAAGTGCAAGGCAGGGGGAAATAAGGGCAGGGTTAGGACGGTTACCTCGAGTGGAGACTCAAGGGCTCATGAACGGCGTCTAGGGTGCGGCGAGGACGCGGGTCGACGGTAGTGGCTCTCTGACTGTGCAAGAAACGCTCCGGTGAGCGCGGACCAGGCGAATCAGAGGGGGAGAGGGTGAACCGAGGGGTGTTCCAGGTGGCGAGTGATAAGGCGGAGCTTACCGGGGCAACGGACACGGCGGGGGGCTCGACGACGACCATAGAACAGCGGCGGAACCACGGCGAGCGGCGAAACTTCCTGGGCGCGCGTGCAGGGCGAGAGAGGGAGCGAGGGTGCTCGGCTGAGGGCACAAATGAGCAGGGGGAAGTGGGAGAGCGGGGTGCAGGCTCAAAAGGGGTCGAGGGCGTGCGGAGGTGGCCGAGAAATGCGCGGACGTGGGCACGTCCACGGTGGGAGAGTGGGCGAGAGGTTAGGGAAGCAGAGGGGACTGATGGGTGGGGTCCGCGAACCAAGGAGAAAGGACTCGTGAACGGGCGGACACCACTGACGAAAGGGGTCCACCGAGCAGTGAGAGAGAAAGCACGCGTGTGCGAGGGGATCGGTGCCGATAGGGCAGCCCCACCGGGCAGTGAGAGAAAGAAAGAGAGAAGGGAGCGCGGTCTGGCGCCGACAGGTGGGGCCCGCCTGTCAGGAGCTGCGGGCACGCACGCGGGGCTGGGCCTGCTAGGCTGGCTTGGGCCGAAATAGCTTTTCTCTTTTTCTCTAGAATTTCTAATGCTTTTCTATTTTATTTTCTCTAGGGTTTTCAATTCAAATTCAAACCAAAATTCAAATTCAAACTAAATAAAACATGTGCAACAATTCAAAGAATATCCTAAGCTCAGCATGATGCAACATTTCATGACTCACATTGTTTTGGCAAAATAAATAAATAATCCCACTCCCAATTAACCGAATTCTAGCTGAAAGAAAAGATGGTGAGAGAGAGAGACTAGATAGAGAGATACAAGAGTAACACCTGAATTTGGTAGGTATTTAGAAAGAAATTTTATACCCCTAAATTCAGGGTGTTACACCGAGCCACTCTTTACAGCCCAATGTACAAGGGGGCCTTCTTCCCCTCCTGCACCGGTGATGCCAAGCCATAGGACACGAGTGTCGCCACACCACTAACAATCTTCAATGATCAGGTGATATAGGCCATCCATCCATGATCTGATGTCTGGAAACACCTTAGCATCTAGATCTAATCCCCACCATCCATCGATGATCCATTGGCAAGTCGGGCGCCATATTGGTTCGCAAAGTCGATCCCCTCGCCACTGTTGGATCCAAGATTGATGGATCAACCCATTTATCCATGATCGAGCCACACCGCCTATCCACATGTTGGCTAGCGATCAGCCACGCACAAAGACACACCCATGCATGTGCCCGCATTAGATATGGCCACATCCACAATGAATCCTTAGGATCTGTTGTGTCCCAACCCTATGGACCCACATGTGGTTGGTCCATAGCCACCTAGAGGGTGCCACGTAGCCCAAACCCGTAGGTGGCTCGAAACTTTTCCACCGAGGCCCTTGCCTTTATCTAAAACTCGTTCCCTGCTCGAAACCCTTTGCTAGCCCCTAGAATATATTGATAATTATGTATAGGTCCCCAGAACTTTAAAGGCTCATAACTTTTGCATATAAATTCCAAATTGCATGGTTCAAGTTGCATTTGCTTCAAAATAAATTTGTCTACAGGTTCACAGTATTATTTCAGCCTATTTAATACTTAAAGTAAATGACTAAATAATGGTTTAAGTAATTAGATTAGCTTTTAATGAAGTCTAAGCTAGGGTTTTGTTTTTGCCTACCTTTCTAAGTAAATGGAAATAAAAACAACTTAGGTGATTGTAACATGATTGAATAATATGTCTCTAAATACCCTAACATGTTCATAATTATTGCAAAAAAAACTCCTTTCTCAATGATTTTTGAACTGCAGGTTTATGTTAATGTGTGGAATCATTAAACGATAAGGTAGATATGATATGTCCTTTGGTTAGGATTAATTTGACGCAAGCTAATGAAAGGTTTACTTTTATAAATGAAAGCATGGTCTTAGTGTTTTATTTTGTTCATAACCAACACACCCAAAAAAGATTAGGTATATAAAATCACCAAAAGCCTATGAATCCCTCAATTAGATGCAAAACCTTTTTCCAAGATATGCTTGGCGTACTGTTGCATATGATTGGTGTACTGTTCTTTTTCTTTTCTACTATATTGAATGCATGTTTGTATCACGTAGTCCATAAGTAGTCTATGGATTCTAAATGAGGTGCATGTGAAGACCCTGAGCAATAAATGGACGAAGGCAAGTGTTCTCTAACCTAATATGTTCTATGTTCACATGAGAACTTACTTTCCTGCATAGCATGATCAACCCAAGAATGACTAGCTTTCTATTTTCCCTGTCCTTATTTATCCATGGGTTAGGCTATGATGTTTAGCGTAAATGCTAGTGCTTCAACTTAATTAATGAAGATGATAAAATATAGACTATTATATGTTGTTCCATGTTCTGAATATGGATTTGTAGAATCATGGAGGCTTGGATGGTATCCGAAGTGCTTCACTTTAAGGAGGCTTGGGTGGCATCCTGAGTGCTTCTCCGCAAGGATCGGTTCATTAAGTGATGACCTGGGAAAATAGTGTTGCCATGAGGATGGTACGGGATGCCCTTAGTTGACTAATTAGAGGAACCTAAGGTGTAGGTTGCTTCAATGTCCTGTCATCAACGAGGCCAAGGGCATAGTCCTCGCTCTTCCAAGGGTGGGTGCTGAGGTTTATTTGTTTTGTTAGTCACCACGTTGGGGAGGAGTGCTATACTACGAAACTATGAAAACCTAACGGGCGGCTATACCTTTGTGGAATCTTTGTAAAGGCTATGTAATGAAACCTTGCTGACTCACCTTAGAAGTGTTTAAGGGTCTATACAACCTAAGTCAATAGTAATCATGGCTCATGGGTAAAGTGTGTAACCTCTACAGAGGGTTAATCAAAACTAGTATATCATCTGTACTCATGATTAAGAGTAGCCTTGGGATCCTCTATGATTAGAGATATTATGGTTATGGTTATGGAATTGATTTCAATGAAGATAATGATGCTTCTCAATGGGGAAATGATCCATGGGTTGGTAATCTAGGGATAAATGCTAAAACTTGGCTTATATTAATAATATATATCTGATGAAGTAAAAGCAACATGCTCTTAGCCTAACCCCACATAAAGCTAGTCCACTTAGCCAAACAAGGCACTTATTGAATATGTTGTGTACGCACCCTTGCTTTCACATAAACATTAGGTTGTCATCGATGCGACCGCTGCTTAAGAGAAGACTAGCAAAGTGCCCATACATTATTACAGTTTTATATAGAGTATAAGACACAAAGACATGTGTGTTTTGTTGGTTAGCTGAGTGTGAATGTGATTTTAATGTGGAGGAACATGACAACGCTGTAAACTGTGGAAACTAGACCCAATCGAGTTAGAGGGATAACATGTTGATTAAAGGAATATAAGAAGTTTTGTGAAAAGTGATGATGGTGGAACCATGTAACTAGGGAAACTAGTGCTTTAATATAGTAGAGAGGAAGCAGTTGGAGAGGACCTCTAGGAGTTTCAGGACTTCGACGACGTTGAAGACTAGGTCAATGATCTCCGAGTCAGATGCCTATGGAAGGCCCCTTTAGTTTAGTTTACGTTTCCATTTAAGCACTTTGAACTATGTGATGGTTACTACTTTAATATATCATTATGTTAACTACTCTTTATTATTATTCGAGCACTATGCAATGATGTGACATTTATGTGATTGTTGTGTACATGATTTCGATCCTAGCATGTAGATGGTTTGCATTCAGATGGCCTTCTAAAACCGGTGTAACACTCTTAGACATCCAAGTGCTCAAACATTACTCAGTGATTAGCGTAGGTGCTTTGCGAAGTGTACATAGATCTTTCCTATGCACATGCATCCTAGCAAGTAGATTGCATATTTCCATTTGGTATTAATAATATTCGCTTGTTTTGCTTGTGTTGCCATCAATCACCAAAAATGGGCTAGATTGTATGGAAGACTCATTGAAGACATTAGAAGATTCATTGAAGACCTATCAAAATCATAATAGAGTTCAAGACACAAGACAAAAGAAGTTCAAGAAAAGAAACGTGAAGGCACAAAGAATTCAACACAGTAGAGGGCACATGATGTTTCTGGTGACGCACCTGATGTCACACTGGTTGGGTGTGGTGGCTTTGAATACTAACCTGAAGATTGAGTGCACCTACCCTTCTGATGTATACTGGACATGGTACACATAGAACACTATAGAGGCCCTAGGAGTTAAAGGGTGCACGACATATCCGATGAAGCGCCAGGATTTGCATTAGATGTGGCACTTAGAGAGGATGGAAATGCAATTGAGCCAAGTACAAGGCACCAGACATGTATGGTGTGAGCACTGGTGGAACACCGGATACCCAGAGGCAACGAGTAGTTTTTCAACAGTTGGCAACGGCTAGTTTCTAATGGCTAACTAATGTGGACATCACCGTACGTGTTAGATGGTACATTGGACATGTTCGTTGCGACATAGAAAAGTCTACATGCTCCTAATAACTCTTTTGAGTGTGGAAGCTATAAATACCAACCCAACTAGGAATTTTTAAGTGTGGGAGCTCAGATACATTGTAAATTGTAAAGAAGTTGAGGCTTCATTCCTTTAGCACTTAGACACCCAAGTGCTCAATGATCACTTAGTGAGTAGCTTAGGTGTTTTGCGAAGTGCTTAGGTTAGTTAGACTGCTTATTTAGTTTTTGCTTTAGGTTATGCCTAGGTGATTAGAGTGAGGTTAGATAGCCTCAACCCTTGGTGCTTGCGTGCACCATTGTAATTTATTGGCACTTATGAATGCCAGTGTAGTTGCACCGGAAGGGGTTGTATCTTGTAAGATAATAGTAATTATGTTTGTGATGTGACCACCACCATGTAGTAGAGAGAACGAGGTACATGATATTTTAGCCAGGAAGCTCGATAGTGAAGACAATTGGAAGCATTTGATTAAGGCCGAAAGAAGAGCACCACTTGCGCATGGAGAAGGCCCACAACTAACTACAGTGTTACCTGATCATGTGCTTGGCCCTCACATGGGCTTTCCTTTATGTAGGGACACCAACAAAGATTTGTAAGAAGCTTGAGTGGTTCTTGATACCTCAATAAAAATGTCATCACGTCAACGAGAGTTTGCATCTCTATCTTACTCAAGCTTTCATGTTTACTTTGCTTCCATTGATTGTGTAATTTAACTTTCCTAGCTTAGTTACACGCTAGTAGGTAAGGCTGGAACCTAGGTTGTTAAACTTCTTTTGCGGTAGATATATCAACACTTAAACAAAACCTTAGTTGCACCAACTTTCTTTGTTATCCCCATAAATTTTGTTTAAGAGCTAAAATTCGAGACCTAAATTTGAGAAAAAAAAATAGTTATTTTAATTCAGCCTCCTCTCTTGAACGTCCACATTCCTTCAAGAAGTTTCCCTTCAAATTTAGATATTATGATAGATGATCAAAATTGGAAAGTGAATACATAGATATTATGATTATTGTGCTTGTAAGATAAATATTGAGGGTCATTTTAAATATCAAATTATCATGTTTGCAATTTAATAGGCTCTCCAACAATTCTTCCTAGACAACTCCCCTTACATATACTTTCTAATATATTTTACTACCTCCCCTAAAGAACTCTCTTGTACATACAGTTCGTCTACAACAATTCCTCCCTATACACTATAACCAATTAATTAACACATATTTATCATTTTTTTACTTTTAAAAAATCATGCAATGTTCACAATAGCATAATACATATTATTATCGTGTCATGCAAGGTTAAAAACATGTTAATTAACATATAGCTAATAGTTAGTTGGCTAAAAATTTGTTAGTAGAATTAGCTACCTAACTATTATCTAATTTGCTAAAAATAGATAATAGTTGAACTATTAGCTAGACTATTTGAATGTCTTGAACTAATTTTAGCAGTTAACTATTAGCTCTAGTGCATTTAAACATAGCCTACATATAAAGGGAGGTTCTTGTCCCTATGTACAACATATGAGAATCTCTAAGGCCTAATCCACCTAATGTCTCCCTATGTCTATTTGATTGGACCTTTATGCGCATGTTCGCTTTAATCTCAGTCCGTATGAATTAGTAGTGATTGAGTGAGTTTACATCCATAACAAGTTAAAAATTTCTCTTAATCCCTTCTAATCCCTTAAACCCATATGGACGAGAATAACCCAACAAAGGCCAAGAGGATTTGTTAGAGTGAGCCTAAACATTTCGAAGGCCATTAAATATGAAAGATGTATGCGTGGCAGGAAGGACGAACTTCCCGTGTTCCTTGCATTTCGTCGTTTACCAGCAAGCACGTCAAAAAAGAATAAATGAACAGGGGAATAGGACCACTATGAAACTACCATCGAGTCAGCTGTGCCCGGCACACCTACCCCTCTTCACATGCCTGCTGCTGCAACTTGCAACGGCAATCAGAGCAGAGCAGAGCAGAGCACATACACCGAACGGCACCAGACGAAACAGAATCCTTCAGCAGGAGCAAATCAGGGACTGAGCACAAAGATAATGGAATCCGATACAATTACAAACCAATCAGAACACCAACGGCTTCGAGCCTTGGATACATACCAAAATCAAATGATTGCAATCATCATCATTCTAAACCTCCCAACCTCACCTAAACTTCTCGCGGACCTAAAATTCCTATAGCACCCATAACCGCATGACCAAACGAAAAGGAGCAGGGATTAAAAGAGCTTGTAGGGGGAGGACGCGTCCAGCGGGTGGATCAGGTAGGTGAGCACCAGGGCCACCAGCATAAGGATGTACGCGATCCCCAGGTCGATTGATGTGCCTGCGGGGAATCAATCACAAGAGAACATCATCAAGAGAAAGATACCTGTGCTGTACGAGAGGTAAACAACTGCGTGCATTCTTTACTGTCATATGTGGTATGTTATGTCTTATGTACATGCATTTTGGTGCATATCCAAGTATCTCTTATAAAGATAAAGATAGCGATACAGTTACGAAGACTACCATATCCTTATTCAAGTTTTGGAATGGCTGCTTGAGAGGGAAACCGCTATACACTGTTCAACAAGGTGTGTGGTAATTTACAGTAACAACCAACACAATTATTGCTCGTACACATTTGAAACTGTTCATCCCTAATGACTATAGATCAGTTGCGTCCATATTTATGTACACAAGTGACAAGTTATTGAGAGCTGACTGACGATTTTTCATGCTTGAAACTGGTAAAAGAATTTATCAAGACTGACAGGGATGGCTCCTTTAACGTACTCTGTACAAATGGCACAACCACCAGTCGGTCTTCCCATTTCTAATTACCTCATGAAAACTAATACTCTAATAGTACACGGCAGTTGGCACATTAAATAATTTGGGAAGACTAGCCAAAGGAAGGTATGAATACCAGGGGTGTTCTTCTACCCGCTCTTCTTATTTCTAGTAACATCATGAAAACCAATAGTATATGACAGTTCCCACATAGACCAACCAATTTGTCGTGTCTGAGCAATCAGATGTGGTTTTCAGAAATAGCTACAAGTGTCACATTCTTGAAATCACTCATACGCACAGCAAAGCATTGGAAATTTTGCATTCATTTTCAGGCAAAGAAAACCCCCCATCATCCTAGGGGGGGCATGCCTGCCAAGGGAAGGTACCAATATGGATGGAAAACTACTGCGCAACCAATTGACACTATAAACAATGGTAGGGAAATGGACGCTGGCTGAACGTGCGCAAGAAAATGGCATGTATGAATCTATCTAGGACCGCAAAAGGATTAACAGAGGACCATCTCTCTTTTATAACGTCACCAAAGAGGACTATCTCTTTGTCTATCAAGGACAAGTGGACAACAACTACACACAGCCTAGATCAATAGAGGACTACATTTTTCATCTCACATCAGATATACTCCGTCCATTCCAAACTACAAGACGGTTTGGCTTTTCTAGATCTGTAGTTTTTTGCCAAAGCGTCTTATATTTTGGAATCACAACCTGTTCCTTGTGACAATGTGATAGTTTGTTTGTGCAACAGACAAAACAAAAGAGGCATTCCATGAAAAAGGGGAGCAGTGCTAGTTGCCAATGTCCTATTATATTAGAACATAAATGCAAGGAGACGGTCATAGCCACAATCTAACATTTCTACAGACTGCAAACCACCAAATTCATTACTGCCAGACGCGAAAGACTATGTGCATACCTGACAGCAGTTGGTCCAGATGTGAACAAATCTTCACAAGAGATGTTCTCCAAAAATTGTAGAAATATTAGTATCGATTTTTCATATAATAAAAAATCGCATTAGATTTATGTGTTCAAACAGAAAGAATTTAATTGAATGACGGCATGTGGAGTTGTGGACTACTCCAGCCCCTTTGTGCTTTTTAGAAAGCGTGTCAGTTCCTCCGGGGCCTAAACTGTTCGCGTTAATTTTATATTTTCGCTAAAATTAACGCACCATGACCAGTACTGCCGCAGGAGATTCGCACTGTTGTGACTGTGATTAACGTCCAGAGTCCAGACATGGGGATCTAAATTCTACGGCAATGCAGGAGGCACACACCGGGGATTTTTGTTACAATGGGGGAATGAACATAACACGATTGCGGGCGGTCCACGGTCCAGATCGCAATGTGATTGCACAAAAAAGGAAGGGCGAGGAGAGAGAGAGAGAGAGAGAGAGAGAGAGGCAGCGTACCGTCGCTGGTGGGCGCGGGCGCCGGTGCCTGCGCCGCTGCGGCGGCCGGCATGAAGATGGCGACGACGAGAGCGGCCACCGCCACCGCGCCGAGCGGAGCCCTCACCACGGCCATTCCTCCCAGGGAGTCCCTCCCGCTGTCGCCGGCGCCGGGAAGAGGAGAGGGGGTGGACGGACGGTCGGCACGGCCACCACGCCACGCACCGGCACGGACGACGAAGGCACGCCTATCTCTCTCTCCCGTCCTCCCTCCGCGCTTACCGCTTCCTCAAAAAAAGCCTAGAGCTGCACGAGCACGACCCACGACGTTGCTGCGCGTCTGACTGTAATTTAGAAATTAGAACCCGCTTGCAAGCTACGCACCATGGATGACATGTGGGTCCACCGTAACGCTGTGTTTGGCGGACCCGCCGGCAGGACCTCCTGCACGGAGGGAGGACCACAGTGGGGGGCTGGGGGCAGTTTCGGGCCTAGGTCAATTTCTTTTTCCAATGCGCAGGGTGGCCGCCGGGTGAGCACGTCACACTGCCGCTGGGGCCGTGGGTTGCGCGGGGACCACTGGCATGTGCAGGAAGGCTGTCACGTGGGTGTGCGGAGGACGTGGGTCGTGGTGGACTGGTGCGCTGAGTGCGAGGCATGTGCAGAGTGCAGTGCAGCGCCGCGCAAAGGGAACATCGCCAGCCTGGCCTAGGTGCTGGGGCTGGCCGGCTGGGGAAGGCCTTTGGTCCCCGCCTGTCCGGGTGCTTGATTTCATAGCATCTCTAATAAAAAAAATCCTATATTTAATCCTAAAGATCAAAATATAATATGATTTGAAGTGTTTGAAGCTACAAAAATATCTATACCTACAATAGTTGAGTCCTATATTATATCTTTAAAAATAGATCATGTTTTTATAAACTTTATGGTTAAAAATAGTTTACAAAACAAGGATATAGCTCTAGTATATGTGATGACATGAGAGACTGAGTCTCAAAATTATTTAATAATTTTTTAAAATAGGATATCTGTTGAAGCAGTTTTTAATGTTAGAGACTTTTATTTTAAAATAGGACCCTATTTGGGACTCATGAAGATGCTTAAATTCTAGTATAGTCAAATTATATGTTTGAATGCTATTTAAAAATATTAAATATAGTCTAATTATAAAATTAATTATATATAAATACAAAATAGTAATACCAGCCTATTAAACCTAATTAGCCTATAATTCGCACATGTGATGCTACTGTCAACATTCGCTAATCATAGATTGATTAGTTTTAATAAATTTGCCTCATCGTTTAGTCCTCAGCTTTGTAATTAGTTTTGTAATTATAATATATTTAATACTTATATTTGATATTTAAACATCCAATGTGACATGGACTAGACTTTAATCAGGGGAACTAAACACAATCTACGTTGCGGTATGGCATCGCTTCGGTTTTTCGCTGACCTGACCACCTGTCGGCATTGCTGGGCAGGGGAGTATTAGCACCCAAAAATCCTAACCTAACTAGTGGGGGTATGAGTAAAAATTTTGACCTATAGGTGCATCCACACCCAACCCGAAGTTTCTCGGATGTGGGTGCAAGTTTTATTATCCATGGGTGACTCACACTCGATCCAAAATTTTGTTCATTCTTTATTTGCGCAAAATGATAAGATACAATAGTAATTCTTTTGAATAAGTAACTTGGCTAATGATTCATAAAATGTTTTCTTGTTGCTATTGCTGAGTGTTATTGCCCCACATTGGATGATGAGTGATGCTGCCACTGCCACTTATGACAATGCCACTAATAGTGTCACTCACGTTGCTCCAATGGGCCTACTTCATGGAAACATCAGAATAATGGTGTGGTGAGACTTCTTGGTTGTGAAGAATAAGAGAGTTGAAGACTCGTACTAGGGATGAAATGGGATCGGCAACATTATCATGGAGGACATGTGTGCCAAAAGCCAACCCTATAGAGGGTTTGGTTTCGTCAAAGCTACCGGTCCTAGACCCCCATCGATATTTTTTAGTGATGGAAGGAAGAAGAGTACGTGGGAGACATTGTGAATAACCGGAAGGAAGAGCCACTGGGGAAGGAAGGTAAGATTTTGCCATAAGGAGTGGACGGTCGGTGTATTCCAGTGTCACTTGTCATCAAAATGGAGGAGGGAAGGTCGGTGAAACATTGATGCCCCATAATACAAAAGGAGGTAACACCTTGATAAACTAAGATGTGACACCCTTGACAAACGCATCGCTATGACGGATTTGATAGTTTTGGTATAAATAGTTTTACCAAAAACTAGGGGCATGTGTTGGCACCAAATCTTTGGTGGGCCTAGGTTACTATTTTGGCCCAAGGGGCTCCGAAGAGGAAGTATTTAGCCATGAAAAAAACAAACATGTAAATAGGAATATGCATGTTACAGGAAATAAGTAATATATTACATGGTAATGTAATTAAGTTACGAAGTGCTATTTTGGTCGAAGGGGCTCCAGAGAGGAAGTATTCAGTCGTGAAGAAAACAAACATGTAAATGGGAATATGCATGTTATAGGAAATAAGTAATATATTACATGGTAATGTAATTAAATTACAAAGTGATTATCATCCATGGGGCTATATATTGTAACAGATAAGCTCATGAATAGCAAGGAAGCCATTCATTCACTAAGCAGCAGGTGCCTCTAATCCTCTTAGCGTATTGCCACCCCTTCCTAAAGGGTTTTCCAAGGTAAGCGCCATGTTACCCTAATGCAGTCTTGAAAGTCGCCTAGAGGGGGGTGAATATGATAAACCTGAAATTTACAACCTTAAACACAAACTTCAATCCTAGGTTAGTGTTAGAACGAGTATAAAGTCAATCGGTGTGAGGGAGAGGTGTTCTTCTTGCTAGAGTTGCTCAATTGATTGCGGAATTACTTTGGGAGCCAACTCAAAATGATATGAAATCAATCACAAGCAAGAGAACAAGAGAGAGAGGGAAGAGGAAGAACTAAATCACAAAGAAAAGATCGACAAAATGAATACGTGCGATTTGTTTCTCGGGGTTCCACTCCTGAAGAATGTACTTCACTATTGAGGAGTCCACTAAGGACAAGCCTCTTTCAATCTTTTCCCTCTCTCAAATGGTCACAAAGATCGGTTGAGTTTTCTTTCACTTCTTATGGACAACAAGTCCCGCAAGGACCAACACACAAAGAACAGAGTCTCTTGCTTCACTTTACAACAATGAGAATGGGGTGAGAGTGAGAGTGAAAACTCAAATCAAGATCACAAGAACTTGCAGCACTCAAATGAACAAGTTGCTAAGTCTCTCAAGCTTAAATCGATCGGATACGATGCATATATGGCTTTAAATGTGTGAGAGGTGTTGCACTTGATGTATAGTTTATTGGAGTAGCTCTTGTGTCTTCCATGTGCTGGTTGGGGGTATTTATATCCCCCAACCACCCATATAGCCATTGGAAAGAAATAGGTTGAAAAGCACTTTCTGCGGGTGCATCGGACCGCCTATAGTGTCGGTTCGATGCACCACTGGACCATCTGATCCAGTCAGAGCAAGGAGCCATAGGAGATTGTCAGTCGATCGTTGAACCTTGTCAGATGGTCTGGTGCACAACCGGATCGGTCCGATGCCCCAGCTCCAAACTGCCAATTTTACAAGCTCTTTGGAACTTCGGTCTAACGGTGCTCTAGACTAGGTCCTTGTACACTAGACTAGTCAGACGCAATCTTCAGTTGAAGTCCTGTTTCAGCCCTCCTGCCCACTCGGTTCAGTGTGCCACCGGACTGGTCCTATGCGCCAGAACACAGACCAATTTTTGCAAACTTTGATATGTCTTCTTCAAATGAGTTTGGTTGTACTTGAGGGTATTGTCACACCCGGCTTTAAGGAACAAAGCCAGGTGCATCTCATACATGCGCCAAGAAGACAACATATATAATAACAGAGTGTATAGAGATAAATGTCACAATAATCAGAGTATTTATTACATAGCGGAAGACTTATTACAAAATAAAAGAATAAACATAAAACGAACTAAGGATCGTTGGCGCCAATGTCAACTGAGAAACGCCACCTAGATCAGATCATACTCCTCGCCTTGTGGCTCCTCCTGAACCACCTGCTCTTCTCCTGTGGGGGGGTGTGAGACAGCAAGGGTGAGCTCACACATGATCATAGCTCAACAAGTTGTGGGGAAACCAGTGGACATAAACTCACAAAGGTGTGAGTTCATGTGATGTGTAAGGCTAATCAATGATAGGGGTTAAAGCTGAGCATTGCTTTTAAGTAGTTGGTCAAAATTTTATTAGCAGTTACTAAGTGTAAGTAAATACCAAACCATAAATAAAGTAATAGAACAAATTAATAATAATAATCCCATGCAATGCAAATGACCAAATTGAATTTAAGTTCCATAATTTAAACATCAGAGAGTCCTGAGCTGCTCATGACCGTGAGCTCGGCTAGTATACCAGTTTTACACTCTGCAGAGGTTGTACCCTTTACCCACAAGTCATGTTACCCATCTGCCAAGGGGTCGCGAATCCCATACACCTCTACCTAGGAAGCGCGGCAGGGCAACACTACGAGGCCTTTACAAAGTTCCACTAGCTTCCGAAAACCCGCTACAGTTTATAGGAAGTTCCAATGCAGGGTTCTTGGCTGACCGCCATCGCAGCAAAATCAACCAAGGACCTCCCTACACTGACCACTCCCCTACTGCCCTTGCCCCTTTCGGGTAAGGTAGTCTTCCACTAGCTTTCCTAATTAGTCAGCCAAGGGCGTCCCATTAAACCCTTGTGGTGGCACGTGTTACTCAAGTTAAGCTCTATGTTCCAATTAACATTAATGATCTCAACATGAACATAAATAGAATAACAAAAAGAATTGGAACATAGAGATAATAAATGATTATCCCAAAACCATATAAAGCAATAGCAAACTACCCAAGTGATTCAGGGGTAAACAAGGTAATGAGATAAACAATCTAGGGTGACCTATTGGGTCCCATCAAAATTAACCTATGCAGGGATAAGTGATATTAAAGAACATTATTAGGTAAAAAGTGGTCAAGGGCACAACTTGCCTTCAATGAGCTCCTGCTCAGCTACTTCAACCTGCTGCTCACCAGGATCCTCAGTCACGGGCTCTTCTACTCGCCATAATACAAACAAGCACAATGCATATAGAGAAATTAACATTACACCAAACATGTAAACAAAATACACAGAAATATTCTACGCATTAAAATAAAATTCTAGGAACAAGCTAAGAATCATAATTTTGGAGTTATAGATTTCAAGTTATGGATTTTCAAAGGTTTTATGTGTTTAGAATAGGATTAAGTGTGGGATTAATTTTCTTACTGTTGTCATGATAAAACAGAGACACTAAGTGGTAGAGAATAAAATTACAAAATTTTAGGAACTGGAATGGACTAAAAAGGATTTAATATGAATTTTCTATGATTTATACAAGTTTCTACCATTATTTTTGTATTAAAATGAATTTAGAATGAATTTCTATGATTTTATTTGTTATCTGGACTGCACGCTAAATAAACAGAAACATAGGGTCCACAACGCAAAAGGTTCTAAGACTCAGAATTCTGTACCGCGGACCGCGGGTTGATATCTAAATACTTCGGGGGCTCTTTAGAAAGATTTGTAGGCCAAAGGGGTATCGGGTAACTAGAGCCGCCCGATTAGAGCTATGCGGCCCGGATCTGATCTACGAGTGGGCCGTCAGATCGCAGATCGACGGTTGAGGTTTTAATAAAGCGGGATCTAACCATGTTCGCCCATCGCCGATCCGACGGCTGCGACGAACCAACAGCCCCATCCAGACTCTGAGCCAATCTTAGCCATCCACGCCCATATCGACGACACAAGAACCTACGCCTACCTCCAGACCGTGCACGACGGCACCCCGAGCAGAACATGGCGGCGGAAAACACACCACGGCGGCGGCGCACGTAGAATCACCCGCCCTAGTGCATCGGTGCACGATCCTCTACTCCGGTAGGCGCTACACACAGAGGGGATGATAGTGAATTCAACAGAGGGGTGCATACCGGTGGTGAGGACAGAGGATAGCAGGTCCATGGCGCGCGACGGGTTCACGACGGAGCATGCGCGCGACAGAGTCGATCTCCTCCCCCCGGTCCAAAACATATAGCTACTGGCGCACCATGAGGAATCGGAAGAGGCGGATAGGGAGGATGAGATCTAACCATTGGCCATGTCGTAGAAACCTCCACCCACGGTGGACAGTGAGCGATGGCGACACTCAGATGTCGATGAGGAATTCTACCCGCCATGATCGTCCTTGATGCCCAATCGTTCCGCAACCGCCACTGGTACCCATCGGCGAACCTCCACGCATCACCGAGGTCGGGGCGATGGCCTAATTTTCCCCCGATTCCCGATTTGGCCAACAGCGGCGCCACCCCAAACTCCTGTTTCCTCCCGGCCATGGTGGTTTCCGGTACTGCCCATACAGAGGGCCAAGTCGCAACAGGCGAGAGGAAGGGGAGGTCGGTTCTATACCTCGGGCAGAAGGAGGTTGGGGAGATGCAAATTCCACGGCAAGCCCGACGCGAGGCTTGCGCGCGGCTTCACGGTAAACCCGGTGAGAGGTTGAGGGAATAGCTGACAGTGTGGCCCCACGCGTCAGTGATTCAGTTATGGTGCACAGGCGCGGTAGTGTTATGGCTTCTTGGGCCCGCGGATGCGAATGGTGATGGGCCGGGAGAAGGGAATTAGGCCCAAGCGAGTCTTTTCCAATTTCTTATTTCTTTTTCTTTTCTTTTGCTGTTTTGTTTTCTTTTTACTTTGAACTCCAAATTTTTGAATTCAAACTATTGTGGTAAATTTGTACTCAGTTTAAATATGAAATTTAAACCCCCTAGAGTGGGATGAATCCATTATTTAAATTTATCTTTCGGCCTTGTATAATATTTTCTCCTTTCCTCGCTTGATTATTTCTCATTTTAAATTAAATTTTGACTTCAAATCTTTTCTAAAATTTAAGTTCAAGTTTAGTGCACCAATAGAACTCCAATATGATGTGCAACAATTACATTAATATATTTAGTTACTTCATTTATTTTTATTATTTTATTCTAGATAATGCTTTTAACATGAAATACACATGACATTTATTTCAATAGTATATTATTTCAGATGTGTAGTCAAGTCAAAGGTATATTCCGAAGTTCATATCCCTTTGTCCTGATAGAAAACATCTTTCTACTGTCTAATCTTCATTAGGATATGATTAGCTAATCTTATTTTATCATGAGCATTTACTTCATAGAGGTTGAATTCTAAAGTTCATTTGTTTAAGAGCACCTATTTCGATGATAATATTTATTATTATTATTATTTATCTCTAAATGATTCCCTTAAATCTCAAGTCAAGATTTTTGAGTGTTACAAATCCTACCCCCTTAAAAGAAATCTCGTCCTCGAGATTTGCAGAAGAAAAAAAGGTGTACACTCATATTGTCTCAACACATATGCACATATAAAAGTCTCGGCATGATGCAAAATACTTTATTAGCAACACATGGGGTCAACTAGACCTTATTATTCCTCCCAGGATAGTATCATACCAACTACTAACTAAGGTGACATTTAGATCTTACAAATAATAGTAATTTATATTTATGTTTATGTAGCTTGGTGGAGCTGGTGGTAGTGGAGGAGGGTGTTGTTGTCGTTGTTGTCTTTCCAACCGTGCTTGCCTTATTTCTTGTAACTCGAGTCAAGGTGTCAAGAATCTTGATCGGATACCCCGTGTAAGTCAAATCACCCTGATCACTGAGCTCTTCCATTGGTAACTGTTCCTCAGGGACACAGAGACACTTCTTAAGTTGAGACACATGGAATACATTATGCACATTAGATAGATTATCAGGTAGCTCGAGTTGATAGGCCATCTCTCCAACTTGCCTAAAAAAACTCAGAATGGTCCAATACAGTGAGGGGACAATTTGCCTTTGACTTTAAATCTCCTCAATCCACGAAGCGATGACTCCTTGAGATACACATGATCACGTTCCTCAAACTCCAGTGGTCTTCTTCTATTATCAGCGTAGCTCCTTTGCCCGGTCTGAGCTACCCTCAAATTTTCTCGAATTATACAAACTTGTTCTTCTGCTTCTTGAATAAGTTTAGGTTCAAAGAACTGTCTTCCTCCAGTCTGATCCAATGTAGAGGAATCCTGCATTTCCTGCCATACAGAGTCTCGAACGGTGACATCTTCAGACTGGCCTGTTAACTATTATTATATGAGAACTCAGCATAAGGTAGACTCTTGTCCCAACTACTACCATGCTGAAGGGCACAAGCTCTCAACATGTCCTCCATTACTTGATTAGTCCTTTTTGTCTGTCCATCAGTCTGAGGGTGATATGCCGTACTAAAATTCAACTTTGTATCCATATTCTCATGAAAACTTTTCCAAAATCTGGAGGTAGGTTGTGAACGATCTTCTTCGGTACACCGTGTAGAGACATAATCCGAGCCATATATAACTCTACCAATTGAGATCCCTTTTAAGTAGTCTTGACCGGAATGAAATGAGCCACTTTGGCCAGTCTATCCATAATAACCCATATAGAATCATGTCCTTTCGAGATGCGAGGCAATCCAGTAATGAAGTCCATACCAATCTCTTCCCACTTCCACTCGGGTATCTTTAGTGGATTCAATAATCCAGCTGGCCTTTGGTGTTTTGCCTTAACTCTTTGACACACCTCGCACATAGCCACATGTGTAGCCACATCTCTCTTCAATCCACACCATCAGTACTTCTACCTCAAATCCTGATACATCTTAGTACTACCAGGATGAATAGAATAATCCAAGTCATGGGCCTTTTTTTAATAGTTTCATGAAGGCTTTCAATCTCAGGGACACATATCTTGCCCTTGAACCATACGGTGCCTTGCTCATCTTCCGTGAATTCCAGACCTCGACCTTCCGTAATCAGATCCTTAATCTCTTGTATCTTAGCATCACCAATCTGTCCTTTGCGGATTTCTTGCTCCAAAGTAGATTCCACATCAATAGTAACTCCTGCAGTGTGGGCAACTATCCCTAGGCTAAGTCTCCTGAAATCCTCAACAATCTCATCGGGTAGCTAGGCAACAATAGCTGAATGAACATGCTCCTTTCGACTCAAGGCATCCGCAACCAAATTTGCCTTGCCCGGGTGATAGTGAATCTCCAAATCATAATCCTTAATAAGCTCCAACCAACGGCGTTGCCTAAGGTTGAGATCCTTCTGAGTGAATATATACTTCAAACTCTTATGATCCGTGTACACTTGGCATTTGGTCCCCATGATATAATGTCTCCAAATCTTAAGTGCATGCACAACGGCTGCCAATTCCAAGTCATGAGTGGGGTAGTTCAATTCATGTTTGCGTAACTGACGAGAAGCATAGGCAATCACATGTCCTTCCTGCATGAGCACACATCCTAAGCCTTGGCCACATGCATCACAATAAATATCAAATCCTTTCTGTAGGTCTGGCATAACCAATACTGGGGGCGACATCAATCTCTTCTTCAATTGATCAAAGTTGTCTTGGCACTTCTCATTCCACTTAAATTCTCGTCCTTTCTCCAAAAGCGAAGTCATAGGCTTAGCAATCTTAGAGAATCCTTCAATAAATTTCCGATAATATCCTGCAACTCCCAGGAAATTCTGAATCTCCGTAACTATAGTGGGTACTCTCCACTCCATCATCTCCTTGACCTTAGCAGGATCCACTGAAGTTCCTCCATTAGAAATGATATGACCAAGAAATGGCACCTCGCCAATCCAAAACTCGCACTTGCTGAACTTGGCATATAGCTGGTTATCTCGTAGCTTCTGTAGCACCAACCTTAGATGTTCCTCATGATCGCTATCACTCTGGGAATAAACAAGGATATCGTCGATGAATACCATGACGAATCTGTCCAAGTACTCCATAAACACCTTGTTCATCAAGTTCATAAAATAAGCGGGTGCATTGGTTAATCCAAACGACATCACAGTGAACTCATATAATCCATATCGAGTCGAGAATGCTGTCTTGGGAATATCCGATGGCCTAATCCTCATCTGATGGTAACCCGATCGGAGATCAATCTTCGAGAATACTCTAGTACCTCTCATCTGATCAAATAGATCCTCAATATGGGGTAACGGATACTTGTTCTTCACGGTAACATCATTAAGAGATCTATAATCCACACGCATTCTTTGTGATCCATCCTTCTTCTGTACAAACAGAACCGACGCTCCCCACGGTGAGGAACTCGGATGAATGTACCCAGCCTCTTGTAACTCAGTTAACTGCTTCTTAAGTTCCTTCAACTCCTCTACGAACATCCTGTATGACCGTTTAGAAATAGGAGCAGTCCTAGGTAAGAGATCAATGGCGAACTCAACTTCCCTATCTGGTAGCATCCCTACTAACTCCTCTAGAAAGACATCTGAAAAATCTCTAACTGCACGGATGTTGACACCAACAAACTTCCCATCTACTAAGAATGCCGCTAGTCTGATGGTGGTAGTTACTGCAACTTCAACTTCAAATCTTTCTCCTTTGGGACTGGTGAGTTCTACAGTTCCCTTAGCACAGTGTATAAACCGCCTTTGCCTTTCTTAACCATGACATACCAAGGATCACGTCTATAGTGCTCTCTTCTCACACTATAGGGGTAGCCCATCTGGGTTAGAAACATAGGGTAAGAAAGCAAGAATTGTAGACAAGGCGAGTAATTACGAGGAATGTTACTGCGGGGGATTTATTAGTTAAGTAGATTAGTGTGTCACCTACTAAAGCTAATACATTACCTTATGGTGGTACATGCTAAGATGCCCGTCTATACTATTTCAATCAATCAAAGAAGCAAATCAGGCATTGATCATCAGAACAATCAACCAACATTTTTAATAGAGAAAATAATTTTTAATTTCTTTTTTTTTCTTAGGTCTCCTATCTCTAAAAAGGTCATAAATGTAGGATTCCAAAGTGTGTAATCCATCTTGTCTCAGAGTAGAGAAGGTAAGAATAATCAGAGTAGAACAGTAGAAGGTGAGACAGGATCAAGATAAGTATAGAGAGATTTAGAGTAAGGTAAGTATAGAATGAATCAGAATGAGATAAGTAGGTAAGGCTTGTCCATTTCTATCTAGGTTTCGTCCTACAGTCAACATTTCCTCTGATACCACTTCTGTCACACCCGGCCTTAAGGAACAAAGCCAGGTGCATCTCATACATGCGCCAAGAAGACAACATATATAATAACAGAGTGTATAGAGATAAATGTCACAATAATCAGAGTATTTATTACATAGCGGAAGACTTATTACAAAATAAAAGAATAAACATAAAATGAACTAAGGATCGTTGGCACCAATGTCAACTGAGAAACGCCACCTAGATCAGATCATACTCCTCGCCTTGTGGCTCCTCCTGAACCACCTGCTCTTCTCCTGTGGGGGGGTGTGAGACAGCAAGGGTGAGCTCACACATGATCATAGCTCAACAAGTTGTGGGGAAACCAGTGGACATAAACTCACAAAGGTGTGAGTTCATGTGATGTGTAAGGCTAATCAATGATAGGGGTTAAAGCTGAGCATTGCTTTTAAGTAGTTGGTCAAAATTTTATTAGCAGTTACTAAGTGTAAGTAAATACCAAACCATAAATAAAGTAATAGAACAAATTAATAATAATAATCCCATGCAATGCAAATGACCAAATTGAATTTAAGTTCCATAATTTAAACATCAGAGAGTCCTGAGCTGCTCATGACCATGAGCTCGGCTAGTATACCAATTTTACACTCTGCAGAGGTTGTACCCTTTACCCACAAGTCATGTTACCCATCTGCCAAGGGGTCGCGAATCCCATACACCTCTACCTAGGAAGCGCGGCAGGGCAACACTACGAGGCCTTTACAAAGTTCCACTAGCTTCCGAAAACCCGCTACAGTTTATAGGAAGTTCTAATGCAGGGTTCTTGGCTGACCGCCATCGCAGCAAAATCAACCAAGGACCTCCCTACACTGACCACTCCCCTACTGCCCTTGCCCCTTTCGGGTAAGGTAGTCTTCCACTAGCTTTCCTAATTAGTCAGCCAAGGGCGTCCCATTAAACCCTTGTGGTGGCACGTGTTACTCAAGTTAAGCTCTATGTTCCAATTAACATTAATGATCTCAACATGAACATAAATAGAATAACAAAAAGAATTGGAACATAGAGGTAATAAATGATTATCCCAAAACCATATAAAGCAATAGCAAACTACCCAAGTGATTCAGGGGTAAACAAGGTAATGAGATAAACAATCTAGGGTGACCTATTGGGTCCCATCAAAATTAACCTATGCAGGGATAAGTGATATTAAAGAACATTATTAGGTAAAAAGTGGTCAAGGGCACAACTTGCCTTCAATGAGCTCCTGCTCAGCTACTTCAACCTGCTGCTCACCAGGATCCTCAGTCACGGGCTCTTCTACTCGCCACAATACAAACAAGCACAGTGCATATAGAGAAATTAACATTACACCAAACATGTAAACAAAATACACAGAAATATTCTACACATTAAAATAAAATTCTAGGAACAAGAATCATAATTTTTGGAGTTATAGATTTCAAGTTATGGATTTTCAAAGGTTTTATGTGTTTAGAATAGGATTAAGTGTGGGATTAATTTTCTTACTGTTGTCATGATAAAACAGAGACACTAAGTGGTAGAGAATAAAATTACAAAATTTTAGGAACTGGAATGGACTAAAAAGGATTTAATATGAATTTTCTATGATTTATACAAGTTTCTACCATTATTTTTGTATTAAAATGAATTTAGAATGAATTTCTATGATTTTATTTGTTATCTGGACTGCACGCTAAATAAACAGAAACATAGGGTCCACAACGCAAAAGGTTCTAAGACTCAGAATTCTGTACCGCGGACCGCGGGTTGATATCTAAATACTTCGGGGGCTCTTTAGAAAGATTTGCAGGCCGAAGGGGTATCGGGTAACTAGAGCCGCCCGATTAGAGCTATGCGGCCCGGATCTGATCTACGAGTGGGCCGTCAGATCGCAGATCGACGGTTGAGGTTTTAATAAAGCGGGATCTAACCATGTTCGCCCATCGCCGATCCGATGGTTGCGACGAACCAACAGCCCCATCCAGACTCTGAGCCAATCTTAGCCGTCCACGCCCATATCGACGACACAAGAACCTACGCCTACCTCCAGACCGTGCACGACGGCACCCCGAGCAGAACATGGCGGCAGAAAACACACCACGGCGGCGGCGCACATAGAATCACCCGCCCCAGTGCATCAGTGCACGATCCTCTACTCCGGTAGGCGCTACACACGGAGGGGATGATAGTGAATTCAACAGAGGGGTGCATACCGGTGGTGAGGACAGAGGATAGCAGGTCCATGGCGCGCGACGGGTTCACGACGGAGCATGCGCGCGACAGAGTCAATCTCCTGCCCCCGGTCCAAAACATATAGCTACTGGCGCACCATGAGGAATCGGAAGAGGCAGATAGGGAGGATGAGATCTAACCATTGGCCATGTCGTAGAGACCTCCACCCACAGTGGACAGTGAGCGATGGCGACACTCAGATGTCGATGAGGAATTCTACCCGCCATGATCGTCCTTGATGCCCAATCGTTCCGCAACCGCCACTGGTACCCATCGGCGAACCTCCACGCATCACCGAGGTCGGGGCGATGGCCTAATTTTCCCCCGATTCCCGATTTGGCCAACAGCGGCGCCACCCCAAACTCCTGTTTCCCCCCGGCCATGGTGGTTTCCGGTACTGCCCATACAGAGGGCCAAGTCGCAACGGACGAGAGGAAGGGGAGGTCGGTTCTATACCTCGGGCAGAAGGAGGTTGGGGAGATGCGAATTCCACGGCAAGCCCGACGCGAGGCTTGCGCGCGGCTTCACGGTAAACCCGGTGAGAGGTTGAGGGAATAGCTGACAGTGTGGCCCCGCGCGTCAGTGATTCAGTTATGGTGCACAGGCGCGGTAGTGTTATGGCTTCTTGGGCCCGCGGATGCGAATGGTGATGGGTCGGGAGAAGGGAATTAGGCCCAAGCGAGTCTTTTCCAATTTCTTATTTCTTTTTCTTTTCTTTTGCTGTTTTGTTTTCTTTTTACTTTGAACTCCAAATTTTTGAATTCAAACTATTGTGGTAAATTTGTACTCAGTTTAAATATGAAATTTAAACCCCCTAGAGTGGGATGAATCCATTATTTAAATTTATCTTTCGGCCTTGTATAATATTTTCTCCTTTCCTCTCTTGATTATTTCTCATTTTAAATTAAATTTTGACTTCAAATCTGTTCTAAAATTTAAGTTCAAGTTTAGTGCACCAATAGAACTCCAATATGATGTGCAACAATTACATTAATATATTTAGTTACTTCATTTATTTTTATTATTTTATTCTAGATAATGCTTTTAACATGAAATACACATGACATTTATTTCAATAGTATATTATTTCGGATGTGTAGTCAAGTCAAAGGTATATTCCGAAGTTCATATCCCTTTGTCCTGATAGAAAACATCTTTCTACTGTCTAATCTTCATTAGGATATGATTAGCTAATCTTATTTTATCATGAGCATTTACTTCATAGAGGTTGAATTCTAAAGTTCATTTGTTTAAGAGCACCTATTTCGATGATTATATTTATTATTATTATTATTTATCTCTAAAGGATTCCCTTAAATCTCAAGTCAAGATTTTTGAGTGTTACAGGTATTCCTATGACTTAGACAAACATATCTAGTAGCTTTCCAACTAGTCTAAGTCATGGAACTTGGTTGTTTCAAATCCTTCAACTCACATTCTTTTTAGCTCAGATTGGCTCCAAAATAGTGTTTTATTGAAACTGGGCTATCCAACATCTTTGCATGAGTTAAATAGGTTCCTATGGGTAGAACTAGACTCTCGATTCCAAGTTTTACCCCTTTTGGTTGGTTTCGAACTGATTCTGACTCAGAAACTAAATTGTTGACCTTATGAACCTGTGAATCAAAGACTAGGCAAACTAGTTAGTCTGAAAGGTTATGATGGTCATCAAACACCAAAATCAATATAAGAAATGGATTAAGGCCATTCGCTTTCAATCTCCTCCCTTTTGGTGATTGATGCCAACACATACCAAAATAAATAGGAAGTATGAAATTGTAACTACTTTGCAATTCATTCAAGTGGTCATAACTTATTGGAATGAAAGGAGTTCTAAGTGAATATGAGTGTTTTTGAATGATTTGACATTTTGGACCACATTTGCACATATGGTTGGATTTTGCAAATCTTTTTGATAAAGACTTTTCAAATTCATTTGCACTTGGCCAAAAGTATAAGAATGGAATTTTTAAAAGTATTTCTAAGTTTTGAAGAATTATTGTAATACCCAATTTCTAGAGTTTTAAAAGAGGAAAGAGAATATTAGTTATGTGCAAGTTTCTTGTTTAGCATGTGTGCAAACATCATGTTTTATAAATTAAATTAATTTAGAAATAGTAAAAACAAAATTATTTTCTTCTCATGCTGGATATTCTTTGTTGTGTTGCATTTGATTGAAATTTAGAATTCACTTTATATTTGAAATTTGAGATCAAATCTCTAGTAGGAAAAAGAAAGAAAAAATAAAAACAGAAAAAGGGAATTCTTAGCTTGGGCCAAAACCCCACGCTGGCCCTCTTAACTGGGGCGTCGCGCCAGCCCAGTCTGGGAAGTCGGCTTCGACAGGCGGGACCCGCTTGTTAGACGTCCTCCGCGCACGCCTCTCTTCGCTGAGTCGCTGCGATGCGGGACCCGTGCTCCAGGGCATGTATCCGTCATGCAAAACTATAGTCGCTGAACCGCTGTCGTGTGTGCTCAATCAACAGACGTTCCTATAGATCTTCTCGAAGCCATGAACATCGAGGTAGTTTCAACCGTCTCACCATATCTCCTGGCCACGTAACAACTACCACCAGCTAGTGACCCGTGAATCCCCTAGGTCTAGGCTATAAGAAGCGTGTGCTACCTTTGGGACCCTCGCGCGTAAGAGAAAGCAAGGACACACCATAACTTAACCTGTGTTTCCTTGGCGCGACGCCATAAGAATGCTAGACGAAGCCGCTGCGCCCACGCCTCGCATCCATTGTCGCCTAGTGGCCAAGGAGGGGTGGGGAGGTTCGTCAGCGAACGTGGATCGTGCGCGGGCAAGCATCGGGCGTGAGAGTCATCGGGGTCTGGCGAATTGCTCACCGGAGATTGTTGAGCACTGTGAAGCCACCTCTTCTCATGGGCGAAGCATGTTGTGTCACCATCGTAGGTAAGTAGCTTTGGAATCAATTTGTTTTGACTCCTTCATTGCGTAGCCGTAGTAGTAGATGGTTTGGGAGCACTGGGTGTCGCCGGGGCTTCTCTGGTGAGGGCCCGCCGCCGTGGTAGGGCGCGCCGCCGCAACCTGGTTGAGAGAGGTAGAGGGATGACCAGGTACCGTGGATCTTGGGATTGATGGTGGGGATTAGATCCCTAAACACCCTTCGGGTATTTTAATCTAGGACAATCGATCGGGTTTGGATGGCATAGATTCATCGATGGCGTGGTTGAGCGAGGGTCATTGATCCGTGATCAGTTGGGTTACAGACCTATGGATACATTGTGACGCATAGAATATGATTATACAATATTAAGAAGGTAAGAGTAGTCTGCCGTTCTGCCGTTCTGCCTCCCATCTATCTGGACCGTCCGTTCCTATTGCCCATGTCATCCAGCCGCACACGCCCCTTCCCTGTCCACGCAAGATCTAGTCGTGCCCACTCTCACCCCGCACCAACTGCCCGCCTCATCTGCACCGCCTCCTCCATGGCCTCCCAGTCGAAACCCTAGCTCTGATTACGGCGGGCGGTAGTGACTGCGCGCGACGTGGACGAGGCACCCCCACCCTCCACACGCCTCATCGCGCTTCAACCCGCTTGCCGGGCCGCAATCGCCCTTCTCTCGTCCGTTCGTCGCCCCGCAGGCGGGGCTACCTCGGGCTCCGGTTGCGCGCTGTCGGATCTCCGCTGTTGCAAGTCCTCCTGCGGGGGGCGACACTGGCCGCCGTCGTCGTGGGCACCGACGAGGCGTACGAGCTACAGCGTCGGTCGTGCGACGTGCGCGGGCGGAGCACTCTCTGGGCGCTTATCCACTAGGACAGCCGCAAGTGGGTTCACGGCGGCACTGCCTTCGAGGCCTTCTCGGCCTCGTCCTCCGTCATCGCAGCTGCGCTCACCGCCGAGGTTCTTCCGCTCGCGCAACCATCACCCCTCGTGCGTGCGTCCCTAAGATGTTCACCCTAGACGAGTTCGCGGAGATGCGACCGCCGTCGAGGAGGACCTTTGCCACCGGAGCAGCAACCATAATGAGGGTGTGTCCTCGTCTACAGTGAAGGCACGCAGGACCGGAGGTTCCGCCACAAACGCCGCCACCACAAGCGGGAGCGACGATAGTCCGCGTCCGACGACGACAGCTACAGGTGATCTGATCTGCCTCTTCCCTCTCGGGGTATCTCAACCTAGGGTTAGGATAAAGGGTTGTACCGTGATCTATTTTGGAAGGCGGGGTTCGTGATCCGAAGATTGGAACAAGAGAAAGTAGCCTGTGATTAGTGTTGGTGTTGGATTCTGCATTTTGTTCGTGTATTGACTTGTTTTTATGTTTATTATTTTGGTAGATTCACTAAAATGCTGATCAGCTATGCCCACCTCCACTAAATTAATTCTTACGGTTTGGGTATTTCACTTCTTCAAAGATAATCTCTTGGATAAAGCTAAAAGTAGTAGTTCTTGAGCACTACGGTTATGGAGTGTGCTCTTTAGCTAGGTTGTTCCATCCTTGTTGCTTTCATGCTTGCAAGTGCTCTTGAATGGGCTTCTAGAGTGCTTGAATGATGAAACAAGTGGTTAGGATATTCTCTTCTGCAAATAAGGCACAAAGATTGACAATGGTTGGCTTCCAGAGTGCCATTGAAGAGTTATATTTGGGCAGTTTTTCTCAAAGCTTAGTAGTCTCACATCTTTTTTGTCGTGTAGTGACTTTTAGTTACATGCATTTGGCTAGATTTAAAAGATAGCTACATGAATGTTGCACTCAGCTTGCATTGATGGTAAGCTTACAGAAAAGCAATATTCCAATTGTACAAACCACAATTACCCATCTTATGATCTCCCTATGTCATTGCAGAAAATGCACTTTGTTCATATTTGTGCAGAACACTGAGCAGGTGGTATCCAATCAGATCACCTTGGCACCTTCACATGTTATCAAAATACTTTTTATCTCCCTCCATTTCTTTGGGTTTAACAAACCATTTTAGGGATTTGGAAGACTGAATGAAGAATTTAGACCTAATATTGTTGAAGAGATACAATTTTCAAAAGAAGTTGCTTGTGGAGGTTACCATCCTTTTGTTGTAACAGGTATTGGTGTTTGTGCAGTCTTTGTTTTGTATCTTGTTAATGCGGAATTATCAAAATTTTCTATTGTTAACTTGTCATACAATTTTGAAAATTATGCGCTGATGTTTTGATAGATAGCTGTGATATGTATTCTTGGGGTTCAAATGAAAATGGCTGCCTTGGTCTGGGGTATTTTATCAGTGACTGCGGGAGGGCCTTTTAAACATCCACTTTTATTTTATCCGTAATTGTGGGCCAGCAGCTGCCATATACACAAAGGAGAGCCTTTTAAACAATGTCTTGGCTGCTATTCCTCCAAAGCTTACAAGTGAGGAGTGGTCAGCTGCATTGCCAAGGGCATTAGTTGCTGGTTTCGTGAAAACAGATAAAGACTTCCAAACAAAAAGTATGATTTGTGAAAACAGATAAATACTTTCAAACAAAAGGCATTAGTTGTTTGGTTGATACATGAGAGTACAATAATAAATTGTGAAGCTTTGTTTTTCCATATCCATTGTTCTAGCAAATCAGGAATTTAAAACGATCTTTATAGTCTCAGTAAATGTGCTGGTTCTTGTTTTTTGGTTTGGACCATGATCCATTTTTTTCTAAAGCCTTGTATGTTCAGTTCTCCCTGCTATTATTCTCTGTATTCAACTACTAGGTTCATCAGTTGGATTCTGCTTGGGTACCTGTTGTAAGAGTTGTAGGTTAGTCTTTTATGTTTGGATCGATTATGGTGGGAACCCAGCCCTCGCCTCTGACCAGCATGTAAAATAGAAAAAAGATTGAGGTTAATTTCGCATTGAGAGAAAGGTAGGTTGTCAGATGCGATGTGCTTTCTTTCTTTCTTTCTTTCTTGTCACCTGTTTCAGTTTCTGTGTAAGTAGGATTAGCCACCTCAAAAAGAAAATAAAAGTGCTTTTAGTCTATTCTTTTATTTAGCGTGCGATGCCCCCACATATACTTTTCTTAATAGATGATGTGCTCCTGAGTCTACATTGTTTTGTACTATTACAAGACGAGGCATGGATTTCAGCTGAAATCGGTGTCCTATCAAAATAAAGAGTACAATATTGAGTTATTGACACTTGAAATGCTGATTAAAACTAATTTAGGCTCCTATTTTTCCCCTTTAAAAACTAATTTAGGTCTAACTTGATGGAATGGGCTCATTAATATATACCGAGAAGAGTTCCTCGTTTAATTTTGGCTATCAAAATTGGTTTGCTTTGTTCGCCCCTGTGCTGTCCTGTTGTATGGCAACACCTACCACATAAGCACATGCCAAATGGGTGAGGCAACTTTGGAAGGTGACACTGGTATTTGCAGTCTGTTGTTGTTGTAATGATTTAGATATATTTTTTTCAGACCAGTTTTGGTGTCCAGAGGTCAATTCATAGCTGCATGCTCACTTATAACTGCTATTATGGTGTATTGAGGGAAAATGAAAACGATCAAGGTAAGATGAAGATGGTATGATCCTGTGACGTCCCAGCACGGTTGCGACTACGGGATCATGGGCAGACGGAACGGCAACACCGTCGTGCTCGCCACCAAGTCCACTGTCGTCGACACCACCGGTGAGAGGGTACGTGATCCTGTGACGTTCCCTCACCATCTGCTTCACCCATCATGCATCCTCGTCTGACACACACAGCTGTCGTTGCTGTGCTCGCCGCAGGGTCATCTTTGACTTCCTGTTTTTGGCACTCCTTGCCATCGTGAGGTCACTCGTCGATTCCCTCATGTGCTTCCTTAATGTAAGCAATCTTGGATTTTTGCGCCTCCCGTTCCCATCCATGGATGCTTCTGCTCTACTGATCTTGGATTTCTGCATTTCCCGTGGCCTTGTGTGCTAACAAATTCAGACAGGACAGAGCTTTTTTGCAAACAGTAATACTAACGGGTGTCATTTTCTTTATTGTGTAGATTGGAATCATTGACCTTGACTGTAGACTCATTGGTCTTCATCTCTATGATGGCTTCATTAGGTTTATGGATTCATATTTGTTCTTATTTTAAAGAAGATGTACTCTACATATCCAATACATACATTTTATTTCCTTTTCTATCCTTGCTTGGTAGGTTATACCATTTGAAAACAAAGTGCAACTGAAGGAAGCTTTCATTGGGTTCCTCTAAAGTATTATTTTCCAACATGAGTTGTCGGTACAACAATACTGCTTCCACTTGCCTTAGTAGTTTGTAAATCTCAAGAACCGACGACAACAAAATTAAAAGAATCTGAAAACAAATATTGAGATGTTTACGATTAAAATAATCCCTAAAAATTCAATATCTGGGAGCAGCAATAGAAGCTTCCACTTGCCTTGATATTCACTATCATAGGCTGGTAGCCGACTAGATTGAGATGACAATAACAAAAGGTATGTCTCTAACTCATAGCATATGCCATATCTATTTTTGCCATGGTGATAAAATAATTATAAAATAATGATCAATAATGTGTCTTCGTTGTTGCAACAGGACCATTCCTATTTTTAATGGATAATTTAAACTACTTCCACACATGCTTGTACGCCATTCAGTTAGTCCCCATTTTGGTTTCTCTGATGCTGCAGATTTTCTGACACAATGATGCTTCCTGTTCTTGGTGATCAGTCACATGCATTATATGTTTCTCATAACATACTTCTGAATACTATTTTTTTAACTGCAGCGAAAATTGGAGTAGATCCCTCAGGATGTGTCGAACTAGCAAAGCATGTCAGATTGAACAACCCTAACCTTGTGTTGTCTGGTTTGATGATAATTGGGATGCTTGATTACTCCTCAACTCCGAAGAATTTCAAGGTAAGGTATAACTCTGGGTTATAGAAGTTCTATCGATGTGGCAATATGGCATGTATATGTGAACTAACGTGTATTATGTATGTTAAATTCATAGGCACTAGCCAATTGTCGGGAAGAGGTGTGCAAGGAGCTTGGAATACCGAAATAACAGCTCGAACTATTTGTGGGCATGTCATCTGGCTTTGAACAAGCAGTAAGGGAAATACTGTGATATATGAGTGTTGAAGAGGCACGATAGGCTGATAGCTACGTTAATATAGACATACATTGTTTTCTATGTGCCTGCAGATTGAAATGGGAAGCACAAATGTATGAGTTGGGTCAACCATATTTGGTGCAAGAGAATACCCAAAGAACTAGGGGGTGCTTATAAATTCGTGTCATCCATGACAGTTCCAAATTTGATGATATGTCATATATGTGAAATTGTGTGCCCAATCCTCCTTAGCTGAAAAAATTGCATTGCCTGTAGCGGTGACCTCCGCATGCACGTCAAGGAGAAGCTACCCCTCGGCCACAACTCGCTACTGCAGGTGCAGCCGCTCTTCCTCCTCCCTTTAGTTTTTGCCTTGTAACTTTAATTCGGTCGTCTCCCCCGCTCAATTCCATCTCATATGAATATCAGATTGGGTTTAGTTCATGGATGTTGCGCTATTTTCCCTTCCTTACAATCGCACTTGTGCCTTTTTGGCCCAAGATCTTTCCTGGTTGCTGGTCTTCTTGTGTTCTGTTTCCTGTCATTCATTGCAATTTGGAATGCAGATGGATGGCCTCATAGTTGAGCTGAACCATGCTTCTTGCTATGATATGATCTAAGGTTCTGTGATTACATTGGGAAGCAACTGGGAAGCCTTTAGAAGCAAAGGTAAATGGATTCAATCAGTTCCACTACCGTTTGGTTGTTTCCTCATTTCTGACAAACATTTGTAATATATGTAGCTTCCCTCCCCTTGTTCTTTTTACAGCTCCAACAAACTTGAGGCCTAACAATTTGAAGTAAATGTAAGTCCCATTTGGTAGTCCTAGCAGACAATGGCATGTTTATTGTTTTAGAATTATTTTCCAATAAATTATTGTATGTTACTCTGCATAACCTGCATATATTACAAATGTTTGGGATCTTTTCCTTCCAGTAATCGTTGTAGACGTATGCATTGTCCTCTTATTATGATTTCATACCCAGTGTTATCCCTTTGATTGTAGTGTTATTGTAGGTCTACCTTCAGCCAATTGACTCTAGATAAATTATGATTATAGTATACCCTTATTATATAAATATTAATAGTTCACCTAGAAGATCATAAAAATGTCAACAAATAAAACATAATGGAGTAGTTGGCACTGTTTTTTTACCCAATTTGTTTATATCTGATTTTTGTTGTTTGTGTTTTACGGTTCATATTTGCACAAAGAATCATTATGCACCTATGTTGTGGAGCCAAATCAAAATTTGCTTGATGACAACTATTAGAAGCAGCACCCCTACCTGCTCACAGTCAAAATCATGTCTTACCTAATGTTATGGTCACTTTTAATATAGCTTGAGTAAGCTCATTTCTGAAACGCCTACAATAAAAAAGTAGTATTATTCAATCAAATCAAGCATTCAACCAATCAGATACAGGTACACAAGAATATCTTTTTTTGCACATCTATGGTCTATTTTTGATATTCTGAATATATTTTGAAAATAAAACATTGGTTACGTACTGAAATGGTCATTGAAAAAGAGAAACTACCCTTACCTAAGTTGTATTTTGCCTAAGCTATATTTTGCCATCAGAGGGATTCCTCTTGTGCACATATATAGAAGATGCTTTTTGCTAGGGTTTATGTAATGTTGTTGTGTTTTGCTTCTTGGTGATTTCAATCCTGGCTATTAAGTTTTAGTTAACATTTGGAAATTGCAGGTTCAGAGCAGTCCATCTGTGTTGATAACATTTATAGCTTGGAGCATATCTGAGGAGTGAGTTTTGACCATAAGACATTTCATTTCATTTTGTTTCTGTATTGTGCTATTGAGTTCTAACCTAGCAGTACACAGTATAATTTGTCTAATCATCTTAAGAAAAAGGTAAAACATGTCTTTTTTAGTGATTGATTACTCTTATACCTATTCATTGCCATTTAAATATATACAGTTTTATGGAGCTAGCTCATGTCATAACAGTATACAACTGTTTCAGCAATATTAGAGTGGATAGTCTGCTGGAAATGAATTGAGTTCATCATATGGGAAACTATTCTCAAATCTTAATGCATTGGCATTTCGATATTCAGATGAAAAAAGTACTAACATCCATTGGTACACATCTCCAATTATTATGCAACCTAAAAATAAAAAAATATCAATGTCTAAATAGGCATAATTATTTCATGATGTGTGATCTCTTTCTAAGACTTCTATTTTCATCTGAACTACAATATATGATATTTATCATCATTTTTTTCTAGATCCATCTTTCATCCCATCCACTCTCTGAAAATCTAAGGTTTACTTTCAAATATACTCAAAACGATCTGCCATGATTCTTAATCCAACCATTTCATCCCCTGGTTGAGTGTTCACTCATGCTTTTGATAGGTTGCGAGATCATCTTGTGAAAATTGTGATGGATTACCGGACAGAAACTTCATTGCGAAATGGATGCAACGATATACTTAAGGTTTACTTTCTTTCGTATACTGTGCTGCTCAATGCCTCAACCATCTCGAATTTTAGACATTTTCATCCGAAACTTGCTTTGTTCAGGTTGACTGTGTTAACCTTTTGGTTAAATACTACCACGAGGCTCGGCATGGGGTATACATGGAAAGCATGTACGAGGAGGTACACGGAAACAGAGCCGACGATGGATCATCACGGGGACACGAGAGATCATCTAGCGTCCGGGCTCTAGATATCAAGTCCAGAACAAGATGTGGTGCCCGGTGTTGTTTGTGCTTCGATCGTCTGCCTATCCAGGACATATCTGTCATCGTGTCCTACTGCTCCCATGCGTATCATCTGTCTTGCCTTGAAGGTGGCTTAGACTCGATCAGATCAAACAGTGGTCAGGATAGTGACGGAGGCATGGACGATGAGGATGGTTCCCCATCAGGCCAATCTCGCATGCACTGTGTCTTGTGCACTACTGCTGCTTCATAATTTTATACTGTGTTGGGTAGTACACACTACCTTGTGTTGTGTTGTAAGTTTTGAGCCATGTAATTATTGTGTTCTTTTCGCGTGTTACACATGCTTACAATAGCATAATTCTTTTGAGGGAGGCCATGTCCTCGGCAAGAAGAGTTCTGTGTAAATTTGATGAACCAGCATGAGCAAAGTTGTGCCACATTTCCATCTTTTTTTAATGCCACGTTTGCCAGATAATCAAAAGTTTATTGACATTACATGATGCAGAACTGTTCATGTAGAATGTGCCTGTCTATATATACACTGTTCTATTTGGGACTAGGGCATGGTAGAATTCCTCAGTTTCTTCTCACTTCCTCCAGGTCTTCATGAAAGTGCTTCTCGCAATATACAGAAATCAGATCGTAGATTTTGCCGTCACTATAGAATTCAAATTTTGGATTTGAAATGGAAAGGAAAGAAATAGGAAAATAGAAAAAGAAAAGAAAAGAAAAGGAAATAATAAGAAAGAAACCCTGCCTGGGCCGATTATCCCCATTCCGGCCCACCTCCCTTGTACAACCACGCGGCCCATCCTCACGCTACACGTGCTGTCATCGTGGCCCAGCCTGGCAGCCGCGCAAGCCCGCGTGTCCGCAGATCAGCTCACGCCCTGACCACTTGGGACCACTTGACAGCCGACCGCGCGCTCACTGCCTGGTAGGGCTCATCTGTCATCCCTCTCCTCCTCCCCTTCAACCGAAGACCGGTTCCGACGCCTGCATGCTCGGAGCTCGTGGCTACGAATCCTCCGGACCCGTAACAACCTGGGCGGCCTGCCAGGACCAACTAATTAATTTTATTGCCTTTTAGGTTCGTAGTATCGTTAGGACATACATCTTACTATAACAATATAAGACACATTTTTGTATATATAACACATGTGCATATATAAGTTATCGAGATATATGTCTCTGTTGCAACGCACGAGCACTGACCTATAAAAGTATAACACACATTTGTACATAGTTTATCGTGGTTTTATACGTTCCCGTTGCAACGCACGGGCACTCTCCTAGTGATTATACAATTGTTTTATTGCTTGGTGTGATGTTAATATTTGCCTATATGTTGTTTGTTGGTATTGTTGTGAGTAGACGAGCCAGCATCTGAGGAGCCCGAAGCACCGCAGGTTGAGGAATCTGAGCAAGAGCTCGCAGAAAGGCAAGTTGTACCCTTGATCACATTCTTCACCTAATAATGTTCCTGTTAATCACCGTGACATGCTTAGGTTCATTCGATCGGACCTAATAGGGTACCCCAATTTTGTCTACCCCACACCTTGCATATAGATGAATTATTGGGTAGTCTTGCTATTGCTCTACCTGGTTTTAGGGTTAATGTTACTTATGATTCACGCTCATGTTCCATTATGATTTATTATTGTTGCCTTTATTATGTTACATGATAAGATCATTTTTGTTAATTGGAACATGGAGCGACCACCCGAGACAACAGTGCAACCACAAGAACTATATGGCTCTGATCTTGGCTAATTAATTAGGGAAACTAGTGTGGGTTAATCCTTTCCCGAAAGGGGCAAGTGGTTAAGCATCATTGTAGAGTATAGTGCTGGCTGTAATTACTGTGATAGGGTTACAGACCATGGGAAAAGGCATATGCTTCATTCGTCCTAAAACCGTAGCGGGGTTTCTCAAGCTAGTGGAACTTTGTAAAGGCCTCTAGTGAGCCCTTGCCTACTCACCTTGGTAGTGTTTAAGGATTTGCCCAACACGAGGCAAAAAAGGGATCATGACTTGTGGGTAAAGATGTGCCACCTCTGCAGAGTGTAAAACTGATATATCAGTCGTGCTCATGGTCATGAGCGGCTTGGACCCTCACATGAGTAATTTATGGAATTAAACTTAACCTCTCATTTGCATCACATTGTGGGATTTATTATTAATTGTGATCCATTATTTAATTGGGTTGGTATCTACTTACACTTAGTAATTGCTAATAAATTGTTACCAACTTATTAAAAGCAATGCTCAGCCTTAACCATTATTTGCTGACAAGTCTTACACTTCACATGAGCCCCCACCGTAAGTGAGCTCATGCACATTATTCCTCATACTTGTTGAGCAATGAACGTATGTGAGCTCACTCTTGCTATAACCCTCCTCCCCTCATAGGTGAAGAGCAGGAACCATCGGAGGAAGATTACTACGATGAGTTCGATGAGATCTAGGTGTCGTCTCCAAGTCAATGTTTGGCGCCGAGATGAAGAGGAAGGCTATCACTCACTGTTAAGTAGGAAGCAGCAGCCGCCCTCGCTATGCTCCACCACAAGGAACCCCAGTTCTCTTATGTGGTGGGCAACAGTCATATCTACGCCCTACTACACAAACACCACAAACCACAACCTAAACACTGCAAGCTCGCCAAGCTAACCCAACTAGCACCCAGCCAAAAACAGTTAACCCTGCTACCCCAACAACTAGTACGTGCTTCAAGTGTGGTGAAGCCGGTCACTATGTGATGCATCACGATGCCCGATCTTCACGACGTAGGATCAATCTTCAGATAACTAGCTTCAAAGAAGCCAAGAAAACTTGCTGCAAGCAGCGATAACTAGTGCAACCTGACAAATAAAACTCAAAGCCAACCACCGTCTTTAACCGACAGCCTGAATTAAGGATTTCGCCCAACCACACTCTCAAAGAACCAACCAACATAGCCTACAATCAATCGAGGAGACCTCGAAGGGAGTAGGAGCACCAATTGGGAGCGGATGAAGCCGCCGCTTCTGCAATCCCGCGAAGGAATTCACAAAAGCAAAGGGGTAGAGATTACTCTCAATATTTGTTAGCACACAGCTGAACAAAAGGGTTCTGTTTTAGATTATCATAAGCTGCCTTACATCATAGACATAGGGGGGTATTTATACTAGTAACAACCAGCCTTAGAGAGGTATAAACATGAAACAAAAGTAATTTCACGTGCTAATGTGAAGGAGCCTCTTCGGGAGATCTGCAGAGCTGATTTCCGTGTGGTTGTTTGACTTCTGCGCAGCCTTCAGTATTTTGACAATAACTTCTTCTAAGAATCTTCAAATGACGTGGGACTGGTTGCATTGGAAAGCTAACTTGATAAGCTTTCTCACCATATATAGCATGTTAATGAAACTTCATAGAATGATGCAGTTTAATACGAAAACTTGGTCATCAAGCAGACTGTTGACCTTCTGACCAGTCAGCACTAAAGTAGGTCGGCTGCCTTTCTGGTAGATTTGATTAAGTCGGCTTTAGAAGCATTGGAAACTAGACTTCAAGAGCTTTCCAAAAAGTACTTATGGGCCTTCATAGCTTTTGGGAATCAAAAGATATGACTGTTTCTTCTGGACGGTTCTGTTGCGCTGGACTGACTCGGACAGAGCTCTTCTTGCTGACTCGTCCTTGATATGTTTTGTCCTTCCTCTTTGGTGAACCTAAGTAATATCAACATACATGACTTAGGTAGCATAAAGTTCTCATTAGTGTTTAATTGAAATTCATAAAGTAGCGCGTGCACCTCTTGATGTAGCTTCTTAGCTCGGCTACGTGTAATTGGTCCATCAAAGGCTTGAGTTGGTGATGATGTTGGTTTTACTTGAGTTGATGTAGTATGCCTTAAGGGTTGTAACATATTGCTTAATGACATGGTAATATCATCCTCCTCCCCTTGAAAAGGAGTCATCCTCGACTCTGAAGTGTCTTCACTTTTATATGGTAAGAGGTCAGCAACATTGAACGTGTTGCTCACGCCATAGCTTTGTGGAAGATCTATCTTGTATGCATTATCATTGATCTTGGTAAGAACACGAAATGGACCATCCCCTCGTGGCATCAATTTGGATTTGCGCTGATCAGGAAAACACTCCTTGCGCAAGTGAATCCAAACCAAGTCACCCGGTTCAAATAACACTATCTTCCTATGCTTGTTCATGCTTGCTGCCTTGCGCACTGCTTTGAGCTCAATTGCTTCCTTCGTCTTCTCATGTATCTTTTTTATGTATGCAGCACGCTTGGAAGCTTCCATATTAGTTCTTTCCTACAATGGAAGGGGCAACAAATCTATCGGAGCAATAGGTTTGAACCCATATACAATTTCGAAGGGGCATAAATTAGTTGTAGAATGTACTGCCCTGTTATAAGCAAACTCCACGTGTGGCAAACATTCCTCCCAATCCTTCAAGTTCTTCTTTACCATTGTTCGCATCAGCATTGACAATGTACGATTCACTACTTCAGTTTGGCCATCAGTTTGGGGGTGGCATGTGGTGGAGAACAAAAGTTTAGTCCCAAGCTTTGCCCATAATGTTTTCCAAAAATAGCTCACAAACTTCACATCACGGTCAGATACGATGGTCTTGGGCACTCCATGTTGCCTCAAGATTTCTCTGAAAAACAAATTGGCAACATGTGAAGCATCATCGCTCTTGTTGCATGGGATAAAATGAGCCATTTTTGAAAATCTATCAACCACAACAAAAATAGAATCTCTCTTTTTTCGAGTCATCGGCAGCCCTAAAATAAAATCCATGCTTATGTCTTCCCAAGGAATTTTAGGAGTGGGTAAAGGAGTATATAAACCATGAGGGTTCAGTTTTGACTTAGCTTTGTGATAGGTGACACAACGCTCCACGAATCTGATGACGTCTCTCCTTATCTTGGGCCAATAGAAATGATCACTGAGCAGTTCATAAGTCTTCTTTTGTCCAAAATGACCTGTTAGACCTCCTCCATGTGACTCCTGCAATAAAAGCAATCTAACCGAAGAATTTGGTACACAAAGTTTGTTAGTTCTAAACAAAAATCCATCATGTATATGATATTTTTCCCAACCTTTTCCATCTTTATAATGATTGTATGGTTCTGAAAATTCAGGATCATCATTATACATTTCTTTCAAATTTTCAAGCCCCAAAACTTTTACCTCTAGTTGACTCAACAACACATTCCTTCGAGACAAGGCATCAGCGACCACATTGTCCTTACCTTTCTTATATTTCACAATGTATGGAAATGTTTCGATAAACTCAACCCATTTGGCATGGCGACGGTTCAGTTTGGCTTGCCCTTTCAAATACTTTAAAGCTTCATGATCGGAATGAATAACAAACTCTTTTGGCCATAAGTAGTGCTGCCATGTTTCAAGCGCTCGGACCAAAGCATACAATTCTTTGTCATACACAGAATAATTTAATTGGACACCTCCCAATTTTTCACTAAAATATGCTATAGGTTTTCCTTGTTGCATTAAAACTCCTCCTATACCAATCCCACTAGCATCACATTCTACTTCAAAAGTTTTAGTGAAATCAGGAAGAATAAGTATAGGTGCTTCAGTCAAACGTTTCTTCAATTCTTGAAAAGCATCTTCTTGTGAGTTTCCCCATTTAAATTCAACACCTTTCTTTGTCAATTCATTTAAAGGGGAAGCGATAGTACTGAAATCTCGCACAAATCTTCTATAAAACCCAGCAAGACCATGAAAACTTCTTACTTGACTTACATTCGTTGGAGCTGGCCAATCCTTGATGGCTTTCACCTTGGATTCATCCACCTCTATTCCTTTTGCTGAAACAACAAAGCCAAGAAACACAACATGGTCTGTGCAAAAACTGCACTTCTCAAGATTAGCAAATAATTTCTCCTTTCTTAGCTCATCTAAAACTTGTCGAATGTGTTTCACATGTTCATCAAAAGTCTTGCTGTAAATTAGAATATCATCGAAGTAGACAACAACAAATTTTCCAATGAAAGTTCTTAAGACATGGTTCATTAATCTCATAAAGGTACTAGGAGCATTAGTTAACCCAAAGGGCATCACTAACCATTCATACAACCCAAATTTTGTTTTAAATGCAGTCTTCCATTCATCTCCAGTTTTCATTCTTATTTGATGGTATCCACTTCTCAAATCAATTTTAGTAAAAATTGTGGAACCACTTAATTCATCAAGCATATCATCTAGCCGTGGAATAGGATGGCGATAGTGAACGGTAATATTATTTATAGCTCTACAATCAACACACATCCTCCAAGATCCATCTTTCTTAGGTACTAAAATCACAGGAACAGCACAAGGGCTTAAGCTTTCACGAACAAAACCTTTATCAAGAAGTTCTTGCACTTGCCTTTGTATTTCCTTAGTTTCTTCAGGATTGGTTCGATATGGTGGACGGTTAGGAAGTTCAGCCCCTGGAATAAGATCGATTTGATGCTCAATCCCTCGAATTGGAGGTAGTCCAGCCGGTGTTTCTTGTGGAAACACGTCTTCAAAGTCCTGCAAAAGATCAGCCACAACACTAGGAAGAGATGTTATGTCGTTAGCAGAAATCAAAACATCTTTGTTCACAAGTACAAAGAGTACTTGATATGGGTTGTTCCTCACTTCTCTCAGCTCAGATTTTGTGGCTAGCATAACTAGATGTTCTCCCTCTTCCTTCCTTTTATCTCTTGAATTTGGCTTGTAGCACTCGCTCACCGAATTGTGGATGGCACTCAATTTCTTTTGCTCTTCTCCTCCTCTACTTGCTGTACTAATTTCAGTTTTCTTTTGTAAGTGTTCAGCCATGATTTGTTGAGGGGTCATAGGCTTGAGTACAAACTTTCTCCCTTTCAGATCTAGCGTGTATTGATTTGTTCTTCCACAATGCTGAGAATATCGGTCATATTGCCAAGGTCTTCCTAGCAGCATGTGACACACAGACATGGGTGCAACATCACACTCCACTGTGTCAACATACTCTCCAATCTTGAACGGAACTTTCACCTTATAACCAATCTTGATATCTCCTGATTCATTCAACCATTGTACATGATATGGATGAGGGTGTCGCTGCAACTTCAAACCAAGCTTGTCAACCATCTCACGACTTGCAAGATTATGGCAGCTCCCTCCATCAATAATCACCTTTACTACTTTGTCTTGCACTTTGGCTCGCATTTGAAAAAGATTATGTCGCTGTCCAATTTCAGCTTCTTTCATTTGAACACTCAAGATTTGTGTAACCACAAGAGTAGTACCATGCTTAAATTCACATCCCGTATGTTCTTCAGATTTATCAATGTCATCTTCATTTCCTGCTTCAGCTTCCTCTTCACTCGCTGATGTATATTCTCCATCATCAGTCACAAGGATCACACGATTATTTGGACACTCTTTTATGACATGACCATGACCTCCACACTTGAAGCACTGAATACCACTACTCTTGGCTGTTGAACCCACTGATGTTGAAGTGGAGGCTACTGGTTTATAACTCGTGTTTGGAGCAGCACCGTTCTTTCCACTAGAATTGCCTTGAATATTGGATCGCAAGCCCCCAGTTGAACCTTTTGTCGCTGAGGATGCAGCAGTAAACCTTGAGATTGATTTGCTTCCTCCAGTCATGGTTCGTGCACCATATGGCAAGGGCTTGCTGCTCTTAGCATCTTGTTGCAGCTGGCATTCAGCTTTGGTGGCTTGATGTACCAAATCAATAAGACTTTGGTATGGCTGAAACTCAACAATACGCTGAATGTTGCGGTGTAACCCAGCCATGAAACGTGCAATGGTTTGCTCTTCATCTTCATACACATTGGCTCTAATCATGGCCTTCTCCATCTCTTTATAATACTCCTCAACAGAGAAACTTCCTTGCCTCAAACTCTGCAATTTATCAAAAAGATCACGCCGATAATGCTTCGGCACAAAACGAATTCTCATTTCTCGCTTCATCTCTTGCCAAGTAATAATAGGGTCCTCTCCATCTTCTTCATGATCACGAAGAAGTTGCTCCCACCAAATCAGGGCATATCCTTCAAACTCAAGAGATGCCATTGCAAGTTTCTTCTCCTCTGAATAATTATGTAGGCGGAAGATTTTCTCCACCTTCAATTCCCATGTGAAATAATCTTCAGGATCAGATCTACCATCAAATTTTGGCATGGTAAACTTAAGTTTCCCAAATCTCTCTTCTTGGTTGACGCCTCTATGATGACGACGATAGCGACGTTGGGACTGATCATCATCCCCAAATTCAGATTCTTCATTGTCATTATTTCTTCGATTCCGGCCTCTTCCTCTACCATGTGCAGCACCTTGATTTCTCCTCCCATGTTCACTTGCTCTTCTAGAATAATTTCCTTCACCTTCTTCCCCATCTTCATCATGGTTTCTTGCACCATCAGGGAGTCGACGACGACCTCTGATTTCAGCCATAAGTGTCTGAAGATCTTGTGCCAACAGATCTTGCTTGGCTTCTATGCTTTGTTTGAGCTCATTGAATTGTATCATGGTGACATAGTCTTCAATCTCAGCGTTGGGATTCATCTTCCTGTGAAATTAGTGGCAACAAGGCAACAAATATAGGTGGAATATGAAGCTATATAGAATCTCACAACCTCACCACTCTTACCAACCAAAGCTCTTATGAGGTCCCTGCGGGTTGCAAGAAAAAATGTGTGGTGGTAACAAGAAAGTGATGGTTAAGCGAATACAAGACCAGAGTACTGATTACGATGGCTTATATGTGGAGCTGTGTGGGGAATAGTAAATAAGGAATGCAATCTGAATCCTAGTTGTTGTAAAGTTAAATAACAATCCAACTAGAAGTTCACTGCCTAGTGCTGACCACAAGATTCGAGTGATGTAAGTAGATCACACACACGCGCAAAGAAATTTCAGATTTGATGCAAATTAAGGAGTATGATTGGAATGCAAGTGTTGCGATCAGATCCAACCAAAATTTTACACCAAATGACAATAGCAAACTGGTTGAACAACTTGATGAACTTTCAGCACTTGTGCACATAAACAAACCGATTATTCTTCTTTTCTTTCATAATCTTGCTCAACACTTTTTTTGGTACTTTTCTTTCTTCTCTTTTTTTGATACTCTTTTTTTATAGAACTAAACACAGAGATCTGATATGATATTGCACACTTTATAATAATTAACAAAGAACTCAACCAGCAGCTATAACTTAAATAGGATCAAAGTTAACGCGAAGGAAATGATGAGGGTTTTCAAAATTTTCTTTTTGTGGATATTTTCAGATATATATAAGAGGCTCAAAGGGAACACAAAGGATAGAGTGACCAGTAACTAAACAAAGACTCTAAGGACTGAAACTTAACAAAACTCACTGGAACAACAGATTGAAACAAAGGGCTATGATAAAATATTTTATGACTTTTTGGTGGATAGGACGAACACAAAATATATGTAGCTAAGGGTAAAGAATCCTACCGTGGCAACTGAGGCTTTGATACCAGATGATGCGTCACGATGCCCGATCTTCACGATGTAGGATCAATCTTCAGATAACTAGCTTCAAAGAAGCCAAGATAACTTGCTGCAAGCAGCGATAACTAGTGCAACCTGACAAATAAAACTCGAAGCCAACCACCGTCTTAAACCGGCAGCCTGAATCGAGGATTCGCCCAACCACACTCTCAAAGAACCAACCAACACAGCCTACAATCAATCGAGGAGACCTCGAAGGGAGTAGGAGCACCAATTGGGAGCGGATGAAGCCGCCACTTCTGCAATCCCGCGAAGGAATTCATAAGAGCAAAGGGGTAGAGATCACTCTCAATATTTGTTAGCACACAACTGAACAAAAGGGTTCTGTTTTAGATTATCATAAGCTGCCTTACATCATAGACATAGGGGGGTATTTATACTAGTAACAACCAGCCTTAGCGAGGTATAAACACGAAACAAAAGTAATTTCACGTGCTAATGTGAAGGAGCCTCTTCGGGAGATCTGCAGAGCTGATTTCCGTGTGGCTGTTTGACTTCTGCGCAGCCTTCAGTATTTTGACAATAACTTCTTCTAGGAATCTTCAAATGACGTGGGACTGGTTGCATTAGAAAGCTAACTTGATAAGCTTTCTCACCATATATAGCATGTTAATGAAACTTCATAGAATGATGCAGTTTAATACGAAAACTTGGTCATCAAGCAGACTGTTGACCTTCTGACCAGTCAGCACTAAAGTAGGTCGGCTGCCTTTCTGGTAGATTTGATTAAGTCGGCTTTAGAAGCATTGGAAACTAGACTTCAAGAGCTTTCCAAAAAGTACTTATGGGCCTTCATAGCTTTTGGGAATCAAAAGATATGACTGTTTCTTCTGGACGGTTCTGTTGCGCTGGACTGACTCGGACAGAGCTCTTCTTGCTGACTCGTCCTTGATATGTTTTGTCCTTTCTCTTTGGTGAACCTAAGTAATATCAACATACACGACTTAGGTAGCATAAAGTTCTCATTAGTGTTTAATTGAAATTCATAAAGTAGCGCGTGCACCTCTTGATGTAGCTTCTTAGCTCGGCTACGTGTAATTGGTCCATCAAAGGCTTGGGTTGGTGATGATGTTGGTTGTACTTGAGTTGATGTAGTATGCCTTAAGGGTTGTTACGTATTGCTTAATGACATGGTCATATCACTATGCCAATGCTTGTCCCAAAAAGATTGCATACACCACTCCAGCTCGAGGCAAAAATCCTAATAAATAGAATTAGGCTCCATCTAGCAACCAAAGGGGATACAATATTGCTAGGGTTAATCAGATCAGTGCTGAAGCTATTGTCGATGGTTCCGACATCGTCATCGGTACGTTCCTTGTTAATTCCATCCTAGCATCTATACTATTTGATTCAGGAGCCTTGCATTCATTCATCTTTACTCGCTATGTTAACACGCATGATCTACCCTTTATGACTATGAGTAAACCCATGGTAGTCATCACACCTAAAGGTCCTTATGAAGCAAATTTTATGAGCCCCAAAATAGACATAACAATCATGGGAAAGAAATTTTGGGCCATGCCTATAGTATTGGAAGAATGTAGCATAGACTTGATTCTTGGTATGAACTGGTTAACATAGTGGGATGCAGTGATACATTGTGCTAGAGGGACTGTAGAGCTTACTAGCACGGACAGAGATAGATTTGAGGTTGTAGTTATCCTATCCCCATCCACTAAACCCGTTGTCTATCACTAGAAGGTAAATTTGTGGGTGACCATATCTGAGTTGTCAGGGATTTTCTAGATGTTTTCCCATAAGAGTTGCCCAGAATGCTGCCAGATAGAGATGTGGAGTTTGTCATTGATCTCTTACCTGGAACCGCCCCCATTTCCAAAAGACCCTATAGAATGTCTATAGAAGAATTAAAAGAGCCTAAGAAACACTTAAAAGTGCTACATGATTCAGGGTATATTCATCCTAGTTCTTTGCCTTCGGGAGCGTCTGTCCTATTTGTTCAGAAGAAAGATGGTTCCCAGAGGATGTGTGTGGATTACCAGTCTCTCAATGATGTAAACATAAAAAAGTACCCCTTACCACGTATTGAGGATCGGTTCGACCAAATAAGAGATGCCAGAGTCTTTTCCAAGATTGACCTGAGGTCCGGTTATCATCAGATGAAGATTAGGCCTTCTGATATTCCCAAGACAACTTTCTCTACCCAATGGGCTATATGAATTAACGGTCATGTCATTTGTCTTGACTAATGCACCAACATACTTCTTGAATCTGATGAATAAGGTGTTTCATGGAATATCTTGATAAGTTTGTCATGGTATTCATCGACGACATTCTAAATTATTCCAAGAATGATGGAGAACATGAGGAACATCTTCGACTAGTATTGCAGAAGTTGAGGGATAAGCAGCTCTACACCAAATTCAGCAAGTGTGAGTTTTGCTTAGATAAAATACCTTTTCTTGGGCATATCATCTCCAATGGAGGAATCACAATAGATAGCCAAAGTAAAGGAAATAGTGGGATGGAAGATACCTAAATCGGTTAGTGAAATTCAGGAGTTTCTTGGGACTCACGGGATATTACCAGCGCTTCATCGAGGGGTTCTCCAAAATAGTGAAGCCAATGACCTCGCTGTTAGAGAAGGGGAAGGAATTTAAGTGGACTCCGGCCTGCCAGGATAGTTTCACTTAGCTGAAGTTGAGATTGATGTCACCCCTAGTGCTAGTAATGCTGGATCTACAGAAGGGTTTTGATGTGTATTATGATTCATCTCATCATGGACTGGGTTGTGTTCTTATGCAAGAAGGGCATGTCATTGCCTACGCGTATTGCCAGTTGAGGAAACACGAGCTCAACTACCCCACTCATGACCTAGAACTGGCTACTGTAGTGCATGCCCTCAAGATTTGGAGACATTATATAATGGGGACCAAGTGTCAAATTTATACAGACCATAAGAGCCTGAAATACATATTTACCCAAAAGGGACTAAACCTTAGGCAACGTCGTTGGTTGAAACTCACCAAGGACTACGACTTGGAGATTCATTACTACCTGGGCAAGGCGAATTTGGTGGCAGATGCCTTGAGTCAAAAATCCCAATCTCATATGGCCATTGTGTCTCAGATGCCTGAAAAGTTGGTAGAGGAATTTGATAGGCTTAACCTAGGGATAGTTACTCACATAGAGGGAGTTACAGTATAAGTGGAGCGCACATTAGAGCAATATATTTGAAAAGGTCAGAAGAGTGATGCCAACATACAAGAGATTAAAATAATAATGGAAAAAGGAAAATGTCTAGATTTCATGGAGGATGACCAGAGAACAATATGGTTCAAAAATAGGATATGTGTGCATGAATTAGAGTCTCCGAGAAACTATACTGAAAGAAGCCCATGACTCAGCCTATTCCATTCACCCTGGTAGTACCAAAATGTACCAAGACCTAAAATAGACATACTAGTGGTATGGAATGAAGAAGGATGTGGCCGCACACATAGCTGTATGTGATATCTATCAGCGGGTGAAAGTCGAACATCAAAGACCTACCGGGTTGCTTCAACTGTTAAAGGTGCCCGAATGAAAATGGGAAAGATCAACATGAATTTCATTGTTGGCTTACCCCGCACTCTTCCTGGGTATGACTCTATCTAGGTGATCGTGGATAGATTAACCAAAGTAGCTCATTTTATTTCAGTAAAGACCACCTACTCAGGAGCCCAGTTAGCAGAGTTGTACATATCACGGATTGTGTGTCTACACGGAGTTCCAAAGAAGATCGTCTTAGATAGAGGATCACATTTCACCTCTCAGTTTTGGCAGAAGTTGCACAATTGTATGGACACAAAGTTGAACTTTAGTTCAGCCTATCATCATCAAACCGATGGCCAAACCAAAAGGACCAATCAGGTGTTCAAAGACATGTTGAGAGCCTACACTCTTAAACATGGTGGCAGTTGGGACAAAAGTTTGCCATAAGCAGAGTTTTCCTATAATAACACCTATCAGGCAAGTCTGAAGATGTCACCATTTGAGGCATTATATGGAAGAAAATGCAGAACTCCACTATATTAGAACCAGACCGAGGAGAGCCAGCTGTTTGGAACAAAAATCATTCAGGAAGCTGAAAGACATATGCAGATGATTAGAGAAAATTTGAGAACAACACGGTCTAGATAGAAGAGCTATGTTGTTACCTAGAGAAGACAATTGGAGTTTGAAGAGGATGATCACGTATACCTAAAAGTGTCACCAATCCGGGCTATGTGGAGATTCAAAGTCAAAGGAAACTTGTCACCTCACTTTATTAGACTCTCCAAGACCCTAAAGCGACTTGGGCAAGTGGCCTACCAGTTGGAATTACCCAGCCATCTATCGGATGTGCATGATGTGTTTCACATATCACATTTGAGGAAATGTCTCTGAGTCCTAGATGAGCAACTACCAATGGAAGAACTTAGTGTGCAAGGTGATCTGACTTATACAGAATATCCCGTCAAGATCATCAATACCCTAACCCGAGTTACCAGGAACAAGGTGATTAGGATGTGCAAAGTGCAGTGGAGTCACCACATAGAGGATGAAGCTACCTAGGAGTGAGAAAGAGAGACGCAAGCCAAATTTCCCCGCCTTTTTCATAGTTCGTCGTAATCTCGAGTCCGAGATTCTTTTAAGGAGGTAGAATTTGTAATACCCAATTTCTAGAGTTTTAAAAGAGGAAAGAGAATATTAGTTATGTGCAAGTTTCTTGTTTAGCATGTGAAAGTCGCCTAGAGGGGGGGGGGGGGTGAATAGGCGGAATCTAAAAATTATAAACTTAAGCACAACTACAAGCCGGGGTTAGCGTTAGAAATATAAACGAGTCCGAAAGAGAGGGCAAAAACAAATCAACCAAGGAAATAGAGTCGATGACATGGTGATTTGTTTTACCGAGGTTTGGTTCTTGCAAACCTACTCCCCGTTGAGGTGGTCACAAAGACTGGGTCTCTTTCAACCCTTTCCCTCTCTCAAACGGTCACTTAGACCGAGTGAGCTTCTCTTCTCAATCAATTGGGACACCAAGTCCCCACAAGGACCACCACACAATTGGTGTCTCTTGCCTTGATTACAATTGAGTTGGGAACAAGAAAGAAAGAAGAAGAAAAGCGATCCAAGCGCAAGAACTCAAAAGAACACAAATGTCACTCTCTCTAGTCACTATTTGATTGGAATGAACTTTGGACTTGGGAGAGGATTTGATCTCTTGTTTGTGTCTTGGAATGAAGTCTAGAGCTCTTGTATTGAATGCAAATGGCTGAAACTTGGATGCCTTGAAGTGTGGTGGTTGGGGGGTATTTATAGCCCCAACCACCAAAGTGGCTGTTGGGAAGGCTGTCTGTCGTATGGCGCACCGGACAGTCAGGTACGCCACCGAACACTGTCCGGTGCGCCAGCCATGTCACCCAATCGTTAGGGTTCGACCGTTGGAGCTCTGACAAGTGGGGCCACCGGACAGTCCGGTGGTGCACCGGATAGGTCCTGTTCACTGTCCGGTGCGCCTTCTGGCGCCTGCTCTGACTTCTGCGCGTGTAGGCACGCACTGTTTGCTTTTACTGTTCCTTGCAGACGACCGTTGGCGCGAAGTAGCCGTTGCTCCGCTGGCACACCGGACAGTCCGGTGAAATATAGCGGTGTGGCTCCCCGAATTCCCGAAGCTGGCAAGTTCAGAGTCGATCTCCCTGGTGCACCGGACACTGTCCGGTGGCACACCGGACAGTCCGGTGCGCCAGACCAGGGCTGCCTTCGGTATACTTTGCTCCTTTGTTTTGAACCCTTTCTTTTGACTTTGTATTGGTTTGTGGTGAACCTTTGGCACCTGTAGAACTTATAATCTAGAACAAACTAGTCAGTCCAATAATTTGTGTTGGACAATTCAACCACCAAAATTAATATAGGAAAAGGTTTGATCCTATTTCCCTTTCAGCATGTGTGCAAACATCATGTTTTATAAATTAAATTAATTTAGAAATGGTAAAAACAAAATTATTTGCATCTCATGCTGGATATTCTTTGTTGTGTTGCATTTGATTTGAAATTCGGAATTCATTTCTATATTTGATATTTGAGATCAAATCTCTAATAGGGAAAATAAAGAGAAAATAAAAACAAAAAAGAGAAAAAGCAAAATCTTCGCTTGGGCTGAAACCCCACACCGGCCCACTTAACTAGGGCACCACGCCAGCCTAGCCTAGGAAATCGGCACCGACAGGCAGGACCCGCCTGTTAGACGTCCTCCGCGCGTGCCTCTCTTGACTGAATCACTGCAACACGGGGCTTGTGCGCTAGGGCATGTATCCATCACGCATAACTATAGTCGCTAAACTGCTGTCGTGTGGGCTTGGCTATCAACTGTTCATGTAGTTCTTCTCGAAGTCATGAACATCGAGGTAGTTGCAACCGCCTCACCATATCTCCCGGCCACGTAACAACTGCCGCCAGCTGGTGACCCGTTAATCCCCTTGGTCTAGGCTATAAGAAGCGTGTGCCGCCTTTGGGACCCTCGTGCATAAGAGAAGCGCAAGGACACACCATAGCTGAGCCTGTGTTTCCTTAGCGAGACACCATAAGAATGCTAGACGAAGCCACTGCTCCCACGCCTCGCGTCCATTGCCGCCCGATGGCCAAGGAGTGTGGCGGAACTGCCCGAATTATTCCAACTTAAGTGCCCAAGTCCTGCCTTACAAGCTAGACCACACTTATAGCGGTGTGGCTCCTCGAATTCCCGAAGCTGGCAAGTTCAGAGTCGATCTCCTTGGTGCACCGGACACTGTCCGGTGCGCCAGACCAGGGCTGCCTTCGGTATACTTTGCTCCTTTGATTTGAACCCTTTCTTTTGACTTTGTATTGGTTTGTGTTGAACCTTTGGCACCTATAGAACTTATAATCTAGAACAAACTAGTCAGTACAATAATTTGTGTTGGGCAATTCAACCACCAAAATTCATATAGGAAAAGGTTTGATCCTATTTCCCTTTCAACCTCCCTTTTTTTGGTGATTGATGCCAACACAAGCCAAAACAAATTTAAAAGTGCAGAATTGAACTAGTTTGCATAAGGTAAGTGCAAAGGTTGCTTGGAATTGAAACCAATATAACTATTTCAATAGATATGCATGGATTGTTTTCTTCTTATTTAAAATTTTGGACCACGCTTGCACCACTAGTTTTGTTTTTGCAAATTCTTTGTAAAATTCTTTTCAAAAACCTTTTGCAAATAGTCAAAGGTACATGAATAAGATTGAATGAAGCATTTTCAAGATTTTGAAATTTCCTCCCCCTGTTTCAAATGCTTTTCCTTTGACTTAAACAAAACTCCCCCTAGATAATATTCTCCTCTTAGTGTTCAAGAGGGTTTTGCAAGTTTTGAAGATACTACTTTCTCCCCCTTTTGAACACAATAAGATATCAATTTGAAAACTTCATTTTTAAAATTCGGTGGTGGTGCGGTCCTTTTGCTTTGGGCTCATACTTTCTCCCCCTTTGGCATGAATCGCCAAAAACGGATACTTGTGAGTGAAATATAAGGCCTTATACTTTCTCCCCAATGGTAAACAAATAAATATGAGTGAAGATTATACCAAAGTGAAGAATGATGCGGAATACCGGCAAATATCGATGGAGTTGAGTGGAAGCGCCTTCTTTGCCGAATACTCCATTTCCCTTTCAATTTTATGACTAAGCATAAGATTACACTTGAAAACACATTAGTCATAGGCATAAAAGAGATATGATCAAAGATATATAAATGAGCTATGTGTGCAAAGAATCAATCAAAGTTCCTAGAATCAAGAATATTTAGCTCATTCCTAAGTTTGGTAAAGGTTTTCTCATCTAAAGGCTTGGTAAAGATATCGGCCAATTGATCTTTGGTGTTTATATAGGCTATCTCGATATCCCCCCTTTGTTGGTGATCTCTCAAAAAGTGATACCGAATGGCTATGTGCTTAGTGCGGCTGTGTTCAACGGGATTATCCGCCATGCGGATTGCACTCTCATTATCACATAGGAGAGGGACTTTGCTAAATTTGTAGCCATAGTCCCTAAGGGTTTGCCTCATCCAAAGCAATTGCGTGCAGCAATGGCCTACGGCAATGTACTCGGCTTCGGCGGTAGAAAGAGCTACTGAGTTTTGTTTCTATGACGCCCAAGACACCAGGGATCTCCTCAGAAACTGACAAGTCCCTGATGTGCTCTTTCTATCAATCTTACACCTTGCCCAATCAGCATCAGAATATCCTAATAAATCAAACAAAGATCCCTTGGGGTACCAAAGACCAAACTTAGGTGTTTGAACTAAATATCTCAAGATTCGCTTCACAGCCCTAAGGTGAACTTCCTTAGGGTCGGCTTGGAACCTTGCACACATGCATACAGAAAGCATAATGTCCAGTCGTGATGCACATAAATAAAGTAGAGATCCTATCATCGACCGGTATACCTTTTGATCTACGGATTTACCTCCCGTGTCGAGGTCGAGATGCCCATTGGTTCCCATGGGTGTCTTGATGGGCTTGGCATCCTTCATTCCAAACTTGGTGAGAGTATCTTGAATATACTTTGTTTGGCTGATGAAGGTGCCCTCTTGGAGTTGCTTTACTTGAAATCCTAGAAAATACTTTAACTCCCCCATCATAGACATCTTGAATTTTTGTATCATGATCCTACTAAACTCTTCACAAATAGATTTGTTAGTAGATCCAAATATGGTTTCATCAACATAAATTTGGCATACAAACCAATCATTTTCAATGGTTTTAGTGAATAAAGTAGGATCGGCCTTTCCGACTTTGAAGCCATTAGTGATAAGAAAATCTCTTAGGCATTCATACCATGCTCTTGGGGCTTGCTTGAGCCCATAAAGCGCCTTAGAGAGTTTATACACGTGGTTAGGATACTCACTATCTTCAAAGCCGGGAGGTTGCTCAACATAGACCTCTTCCTTGATTGGTCCATTGAGGAAGGCACTCTTCACGTCCATTTGGCAAAGCTTAAAGCCATGGTAAGTAGCATAGGCAAGTAATATACGAATTGACTCAAGCCTAGCTACGGGTGCATAGGTTTCACCAAAATCCAAACCTTCGACTTGTGAATACCCTTTGGCCACAAGTCGTGCCTTGTTCCTTGTCACCACACCATGCTCATCTTGTTTGTTGCGGAAGACCCACTTGGTTCCTACAACATTTTGGTTAGGACGTGGAACTAAATGCCATACCTCATTCCTTGTGAAATTGTTGAGCTCCTCTTGCATCGCCAACACCTAATCTGAATCTTGAAGTGCTTCCTCTACCCTATGTGGCTCAATAGAGGAAACGACAGAGTAATGTTCACAAAAATGAGCAACACGAGATCGAGTGGTTACCCCCTTATGAATATCTCCTAGGATTGTGTTCACGGGGTGATCTCGTTGGATTGCTTGGTGGACTCTTGGGTGTGGCGGCCTTTGATCTTGTTCATCTTCCTTATCTTGATCATTGGCATCTCCCCCTTGATCATTGTCCTCCTCTTGAGGTGGCTCATCTTCTTCATCTTCATTTTCATCATCTTGAGCTTGATCCTCATCTTGGGTTGGTGGAGATGCTTGTATGGAAGATGATGGTTGATCTTGTGCTTGTAGAGGCTCTTCGGATTCCTTAGGACACACATCCCCAATGGACATGTTCCTTAGAGCGATGCATGGAGCCTCTTCATCATCTAACTCATCAAGATCAACTTGCTCTACTTGAGAGCCGTTAGTCTCATCAAACACAATGTCACCTGAGACCTCAACTAGTCAAGTGGACTTGTTAAAGACTCTATATGCCCTTGTGTTTGAGTCATAACCAAGTAAAAAGCCTTCTACAGCCTTAGGAGCAAATTTAGATTTTCTACCTCTTTTAACAAGAATAAAGCATTTGCTACCAAAGACTCTAAAATATGAAACATTGGGCTTTTTACCGGTGAGGAGTTCATATGATGTCTTCTTGAGGATTCGGTGAAGATATAACCAGTTGATGGCGTAGCAAGCGGTGTTGACCGCCTCAGCCCAAAACCGATCCGAAGTCTTGTACTCATCAAGCATGGTCCTTGCCATGTCCAATAGAGTTCTATTCTTCCTCTCCACTACACCATTTTGTTGTGGCATGTAGGGAGAAGAGAACTCATGCTTGATGCCCTCCTCCTCAAGGAAGCCTTCAATTTGAGAGTTCTTGAACTCCGTTCCATTATCACTTCTTATCTTCTTGATCCTTAAGCCGAACTCATTTTGAGCCCGTCTCAAGAATCCTTTCAAAGTCTCTTGGGTTTGAGATTTATCCTGTAAAAAGAATACCCAAGTGAAGCGAGAATAATCATCCACAATAACTAGACAGTACTTACTCCCGCTGATGCTTATGTAAGCTATCGGGCCGAATAAATCCATGTGGAGTAGCTCCAGTGGCCTGTCAGTTGTCATGATGTTCTTGTGTGGATGATGAACACCAACGTGCTTCCCTGCTTGGCATGCGCTACAAATCCTGTCTTTCTCAAAATGAACATTTGTTAGTCCCAAAATGTGTTCTCCCTTTAGAAGCTTGTGAAAATTCTTCATCCCAACATGGGCTAGTCGGTGATGCTATAGCCAACCCATGTTAGTCTTAGCAATTAAGAAAGTATCGAGTTCAGCTCTATTGAAATCAACTAAGTATAGCTGACCCTCTAATACTCCTTTAAAAGCTACTGAATCATCACTTCTTCTAAAGGCAGTAACACCTGTATCCGTAAAGAGACAGTTGTAACCCATTTTGCATAATTGAGAAACAGAAAGCAAGTTGTAATCTAAAGAATCTACAAGAAAAACATTGGAAATAGAATGGTCAGGTGATATAGCAATTTTACCCAATCCTTTGACCAAACCTTGATTTCCATCCCCGAATGTGATAGCTCGTTGGGGATCTTGGTTTTTCTCGTAGGAGGAGAACATCCTTTTCTCCCCTGTCATGTGGTTTGTGCACCCGCTGACGATGATCCAACTTGAGCCCCCGGATGCATAAACCTACAAAACAAATTTAGGCCTTGTTCTTAGGTACCCAAACGGTCTTGGGTCCTTTTACATTAGAAACAAGTACCTTGGGTACCCAAACACAACTCTTGGAGTCCTTGTGTTTGCCCCCAACATATTTGGCAACTACCTTGCCTAATTTGTTAGTTAGCACATAGGAAGCATCAAAAGTTTTGAATGAAACATTATGATCATTTGATGCAGTAGGAGATTTCTTCTTAGGAATTTTAACATGTGTAGAACACCTAGAGCTAGAAGCCTCATTCTTATAAATAAAAGCATTGTGAGAATGAGTCTTCTTGGCATGAATTCTCCTAATCTTGTCCTCAGGATAACCAGCAGGATATAAAATATAGCTCTCATTATCCTCAGGCATGGGAGCCTTGCCCTTGACAAAATTAGACAATCTTTTAGGAGGAGCACTAAGCTTGACATTGTCTCCCTGTTGGAAGCCAATGCCATCCTTAATGCCAGGGCGTCTCCCACTATAAAGCATGCTACGAGCAAATTTAAATTTCTCATTTTCTAGTTCATGCTTGGCAATTTTAGCATCTAATTTTGCTATATGATCATTTTGTTGTTTAATCATAGCAAGGTGATCATGGATAGCATCTATATTAACATCTCTACATCTAGTGCAAATAGAAACATGCTCAACGGTAGATGTAGAGGGTTTGCAATCATTTAATTCAACAAACTTAGCATGTAAAATGGCATTCTCATCTCTAAGATTGAAAACAGAAACATTGCAAACATCTAATTCTTTAGCCTTAGCAATTAATTTTTCATTCTCATTCCTAAGGCCAGCAAGAGAGGCATTCAATTGATCAATCTTAGCAATTAAACTAGCATTATCATTTCTAAGATTGACAATTGAATCATTACAAATATTTGACTTCTCAACCTTAGCAATCAAATTAGCATTCTCAATTCTAAGGTTGGAGATAGTGTCATGGCAACTAATTAGCTCACTAGTTAATTTTTCATTTTTCTCTACCTCCTGAGCATAAGCATTTTTAGTCTTAACATGCTTTTTGTTTTTTTGATAAGGAAGTCCTCTTGGCTATCCAAGAGTTCATCCTTCTCATGAATGGCACTAACCAATTCATTTAATTTCTCCTTTTGTTGCATGTTAAGATTGGCAAAAAGAGTAAGCAAGTTATCCTCCTCATCACTAGAATTATCCTCATCACTAGAGGTTGCATACTTAGTGGAGGATCTTGATTTTACCTTCTTCTTCTTGCCGTCCTTCGCCATAAGATACTTGTGGCCGACGTTGGGGAAGAGGAGGCCTTTGTTGATGGCGATGTTGGCGGCGTCCTCGTCGTCGGAGGAGTCGGTGGAGCTCTCGTCGGAGTCCCACTCCCGGCAAACATGTGCATCGCCACCCTTCTTCTTGTAGTATCTCTTCTTCTCCTTCTTCTTCCCCCTCTTGTCGTTATCCCTGTTACTATCACTAGATAAAGGACATTTAGCGATAAAATGACCGGGCTTACCACACTTGTAGCACACTTTCTTGGAGCGGGGCTTGTAGTCTTTCCCCCTCCTTTGCTTGAGGATTTGGCGGAAGCTCTTGATGATGAGCGCCATCTCCTCATTGTCGAGCTTGGAGGCGTCGATGGGGACCCTACTCGGTGTGGAGTCTTCTTTCTTCTCCTCTGTTGCCTTGAATGCAACGGGTTGTGCTTTGGGTATGGAGGAGGAGACGCCTTGCTCGATGATCTTCTTGGAGCCTTTGATCATCAATTCAAAGCTCACAAATTTGCCTATCACTTCCTTGGGAGACATTAGTTTATATCTTGGATCACCACGAATCAATTGAACTTGAGTAGGGTTAAGAAATACGAATGATCTAAGAATAACCTTGACCATCTCATGGTCATCTCGTTTAGGGCTCCCGAGGTTGCGCACTTGATTTACCAAGGTCTTTAGCCGGTTGTACATGGCTTGGGGGTCTTCTCCTTGGTTGAGCATGAAGCAACCAAGCTCCCCCTCGATCGTCTCCCTCTTGGTGATCTTGGTCACCTCGTCTCCTTCGTGCGCTATTTTGAGCACATCCCAAATATCCTTGGCGCTCTTCAATCCTTGCACCTTGTTATACTCCTCTCGACTTAGAGAGGCGAGGAGTATTATGGTGGCTTGTGAGTTGAAGTGCCGGATTTGGGCAACTTCGTCCGAATCATAGTCCTCATCCCCTACGGATGGTACCTGTACACCAAACTCAACAACATCCCAAATACTAGTGTGGAGTGAGGTTAGGTGATGCCTCATTTTATCACTCCACATGTTATAATCTTCACCGTCAAAAACCGGTGGTTTGCCTAATGGAACAAAAAGTAATGGAGTACGTTTAGAAATGCGAGGGTAGCGTAGGGGGATCTTACTGTTGGGGACTTGTTCTCAAGTGCTAAGAGTTAAGAACAAGGCAACACAGAAAATGTTAAATATTAAGGTCCTTCGTCCTCTACTTCATTATATCCTTCGAGATATAAGGAACTTCGGACGAAGGTTACAAAGGACGTACCTTCGTAAACATAATGACGAAGGATGAAATGTTCATATAAATCATGATATATAAGACAGACATTTAAACGTTGACATGAAATCATTTTCATTTTTACCAACATGAATGAATATAAATGATTTCAAATTACAAGTGTACCTTCAGTCTTGAGGAAGGCGAGAATACAAGTGTGATGCGAAGACCAAAAGCAGGTTCGCGTGAACAGTACAGAGGTACTGTTCATCTATTTATAGGCACAGGTCGCAGCCTGTGGCAAATTACAATTATGCCCCTTACAAAAGTTTACAACATTGACTCAGACCTATATGTATAAAAAGGTCATTCTATCTCTATGTCAGTTTGAAACGCCGAAGCTCCATGAAAAGGAACCTTCGGCCATCTCCTGGAGACGACTTCAGCCGAAGCTGCTTCTTCGTGTGAGACCTTCGGCGCACCGAAGCACGACCCCAACAGTAGCCCCTTTCGCGGTGCTAGATCGTTTTTCGTAACGAGCTTGACCCGTGAAAAAAGCCTCTTCAGCTTCGGGAAGCCGAAGGTCCAAAAAACACCTTCCCTGAGCTCGTTGCGGAGAAACGATCCGGCTTCCGAGCGCGTGCCAGGCCCACCTTGCAGAGTTACTGTTTGACCTTTGCGGTCCACTGCACAGCGAGTACAAGTGACTGCCCGCGTGGTGCAAAAATCCTGCCGCTTCGCCTTCTTACCTGCAGCACTATATAAACAAACGGGTAGGTGTGAAGTTACCACAGCATTCATTGCTATTTGCACTGTTTTGCTGCCAAAATTTTCCACCATAGCCGAAGCTTGAGTCTCAGAATCGAACGAAGGTCCATCTCGACGTCTGCTTCGTCAGAAAGAAGAACTTCGGAGAAAAGAAAAAGGAAAAAAGTTTCTGACTTCCCCAAACTCAGAATTAAATGGCGAGAGTACGATCTACTGCCAAAGTTGTACGTGAGGGAGACGAAGCCGAAGGTTCAGACACTGTGCCCATCTCCGAAGCGATGCAGCGTTCCGGTCTAGTAACTGCGGAAGAAATGCCTGCTGCTGAAGTAAACCCAACAACTGCCGAAGGAGAAGAAGAAAACATTGAAGGGACTGACCCCGAAGATGACTACCACATTGCTATGCCCAGCAAGCCCAGTCACCTGGATTTTGGGAAATCAACCGTTTCAAAAGTTGATCTTTCGAAGATGGTGAAAGCAGGTTATTTCAATGAAGATCAGAAGAAGCTACTCCGCTTCGGGGGAGAAGAAACCATCCCGAAGCCAGGGAAGGATGAGATTGTTATCTTCAAGAGCTTTTTAAAGGCTGGGCTTAGATTCCCTCTTCACAATATTATTGCGGAGATACTGAAGAGGTTTGGTATCTACTTTCATCAATTGACTCCTAACGCCATCGTTAGGCTCAATGTTTATATCTGGGCCCTCCGAAGCCAAGCTGTGGAACCGTTTGCCGACAGCTTCTGCCGAGTTCACGAATTACACTACCAAACAAAGGCCAGAAAAGATGGGCTACACGATAATTTCGGTTGCTATAATTTTGCCTACCGGAAGACAACGAAGTGTCCTGTCATCAGCTACCGAAGCAAATGGCCAGCAGGCTGGAAATCTGAGTGGTTTTATGTAAAAGTTGACGAAGACAAAGAAAAATTGGTACAAAGCCCTCTGGATTTAATCTTCGGAGAGACAAGGCCACGATGCCGCATCGGCGATCTAGAAGGTCCCACCTGGGCTGCTCTGGGTGAATTTGAAATTATTTCAGAACATATTGGCACCAGGGATCTAGTTCAGGAGTTCTTGGCATTCAGAGTTTTCCCTACTCTAAAAGAGTGGGAAATGCCGAAGCTGGAGGGAGAGAAGAAGAAGGGGGAGCTTGTCCGGCTTCCTTATCACTTCAAGTTTAAAAAGTTCTTCAAAAAACCCTGCAAAGAGTGGTTAGAAACAGTTGAGGTTATGTGCAATGAAATCCTGGGGAACTACTCCAAAAAAGAGGATCAACTAATGACAGCGGCCTTCGGTACCCGACCGAAGCGAAGGCTGAACCGAGTGCTTGATGCCCTGGGCTTCGAGTACCCAGACTATGAGTAGTTGAACAAGGGTGCCGAGGGCCATAAAAGAAAAAGAGTAGCCGAAACTCTGATCAGGGATGAAGAAAGACCAGCAAAGGAGAAGAAAATTCCCAAGAAAAGGAAAATATCTACTCCGAAGCGCAAATCACCCGAAGAAGAGGGGTCCCCCACACCGCCTTCTACCAGCGACGTGGAGGAAATTTTAAAGGTAATGACTGAACCCATGCCCACGAAGCTAAGTCCATTAGGGCTCCAACTGACGAAGCTTTTTCAAAAGGTGGACGAGCCGGATCAGGCGAAGATAAACAAACCCAAGCGGCAAAGAATTATTGCGGTAACTGAAGTTATCGACAAGACGCCGCCTAGGGCGTCAATTCAGAAAACGGCAGCTGCTGAAGGTACAGCAATCGTCGAAGGCGCACCTTCGGAGGTCGCGGCTACCGAAGCCGCTACAGCCGAAGATACAAACTTAGAAACTACCATTGAGGACATTAACAAGATTTTGGAAGACATAGCTGCAGAAGAATCTGGTGCTACTACTGAAAAAACCATGGCCACAGTGCCTGAAAAAGGAAAAGAAATAGCCGAAGACACTTCGGACGACGAAGCCTACTCTTTCCAGAATTTAGTTGGGCAAAAATTGACGAAGGACGAAATAGAAGAACTCAAGGACTATGCCAAATCTTGCGGCTACAAGCCAGGAGCCCTTCTATTTGGAGGCATTGATGACGAAAAATTGGGCTGCATTCGAGACCAGACTGGAGCTAAGGTAATCGGTACTCTATCAAAGAGTATCGGTTTTCCGAAGCTAGAGACAGACATCAGCCGCTACCGACGACAACATATCGTCGGCAGCTTATTTTACTCCAACTTCAAGGTAAACGACCCTTTTCTCTGGTTTTTAATGCTGTTAATAATGAAAATGTTACCAACGTAAGTTGTTTCTGTGCAGAGCATGCTACTGAGCAAAGCTCTGAAGATGCAACAAGATTTGGAGGACAAAAAACACGAAGCTATAATTGAAAACTTAGAAAACAAGATAAAAGAACAATCTGCCATCATTGAAAAGAAAGACTTCGAACTCCAATCGACCGAAGGCTTACTGGCTGAGACTGAGGCTAAAGTATCAAAGTTGAATTCGAAGCTTATCAGTCAATCAAAACAATTCGATCAGGAGAAGCTAGAGCTTAACTCGAAGCTTGAAGCCGAAGTCCAGACCAGTTCAGAGTTGAAGAAATCGTTAACAAACCTTCAAGAGAAATGCTTGAAATTTGGCAATAATTGCATTGGACGATTAAAAAAGATATTTTACTCTGTTGGAGCCAGCAGCGGGAAATTTAACCCTTCAGCGGAAAATTTACCAGAGGCCTTCGATCATATTGAAGCTGAAATCGAAGAACTTGACGAAGTTATAGCCGGGCACGGCGACTTCTGTGCCTGGGTAGCTTCCCGGGGTACCGCTGCTGCATTCCTGAAGGCCGGCTGCGAGCATGGAAAGATTGTCAACAGGCCCAACTTCACCCTATCTCCATCAATCCTGGATGATATACCTGACCTCGCCCGAAGCATTTCGAATAGATTTATAAAAATGATATGGACAAAAGGCGGGCGGGAGAAGGCTGGAGACGAAGCCCGAAGTCATCTTGAACCAGTAAGAAATGATACTTCGTACTTACCTTTTCCTTTGCACTTGATTTTTACTCACGATTCCTTGATTTATGTAGGATGACGAAGGTGAAGATGATGCCTAAGATATGTCGCCGAAGCTGTCGCCGAAGCTGAAGCTTAATGAAGATCAGTAGAAATGTACTATAGGAAAAAAAACTTAGGATACTTTTGTAACAACTTTTGTAAATACATTTAAACTGTTCTCAAGGAACTTTGTACATACCTTGTAATATATTCTTACCCTTCGATTGAGGCGCTTTGATGTGGACGAAATCAGTATTTTGAGCCGAAGGCGAAAAAACACCTTCCCTTCTTTTCGTACACAACGAAGCATAAAAACAATTCTTCTTTTTGCCGAGCAACGAAGCTTTTCTCTTTTGTATACAACAAAGCATAAAAGCAATTCTTCTTTTTACCGAAGCTTCTCTTTTTTGTACACAACATAGCATAACGAATCATAAAAAACCACTTCTCCGAAGCTTTTCTCTTTGCCGAAGCAACCACTTAGGAACACAAATGCTATGAATGAATGCTTATGCATGCAAATGCCATGATGTAATGTAATGTGCGAATGAATGTCCGAAGTGTATGTCCGAAGCCACATTCTCAACCATTACTTCGTTAGAACCAACCACACATCAGCTCTGCATTCCCTTAGGAACGACTTTGGAGCATCTTTGCCTTTTACTTAGGCAGTATCAGCGTTGACTTTTCGCTGTAAGCTCTGCATCCCCTTAGGAACGTCTTTGGAGCTTCTTCGCCTTTTACTTAGGCGGTATCAGCGTTGACTTTTCGCTGTAAGCTCTGCATCCCCTTAGGGACAGTCTTCGGAGCTTTTTCTCTTTTTCAGTTACGGCACTCGATGGTGCGCTCTCAGCTTTTACATTTACATTCTTTGGGGGATTTTGCTCTTATAAAACTAAAAAGGAAAATTACATGTGATGGCCCCATTAAAAACCTTTCTCCCCCTTTAGAAAGGAAAAGGGTGCCATGAAAAAGAAAAGAAAAAACATACAAAATTACATCGAGTTATACATAAAATCGCCGAAGCTCATCCGCATTCCAAGATCTTGGAATTTCATTGCCATCCATGTCCTTCAGTCTGTACGAACCAGGCCTTGACGAAGATGCTACTAAGAAAGGCCCTTCCCATTTCAATTGTAACTTGCCCACTGTATCTGAGTTGGCCACTCTCCGAAGCACCAAATGCCCTGGCTCAATATTTTTTAGCCGGACCTTTCTATCTCGCCATTTGATTGTTTCAGCTTGATATTTATTGATGTTTTCCACGGCCTGAAGCCTGATCCCTTCTAGGGCATCTTTTTCCACAAGACAAGTATCTTCGGCACCTGGTTCTGCCGAAGCTAGCACTCTTATTGATCCAGCTTTAGCTTCTTCTGGAGTTATTGCTTCGTCACCGAATAATAACTTGAATGGGGTAAAGCCTGTAGACCTTGATGTTGTTGTATTGTGGCTCCACACCACTTTGGTCAACTGATCTGGCCACTTTCCCCTTGGTTGATTAAAGATTAGCTTCATTATTCCTGTCATTATGATGCCGTTGGCCCTTTCAACAAGCCCATTCGACTCCGGATGCCTGACTGATGCAAAATGAATCTTCGTTCCAATTTGATCACAGAAATTTCTGAAAACTTCGGAGTCGAACTGCGCTCCATTATCTACAGTGATGGCCTTCGGTACTCCGAAGCGACAGACAATGTTCTGCCAGAAAAATTTTTGGACAGTGGCCGAAGTTATTGTGGCTAATGGCTTCGCCTCAATCCACTTGGAAAAATACTCCACAGCCACTATAACATATTTGAGATTGCCTTGAGCCGGTGGTAATGGACCCAGCAAGTCGAGGCCCCACCTTTGCAATGGCCAGATGGGCTGTATCAACTGTGTCAAAGACGAAGGTTGCTTTTGATCTCTTGCACATTTTTGACAACCTTCGCACTTTTGAACCAACTCCGCCGCATCCGAAGCTGCCTTCGGCCAATAAAACCCTTGGCGAAAAACTTTTCCAAGTAACGGCCTGGATCTGATGTGGGATCCACACAGGCCTGCATGTATCTCTTTCATCAATTCTATACCTTCGGCTCTAGATAAGCACTTGAGCAGCGGGGCACAAACTCCATGCTTGTATAATTCCCCTTCTATCATGATATATGGACGAGCTCTTGCCTCTATTCTTTTATTATAAGCTTCGTCATCTGATAAGAAGTTGCCCTGAAGGTAAGAAATTATTTCAGTTCTCCAATCTTCACTGTACACAGGAGAAATGTTAAGGACTGCTCTTTCAAGTAGCTCCACTGAAGGTGCCTTTATTAGTTTCGAAGAACACATCCGAAGGTAGCGGCAGCCCCTGTGCTGCAGATTTGGCCAACAAATCAGCATGCTCATTTTGTCCTCGAGGGATATTCTTAACAGAAAATCCTTCGAAGGAAGCTTCGATCCTTCGGACCGTGTCTAGGTATTTTTCAAGCTTCGGGTCTTTAGCCTTGCAACTTTTGTCAATATGACCCGAAACAACCTGGGAATCAGTTTTAAGAATCGCCCTTCTGATCCCCATTGCCTTTAGTTTCCGAAGACCCAGGAGCAAAGCTTCGTACTCAGCGATATTATTTGTGCAGCTGAAGTCAAGCCTTGCTGCATAGCAAGTTTTAACCTTGGACGGTGAGACCAAAACAGCAGCCGCACCTGCTCCGAAGGTTCCCCAAGAGCCATCACAAAACACTGTCCATGCTTCGGCATCTTTATTCGCTTCTTCGTCCTGAGCCCCTGGCGTCCAGTCGGCAATGAAATCTGCCAATGCTTGAGACTGGATTGAGGATCTATGCACATAATCAATGTAAAATTCATTGAGCTCCGCAGCCCATTTTCCAATCCGGCCAGTAGCTTCTCTATTTCTCATGATATCCTTCAACGGCTGCGAAGAAGGAACAATAATATTGTATGCCTGAAAATAATGCCGAAGCTTCCTGGATGCCATTAAAACGGCATACAACACCTTCTCCAGCTCTGTATAATTTTTCTTTGAGACACTAAGGACCTCAGATACAAAATATACTGGGACCTGCTTCTTGACTTGTCCATCAAACTTCTCCTGAACAAGTGCCGCACTCACTGCTGAGTGCGAAGCTGCCACATACAACAACAGAGGAGCCCCTGGCGTTGGTGGAGTTAATGTTGTGAGATCTATTAAGTATTGCTTCAGCTCTTCGAAGGCTTTTTGTTGACTTGGGCCCCATTGAAAGACTTCAGCTGACTTCAGCACCTCGAAGAATGGTAAGTTTCTTTCTGCTGATCGGGATATAAATCTGTTGAGAGATGCCAGCCTTCCTGTCAATCTTTGGGCCCCCTTTCTTGTGGTTGGTGGCTCCATTCGAAGTATAGCTTCGATTTTATTTGGATTAGCTTCGATTCCCTTTGTTGAAACCAAGCATCCAAGAAATTTGCCCTTCTTCACTCCGAAGACGCATTTTTCTGGATTCAGCTTCAGACCAGCTTGTCTGAAGCTGGCGAAGGTCTCCTGCAGATCAGCAATATGATTTTCTTGCTTCGTGCTTTTTACAATGATGTCATCGACATAAGTCAACACATTTCTGCCTATTTGAGATTGGAGAACCTTCGCAGTCATTCTGCTGAAACTCCCTCCAGCATTCTTGAGGCCCTCGGGCATCCGAAGATAGCAATATGTACCACTTGGGGTGATGAAACTAGTCTTCGGCTCATCTTCCTTCTTCATCCAGATTTGATGATAGCCTGAGTAGCAGTCCAGGAGACTCATGAGCTCCGAAGAAGCTGCTGCATCAACTAAAGAGTCTATCCTTGGCAGCGGGAATTCATCCTTCGGACAAGCCTTGTTGAGATCTGTGAAATCAATACACATTCTCCACTTGCCATTGGCCTTCTTCACCATAACAGTGTTAGCTAGCCACTCTGGATACTTCACTTCTCTGATAACTCCTGCACTGAGAAGTCTTTTTACTTCATTGCGAGCCCCTTCGGCCTTGTCATCAGACATTTTCCGAAGCCTCTGCTTTCGGGGTCTGAAGGATGGGTCAACATTGAGCGAATGTTCAATAACATCCCGATTCACTCCACAGAGATCATTGGCTGACCATGCAAAAACATCTTTGTTGTTGAATAAAAACCTTATCAAGGTTTTCTCCTGGTCTTCAGATAATTGCGAGCCCAACAACACCTTTTGCTCTGCTATGTCTTCACACAATAACATGGGCTTCGGCTGATCTGCTGAAGCTGCCTTCTCCCTCCTGAATTTGTACTGTTCACAAGCTTCAGCTCCATCTATGTTATGGATTGCCTTGGAGTCAGTCCAGCTTCCTTCGGCCCTTCTAGCAGCTTCCTGGCTTCCATGAATAGCAATAGGCCCTTGGTCCGAAGGTATCTTCATGCAGAGATAAGCTGGGTGAAGAATTGCTTCGAAAGCATTAAGAGTTCCGCGGCCAATGATAGCATTGTAAGGATACTCCATGTCAACAATATCAAACACAATTTGCTCAGTCCTTGTGTTGTTAACAAATCCGAAGGTTACTGGCATGGTGATCTTCCCAAGTGCTACAATCTGCCGCCCTCCGAAGCCACAAAGAGGGTGTGTAGCATCATGAATCTTGTCTTCAGGCTCTTGCATTTGTCTGAAGGCTTTAGCAAATATAATGTCAGCTGCACTGCCTGTATCAACTAGGACATTGTGGACCAGAAATCCTTTGATCACGCAAGAAATAACCATGGCATCATTGTGAGGATAATCCTTAAGCTGAAGGTCTTCCTGAGAGAAGGTAATTGGAATATGAGACCATTTTGACTTGATGAAGGGTCCCTGCACTCCAACATGCTGCACCCTTCTCTGAGCCTCCTTCTTCTGCTTCTTGTTAGCCGGCTCTGAGCAAGAACCGCCTGTTATCGGGAGCACCAGCTTCGAAGCCGAAGCAGCTCCAGCTTGGTTGTTGAACGAAGCCATCAGCTCAGAAAAGTGGAAGTGAGTTCACCGGAGGTGGGCGCCAATGTTGGGGACTTGTTCTCAAGTGCTAAGAGTTAAGAACAAGGCAACACAGAAAATGTTAAATATTAAGGTCCTTCGTCCTCTACTTCATTATATCCTTCGAGATATAAGGAACTTCGGACAAAGGTTACAAAGGACGTACCTTCGTAAACATAATGACGAAGGATGAAATGTTCATATAAATCATGATATATAAGACAGACATTTAAACGTTGACATGAAATCATTTTCATTTTTACCAACATGAATGAATATAAATGATTTCAAATTACAAGTGTACCTTCAGTCTTGAGGAAGGCGAGAATACAAGTGTGATGCGAAGACCAAAAGCAGGTTCGCGTGAACAGTACAGAGGTACTGTTCATCTATTTATAGGCACAGGTCGCAGCCTGTGGCAAATTACAATTATGCCCCTTACAAAAGTTTACAACATTGACTCAGACCTATATGTATAAAAAGGTCATTCTATCTCTATGTCGGTTTGAAACGCCGAAGCTCCATGAAAAGGAACCTTCGGCCATCTCCTGGAGACGACTTCAGCCGAAGCTGCTTCTTCGTGTGAGACCTTCGGCGCACCGAAGCACGACCCCAACACTTACTAAACTTCTTGCGCTCATGGCGCTTAGAAGTTACGGACAGGCGCATCAGAGCCGGAGGTGGATGGTGACGAAGAATCGGTCTCGTAGTAGACCACCTTCTTCATCTTCTTTTTCTTCTCGCCACTCCGATGTGACTTGTGAGGAGGTGATTCCTCCTCCTTCTTGTTGCGAGACTCTCTCGATGGAGACTTCCTGTGGCTTGTGGCGGGCTTCTCGCCGGTCACCACCTCCTTGGCGTGTTCTCCCGACATCACTTCGAGCGGTTAGGCTCTAATGAAGCACCGGGTCTGATACCAATTGAAAGTCGCCTAGAGGGGGGGGGGGGGTGAATAGGCGGAATCTAAAAATTATAAACTTAAGCACAACTACAAGTCGGGGTTAGCGTTAGAAATATAAACGAGTCCTGAAAGAGAGGCAAAAACAAATCAACCAAGGAAATAGAGTCGATGACACGGTGATTTGTTTTACCGAGGTTTGGTTCTTGCAAACCTACTCCCCGTTGAGGTGGTCACAAAGACCGGGTCTCTTTCAACCCTTTCCCTCTCTCACACGGTCACTTAGACCGAGTGAGCTTCTCTTCTCAATCAATCGGGACACCAAGTCCCCACAAGGACCACCACACAATTGGTGTCTCTTGCCTTGATTACAATTGAGTTGGGAACAAGAAAGAAAGAAGAAGAAAAGCGATCCAAGCGCAAGAACTCAAAAGAACACAAATGTCACTCTCTAGTCACTATTTGATTGGAATGAACTTTGGACTTGGGAGAGGATTTGATCTCTTGTTTGTGTCTTGGAATGAAGTCTAGAGCTCTTGTATTGAATGCAAATGGCTGAAACTTGGTTGCCTTGAAGTGTGGTGGTTGGGGGGTATTTATAGCCCCAACCACCAAAGTGGCCGTTGGGAAGGCTGTCTATCGTATGGCGCACCGGACATTGTCCGGTGCGCCAGCCACGTCACCCAACCGTTAGGGTTCGACCGTTGGAGCTCTGACAAGTGGGGCCACCGGACAGTCCGATGGTGCACCAGGACAGGTCCTGTTCACTGTCCGGTGCGCCTTCTGGTGCCTGCTCTGACTTCTGCGCGTGCAGGCGCGCACTGTTTGCTTTTACTGTTCCTTGCAGACGACCGTTGGCGCGAAGTAGCCGTTGCTTCGCTGGCACACCGGACAGTCCAGTGAATTATAGCGGTGTGGCTCCCCGAATTCCCGAAGCTGGCAAGTTCAGAGTCGATCTCACTGGTGCACCGGACACTGTCCGGTAGCACACCAGACAGTCCGGTGCGCCAGACCAGGGCTGTCTTCGGTATACTTTGCTCCTTTGTTTTGAACCCTTTCTTTTGACTTTGTATTGGTTTGTGTTGAACCTTTGGCACCTGTAGAACTTATAATCTAGAACAAACTAGTCAGTCCAATAATTTGTGTTGGGCAATTCAACCACCAAAATTCATATAGAAAAAGGTTTGATCCTATTTCCCTTTCAGCATGTGTGCAAACATCAAGTTTTATAAATTAAATTAATTTAGAAATGGTAAAAACAAAATTATTTGCATCTCATGCTGGATATTCTTTGTTGTGTTGCATTTGATTTGAAATTCGGAATTCATTTCTATATTTGATATTTGAGATCAAATCTCTAATAGGGAAAATAAAGAGAAAATAAAAACAAAAAAAAGAGAAAAAGCGAAATCTTCGCTTGGGCCGAAACCTCACACCGGCCCACTTAACTAGGGCACCACGCCAGCCTAGCCTAGGAAATCGGCACCGACAGGCAGGACCCGCTTGTTAGACGTCCTCCGCGCGCGCCTCTCTTCACTGAATCACTGCAACATGGGGCTCGTGCGCTAGGGCATGTATCCATCACGCATAACTATAGTCGCTAAACCGCTGCCGTGTGGGCTTGGCTATCAACTGTTCATGTAGTTCTTCTCGAAGTCGTGAACATCGAGGTAGTTGCAACCGCCTCACCATATCTCCCAGCCACGTAACAACTGCCGCCAGCTGGTGACCCGTGAATCCCCTTGGTCCAGGCTATAAGAAGCGTGTGCCGCCTTCGGGACCCTCGTGCATAAGAGAACGCAAGGACACACCATAGCTGAGCCCGTGTTTCCTTAGCGAGACACCATAAGAATGCTAGACGAAGCCACTGCTCCCACGCCTCGCGTCCATTGCCGCCCGATGGACAAGGAGTGTGGCGGAACTGCCTGAATTATTCCAACTTAAGTGCCTAAGTCCTGCCTTACAGGCTAGACCGCACTTAAATAGGAATAAACCGTCAGTCCCTCGGATCTAGTCCGATAAAGCCACTTATCCAGGATTGAATACCACTAGCTCACTCGAAGGTGAGGCACATAGAAATACAATAAAGCATAATACCACAAATTTAATAAGTATCAATAGTGATTACATTTTTTTGGAGTTTTAGAAATAATAACCATAAATTTTAATGCAGCGGAAATAACTAACGGAGAAAACCGAGTAACATGGTGAAGCCTGGCCATGCTACTCCTCCTGGTCCTCTCCTGCGGAAGCAGTAACCCACTCGACCATCTATCCCGGTGGCAGGGGTGAAGGCCAAGTCACACCATCAACCAAATCAAGGAGGTACCTGCAAAAATTATGCCACAAGCAAGGCTGAGTATACTAATACTCAGCTAGACTTACCCGGTGTGAGGAGTCTACTCCTCTACCTCTAGACATGCAGCTGTTTGGCTGAGGGGTTTGGTTTGCCAAAAGCACTAGCTGAGTCTAAAATCAAGTTTTAGCTTTTCAAGTTTTAGTAGAATCCTTTAGACTAGATGTGTACTAGCTAATCATACAGGGTATCAAACATTTTTACCAATAAACACCTTTTGCCAGTCACCTCGTTTCCACTTATTACTCAATGTAGCAGCATGGATCAAGCAGTCTCATTAGCTGCGAGAAGTAGACGATTCGAATCGAGTTTTTAAACCTTGCAAGGTAAACCTAAACACACGACGTGGCGAGGCACTCCGTCCCCACACACATTAACCGTCCCCATCGATTCCCCGTCAGCAGAGAGGGGCTCACCGTCTTGGCGTACAATGCCTCACTGACCCCGACTGCCGTCGTGCAGTGACCGCACTTGTACCCACCATAACCGGAATGGGAGACCACGTCTCAGGTCGCGTGAGGAGGGCAATCTGCTGCCAGATTCACTCAGGTACTAGGCTTACCGATTTACCATATTTCTCAGCATGTGCTTAGTACGTTCAAACGCTTGACACACGGTACCACACCTTAATCCTTATTCCAATTTCTGTCTCGTAGACAACGCATCCCCATGGACTATTGTCCACAGACCATCATCATTCCAATATAAAAAATGGATACAATCAATTCCTGACCTCGCGCGAGTGCTAGAAAAATGACTCGACTTCTACCGAGATCCCTAATTAGTAAAGCAGCTACTCGACCTAGCATACTAGTATCCATCTCAAAGGAATCTTGAGTTCATGCAACTAGGGTTTCAAACAACTCCTACACTTAAGTGCACAGTACAAACCTACAATCATTAAGTGCAGTAAAATATCATATATATACTGGTTATACATAAAACCGGGGCTTGCCTTTAATTTAACAATTAGATAGTGTTTGCTGGGGGAGGTACTCACTTGGGGAGCATCTACTGGTTATGTCCATCATTCTTCAGGTCGTCCACCAACTGCATCTTGTGGTTGACACCACATCACGTGCACGATCATCATCTCTCGGTCCTAAATGAGATGCAAGATGCATATGTATGAATATAATAAAATTAGCACAAAAGTAGCACAAGATATATAAAGACACAGTGACGAACTAAACATTAAATTGGAAGACACCGCAGACAACCACATGTTAGCTTTAGTTATCTACACGTCGTCGGGCATACGTAGTTACTACCACTGGAAAGATGACGCCGCTTACTTTACTTAACCAGTACACACATGACCACACAAGCATGAGCACAAGTGTTTACCACTTTTACTTTAATCATCCATTAGTTACTTAACATTAAATTAGTTAAGTACACAAGTTCGCTACCACATATATATAGATAGACTTAGTTGAAAAGGAACTAGATACTTAATTGGGCTTTAAAATTATTCACTAGACAAACACTTATTAGACCCTCACTAATTAGGTTCACTAACTTAGCGAGACGTATACTTGTTACTTATATAATTAGGCCCAATTGTATTAGTTATATTATCATTACTGCGGGTTCAACCAATCATCAAACGAGGAAACAGTCGACTCGAGTCAAACACAACAGAGTAGAGCATCCACCAAACATAACAAAATCAGGACAGCAGCACTGCAGGTGCTTGTTTCAGTCATAACTCTTCAAATATTAATCCAAACATAGCAAACTAGGACTTTTTGGAAAGCTTAAAATATGCTCTACAACGTATTTATAAACATCCCTGGCTGGTTTAATATGTATCAAGGGTAAAGTACACTATGAAGGCTGTGCTGTCCAGAACTGGACAGATTCAGTCTTCACACTTTAAACATCCATAACTTAATCTTCAGACCACCAAAAAGAGTGATCCAAGACTTTTTGGAAAGCTTGGCAAAAGCACTACATAACTTTTATAATCACCAAGAAGTGATTCCAGGTTTAATCAAATCAAATATTACAGTTTTTGAAATCTGTTCTGATAGAGGACAGAACACAGCAACCAATTTGTAAAATTCATAACTCTTAAACTATCAGGCCTATGGTTATGAAATTTTAACACAAGCAAGATAAGAAAAGTATCTACAACTTTCTTATAACGACCATGAACAGATTGTAATATTAACTTAAGCAAACAATACAGTTTTTGAAATCTGTACAGAATTTGGATAGATTCAGTTACTGAATTTGTAAAGAGCATAACTCCTAAACGATCAGACTTATGGCTGTCAAATTTTAACACAAGTAAGATAATAAGGTTTATCTACAACTTTTCTATATCGCTTCTCTACAGAAAACATGATTTAGTGCATCAAACATACAACACAAGGAAATCACTGCGTGCAGTCCAAAACAGCGATTAGTAAATTGCAACTCCTATACAATTCAAGAATTGCCGCATTCTAGATACTTGAATTATTCTAACACTTTGACAATTGTTAGAGTTAAAATAACCAAGTGAGAACTAACAAGTAGACTTACTAATTTTTGTACAAGTTATTTCGCGCTCTAGAACTACCATACACAATTAATCAACGCATTCACCACAATCATCAAATCAGGCATATATGTATATTGTAGCGCTTTTCACCCACTAGTTCGCATTTTACCTTAGACACCACATGAGCACTACTAATTTTTTACCCGCGATCATAACCATGCGCAATTGGGCTACAACATCCCAAACGGGTGCGAGAACACTAGTTTCTAGTTTTAACCCCATGATTATTCCATTAATCATTTTAACTACTTAATCGGCATCGACCGACTTAACCTTCATCTCGACGGTCCGAGCACCACAATTCACGAAAGTCTACCTAGACATCTAGCATCACATAGAGAGACTACTACTTCACATTGCAATTCATACAGAACCGTAAGGTGACAATAATAACACACAGGTAATCGACCTTTCTCTATGACCTTCAGTTAGGTCACCAACAGACGACATGATGACTACGAAGGCATGTCACCATTTCATCACACCCATTCATCACCTATATGCGCACTAATTCATTTCTTGCGACACATGCACTCAAAATCAATCTACACTACACAAAATACACTATATGTGAACCGTAATTTAAGGAACGCATAACGCGTATAGACTTGACTTATAAACATAGAGGAAGTGACGGCTACTTTGGCATGCCACCACCTCTCTACTTAAGCCAAACCAATTTCTACCTACACCGACCGAACTTTCGTGTCGAGCACACCTTATATTTTCTCATCTCACATACAACCATGTGGCGGCGTGCACTCGAGACATTACCGTTTAATTTAACGCAATCACTACTATAACACATTTCGATACACACGTTCGACAGCACAGTGCTCAGACAACCCACACTTCCAATTTACTTATCACATCCAACAAACACCACGTTTGATAACACACCTTTCTAACTAAACATATCTCGTCTTCCAAACACCCATCATATGTCACATAATTTACATTTCTCACTTAATCTAACCTACACCAACGACAAATACATAAAAAAGTAATTAATATAGACTAACTCGTTAGCCGAGTGCGAAAGTCACTAAGCATGCTTTAAAATTTATCAAATTTTTGTCGCACTAACACATTATTTTACGATGAAGCATTCTAGCAAACAATTAATACATCCGCGACCTATCCCTACGACGTACAAAAGAACTATCGCATCCACACATATATATTCGATCCAACAACAAAATAACACATCGGCTCACCATATCAAACCTCAGTTGTGGTTGCTGCACATGTGGCGTGAAGACGAACGCGTCGTTGTGCATGGGAGACCGAAGCGAAGTCGGAGGAGCACGACGGGCATCGTAGGCATGGCAAGGGGAGCACATGCCATGGAGGGGCTGCTGCGGCTACTGATTGGTGCAATAAAATAGCAAGAACAACGGTGTCTTGAGCACGGCGTGAAGGGGATGCACCGGCGAGGTCGATGGCCGGCTAGGCAGCTCGTCGAGCACCTAGCGGAGCACGTCGCTGCGCGGGACAGCTGGGAATAATTCGGCTGCGCCAGTCGGCGGTGGAGCTCACTACACAACGAGGGAGCGAGGTAGTAACATCGACGTCCGACAGCAATGCAAGGGAGGAGCTCGCTGCAGGGGGGCTGCTCGCCATGGGTGCAGAGCTAGCAGTAGGGGGCGTCGGCATGGAGCAGGGGTGCCGTGCGTAGAGAAGAAGGACGCGTCTTCCTGCGCTTGAGCTCTAGGGAAAACAGATAGGAGGGAGGGCGCATCCATGGAAGAAGAAAAGGGTCTGCTTGCCATGGAGAGAGGGCGCGGGGGAAGGTGGCGTTGCTGCTAGGAATTTCTGGGCGCCATGGACAGGGAGCTGCTGCCGCTGCTTGTGTAGTAGCTTGGCCAGGGGAGGAAGAAGGGCAGAGGACGCCATGGGAGGAGCTTTAGCGTGCCGAGGAAGAAGGGGCAGAGAGCACGCAGGGAGGTGGAGGCGCCATGGGAGGGGATGAGCAGAGCTGCTGGCTTCCTGTGCGCCGGCCATGGAGCAAGGAGCTCGCTGGTGGGATATCCTGCTGCTGAGCGCCATGGAGGGGAATGGAGATGGCGTGGGGAAGAGTGGGAGAGCTACAGCCGTGTGGGAGACGAGGAAGAAGATTGTGGTGGCTGCTTGGGGGCTAGGGGTGGGAGTGCAAAAATGCCTCCAATTGCAAGGAGAGGGCTCCTATTTGTAGAAGAAATTCTAGGGTTAGGGTTTTAATTGGGCCAAATGGGCTGGACTGGATTCGGCCCAAACACTAAACTGGGCTAGCGATAATTTATTTCCATTTTATTTTATGGCGTTTTGGTTAAACACGGATTATCAAAACGCTAATTATTTCTTGGAATACAAATGCTCCTGCGGAATTCGTCTCTACGGAGAACAGAGCGAAATAGAGTTCAGAAGAGCGGGCGAAGGATTATACGGACTAGGAATTTGATTTGTTTAGTGTTGCTCGGAAAATAATTCCTCGCACCCAAGTTAGGAATAAAATGAATTGAGACCGATTGGCTTCAGATTCGTGATCGAGATCAAGCGGGTTGGGTTAATAAAAATCATTGCCGGTGTTGATTTTGAAATCGGATTGGTGAAAGTTCCCTTTGCCCGGGAACATGATCTGGATGTCGCCTAGAGGGGGGTGAATAGGCGAATAAAATTATCACTTTAAAACTGAAATTCTTACTCTACTCGAAGGCTGGATCGCAGTGGAATGAAAGACCCTTCAAGTAGGTTACAGCGGTATAGAAGGTCCTATCTCAAAATGCCCTGCACTTCAAATGTAACTTGTACCACAGATAAGTGTTGAAGTGCAGATATAAAAAGTGAGTAAGACAGAGAGTCAGCACACAATACAGAGCGAAGCACACAGACATAGGGATTTATCCCGAGGTTCGACCAAGCCTGAAATGCTTGCCTAGTCCTCGTTGGAGTTAGCCACACCTGGGCTTGAAGTCTATTCAACTCCTTCCTCCGTTTGCTCAGATTTGTCAGAATGACAGATAGAGCCTTCCACTATGTTGAGCTTGGTTACAACAAAGCCGCGGCTGCTTACAATCTTCTTGACAGCACTCCGGCAGAGTAACGATACGCTCAAGACCTTGCTCTAGCTCTTAGCAGCACTTCTCCACTCTCTCAAGGCTTATAGCTTTGCCTCTACACAAACTAGAGAGATATACAGGAGAGGGAGAGAGAGAATCGATCCGAGTGATGTATACAATTGTTGGCTGCACTTGTGTTACTTTTAGAGACACCTAGGGGTCCCTTTTATAGACCCAAGGGGCCTAGGAGCCGTTAGAATCCATTTTGGAAGGCAATACTTGCTTTTTGTCGGGTGGCGCACCGGACAGTCCAGTGCACCACCGGACAGGTCCTATAGCTTTTCCGGTGCGCGATCTCCTTCCAAATCGGGCTCAGCTGACCGTTGTAGCAACGGTCGTCTTGGCTCACCGGACACTGTCCGGTGCAAACTGGACAGTCCGGTGCACCAACTATCCGTTGGCTCAGGCCACGCGTCGCCCACTGATCGCGCCGCCGATCGTTGGCGTAGTCGACCATTGGCTCACCGGACAGTCCGGTGCACCACCTGACAGTCCGGTGAATTATAGTCGTATGCCGCCAAACTTTCTCGAGACTAGCCTCTTCACCGGAGTTCAGCCTGGCGCACCGGACACTGTCCGGTGCACCACCGAACAGTCCGATGTGCCAGACTGAGCTGAGTCTTGGCTGTACACAGCCAAGCTTTTTGCATCTCTTTTCTTTTCTTTTTTCTCTATTTCTAACACTTAGACAAATATATTAGTACACAAAAACCAATGTACTAAGTCTAGAAACATACCTTCTCTTTGATTTTCACTTCTCTAGCATTTGGCATAATTGAGATTGATGTTGGACTCATAAATCATCAAGTCAGCTTAGCTTGATCTAGATTGACATTTCTGAGCTCCAACATCCTGCAAAGGTCACATAGAATATCTCCAAACTAGGGACAACCCAAACTAAAGATCAAGGTGCACTTAGCTCTTTTGGGCTGCTTGCAGTTCTGATTTTGACATTGGTTCTCCTTCTAATGACCTTGTTCACTTTTTGAGCTTGGTCTTGAGCCTTATGACTTACACCATATAACTGCAGATGTTACCTCATTGGTTGTAAGTCATGTCCTTATGTAGTGTTCCTTGATGCACCATAATTCTTCTTAACTCAATTAACCTTGATTCCACAAGTCTTCTTCTTCACCCCTGGCCTTGGGTTCCTGGTCTCCTTGACTTTCTCCCATGCACTCGGTACCTCGAAGCTCTTCTTGCTTGCATCCTAGGCTTGATCGGTTGTCTCTGAGTTATGCACATTGCGTCTCACTTCAGCAATGTCCATATTTCTTGTGATGTCTATTATCTATAAATAATTCAGTCTTTGGACCATCACACTTATTCACTTGTGTTGAACCATATTAGCTTTGCATAAAGCACCTGTTCAACACTTAGCACACTCGTTAGTACTTTAATTGGATTATCATCCAAACACCAAAACCCACAAGAGAGCTTTCAATCTCGCCCTTTTTGGTGATTGATGGCAACACAATTAAAGCTTACACAAGAATCAGATTTAAAGCACAAATTTTGAATCCTAAGTTTATAGAATGCTCCCCCTAAATATGTGCTCACATGAAAATCTTAACTTTGGCCTTATATGCCAAATTGCACATACATAGGCTAATTCGAAGCATTACTACACCTTAGCACCTGTGGGATGCATTGTCGATAATTACACATATGCACAGAATCAGAGTTAAACACCAATTAAATGGATATACCACAGGAATATCAACCTACCATTATTTACCATTAAAAACCAATTTAAAGCAATTTTAAAGCACCATAACCATATGAATGTCTATTACAGAATAAATATAATACATGCCAATTTAATCATGTCAACGAAAGCACTAATTTTGCATTATCACCATATAATACAACAAGAAGCATATGATAAGAATTATCAATAACACACGCAAACTAACACATCCTTCCTTAAGATCAAAGGAACTCAAGGGGTTATCAATGACACAATTTGTTCATTAAAGCTTACCTCAACCTGAGAGGAAAGCTTATCTTAAAGGGGTTTCCTTGAGTTCCTTTGATCTTAAGGAAGGATGTGTTAGTTTGTGTGTGTCATTGATAACCCATTGAGTTCCTTTGATCTTAAGGAAGGATGTGTTAGTTTGCATGTGTTATTGATAATTTTTATCATATGCTTCTTGTTGTATTATATGGTGATAATGCAAAATTGGTGCTTCCGTTGACATGATTAAATTGGCATGTATTATATTTATTCTGTAATAGACATTCATATGGTTATGGTACTTTAAAATTGCTTTAAATTGGTTTTTAATGGTAAATAATGGTAGATTGATATTCCTATGGTATATCCATTTAATTGGCGTTTAACTCTGATTCTGTGCATATGTGTAATTATCGACAATGCATCCCACAGGTGCTAAGGTGTTGTAATGCTTCGAATTAGCCTAAGTATGTGCAATTTGGCATATAAGGCCAAAGTTAAGATTTTCATGTGAGCACATATTTAGGGGGAGCATTCTATAAACTTAGGATTCAAAATTTGTGCTTTAAACACACATAAACTAACACATCCTTCCTTAAGATCAAAGGAACTCAAGGAAACCCCTTTAAGATAAGCTTCCTCTCAGGTTGAGGTAAGCTTTAATGCACAAATTCTCCCCCTTTGACATCAAACACCAAAACCATATTCAAGCAAGAACATAGGATGATGTCAAGGGACAGCAGGGTATTTAGTAGGTAAAATACAACACACTAATATTACTCCCCCTTACACTTTAAACATATGCAACACAAGCATTGGAAGAAAATTAAGATACAAATACGCAAAAATGGTTAACACTTCCTTTTGTACCTTTACCCTGTTGTGATGTATTTTCCATCTTGATAGTTTAATCTCTAGGAAGCTCCTTTACACTTGTGCCTGATCCTTTATCCTGACCTTTTCTTGTTGCTAAGACACCAGACTTAGAACAAGTTATATTATTGTGGCACAAGATGAAGCTTCTATTCTAGTGATTACCAAAAGATATCAATTGAAGCACACTACCAGGGCTACCAATTGAACAATCATTACTGTCATTTCTCCACAATGTTTAAAGATAAGCATCTAGAATCACCAACTATTATAGAGCATGAGCAATCTATTAATATGCAATTCCTCACAACTTAAGATACCAACTACTTGACTTATGGAGGTACCCAAGTCCTGATTGCTCCATTTCTTGCTCATCTTCCCTTTTCCACCTTGAGACTATACAAGATCACTCAAGCAACGATTAGTCTCAAAAGACACAAGTCATGTGTGCTCCCCCTGAAATTGTGCATCAAGTATTTGAATGACTTGAACTTTGCACATTCTAGCATCCTCAGAACCAGAGGGGATCACAACATGTCTTGGTCTAGACATAATCTATCAATTTCATCACAAAGAGATACCAATTGGATAGATGACATAATACAACTTGTGACTAGTGGAAACAATGCATGCCTCAAGATATATAACATTTTCCAAGCAACCTAGGCACGCTTCACACATGATGATCATTGCAACACATACACCAATTGAAAGATGACAAGAACATGCATATAAAACACAATGTCTACCAAGATTAAGAATTACTTCATTCTAAGTGCACCAAAGGAAACAACATTTTAAAGTAAAGAGCACCTAAGCCAAGATACTACCAATTCAGAGGCAAGAACATAGCTGTGATCACAATCAATGGAACTTCAAGATAATTAATGAAATTGCATAGTTCCATTCTCCATACCTTTACCTTTTCCTGAATTGTCATGAGAGCACTTGTTGTCACCAATTTAGAGTTACTTTTGCTTACGCACCTCTTAGCTCAAGAGGGTGCATTAGAGGCACAACATGGATACACACATTACCAAACTAGGGTAATCATGTGAACATAGACTAAACAAAATGTCATGCTTGCACATAGGTTAGTCATTGAAAACCATATAGTATGACTTACAAAAAGATACAGATTTATCCATGAACACACAAAGAGTTAATCATGGTGAAGATATCAAATGAAAAGCTACCCATTGAATGATTCAAAAGATATAACATCTAGAACGCACAATCATGATTAAGCAAGCATTATTATGATTTTGGAAATCATGAACCATTGATTGAAAGGTATTCAACACAGGTAATCTCAAAAGCATAACTACTCCAAGGACAGGTAGCACAACAATCAAACTTAAGAGCAATACTGGTTTGCACTGATGTACTTAAGATACACAGGTATCGTCCTTTGGAGAGCAAGTTGCATATTCTCATCAAGGTCCTTTGCTTGATTCACCAATAATGATTAAAGACCTCTACAACTTATTTTACTCAAGATGAACATGGGATTAGTATTGCACAATAATTCAACCTTGGGTCAATAAATAGACAATAAAATTGACAACTTAAGCATAGAGTTTGAATTAACCATCTTAAGCTCTCCCAGGGTCTCCAGTCCATCTCGAGGCACCTGCATGGTCTAGTTGGCACAGTTTGGTACCCATCTCGGGATGGGTCCATAACGATCATCCAAAAGAGCCTTTGGTACCCAGATAGCAATTGTGCTAGTTCTAGGTGATCTCATTACTGATCTAGCACAAGTGTATGGTTTGGGTCTCCTAAGCGAATAAGATTGAGCTAAATTTACTTGCTTAGGAACCTTACCCTTTTTACATACCTTGGATGGATGACCATGCTCACCACATATGTAGCAGAAACGTCGCTCAACCCAACATAACGCTTGCTTTTTATCATTTTCCTTGGTGAGGGTCATCTTGGAGGGTGCACATCCTTGATTCTTTATGACCAGACATGAAGTGATCATGTGGTCCTTTTCATTGCATCCAAAACATCTCCTCATCCCTTCAGCCTTGTCTTTGTATGGACAAGAAGCAATGAGGTGACCTAATTCCTTGCACTTGAAGCACCTCCTTATTCCTCTTCTCCTTTTGCTCTTGAAAAACATAGAGAGATGATCACTGCAAACAACATGACTAAATGATCCTTTACCTTTTTCTTTATTCATGTTGATTGCTCTACTTATTGCTTTAGGAACTTCTTTCTCGCGAAGTTTGATCCTTGCTTCGGTTCCTTCTTCCTCAAGCTTATTCACCACATGTTTGTAAATATCTTGAGGAAGTTGAGCATGGCGTCTCCTTCTCAATTGTCTTTGTTTCTTTTTCCTAAGCAATTTTCTTTTTGACCCTACAGCTTGATGCTTATTCAAAAGTTGGCTTTCTTTTGAGCAACAGGGGTTAGCACATGGTGATATATTATCTAAATGCGCACGTGTGCAAGAATGAGGTTCACATGAGTTTAAACTAGTAATTACTACCTCATGAGCAATATCGAGCATGATATGGTCATCAACTAATTTATTATGGGAATATGACAACATATCATACTTTTCACTTAGAGCAAGCTTTTCTAAATTTAGCAACTCTACTTGCCTTTCAAGCATGGCACTTTCCATTTTAAGTTGAGCAACACAAGATAAATCATTATCATTATTTCTTTGCTCTATTAAAACTAAATCATACCGTTGGAACAAATCATCATGAGAGCACTTTAGCTCCTCATGTTCGTTGGTCATCTTCTCCAGGCTGTCGTTGGTTTTGATTAGAGTCTCCTCTAGCCTGAGAAGCGTCTCGCCTTGTTCCTTGTTCCTTCTCAACAGCTTAACCAAGAGCGCTTTGTCTTCTTTGTTGAGATGGGTGTAGAACTGGACGAATCTCCTCTTCTTTCACATCGTTGGTCTCATTTTCCCTGTCATTATTATCAGTGGAAGCAAAACAGGAAAATGTACCTTGCGATGATGTAGACTCCTCATCTTCATATTCCTCCTCATCATCGCTTTCATCTCCACTCTCATCGTTAGCAACAAGACATGTATAACTAGTGGAAGACAAACCTGTCGGTGAGGTGGATTCATCGTTTGGTTGCCATTGTTTTTCTTCTTCCTTTGAAAGGTTAGTACCACAGGCAACATAGGGAGTAGAAGTAGTACAATTTGACTCAGAATATTTTATTTTAATTCTAGTCCATAGATCATGAGTATCGACAAGAACATCACTATTACTACCTACGACAACAAAATAAACATCCTTGCTAAGGGAATTGACTAGGATGTCATAGGCTTGATAATTTTGACGCAGACATCTTAAATCATGCTCAGATGGATTTTTCATATCAATATTGATGGGCAAAACACTAGCATCAAATATTTGTTCTACTTCAGGACCTAAACTCCTAAGAGTATTATATAAATGAAAAGACCAGGATGCATAGTTAGAGCCATCAGAATTAAGAAGTTCTACAGTTACCTCTTGTGACGACATCATCATCTCCGGACGGCTAAGCCCACACTGGAGAGGCCTAGCTCCAATACCAATTGAAAGTTCCCTTTGCCCGGGAACATGATCTGGATGTCGCCTAGAGGGGGGGTGAATAGGCAAATAAAATTATCACTTTAAAACTGAAATTCTTACTCTACTCGAAGGCTGGATCACAGTGGAATGAAAGACCCTTCGAGTAGGTTGCAGCGGTATAGAAGGTCCTGTCTCAAAATGCCCTGCACTTCAAATGTAACTTGTACCACAGATAAGTGTTGAAGTGCAGATATAAAAAGTGAGTAAGACAGAGAGTCAGCACACAATACAGAGCGAAGCACACAAACGCAGGGATTTATCCCGAGGTTCGGCCAAGCCTGAAATGCTTGCCTAGTCCTCGTTGGAGTTAGCCACACCTGGGCTTGGAGTCTATTTCAACTCCTTCCTCCGTTTGCTCAGATCTGTCAGAATGATAGATAGAGCCTTCCACTATGTTGAGCTTGGTTACAACAAAGCTGCAGCTGCTTACAATCTTCTTGACAACACTCCGGCAGAGTAACGATACGCTCAAGACCTTGCTGTAGCTCTTAGCAGCACTTCTCCACTCTCTCAAGGCTTATAGCTTTGCCTCTACACAAACTAGAGAGATATACAAGAGAGGGAGAGAGAGAATCGATCCGAGTAATGTCTACAATTGTTGGCTACACTTGTGTTACTTTTGGAGACGCCTAGGGGTCCCTTTTATAGACCCAAGGGGCCTAGGAGCCGTTGGAATCCATTTTGGAAGGCAATACTTGCTTTCTGTCGGGTGGCGCACCGGACAGTCCGGTGCACCACTGGACAGGTCCTGTAGCTTGTCCGGTGCGTGATCTCCTTCCAAATCGGGCTCAGCTGACCGTTGGAGCAACGGTCGTCTTGGCTCACTGGACACTGTCCGGTGCACACTGGACAATCCGGTGCGCCAACTATCCGTTGGCTCAGGCCACGCGTCGCTCGTTGATCGCGCTGCCGACCGTTGGCATAGTCGACCGTTGGCTCACCGGACAGTCCGGTGCACCACCGGACAGTTCGGTAAATTATAGTTGTACGCCGCCAAACTTTCCCGAGACTGGCCTGTTCACCGGAGTTCAGCCTGGCGCACCGGACACTGTCCGGTGCACCACCGGACAGTCCGGTGTGCCAGACTGAGCTGAGTCTTGGCTGTACACAACCAAGCTTTTTGCATCTCTTTTCTTTTCTTCTTTTCTCTGTTTCTAACACTTAGACAAATATATTAGTACATAAAAACCAATGTACTAAGTCTAGAAACATACCTTCTCTTTGATTTTCACTTCTCTAGCATTTGGCATGATTGAGATTGATGTTGGACTCATAAATCATCAAGTCAGCTTAGCTTGATCTAGATTGACATTTCTGAGCTCCAACATCCTGCAAAGGTCACATAGAATATCTCCATACTAGGGACAACCCAAACTAAAGATCAAGGTGCACTTAGCTCTTTTGGGCTGCTTGTAGTTCTGATTTTGACATTGGTTCTCCTTCTAATGACCTTGTTCACTTTTGAGCTTGGTCTTGAGCCTTATGACTTACACCATATAACTGCAGATGTTACCTCATTGGTTGTAAGTCATGTCCTTATGTAGTGTTCCTTGATGCACCATAATTCTTCTTAACTCAATCAACCTTGATTCCGCAAGTCTTCTTCTTCACCCCTGGCCTTGGGTTCCTGGTCTCCTTGACTTTCTCCCATGCACTAGATACCTCGAAGCTCTTCTTGCTTCCATCCTAGGCTTGATCAGTTGTCTCTGAGTTATGCACATCGAGTCTCACTTAAGCAATGTCCATCTTTCTTGTGATGTCTATTGTCTATAAATAATTCAGTCTTTGGACCATCACACTTATTCACTTGTGTTGAACCATATTAGCTTTGCATAAAGCACCTGTTCAACACTTAGCACACTCGTTAGTCCTTTAATTGGGTTGTCATCCAAACACCAAAACCCACAAGAGAGCTTTTAATTGGATATAGAGATATTAAGCCAAATCAGATAGAAATTAATTAGAGGACGATATACTGAGTATTCCGTTTGCGAGTATGGATCCGAATAAAATAGTCGGACATAGATCGAAGGTCGAGGAATCAGACTCGGGCTCAGATCAAATAACAGTCGTCGAGAGTTTGATTGAATGAGCTTTAGATGAGATTGATAAGTCGAGAATGATTTTCGAGTGTGCATTCGTTTCGAGAAATAAAAGTTTTAACAGGCTCCAAATTCGGCCTTCTATGAGACTGAATAACTCCGAATTCGGTGAAATATGAATGAATAATCTGGATAATCAGAGACATACGCGAGCGGGAATAGAAATTTTCACTGAGCATCAGAGATTAGGATAAATCTCCCGACATAACACGAAACTGACACCTAGGGTGTCACAAGGAGGGATGGGGAGGTTCGCCTTAAACGTGGATCGTGCGTGGGCAAGCACTCAGGCGTGAGAGTAATTAGGGTCCGGCGAATTGCTCACCGGAGATTGTTGAGCACTGCGGAGCCGCCTCTTCTCGGGCAGAGCACGTCATGTCACCATCGTAGGTAAGTAGCTTTGGGATCGATTCGTTTTGACTCCTTCATTGCATAGACACTAGTAGTAGATGGTTTGGGAGCACTGGGTGTCGGTGGGGCTTCTCCGGTGAGTGCCCGCCGCTGTGGTAGGGCACGCCGCCGCTTCCTGGTTGAGCGAGGTAGAGGAATGACTGGGTACCATGGATCTTGGGACTGATGGTGGGGATTATAACCCCAAACACCCTTCGAGTATTTTAATATGGGACGATCGATCGAGTTTGGATGGCATAGATTCGTGGATGACGTGGTTGAGTGAGGGCTGTTGGTCCATGATCGGTCGGGTGAGCATGAGTACCAGTTCAGCGTAGATCTTATCTAATCCTGATCATATATTCCTAATCGAACAACTAAGGGCATTGGGTAACCCTTCGTTGCTGGACTTTTCGCTAAAGTGTCCATGTCTAATTCGAAAACCAACCCGCAATCCATTCCTATACAAAGGTCCATTCATATAGGTCCCCGGATTTGTAGTTTAGTCCCAAGGCTTTTGAAATTCCTGACCCACAGTCCTGATCCAGGGAACAATTTGTAAAACAAAACCCTAAACTATTTTGATGTGGAAATAATTCTAAAAATCCTCAGAAAATTCATATCTCCTATGTTTTAACCCTAATTTTAGTGTTTCTCAAACTTATTGATTCATTGCGACACATAGAATACTATTATACATTTGCTTTATTGCTTGGTGTGTTGTTAATTTTTGCCTATATATTATTTGTTGGTATTGTTGCGAGTAGACGAGCTAGCATCCGAGTAGCCCGAAGCATCGCATGTTGAGGAATCTGAGTAGGAGCTCGCAGAAGGCAAGTTATGCCCTTAATCACATTCTTTACCTAATAATTTTTATGTTAATCTCCATGTATGCTTAGGTTAATTTTATGGGACCTAATATGTTACCCAGTTTTGTCTACCCCACACCTTGCATACAAATGAATTATTAGGTAGTCTTGCTATTGGTCTACCTAGTTTTAGGGTTAATGTTACTTATGATTCACGCTCATGTTGCATTATGATTTATTACTGTTGCCTTTATTATGTTACATGATAAGATCATTTTTGCTAATTAGAACATGGAGCGACCACCTGAGATAATAGTGCAACCACAAGAACTATATGGCTCTGGTCTTTGCTAATTAATTATGAAAACTAGAGTGGGTTAATCCTTTCCCGAAAGGGCAAGCGTCTAGGCGTCGCTGCAGAGTATGGTGCTCGCTATAATTAAAGCGATGGGGTTACAGACTGTGGAAAAAGGCCTATGCTTCCTTCGTCCTGAAACCGTAGCGGGTTTTCTTAAGATAGTGGAACTTTGTAAAGGCCTCGTAGTGGGCCCTTGCCTACTCACATTGGTAGTGTTTAAGGGTTTGCGCAACCCGAGGCAAAAAGGGGGATCATGACTTGTGGGTAAAGACGTGCCGCCTCTGCATAGTGTAAAACTGATATATGAGTCGTGCTCACAGTCATGAGCGACTCAGACCCTCACATCAGTAATTTATGGAATTAAACTTAACATGTCATTTGCATCACATTGTGGGATTTATTATTAATTGTGATCCATGATTTAATTGGGTTAGTATCTACATACACTTAATAATTGCTAATAAAATTGTCCAACTTATTAAAAGCAATGCTCAACCTTAACCATTATTTATTGACAAGTCTTACACTTCACATGAGCCCCCATCGTAAGTGAGCTCTTGCACATTATTCTCCACACTTGCTAAACAATGAACTTATGTGAGCTCACTCTTGCTATAAACCCCCCCCACACACACAGGTGAAGAGCAGGTACCGCGGGAGGAAGATTACTACGATGAGTTCGATGAGATCTAGGTGTCGTCTCACAGTCAACATTTGAAGCCGAGGAGATAGTTATCTTAGTTCGAACTATTTATTATCAGTTATTTTGTAAGACATTCTCGTCATATAATAAAGTCTGTGACATTCGTCTCTATACACCGAGTCATTATATGTGTGGATTTTGATTCGGCGCACATATGAGACACACACGGATTTGCCCTTAAATCTGGGTGCGACTGAATTGGTATCAGAGGCATGTTGACTGTAGGACATAACCTAGATAGAACTTGACAAAACCCTTACATACTTACATTTACTCTAATTCTTTCTATACTTTCCTAGATCCTATCTCATCTTTTGTTTCTTTACTCTGACTACTCTTATCTCTACTCTAAAAGACAAAAAAGATTTCACACCTTGGAATCCTATATCTATGAATTCCCAAATAGATAGGAGACCAAAAAATAGATTTTATCTGTATTTAGGCACTTGAATGTTTGTTCTTATGAAAACTGCTTGATTCACTTCTTCGATTGATTGAAAATTTTGTGGGAATATATCCACATAAAACCTAGTATAGTGGGTACATTCTATCATGTAGCAACATAGAGGTAGTATAGTAATTGTTGGGGGCCTTCGTCCTCCGAAGGTCCTCAAAAACATAATTTAGCAATGTCTTCCAAGTATGGTTTATGGATAGGTATCTTTGGATTTATGATAAAAGCATACACGATGAGGAGCTTGATCGTGACGAAGGTTGCCGTCGCTCCGAAGCTGTGCGGAAGGGAGCTTCGGCTAAATCGCAGAAAAGGGAACCGACTTAAAAGGGAAAAGGCTGTTCAGTCCTCATAGATTTTTCTATAAGCCAAAAGTAAATGTAAAGGGCATAATTGTAATTTCAGATAGGCTGTGTCCTGTGCCTATAAATAGATGAATAGTACCCCCGTACTGTTCACGCTGACTTGGCATTTGCTTTTGCGTCACGCTTGTACCTTCATCTTCTGTCGAATCGAAGGTACCTTTTGTAATTGAATATTATTCATGTTTTTTCCATGATTATATAATAAAAGAGGAATCAATAATGTTATATAATCATTCATGTTGTTTTTTATGTCTTACATGCTTCTCCTTTCATTATTATTCATTGCGATCATGAAGGTATGTCCTTCATGACCTTCGTCTGAAGATCATTATGTCGTAAGGGGAATAATGCTTCGAAAGACGAAGGGCTTTAACCTTTAACATTTTATGTTGCCTTGTTCTTGAATCATAGCATTTGAGAACAAGTCCCCAACAGTAATGATAGGTAGGTCTCACTCTAATCTATTGAGCTATTGTGACCTAAAAGATCTACGCCTAACAGTCATGTGTCCCGTACTTAATTATTTGTCTTATCTACAAATATATCTTACCCTATGTCTCTAACTTAGATGGTCAATACCAGGACAGGAGGAGTTTTCAATGAACCTGAACGCATTCGTCGAAGAAGGGCAGTAGTTAATTTAGAGTTGGAGGTGAATCCTGCAAACCCTCTGCCTGTTGGGTCGGAAGCCTTTTTCGCCACCCAAATTCAGCTACTGCAACAGATGTCCAATTCCATGGCTAACATGCAAGGCTAGTTCAACAATAACCAGCAACACCAACACCAACCACCACCCAGAGAAAAACATAGTGAATTCATGAGCCACAAACCTCCCACTTTTTCCAGCTCCCCAAATCCACTTCAAGCTGATGACTGGCTAAAGTCCATAGAAAAGATGCTCAACATTGTCCAATGCACCGACAAGGAGAAAGTACTATATGCATTAGGTTGCCTCATCGGTCCCACTGCGGATTGGTGGGATGCTTACCGCGCAACACATGCCGTCGTTGACACCATTTCTTGGGCAGAGGATATATCAGTCGTGCTCATGGTCATGAGCGGCTCGGACCCTCACATGAGTAATTTATGGAATTAAACTTAACCTATCATTTGCATCGCATTGTGGGATTTATTATTAATTGTGATCCATTATTTAATTTGGTTGGCATCTACTTACACTTAGTAATTCCTAATCAAATTTTGACCAACTTATTGAAAGCAATGCTCAGCCTTAACCATTATTTGTTACAAGCCCTACACTTCACATGAGCCCCAACTGTAAGTGAGATCATGCACATTATTCCCCACATTTGCTAAGCAATGAACATATGTGAGCTCACTCTTGCTATAATCCCCCACAAGTGAAGAGCAGGTACCGCTGGAGGAAGATTACTACAATGAGTTCGATGAGATCTAGGTGTCGTCTCCTAGTCAACGTTTGGTGCCCAGGAGATAGTTATCTTAGTTCGATCTATTTATTATTAGTTATTTTGTAAGACATTCTCGTTATATAACAAAGTTTGTGACATTCATCTCTATACACTGAGTCATTATATGTGTGGATTTCGATTTGGTGCACATATGAGACACACTCTAGTTTGCCCTTAAATTCGGGTGTGACAATTATCCCTTTTTTTAAATTCTTTTCCTTTGGCCAAATAAAAGTTCCCCCTGAATAAGTTCCCCATGTAGGATTACGGGGAGGCTACGCTAGCGCAAAACAAAATTTCGACCCCATAAACCAAGATCTATTGTTGTTATAGGTCATGGAATTACCACGAGACGTGTAGGGCAACGGAAGCCATTTCGATGTAGAATAACACATTGAGAAGTGTCGTGCAATCGTCAGTGTCCTTCACGTCCTCACGCAGTTCGTCCTAGTACTCTAGATGTTGCACCTCTAAGGTATCCACACGTACAGGGAGGAAGCGTCGCGTACTGAACTGCTAGGTTTGCAATGGCGGCTTGGCGAGGGCGAGAGGGGCACGATTGCTGGTTTGATGGTGGAAAATTAGGTTAACCCTAACTACGCCCTCGCCTCTCATTATACAGGCGTTCTGGTGGGCTTTTAACTTCGAGGCCCATTAGCAACCCTAAAACCCAGTCTAATTTTGGATCCAATACGAGTTAGGCTTCCTTCCCTTAATTGTGTGACCCTAGAGGTTCAAGTACACATAGACATGACCTGAGTACACTTACTTGGCCAAATAAATGATAGCAACCTCTAGCAAGACATGTCAACTCCTATGCATACGTAAAGATCATATCAGACAAACCCATGCAACATTATGTACATCTTGTTCCCTTTTTGTCATGATATTTGGTCTAGCTCTAAGTTGACCTCTCTTTCTCAATACTATGAATTAGAATCCTTTTAATGGTTAATACTTAACCCTAGCATGACCATGCATTTCTTGATCCAATCACTCGAGGGGCCTAGAGATATCTCTCTGAAGAAGAGAGGGAGAAATTCCATCTTGACTGACCATGCCTCATAACATGCTTCCTGACAAACCCAAAACTACCTTTATAACTACCTAGTTACGGAGTAGAGTTTGATAGTTCCTAAGTAGGTCAATTCATACCTTGAGAACATGCGACAATCTTAGGTCTAAGGACACAATGTACATGTTGCAAAAATATAATTATATTACAATATCTCACATTGGGTCGGTCTAGCCTCATGTCATACATGTGCCCAACTATTAGTTTGACATCTCCATGTCCATAACTTGTGAAATGTAGTCATCAACTAATACATGTGCTAGTCATCGACTCTAACCAGGGACACCATTTAGAATAACCATACAAGTAAAGAATCTCACAAACAATTCACATAATTGCTAATCAATACAAGGTGCCTTTCATGGATATTCAATTAAGCAATATGTATACCATCAATACAAAGAAATGTGCTCATCTCTATGATTATCTCTAGGGCATATTTCTAACGGTCTCCTACTTGCACTAGAGCTAATCTAGAAGATATCTAATACCCATAGATCTCATGTGTGCCTCATGTTTAGATTGTAGAAGAGGTTTCGTCAAAGGATCAACAACATTCAAATCCATATGTATTTTTCATATTTTTATTTAACTCTTCCTAACGAATTCCCGTATGAGGTGAAACTTGAGAGCACCTACAGGGAGGTGAATAGGTGATCCTGAAAATATGACTTAAAACACACAAACTTGGTCTAAAAGTTAGAGTTAGTGCAAGTTAAAACAAGTTTGAGAGGAGAGAAAGAGAGAGAGAGAGGTTCCCTTCACTTGATTGCTCTATCAAGATATAAATTAGACTTAGAGCAATATCACAAATAAGAATAGAAAACTTAGGAAGATAGAAAAATCGCAATAGAGTAAATGGCACAAGAGACACGACGATTTTTATCCCGTGGTTCGGTCAAGTGTAATATGCTTTTCTACTCCACGTTGTGGCATCCCAATGGATGAGGGTTGCACTCAACCCCTCTCAAGTGATCCAAAGATCAACCTTGAGTATCATAGTTCTTCCTTATATCTCAATATCCCATTTGTGAGGAATCTCCTCAATTTGGAGTCTCTCACAGCCTTACACAATGATCTCAATCAACACTTAGAGTAAGGAGGGAGAAAGAACATGCACACAAAAGGCACAATGCAGCAACACACGCACAAGAAGCAAAGGCAAGAGCGCAAGTACAAGATCACACAAGAACAGCTCAAAAACATTGCTAGAATCTCTCTCAAATCACTAGAGGGTGTGGTCGTAGAGTGTCAGAGTGTTGGTGTGCTCTTGAGATGCTTGGGTGCTGCAACAAGGCGGCTAAGGGTCCCTTTTATAGCCCCAAGTGACTTAGGAGTCGTTGGAGCTTCATTTGGCAGCCCAAAAGCTTCCCTATCTGCGTGTGCACTGGACTGTCTAGTGGCATACCGAACTATGCACGGTAATAGTCATGAATCAATCTGATTAACTGCTTTCCTGTTCTACGGGGCACCAGACTGCCTGGTGCTCCAATTTGACCGTTGGACACCACATCCGAAGTGAGGTAGCTGTTGGAGAAAAAACACTAGACTATCCGATGACGAGCCTAGACCACCCGGTGAATTATAGCAAAAAATTCCCGAGGCCAAGGAGTTGGGTCGTACAGTCATCGAACTGTCCAGTGTGCACTGGACTGTTTGGTGGGTGGCACCGGACAGTTTGATGTTGCCCAGTTCAGCAAAAGTTTGGCTCTTTTGAGCCAAACCTCTCCAACTCCTTTTGGCCCTTCTTGGTGGCTTTTCTAGCACTTAGACAAACATAGTTAAAACAATTGACCAAGCACTAGTAGAAAAAGGCTCAAAGCCTGTGGGTGATATATTTTTACAGATGGATTCGGCTATCAACCGCCTGTGCTATTTTTATGGTGGTTCCTTAAGAAAAACGCCACCAGAAATCGTATTTCTACAGGCGGTTCCTTAAGAAAACCAATTGTAGAAATCGATTTCTAGTGGGGCGGTTTTCTTAAGGATCTACCACTAGAAATCATTTTTATCCTTAATTTTTCGAGTTTTTCAAACGACCTCGTATGCCAAAACCATCAAAATAAAAGTTGTAGATCTATAAAAGTTATTAAACTTTGTAGTTGACAACTTTTTTATTTGAACTCATTTCAGTTCTTAAAAATTGAATCTAAGTATGTCAAATTTAAAATTCAAATTTAACAAACTACCTCGGACGAAAAAGTGTCAAAATGAAAGTTGTAGAATTTCAAAAGTTATTCAACTTTGTAGTTGACAACTTTTTTATTTAAATTCGTTTACGGTCTCAAACAAGCAATTTACACTCAAATGGTTGTAATATGTGGACAAAAAAACTACAAACTAGACACAAAGTATGCCATAGGCGGAGTGGTATTGGAGGGTATACGCGAGTATGAGGTCAATGGTTTGATTCCTAATAACCTCGTAGCGCACGAATTTTGCGCGAAAAATGCCGTGACTTATTACATCAACTGCCACTTGAAAATCGACTTATGCCGCGACTTATTTTGGGTTGAGTCCTCTCCTTAAATAATGTTTTTGCTATTTTAAAAACCCATTTAATGTTTCTAAAAATAATTTTTACTAGCGGATTTATTACGTCAACCGCCAATGAAAATCGATTTCCACTGGCAGTCCTCAGTTACTCGCATGTAAAAATGATGATTTTTACTGGCCTCTAGCATCGACGGTTCTAAGAAACGCCAGTGAAAATAGGTTTACAACCGTCACTATAGAGCTTCTTTGTACTAGTGAAGTGTTGGGATCATACATTTTATACTCATTTTCTCTAGGATTTGCAATATGCCAACAACCAAGTCTAGAAAGCACTTTCCTTGCAAAACTGAGCTAGTAGCCAAAACAAAGTGCTAAAAACATAGAGTAGGGGTAGGGTGTGCAACTTATCCAAACACTTATACCTCTTGTTTATGTTGGTTTGCTCAAAGTTACACTTCTAGCCCTTCAATTCAGCTCATATGGACTTGTTGACTTCAACTTGCTTTTGCTAGACCTTGTGCTCATGCTCATATCCAAGTGGTTAGTCCAATGTGGTGTGTTGAGCATTTAATCACCAAAACAACTAGAAATGGCCCAAGGGCACATTTCCCTTTCAATCTCCCCCTTTTGGTGATTTATGCCAACACACCTAAAACAACTCAAAATTGACTAACCTAACCAAATATGAGTTAAAGATAGCAAATTGAAGTCCAAACTAAAACCAATTGAAGATACATAGGATTTGGCATATTCGGATCATTTTGCCACCACTCATTTTGAATCTTGCAATCGAACTCATTTTTCTTTCTAAATTCTAAGCAAAAAAACTCTTGGTTGTGCAAAACAAATCATTTTAAAGTACTTGTTTTGATCAAACTCCCAAAAGCTCCCCTTTATTTCATAAGAAAATCATCCCCACACAAGAGAGTAGATTTTGCAATTAGATAGCTCCTCTTTGCAATCAATAGGGTTTGATAAAAAAGGCAAGTTAAAAACTCAAGATCTTTTAAAATTCTAAGTTGTGGTTGATCTAGTTGATTTGGCCTTAATTTCTCGCCCTTTGACATTAAGCACCAAAACGGAGAAACTAGTGGCCTTTGACCTCATTGCCTCACCAAAAATAGCAAATGAAGGACAAAATGCAATGAAAAAACCAAGGGAATTTGGAACAAAGTACAATGATACTCTTATGAGTGGAAACCTTTCCTTTGTCTAGATCCACCTTTTCCCTTTCAATCTACCATTGAGACTACAAAACCTCAACTTAAACAAAAACATTAGTCTCAAAGGGTCCAATTGTAGCATATCCTCCCCTTAACATATGCATCAATTTACAATGACTTATGAGGTCCGAGGATGACATTCTACAACTTGAGCACCAAAATAGGTAGTAAAGTACAATAAAGCTTAAGGAACATGATCAAAGGCATACAAACATATGTATGCTATAAGTCAATCCAAGTTCCGTGAACCTAAGACATTCAGCTGACAAAACCTCCTATCATATAAAGCCTTAGTGAAGATATCGGCTAGCTGGTGACCGGTGCTAACATGACAAATATCGATATCTCCCCTTTGTTGGTGGTCTTGGAAGTGATGTCAGATGTCTTTGTTGTGACAGAACCTCCCAAGTTATTAGGCCCACCTATAGTTGTCCTTGTCCAGTGAACCTCGGGCAACCCTGTAGATGCTTCTAATCACTTGACAAGTTCGGTATCTGTGTCCTATGTCTTTCCCAAGAGCATTTCACCCATCACGCAGATATTACAACACATCGGAGGAACGAATATGCGGAAGCAATTACAACAACTTAATTTACATTAAAATATAGAAAGAGTGTTATTATTATAGACCAGTCATATAGTAGTGCAGAAGTATTATTATTACAAACCTGGGAGGCAAAAATCCCTCCCGCTTAATAGTAAAGTTTTTAAAGGAGGACACTTCCTCCCGAGGCTTCAATCCTGGTTTTCTTCCTTTGGCACCACCTTGGAACAAAAGCAACAAAAATTTGTTGCTTTCTCACCAACAACAACATGGGTTCAAAAACCCTGAGTACGAAGTGTACTTTCGCAAGTCTTACCCGTCATAACAAAAGACTCTCAAGGATATGCTGGTTTGAGGGATTCAAGGTAAGGATTTGAACAAGAATCAAAACTCTGTTTGCAGACATGCTTACTAATAGTGGATCCTTAAAAATCTAGTTTTAATTAGCAAGTTAAGTTGTTACCTGATTCTAGAGTTCTTTCTACCCTAGTTCAAGCACTTGGCCTATACTATCCATCTTTCTATCAACCCTTCTTATTCACTGGAATGCTACGTGTAAGTCAATGACCAAGTCTTCATGTCCGAGAAGTAACAGCGATCCGAATCGATTAATACTCAGCTGAGGATCTCCAATCACACGACATATGTAGCACTTAACCCTTGCATATGTCAACTCGCCACCGGGGTTCTTAAGACCAGATCAGGTTCACGCCAACCGAGAGCACAGATACACCACCGTCCAACCTCTTACCATGGAGGGTACACACTACTCTTGCCATCTCTCCACTCCCATTGCGTGTTGTCTTATTCTGGTATTAGTCTGCTCGAGGTAAAGCTTACCCATGATGAGGCATGTGACCAGTTAAATGGTCCTCGGTCAGCAGGCCCACATCAACACGGTCCTTAATCGACTCAGACAGAGACACTACACTGAGACTCTCTTCTCATGCAAGTCAACCGCCCGGTCTCAGCTTTATCATTTAAAACCCAAAGTTTGGTACCTGACAGAGGTACATCTTTTCCGATGTTGAACCCATCATGGCCATGATGGATCCACCATCTAGTTTTATTTTTGAAAACATCCCATCGCACTTGAAGCATCATCTTTTGTCAAAACAAAACATTTTGTTTTTCTAGAGCAAGACTAAGCATAAGAAAAACCTTTTTTAAAATAGGTGATCAAGGAAAGGTAATCAAATTCCCAAGGAAGGAAATGCATCAATTTGTTTAGCACACAACTCCTATCACTTAATGCATCAAGCAAGTGAGAAAGATTTTAAAATAGCAAGGAGATGGCAAATGCACCGGGGCTTGCCTTGTGTTATAGGAGAGTCGGGCTCTGCTCCACAAATATCAAAATAAAAGCAGTTCCCGGCAGGTGGGTCTTCAGGTGGTGGTGTAGCTCTTGCTTCTTCAACTTCTACTTCTTCGTTTTCTATATATATCACATATATAACCATGAATGCTCATGTAATGCTTATGAAAATGCACAGATAATAAAGTATATTATCTTAGGTCTTGAATACAATTTTCCTTCACGGGACTCTAGGAAACTAGGGTTTTTGAAGTCAATAGTGTAGTTCATAGGGCAAGCATCACTAAAAGATTAGGGTTTTGGGGTTTAAGTACCAAACATTGTCCAAATCATGCCAAACTTTACCCAAGGCTTCTAAGTATCATTTTAAGCTTATCCAAAAAGTTTAGTGATTTTTGGAGTTACTATATAATTTCTAAAATTCTAGGAGTATAGGCTTTGGCTATTTTAAATACTCCATAATTCCTTATTTGGACTAAAAAACATAATACTATTTTTATTAAATAGTATAGAATTTTAGGAACCTAGCAAAATTGGTCTCATATTTTTATCATTTTTCTACAATTTTCTAGAAATTCTCTAACCCTGGAAGAAAAAGAAAAAGGAAAAGCATGAATAGTACTGGGCCGAAACTGGCCCATGTCAGCCCGTGAACAGGTAAACGCGCCCGCGCGCGCCCGCAGTGGACAGTTTGCACCAGGGTCCTCAGGGGTTTGAATAACTAGCGAAGAACCCTACGCACTATTTCAATGGGTCACTGACATTTACACCGAGGCCCTCCACTTTCTAATTCTTCACGACCCGCGGTCCTCGACGGCGAATGGTGCCAGGCCGAGCTCCGGCGAGCTTGCACTGGCCAGAATAAGCAACGGCTAGCCCTCCCCTTTGCTGGACACCGAAATCAACCCTACGCGACCATTTCCCCCACTTAATTGTGAGAGTTGAGCTCTAAATCACCTTGCCCACGGTAACAACGCGAACTACAGGTGAACAGAGGTGTTCCCGATGATCTAGCGCGGTCTAGCTTATTTGAACGGGTCGAGGAGCATCAGGAGAACATAAGGGTACTGAGACGGGAGAGTAGAGAGCATGAATGGACCTGTAGTACGCTGGCCACGGCGAGGTGCTCACGCGGCGGTGTTTAGACCGATTTGGGAAACTCCAAATTGGCGAGCTTTGGTGAGTAATTGGAGACACGGTCGGGTGTGCTGGGTGCTTGACTACCTTACGGACCCGACGACACACTCAATTTATAGGATCCTTGAGCGGTGGCCTGTGAATTGGAGTTGGCGCGGTGGCGGCCGGAGAGAAGGGGGTGCACTAGTGCAAGCAATTGGTGGCGTTTACCGTGGTGAGCTCACTGGCGATGATCGGTGGCTATGGTGACTCACTGCGGCGTGGTTAAACCACCAAAGCACGTGGTGCAAGGTTGCAAGGTGGCTAACTCCGGTAAGTTTATCCGAAGCGACCGTGACTCAGGCGGGTACGACGACCAGAGTAGAATAGTGGCTGGAGTTTATCCTCGGTGCGATATTTCTTACCCTTCTTCGTTATTCATCAGCGCTGGGCACGAATCACCACGGTTGGCGCGAATCTGGGCGCATGGTCGCCGACGGCGAGATGAGCTGATCCCGCGATCTGATCTTTACACTGTACCATCGAAACCCTGATTCAGAGTGCCTGACAGACCGAATTGCAATGCCTAGATCTCAGATTTTTGTGCAAGAACTTGCCAATCCATCTATACCAAACTTGTAGCCCTACATACCAGCTACAATTCTGTTAAAGGGATCTTGCCCCTCTTCTTATTCCTTTGAGCATGAATCGAGCTCAAAGTTCCTCAAAACTCACTAATGGTCAGTATTCAGCTTCAGAGTGGTCTGATAGCCAGACTTTAGGGCTAATTATCTCCACTTTTTGTATGTCAACAACTGCTTAATTACTTAAGCAAAGTTGTACTCCTATAGTATCTCTAGACTTTTGATGTGTTAACCCTAGGAAAATTCCTCATGAATTAAAAAATACAGGGTTCCAAAGTTGGTCCTAAGCACTGGTTTTCAGACTTAGGCATAGGGATGTGCATGAAGGGCTTTTTGCACTTAAGTCCAAATCTCATGGTTTGCTTTGCAAATCCTCAATTATGTGAACCATATGATTTGACGTGCCCTAATACCTTGGTTTTTGCACTTTTGTCCAAAAGTGCACTAATTTTACACTTAGCCCCCTAGGGTTTCTATATAGGGTTTTCCAGGGGTCTTTCTAGGGTTTTTAACACTTTAGGGTTTTGGTGCTACCCAAGTCCATTAAGTATGATATCTTATGATCATTTCTAATGAGTTTTGAAGTTTTCTCATGCTTGGGCTTCATTGTCACTCCTAAGCCTAGTTTAGGGTTAAGTACCCTACCCTAGGGTTTCACACATAACAAGTCACATCAATACAACTTGTTTGAAATTTCTGCCTAGTGAATGCACTCTAAGTGTAACAAACACATGATATGCTAATGCTCATGATGTTATGCTCAAGTTTTAGTGATAGTAACACCAGAGGTGTTACATCCTTCCCCCCATAAAAGAATCTTGTCCCGAGATTTAAGGTCTTTGGGTAAGTAATGGAAAAGGAAATGCTTCACATCTTTATTCCCTTAATTATCTTACAAGGCAGGTGTAAGGAAAATGGACCCCGGGCCATTTGGCTAATTGAGTTTTGGTGTTTGATGAACAACACAATCAGTGAACTAATAAGTTTTCTAGTGTTTGTGTTTGTAGTTCACAGGATGCGAAGAGAATTGGACCAAGGCAATGAGGATGCAACACGTCAAAAGAAGACATAAAAAGATGCATAGGAGTCCAATACTCAAGAACAAAGAAGCCCGAAGAAATCAGCGAAGAAATCCAAGATAAGGGCTGTCAGCCAGCGCCTGGTGGCGCACCGGACATTGGTGTCCGGTGTGCACCGGGCTGTCCGGTGAGGCACCGGACAGTCTGCGCAGAGAGGCCACAGACAGGCGCTCTCTGGCTGTAGCACCGGACTGTCCGGTGTGCACCGGACTGTCCGGTGTGCCAACGGGCAGACGACAACGGTCGGATCCAACGGTCGACTGCTACAGGCGCCAACGGTCGGCTGACGTGGCGTGCACCGGACATCTACTATGCAGTGTCCGGTGGTGCACCGGACTGTCCGGTGCACCCGACGACAGAAAGCTGCTGCTTTCTGTCCAACGGCTAGTTTGGGGTGTGGAGGCTATAAATACCACCCCAACCGGCCATTCTCAAGTGTGAGAGCCCAAGCAACATACTAAGGCATATAGTGCACATTTCCAAGAGCTCAAACACCCAAGTGCTTAATAGAATCACTCGGTGATTAGCGTAGGTGCTTTGCGAAGTGCTTAGGTTAGTTAGACCGCTTTAGCACTTGCTCTAGGTGAACCCTAGATTGTTGAGTGAGTTTAGATAAACCTCACAACCCCTCGGCTCTTGCGTGAGTCGTTGTAATTGTACCGAGTGGGGCGAGAGTCTTGCGAGACCGTGACAACCGCGTTTGTGTCACGGCCGCCACCGTGTACCGGAGGGAACGAGGCCCGCGGTGTTTCGGCCGGAAGCTCGATAGTGGAGACGGCGGGGAGCGTCCGAGAGGAGCCGGAAGCGGAGCACCACTTGCGCGTGGAGAAGGCCCGTGGCTCTCTACGGAGTTACTCGACCGTGGTGCTTGGCCCTCGCGTGGGCTTCCCTTTGCGTAGGGGCACCAACGAGGATTAGTCGGGACCTTGCGTGGTTCCGGATACCTCGGTAAAAATACCGGCGTCATCCACGAGAGTTTGCTTCTCTACTTAGCTCTTTACATTCCGCATTTATATTAAGCATTTAAGTTTCAATCTTGTAGTCATACTTATTTAGTGTAGATTGAAACTTAGCCTTTGCGGTAGAGATAGCAACACTTAGACAAAACCTTCTTTTGCACATTCTAGTTTTGATTATTTGCATAGGTTTTGCTCTAGGGATTTAATTGTGGCCTAGTTTAGTAAAAGTTTTAGAAGTCCTAATTCACCCCCCCCTCTTAGGCGTCACCCGTTTCCTACAAGTGGTATCAGAGCCGGTTTGGCTCATTTGAAACGCTTTAGCTTCACCGCTAAAAGAGCCGACGCTTTTTAGAGGAAGGGATGGATACCCATAGGCCACCACACTTCGACGGCACTAACTTCCCATATTATAGTGCTAGAATGGCTTGTTACTTAGAGGCCGTTGATCTAGGTGTTTGGAGAGTCACTCGTGACGGGATGAAACCCCTCAAGAATCCCGAGAAACCCACCATGAGTGAGGAAAAAGAAATTCATTTAAATGCTAGAGCCAAAAATTGCTTGTATGAATCTCTTAGCATGGATATTTTTAATCAAGTATTGACCTTGAAAACTGCTAATGAGATTTGGCTAAAATTGCATGAGCTCCATGACGGCACATCCAATGTCCGTGAGCAAAAACATTGCCTAGTCTTAAATGAGTATAATTCTTTTGCCATGAAAGATGATGAGCTTGTTAGAGACATGTATTCTCGTTTGAATCTAATAATCAATGAGCTCAACTCTATTGACATTAATAAGCTAGGTGATGCGGACATTGTGAGGAAGATTATCTCCCTGCTACCACAACAAAGATATGGGAGCATCATCACCATCCTTCACAACATGGAGGATTTGAGCAACATGACCCCGACCATTGTGATTGGGAAAATCGCGGCCTTTGAGATGTCGCGAAAAATGAGTCGGGGAGAGGAGCCAACTTCCTCAAAGCCATATGCTTTTGCATGTGATGAAAGGAAGGGCAAAAAGAAGGCTCCCACTCCAAGTTCCTCAAGTGAAGAAGAGGAAGAAGAAGAAAGTGATGATGATGAAGATAATCAACCATGCACATCATCCTCCGAGGACGAAGAAACAATCCGACGCGTCGGAAAGGTAATGAGGATGATCCGCAAGATTAATCTAATGGGTGTGCCCCTGCAGGTCGAGGATCTTCTCTTTAACATTGACAGGAAAAAGCAAAGGAAGAGAGGATGCTTCGCATGTGGGGAGAAGGGCCACTTCAGGGACAACTGTCCAAATATGGCCAAACCCAAAATGGAGAGGAGCAAAGGCAAGGCGCTCACAAGTGTTAGAACTTGGGATGATTCTTCAAGTGAAGATGAACCTCCAAGGACGCGCAGCCACCGGTCCTCGTCACGATCATCACGGTCATCACACAAATGCCTTATGGCAAGAGGTAACAAAAGCATTCCATCCTCTAGTGATGAAAGTAGTAGTGATGATGAAGGTGAGGGAAAGGCCTCTCTAGAAGAGCTTGCGGAAGCCGTAGAATTTTTCCAGGATGTTTGCACTAAGCAAAAAGCTCAACTTAAAACTTTGAAAAATAAGTTGGTTAGCTCTCAAAATGATTACAAAGGTTTGCTAGAAAAATTTGAAACTTTTGCAAACTTAAATAGTGAGCTATCAACTAAAATTGAGCTATTAGAATCTAGTGCTCCATCCACTGCTACCGATGATAGCCTTATTAAAAAGAATGAAAAACTTAAGGCTAAGTTAGCTAGCTCCCAAGAAGCTATTGAAAATTTGCTAGAGAAAATGGAAATTCTTAGCATACACAATAATGAGCTAACTACTAAGCTAGAAAACATTGGTAGCACCCCAGTAGCATCTTTAGTTGAAATAACTGAAATAATTAAGAAAGATGCTTCTACTTCCTGCCTTGATTTAATTGATGATTCTAACCCCTGCAACCAAGTCAGTTGTTGAGAATATTGTTGTAGAGACATGTTCGGATGAGGTTGCAAAGGAAAATGAACAATTAAAGCAAGAAGTGGCTCGCCTTGGCAAGGCTTTGTATGACAAGAAAGGCAAAGCCAAACAAATCCGACCTCCACAGGATAACACCACTGTAGGAGTGAACAAGCCTGTAGAGGGAGAAACTGTGATTTGTAGGCTATGCCACAAGGAAGGCCACAAGTCTTTCCAATGCAAGGCGATGACCGGGGATAAACAAAGGCAAAAGCTCAAGCAAAAGCCATCAAGCAAAATCTCCAACACCTACATCAAAAAGGTGAACAAAAAGGATGCTACACCATATTTGATCAAGAAGAAAAAGAACGGAAAGGTGATAGCAATCAAGGCCAACAAGCAAGCCAACAAAGGAAAAGGGGCCAAACGCATTTGGGTGCCAAAGGAAATAATTTCAACCATGAAAAGCACCAAAAAGGTTTGGATCCCGATAGGGAAGTGAGTGGACCGAAGGTCTTCGGGAAATTTGGAGACTTGGCTAAATTGGGATGTATATCATGGGATACATCATATTGGATCAAGTTTATTGCCAAGTGGGATAGTGAAAATTTTGGACCCAAATTTCCCACCCATGACTAAGGTAACTAGTTTTATTGTATTTCTCGTTTTTAGATATGCGTATCTATTTATCTTTTATCTAGTTTACCTTTCTTGCCTAGTATCACATTTGTTATGTACTTTTGTTCAAAATCATGCATACTAGGTAAATCATATGGTAGGATTGCTAGTTTTTAAATTCATATACTTAAGCAAACCTACATGGCTTAAAATGTTTAGTTAAAGCACGACACATAGCTTTTATATCACTCCATAGTAAATGATGCATCAATTGAAAATTTTGACTTCTATAAAGTGTATCATTTAACTTATATGTGCCAAAGTTTGGATTATGGATAATTTGCCCCTCTTGATATCAAATCAAAGTGCATGTCTCCTACAAGTATTCAAAACTTGTATGCACACCTTTAGGGGGAGGTTACTCTATAATCTAACACTTTGAGACTAACATCTTTTCAAGTCTATTTCATGTGATAGTCTCATTGTAAGGAAAATTAAGTCCCCGGAGAAAGACAACAATCTTCCACTGCAAAATCTCCAAGAACTCTTATGTCTCTCAAGCTCACCATTGACTTTCAATTGGTATCTTTTGAGACTACTTTCAGTATTATTTACATGTCTTCTCCAAAATTTGATTAGACTATAATTCATATCATATGCTTCCATGTTGCTAAAAATGCATAAGTAGTTAACTCATATTCTGTTACCTATGCATAAGGGAAGTTAGTCTTTTCAAATCATGTCTTGCACCTCTAATTTTCACATGCTTTTTCCTAAGTAGAGGATCTCTGTCAAGGGGAGTATTTCTTCATCTCTAAAGGGGGAGAAAAACTCTTTCTAAAGGAGACAACTCATTTAGGGGAAGTAATCTTTTGAGGACTCTTTCAAGTGGTATCATTCACATAGTTTAATTTAATATCCTTCTAGTGATATCATTTGATACAATTCTTGATGAGGGCAAGCTTTTATTTACTTCCTACATGCTTTTAATGTCTTCCTTTTCGGTGGTTGATGCCAAAGGGGGAGAAGTTTAGTGACCAAAGCAATGAAAACTATATCAAACACCAAACACCACCAATTTAAAATTTTATATCTACAAATGGCTTTTTAAGTGGTTTTGGTTATTTGGTCCAAAAATAGGAAGTAAGTGAATTATGGAGTTAGGGGGAGGCTTAAGTCCATAATATCACATTGTGGGGACAATCATGCATCTTAGCAAGTAAATAGCATATTTTCATTCAAATACTTGTATTATTTGCTTGCTTTGGTTGTGTTGTCATCAATCACCAAAAAGGGGGAGATTGTAAGGAAAATGGACCCCGGGCCATTTGGCTAATTGAGTTTTGGTGTTTGATGAACAACACAATCAGTGAACTAATAAGTTTCTAGTGTTTGTGTTTGTAGTTCACAGGATGCGAAGAGAATTGGACCAAGGCAATGAGGATGCAACACGTCAAAAGAAGACATAAAAAGATGCATAGGAGTCCAATACTCAAGAACAAAGAAGCCCGAAGAAATCAGCGAAGAAATCCAAGATAAGGGCTGTCAGCCAGCGCCTGGTGGCGCACCGGACATTGGTGTCCGGTGTGCACCGGACTGTCCGGTGAGGCACCGGACAGTCTGCGCAGAGAGGCCGCAGACAGGCGCTCTCTGGCTGTGGCACCGGACTGTCCGGTGTGCACCGGACTGTCCGGTGTGCCAACGGGCAGACGGCAACGGTCGGATCCAACGGTCGACTGCTACAGGCGCCAACGGTCGGCTGACGTGGCGTGCACCGGACATCTACTAGTGCAGTGTCCGGTGGTGCACCGGACTGTCCGGTGCACCCGACGACAGAAAGCTGCTGCTTTCTGTCCAACGGCTAGTTTGGGGTGTGGAGGCTATAAATACCACCCCAACCGGCCATTCTCAAGTGTGAGAGCCCAAGCAACATACTAAGGCATATAGTGCACATTTCCAAGAGCTCAAACACCCAAGTGCTTAATAGAATCACTCGGTGATTAGCGTAGGTGCTTTGCGAAGTGCTTAGGTTAGTTAGACCGCTTTAGCACTTGCTCTAGGTGAACCCTAGATTGTTGAGTGAGTTTAGATAAACCTCACAACCCCTCGGCTCTTGCGTGAGTCGTTGTAATTGTACCGAGTGGGGCGAGAGTCTTGCGAGACCGTGACAACCGCGTTTGTGTCACGGCCGCCACCGTGTACCGGAGGGAACGAGGCCCGCGGCGTTTCGGTCGGAAGCTCGATAGTGGAGACGGCGGGGAGCGTCCGAGAGGAGCCGGAAGCGGAGCACCACTTGCGCGTGGAGAAGGCCCGTGGCTCTCTACGGAGTTACTCGACCGTGGTGCTTGGCCCTCGCGTGGGCTTCCCTTTGCGTAGGGGCACCAACGAGGATTAGTCGGGACCTTGCGTGGTTCCGGATACCTCGGTAAAAATACCGGCGTCATCCACGAGAGTTTGCTTCTCTACTTAGCTCTTTACATTCCGCATTTATATTAAGCATTTAAATTTCAATCTTGTAGTCATACTTATTTAGTGTAGATTGAAACTTAGCCTTTGCGGTAGAGATAGCAACACTTAGACAAAACCATCTTTTGCACATTCTAGTTTTGATTATTTGCATAGGTTTTGCTCTAGGGATTTAATTGTGGCCTAGTTTAGTAAAAGTTTTAGAAGTCCTAATTCACCCCCCCTCTTAGGCGTCACCCGTTTCCTACAGCAGGGGTGGTATGGGGTCTACTCCTTATTTACAACAATTGTACATATCTCGCAATTTATATGAAGCTAAAAAGTCTAGGAAATTCTTTTCTAAAAAGTCTTGGGTTTCCCATGTAGCTTCGTCTTTCGTGTGTTGGTTCCATTGTATCTTATAAAAATTTGAGAGTTCTTCTTCGGGTAACCCTGTCCCTTTGATCCAGGACTAGAATAGGATGTTCTGAATATGTTAAGTCTGGTTCCAAGGCAACATCCGTCACTTCAATGGTTCGATCTGGAACCTGAAGACACTTCTTCAACTAAGACACATGGAACACATTGTGTATTGCAGACAATGTTTCGGGTAATTGGAGTCGGTATGCCACTGGTTCACATTGTTCAAGAATGAGGAATGGACCAATGTATCGAGGTGCAAGCTTTCCCTTTACACCGAAACGAGTTACGCCCTTCATTGGTGATACTTTCAGATACACATGATCTCCGACTTGAAAGTATAAGGGTTTGCGTCGTTTGTCTGCATAATTCTTTTGTCGAGCTTGTGCTTCTTTTAAATTATGTATAATTCGTTGAACTTTTTCTTCCATTTATTTAACCATATCAGGCCTGAAAAACCATCTTTCCCCTGGTTCGGACCAGTTTAATGGAGTATGGCACCGTTGTCCATATAAAGCTTCAAAAGGTGCCATCTTGATATTTTCTTGATAACTATTGTTGTATGAGAATTCTGCCAATGGCAAATATTCATCCCATTTTTGTGGGTATTCCAGAACGCATGCTCGTAACATGTCTTCAAGTATTTGGTTCACTCTCTCAGTCCGCCCACTGGTTTGAGGATGATAGGCCGAACTGTGAAGCAACTTGGTACCCAGGGACTTATGCAGTGCTTCCCAAAACTTGGATATAAATTGCGGTCCACGATCCAACACTATGGTCTTTGGAACCCCATGCAGACTAAGAATACGAGCAATATATAACTGAGCATAGACAGCAACTGGATGATCTGTCTTGACGGGCAGAAAATGGGCTATCTTGGTAAGTCGATCAACTATAACCCAAATAGAATCAAATCCTTTTGTTGTTCTAGGGTAACTCCAAAATGAAGTCCATGCTTATGTCTTCCCATTTTCAAGTCGGGATAGGTAGGACTGCAATGGACCAGCAGTTTTCATATGTATGGCTTTGACACGTCTACAGGTGTCACATTTCACCACATAGCGTGCAATTTCGATCTTCATTTTTGTCCACCAATAATGTTGCTTTAGGTCATGATACATCTTAGTACTTCCAGGATAAATGGAATATCGACTAAGATGTGCATCATCTAAAATTTGATGGCGGATATCATCATCTTTGGGCACAACTATGCGGTTATTAAACCACACAATGCCTTGATCATCCTTTCTGAAACAGTTTGCTTTACCGGCCTTTATTTTCTCATGAATGTGTTTCATACCCTCATCACTTCTTTGTGCATCAATTATCCTTTGCAGAAGAACCGACTCAAGCTTCAATTGATTTAATGTTCCATGTTGAATCATTCGCAGGTTTAACTTCTCCATTTCTTGGCATAATGTGATGTCAGAAGTCTTTATCGTAAGACAATGACAGGAAGCCTTGCGACTTAGTGCATCTGCCACCACATTGGCCTTGCCTGGGTGATAGTGGATTTCTAAGTCATAATCCTTAATCAGCTCAAGCCATCTCCTCTGCCTCATATTTAGTTCTGACTGGGTAAAAATGTACTTCAAACTTTTGTGATCTGTATATATATGACAGATATTTCCCAGCAGATAATGACGCTATATTTTAAAGGCATGAACCATAGCAGCTAACTCTAAGTCATGGGTTGGATAATGTTCTTCATGCCGGTGCAACTGTCTTGAAGCATATGCTATAACTCGGCCCTCTTGCATTAAGACACAGCCCAAACCACTGCCCGATTGTAACGCCCTGAATTTGGGGGTAGAATTTTTTCTTCTTTTATCTCACCAAATTCGGGCGTTACTCTCTTTTCTCTTCCCGTTCCGCTCCTTCTTCCCAATTTCAACCAGTATAGTGACAGGTGTCCGTGTCGTGTATGAACGAAACCTAAGTGTCATGGGTGTTGCATCATGCCGAAGCACATTTCTTTGTCTGATGTTGCGTGTTCGTCTCGTTCCGTCTCAGTTTTCGGTTCGCGATTGGAGTCTGTTTGATGGTCGTGCGTGTCGTGGGTTTCGATCCGCGAAGTGGCTCAGCCCAGCCCGGCCCGGTCCTGGCCTGCGCGCCCCTGGCGCCCCTGCCCACCCCCATGCACGCCCCCCTCCCCTAGATCCGTTTGGCTCATTTGAATTCTCCCGCGCAGCAACCTCTCTCTCCCATCTCTCTCTCTCCCTCCCGTGGTGCCCTAGGTTTTGGAGACGGTGATCGCCGGAGTTGGATCCCGAGGTGAGCTCCCCTTCCCTCCCTTCTCCTCTCTCTCTCCCTCTCTCCCTCTCCCTCTCTCCCTCTCCCTCCTCTTCTCTCCCCCTGCGCGCGCCCTCTCTTCTCTCCCCTGCGCGCGTGCGTCCCTGTGCGGCAGCGCGCCCCTGCTCCCCGTGGCGTGGCGGCCCGCCCCTCCCCTGCCCGTGGCGGCGCGGCGGCCCGTCCCTCCCCTTCCCCGCGGCGGGGCGGCAGCGCCTGCCCCTCCCCTTCCCCCCGCGGCGGCCCGGCCCCTGGCGCGGCGTCCCGGCCCTTCGGCGCAGTCCCCGGCCCTCGGCGCAGCCCCTGCCCCGGCGCGCAGCCCCCTGCACGCGACCTCGGCCCCCTGCGCGCGGCCTTCGGCCCCCTGCACGCGGCGTCCCAGCCCCGGCCCCCTAACGCGTTCCTGCGTGCGCAAACCCACGCGCGCGGTGATTATTCTTGGTTTGTAATTAATTTCAAACTCCGTTAGTTAGCGTGCTGCGTCGCCCGCTTCGTCGCGTGACGAATTTGTCTAATTTCAGATTCTATTAATGTGCTGTGTCTCGTGCTTCGCCGGGCGACGATCCATTTTGATTTCAGGTTATTTAAATGTGCGACGTCGCGTGTCCGGTTGCGCGACATTTCGCTTTAAACTCAGCTCTGTTGACGTATGTCGTCGTGCGCTTCGTCGCGCGATGCTTAACGTCTCTTTATAATTAATGCAAGTGTCTCGTTGTGCGCTCTGTCGCGTGGCGAGTCGTTTACTTCTTAATTCAATATAAATGTCGTGTCGAACGTCTCGACGTGCGACCACTCCCTTTCATTCATCTTCAATTGTTTATAATGATTAAATGTGGAACTTGATTTTACTTTATGCTAAAATGTAGTATCAAAATTAATTCCCTTTCATTAAGCGAGTAGTTTAATTTATAATCATGTAACATGATCGTTTCTCGACTGTCTTTTTTCTCTTTCTCTCTTAGCCTTAATTGCGAGCCCGCGTGGAATGTCTGTTTATTTACTGCATTCTATTGTATGGTGTACTGTTCGTTTGTATTAAATGTGTGGATGTATGTATGTTTGCGCTCGCATAGAGAACGATCCGGTTGAAGAGCCCGAAGAACTCGCAGGAGAAGCCCCTGAGCAGCAGTCGGTTGGTGGAGGCAAGTGTCCTTGACCTATCTCTGTCCTATGCATTCTTTAATTCACCTCCCGCATTACACAGTTATACCTAAGGATCGACTAGCTTTTGTTATCCATGTCCTTGTTTACCTATTTGGGTTGGATTATTATTGCTTAGTCTTATGCTATTGCTCAACTCTAATCAATGAACATGATGAGAATTTATCAATGATACACTGTTTTCCCTCGTTTATTATGATGTTATACTTGTGACCTTCAAGGTGGCTCGAGCGGTTTCTCGAGTGCCTCTCCGTAAGGACCTGTTCGTTGGATGACCGCCCGGGAAAAATAGTGCAACCATGAGGGTGGAGTGGGACGCCCTTAGCTGAGTAATTAGAGGAACCGGGGTGTAGTTCGCTTAGCCGTTGTGCCGTCAATGGGGCTCGGTGTATGCGGCTCGCTCTGCCAAGGTTGATTTGTCCCTTGGGGAGGAGTGCAGTACATTTAGGAAACCTAACGGGCGGCTACAGCCCCGGGGAATCTTTGTAAAGGCTACGTAGTGATACCCTGTTGGGTCACCTTGGTAGTGATCAATGGAGAGTCATGATCTCCGGCCTGAAAGGGAAATCACGGCTTGTGGGTAAAGTGCACAACCTCTGCAGAGTGTTTGAAAACTGATATATCAGCTGTGCTCGCGGTTATGAGCGGCCAAGGGAGCTCCAGTGATTAGTGGTACTTGATCAGAGATGTTTGGATTTGCGGGTGGTAATGAGATTGACGGTTCTTGGTTTTGACTCTGGTAATGGTAAGTGGTATTCTTTCCGTTTGGAAAGAGTACGTTTGGGTTAATAACATGGGTTAATCCTAAAACTTGGCTTTCTCTACTAGTAATAATAATCTGACCAACTAAAAGCAACTGCTTGACTTACCCCCACATAAAGCTAGTCCACTACAGCCAACCAGGATACTTGCTGAGTATGTTGATGTGTACTCACCCTTACTCTACACACCAACCCCCCCCCCCCCCCAGGTTGTCCGCATTGCAACCACTACTCAGGAGAAGATGAAGCCGTGGAAGGAGATTTCCAGGTGTTCCAAGACTACGACGAGTTCTAGGCATGGGTTAGCGGCAACCCCCAGTCGGCTGCCTGTGAAGGCCGCAGTTTATCTACGTTTCGTTTTCGCACTTTGATTTATTGTAAAGACTATGTGGATGTCTTGGACATCATGATGTAATCGACTATTATTTCCCTTTTTAATACTATTTGAGCACTATGTGATGATGTCCATGTTATGTAACTGCTGCTGTACGTGAATTGCTGATCCTGGCACGTACATGGTTCGCATTCGGTTTGCCTTCTAAAACCAGGTGTGATATAGGTGGTATCAAAGCCGTGCTGACTGTAGGACCGCTAACCTAGAGTAGAATGGTCGTTCTAAGGATTATAGACCTCTGTCCCTGCCTTGACTTTGGCATCCCTTCAAAAGTTGGTCATATCGACCAAAACTATGTTCTACTATATATTATACCTTGCTGAAAATTGTGTTTTATTCTAATCCTTCATTTATTTATGATTCATTACTTGCTGGTCATACTAGTTCTGTTCTCACTCTTATGCTTGCGGTGTCTTTTGTAGATGGCTCGTCTTAGACACACCGCACGGAAGTCTATCATCCCTTTCTTACCTTCCCGTCTCGCGGAGCGTCCGCTTCGTTGTCCCGTGGCCGGTCAGTCCAGCCACTTGGAGAGGCTGCACCACCGCCTGCACGAGGAGCAGGAGCGTCAACGACGGGACCAGCAGGGCTCTTCTTTCTCACTCCAGCAGGAGATAGAGTCTGTGAGGAGCTGCTCCCCCGTGCTTCCCCTGGAGGCGCCCCCTGCACCACCACTGAGCACCCTAGCCCCTGGAGTAGCTGCTGGAGGAGACCCAGACGACGGAGGTGGCGACGACAGCTCGAGCCACGACACCGACTTTTCTGCTGACCAGGAGCCGGAAGGATGGGTTGCTCGACCCGTCACTCGTGACGCTGCTCGTGGGTGTCACTTCCATGATGCGCTCGACACCCTGCTACGTCGGGCACTTGACCGGCGTACTTGGTATATCGAGTATCGCTGTGTGGTCTACCAACATAGTCGTGGGGTCTACCTGGACCGCTGGGAGGCGACCTGCCTGGTGCGCCGTCCAGAGAACAGTCTCTGGGGTGCTGAGGTCTACTCAGAGCACTATTCCATCTCTGAGCGGGACTCAGCTGAGGTGGCCATGCAAGATGCCGCACAACGTGCGCTTTCGCACTACTGTTCAGTGCTCGGTGGGGTAGCTGATGGTCTCAACCTGAAGTATTACCCCCACCGTCCATCTGGCAGCACAGGAGGCGTGATTGTCTCACCTGTTGGTGAGGACAATCCTAGGTTGAGCAGCATAGTCAACCTAGCTGCCGTGCTAAACACGGAGCTGGACCATGCATTAGATGAGCTGAGTAGGGCTCGTGCTGAGATCGCCCAGCTGCGGGCTGAGCGCGCGGAACGTCGTCACCTGGATGATGGCTCCCCCGCTCCCGTCGGGACTCAACACCCGTACCGCTCACCTCGGCGTGGACACCAGTCTTATGGCAACCCCGACTGCAAGACCAAGATAAATTTAGAACCATAGATCGTCAGAGTCGGATCTTGTAATTAATACGAAATATATACGTAGAAGCTATAGTCCTAGCGTTAGTCTCGCTTTTGGTTAGTCTTAGTTAGACAGGGTAGTTTGCTATATCCTGTGCATTTATGTTTGTCATGATGAACTATGGTTGATTTGGATCTTTGTAATGACTGTCACCAGAGTGTGGGTATACCCTGCATTTTGGTTTACCTGTTATATGTTAATGGAGTTAGCTATTTAGTTGGGAAGCCTTTTATTCCACTTTCCTCTTTATCTGAGAAGTTGTGTTGGTCAGTGTTGGAGATCAATGAAGATGCTCATCTGTTCAGTGTTGTTGAAGAATTCTATACTCTTTTCTTATGCTGCAAGATTTGCAAGATCAGTTCTGATGTGTGGTTGCATTCTGCATATGTTAGAAAATAGGTGTAGAGGAGGAAGGCATGCTCAGCAGGAGCAGGCAGCTCAGCAAGATGAGGTACCCCAGCAACAGCAGCTGCCGCCGCCGCCCCCGATGTCCATCGAGCAGATGTTTCTGATGCAGACTCAGGCAGTTCAAGCCATTAGTCAGACTCTGGCCGCCATTCAACAGCAGCAGCAGCAACAACCACCACCTCAGCCTCAGATGCCTCAGATGCCTAGGGACAAGCGTGCTGCTGAGTTCAGGAGAGGTCATCCCCCAACGTTTGCTCACTCTTCTGACCCCATGGATGCTAAAGACTGGCTGCACACTGTGGAGCGAGAGTTGCATACCGCTCAGTGCGATGACAGGGAGAAAGTCCTGTATGGTCCTCGTCTGTTGAGAGGAGCAGCTCAGTCCTGGTGGGAGTCTTATCTCGCCACCCATGCCAATCTCGACACCATCACCTGGGAAGAATTCAGAGGTAGCTTTCGTCAGTACCATGTTCCTGCAGGTCTGATGACAGTGACGAAGGAGGAGTTTCTGGCCCTCAAGCAAGGGTCTCAGTGAGTACCGGGACAGGTTTCTGCAGCTGTCTCGCTATGCACCTGAAGATGTCAACACCGACGTCAAGCGATAGTATCGTTTCCTGAGAGGCTTGGTTGACCCTCTACAGTATCAGCTGATGAATCATACCTTCCCGACATTCCTAGCACCTGATTGATAGAACAATCATGACAAAGAGGAAGCGTAAGGAGATGGAGGATCGCAAGCGCAAGATCAGTGGACCCCAGCCTGGAAGCAGCAATCGTCCTCGTTTCTCAGGCAATCAACCTCAGTAGTTCAGGCAGAACCAGCGTCCACCTCAGCAGCAGCAGTTCCAAAGGCAGTATCCTCAGCACCAGTATCAGAATCGCTAGAACAATCAGTCAGGAGGAGTTCAGTTCCAGAGGCAGAATCAGTAGGCACCTCGTCTTCCTGCCCCAGCAAACCAACCGATTAATCAAGCAGCACCAGCTCAGGATGGAAATAGAGCATGTTTCCACTGTGGAGAGCAAGGCCACTGGGTGATGCAATGTCCGAAGAAGGCAGCCCAGCAGCAGTCAGGCCCTAATGCCCCAGCAAAGGAGAATGTGCCTCAGCAAGGAGCAGGCAACCGCTCTCAGCCACGCTATAATCATGGGAGACTGAACCACTTGGAGGCTGAAGCAGTTCAGGAGACCCCCGGCATGATAGTAGGTATGTTTCCAGTCAACTCTCATATTGCAGAAGTGTTATTTGATATTGGAGCAACGCATTCTTTCATTACTGCATCATGGGTAAAAGCACATAGTCTTCCAATAACTACCATGTCAACCCCCATTCAAATTGACTCAGCCGGTGGTAGAATTCGAGCCGATAGCATTTGTTTGAATGTAAGTGTGGAAATAAGGGGGATAGCGTTTCCCGCTAATCTCATAGTAATGGGTACTCAGGGAATATATGTCATCCTAGGGATGAATTGGCTAGACAAGTATCAGGCAGTTATCAGTTGTGATAAGAGGACAATCAAGTTGGTGTCCCCACTAGGAGAGGAAGTGGTGACCGAGTTAGTCCCGCCTGAGCCAAAGAAAAGAAGTTGTTATCAGATGGCTGTTGATAGCAGTGAAGCAGACCCAATTGAGAGTATCAAGGTTGTGTCCGAGTTCCCAGACGTGTTTCCAAAGGACTTACCGGGTATGCCACCAGAGCGGAAAGTTGAATTCGCTATAGAGCTTCTTCCTGGCACCGCCCCCATCTTTAAGGGAGCTTACAGAGTATCTGGGCCAGAGTTGGTTGAACTTAAGAAGCAAATTGATGAGCTGTCAGAGAAAGGTTACATCCGGCCAAGCACCTCGCCTTGGGCCGCCCCTGTCCTATTTGTGGAAAAGAAAGATGGCACCAGAAGGATGTGTATCGATTATCGAGCTCTGAATGAGGTCACCATCAAGAACAAGTACCCCTTGCCTAGAATAGAAGATCTGTTCGACCAGTTGAGAGGAGCCAGCGTGTTCTCTAAGATAGATCTGAGGTCAGGTTATCATCATCTCAGGATCCGACCTTCAAACATTCCAAAGACGACATTCATTACCAAGTATGGGTTGTATGAGTTCACAGTGATGTCTTTCGGTCTAACAAATGCACCAGCCTTCTTTATGAATCTGATGAACAGTGTATTCTTGGATTACCTTGATAAGTTTGTGGTGGTATTCATTAATGATATTCTGATATATTCTCAAAGCGAAGAAGAGCATGCAAGTCATTTGAGGATGGTATTGCAGAGATTGCGAGAGCACCAGTTGTATGCAAAGTTGAGGAAGTGCGAGTTCTGGATCAGTGAAGTCCTGTTCTTGGGTCATATAATCAACAAAGAAGGATTGGCTATGGATCCGAAGAAAGTGGCAGACATTCTGAACTGGAAAGCGCCAACAGATGCTCGAGGAATCAAGAGCTTCATTGGAATGGCCGGATATTATCGGCGATTCATTGAAGGGTTTTCGAAGATTGCGAAACCAATGATAGCTTTGCTAGGCAACAAAGTTGAGTTCAAGTGGACCCAGAAATGTCAAGAGGCCATTGAAGCGCTAAAAGAGAAGTTGACTACAGCGCCTGTCTTAGTCTTGCCTAATGTGCACAAGCCCTTCTCGGTGTATTGCGATGCTTGTTACACGGGTTTGGGATGTGTGTTGATGCAAGAGGGAAGAGTTGTGGCTTACTCGTCCCGACAGCTGAAGGTTCATGAGAAGAATTACCCAATCCATGACCTAGAGTTGGCAGCAGTGGTTCACGCATTGAAGATATGGAGGCACTATCTGTATGGACAGAAATGTGATGTTTACACAGACCACAAGAGTCTGAAGTACATATTCACTTAGTTAGAGCTGAATATGAGGCAATGAAGATGGTTAGAGTTGATCAAAGACTATGAGTTGGAGATTCATTACCATCCAGGCAAAGCGAACGTAGTGGCAGATGCTTTGAGCAGGAAGAGTCAGGTCAATCTGATGGTCGCTCGTCTGATGCCTTATGAGTTGGCCAAAGAGTTTGACAGGTTGAGTCTCGGATTTCTAAATAATTCGCGAGGAGTCACAATTGAGTTGGAACCTACCCTGGAGCGGGAAATCAAAGAAGCATAGAAGAATGATGAGAAGATCAGTGAGGTCCGGCGATTGATTATAGACGGCAGAGGCAAAGATTTTAGGGAAGATGCAGAAGGTGTGATATGGTTCAAAGACCGCTTGTGTGTTCCCAATGTCCAGTCTATTCGGGAGTTGATTCTCAAGGAAGCTCATGAGACAGCTTATTCGATTCACCCTGGAAGTGAGAAGATGTATCAAGATCTGAAGAAAAATTCTGGTGGTACGGAATGAAGAGGGAAATCACAGAGCATGTGGCTATGTGTGATAGTTGTCGACGGAATCAAGGCGAAGCACCAGAGACCAGCTGGATTGTTGCAACCGTTGCAAATTCCTCAGTGGAAATGGGATGAAATCGGTATGGACTTCATAGTCGGATTGCCTCGCACTCGAGCCGGCTACGATTCCATTTGGGTAGTGGTGGACCGCTTAACCAAGTCAGCCCACTTCATACCAGTCAAGACCAACTACAGCAGTGCAGTATTGGCAGAATTGTACATGTCTCGGATCGTTTGTCTTCATGGTGTGCCAAAGAAGATAGTGTCAGACAGAGGAACGCAGTTCACCTCTCATTTTTTGCAGCAGTTGCATGAAGCCTTGGGCACACATCTGAATTTTAGTTCTGCCTATCATCCGCAAACCGACGGTCAGACCGAAAGGACCAATCAAATCCTTAAAGACATGTTGAGAGCCTGTGTATTGCAAGATCAGTCTGGATGGGACAAGAGATTACCTTATGCAGAGTTCTCCTATAACAATAGTTATCAGGCCAGCTTGAAGATGTCACCATTTCAGGTGCTCTATGGAAGGAGTTGTAGAACTCCGTTGCAATGGGATCAGCCTGGAGAAAAGCAAGTGTTCGGGCCAGACATTTTGCTTGAAGCTGAAGAGAACATCAAGATGGTCCGAGAGAATTTGAAGATAGCGCAATCAAGGCAGCGAAGCTATGCAGACACAAGAAGAAGAGAGCTAAGTTTCAAGGTTGGAGATTTTGTCTATCTAAAAGTGTCACCGATCAGAGGAGTCAGACGATTCGGAGTCAAAGGCAAGTTGGCACCCCGCTACATCAGTCCGTATCAGATTCTCGCAAAGCGTGGAGAAGTGGCCAATCAGCTCAGTTTGCCAGAAGGCTTGTCCGCAGTGCATGATGTCTTTCATGTATCTCAGTTGAAGAAGTGTCTTCGTGTGCCAGAAGAGCAGTTGCCAGTGGAAGGTCTGGAGGTCCAGGAGGACTTGACCTACATAGAGAAACCAGCGCAAATCCTTGAGATGGCAGACAGAGTCACCCGAAGGAAGACTATCAGAATGTGCAAAGTCAGATGGAATCATCACTCTGAGAAAGAAGCAACCTGGGAGCGCGAAGATGATCTGATGGCTAAATACCCTGAGCTCTTTGCTAGCCAACCCTGAATCTCGAGGGCGAGATTCTTTTAAGGGGGATAGGTTTGTAACGCCCTGAATTTGGGGGTAGAATTTTTTCTCCTTTTCTCTCACCAAATTCGGGCGTTACTCTCTTTTCTCTTCCCGTTCCGCTCCTTCTTCCCAATTTCAACCAGTATAGTGACAGGTGTCCGTGTCGTGTATGAACAAAACCTAAGTGTCATGGGTGTTGCATCATGCCGAAGCACATTTCTTTGTCTGATGTTGCGTGTTCGTCTCGTTCTGTCTCGGTTTTCGGTTCGCGATTGGAGTCTGTTTGATGGTCGTGCGTGTCGTGGGTTTCGATCCGCGAAGTGGCCCGGCCTAGCCCGACCCAGCCCGGCCTGGTCCGGCCCGTGTGCCCCTGGCGCCCCTGCCCACCCCCATGCGTGCCCCCTCCCCCAGATCCGTTTGGCTCATTCGAATTCTCCCGCGCAACAACCTCTCTCTCCCATCTCTCTCTCTCCCTCCCGTGGTGCCCTAGTTTTTGGAGACGGTGATCGCCGGAGTTGGATCCCGAGGTGAGCTCCCCTTCCCTCCCTTCTCCTCTCTCTCCCTCTCCCTCCTCTTCTCTCCCCCTGCGCGTGCCCTCTCTTCTCTCCCATGCGCGCACGCGTCCCTGCGCGGCGGCGCGCCCCTGCTCCCCGCGGCACGGTGGCCCACCCCTCCCCTGCCCGTGGTGGCACGGCGGCCCGTCCCTCCCCTTCCCCGCGGCGGCGCGGCAGCGCCCGCCCCTCCCCTTCCCCCCGCGGCAGCCCGGCCCCCGGTGCGGCCTCCCCTGCGTGGCGTCCCGGCCCCTCGGCGCAGTCCCTGGCCCCCGGCGCGGCCCCTGCCCGGCGCGCAGCCCCCTGCGCGCGGCCTCGGCCCCATGCGCGCGGCATCCCAGCCCCGACCCCCGAACGCGTTCCCGCGTGCGCAAACCCACACACGCGGTGATTATTCTTGGTTTGTAATTAATTTCAAACTCCGTTAGTTATCATGTTGCGCCGCGCGCTTTGTCGCGCGACGAATTTGTCTAATTTCAGATTCTATTAATATGCTGCGTCTCGCGCTTCGCCGCGCGACGATCCATTTTGATTTCATGTTGTTTAAATGTGCGACGTCGCGCGTCTGGTCGCGCGACATTTCGCTTTAAACTCAGCTCTGTTGACGTATGTCGTCGTGCGCTTCGTCGCGTGATGCTTAACATCTCTTTATAATTAATGCAAGTGTCTCGTTGTGCGCTCTGTCGCGCGGCGAGTCGTTTACTTCTTAATTCAATCTAAATGTCGTGTCGAACGTCTCGACGTGCGACCACTCCCTTTCATTCATCTTCAATTGTTTATAATGATTAAATGTGGAACTTGATTTTACTTTATGCTAAAACGTAGTATCCAAATTAATTCCCTTTCATTAATCGAGTAGTTTAATTTATAATCATGTAACGTGATCATTTCTCGACTGTCTTTTTTCTCTTTCTCTCTTAGCCTTAATTGCGAGCCTGCGTGGAATGTCTGTTTATTTACTGTATTCTATTATATGGTGTACTGTTTGTTTGTATTAAATGTGTGGATGTATGTATGTTTGCGCTCGCATAGAGAACGATCTGGTTGAAGAGCCCGAAGAACTCGTAGGAGAAGCCCCTGAGCAGCAGTCGGTTGGTGGAGGCAAGTGTCCCTTGAACTATCTCTGTCCTATGCATTCTTTAATTCACCTCCCGCATTACATAGTTATACCCAAGGATCGACTGGCTTTTGTTATCCATGTCCTTATTTACCTATTTGGGTTGGATTATTATTGCTTAGTCTTATGCTATTGCTCAACTCTAATCAATGAACATGATGAGAATTTATCAATGATACGATGTTTTCCCTCCTTTATTATGATGTTATACTTGTGACCTTCAAGGGGGCTCGAGCGGTTTCTCGAGTGCCTCTCCGTAAGGACCTGTTCGTTGGATGACAGCCCGGGAAAACAGTGCAACCATGAGGGTGGAGTGGGACACCCTTAGCTGAGTAATTAGAGGAACCGGGGTGTAGTTCGCTTAGCCGTTGTGCCGTCAATGGGGCTTGGTGTATGCGGCTCGCTCTGCCAAGGTTGATTTATCCCTTGGGGAGGAGTGCGGTACATTTAGGAAACCTAACGGGCGGCTACAGCCCCGGGGAATCTTTGTAAAGGCTACGTAGTGATACCCTGCTGGGTTACCTTGGTAGTGATCAATGGAGAGTCATGATCTCCGGGCTGAAAGGGAAATCACGGCTTGTGGGTAAAGTGCACAACCTCTGCAGAGTGTTTGAAAACTGATATATCAGCCGTGCTCGCGGTTATGAGCGGCCAAGGGAGCTCCAGTGATTAGTGGTACTTGATCAGAGATGTTCGGATTTGCAGGTGGCAATGAGATTGATGGTTCTTGGTTTTGACTCTGGTAATGGTAAGTGGTATTCTTTCCGTTTGGAAAGAGTACGTTTGGGTTAATAACGTGGGTTAATCCTAAAACTTGGCTTTCTCTACTAGTGATAATAATCTGACCAACTAAAAGCAACTGCTTGACTTACCCCCACATAAAGCTAGTCCACTACAGCCAAACAGGATACTTGCTGAGTATGTTGATGTGTGCTCACCCTTGCTCTACACACCACCCCCCTAGGTTGTCCGCATTGCAACCACTGCTCAGGAGAAGATGAAGCCGTGGAAGGAGATTTCCAGGAGTTCCAAGACTACGACGAGTTCTAGGCGTGGGTTAGCGGCAACCCCCAGTCGGTTGCCTGTGAAGGCCGCGTTTATCTACGTTTCGTTTTCGCACTTTGATTTATTGTAAAGACTATGTGGATGTCTTGGACATCATGATGTAATCGACTATTATTTCCCTTTTTAATACTATTTGAGCACTGTGTGATGATGTCCATGTTATATAACTGCTGTGTACGTGAATTGCTGATCCTGGCACGTACATGGTTCGCATTCGGTTTGCCTTCTAAAACCGGGTGTGACACCGATGCATCACAGTATACATCAAAAGGCTTTTCAATGTCTGGTTGAGCTAATACTGGAGCAGTGGTCAATAACACCTTTAGCTACTCGAAGGCTTCGTTGCACCTTAAGGACCAGTTAATTTTGTATCATTCTTCAATAGACTTGTGATCGGCTTCACAAGCTTAGAGAAATCTAGGATAAATCGGCGGTAATAGCCAGCCAATCCAAGAAAACTTCGAACTTGATGTACATAGGTTGGTGGTTTCCACTCTAAAATATCCTTGACCTTGCTGGGATCAACCGCAATCCCGTTTGTAGAGAGTACATGTCCCAGGAATTGGATTTCCTCCAGCCAAAACGCGCACTTGCTGAACTTAGCATATAGTTGATGTTCCCTTAAGCGTGTTAATACGATCCGCAGATGCCGAGCATGCTCCTCTTCATTCTTGGAATATATCAAGATATCATCAATGAAGACCACTATAAATACCGAGTTCATCAGATATGTGAAGTGGGAAAGAGCATTTGTTAATCTGAATGACATAACCAAATATTCAAATAGTCCATACCGCGTAGTAAATGCGGTCTTGGGTATATCTTCGGGTCGGATACGGATCTGATGATAGCCTGACCTGAGGTCAATCTTGGAAAATACCCGAGCTCGGGTAAGCTGATCAAATAAAATATCAATCCGAGGAAGAGGGTACTTGTTCTTGATTGTGACCTCATTAAGGGGTCTGTAGTCCACGCACATTCGAAGCGTTTGATCCTTCTTCTTGACAAAGATTGCTGGACATCCCCAAGGTGACGAACTAGGCTAGATGAATCCCTTCTCTAGTAGATCTTGTAATTGAGTCTTGAGCTCCGCCAACTCATTTGGAGGCATTCGGTACGACCTTCTAGAAATAGGAGCCATACTGGGCTTCAGTTCAATCACAAACTCTACATCTCTCTCTGGAGGTAATCCAGGCAGATCTTCCAGAAAGACGTCCGGGAATTCAAATACTACTGGAATATCTTAGATTTCCGGTATGATAGCTTCATAGACTCTGCCAAATGGTTTAGCTGGAATAGCTACAGGGATGGACAAAAGAACCTCTTCATGGCCGTAGCTCAACCTGATGGTTCTCAGATCAGTGTTGAGGATAACTTTGTGCTGGGCTAACCAATTCATGCCCAGAATTACATCTATATCTTGGCCTTTCAGAACAATCATGTTTGTGGGAAAGTCCTGTTCAGCCAATGTTACGGGCACATGGAAAGCCACTTCTTTAGTGAATATTTGTCTCCCAGGCGAATGAATAATAAACCCTTCCCTTGATTCGATGCAAGGAATGCAATATTTCTCCATTAATTTCTTGCTTATGAATGTATGTGAAGCACCAGAATCAAAGAGAATGACTGCTGGGTGATTGGCCACAAGAAACGTACCCATCATAACCGGCTCTCCCTCTAGTGTAGTGGCCACTTGTGTGTAGTATATTCACCCAGTCTTCTTTATATTCTTGCTCGCTGAATTATTCGTCGTGTTTCCCTTGCCTTGATTTGAACTCCCTGAGTTCTGCTGGTTGTTGGATTTGTTCTGCCTCAGATATAGGCAGTCTTTGATAAAATGTCCATACTTCCCACAATTGAAGCAGCCCGTTGATGAGCTAGGGAAGGCGGGGAAACGAGCACTAGGGGCACTCGGCTGACTTGTTGAAGTGGGGACAGTGGCAGGGCGGATGAAGACAGGTTGTTTGAAGGGGTAGGAGGGTGGACGAGATGACGAACGATTTTGATTGAAAGGTCGGATTACCAACCTTTGTCGCTTCTTAGGCCCCTGATTGGACCTGTCACCTCCAATTCCCTTAGATTTTCCTAGGCCTGTATGCTTAGCTTCTACTGCCAGCGCTGTGCTAACAGCCCTGCTGTAGGAGAGATCAAGACAGGTGGCCATCTTTCTTTGAAGCCGGTCGTTGAGGCCTCTCATGAAGCAATTCTTCTTTTTCAGGTCAGTATTTACCTAATCAATTGCATACTAGGACAAATGATTGAATTTGTTGAGATACTGCATGACAGTATCTCCTCCTTGTTTGAGTCACATGAATTCCTCCTATTTCATGTGCAGCACTCCTTCTAGAATGTAGTGCTCACGAAACGCTAATTTAAATTCGTCCCATGTGACCTGATGTCCGGTAGGCTAAATGACCACATAATTTCCCCACCAAGTACTGGCAGGGCCTCTTAGCTGTTGAGCCGTGAACAACGGCTTTTGGGTTTCAGAGCAGCGGATGAGTCCAAATTTCTGTTCAATGACTCGTACCCATTCGTCGACTTCAAGAGGGTCTTCGGCTTTTACGAAAAGTGGGGGACGGGTTTCCGAGAAATCCATGTATGAAGTTTCATGGGGTCCCTACGGATAAGCCCTCCCGCCTTGTTGCTGAAATTGATTTCTCGCCATTTCACGCAGAAAGCGGGTGTTATCGGCGTCCGCATTGACCAAGGCAGCGATAGCCTTGGCCAACGTTGGTGGTACTGGCGGTGGATTGGGCGTATCTTCCCGATCACGGGAAGTACCGGCACTGTCATGCGCACGAGTCCTGGATGGCATCTGAGGCAAAGAAACATTTGAGAAAAATATAACATGCCAAGACACACCATCATTTTACAATACCAAAATGTAATGACACAGACTCAAGTGTACAACATGACTTCATTACCTATTTTACATTACGATTATATCTAAACAACACTACTCTGGTATTTATCACTTTTGGTTGCTTCACTGTCTGTTGTAGGGGACCATTCATCAGCTAGGTTCATAGAAGGAGGGGGCTTGAAAAGATCCAATTCCCCACCAAATGCTTCACCTGCCGTTCCTGAAGGTCCGGCTCCCATTCCAACAGGATCGGCAGGTACGTCTGGGTGCAGTCACGAATACAGTTCATGAACCTCCTCATGTAATGTATTGCAATATACCTGCAAGTTGTCAATGGCCGTGCTAAACTCCTCCACACGGGCTCGAGCTATGGCTTCCCGGTCCCAAGCAATTGAACGTGAATTGACAGCCCAATCGATTGCCAAATCCCGTTCAGCATGCTCGTCTTGCAGATGTCGGACGTCAACCCTTAACTCATTTATACGCTGACCATCTTCTACCCACACCCTGTTTCTGTGACGTAGCTCCGTTCGAAGCTGCTCCACTTGGGCATCTAGGTCTCCGATGGGGTCGTTACTGCCGCTGCTGCTCTCCTCATGTCTTGGAGCCAGCTAATATCGAGGTACGCCAATCGGTCCAGTAGACTTACACGCAGTTTTCCTCATACGTGGCGGCATATCTCCATAAGGGGGAAAACTTTATTGGTATAGTTTTAACATGATGCATGTATAATTACAGAATCAACCCTAGTTGATTCACAACCTTCTATACATTGCACTCTGCTAACTGGTCTTATAAGATAGGTACTTTAGGAAGATAAGAATGAAAGAAGTTTTCTTAGATAAGTCTTTGAAAATCCTTTTTGAAATGTCTCATAATATCTAAAGAGATGGGCTTCGCTCCGATACCAGCTGTGACGGAACCTCCCAAGTTATTAGGCCCACCTACAGTTGTCCTTGTCCAGCGGACCTCGGGCAACCCTGTAGATGCTTCTAATCACTTGACAAGTTCGGTATATGTGTCCTTTGTCTTTCCCAAGAGCGTTTCACCCATCACGCAGATATTATAACACATCGGAGGAACGAATATGCGGAAGCAGTTACAGCAACTTAATTTACATTAAAATATAGAAAGAGTGTTATTATTACAGACCAGTCATATAGTAATGTAGAAGTATTATTATTACAAACCCGGGAGGCAAAAATCCCTCCTGCTTAATAGTAAAGTTTTTAAAGGAGGACACTTTCTCCCGAGTCTTCAATCCTGGTTTTCTTCCTTTGGCACCACCTTGGAACAAAAGCAACAAAAATTTGCTCCTTCCTCACCTACAACAAAATGGGTTCGAAAACCCTGAGTGCGAAGTGTACTTTCGCTTCTTACCTGTTAAAATAAAAGACTCCCAAGGATATGCTAATTTGAGGGATTCAAGGTAAGGCTTTGAACAAGAATCAAAACTCTGTTCGCAGAAATGCTTACTAATAGTGGATCCTTAAAAATCGAGTTTTAATTAGCAAGTTAAGTTGTTACCTGATTCTAGAGTTCTTTCTACCCTAGTTCAAGCACTTGGCCTATACTAGCCATCTTTTTATCAACCCTTCCTGTTCACTGGAATGCTACGTGTAAGTCAGTCACTAACCCTTCATGTCCGAGAAGTAACGATGATCTGAATCGATTAATACTTAGCTGAGGATCTCCAATCACACAACATATGTAGCACTTAACCCTTGCATATGTCAACTCGCCACCGGGGTTCTTAAGACTAGATCAGGTTCATGCCAACCGAGAGCACAGATACACCACCATCCAGCCTCTTGCCATGGAGGGTACACGCTACTCTCGCCATCTCTCCACTCCCATTGTGTGTTGTCTTATTCTGGTATTAGTCTGCCCGAGGCAAAGCTTACCCATGATGAGGCATGTGACCAGTTAAAGGGTCCTCAGTCAGCAGGCCCACATCGACACAGTCCTTAATCGACTCAGACGGAGACACTACACCGAGACTCTCTTCTCATGCAAGTCAACCGCCCGGTCTCAGCTTTATCATTTAAAACCCAAAGTTTGGTACCTGACAGAGGTACATCTTTTCCGATGTTGAACCCATTATGGCCATGATGGATCCACCATCCAATTTTATTTTTGAAAACATCCCATCCCACTTGAAGCATCATCTTTTGTCAAAACAAAACATTTTGTTTTTCTAGAGCAAGACTAAGCATAAGAAAAACCTTTTTATAAAATAGGTGATCAAGGAAAGGTAATCAAATTCCCAAGGAAGGAAATGCATCAATTTGTTTCGCACACAACTCCTATCACTTAATGCATCAAGCAAGTGAGAAAGATTTTAAAATAGCAAGAAGGTGGCAAATTCACCGGGGCTTGCCTTGTGTTATAGGAGAGTCGGGCTCTGCTCCACAAATATCAAAATAAAAGCAGTTCCCGATAGGTGGGTCTTCAGGTTGTGGTGTAGCTCTTGCTTCTTCAACTTCTACTTCTTCTTCGTTTTCTATATATATCACATATATAACCATGAATGCTCATGTAATGATTATGAAAATGCACAGATAATAAAAGTACATTATCTTAGGTCTTGAATACAATTTTCCTTCACGGGACTCCAGGAAACTAGGGTTTTTGAAGTCAATAGCGTAGTTCATAGGGCAGGCATCACTAGAAGATTAGGGTTTTAGGGTTTAAGTACCAAACATTGTCCAAATCATGAGAAACTTTACCCAAGGCTTCTAAGTATCATTTTAAGCTTATCCAAAAAGTTTAGTGATTTTTGGAGTTACTAAATAATTTCTAAAATTCTAGGAGTATAGGTTTTGGCTATTTTAAATACTCCATAATTCCTTATTTGGACTAAAAATCATAAATCTATTTTTATTAAATAGTATAGAATTTTAGGAACCTAGCAAAACTGGTCTCATATTTTTATCATTTTCTACAATTTTCTAAAATTCTCTAACCCTAGAAGAAAAAGAAAAAGGAAAAGCATGAATAGTACTGGGCCAAAACTGGCCCAAGTCAGCCCGTGAACAGGTAAACGCGCCCGTGGTGGACAGTTTGCACCGGGGTCCTCAGGGGTTTGAATAACTAGCGAAGAACCCTGCACACTATTTCAATGGGTCACTGACATTTACACCGAGGCCCTCCACTTTCTAATTCTTCACAACCCCTGGTCCTCGACGGCGAACGGTGCCAGGCCGAGCTCCGGCGAGCTTGCACTGGCCAAAATAAGCAACAGCTAGCCCTCCCCTTTGCTGGACACCGAATTCAACCCTACGCGACCATTGCCCCCCACTTAATTGTGAGAGTTGAGCTCTAAATCACCCTGCCCACGGTAACAGCGCGAACTACGGGTGAACAGACGTGTTCCCGACGATCTAGCACGGTCTAGCTTAATTGAACAAGTCGAGGAGCATCAGGAGAACATAAGGGTACTGAAACGGGAGAGCAGAGAGCATGAACGGACCTGTAGTACGCTGGCCACGGCGAGGTGCTCACGCGGCGGTGTTTAGACCGATTTGGGGGAAACTCCAAATTAGCGAGCTCTGGTGAGTAATTGGAGACACGGTCGGGTGTGCTGGGTGCTTGACTACCTTACGGACCCGAGGGCACACTCAATTTATAGGATCCTTGAGCGGTGGCCTATGAATTGGAGTTGGCGTGGTGGCGGCCGGAGAGAAGGGGGTGCACTGGCGCAAGCAATTGGTGGCGTTTACCGTGGTGAGCTCACTGACGATGATCGGGTGGCTATGGTGACTCACTGCGGCGTGGTTAAAGCACCAAAGCACGTGGCGCAAGGTCGCGAGGTGGCTAACTCCAGTGAGTTTATCCGAAGCGGCCGTGACTCAGGCGGGTACGACAGCCGAAGTAGAATAGTGTCCGGAGTTTATCCACGGTGCGATATTTCTTACCCTTCTTCGTTATTCATCAGCGCTGGGCACAAATCACCGCGGCTGGCGTGAATCCGGGTGCACGGTCGTCGGCAGCGAGATGAGCTGATCCCGTGATCTGATCTTTACACTGTACCATCGAAACCCTGATTTAGAGTGCCTGACAGACCAAATTGCAATGCCTAGGTCTCAGATTTTTGTGCAAGAACTTGCTAATCCATCTGTAGCAAACTTGTAGCCCTAGATACCAGCTACAATTCTGCTAAAGGGATCTTGCCCATTTGCTTATTCCATTGAGCATGAATCGAGCTCAAAGTTCCTCAAAACTCACTGATGGTCAGTATTCAGCTTCAGAGTGGTCTGACAGCCAGACTTTGGGGCTAATTATCTCCACTTTTTGTATGTCAACAATGCTTAATTACTTAACCAAAGTTGTACTCCTATAGTAGCTCTAGACTTTTGATGTGTTGACCCTAGGCAAATTCTTCATGAATTGAAAAATACAGAGTTCCAAAGTTGGTCCTAAGCACTGGTTTTCAAACTTAGGCATAGGGATGTGCATGAAGGACTTTTTGCACTTAAGTCCAAATCTCATGGTTTGCTTTGCAAATCCTCAATTATGTGAACCATATGATTTGAGGTGCCCTAATACCTTGGTTTTTGCACTTTGGTCCAAAAGTGCACTTATTTTACAATTAGCCCCCTAGGGTTTCTATTTAGGGTTTTCCAGGGGTCTTTCTAGGGTTTTTAGGGTTTTGGTGCTACCCAAGTCCATTAAGTATGATATCTTATGATCATTTCTAATGAGTTTTGAAGTTTTCTCATGCTTGGGCTTCATTGTCACTCTTAAGCCTAGTTTAGGGTTAAGTACCCTACCCTAGGGTTTCACACATAACAAGTCACATCAATACAACTTGTTTGAATATCATGCCTAGTGAATGCACTCTAAGTGTAACAAACACATGATATGCTAATACTCATGATGTTATGCTCAAGTTTTAGTGACAGTAACACTAGAGGTGTTCCATTTGTGCTTCGTGCTACTATGTTCAACAGGATTATCCACCAAACGGATCGCACTCTCATTGTCACATAAGAGTGGGACTTTGCTCAGATTGTAGCCAAAGTCCCGAGGGGGTTTGCCTCATCCAAAGTAATTGCACGCAACACTGATCTGCAGCAATGTACTCGGCCTAGGAGGTGGATAGGGCAACGAAATTTTGTTTCTTTGAGCTCTAAGACAACAGGAACCTCCCTAAAAACTAACATGTCCCTGATGTACTCTTCCTATATACCTTACACCCGGCATAGTCGGAATCTGAGTACCTAATTAGGTCAAAGGTAGACCCCTTAGGATACTAGAGCCCGAGGTGAGGTGTATGAACTAAATATCTTAAAATCTGCTTCGAGGCCACAAAGTGACATTCCTTGGGGTTGAATTGAAATCTAGCACACATGAAAATGGAAAGAATACTATCCTGTCTACATGCACATAAATAAAGCATACCATAGACCGGTATACCTTTTGATCTACGAATTTACCTCCCGTGTCGAGGTCCAAGTGCCCATTTGTTCCCATCGGCATCTTGATGGGCTTTGCGTCCTTCATCCCAAACTTCTTGAGAAGATCTTGCGTATACTTCATTTGGGTGATGAAGATTCCTTCCTTGAGCTATTTTACTTGGAGCTCGAGAAAGTAGGTCAGCTCGCCCATCATCGACATCTCAAACTTTTGCATCATCACCCTGCTAAACTCCACACAAGACTTTTGATTAGTAGAACCAAATATTATGTCATCGACATATATTTGGCATCTAAATAATTCACCATTACAAGTCTTAGTGAAAAGAGTAGCAGCTTTCCCGACCTTGAAAGCATTAGAAATAAGGAAATCTTTAAGGTATTGATACCATGCTCTTGGTGCTTGTTTATGCCCATATAGTTCCTTAGAGAGCTTGTAAATATGGACGAGATACCTATCATCCTCGAAGCCAGGGGGTTGCTCTACATACACCTCCTCCTTGATTGGTCCATTGAGGAAGGCGTTGTTCACGTCCATTTGAAAGAGCTTAAAGGAATCATGAGCAGCAAAGGTTAATAAAATTTGAATAGACTCTAGCCTAGCTAAAGCAGCAAAAGTCTCCTCAAAATCCAAACCTGCAACTTGGGCATAACCTTTTGCCATGTCTTGTCACCACCCTGTACTCGTCTTTCTTGTTGCGGAATACCCACTTGATTCCCACAATGTTTTGCTTTGGATGTGGCACCAAGCTTTATACTTCATTTCTCTTGAAGTTGTTGAGTTCTTCCTGCATGGCCATCACCCAGTCCAGATCCTGCAACACTTCTTCTACCCTAAAAGGCTCAATAAAATAGACAGAGGAGTAGTGCTCACAAAAATTAGCAATACGTGAACGAGTAGTTACTCCACTGCTGATGTCACCTAAGATATGATCCACCGGATGGTCTCTTTGAATGGTGGCTCAAACTTAGGTCAGAGGTGCATGTGCACTACAGGAAACACCTAAATTTTCGTGGGCCGGGGTATTTTCGTCGGCCGGCCCACGAAAATACTGAAGTAATTTTCGTCGGCCTCTAGGCCGACGAAAATAAGGAGTATTTTCGTGGGCCCGTCAATATTTTCGTCGGCAGGCCCACGAAAATACAGAAATTATTTTCGTCGGTCTCGAGGCCGACGAAAATAATGGTAATTTCGTGGGCCTAGGGCACAACCGACGAAAATACGTCGATGTACGACCACTATTTTCGTCGGCCTCACTGAGGCCGACGAAAATAGTGGCCCTACATCGTCGCTCGGCTTTCTCTCGGTCGTTTCAAACGCTTCCAATCGACGCACCGCCGCACGCCGCACGCCGCCCGCAGAGCACGCCCGCGCCGCCGGCGAGCCGCACGCCGTCCGCAGCCCGCAGAGCTCGCCCCCGTCGCCGCACGCCCGCGCCGCCGCACTCCCGCGCCGCCACACACCCGCGCGGCGGCGAGCCGCACGCCGCCCGCCGAGCTCGCCCGCGCCGCCACACACCCGCGTCGTCGGCGAGCCGCACGCCGCCCGCAGAGCATGCCCGCGCCGCCGCACGCCCACGCCGCCAAGCCCCTGCACGCCGCCGAGCCCCACGCCCCAGCAGCTCCCGCGACGCCGCCGAGCCCCACGCCGTCCGCCGCCAAGCCCCTGCACGCCGCGCCCCTCGCCACTGCACGCCTGCCGAGCCCCACGCCCGCTCCGTCGAGCCCCACGTCGCCCCACGCAGCACGCGGCCCGCGCGCCCTCGCCCGCCCACGAAGAAGAGAGCCCGCCGTTCGCGAAGGGAGCCCGTGGTCGCCGTCGCGAAGAAGAGAGCCCGCCGTCCGTCCACGCCGCGCCCGCCGTCTGTCCACGCCGCACTCGTTTCCCGCGGTAAGCCTCCCCGTTTATAAGATTGTTTGTAAGATTGTTATCACACCACATTTGATGCTCATGGCGGCCGTGGCGTGCCGTGGCGGCCGTGACGAGCCTCTGTCTTATGGTTGTGCCATTGGTGTATAGAGTTTAGTTTTAATCGTTAACCGTAGCGAACCGTATGCGTCACCCGTTCGGGAACGGCGAACGTCACATTGGCTTGTGAGGTTCGCCGTTCCGGAATTGTCCACGTATTTTGGACAGCCTGAGAGTGTAGGCCGATGCTTGTGATTTATGACATGTGCCTTACGATTGACGCGGAATTTCGGTTGTGTAACCCAGTTGTTCTCCAACGCACCATGTTCAGGCGTGTGCTTGGAGAGCAGCGGGGTTATGCTGCCGAAATTTCGCGGCAATCGTAGGCTACACGTCACAAATCACAAGCATCGGCCTACACTCTTGGGTGGGTTTAGGGCCTTTACCTAATAGGGAGTTCACCTAAGCCACAAACGATCGTTGATTTTCTTTGTCTTTTGTTTAGCCTTTGAAATGGACGGTGATCGGAGGGTGATGTATGACGGGTGGAGAAAGGACGGGGCACATTCGAATGAATGGATGGGTGTAACAAAGGCTTTTCTTGAGCACGCTTTCAAAGATGCAACTAGTCGTCTAGTGAAGTGTCCTTGCAATCGGTGCGAGAACAAGTGGCCTCAGAAGATAGAAGAAATGGAGAAACACCTTTGCAAAAGTGGGTTTATGCCGAACTACCTTGTATGGTACCGGCATGGAGAGTCTATTAGACACGTTGACGCGGAGGTGGAACTTGATGACGATCATGATAGGATGGACGACATGTTGCATGATCTTGGTAGGGATGTTGAAATAAACGCTGAGGAGCCGGGGCAGCTTCCACGCGATGCTCAGGAATTCTTCCGGCTACTCGCCGCGGGAGAAGAGAGACTGCACGAGCACACTCAGATGTCAGTTCTTGGGACTCTCACAAGACTAATGGCGATAAAGTCGAAGCACAACATTTCAAACAGTGCTTACAACGACATCGTCCAACTGATGGGTGAGGTTCTCCCAGAGAATCATAAGTTGCCAAAGAATATGTACTTCGCAAAGAAGATGTTGGCTGGTCTTGGGATGACATATGAGGAGATCGATGTGTGTCCCAACAGTTGCATGCTATTCTTTGAGGAGGATGACAAGCTGGACCGTTGTAAGCATTGCGAAGCTTCTAGATATGTCGAGGTGACAAATGATGAGGGTGAATTGGTAGTTACGAAGGTCGCAGCTAAGCAACTTCGTCGGTTGCCCATCATTCCTCGGCTTTCAAGGTTGTTCCTCAACAAGGAAATAGCTCTGCATATGACGTGGCCAAAGAATGGTGTACGTCTCGTCACTGATCCAGACATAATGGTCCATCCGTCGGACGGTGATGCGTGGAAGGCATTTGACGAGTTTGATCCCGAATTTGCAAACGACCCTAGGAGTGTACGGCTTGGTCTATCGACGGACGGATTCACACCTTTCAATACCAGTGCAAGCCCTTACTCGTGTTGGCCTGTCTTCATTGTGCCATATAATCTTCCTCCTGAGTTGGTCAATAAAGAAGAGTTCATGTTCCTTGCACTAGTCATCCCAGGCCCCGAGCATCCAGGGCCAAAGCTGAATATGTTTGTTCGCCCTTTAATTGAAGAGCTGAAACAATTGTGGAGAGGTGTGAAGGCTTATGACAGCCATACTGAAAAGGAGTTTACCATGCGCGCTGCTTATTTGTGGTCAGTGCATGATCTGCTGGCGTATGGAGATTGGTCTGGATGGTGTGTTCATGGTCGGTTGTGCTGTCCCATATGTATGAATGATACGGATGCATTCAGATTGAAGCATGGTGGGAAAGTGTCATTCTTTGATGCTCATCGACTGTTGGACTCCATTCAAGCATGATTTCAGGAATTCGCTTACTGCATTCAGAAGTGGAGCCAAAATCAGAAATGGGCCACCAAAGAGGCAAACTGCACCGCAGATAATGGCATGGCATGCTTGTCTGAAGCAAGGAGAAAATGATAGGTTTCAAGGCTACGGGGAGGACCACAACTGGACCCATATTTCATCAATATGGGAGCTTCCGTATGCAAAAGCCTTGATCATGCCGCACAACATAGACTTGATGCACCAAGAGCGTAATGTTGCTGAAAGCATCATAAGCACATGTTTCGATGTGACTGATAAAACGAAAGATAATATGAAGGCAAGAAAAGACATGGCTGAAATTTGTAAGAGACCGATGCTCGAGTTGAAAGTAAGCGATAAAGGGCATGAGAGTAGGCCGCGAGCTGATTACTGCCTCAAGCCAGATGAAAGGAAAGAAATATTTAAGTGGTTGAAGAATCTGAAATTTCCAGATCGATATGCGGCAAATCTGAAACGGGCAGTCAATCTGAAGACCGGTAAATTGATCGGTTTGAAAAGCCATGACTACCATATTATTATGGAGAGGCTGATGCCCGTGATGTTTCGAGGCTATTTTAAGGATGAGCTTTGGAGCATATTTGCAGAGCTGAGTTACTTCTATAGGGAAGTATGCGCAAAGACGGTATCGAAGAGGTTGATGCAGAAATTTGAGAAAGAAATTCCAATTCTTATTTGTAAATTTGAAAAGGTTTTCCCGCCAGGATTCTTCAATGTGATGCAACATCTAATTGTGCATTTGCCTTGGGAAGCTTTGGTAGGCAGACCAGTGCAATTCAGGTGGATGTATCCTATAGAAAGGGCGTTGAAAAAGCTCAGGGCGTCTGTTCGCAACAAGGCTAGAGTCGAAGGGTGTATTGCGGAGGCTTTTGCCCTTAAGGAGATATCTCAATTCTCAACCAGGTATTTCGCTCGAGCCAACAATGTGTTTGCTCCTTCAGTGCGACTTCATGTCGAAAATGAATCGCCCCAAAGCACCCTTCAAATTTTTGCGAATCCGGGTAAAGCAGTTGGAAAAGGGAGTGTACGTCACATTGAAGGATCAGATTTGAACACGCTAATGCTATATATGTATAGCAATATTGACAGCACACTGGAGGCGTTCGAGTAAGTTTTCCTCATAGTTACTTCCATTTTCTCATCTCATAATTTCTATAGTGTGTAATCTCCATGTTTCTAATATGTCCAGCATGTTTGATGAAGAATGTTGGAAATCTACTAGTAAACCTACGACCATCCAATTAGAAAATCTTCGACGTGATGGGTTGAAAGGTGGACCAAACTTCGTGCAGTGGTTTCGTAATTATGTTAGTAATTGTCGTTCTCTCATTGTCCATACTTAATCTTTGAATTTTGGACTTCGAAGATATAATGCATATACTAATTCCTTGTATAGGTTTCCAAAAACTCTGTGCACCCGGACTTGCAGCAAATGGCACATACCTCTGTGTCCGTCCGGAACTATACTCGCTATGATGTAAATGGATATCGCTTCCGAACCGCGAAATTGGAGAAGAGTCGACCATTGGCAGCCACCACCAATAGTGGTGTGTTGGCAAGTTCATATGTTGACGATGACAAAGTAGTGGACTATTACGGTGTTCTTCAAAACATTGTAGAGTTGATTTTCGATGGCCCCAAGGAACTTAAAGTTGTGTTTTTCGAGTGCGACTAGTTTGATGCTCATAGTGGGACTCGTGTCGACAAGTATGGTAATGTCGAGGTGAAGCATAGCTCTAGGATTCCGAGCAGTATGAGCGATGTTGTCCTTGCAAATCAGGCAAAACAAGTGTACTACCTGCCATATCCTCACCCAAGCCTTAGGGCTTGGTGGGTTGCAATCAAAGTCAACCCACAAGTCGTCGCTCCAGAGAGTGCTGACTACGTGAATACGAGCAGGGACAACGATGACGCTGTTTTTCAACCAGAAGCGGTGTCGAATCAAGACATAGCTCACCGATTCCATGTGACCAATGGAGAAGGCCTTGAAAATCTCTATTACAATTCAAGCGACTTAATTGAAGAACCTAGGTCAAAGCGCAAACGACCTGTCGTCGTTAGAAGATCAGTAAGGATCCAACGAAATCAAGAGCGTATGAATAAACAACGAGCCGAAGAAGCATCATCGGATGCAGATGACTTTTGATTAGTATGTTTCTTTTATTTAATCAATTAAGCTATGTATTCCAATTTTCACATTATTAATTTTCATATTATTTGTTTCATATACTGTGGTTTGACATTAATTTATCTACAGTTGAACATGTTCAAGCATAGGAGATCGAGGAGGAGTGGGGGCAGCGCGGCCAGCGAGGACAGCTCGGGCAGTGGGCTTTTTCAGGGCACCTCACAGAGCCGACAGAGGCAGCAGCAACTTCTCGACTGTCTAGATGAAGTGCATGGTGAGGAGGGTGAGCAGGAGGCTCCTCAGCAGGATGCTCATGTGCAGGGTGAGGAGGGTGAGCAAGATGAGGAGGGTGAGCAGGATGAGGAGGTTGACCCTATGGGGGCAGGCAGCGCGGGCGACGCGTCAGATGGTTCTACATCCTTCAGGTATTATTATGCATATTAGTTTAATTGATATTAGTTTTAAATCATTTCATCATATTTAATTTACTTGTATACTTAGGTATAAGAAGAGCAATGCGCTTGGTCCGAGGCCTGCTGAGAGGAGGCTCATCCGGCCAGCATGGAGAATGGTGGGGCTTATTTCTGTTGTGTTAATTTTTTAATATGAACGTGATTGCACTGGTTTACTTGTTTTATTAATGTTTGTAGGTCATGGGAAGACTTGACTTGGGACGGTACAGGCAGACGTCCCAAGGTGAACGCGGTGTTGGGTAGCCTCTGTCGCTTCTACTACCCTGGCATGGTGGAGCTCAATGGCGAGAGATTCGCGGCTATGCAGTGGGCCGACTGGGGTCTGAAGGACTATGTCCAGCCAGGGGAAAGCAGTAGCGGAGGGGGAAGTTCAGAACAAAAACCAAGGACTTGTCAGGTGGCTGTGTGGGACGAGTTCTGGGTGAGTTTACTTTCGTATATAAGCAATTCACTGCATTATTGCTTCTCCTAATCTTACTTTAACTTAACTTCTCCATTGATATGTAGGGGAGGTTCCAATTGCCGGATGACATCGAGGCGGATCAGGCTCAGTGGGCACGTGTGAAGAGACACTTTCGGAAGTGCGCTGATAAGGTCATCAAGGATGCCATGTACAATGCTCGCATCGTGGCCGTCAACTACTACTACAAGAAGATAAAGGGGCAGAAAATGAGCAAAGCATTAGGGGCCAATGAGATCTACCTCACAGAGGAGCAGTACTTGGAGAGCGTTGTGGATTGGCTGGCGAAGGACATGGAAGCCTGGAGGTGGTTGGCTAAGAGATGGGCGTCGCCTGAGTGGATTGCAGAGTCCAACAAGCACCGTGCCAACCGTGGCACTGAAGGACCGGGGCATAGGTACGGCGCCGATGGACACCTTGGTACCGCACGCCGCATGGTAAGTGTATAAATCAAACTTGTATGTTACATCTATTACAATTCTATGGTTTAACTCTTCTTTTTCATGCAGGAAGCTGAAAGTGGAGTTGCTCCAAGTTTTATGGAGGTTTACGTCCGTGGTCACCGTGGCCCTGATCCAGCGAACCCTGATGAGCTATGCAGCGAGGCGGCAAGGGAGAAAATGGTAAACAAGTTTGTATGTACGAATTAAATTGCATGATTTGTGTCTAACTCCAACTCTAACTTTCTTTGCAGAATGCATATGGGGAGGAAATGACTCAACGCCATGGGCCTGATTTCGACTGGATGCATTCAGACTTAGATGCCTCGGCGTTGTACCACAGTGGTGGGGATAGAAAGCATGGCAGGTGAGGTGGTTGTCTTTGATTCGACAATTTCATTAACAAGAATGTGTCCACTTAATGGCTCAACTATGTGTATCATGCAGGTTTGCCTTTGGCACCAGCGTTGTGGAGTACAACAGGACCATAGGTCAAGGGAAGGCATCGTCTTCGGCAGGGAGTTCTCGCTCCAAGTCTGCTCGAGAGGCTCAGCTGGAGGAGGAGACTCGGGCAGCACAGGAGCAGGCTCGACTCGCACAGGAGCAGGCTCGAGCAGCGCAGGAGCAGGTCGGACAGCTGACGCAGTATATGACTTCTTATTTTCAGGTAATTCGTCTATCTCATCACGTGTCATTGAATTCAAAGTATAGTGTTGCGATTCTAACGTTTCATCTATTTGCAGGAAATGACTACTCGACTCGGCCCTGATATGAACTTGCCCGCTTTTCGCCCTCCCCAGGTAACACTATCTGAACACTTCAATTCCATAGCAACTCTTTTTTTATTATCAAAAATGGATCGCAGGCACAAGGATGGGGACAATGGCCAGGACAAGCTCCAGCGTCGCAGCCACAGTGGACCGGTGTTGGGTGGACGCAGGCACCTCCAGGCACTTGGACGCCTCCACCACCCCAAGGATCGCAGCCATTTCAAGCAGTGGATGGCACTGCCACCGACGGGGTGGGTGCCACCACCTCAGGGGTGGCCAGCACAACAGTACCCGTGGATGCATGCACAACCTCCTTATCACCATGGATCACAGGTGACGTTCCATGTTTAGTTTTATGCAAATAGTGACCAAACATAGCCAGTATAGGTATAGGGATAGCAAAACACAGCCTTATTTGAATGATTGATGAATTGCAGGGTTCAGCGTCACATGCTCAGGAGGGTGCTGTCAACGTCCACGACTTCCTCGTCCATGGTTCTCGAGGGAGTGGCCACCTTCCTGGTGGTGGAGGAGGGAGTGGCCAAAACTCCCACAGCCCGCAGGAGTGATTAGTGAGTAGTGAGTTTGTTTGAAACTATGGACTTATGGTATTGAAACTATGTATGGACTATGGACTTATGGACTATGGACTATGGACTATTTATGTATATGTCAATGTGTTTTGTGATATGTATATGTCAATGTGTTTTGTGAATTATGTATTTTGATTGTGAATCTGTATATATGTGAATTGTGATATTGTGTATATTGCTGTGAATTATTAATAGGTGCAGAAAAATCTGTTTTGGGGGGGGGGAGCATCAATTTTTGTCGGCCTCGGTGGTGGCCGACGAAAATATGTTCCCAGGCTATTTTCGTCGGCCAGCACCGGGCCGACGAAAATAGTCTGCACTTATTTTCGTCGGCCACCACCTGGCTGACGAAAATAGTCAGTCGACCATTTATTTTCGTCGGCCTACGGGAAGCCGACGAAAATAAGTTATTTTCGTCGGTACCGACGAAAATAGGTGTCTATTTTCGTCGAACTTATTTTCGGCGGCTATTTTCGTCGGCCTGCCGACGAAAATACCCTATTTTCGTCGGTTTAGGCTTATTTTCATGGGTTTTTGGCCCACGAAAATTTAGGTGTTTCCTGTAGTGGTGGTACATCTTCTTCCTCCTTGTCTTATTGTCCATGCGCTCCCCCTTGATCCATGCTATCATCTTGAGGTACCTATTCCTCACCTTGACTTGGGGTTTGCGCCATCGTTGAGGAAGAAGGTTGATCTTGTTCTTTTTGTTCTTGTGGTCGCACATCTCTTATTGCAGCCGTTGGAACCTCGTTCTCATCTATATCATCAAGATCAACCTTCACTCTTGGAGAGCCTTTACTCTCATCAAATACAATATCACTAGTAAATTCAAAAAGTGCAAAAGATTTGTTGAAGACTTTATATTCTTTTTTATTTGAATCATAACCAAGCAAAAACCCTTCACAACTTTGGGAGCAAATTTTGAATGCCTACCTCTTTTAACCAAAATGTAGCATTCACTCCCAAATACACGAAAATAAGAAACATTGGGTTTGTTACCGGTTATTAGCTCATATGTCATCTTCTTGAGGAGGCGACGAAGATAGAGCATGTTTATGGCATGGTAGGCCATGTTCACAGCTTCTAACAAAACTGCTCTCGAGTCTTGTATTCTACAAGCATTGTTCTCGCCATGTCGATGAGCGTCCTGTTCTTCCTCTCCACTACACCATTTTGTTATGGAGTGTAGGGGGCGGAGAACTCATACTTGATGTCTTCCTCCTCAAGTTACTCCTCCACCTGTAGGTTCTTGAACTCAGAACCAATGTCACTCCTTATCTTCTTTACCTTTATCACGAACTCATTTTGAGCCTGCTTTAAAAAGCGCTTGAGGGTTCCTTGGGTTTTAGATTTATCCTACAAAAAGAATACCCAAGTGAAGCGAGAATAGTCATCAACAATAACTAGAACATACTTACTTCCTCTGATGCTAAAATAAGCAATGGGTCTGAAGAGATTCATATGTAGTAACTCTAGTGTTCTTGATGTCGTTATTACGATCTTGCTTGGATGACTTGTTCCCACCTGCTTTCCTACCTGACATGCTGCACAAGGTCTTCGTTCTCAAAATAAACATTAGTTAGTCCTAACACATGTTCTCCCTTTAGAAGCTTATGAAGGTTCTTCATTCCAACATGTGCTAGACGGTGATGCCCATGTTGGTCCTAGCAAGTAAACATGCATCTAGACCGGCATTCTCTTTAGTGAAATCAACCAAATAAAGTTTGTCGTCTAATACACCTTTAAATGCTAATGAACCACCACTTCTTCTAAATACAATTACACCAACATTTGTAAAAAAGACAATTATAACCTGTCGGTACCCTAAAACTAGGGTAGCCCCTGCTACTGTGCAAAGACGTAGAACCCACGCGGCTATCCCTTAGTCGCGTGGCAGAAGTGCTATGTGTGGGACCGAGCTGCGACTCGCCCCAGTCACGGGTGGCTACTCTAGGTCCACAGTGGCGCCCGACTCCGCCACATGGGCAGGTCCAAAGCCACCACGTGTCCAGAGAAGGTGACATACTCCAAAGCATCAACAGTGGGTCTGGACCCCCACGGGAGAGCGCTGGACCCCCGGATATATAGTCCGGACTCCCAAGGTTGGTCTCGGACCCTCGGATATATAGTCCGGACCCCCAAGGCTAGTCCCGGACCTCCACGTGTGCGAACCAGGACCCCTGGAATAGGATCCGACCCCTCCCCCCCCCCCCCGTATGGGGTCCGGGCCACCCACAGGGGGGTCCCAATGTCCCAGGACAAAACATACCCGGGCCTTGAACAGGACCTAGGCGAGGGTCCGGTACCGACACGTGTCCAGACCTAGTCTGGTGCGAACCTGTCTGCATACGCCTCTGCTCCCCGCCCAGGCGGAGACCCGATGCTGCCACGTGGCCTACTACGCGTGACGTAAGCCAGCGGGCGGAGTCTGACGTAAAGCCTGCAGGTTACATGGACCCTGCATTTATTGCGGATAAGGCGCGCCGCCTGTCCATTCCGCTAACAGGCGGCGACCTATCCATTCCGCAGGCGCGTGCCTATCCATTCCGCTGCCAGGCAGTACGCCCATACTGTCGCGTGCACTGCGCTCATCATCACTCGTACAGTTACCAAGTGTAACACCCCACTGGTCACACACAATGGATAATACCACAAACCCCACCCACCAAACTTACTCCACACACGAGATGTAATAAAGAAAGATTATACGGCAAAAGTCCGGCAGCTCCTCCTTTGAAAACTAGCATAACAAGGAGGGGAAACATGAAGCTCATACAAGATATAAAGACATATAATTCACATAGTAGATACTAAAATGCAAAAGTGGTAAAACTTAATTATGACCCAACTGAAACAAAACAAATAGGATAAGGAACTCAACCCACCCCAAAACAAACGCTCAACCAAGAACAAAGTAATACACTAGACTTGACCAACTCTGATTAACAACAGTATTAAGTGGTGGTTCCTTTATTTAAAGGTGAAGTGGCCGTGCTGCTACATCCCTCTATTCCCAAAGCAGAAATTAGGTGCCTGCATCAAACAATGCAAGATGTGAGATAACACATCTCAGCAAGTAAACATAACAACAACAAATAGGACATATTAAATCAACTGTGCTTACACAACCACGTGGTTCAGAACTTCTTTCTTTTTTTTCTGAACAGTAAATTACAGCAAGTAAACAAGTAACTAAATACTTAAAGCCAAGAAGAATCACCATGTACAAGTCCAGTTTATCCACATCCACATAATATATTCCACACCTCTCCCATGAATGCGCAAGGCTACAATTGCAATAATGACTTTTGCCTCCATATCTCTAAGGATATGAAGCTGCACCATACCCCTTCTCGGGCAACATATGATGCTCAATGTACCGGTACGGTCAGACCATAAGATCGCGACGAAACTTCAATGCAATGGATGATGAGTGCATTATGCATGACAACATCATAAGTTCTTCCCAAATAAAAATGTACTAGTCATATACTTCCACCCATTTCCACATAATAACCACTTGAGTAACATGATCAAACCTCAACCTCAACATATGAAATCCATGAAACAGGAATATTCTCAAATGATGGTACTCAATAAACAAACAAAATATGAATATGAACATAATAGCACAATATATTCAAGAATAAGACTCCTCATTTGCCAGACGGAATAACCATCACAGTTTTACTTGCCTTCACCGGAAGTTTCGGCAAAATCCCTAAGAACGATCCGGAAGTCCACCACCTGTTTTTGACACCCAACTTAGTGCACCAAATTCACATAAAAAAACCTCAAAGACAACACCGCACCTACGCGCAATCTCAAACCCCGCCGCGGGTAACAATTCTCCCCTCACCAACCAAACTGCAGCGGCGCTGCTTAACAATTCCATAACTTAAAAATTAAGACAGCAGTGGTGTCAAACAAAAACTCCATAGACAACTACATAAAATTCCCCACAAGTTTTGTATACAATTTATGATTAAATTCTAACATCTAATTACCTCTAAACGGTCCACAAAATAAACCCTGCAATCTGTTTTTTTCTGTTTTGGGCAGCGACATACTCGGATTCAAACAACGATAACTTTTAAAATATAAATCCGATTCGAGCGCATAAGTACTTGTTGGAAAGATAAGAGAAAACCCTACATGAATCTCATACTGATTAACACTAATTACTCCCGAAAAAAACCCCAGAAACTGCTAATACTGCTGCTGTTCATCCTCCTGAAAATCTGTTTTTTTGGACAGCCACATACCCGGATTCAAACGATGATAACTTTTAATTTATAACTCCAAATTGAGCGCATAAATACTCGTTCGAAAGGTAAAACAAAGTTCTACATGATCCCCGAATTGACACCTTGGGAGGAGGAGGTTGGGGGCGGCTAGGGTATGGTGGTGTGGCTGGAAGAAAGTAGAGAGGAGGAGATGGGCAGGGGGGCGGCAGCCAAGGTGTGGGAGAAGTGGGGGGGGGGGGCGGCTGCACAAGGGGGGAGGGGGTTAGGAGGGAGGCGGCTAGGGTTTGGGGGGATTAATGGGCCGAAACACCAATCGCGGCCCAACTAACCCACGCGACAGCTCCCGACCGCAACGCAAGCGTCAAACCAAATAAATTCTACTGCCCTAGTTGTGAATGTTTTCCACAAAATTCCAAATCCCCAAAACAACAACCGGATGAGGGAAAAAACAAAAAGAACAATCCCGAACTTCTCTTCTTTGCAAACCGGGTATCACACTCTACCCCTCTTAAAAAGAATTCGACCTCGAATTCTGACGCTTCTATCGGAATGACAAAAGAAAAGATTAATGAATCAACAACACTTACCCACAACGAAAAGTTCCGGGTACTTCTGCCGCATCAGCTCCTCAAGTTCCCACGTAGCCTCGCGCTCAGACTGATTAGTCCATAAGACCTTGACATACTTAATTGATCTCTTCCTCAACACACGCTCCAAGAATTCCAATATACGCACCGGACGACACTCCAGAGTTAGATCCTGCTGCACCGCAATTGGTTCCATCTCAATCTGATGGTCCGGATCCCGCAAGAACTTCCTCAACATAGAGACATGAAAAACCGGGTGTACCCCTACCATGGAATCCGGTAGTAGCAAGCGATAAGCCAGGCTGCCCACTCGGGCCAAGATAGTGAACGGTCCAATGTATCTTGGGCTGAGCTTCCCAGAGACACCGAACCGAACAACTCCCTTAGTGGGTGATACCCTGAGAAGGACTTGGTCACCCACAGCAAATTCTAGATCCCGCCTCCTCACATCAGCATAACTCTTCTGATGACTCTGAGCTGCCAAAATATTCTGACGAATTTCCTGAACCTTTTCAGAAGTTTGCTGAACCCAATCAAGACCAACCAGGGATCTCTCTCCCAAAGTCTCCCAGCACAGAGGAGAGATACACCGCCTGCCATACAAAGCCTCAAATGGTGCCATCTTGATGCTAGCTTGGTAGCTGTTGTTATACGCAAACTCTGCCAGTGCAAGATGATCCTCCCAGCTACCCTTCCATGACAGAACACAAGCACGCAACATATCTTCCAAGGTTTGGATTGTTCGCTCCGACTGACCATCCGTCTGAGGGTGAAAAGCGACACTAAGCTAAAGCTTGGTGCCCAATGCACTATGGAGACTCTCCCAGAATTTGGATACAAATTTGGAGTCTCGAATAGAAACAATAGACTTAGGTACCCCGTGAAGCCTGACTACTTCCTTCATATACAAGGGAACCAAATCTGAAGCTGAATTTGTGGTCTTCATGGGAATAAAATGTGCAGACTTAGTCAAGCGATCCACTACCACCCAAATAGCATCCTTGCCACGAGGGGAACGAGGTAGACCCACCACAAAATCCATGGTGATATGCTCCCATTTCCACTCTGGAATTTCTAATGGCTTCAGCAAACCTGCAGGCCGCTTATGTTCGACCTTCACGCGCTGACATACTTCACAGGCGGCCACATACTTAGAAATGTCAACCTTCATCCGCTTCCACCAGAAGTTTTGCTTCAAATCTCGGTACATTTTGGTTTCGCCAGGATGGACGGTGTAAGGCGTTTTATGAGCTTCTCGCAGGATATCCAGCTTCACCTCTGATTTCTGAGCCACACAAAGACGGCCCCTGAAACGAACCAAATCATTCTCATCAATGGTGAACTCCCGCGGTTTACCATCACCAACCCTCTTTCGAGCTTCCTGCAAAAGACGATCCTGCTGCTGAGCCGCACGCACCCTCTCCATGAGAGAGGATTGAATAAGCATCTGAGTCTCCTCGCTAGCGGTGCCGACATAACACAAAGCGATCCCCAAACGGTCCAGATCAGCGATCAATGGCAAGGCCACCTTTGGAACCCGGGACCTGCTAAGGGCATCCGCCACCACATTAGCCTTCCCCGGGTGATAATGAATGGACAAATCATAGTCTTTAATCAATTCTAGCCACCGACGCTGCCGCAAATTCAGCTCCTTCTGAGTAAAAATATACTTGAGACTTTTGTGATCAGGTGAAAATGTCACAAGCCTCGCCATAAAGGTAATGCCTCCACGACTTTAGAGCAAAAACCACCGCGGCCAATTCCAGATCATGAGTTGGATAATTCCCCTCATGCTTCCTCAACTGCCTTGAGCCATAAGCAATCACTCTGCCTTCCTGCATCAGCACACAACCAAGACCAACACGCGAAGCATCCGTATAAACCGTGAAACGCTTACCGCTCTCAGGCAAAGCTAGGATAGGGGCGTCCACCAACTTGCTCTTCAATGACTGATAACTGACCTCATAATCGCCGGACCAAACGAAGGGAACACCCTTCTCCAGGAGCCTAGTCAAAGGCTTAGCAATGCTGGAAAATTTGGTACGAAGCGCCAATAATACCCAGCAAGCCCCAAGAAACTTCGGATTTCAGAGACACTAGAGGGTCTCTTCCACTCCACCACAGCCGCAACATTTTTGGGATCAACCACAATACCCTGCTGATTAATCACGTGCCCCAGGAAAGCCACTTCGGATAGCCAAAAGGCACACTTCTTCAACTTGCCATAGAATTGATTCTTCCTTAGGGCACCCAGAACGAGACGAAGATGCTGCTCATGCTCGGCCTCGGTCTTTGAATAAATCAGAATATCATCCAGGAACACGACCACAAAGTCATCCAGGAATTCATGCAACATCCTATTCATTGCTTCCATAAAGGCAGCAGGGGCATTAGTTAAGCCAAAAGACATGACTATGAACTCATAATGCCCATACCTAGTGCAGAAGGCGGTCTTCTCAATATCCTCCTCACGAATCCTCAATTGATGATAACCAGAGTTCAAATTGATTTTGGAGAACACCTGGGCACCCCTCAACTGCTCAAAGAGGACCTCAATTCGGGGAAGCAGATATTTATTCTTGATTGTCACTTGATTCAAAGCGCGATAATCCACACACAACCGCTTGCTTTTATCCTTCTTCTCAACAAACAATACTGGGGAAGCCCATGGAGACCTGCTAGGCCCAATGAAGCCCTTAGCCAGCAGATTATCCAATTGCCGCTTTAATTCAATCTGCTCCTTTGGGGCCATTCGATACGGGGCCTTATGAATAGGCTGCGTACCCGGGATCAGCTTAATCTCAAAAGCTGCATTGCGCTCCGGAGGAATGCCTGGAAGCTCTGCCGGAAACACGTCAGCAAAGTCACACACCACCCGAATGTCCTGCACCCGTGAGGCTGCCTCACCCTCTACCACCATGGAGAAAAAGATTCCCGACTTCCTTGATCAGCGATCAGGAAGCAATTGCGCTAACAAGGAAAGCGAGAACTTCGGGGAACTCCCCAAGAATACCACCTCCTTACCCGACGGCGCCTGCAATAACACTGTCTTCCAGAAGTAGGATATAACCGCACGATACTGGGATAACCAGTACATACCCAAGATAACATCGAATGCCCCCAAGGAAATCACCACCAGATTGGCCGAAAAGACCTCATCAGCTAGAATGACAGAACACCCCTAACAAGCTGACCAGCTACTAATGGAGCCATTAGCAGATCTAACCAGAATTGGGTGACCCTGCCTCTGCACCGAAAGACCAGCCCGCGACACAAAATCCTCCGAAACAAACGAATAGCTAGTGCCAGAGTCAAAAAGAGCATGGGCTGCAAACGAATCAACTGAAATCGTACCTGTCACCACGTCTCCTTGCTCCCTGCCATTAGCAGCGGGTAGCACATAAGCTCTAGAAATACCCGCAGAAGAGGAAGCTCCTGGAGTGAAATTAACAGAAGAACCCCACTAAGCCACCGGATGAGGCTGGCGTGGAGCTCCAAACTGAGTCAGCACAGGGGTAGACGGTGCAGGAGTAGGCACAGCCTGATACTGAGGAAAACCCTGCATCAGGCACGAACTGAGAAGTCCCAGGCACATAAAGCTGTTGTGGAGGAAGAGGAACTGAAAACTGCTGCTCAGCACTTGACATCATGTTGATAGTGCCCTGAGAAGAGGAGGAAGTCACCGGCTCCCATCTGAGCTTCCCATTGGGATTCCTCCTACACACCACATCCTTGTGGTCCTGACTGCAGATAGAACACCTGCCACTCCACTGGCACTCTGCACGGCGATGCGCATCTCCACAGCGGAAACACACCAGCCCCAGCCCGGGCTTAGGAACGGCCCGAAACCTCTGAGTACTTCCTCCCGAAGTACCCAAGTCAGAAGATTTGCCACGGTAAGGATGGTGGCGCTGATGCTGAGACTTGCCCCTCTTGTGAGCTGGACCTCCAGTGTTGCCCCTCCTCGTGTCCTGGCTACGAGGCTGATCAACACCCGAAGACTTCTGCGACTCCATGGTATACTGGTGTTGCATCTCCACACCCAGCGCCTGCTCCACCGTGGTACAGAAGTCCACCAACGGAAAGGCCCCCAGTGCATGCCTGATAGAAGGCTTCAGACCCTGACGGAACTGGCTTGCCTTCTCCATCTCATTATAAGCCCCATGAGGGACAAAGCAGACCATCTTGTTGAAGCCCACCTCATACTCTGTGACAGACTTCTACTCCTGCTTGTAGGACTGCAAGTCAATCTTCATTTTCTCCAGAAAGGTGACCGGGCAGAATCTCCTTTCAAACTGCCTAATGAAAACATCCCAAGATAGGACTCCTGGTGAGGAGGAGTGCGCTACCTGCACGCCTCTCCACCAAATTTGAGCCTCTCCCTTCAGCAGCTGAGTGCCAAAGCGAACCTAATCTCCATACGCAATCTCGAAGACATTCATCTTATCCTCCACATAAGTCAACCAATCTGCCGCCTCGACCGGAGTACCACTGCCATCAAAAGAATCCAACTTCATGCCCATCCACTGCATCAGAGAAAGACCACTGACTGGAAGAGGCACCTCGGCCCCGCCACCTGGAACAGCACCCGCAGGGACAGCGCCCCCGGGCACTTCTCCACCTCCAGCACCCTGAGCGGCACCCGCAGGGGCGACAGGAATGGCTTGCCTCAGAAGGGCCAACTCCTGCTGCATGGCCTGCATCGCGGCTAACATTGCCGTCGGACTCATCGAGTCCCCACTAGGAGCTTGCGGACTACCCCGAGCCCTACGAGGCGGCATAGCTGCAGCCACAGGGATGAGAATAATAAGTAAATGAGATAGGCATAGCATCTCTTCAGATAATGTCAAAGCTAGCACAGACAATAACATAATCATATCAATAGCAAGACAGAAATCCCATCCTACATGTGCAGTGTGTCAATTTATTACTACTCCACTTGCTAGGACCTACAGCCTATGCTTTGATACCAACTATAACACCCCACTGGTCACACACAATGGATAATACCACAAACCCCACCCACCAAACTTACTCCACACAAGAGATGTAATAAAGAAAGATTATACGACAAAAGTCCGGCAGCACCTCCTTTGAAAACTAGCATAACAAGGAGGGGAAACATGAAGCTCATATAAGATATAAAGACATATAATTCACATAGTAGATACTAAAATGCAAAAGTGGTAAAACTTAATTATGACCCAACTGAAACAAAACAAATAGGATAAGGAACTCAACCCACCCCAAAACAAACGCTCAACCAAGAACAAAGTAATACACTAGACTTGACCAACTCTGATTAACAACAGTATTAAGTGGTGGTTCCTTTATTTAAAGGTGAAGTGGCCGTGCTGCTACATCCCTCTATTCCCAAAGCAGAAATTAGGTGCCTGCATCAAACAATGCAAGATGTGAGATAACACATCTTAGCAAGTAAACATAACAACAACAAATAGGACATAGTAAATCAACTGTGCTTACACAACCACGTGGTTCAGAACTTCTTTCTTTTTTTCTGAACAGTAAATTGTAGCAAGTAAACAAGTAACTAAATACTTAAAGCCAAGAAGAATCACCATGTACAAGTCCAGTTTATCCACATCCACATAATATATTCCACACCTCTCCCATGAATGCACAAGGCTACAGATGCAATAATGACTTCTGCCTCCATATCTTTAAGGATATGAAGCTGCACCATACCCCTTCTCGGGCAACATATGATGCTCAATGTACTGGTACGGTCGGACCATAAGATCGCGACGAAACTTCAATGCAATGGATGATGAGTGCATTATGCATGACAACATCATAAGTTCTTCCCAAATAAAAATGTACTAGTCATATACTTCCACCCATTTCCACATAATAACCACTTGAGTAACATGATCAAACCTCAACCTCAACATATGAAATCCATGAAACAGGAATATTCTCAAATGATGGTACTCAATAAACAAACAAAATATGAATATGAACATAATAGCACAACATATTCAAGAATAAGACTCCTCATTTGCCAGAAGGAATAACCATCACAGTTTTACTTGCCTTCACCGGAAGTTTGGGCAAAATCCCTAAGAACGATCCGGAAGTCCACCACCTGTTTTTGACACCCAACTTAGTGCACCAAATTCACATAAAAAACCTCAAAGACAACACCGCACCTACGCGCAATCTCAAACCCCGTCGCGGGTAACAATTCTCCCCTCACCAACCAAACTGCAGCGGCGCTGCTTAACAATTCCATAACTTAAAAATTAAGACAGCAGTGGTGTCGAACAAAAACTCCATAGACAACTACATAAAATTCCCCACAAGTTTTGTATACAATTTATGATTAAATTCTAACATCTAATTACCTCTAAACGGTCCACAAAATAAACCCTGCAATCTGTTTTTTTCTGTTTTGGGCAGCGACATACTCGGATTCAAACAACGATAACTTTTAAAATATAAATCCGATTCGAGCGTATAAGTACTTGTTCGAAAGATAAGAGAAAACCCTACATGAATCTCATACTGATTAACACTAATTACTCCCGAAAAACCCCAGAAACTGCTAATACTACTGCTGTTCATCCTCCTGAAAATCTGTTTTTTTGGACAGCCACATACCCGGATTCAAACGATGATAACTTTTAATTTATTAACTCCAAATTGAGCGCATAAATACTCGTTGGAAAGGTAAAACAAAGTTCTACATGATCACCAAATTGATACCCATTAATTTTTCACGAAAAAAACCTAGAAACTGCTAGAACTTCCGCTGTTCATCCACCACCTAAAATTCTGGACAGCCCCCTCTACCCAATCGCAAACGCAACATCTAATCAATTGAAACGCAGCGCAAATGAACAAGGGATGAACACAAAAATCACCTTGGATTCTCCCCCTTTCCTTCCTCCCTTCTTCCCTCCACCAAAACGATTGAAGACTCGCACCACGTGACGATGATCCGAGCGGCAAGGATTGGCACCTTGGGAGGAGGAGGTTGGGGGGGAGCGGCTAGGGTATGGTGGTGTGGCTGCAAGAATTGAGAGAGGAGGAGATGGGCAGGGGAGCGGCGGCCAAGGTGTGGGAGAAGTGGGGGGGGGCTGCACAAGGGGGAGGGGGTTAGGAGGGAGGCGGCTAGGGTTTGGGGGGGATTAATGGGCCGAAACACCAATCGCGGCCCAACTAACCCACGCGACAGCTCCCGACCGCAACGCAAGCGTCAAACCAAATAAATTCTACTGCCCTAGTTGTGAATGTTTTCCACAAATTTCCAAATCCCCAAAACAACAACCGGATGAGGGAAAAAAACAAAAAGAACAACCCCCAACTTCTCTTCTTTGCAAACTGGGTATCACACCAAGGAAGCTACCGTTGTGTATCAATGCTGCGCGAGCTAAGGACATCAGGGCACCAAGAGATTACACAGACGTCACCTGCATTAGTTGCTCTAGGTATTCCATCCATTATGTTCCTGGGCCCACATGTCGGGGCTCAGCACCCTTGTATGTGCCTCCCTTAAGCTATAAAAGGGAAGGCACACAACGTTACAAGACAAGCTCTCAGGTTCACAAGACCCTCAGACTCACACACAAGTTCTCAAGTGCTCAATACAACACAGTGGAGTAGGGTTGTACGCTCCGGTGGCCTGAACCACTCTAAATCCTCGTGTTCACTTATGTTCTTCGACTACCTAGCAGACAGGCAAAACGCTTAGGCCCCTCCTCATCTTAGGATTTAGGGCGGGTGCGTTATGCCACCCGGCTGGAGAATTTCCTCTCCGACATAACCCATATGACATAACTGACTAACGGAAAGCAAAATATAACCAAGCGATTCTACCAAAAATACATTAGAAATCGCTATCTTACCTAACCCTTTTACCTTGCCTTGGTTCCCATCTCCAAAGATGATCGTGTCATGGGAATCCTTATTCTTGATGTAGGAAGTAAACATCTTCTTATCCCCCATCATGTGATTTGTGCATCTCCTATCGATAATCCAGCTTGAGTGTCATAACCCAACCATGTTATTGGGACCACTTACACCAATCTTTACTAAACCAGTCTCAGATGGTTATGCAAGTGTACCAGATAACTTACTCAGGGTGCCGAATTTCGATGAACTCGTCATCTCATTCCCAAAGATCAAAATTCACCTAGAACATGTACATTATAGTAATCGACATTTTGCAAACATAACTGAAGATAGGGCGGAATACTTTTACAATAACATAATATTACATTTATTCAAGCTCAAGTTCACAACGTAAAAGAGTAGTAATTATTACAATATAGAAAAGTGTTTCTTATTACAAGCATAGGTAGTATCAAGTATCATAACTTAAAACACCAGGAAATTGGCAACCTTCTCAAACACACACACACATGCATACTAGTCATCTTTAGGAACTAGAAGCACCCTCATGCAATAAAAATACATGGCATAATCCTGATCACCTACAACAATGGGTTCAGAGAACCCTAAGTTCGAAGGTACTTTCTCAAGTCTTACCCGACTAAAGAAAATACTCTTAAGGATATGCTAGCTTTTGGGTAACAAGGAAAAGCTCATCAAGTTTTCAAAGGTTCTTTTGCAGAAAAGCTTACCAAAGTGGGTCCTTAAGCCATGTTTTAACTTCCCCAATTATGTTACTACCTTCCTCTGGATTGTCCTAATCTAACTCATTCACTTGGCTTAATCTAGCTTTCTTTTAAATAAAGATCTTGTTATATTTGTTACTACGACGCATGGCAGTGATCTAGTCTCCATATCCGAGAAGTAACGGCAATTCGAAATCGATTAGTACCCAACTACAGATCTCCAACCACACAACATATGTAGCACTTGAATCTTGCATATGTCAACCCGCACCCGGGGTTGTCAAGACTAGAACGGGTTCACGTGACCCGAGGGCACAATACCCCACCATCCAGCCTCTTGTCAGGTGGGCACACATTACTCTCGCCATCTCTCCACTCCTAGTGCGTGCGAGCTGTTCCTAGTATTGGTCCGATCGATGCAAAGCTTACCCATGATAAGGCATGTGGCCAGCTAACAGGTCCTAGATCAGCAAGCCTATATTCGTTATGGTCCTTAATCAACACAGATGGGCGACATTTCCTGCTCAACACCTGGTCTCATTTAAATCCGTTCTCAAAACCGGTACCTGAGAGAGGTACACTACTTGGATGATGAATCCATCAAGGCCTTAATGCCTTCATCATCCCAAGCCCATTTTTCTTTAGAAAAATCATGATTCATAGATCAAAAATATTTTAACCTAGATCTATAAGCAGGGCTAAGTATCTCTAAACTTTGCAAAACAGGTATCAAGGAGGGTCCTCAATACTTCAAGGAAGGTAATGCAACAATTGTTTATCATACAATTCCTATAACCTAATGCATCATTCCATGTAAGAAAAGCTTTGTAAATACAAGGGAAAGGTAAAATGCACAAGGGCTTGCCTTGAGGAGGAGATTCGGGTTCCTCAACACGGATATCATAGTTAGCCACACAGCCCACGGGAGCACCTTCAGAAGGATTCTCAGAAGGACCTTCAGATTGAGGAACTAACTCCTCTTCCACTTTTTCTAGGTGTTCTACAAGTCAATTAGAAGTACATGAATGCTTGTGTAAGGGCATGAAATGCAAATTCTCACAAGGGAGAGGTGGGGAAGCATCAACATAATCAGTTGGAGCATAAGACAAGCATACATATCTCTATAAAACAGAAGGTTTAGTGAAGAGGACAAAATTGAATTACTTAGAAAGACCAGAGAGCTGAACATGCTCAAACTTACTTAACTTTTAACACCACAAACTATATTGTCTAACTACTTTTAAAACTACACTTATCTTAGGTTTAGTAATTAATTCTCCTCTTTTAGATATCCATAGGTTTTATGGACAAACCAACTCCAAACAGGTTCAAAATTTAAACAGAGACTCAAATGGACTTATTAAGTTTACCTAATAATTTTCATAATTTTTAGAGCTCTAATTTCTTACTAAAATTCGTATAAGCATTCTAAGAGCACCTTTTAACTATCTAAACTTTATTATCTTCTGTAAAAATCCTAAAAATAATTTTATATGAAACTTCACAATTTTATGAATTCAACAAAATTAGTTTCACAACTTTTTAATGTTTCTACAAATTTTTATGGATTTTATAAGCTAACAGATAAAAGAAAAAGAGAAAGTTTAAATAGGATTGGGCCCGAAACAGTAAACTCGACCCACCAACGTCTAGAAACCGGCTCAGGGATGACAACCCAAGCGTGGTTTACACAGGGGTTGTTTAGTTTGGTGTCTAAGGCGCCACAACGTGCCTAACTTTTCTGCCAAAGTTTAGGGCATGTTTGGTTCCCTACCTAACTTGTCACACTTTGCCTAACTTTTTTGTCTAAGGTTAGTTCTTCAATTTGAACGACTAATCTTAGACAAAGTATAACATAATTAGACAAAAACCAAACAGGTCTTTAGTTTTTCAATTCAAATGACTAAGCTTAGGTAATGGGTGGCACCTTAGGTAGAAAACCAAATAGGCCCTAAGACTCCTGGCGTTTGAACGAATAACGAAAAATTCCTCCCCTACCCCTTGTTCACAACAAGCCCTTCGAGCCGATCCAAGTCGAACACCTAGTAATAGACGCGCGAATCCGCCGGCGGCGGCCTCCTCCAGTGAGATCAAGCACCGACAAACTAACTCTGAGCGCCGCTGATCACAACCCCTGAGCACAACGGGTAACTTAAGCCCTGGGCTCACCCTACCCACGGCGATGGCGGATACAGACGGGGTTCGCCGGCGGTGACACGACGTTCCGGACGCTACCCTACAGTAGAGCTCAAGCAACGGGTCCGAGGAGCAACACGGCGCCCAGAGGGACACAGAACACGCACAAACTAAGCTAGGATTACCTTGGTCCGTGTTGACCTCGAGGAGATGTACCCGAGCAGGCACGGCGACACTTGGCGTGGGCTGAGCGCGCCAAGGGGTGCTCGAACGATGACAGGCGACGAAACTAAGGCTCTAGGAGCGTGGAAGGATGGCGAAGCCCGGTGCTTAGGCAACGAGAACCAGGGGACAATGATCACGACGAGCTATATATGACAGCGAGGAGACAGAGAGAACACCCCAACCTCTCTCACAGGTCCGCTGAGCTTTAACATGGGGAGGGCAAGGGCGAGCACCACCGGCCGCTCTACTGCGTGGAGACCACGTAGGTCGGAGGACACAGTGAGGCAGCAAACGGGTGACCATCGGCATGTTGACAGGGGGCAGGCAAACAAGCAGCACGGTCATCACTGATGGAGGGTAACCTATCGGCACGCTTCCCACATCACTCTGGACAGTGAACCTATCCAAGTTCTCCACCCCCCCCCCCCCCCCCAAACATCTAGATGCACCTGGAACCATAGTGGGATAAGATCTTTTGAACCAGACGCTGAATTCTCTGAACCTGCATTCATATCGTGTGCCTGCATCCTCCCTGTCAATCCTCACTTATCCTACAATTTTCAAAGGCAGCAGGTCGACCAATGCTAACAAAGTATGTTCACAAAACAAAACTCTACCAACTTGATATAGAAATTTAGAACTGAAAGTACACAGGTCAAAAGTTTCAAAGCCCCAAAGTTTCCCCAGCCACACTGAACTTTCTGTTTCAGCTACCTGAAAACCACAACCTGACAGGACACATTTCGAACAAATTTGCTCCCAACTTTGTGCAGTACCAAGCCCCACCTTCTCAACATAAAATGTTCTCTACACTATGAGCTTTCATTTTGTTACAGAGTCTTAACCCAATTCGCCATGGATTAATTACCACAGGGCTCCAAAGTTGGGCAAAAGAAAACTGCATCTGCCCTTCTGCTTACTAATCCAAACCCAGAAAACTAGTCCGACAGTGCATCTTTTAGGGCATTTTCACAAGCTTTTGTGTAGCACTAACACAAGAGCACTCAAGGAAACTTGTTCATAAAACACAGCTCTTCAAACATGCATTAATCACATGCTATAGGGCTCCAAAATCAAGCACTCACACTGAAAAAACAGCTTCAGATAGCTGAAACAGCCACAGCTTGTAACAGCCTGACAACCTGAGTTTGAGGACAATTTTCTCAAGATTGTACACAGTACCAGGCTCAATACTCCACAAGAAATTTGTTCTACTATAGAAGGTATTTCACTTTGATAAACAATCCTTAGTCCCAAATCTCATGGTTTGGAATCTAGAGGGCTCCAAAGTTGAACAAACCTCACTGTCTGCAATTCAGTGAGCTGATCTATTTCAGACAAAAGCCTCAATCATAGCAACCCCAATTTGGATAGATTTTTCACTAGGTTACAATTTTTTCTAGAGATGGGTTGCTTTATCATGTTGGTACTTCTATTGTTTCTCTACAAGTTTGTTATAGTGACCAACTTGAAAATGCTTACCAATTTAAAGTTACAAAGGCCCAAAAGTTAGCTAACTGATATTACTTTCAGCAAATTCCAATCTGAACCAAAACTGAACTTTAGCAATTTTCTCCAATTTTTCCTATGAAACATGGAAATCTCCACACATGAAAGCTGTTTGGTTTAGAAAACTCTATAACTTTGATATTTTGACTTTTGGCAAAATAAGGCTAGATCACAAAGTTCACTTTTGGGCCTCTAAACTATAGTTTGCAATTAGGTTTCTTTTTCCATTCCTTGCTAATCGCAACATCACACTTAGATTACTCTTGATCCTAGTGAACGCATCCAAGGTGTATCACAAACAAAATGATGCTAGTGCACATGATGATATGACAAGTTTTAGTTGTCGTAACAACAGGGGTGTTACATTAAGCCCCGGATGCATAAACCTCCAAAGAATTTAGGCTTAGGATTTAGGTCTCCAACTAGTGTTGGGTCCTGTCAGGTTAATTACATAAGACTTTGGCACCAAATGCAAGTCTTACCCTTCTTGCATTTAGGCCCCACATTAAAAGCAACAACTCTATCATTCTTGCAATATAACACATATGAAGCATTAAATGTGCGAAATAGCATAGAAGAGCCATGAGACGTGTTCCTATATTTAAGCGCATGAGAAACAAGATGAGTGCGGCGCCTAGTCTACCATGAGCATGTGAAGAACTAGATGATGCAATCATGGCATGAGAGGAATAAATAGTACCATGACGCATAGCAAGCATAACATGATCAATACAAGCATCATGATGAATATTACGAGCATTTTTCACATTAGCATAAATAAAAGCATGGTTCTTTCTATCATGTGAGGAATGAGAGCTACTAGCCATATGTTCCTTCCCATTCTCCTTAATGAAGTTGGGGACCTTATGTCTCTTTGTGTCCTTGGCTCCCCTATGGAAGCCAAGTCCATCCTTTATGGAGGGATGTCTACAATGGTGTAGGCGGCCCTAGCAAACTTTATTTTTTCACATTCATCTTTGTAAGTTTTAAATTGAGCATGAAGTTTAGCAATATCATCATTCAACTTTGAAACAGTAGAGGCATGATCTATACAAGCATCAATATCAACATCCTTACATCTAATGTAGATAGATACATGCTCCAAAGACGAACTAGCAAGATTTAACTTTTTATATTCTAGCATTTAAACCAACATTTGTACTTTTAAGGATAGAAATAGAAGCATGACATAAAGATAACTCAAAAGATAGCAATTCATTTTTCTTCATGGCTAAATCAAGAGATCTTTCTACTTCTACAAATTTATCATGCTCCTCATAAAGCAAATTGAAAGTCACCTAGAGGGGGGTGAATAGGCGAAACCTGAAATTTATAAACTTAAGCAAGCACTAAGGTCGGGGGTTAGCATTAGAATTAAATTCTAGTTCGAAGAGAGGGGAAAACAAATCAAACAAGAATCAAGGCGAGTGAACACGGTGATTTGTTTTACCGAGATTTGGTTCCAAAGAAACTAGTCCCCATTGAGGAGGTCATAAAGACCGGGTCTATTTCAACTCTTTCCCTCTCTCAAACGGTCACTTAGACCGAGTGAGCCTTCTTCCTTAATCTCACGGGTCACTAAGACCCCGCAAGGACCACCACAAACTTGGTGTCTCTTGCTTCGCTTACAAAGCACTTGAGAATAAGAATAGGAAAAGCAAAAAGGCTAAGCCAAGCAACAAGAACAACAAGGAACACAAAACACCCTCTCTCAAGTCCCTAATGGAATTGAGTGGATTTGGAGACTTAGAGAGGATTCAATCTATTTGATGTGTCTTGGAGTGGAGCTTTTTGCTCTTGTATTGAATGAAATGTTTGGAATGCTTGGATTGGATATGAATGAGGTGGTTGGGGGGTATTAATAGCCTCCAACCACTTCCATAGCCGTTGGGAAGGCTACTGGCGATGGGCGCACCGGACAGTCTGGTGCCCCACCGGACAGGCACTGTTCCTTATCCGGTGCGCCGCCATGTCACTTAACTGTTAGGGTTCTAAGCTGGTCGACAGTTGGAGCTTTTGTCTTCTAGCTGCACCGGACAGTCCGGTGCCACACCGAACAATCCGGTGCCCCTTTCTGACTTCGCTGATCTGACTTCTGCGCGACACTGTGCTGCACTATTCATCCTATCAGTCGACCGTTGGCGCGCAGGGAGCCGTTGCTCCGCTGGTTCACCGAACAGTCTAGTAAATTATAGCGGAGCGCGCCCTGGAATTCCCGAGAGTGGCTGGTTTGGAGTTGTATGGGCATGGTGCACTGGACACTGTCCGGTGGCACACCGGACAGTCCGGTGCGCTAATTTTCATCACACTCAAGTCCTTTTGCTCCAATAAAATTGTGTCCCTAACTTGGTTCTTTTCTTGGTTTGTGTTGAACCTTATGCACATATAATAGATGAATTCTAGACAAACTAGTTAGTACATGTGTTTGTGTTGATTATCAACCACCAAAAATAATTATAGGAAATGGTTAACCCAATTTCCCTTTCAATCTCCCCCTTTTTTGGTGATTGATGCCAACACAAACCAAAGCAAATGTAAAGTGCAAAAATGTAACTAGTTTGCATTTAGAATGTGCATAGGTTACTTGGAGTTAAACCAATTGAAAATCTCACTAAATATGAATGGATTGCTTTTTCTTTTATTTAACATTTTGGACCTCATTTGCACCACTAGTTTTGTTTTTGCAAATCTTTTTGGAAAATCTTTTCAAAGTCTTTTTGCAAATAGTCAAAGGTATAGGAATAATATTGCAAGAAGCATTTTTAAGATTTGAAATTTCTCCCCCTATTTCAAATGCTTTTCCTTTGACTAAATAAAACTCCTCCTGAATGAAATTTTCCTCTTAGCTTTCAAGAGGGTTTTTGAGATAGATATCAATTTGAAATTTTACTTTCACAAATGAAGTGAAACATAGATACCAATTGATACCAGATACCAAATTTGAGAATACATCAATTGAAAAATTCATTTCGAAATTTTTTGAAATGGTGGTAGTGCGGTCCTTTTGCTTTGGGCTTAATATTTTCTCACCCTTTAGTATTAATCGCCAAAAACAGAGACTTTGAGAGCCCTTTAATAGTTTCTCCCCTATTGGTAAAAGAAATATGACTGAAAGACTATACCAATTGAGAGATAGAGGGGTAACGACAAAGGGTAAACAATACCGTTAGAGTTGAGTGGAAGCGTTGTATTTGCCGAATACTCCATTTCTCTTTCAATCTACGACTTAGTATAGAAATATACTTGAAAACACATTAGTCGTAGCCTTGGCACAAAAATAATAAGAAATATGCATTTGTGCCAAATGAAAGAGACATGATCAAAGGTATATAAATGAGCTATGTGTGCAATGTTTTAATCAAAGTTCCGAGAATCAAGTATATTTAGCTCATTCCTAAGTTTGCTAAAGGTTTTCTCATCTAGTGGCTTGGTAAAGATATCGGCTAATTGGTTTTGGGTATTAACATAAGCAATTTCGATATCTCCCTTTTGTTGGTGATCCCTCAGAAAGTGATACCGAATATCTATGTGCTTAGTGCGGCTGTGTTCAACGGGATTATCCGCCATGCGGATTGCACTCTCATTATCACATAGGAGAGGGACTTTGCTCAATTTGTAGCCATAGTCCCTAAGGGTTTGCCTCATCCAAAGCAATTGCACACAACAGTGGCATGCGGCAATGTACTCGGCTTCGGCGGTGGAAAGAGCTACGGAGTTTTGTTTCTTTGAAGCCCAAGACACTAGGGATCTCCCGAAAAACTGACAAGTCCCTGATGTGCTCTTCCTATCAATTTTACACCCTGCCCAATCGGCATCGGAATATCCTATTAAGTCAAAAGTGGATCCCTTGGGGTTCCAAAGCCCAAACTTAGGAGTGTGAACTAAGTATCTCATGATTCTCTTTACGGCCCTAAGATGAACTTCCTTAGGATTTGCCTGAAATCTTGCACACATGCATACGGAAAGCATAATATCCGGTCAAGATGCACATAAATAGAGTAAAGATCCTATCATCGACCTGTATACCTTTTGATCTATGGATTTACCTCTCGTGTCGAGGTCGAGATGCCCATCGGTTCCCATGGGTGTCTTGATGGGTTTGCCATCCTTCATTCCAAACTTCTTAAGTATGTCTTGAATGTACTTTGTTTGGCTGATGAAGGTGCCATCTTGGAGTTGCTTGATTTGAAATCCTAGAAAGTACTTTAACTCCCCCATTATTGACATCTCGAATTTTTGAATCATGATCCTACTAAACTCTTCACACGTTGACTTGTTAGTAGACCCAAATATAATATCATCAACATAAATTTGGCATCCAAACAAGTCTTTTGCAACAGTTTTAGTAAAGGAAGTAGGATCAGCTTTTCCGACTTTGAAGCCATTAGTGATAAGGAAGTCTCGCAGGCATTCATACCATGCTCTTGGGGCTTTCTTGAGCCCATAAAGCGCCTTTGAGAGTTTATAGACATGGTTAGGATACTCACTATCTTCAAAGCCGGGAGATTGCTCAACATAGACCTCTTCCTTGATAGGTCCATTGAGGAAGGCACTTTTCACGTCCATTTGATAAAGCTTAAAGCCATGGTAAGTAGCATAGGCAAGTAATATGCGAATTGACTCAAGCCTAGCCATGGGTGCATAAGTTTCATCAAAGTCCAAACCTTCGACTTGTGAATATCCTTTGGCCACAAGTCAGGCTTTGTTCCTTGTCACCACACCATGCTCATCTTGCTTGTTGCGGAATACCCATTTGGTACCTACAACATTTTGATTAGGACGTGGAACTAAATGTCATACCTCATTCCTCGTGAAGTTGTTGAGCTCTTCTTGCATAGCCACCACCCAATCCGGATCTCTTAATGCGTCCTCTATCCTGTAGGGCTCAATAGATGAAACAAAAGAGTAATGTTCACAAAAATGAGCAACTTGAGATCTAGTGGTTACCCCCTTATGTATGTCACCAAGGATGGAGTTGATGGGGTGATCTTGTTGAATTGCTTGGTGGACTCTTGGGTGTGGTGGTCTTTGACCTTGAATTTCTTGATCATCTTCCTTGTTTTCATTATCTTCATCTCCCCCTTGATCATTAGCTTCCTCTTGAGGTGGCTCCTCCTCTTGATCTTCATCTTCATCATTTTTAGCCTGATCCTCATCTTGAGTTGGTGGAGATGCTTGCATGAAAGATGATGGTTGATCTTGTGTTTGTGGAGGCTCTTCAGATTCCTTAGGACACACATCCCCAATGGACATGTTCCTTAGCGCGACGCATGGAGCCTCTTCATCATCTAATTCATCAAGATCAACTTGCTCCACTTGGGAGCCATTAGTTTCATCAAACACAATATCACAAGAAACCTCAACTAATCCAGTGGATTTGTTGAAGACTCTATATGCCCTTATGTTTGAGTCATAACCAAGTAAAAAGCCTTCTAGTGCTTTAGGAGCAAATTTAGATTTTCTACCTCTTTTAATAAGAATAAAGCATTTACTCCCAAAGACTCTAAAATATGAAACATTGGGCCTTTTACCAGTGAGGAGTTCATATGATGTCTTCTTGAGGATTCGGTGAAGATATAACCGGTTGATGGAGTAGCAGGCGGTGTTAATCGCCTCAGCCCAAAACCGGTCCGGAGTCTTGTACATATCAAGCATGGTTCTTGCCATGTCCAGTAGAGTTCTATTCTTCCTCTCCACTATACCATTTTGTTAAGGTGTGTAGGGAGAAGAGAACTCATGCTTGATGCCCTCCTCCTCAAGAAATCCTTCAATTTGAGAGTTCTTGAACTCTGTCCCATTATCACTTCTTATCTTTTTTTATCCTTAATCCAAACTCATTTTGAGCCTGTCTCAAGAATCCTTTTAAGGTATCTTGTGTCTAGGATTTTTCCTGCAAAAAGAACACCCAAGTGAAGCGAGAATAATCATCCACAATAACAAGATAGTACTTACTCCCGCTGATGCTTATGTAAGCTATCGGGCCGAATAGATCCATGTGGAGTAGCTCGAGCGGCCTGTCTGTCATCATTATGTTTTTGTGTGGATGGTGAACTCCAACTTGCTTCCCTGCTTGGCATGCGCTACAAACCCTGTCTTTCTCAAAATGAACATTGGTTAGTCCTAAAATGTGCTCTCCCTTTAGAAGCTTGTGAAGATTCTTCATCCCAACATGGGCAAGTCGGTGATGCTAGAGCCAACCCAAGTTAGTCTTAGCAATTAAGCAAGTGTCTAGTTCAGCTTGATTATCATTAAAATCAACTAAGTATAGCTGACCATCTATCACTCCCTTAAAAGCTATTGAATCATCACTTCTTCTAAAGACAGTAACACCTACATCTGTAAATAGACAGTTGTAGCCCATTTTGCAAAATTGAGAAACAGAAAGCAAGTTGTAATCTAAAGAATCTACAAGAAAAACATTGGAAATGGAATGGTCAAGAGGTATAGCTATTTTACCCAAACCTTTGACCAAACCTTGATTTCCATCCCCGAATGTGATGGCTCGTTGGGGATCTTCATTTTTCTCATAGGAGGAGAACATCCTTTTCTCCCCTGTCATGTGGTTTGTGCACCCGCTATCGATTATCCAACTTGAACCACCGGATACATAAACCTACAAAACAATTTTAGGTCTTGTTCTTAGGTACCCAAACGGTCTTAGGTCCTTTCACATTAGAAACAAGCACCTTGGGTACCCAAACACAAGTTTTGGAGCTCTTGTGTTTGCCCCCAACATATTTGGCAACTATTTTGTCTGATTTGTTAGTTAAAACATATGAAGCATCAAAAGTCTTAAAAGAAACATTATGTTCGTTTGATGCAGCAGGAATTTTCTTTCTAGGCAATTTAACATGAGTGGTATGCCTAGAGCTAGAAGCCTCATTTTTTACATAAATGCATGATGAGATATAGAATGAGGTTTCCTAGCATGAATCTTCCTAATTTTGTGCTTAGGATAGTTTGCAGGATATAAAATGTAACCCTCACTATCTTGAACCATGGGAGCCTTGCCCTTCACAAAGTTAGACAATTTCTTAGGGGCATTAAGCTTGACATTGCTCCCCTGTTGGAAACCAATGCCATCCTTAATGCCAGAGCGTCTCCCATTATAAAGCATACTACGAGCAAATTTAAATTTTCCATTCTCTAGTTCATGCTCGGCAATTTTAGTAGTTAATTTAGCTATGTGATCATTTTGATTTTTAATCATGGCAAGTTGATCATCAATAGCTTCAACATTTATATCTCTACATCTAGTGCAAATGGAAACATGCTCGACAGTAGATATAGATGGTTTGCAAGCATTTAATTCTTCTTTCTTAGCATTTAATATGGCATTCTCATTTCTAAGACAGGAAATGGAATCATTGCAAACATTCAATTCTTTAACCTTAGAAACTAAACTAGCATTTTCAGTTCTAAGACTAGAAATTGAATCATGACAAATGCTAAGCTCCTTAGTTAAGTTTTCACATTTTTCTACTTCCTGAGCATAAGCATTTTTCTGTTTAACAAATTTTTTGTTTTCTTTAATGAGGAAGTCCTCTTGGCTTTCCAAGAGTTCATCCTTCTCATTCATGACTTCTATTAATTCATTTAATTTTTTCTTTTGGTTCATGCTAAGGTTGTCAAAGAGAGACATTAAATTATCCTCATTATCACTAGAGCTACCCTCATCACTAGATGTTGTATATTTGGGGTTGGCTCTAGAGTGTACATTCTTCTTGCGTCCTTAGCCATGAGACACTTGTGGCCGACGTTGGGGAAGAGGAGTCCCTTGTTGACGGCGATGTTGGCGGCGTCCTTGTCGGAGGAGGAGTCGGTGGAGCTCTCGTCGGAGTCCCATTCCCGACATATGTGCGCATCACCGCCCATCCTTTTGTAGTATCTCTTCTTCTCCTTCTTCTTCCCCTTCTTGTCTTCGTCCCTGTCACTTTCACTAGAAATTGGACATTTAGCAATAAAGTGACCGGACTTACCACACCAGTAGCACACCCTCTTGGAGCGGGACTTGTAGACCTTCCCCCTTCTTTGCTTGAGGATTTGGCGGAAGCTCTTGATGATGAGCGCCATTTCCTCGTTGTCGAGCTTGGAGGCGTCGATTGGAAGCCTACTTGGTGTAGACTCCTCCTCCTTCTCTTCCGTCGCTTTGAATGCGACGGGTTGCACCTCGGGTGTGGAGGTGGCACCTTTCTCCAATTTAACAATGTGTTTAGAGTCTTTGATCATAAGTTCAAAGCTCACAAACTTGCTAATAACATCCTCGGTAGACATCAGTTTATATCTAGGATCTCCACGTATTAATTGGACTTGAGTGGGATTACGAAATACGAGAGATCTTAGAATAACCTTGACCATTTCATGGTCATCCCACTTGGTGCTCCCAAGGTTGCGCACTTGGTTGACCATCGTCTTGAGCCGGTTGCACATGGCTTGCAGCTCTTCTCCTTTGTTGAGGATGAATCGACCGAGCTCCCCCTTGATCATCTCTCGCTTGGTGATCTTGGTCACCTTGTCCCCTTCGTGCGCGGTTTTGAGGACGTCCCAAATTTCTTTGTCACTCTTTAATCCCTGCACCTTATTAAACTCCTCTCGACACAAGGAGGCGAGGAGTATAGACATGCCTTGGGAGTTAAAGTGCCTAATTTGGCCGGCCTCATCCGAGTCGTAGTCCTTGTCCCCCACCTTAGGTACCTGCGCTCCAAATTCAACAATATCCCAAATGCTTTCGTGGAGTGAGGTTGGATGGTGTCTCATTTTATCACTCCACATACAATAATCTTCACCATCAAAATATGGTGGCTTGCCTAGGTGTACGGAAAGTAATGGAGCGTGCTTTGAAATTCGAGGATAGCATAGGGGCATCTTACTATACTTCTTGCGCTCATGGCACTTAGAAGTGGTGGACGACTTGGAGCTTGATGTGGAGGGTGACGAAGAGTCGGTCTTGTAGTAGACCACCTCCTCCATCTTCTTCTTCTTGTCACCTCTCTAATGCAACTTGATGGAGGAAGAGGATTCCTCCTTGTGTTTGTTGCAGGTCTCCCTTGAGAGAGTCCTTACCGAACTTGCAGACTTGTCGCCGGTCATGATCTCCCTCTTGGCGTGATCTCCAGACATCACTTCGAGTTGGTTAAACTCTTGATGAAGCACTTGTTCTGATACCAATTGAAAGTCGCCTAGAGGGGGGGGGGGTTAATAGGAGAAACCTGAAATTTATAAACTTAAGCAAGCACTAAGGTCAAGGGTTAGCGTTAGAATTAAATTCAAGTTCGAAGAGAGGGGAAAACAAATCAAACAAGAATCAAGGCAAGTGAACACGGTGATTTGTTTTATCGAGGTTCGGTTCCAAAGAACCTAGTCCCCGTTGAGGAGGTAACAAAGACTAGGTCTATTTCAACCCTTTCCCTCTCTCAAACGGTCACTTAGATCGAGTGAGCCTTCTTCCTTAATCTCATGGGTCACTAAGACCCCGCAAGGACCACAACACACTTGCTGTCTCTTGCTTCGCTTACAAAGCACATGAGAATAAGAATGGGAAAAGCAAAAAGGCTAAGCCAAGCAACAAGAGCGACAAGGAACACAAAAACATCCTCTCTCAAGTCCCTAATGGAATTGAGTGGATTTGGAGACTTAGAGAGGATTCAATCTATTTGATGTGTCTTCGAGTGGAGTCTTTTGCTCTTGTATTGAATGAAATGTTTGGAATGCTTGGATTGGATATGAATGAGTTGGTTGGGGGGTATTTATAGCCCCCAACCACTTCCATAGCTGTTGGGAAGGCTGCTGATGATGGTCGCACCGGACAGGCACTGTTCCTTGTCCGGTGTGCCGCCACGTCACTTAACCGTTAGGGTTCTGAGCTGGTCGACCGTTGGAGCTTTTGTCTTCTAGCTGCACCAGACAGTCCGGTGGCACACCGGACAGTTCGGTGCCCCTTCTTACTTTGCTGCTCTGACTTCTACGTGGCACTATGCTACACTGTTCATCCTATCATTCGACCGTTGGCGCGCAGGGAGCTATTGCTCCGCTGGCTCACCGAACAGTCCGGTGGCGCACCGGACAGTCCGGTGAATTATAGCAGAGCACGCCCTGGAATTCCTGAGAGTGGCTGGTTTGGAGTTGTACGGGCATGGTGCACCGGACACTGTCCGGTGGCACACCGAACAGTCCGGTGTGCCAATTTTTAGCACACTCAAGTCCTTTTGCTCCAATAAAATTGTGTCCCTAACTTGGTTCTTTTCTTGGTTTGTGTTGAATCGTATGCACCTGTAATAGATGAATTCTAGATAAACCAGTTAGTCCATGTGTTTGTGTTGATTATTAACCACCAAAATTAATTGCAGGAAATGGTTAACCCAATTTCCATTTCACAAATCCTATTGCTTTTCTAGCAATCTATCCTTCTCATTCAATGCATCAATCAACTCATTATTTTATCTACTTTAGATCTACCTAAGCCCTTAAAAAGATCACTATAATCTACTTCATCATCAGAATCCTCATCATTAGAAGAAGTGTACTTGGAAGCGTCATGAGTACATACCTTCTCCTTAGCCATGAGGCATGTGTGGAGCTCATCGGGCAAGAGGGAGGACTTGTTGAAGGCGGAGGCGGCGAGTTCCTCATCTTCGGAGTCAGATGAAGAGAAGTCCGAATCCCATTCCTTGTCGATGTGCGCCTTAGCCTTCTTCTTCTTATAAAATTTTTTCTTATTCCCTTTCTTGTCTTGGTCCTGGTCATTTTCATTATCGAGACTTACCACACTTGAAGCTTGTACGATTTCCCCTTGATTTGTTCTTGTCGGGGTAGTCCTTGTGTTCCTTCAAGATGGTCTTGAAGTGCCTGATCACAAGCGTTATCTCTTCCTCATTAAGGTCGACCGCCTCAATTTGCGCCACTTTGTTGGGGAGTGCTTTTTTATTGGCCATTGCTTTGAGAGCAACGGATTGTGGCTCATAGTGATGAGGAAGAGGCTCATTGTATTGAATGAAATGTTTGGAATTCTTGGATTGGATATTAATGAGGTGGTTGGGGGTATTTATAGCCCCTAACCACTTCCATAGCCGTTGCCAAGGCTGCTGGCGATGGGCACACCGGACAGTCGGTGCCCCACCGGACATGCACTGTTCCTTGTCCGGTGCGCCGCCACGTCACTTAACCATTAGGGTTCTGAGCTGGTCGACCGTTGGAGCTTTTGTCTTCTAGCTGCACCAGACAGTCCGGTGCCCCTTCTGACTTCGCTGCTCTGACTTCTGCGCGGCACTATGTAGCACTGTTCATCCTTTCAGTCGACCGTTGGCGCGCAGGGAGTCGTTGCTCCGCTGGCTCACCGGACAGTCCGGTGGCGCACCGGACAGTCCGATGAATTATAGCGGAGTGCGCCCTGGAATTCCCGAGAGTGGCTGGTTTGGAGTTGTTCGGGCATGGTGCACCGGACACTGTCCGGTGCGCCAATTTTCAGCACACTCAAGTCCTTTTGCTCCAATAAAATTGTGTCCCTAACTTGGTTCTTTTCTTGGTTTGTGTTGAACCTTATGCACCTGTAATAGATGAATTCTAGATAAACTAGTTAGTCCATGTGTTTGTGTTGATTATCAACCACCAAAATTAATTACAGGAAATGGTTAACCCAATTTCCCTTTCACAAATCCTATTGCTTTTCTAGCAATCTATCCTTCTCATTCAATGCATCAATCAACTCATTATTTTATCTACTTTAGATCTACCTAAGCCCTTAAAAAATCACTATAATTTACTTCATCATCAGAATCCTCATCATTAGAAGAAGTGTTCTTGGAAGTGTCATGTGTACGTACCTTCTTCACCTTAGCCATGAGGCATGTGTGGAGCTCATTGGGCAAGAGGGAGGACTTTTTGAAGGCGGAGGCGGCGAGTTCCTCGTCTTCGGAGTCAGATGAAGAGCAGTCTGAATCCCATTCCTTGTTGATGTGCACCTCAACCTTCTTCTTCTTATAAAATTTCTCCTTATTCCCTTTCTTGTCTTGGTCCTGGTCATTTTCATTATCGAGACTTACCACACTTGAAGCTTGTATGATTTCCCCTTGATTTGTTCTTGTCGGGGTAGTCCATACGTTCCTTCAAGATGGTCTTGAAGTGCCTGATCACAAGCGTTATCTCTTCCTCATTAAGGTCGACCGCCTCAATTTGTGCCACTTTGTCGGGGAGCGCTTTCATATTGGCCGTTGCTTTGAGAGCAACGGATTGTGGCTCATAGTGATGAGGAAGAGGCTCATTGGCAATGTTGTCGATGTACCTAGCCTCCTTGGACATCATTTGCCCACTCACAAATTGTAACATCCTGAATTTGGGGTATAAACTTTCTTCCCTAAATGCCTACCAAATTCAGGTGTTACAATTTGTCTCTCTCTCTCTCCTTTTTTTTCTTTTGAGTAGATTTAGCATAATTTAGTGAGGGATTAATTATTTTACTTTGTCAAAACTATGTGAGTCATGAATTGTTGCATCATGCTGAGCCTAAATTATTCTTTGAATTGATGCACATGTTTGGATCATTTGAATTTGGGTTTGTGATTGAATTTGATTTGAAAACCCTAGAGAAAATAAAATAGAAAAGACACTAGAATTTTAGAAAAATAGGAAAAAGGAAAGCAGCCCAGCCACCCCCTTTCCCCGGCCTTTCGGCCCATCTAGCCCGCTATTGCGCCCGCATCTCTCCTTTTCCCCCGCTCTCGCTGTTAGCTAGGCCCGCCTTGTCGGCGCGGCCGCACCCGTGTTGTGACACCCCAGTGTCACCTAGGGTTCTTCCTTAAGCTAACTTGAACTATTATCACATGTGAACCAAATAGAGGCTTGAACATAAAAAATTAATAACCAAAAGTTTAAAGTGAGTCTTTTCATCTGATGTAAATCTCCTAATCATATCATGAACCTCATGGTAAGAAAAACTCTCAACCCCAAAATTAACCCAAAGTGAACCCTTAAGCACATAAAAGAGAAATTGGAAAAAGGCTTGGGAAAAATACAAGATTTTGGCAAGAACCAAATAACAAAGTTTTAATACACTAAATAACCAACAAAACATAGTAAGAAGGTTTGGCCATTTGGTTTTTCCAAAATTCGCAAAACAACCCTTGAACCAAGGTCCTATGGGGAAATTCAGAATTCTAAATTCTGAAATTCAGAACCCTTTTTCAAGATCAGATGCGTTCCCTGTTTTCCAAAACTCAAAACCATAAAGTCCAAATATCAAAGTAGTGTTAAATTTCCTTGAACACGCTCTAGAAAAATTTGAACTCAAACCAAATTCATTTGGCACGGTTTTGGCACCGCTTGACCTCGGGACCAGGCAATCTGACACTGGCACCTTGGTGACGCTACAACTCTCTGTCCCTAGCCTAAAACTGCGCGACATCCATACATAAACGACAAAGCACAGTCAGGGGAACAAATCCTTCACAGCGATCTTGCCCAAATTCGCGAAGATTTGTGCCCAATCGACATTAGAACTTGGGCAGAAGCAACGGTTCCACGTGTTCGACCGTGGCTGACACCCAGGTTCACGCCCGTTCGTGCACCCTCGCTCCGCAGTGCACGCCCGCGCGCGCTCGTCGGTCCATGACCGCCCGTGCACCGCGCCGTGCCTATAATGCAACCCCAGGTCTCGTCCATACCTCCCCGCGCGCTCTCAAGTCCTGCACAAGCCTAAGTTCGTCGGACTTTGCTTCGAGCACGCTGTGCCACCACCTGCCATCACCACCCGAGCTTCAGCCACCGTGGCCAGCTCCCTCCAGTCGATTCCAAGCCACGCTAGCCCTTCGGTTAGCTTCGCAAGTGGCCCATGAAGCTTTCCAAGCCCTCGGACACGGCAGAACGTCACCGGAAACCCAAGATCGCCCTCACCGGACTTCAGTCACCCGCCTACGCACGTAGACCGAGCAATCCGGTGAGCCATTCTTCAATTCCTCGCACACACACCTTCCTTTATCCCTAGTGAAGCTCTCTGACCCGTTTGATTGGACTATCGTGCCATGAGCAGGTCAGACTCCTCGCTGCCGACGAGCTCCTCCGTCTGCGCACATGGACCGGCCGACTCCGGCCATCCCCGACGGCGACCCACACATCGCTGTGATCCTCAAGACCTCCCCTACGCCCTCGACCACCTCACCGGAGCAGCCTCGCTACCGGTAAGCCCCTCCGCCCCTTTCTTCCTCCGCGTCCACTGTTCCATTAGGGAAGGACCTCGGGTTCGATTTCCAGAAACCCTAGGGGGTTTTCTGCAGAGCCGTAGACTCAAATGAATAGTGCCCCGGGGACCTATCTGTGATTCCTTTAAGAACTTTCGCCAGGGACCCTAGTGCAAAACTGTATTTCCTTTATCCATTTCTAATTAACCTTTTTAAATTCAGCAGGGAACTTAGAAACTTTATATCTTGAGTTAGATTCAACCAAATTTAACCAAACCAATTTGCTGAATTCAAAATATTATGGACTATCAATTAAAAATAATGAACCCCATGCTTCCTGTGTTAAATTTTAGGATTTAGAATTAATTAAGGAAAATGACCAAACCTTATTAAATTAAAGAAAATTAGTTATGCTTCTGTGCTGAACTTAGGAAAAATTGTAGATGCTCAAACATCATTTAGGCACTGTTTAAAAATAGTGAGCACCCCAGTATTGAAAGTTTAAGTAAGATTATCCAATAAAAGCCATTTTTGCCTAAAACTTAAGAAAATCATAAAGGTATTAGAAAGTAATGAATAGTGACTGCAATTATTTTTCCTAGCCTATTTAAGTAACAGAGAACCTAGGAAAAATAAAGGGACCCCTAGTTTAGAACAGAATCAAAGTGAAATGTTTTATTTAGCATTATTCCAACTAGAAAATAATTATTAGAATTATAAAAGCAAATCCTAAATTGCTAATAAAAATCCATTGGACTTGTAACCACTAGAACCCCACTACAAAAATGATAAACATCCCAGCCCATCATTTTAAGTAGGGTAAACAAATAGAACTTGATATTAAGCCATATTTCTATTAAATCATCAGTAAGCCAAAAAAAAATGTGCAACACTGGGCAAATAAATTTTTACTAGATTAATAATGAAGTAGGCCACCAGAGAAAAATACAAAACCCAATTGAAAGCTACCAATAATACCTATTGCCAATACTTCATGAGAAAGGCCATTTAATCTAATTAATTCCTACCACCCTTCCCTTAAGCAAAAAGATGCCAAACTTCAGAATGATTGCTCTTGCACAAAGAAGAAGCTAGAAAAAATCAGAAATCTGTTGTTTGATATTTTCAGATATAGTGGTAGTAGAAAGCACCCCTTGGCTAGAAACATTTTAAAATCACAAGAAAATAACTAATAAGTATTAGTGGCTAAAAATTTGTACAAAGTCATATTATAACATCTAGATGCCACCAAAAATATGTCTTAGAGAATAACTCACTGTTAAAAAGGAGGTGTAGTTCAAAACACCCCTTCTGCCCTAATATTTGATAATTTTATACAGAGAGAACCCCTCACTGTTTAAGCCCCAAATTTTGAGACAGAGAATTATACACCAGTAAGAAGCCACTATAATTTTTACAGAATTTGTGAAAATTATTTATATAACTTATAGTTCAAACCCACCTTAAAAGCATAAAGGAAATAAGAAGAAAGGTAAATAATAAACCTCGCTCCAATAAATTCAACTAGAAATCTGGATGAATTCTCACGGGGACATTAAAAAGAATTTAATGGAACACCAAAATAGACTTACCGCTTAGTCAACTAAGCTTAACCCTGAATTGTTAAGTATACTCCAAGAACCTTCAAGTAGCAAGCTTAAGCTCTACCTCGTAGTTTAAAGTGCTAGCTTTCATATCATGTCATGCATGTATCTTACTCATTGCATTCCTTAGACTACAATCTAGCTGACGGAGAGTACATGCTCATCCACGAGCAAGGAGCTAGTCCACGAGGAAGACCAGGAGCAAGCTCCCGAGACTGCCATTGAAGATCTCCCCGCAGCCCCAGCATCTGAAGGCAAGCCCCGGTTTTATGCATAACCGTATTTATATATGCTACTTTACTACACTTAATGTTTGTAGGCTTGTAATGTGCACTTAAGTGTAGGAGTTGCTTGAAACCTCTAGTTGCATGAACTTAGGATTCCTTTTTGAGATTGATACTAGTATGCTAGGTCGAGTAGCTGCTATGCTAATCAGGATCTCGGTAGAAGTCGAGTGATTTTTCTAGCACTCGCGCGAGGTCAAGAATTGATTGTATTCATCTTGATAACGGGATCTATGATGGTCTATGGACTTAGATCCAGGGTGGATGCCTTGTTCATGAGACGGGAAAAGGAATTAAGGATTAAGGTGTGGATACCTGAGTCAAGCGTTTGAACGTACTAAACACATGTCGGGAAATATGGTAACCGATAAACTTAGTACCTTAGTGAAGCTGGGCACGGGCTTTATCCCTCACTTATCCTAAGACTGGGTCTCCCATGCTAGCTATGGTGGGTACAAGTGTGGTCACTGCATGGCGGCAGCCGGGGTTAGTGGAGCATTGTATGCCAAGGCGGTGAGCCCTTGTCGCTAACGGGGAATCGATGGGGATGGTTGACGTGTGTGGGGACGGAGTGTCCCTACATGTCGTGTGTTTAGGTTTACCTTGCAAGGTTAAAACTCGATTCAAATCGTCTGCTTCTCGTAGCTAATGAGACTGCTTGACCCCTTGCACTACATTGAGTAAGAAGTGAAATGAGGTTTACATGAGATAACTTGTTGATTGCACTAAATGCTTGCTACCAAGTATGCTTAGAAGGAGCAAACTTAGCTAAGATAATGATACTAGAAACTGAAAAGCTAAAAATTGATCTTAGACTCAGCTAGTGCTTTTGGCAAACCAAACCTCTCAGCTAAACAGCTGCATGGTCTAGAGGTAGAGGAGTAGATTCCTCACACCGGGTAAGTCTAGCTGAGTATTAGTATACTCAGCCTTGCTTGTGGCATAATTTTTGCAGGTACGCTTCAGGATATGGTTGATGGTGTAACTTGGCCTACCACCCTGCCACCGGGTTGGACGGTCGAGTGGGATGCTGCTCCAGCAGGAGAGGAGCAGGAGGAGTAGTGGGCCAGGCCTTGCCCAATCCCTCGCTACCGACGATATCGATTATCTGCTGCATCTTATTTTGTGAACTTTACCAGCAACTTGAGAAACTTCGATTTATGTAATAATTCAGTACTTTAATTTGAGGTTCTCCTGTTTTATTGTATTTCTTCTATGACTCGCCATCGAGTGAGTATGTGGTATTTGATCCTGGTTAAGTGGCTTTATCAGACTAGATCTGAGGGACTGACGGGTTATTTCCATTTAAGTGTGTTACAGCCCCTGAGGCGTGACTTAGGCGCTTAAGCTAGAATAATTCGGGCGGTTCTGCCATAGCTGGTATCGGAGCAAATACCACCACAGAGAAGGACAATAAACCATGAATACCAATTTTCAAAATCTAAAACTTGCTTAGAAACCAATAAGAATCGTCAGGACTAGACCGCTAGACCTAGGACGAAAGGCCTTAGGAATAGGGGGAGAAATAGGTGGCTAATTAAGTAGGCCCTGTGGGCCAGTGTGTAGATTTTTAAAGGATGCCCTAGGAGCACCCCTTTTATTCGGAGAGGAGACATTATTTTCAGCATGCATGCATTATGAAATTAAAAAGATTAAGAACTGAAGAAGTAAAATTTGTGCTAACCCGCTTCCTTTTTAAACCACTCAGGCTCTTTTATTTTATCCCTTCCACCATAATCTTTACATCTGATCCCCTTCTGCAGATGAATTCACCCACCCCCGCCAGTGGAGGAGACACTCGTTTCAGCTCTGACTTCCTTTCTCACGATGGCTTTCCTTCCATCTTGTGGGAAGTGCTTAGCTCTGCCGGTTACCCTACGCCCCCTTTGTACACGGTGCAGTTGTACGAGGAGCATCGGGTACCTCGTTGTCGAGTCTGGCTGACTTTGGAGACTCATCCCCTTCAGCTGGGTTGGCGTTCTCTTGACTCCGAGATGATTGGATTCAGGATGGACGACACCAATGAAGCAGCAGCCATGAAGACTCTGACAACTTTCTATGGCTACCATCCCCTAGAGATGGTGATGCACCCTTTGGGACTCTTCCCTACTGAGAAGAAGGATGACCCCATGTGGTGTAACTGTGTGAGCCATGTGAAGGATGTGTGGGCAATGCATCCCAACTTGGTTGGGAGAGTCACTGTTCAGTGCATGAGTATGTTGTACCGCCTTCAGGCTTTGCAGAGCAATGCCATGGCACATCTTGCTAACATCGCTCAAACCACCAAGCTCACCCTCGGCAGCCGAGAAGACTTTGTGGTCGACTTGTCCTTCGAGTTAGTGGAGAAGGATCTACAGGTGGAAAGGCTGAGCCAGCGCATTACCACCTTGGAGTAGCAGGTGGAGATCTGAGATAACACCATTGATGTCTTGGAAAACCAGCTCCATGATGTGCAGCGAGAACTTGAAGAAGCTAATGACCACCTGGACATCCACCACTTAGAGATGGAGGCCAATGAGGCCGGAAGCGAGGGAGAAGAGGCTCTCGAGGAGTTAGGACCAGCCCCTGGTGCCAATGGGACTACCTCTATGATGCCCCCTTCACCCGCATCCAGTGTCGCTTCCACCGCTCAGGGTTGATTAGTCATTTTGACTTCTTAGAGGATGAAAAACAAAGCGAGCTTAGTAATGATAGATTTTAGACTAGGCTTACGGGTATCTTCCCCTAATTAATGTAACCCTTGAGAACCTTTGAGATCTGTGGGATGTTGTAACCATGTTATCTTCATTTCGAACTTGATGTTATGATTATGGCAAATTTCTTTCCATATAAGATAATAGCATATTGTTCGAACTTGTGAATTGGGATAACATTGGCGACAATCTCTGTTTTCAGATGGCAGCTAGGCAGCGTCGCGGGCATAACAAGCAAGTTCCCCGCCACCTCCTCCAGCTCCCACAGTGCAGGAGCTTATGGCCCAGCAAAATGAGATTCTACGACAGCTCTTGTAGCTCCAGCCCCACCCTCAGCAGTATGGTGGAGGCCAGCAGCAGCGACCTCCGGCAGCGGCAACCTACCAGGAGTTCCTGAGTACGCAGCCGCCCTTGTTCACCAAGGCAGAGGATCCGTTGGATGCCGACGTGTGGCTCCGCATCGTGGAATCCAAGTTTCCTCTCCTCACGGGAGACTGCCTTGATGATGCCAAGACTCGCTTCGCCGCGCAGCAGCTTCGTGGATCTGCTCGGACTTGGTGGGACAACTTCCGTGCTATTCTACCTGCTAATCGTGAAGTGTCTTGGGAGGAATTCAAGACCGCTTTCAGAGGGCACCACATTCCAGCAGGAATTCTTGATAGCAAGCTGAATGAGTTTCTAGCACTCAATCAAGGAACCCGCACGGTATTGCAGTACACCCAGGCCTTCAACGACTTGTGCCAGTATGCAGGTTATCATGCTGATTCCGACGAGAAGAAGCGAGACCGCTTCCGCAGGGGTCTCAACACCAAGCTGCGGGAACGTCTCAACACTGTCCGGGCTGATAGCTTCAATGAGTTGGTCAACCTGGCCATCTCCCAAGAAGACTGTATTGTAGCTCACCGGGTAGAAAAGAAGAGAAAGGCGCCGATGGCAGCACCATCCGCTCAGGCCCAGAGGTTCAGGATTGTTTCTCACAATCAGAGCAGGGGATTTCAGCAGCAGGCAGGCAGATGGGTGATCAGGCCACCTCAGCAGCAGCAGCCGGCACCCACTCGTTTTCCAGCTCCCACTCCAAAAAGCAATCAGCCTCCACAGTAGCAGCAGTTTCGCCAGGGCAATGGGAACAAGTGCTTCACTTGTGGTAATGTGGGCCACTATGCCAAGAATTGCCCAAGAAACCAGCAGAAGCAGATGCCAGCACCAAATCAAGACAAGGAAAGAAGGCAGAAGGTGCAAGTCAGGCAAGGGAAGCTCAACTTCACTACTCTTGAGGAGTTACCTGAGGGAGCCCCCATCATGACTGGTATCTTTTCAGTTTTTAATCAACCTGCTTTAATTCTGTTTGATTCTGGTGCATCTCATAGTTTCATTAGCCTGAAGTTCAGTGATAAATGTCAATTGCCTTTCTGTCATGCAAAAGGGTCGTTCATAATAGCCACACCTAGGGGTAAAACAACAACCAACCAATTGATCCGAAGTGTTCCTATTCAACTGGGAAGCCACATTATCAAAACCACCCTTCTTGTGTTGGGTTTGGAAAATGTGGATATTATTCTGGGCATTAATTGGATGACCCTACACCAAGTAGTGCTAGGATGTAGCCAGCCGCATTGTGGAAGTCAATTCCCCGATCTGTGGGAGTTTCACCTTGTTTCTGCCCTGTCAAGACTCTACTCAGTCATGTGCTTTTGCGATGACGGAGTTACCTCTAAAGAAGATCCCAGTGGTCTGTGAGTATGCAGATGTCTTTCCTGATGAATTGCCGGGAATGCCACCAGACCGGGAGATTGAATTCGCCATCGAATTGCAACCAGGAACAGCACCTATTTCCAAGAGGCCTTACCGGATGCCACCCGCTGTGTTGGCAGAATTAAAGAAGCAATTGCAAGAATTGCTGGACAAGGGTTTTATTCGCCCAAGTACTTCGCCTTGGGGATGTCTAGCCTTGTTTGTGAAAAAGAAAGATGAAAGCTTGAGGCTGTGCATAGATTACCACCCACTTAATGCGGTGACTATCAAGAACAAGTATCCTTTGCCTCGTATTGATGTTCTTTTCGATCAGTTGGTCGGAGCCAAAGTGTTTTCAAAGATAGACCTTCGCTCCGGCTATCATCAGATCAAGATACGGGCAAGTGATGTTCTGAAGACAGCTTTCTCGACTAGATATGGGTTGTATGAATTCTTGGTGATGTCTTTTGGGCTGACTAATGCGCCAACATATTTCATGTATCTGATGAATTCTATTTTCATGCCTGAATTGGACAAATTCGTAGTGGTTTTCGTCGATGATATCCTGGTGTACTCAAAGAACGAAGAAGAACATGTTGGGCATTTGCGTGTAGTGCTTCAATGTCTGCGAGAGCACCACCTTTATGCCAAATTGTCAAAATGTGATTTTTGCCTAAAGGATATTAAATTCTTGGGTCACACTATCTCTCAGGCAGGCATAGCTGTTGATCTTGAAAAGGTGCAAGAGGTGATGAACTGGAAGCCACCAACGACTGCCCGTTAGATTCGGAGTTTTCTGGGATTAGCTGGTTATTACCGAAGATTCATTCCAGATTTCTCTCGGATTGTGAAGCCCATAACTGAGCTACTGAAGAAGGAAGCCAAGTTTGTTTGGGGTCATAAGTGTGAAGATGCCTTCCATGCATTAAGGCAACATCTGACCACAGCACCGGTGTTAGCGCAACCCGACAGCAGCAAGCCATTTGATGTGTACTGTGATGCCTCTGGCACTGGACTAGGTTGTGTCTTGATGCAAGGCAACCGAGTCATTGCTTATGCATCAAGAGCACTCAGGCCTCATGAGGAAAATTATCCCACTCATGACCTGGAGTTGGCAGTCGTGGTTCATGCATTAAAAATATGGAGGCACTATTTGATGGGAACCCACTGCAACATCTTCACTAATCATAAGAGCCTTAAGTATATCTTTACTCAGGCTGATCTGAACATGAGGCAGAGAAGATGTCTAGAGCTGATCAAGGATTATGACCTGGAGGTACATTATCACCCAGGAAAAGCCAATGTAGTAGCCGATGCCTTGAGTCGGAAGTTGCAATGCAACAGTGTCAGGATGGATTCTCGCATTGACACCTTGTGTAATGAGTTGAGCAAGATGAAGATTGAAGTAATTCCTTCTGGTGCTTTGTCTCACATTTCTATTGAGCCAGCTTTGCAAGACCAGATCATCATGGCCCAGCTCAGTGACAAGGGAGTACTGATTATCAAGGAGAATCTCCATCAGAAGACCGAGAAGTATAAATGTTTCCACCATGATGGAAAGGGTATATTGTGGTTTGAAGGCAGATTGGTAGTTCCTAAAAATAGGGATCTCAGGAAGAGGATCTTGGATGAGGCCCATCTCTCCAAATTCTCCATGCATCCAGGGAGCACCAAAATGTACCATGATTTGAAGCCCTTGTATTGGTGGACCAAAATGAAGAGGGAGATAGCCCAATATATATCGGAATGTGACACCTGTCAGAGGATAAAAGCAAGCCACTTGAAATCAGCTGGAGCTTTGCAACCCCTGTCTATACCTTCGTGGAAATGGGATGACATTAGCATGGATTTCATTGTGGGTCTGCCCAACACCTCTCATCATCATGATTCAATTTGGGTTATTGTGGACCGACTAACGAAAGTGGCACATTTTCTCCCTATGCACACCACTGATAAGGCTCAAAAGTATGCAGAGTTGTACATTGACCGGATCGTGTGTTTGCACAGATTGCCTCGGACCATTGTTTCTGACCGAGGAGCCCAATTTGTTGCCAGATTTTGGGAACAACTGCAAGAGTCTTTGGGAACCAAGCTAATCAGAAGTTCAGCTTACCACCCACAGACTGATGGTCAGACCGAGAGGGTGAATCAAATTCTTGAAGATATGCTGAGAGCTTGTGCAATCGATTGTGGCAAGAACTGGGATAGGCACCTCTCCTTGGCAGAGTTTGCTTATAACAACAGTTATCAATCCAGCCTAAGGATGGCACCCTTTGAAGCCCTCTATTGAAGAAGGTGTAGGACACCACTCAATTGGTCTCAGCCTGGAGAGAGAGAAGTTTTCAGACCTGACTTAGTGACTGAAGCCGAAAGGAAGGTTAAACTAATAAGGAAGAATCTAGAAGTTGCTCAAGCCAGGCAGAAGAGTTACCATGATAAGAGGAGGAAACCTCTCCAGTTTGAGGTGGGAGATTTCGTGTATTTGAAAGTATCACCCACCAAGGGATTGCAGAGATTCGAGATCAAAGGCAAGTTAGCCCCTCATTACATTGGACCTTATGAGATCATAGAAGCATGTGGACCCGTGGCATACAAACTGAAGCTACCTCCAAAACTATTTGCCATCCACATTGTGTTCCATGTATCCCAGCTGAAGAAGTGTGTTCGATTGCCGATTGAGATCATAGCAGAACCAGAATTGGAGATAGAGCCAGATCTATCATACCAGGAGTACCCTTTCAAGGTTCTGGATTGTAAAGAAAGATCAACTCGGGCTAAATCGATCAAGATGTATAAGGTCCAATGGAGTAATCACTCAGAGGAAGAGGCTACTTGGGAGACTGAGGAATTTCTGCGTTCCAACTTCCCCGATTGCCTACCTAAGGAAATTGGTACGTAATCATGCCCAACCCCTCCCCTGCCCTTCGAATCTAAAATTTAGAGAAATGATCTTAAATTAGAATGAAGTAATTGCTAAACTAAAGATAAAAGGACTTCCTTCTAAAGTTGCAAAGAGAATGACATTCGAAGAGCAGTTTGTCTTAATAAATAAAGCACCCACTTCAAGCAAGTCTCACCCTTCGCTTCACCCCGGGAGGACCCTGACCCGAATCTTGGAGCGAGATTCCTTTAAGGGGGGAAGGCTGTGACACCCCAGTGTCACCTAGGATTCTTCCTTAAGCTAACTTGAACTATTATCACATGTGAACCAAATAGAGGCATGAACATCAAAAATTAATAACCAAAAGTTTAAAGTGAGTCTTTTCATCTGATGTAAATCTCCTAATCATATCATGAACCTCATGGTAAGAAAAACTCTCAACCCCAAAATTAACCTGTAACGCCCCGAATTTTGCAGTCGAATTTTTTCTTTTCTTTACTCGCCAAAATTCGGGCGTTACCTTTTCTTTTTCTTTTTCCCCTCGCTAAACCTTGATCTTTTCCAAAGTTAGCGGGATTCGGTTTGGAATTCCCGTGTAAAGAAAACCATAAAACTGTTTTATGTTGTTTGATGCACCATGCCGAACTATGCATTCTTTGATTGTTTGAAAGTGCAAATGCATTCATCTAGGAAGATCGGATTTCGAAAAAAGGAGAAAATCTTTTCTTTTTTTTTCTTTCTCTTTCCCTCCCTCCTCTTTTTCTCTCTCTCCCGCGCCGTGGGCCGACCCCGGCCGGCCCAGCCGCCCCTGCGCGCCCCCCTCTTGGGCCTGGATAGGCCCAGCCGCCCCCCCACCCCCTCTTTTTTTCCCCAATTCCCTCTCTCTCTCTCTCCCTCTCATTCTCCCTCCCCACCCTAAGCAACCGCCCCTACCCGCCCCCTGCCCTAGCGCCGCCGCCCTCGCCGTCGGCCGCCCATCGCCGGTGAGCCCCCTTCCCCCCTCCTCCCTCCCCCCTCCCTCTCCCCTCCTCTCCCCCTCCCCGTCCGGCCATGGCCCGGCCACCCTTGGCCGCGCCCCCGGCCGCCCCAGCCGCCCGCCTGGCCGCCCTGGCCGCGCGCCCGCTTGGCCGCCTGGCCGGCTCAGCCGCCCTGGCCGCCCGGTTCGGCCGCCCGGCCGCCCAGCTCGGCCGCCCGCGCCCGCGCCCGCGCCCAGCTCGGCCGCCCTGCCTAGGGCCGGTTCAACCGCCCTAGGGCCGGTTCAACCGCCCCCCCTGTTTTTTTTATTTTATTTTATTTACTTTCTGTGATCATAGCTATTTTATTTTAGGTAGGCTAATCATTGTTCATGCTATTGAAATAGGAAGTTTAATTTAGAATTTCGTTGCGCTAGTTGATTCATTTAGTTAATTGTTTATCTCGTTCAATATTGATCAACTTAAAATGATTAGGTTTCCATTAGTGTATATAACAGAATTCTTTTGTTAAGAACCAATTGTAACTGATTATTAGTGCATAAGCTTTAACCCCCTGCGAGACCCTTTCCCCGTTTCTTTTTAACCATAACAAATGCGATATCGAATGTCATACTTGATGCATATTCACTCTACTTGTTCCCTTGTATGGTGTACTGTTCTTTTGTATTAAATATGTGGATGTATGTATGTTTGCGCTCGCATAGAGAACGATCCGGTCGAAGAGCCCGAGGAATTCGCAGGAGAAGCCCCTGAGCAGCAGTCGGTTGGTGGAGGCAAGTGTCCTTTGACCTATCTCTGTCCTATTCATTCTTTAATTCACCTCCCGCATTACACATTTATACCTAAGGATTTACTAGCTTTTGTTATCCATGTCCTTGTTTACCTATTTGGGTCGGATTATTACCGCTTAGTCTGATGCTATTGCTCAACTCTAATCAATGAACATGATGTGATTATCTATGATACGCTGTTTTCCCTTCTTATTTATGATTATATTTGTGACCTTCAAGGGGACTCGAGCGGTTTCTCGAGTGCCTCTCCGTAAGGACCTGTTCAATGGATGACCGCCCGGGAAAACAGTGCAACCATGAGGGTGGAATGGGACGCCCTTAGCTGAATAATTAGAGGAACCGGGGTGTAGTTCGCTTCGCCGTCGTGCCGTCAATGGGGCTCGGTGTATGCGGCTCGCTCTGCCAAGGTTGATTTGTCCCTTGGGGAGGAGTGCGGTACATTTAGGAAACCTAACGGGCGGCTACAGCCTCGGGGAATCTTTGTAAAGGCTACGTAGTGATGCCCTGCTGGACCACCTAGGTAGTGGTCAATGGGGAGTCGCTCTCTTCGGGCAGAAAGGGAATCACGGCTTGTGGGTAAAGTGCACAACCTCTGCAGAGTGTTATGAAACTGATATATCAGCCGTGCTCACGGTTATGAGCGGCCAAGGGAGCTCCAGAGATTAGTGATACTTGATCAGAGACACTTTGGTACAGGTGGCAATGAGATTGATGGTTCTGACTATGATTATGGTATTGGTAAGTGGTATTCTTTCCGTTTGGAAAGGATACATTGGGCTAATAACTTGGGTTAATGTTAAAACCTGGCTCTCTACTAGTAAGTAATAACCTGACCAACTAAAAGCAACTGCTTGACTTATCCCCACATAAAGCTAGTCCACTACAGCCAAACGGGATGCTTGCTGAGTATGTTGATGTGTACTCACCCTTGCTCTACACACCAAACCCCCCCAGGTTGTCAGCATTGCAACCACTGCTCAGGAGAAGATGAAGCTGTGGAAGGAGACTTCCAGGAGTTCCAAGACTACGACGAGTTCTAGGTGTGGGTTAGCGGCAACCCCCAGTCGGCTGCCTGTGAAGGCCGCGTTATCTACGTTTCTTTTCCGCACTTTGATTTATTGTAAGAAATATATGGACGTCTCAGACGTATGATGTAATCGACTATTATTTCCCCTTTTAATACTATTTGAGCACTGTGTGATGATATCCATGTTATGTAACTGCTGTGTACGTGAATAACTGATCCTGGCACGTACATGGTTCGCATTCGGTTTGCCTTCTAAAACCGGGTGTGACATAAGTGGTATCAAAGCCGTGCTGACTGTAGGACCGCTAACCTAGAGTAGAATGGTCGTTTTAAGGATTATAGACCTCTGTCCTTGCCTTGACTTTGATATCCCTTCAAAAGTTGGTCCTACTGACCAAACCTATGTTCTACTATATATTATACCTTGCTGAAAATTTTGTTTTATTCTGATCCTTCATTTATTTATGATTCATTACTTGCTGGTCATATTAATTCTGTTCTCACCCTTTTGCTTGCGATGTCTTTTGTAGATGGCTCGACTTAGACACACTGCACGAAAGTCCATCATCCCCTTCTTACCCTCCCGCCTTGCTGAGCGCCCGCTTCGCTGTCCCGTGGCCGGACAGTCCAGCCACTTGGAGAGACTGCACCACCGCCTGCATGAGGAGCAGGAACGTCGACGACAGGAGCAGCAGGGCTCTTCCTTCTCGCTCCAGCAGGAGATAGAGTCTGTGAGGAGCTGCTCTCCTGTGCTTCCCCTGGAGGCGCCCCCTGCACCACCACTGGGCGCCCCAGCTTCTGGAGTAGCTGTTGGAGGAGACCCAGACGACGGAGATGGCGACGACAGCTTGAGCCACGACATCGACTTCCCTGCTGACCATGAGCCGGAAGGATGGGTTGCTCGACCCATCACTCGCGACGCTGCTCGCGGGTGTCACTTCCACGACGCGCTCGACACCCTGCTACGTCGGGCACTTGACCGGCGTACTTGGTCCATCGAGTATCGCTGTGTGGTCTACCAGCATAGTCGCGGGGTCTACCCGGACCGCTGGGAGGCGACCTGTTTGGTGCGCCGTCCGGAGAACAGTCTCCAGGGCGCGGAGGCTTGCTCAGAGCACTATTCTATCTCTGAGCGGGACTCAGCTGAGGCAGCCATGCAGGATGCTGCACGGCGTGCGCTTTCGCACTACTGCTCGGTTCTCGGTGGGGTAGCTGACGGTCTCGACCTGAAGTATTACCCCCGCCGTCCATCTGGCAGCACAGGAGGCGTGATTGTTTCACCTGCTGGTGAGGACAATCCTAGGTTGAGCAGCACAGTCAACCTAGCCGCCGTGCTAAACACGGAGCTGGACCATGCATTAGACGAGCTGAGTAGGGCTCGTGCTGAGATCGCCCTGCTGCGGGCTGAGCGCGCGGAGCGTCGTCACTTGGATGATGGTTCCCCCGCCCCCGTTGGGACTCAGCACCCGTACCGCTCACCTCGGCGTGGACGCCAGTCTTATGGCAATCCCGACTGCAAGACCAAGATAAATCTAGAACCATAGATCGTTAGAGTTGGATCTTGTAATTAATACGAAATATACATACATAGAAGCTTCAGTCTTAGCGTTAGTCTCGGTCTTAGTTAGTCTTAGTTAGACAGGGTAGTTTGCTATATCCTGTGCATTTATGATTGTCATGATGAACTATGTTTGGTTTGGATCTTTGTAATGATCGTCACCAGAGTGTGGGTATCCCCTGTATTTTGGCTTACCTATTATGTCAATGGAATTAGTTATATAGTTGGGAAAACCTTTATTCCACTTTCCTCTTTATCTGAGAAGCTGTGTGGTCTGTGTTGGAGATCAGTGAAGATGCTCATCTGTTCAGTGCTGTTGGAGAATTCTATACTCTTTTCTTATGCTGCAAGATTTGCCAGATCAGTTCTGATGTGTGGTTGCGTTCTGCAGATGTCAGAGAACAGGCGCAGAGGAGGAAGGCGTGCTCAGCAGGAGCAAGCCGGTCAGCAAGATGAGGCGCCCTAGCAGCAGCAGCTGCCGCCCCCGCCCCCGATGTCCATCGAGCAGATGTTTCTGATGCAGACTCAGGCAGTTCAAGCCATCGGTCAGACTCTGGCCGCCATTCAGCAGCAGCAGCAGCAGGCACCACCTCAGCCTCAGATGCCCAGAGACAAGCGCGCTGAATTCATGAGAGGTCATCCCCCAACGTTCGCTCACTCTTCTGACCCCATGGATGCTGAAGATTGGCTGCGCACTGTGGAGCGGGAGTTGCATACCGCTCAGTGTGATGACAGGGAGAAAGTCTTGTATGGTCCCCGTCTGTTGAGAGGAGCAGCCCAATCATGGTGGGAGTCTTACCTCGCCACCCATGCCGACCCCGACACCATCACCTGGGAAGAATTCAGAGGTAGCTTTCGTCAGTACCATGTGCCTGCAGGTCTGATGACAGTGAAGAAGGAGGAGTTCCTGGCCCTTAAGCAAGGGTCAACATCTGTCAGTGAGTACCGGGACAGGTTTCTGCAGTTGTCTCGCTATGCTCCTGAAGATGTCAACACTGACGCCAAGCGACAGTACCGTTTTCTGAGAGGCTTGGTCGACCCCCTGCAATATCAGTTGATGAATCACACCTTCCCGACATTCCAGCACTTGATTGACAGAGCAATCATGACAGAAAGGAAGCGTAAGGAGATGGAGGATCGTAAGCGCAAGATCAGTGGACCCCAGCCTGGAAGCAGCAGCCGTCCCCGTTTTTCAGGCAATCAACCTCAGCAGTTCAGGCAGAACCAGCGTCCACCTCAGCAGCATCAGCAGCGTCAGCAGTATCAGCAGTTCCAAAGGCAGTACCCTCAGCAGCAGTACCAGAACCGTCAGAGCAAACAGTTAGGAGGAGGTCAGTTTCAGAGGCAGAATCAGCAGACACCTCGTCTTCCTGCCCCCGCAACTCAGCAGAACAATCAGGCAGCACCAGCTCAGGTTGGAAACAGAGCATGTTTCCACTGTGGAGAGCAAGGCCACTGGGTGATGCAATGTCCGAAGAAAGCAGCCCAGCAGCAGTCAGGCCCCAATGCCCCGGCAAAACAGAATGTGTCTCAGCCTGGAGCAGGCAACCGCTCTCAGCCGCGCTATAATCATGGAAGACTGAACCACTTGGAGGCTGAAGCAGTTCAGGAGACCCCCGACATGATAGTAGGTATGTTCCCAGTCGACTCCCATATTGCAGAAGTGTTATTTGATACTGGAGCAACGCATTCTTTCATTACTGCATCATGGGTAGAAGCACATAATCTTCCAATTACTACCATGTCAACCCCTATTCAAATTGACTCAGCTGGTGGTAGAATTCGAGCTGATAGCATATGTTTGGGTGTAAGTGTGAAAATAAGGGGGATAGCGTTTCCCGCTAATCTCATAGTAATGGGTACTCAGGGAATAGATGTCATCCTAGGGATGAATTGGCTAGATAAGTATCAGGCAGTTATCAGTTGTGATCAAAGGACAATCAAGTTGGTGTCCCCACTAGGAGAGGAAGTGGTGACCGAGTTAGTCCCGCCTGAGCCGAAGAAAGGAAGTTGTTATCAGATGGCTGTCGATAGCAGTGAAGCAGACCCAATTGAGAGTATCAAGGTTGTGTCTGAATTCCCAGATGTGTTTCCAAAGGACTTACCGGGTATGCCACCAGAGCGGAAAGTTGAGTTTGCCATAGAGCTTCTTCCTGGAACCGCCCCTATCTTTAAGAGAGCTTACAGAATATCTGGACAAGAGTTGGTTGAGCTTAAGAAGCAGATTGATGAGCTGTCAGAGAAAGGTTACATCCGGCCAAGCACCTCGCCTTGGTCCGCCCCTGTCCTGTTTGTGGAGAAGAAAGATGGCACCAAAAGGATGTGTATCGATTATCGAGCTTTGAATGAAGTCACGATCAAGAACAAGTATCCCTTGCCCAGAATAGAAGATCTGTTCGACCAGTTGAGAGGAGCCAGTGTGTTCTCCAAGATTGATATGAGGTCAGGTTATCATCAGCTCAGGATCCGACCTTCGGATATTCCGAAGACGGCATTCATTACCAAGTATGGTTTGTATGAGTTCACAGTGATGTCTTTTGGTTTGACCAATGCGCCAGCGTTCTTTATGAACTTGATGAACAGTGTATTCATGGATTATCTCGATAAGTTTGTGGTGGTATTCATTGATGACATTCTGGTTTATTCTCAAAGCGAAGAAAAACATGCAGATCATTTGAGGATGGTATTGCAGAGATTGCGAGAGCACCAGTTGTATGCAAAGTTGAGCAAGTGTGAGTTCTGGATCAGTGAAGTCCTGTTCTTGGGTCACATAATCAACGAAGAAGGATTGGCTGTGGATCCGAAGAAAGTGGCAGACATTCTGAACTGGAAAGCGCCAACAGGATGCTCGAGGAATCAAGAGCTTCATTGGAATGGCCGGATATTATCGGCGATTCATTGAAGGGTTTTCGAAGATTGCGAAACCAATGACAGCGTTGCTAGGCAACAAGGTTGAGTTCAAGTGGACCCAGAAATGCCAAGAGGCCTTCGAAGCGCTGAAAGAGAAGTTGACAACAGCGCCTGTCCTAGTCTTGCCTGATGTGCACAAGCCCTTCTCTGTGTATTGTGATGCTTGTTACACAGGTTTGGGATGCGTGTTGATGCAAGAGGGAAGAGTTGTGGCTTATTCGTCCCGACAGCTGAAGGTTCATGAGAAGAATTACCCAATCCATGATCTAGAGTTGGCAGCAGTGGTTCACGCACTGAAGACATGGAGGCACTATCTGTATGGACAGAAATGCGATGTTTACACAGATCACAAGAGTCTTAAGTACATATTCACTCAGTCAGAATTGAATATGAGGCAGCGAAGATGGTTAGAGTTGATCAAAGACTATGAGTTGGAGATTCATTACCATCCAGGCAAAGCAAACGTAGTGGCAGATGCTTTGAGCAGAAAGAGTCAAGTCAATCTGATGGTCGCTTGTCCGATGCCTTATGAGTTGGCCAAAGAGTTTGACAGGTTGAGTCTCGGATTTCTGAACAATTCGCGAGGAGTCACAGTTGAATTGGAACCTACCTTGGAGCGAGAAATCAAAGAAGCGCAGAAGAATGATGAAAAGATCAGTGAGATTCGGCGACTGATTCTAGATGGCAGAGGCAAAGATTTCCGAGAAGATGCAGAAGGCGTGGTATGGTTCAAAGACCGCTTGTGTGTTCCCAATGTCCAGTCCATTCGGGAGTTGATTCTCAAGGAAGCTCATGAGACAGCCTATTCGATTCACCCTGGCAGTGAGAAGATGTATCAGGACCTGAAGAAGAAATTCTGGTGGTACGGAATGAAGAGGGAAATCGCAGAGCATGTGGCTAAGTGCGATAGTTGTCGAAGAATTAAGGCAGAGCATCAGAGACCAGCTGGATTGTTGCAACCGTTGCAGATCCCTCAGTGGAAATGGGATGAAATCGGTATGGATTTCATAGTCGGATTGCCTCGCACTCGAGCCGGCTATGATTCCATTTGGGTAGTGGTGGACCGTTTGACCAAGTCAGCCCACTTCATACCTGTCAAGACCAGCTACAACAGTGCAGTATTGGCAGAGTTGTATATGTCTCGGATCGTTTGTCTTCATGGTGTGCCAAAGAAGATAGTGTCAGACAGAGGAACGCAGTTCACCTCTCATTTCTGGCAGCAGTTGCATGAAGCTTTGGGCACGCACCTGAATTTCAGTTCAGCTTATCATCCGCAGACAGATGGCCAGACCGAAAGAACCAATCAAATTCTCGAAGATATGTTGAGAGCCTGTGCGCTGCAAGATCAGTCCGGATGGGACAAGAGATTGCCTTATGCAGAGTTTTCCTATAACAACAGTTACCAGGCCAGTTTGAAGATGTCACCGTTTCAGGCGCTCTATGGAAGGAGTTGTAGAACTCCGTTGCAATGGGATCAGCCTGGAGAGAAGCAAGTGTTTGGGCCAGACATTTTGCTTGAAGCCGAAGAGAACATCAAGATGGTTCGAGAGAATCTGAAGGTAGCGCAATCGAGGCAGCGAAGCTATGCAGACACAAGAAGAAGAGAGCTGAGTTTCGAAGTCGGAGACTTTGTCTATCTGAAAGTGTCACCGATCAGAGGAGTCAGAAGATTCGGAGTGAAAGGCAAGCTAGCACCCCGCTACATTGGTCCATATCAGATTCTTGCAAGACGTGGAGAAGTGGCCTATCAGCTCAGTTTGCCAGAGAATTTGTCTGTTGTGCATGATGTCTTTCATGTGTCTCAGTTGAAGAAGTGCTTGCGTGTGCCAGAAGAGCAGTTGCCAGTGGAAGGTCTTGAAGTCCAAGAAGACTTGACCTACGTTGAGAAGCCAGTGCAGATCCTTGAGATTGCAGACAGAGTCACCCGAAGGAAGACCATCAGAATGTGCAAAGTCAGATGGAATCACCACTCTGAGGAAGAAGCAACCTGGGAGCGTGAAGATGATCTGATGGCTAAGTACCCGGAGCTCTTTGCTAGCCAGCCCTGAATCTCGAGGGCGAGATTCTTTTAAGGGGGATAGGTTTGTAACGCCCCGAATTTTGCAGTCGAATTTTTTCTTTTCTTTACTCGCCAAAATTCGGGCGTTACCTTTTCTTTTTCTTTTTCCCCTCGCTAAACCTTGATCTTTTCCAAAGTTAGCGGGATTCGGTTTGGAATTCCCGTGTAAAGAAAACCATAAAACTGTTTTATGTTGTTTGATGCACCATGCCGAACTATGCATTCTTTGATTGTTTGAAAGTGCAAATGCATTCATCTAGGAAGATCGGATTTCGAAAAAAGGAGAAAATCTTTTCTTTTTTTTTCTTTCTCTTTCCCTCCCTCCTCTTTTTCTCTCTCTCCCGCGCCGTGGGCCGACCCCGGCCGGCCCAGCCGCCCCTGCGCGCCCCCCTCTTGGGCCTGGATAGGCCCAGCCGCCCCCCCACCCCCTCTTTTTTTCCCCAATTCCCTCTCTCTCTCTCTCCCTCTCATTCTCCCTCCCCACCCTAAGCAACCGCCCCTACCCGCCCCCTGCCCTAGCGCCGCCGCCCTCGCCGTCGGCCGCCCATCGCCGGTGAGCCCCCTTCCCCCCTCCTCCCTCCCCCCTCCCTCTCCCCTCCTCTCCCCCTCCCCGTCCGGCCATGGCCCGGCCACCCTTGGCCGCGCCCCCGGCCGCCCCAGCCGCCCGCCTGGCCGCCCTGGCCGCGCGCCCGCTTGGCCGCCTGGCCGGCTCAGCCGCCCTGGCCGCCCGGTTCGGCCGCCCGGCCGCCCAGCTCGGCCGCCCGCGCCCGCGCCCGCGCCCAGCTCGGCCGCCCTGCCTAGGGCTAGTTCAACCGCCCTAGGGCCGGTTCAACCGCCCCCCCCTATTTTTTTTATTTTATTTTATTTACTTTCTGTGATCATAGCTATTTTATTTTAGGTAGGCTAATCATTGTTCATGCTATTGAAATAGGAAGTTTAATTTAGAATTTCGTTGCGCTAGTTGATTCATTTAGTTAATTGTTTATCTCGTTCAATATTGATCAACTTAAAATGATTAGGTTTCCATTAGTGTATATAACAGAATTCTTTTGTTAAGAACCAATTGTAACTGATTATTAGTGCATAAGCTTTAACCCCCTGCGAGACCCTTTCCCCGTTTCTTTTTAACCATAACAAATGCGATATCGAATGTCATACTTGATGCATATTCACTCTACTTGTTCCCTTGTATGGTGTACTGTTCTTTTGTATTAAATATGTGGATGTATGTATGTTTGCGCTCGCATAGAGAACGATCCGGTCGAAGAGCCCGAGGAATTCGCAGGAGAAGCCCCTGAGCAGCAGTCGGTTGGTGGAGGCAAGTGTCCTTTGACCTATCTCTGTCCTATTCATTCTTTAATTCACCTCCCGCATTACACATTTATACCTAAGGATTTACTAGCTTTTGTTATCCATGTCCTTGTTTACCTATTTGGGTCGGATTATTACCGCTTAGTCTGATGCTATTGCTCAACTCTAATCAATGAACATGATGTGATTATCTATGATACGCTGTTTTCCCTTCTTATTTATGATTATATTTGTGACCTTCAAGGGGACTCGAGCGGTTTCTCGAGTGCCTCTCCGTAAGGACCTGTTCAATGGATGACCGCCCGGGAAAACAGTGCAACCATGAGGGTGGAATGGGACTGCCCTTAGCTGAATAATTAGAGGAACCGGGGTGTAGTTCGCTTCGCCGTCGTGCCGTCAATGGGGCTCAGTGTATGCGGCTCGCTCTGCCAAGGTTGATTTGTCCCTTGGGGAGGAGTGCGGTACATTTAGGAAACCTAACGGGCGGCTACAGCCTTCGGGGAATCTTTGTAAAGGCTACGTAGTGATGCCCTGCTGGACCACCTAGGTAGTGGTCAATGGGGAGTCGCTCTCTCCGGGCAGAAAGGGAATCACGGCTTGTGGGTAAAGTGCACAACCTCTGCAGAGTGTTATGAAACTGATATATCAGTCCGTGCTCACGGTTATGAGCGGCCAAGGGAGCTCCAGAGATTAGTGATACTTGATCAGAGACACTTTGGTACAGGTGGCAATGAGATTGATGGTTCTGACTATGATTATGGTATTGGTAAGTGGTATTCTTTCCGTTTGGAAAGGATACATTGGGCTAATAACTTGGGTTAATGTTAAAACCTGGCTCTCTACTAGTAAGTAATAACCTGACCAACTAAAAGCAACTGCTTGACTTATCCCCACATAAAGCTAGTCCACTACAGCCAAACGGGATGCTTGCTGAGTATGTTGATGTGTACTCACCCTTGCTCTACACACCAAACCCCCCCAGGTTGTCAGCATTGCAACCACTGCTCAGGAGAAGATGAAGCTGTGGAAGGAGACTTCCAGGAGTTCCAAGACTACGACGAGTTCTAGGTGTGGGTTAGCGGCAACCCCCAGTCGGCTGCCTGTGAAGGCCGCGTTATCTACGTTTCTTTTCCGCACTTTGATTTATTGTAAGAACTATATGGACGTCTCAGACGTATGATGTAATCGACTATTATTTCCCCTTTTAATACTATTTGAGCACTGTGTGATGATGTCCATGTTATGTAACTGCTGTGTACGTGAATAACTGATCCTGGCACGTACATGGTTCGCATTCGGTTTGCCTTCTAAAACCGGGTGTGACATAACCCAAAGTGAACCCTTAAGCACATAAAAGAGAAATTGGAAAAAGGCTTGGGAAAAATACAAGATTTTGGCAAGAACCAAATAACAAAGTTTTAATACACTAAATAACCAACAAAACATAGTCAGAAGGTTTGGCCATTTGGTTTTTCCAAAATTCCCAAAATAGCCCTTGAACCAAGGTCCCATGGGGAAATTCTGAATTCTGAAATTCAAAACCCTTTTTCAAGATCAGATGTGTTCCCTGTTTTCCAAAATTCAAAACCATAAAGTCCAAATATCAAAGTAGTGTTAAATTTCCTTGAACATGCTCTGGAAAAATTTGAACTCAAACCAAATTCATTTGGCACGGTTTTGGCACCATTTGACCTTGGGACCAGACAATCTGACACTAGCACCTTGGTGACGCTACAACTCTCTGTCCCTAGCCTAAAACCGCGCGACATCCATACATAAGCGACAAAGCACAGTCAGGGGAACAAATCCTTCACAGCAATCTTGCCCAAATTCGTGAAGATTTGCGCCCAATCGGCGTTAGAACTCGGGCAGAAGCAACGGTTCCACGTGTTCGACCGTGGCTGACACCCCGGTTCACGCCCGTTCGCGCACCAACGCTCCGCAGTGCACGCCTGGGCGCGCTCGCGGGTCCACGACCGCCCGTGCACCGCGTCGTGCCTATAAAGTAGCCCTAGGTCTCGGCCATACCTCCCCGTGCACTCTCAAGTCCTGCCTGAGCCTAAGTTCGCTAGACTTTGCATCGAGCACGCCGTGCCACCACCCGCCATCACCAGCCAAGCTTCGGCCACCGTGGCCAGCTCCCTCCAGTCGATTCCAAGCCACTCCAGCCCTTCGGTTAGCTTCGGAAGTGGCCCATGAAGCTTTCCAAGCCCTCGGACCCGGCAGAACGTCACTAGAAACCCAAGATCGCCCTCACTGGACTTTAGTCACCCGCCTGCACGCGTAGACCGAGCAATCCGGTGAGCCATTCTTCAATTCCTCGCACACACACCTTCCTTGATCCCTAGTGAAGCTCTTTGACCTGTTTGATTGGACTATCGCGCCGTGAGCAGGCCGGACTCCTCGCCGCTAACAAGCTCCTCCGCCTGCGCACGTGGACTGGCCAACTCCGGCCATCCCCGACGGTGACCCGCACATCGCCGTGATCCTCAAGACCTCCCCTACGCCCTCGACCACCTCACTAGAGCAGCCTCACCGCAAGTAAGCCCCTCTGCCCCTTTCTTCCTCCGCGGCCACTGTTCCATTAGGGAAGTGTCGGTGTTTTGGGTCCGACCGCACACCCGGGGTTGCCCCTCAAGGTGTTTTTAGGAGTAGGACGGTGTCGACGACTGTAGCAAAATGGTTCGTGCCAATTGCACGAGGGACAGTGGACGATGTTTACAGGTTCGGGCCGCTTAGAGATGTGTAACACCCTACGTCCTGATGAGTATGCTGGGTGAATGAGGTTACAAAAGAGCTCTCTGAATTGAGAATGCAGAGAGTTGAAGTGGGTGGCTAGGTAATAAAGTCAATTGATCTGAAGGGGTGCCCCCTAGGCCTTATATATTCGACCGTGGGGCAATACATGTGGATATGATAACAACATGCGCCTAAAAGATAGTGAACTGCTCGAGTCTATCTCCCTATGATTCTGCCGACCTATCCTCGCGTGGCTCCGTTGCATGAGAGCTCCAGCGCGGGAAAGTCGGATCTCTGTTGCGATCGCTCACTTGACATTGTGGACCGTCTAGGTTTACACCGATCCGGCCTCGTGTCAACCTGCTCTGCTGATTATTCTTCCCCAGGCCCATGAAAGAATGGCCTCACGATTTATTGGGCCCTTGGGCCTTTCGTGAGGTCTTTTACTCTTTTAGTGGACCCGGGGGACATCTGTCCCCCACAGGAAGGACCGCGGGTTCGATTTCTAGAAACCCTAGGGGGTTTTCTGTAGAGCCGTAGACTCAAATGAATAGTGCCCTGGGGACCTGTCTATGATTCCTTTAAGAACTTTCGCCAGGGACCCTAGTGCAAAACTGTATTTCCTTTATCCATTTCTAATTAACCTTTTTAAATTCAGTAGAGAAATTAGAAAATTTATATCTTGAGTTAGATTCAACCAAATTTAGAATTCAAAATAATGAAACCCATTCTTCCTGTGTTAAATTTTAGGATTTAGAATTAATTAAGGAAAATAAACAAACCTTATTAAATTAAAGAAAATTAGTTATGCTTCTGTGCTGAACTTAGGAAAAATTGTAGATGCTCAAACATCATTTAGGCACTGTTTAAAAATAGTGAGCACCCCAGTATTGAAAGTTTAAGTAAGATTATCCAATAAAAGCCATTTTTGCCCAAAACTTAAGAAAATCATAAAGGTATTAGAAAGTAATAAATAGTGACTGCAATTATTTTTCCTAACCTACTTAAGTAATATAGAACCTAGAAAAAATAAAGGAACCCCTAGTCCAGAACAGAATCAAAGTGAAATGTTTTATTTAGCATTATTCCAACTAGAAAATAATTATTAGAATTATAAAAGCAAATCCGAAATTGCTAATAAAAATCCAGTGGACTTGTAACCACTAGAACCCCACTACAAAAATGATAAACACCCCAGCCCATCATTTTAAGTAGGGTAAACAAATAGAACTTGATATTAAGCCATATTTCAATTAAATCATCAGTAAGCCAAAAAAATGTGCAACACTGGGCAAATAAATTTTTACTAGATTAATAATAAAGTAGGCCACCAGAGAAAAATGCAAAACCCAATTGAAAACTACCAATAATACCTATTGCCAATACTTCATGAAAAAGGCCATTTAATCCAATTAATTCCTACCACCCTTCCCTTAAGCAAAAAGATGCCAAACTTCAGAATGATTGCTCTTGCACAAAGAAGAAGCTAGGAAAAAACATAAATCTGTTGTTGATATTTTTCAGATATAGTGATAGTAGAAAGCACCCCTTGGCTAGAAACATTGGAAAATCACAAGAAAATAATTAATAAGTATTAATGGCTAAAAATTTGTACAAAGTCATATTATAACATCTAGATGCCAGCAAAAATATGTCTTAGAGAATAACTCACTGTTAAAAAGGAGGTGTAGTTCAAAACACCCCTTCTGCCCTAATATTTGATAATTTTATACAGAGAGAACCCCTCACTGTTTAAGCCCCAAATTTTGAGACAGAGAATTATACACCAGTAAAAAGCCACTGTAATTTTTACAGAATTTTTAGAAATTATTTATATATCTTGTAGTTCAAACCTACCTTAAAAGCATAAAGGAAATAAGAAGAAGAAAGGAAAATAATAAACCTCGCTCCAATAAGTTCAACTAGAAATCTGGATGAATTCTCACGGGGACGTTAAAAAGAATTTAATGGAACACCAAAATAGACTTACCACTTAGTCAACTAGGCTTAACCCTTAATTGTTAAGTATACTCCAAGAACCTTCAAGTAGCAAGCTTGAGCTCTACCTTGTTAATTTAATAATTCACCCTTAAAGTTTAAAGTGCCAGCTTTCATATCATGTCATGCATGTATCTTACTCATTGCATTCCTTAGACTTCAATCTAGCTGACGGAGAGTACATCTCATCCCCGAGCAAGGAGCTGTCCACGAGGAAGACCAGGAGCAAGCTCCCGAGACTGCCATTGAAGATCTCCCCGCAGCCCCAGCATTTGAAGGCAAGCCCCGGTTTTATGCATAACCGTATTTATATATGCTACTTTACTACACTTAATGTTTGTAGGTTTGTAATGTGCACTTAAGTGTAGGAGTTGCTTGAAACCTCTAGTTGCATGAACATAGGATTCCTTTTTGAGATGGATACTAGTATGCTAGGTCGAGTTGCTGCTATGCTACTCAGGATCTCAATAGAAGTCGAGTGATTTTTCTAGCACTCGCGCGAGGTCAGGAATTGATTGTATTCATCTTGATAACGGGATCTATGATGGTCTATGGACTTAAATCCAGGGAGGATGGCTTGTTCACGAGACGGGAAAAGGAATTAAGGATTAAGGTGTGGATACCTGAGTCAAGCGTTTGAACATACTAAACACATATCGAGAAATATGGTAACCGGTAAACCTAGTACCTGAGTGAAAGTCGGGCGCGGACTTTATCCCTCACTTATTCTAAGACTGGGTCTCCCATGCTAGCTATGGTGGGTACAAGTGCGGTCACTGCACGGTGGTAGCCAGGGGTCAGTGGAGCATTGTATGCCAAGGCGGTGAGCCCTGGCCACGAACGGGGAATCGATGGGGACGGTTGACGTGTGTGGGGACGGAGTGCCCCTACATGTCGTGAGTTTAGGTTTACCTTGCAAGGTTAAAACTCAATTCGAATCGTCTGCTTCTCGCAGCTAATGAGACTGCTTGACCCCTTGTACTACATTGAGTAAGAAGTGAAATGAGGTTTACATGAGATAACTTGTTGATTGCACTAAATGTTGCTACCATTTATGCTTAGAAGGAGCAAACTTAGCTAAGATAATGATACTAGAAACTGAAAAGCTAAAAATTGATCTTAGACTTAGCTAGTGCTTTTGGCAAACCAAACCCCTCAGCCAAACAGCTGCATGGTCTAGAGGTAGAGGAGTAGATTCGTCACACCGGGTAAGTCTAGCTGAGTATTAGTATACTCAGCCTTGCTTGTGGCATAATTTTGGCAGGTACGCTTCAGGATATGGTTGATGGTGTAACTTGGCCTACCACCCTGCCACCGGGTTGGACGGTCGAGTGGGATGCTGCTCCAGCAGGAGAGGAGCAGGAGGAGTAGTGGGCTAGGCCTTGCCCAATCCCTCGCTATCGACAACATCGATTATCTGCTGCATCTTATTTTGTGAACTTCACCAGCAACTTGATAAACTCCGAGTTATGTAATAATTCAGTACTTTAATTTGAGGTTTTCCTGTTTTATTGTATTTCTTCTGTGACTCGCCATCGAGTGAGTATGTGGTATTTGATCCTGGTTAGGTGGCTTTATCATACTAGATCTGAGGGACTGACGGGTTATTCCGATTTAAGTGTGTTACAGCCCCTGAGGCGTGACTTAGGTGCTTAAGCTGGAATAATTCGGGCGGTTCTGCCACACGTGTGCGCCTCCTCGCTCTCGCTGCCGAGTGGGACCCACTTGTCATCTCCCCCCAACCGTCCAGCCATCTCGTGGAGCTCCGCGCTCGCCCACGTTTCGGGAAGCCGGCCTCACCCCCACGTCCCTGGTCTGAGGCACCTCAACCTTTTTCTCCCCATCCGCGCACTCTCTGGCCTCACTCAACTCCCACCCTGTTCGCTCTCTCGCCCTGCCACGCCCGTGCCCGAGCTCCACAGTGCCGCTCCGTGCTTGAGCTCCGCCGTGTCCGCGCCAGTGCCCATTTCTGCCTCGTCCGGTGTCGCTGTTGCGTCCGCGCCCGGAACCTACTGATGTCCCAAACTCCACCTCACCTAAGCTCTGTCCGAGGTGAGGATCGCCGACACCCCTTCTTTTTCCCCTATCCCTATTTCTCTCTCAGTTATTGCACAATTTGTCGGTGAGGGCCAACAGCAATGCCTCGCTATCGTGTCGTGGTCTCCGGCCAACCGTCGACGTCCACGCGCATGCGCCCCTCCTTCCACGCGCCACCGTTGGCCGCGGCTAATGGCCGGTGCTCTGTTTCGCGCCGGGGAAGACGCTACGAGGCCCACTGACAGTCTCCCGCGCTGACTTCTCCCCTCTTTCCCCCTCTGTGCCACTGACTGCAAGGCCCCATCTGTCAGTGCGTGTCCGCAGGTTTGTGCCTACACATGCCCTCCGTCGCTGACTAGCGGGCCTGGCTTCTCCGTGACCCCACCTGTCAGGCTCCTCGCCGCTTCCCCCCTCTCGTTGCCCGAGTCACCGACCCATGGGCCCCGCCCGCGCTCGCGTCCCACACCAGGGATGCCCAGGCCGCTGACGCGTGGGATCCGCCAGTCAGCCCTCGCTTTCGATCCCACATGCCCGCTTCTAATCTCGAGCGTCCGTTCCCGATCTAATGGTCGAGAAGCCCAGATACCCTTTCGCTGTGGTCGATTGGCTTAAGACCCCCTCGGTTTCCTGAGAATGGAACCCACAGTCCTTAGATTTAGGCCCTTGAGTTATTGCAGAAAGGACACTGAGCTCATATCTAATTTTAGATTTAGGCCTAATTTTGTATTTTAAACTTCAAAACTTGTTTATTTCATATCTTTTGCATATGAACTCCAAATTGAGTGATTCAAATTACAAAATGTTCATAGGATTATTCTCTGTCCAAATAAATTATGATCATTCACTGTCTGTGCACCCTAATTTTATGCCTAGGCTATAGGTTAGTTTATGTAATAATTTATTTATTTAATAAGATAAATGAATAGGAAACCCTAGTGGTAAATAGATATTTAATCTTGTGAGATTAATAATATGTAATGTATGGATTTATCCCTGGTTTAACTTTTATGTCTCATTAAAGTAAGTGGGATTAGATTATATAATCATGGAGAATAGACAACACTTAGAGAATAACAAACTACTAAATGTAATTAGTTCACCCTATAACCTAAACTCCTTTTTGAGTTTATACTTTTCCTTTGAGATGTGTTCAATTGTTTGTACATGATTGGTGTGTTGTTCATTTGTCATTATCCAAATGTATTGAATGCATGATCGCTTTATTTAGACGACGAGCAGTCCGTGGTTCTTGAGTGCGTTGCCGAAGATCTTCCTGAGCAACAACCTGGTGAAGGCAAGTGTCCTCTAACCTATTATGTCCTACTTACTCTATAATTCACCGTCCCGCATTACTTTATGGAAAACCTAAGGATTGACTAGTCTATATTTACTTTATCCTTGTTACCTTGTTAGGTTATCATGGTTAGCTTTATGCTATTGCTTTAACTTAATCAACGAACATGATGTGAATATTTATGATATGACGATGTTATCCCAATGATGATCTTGTGATATTTTAGGGGACTCAGGCCATTTTCCTGAGTACCTCTCCGTAAGGACCTGTTCGTTGAGTGACCACCTGGGATAACAGTGCAACCATGAGGATGGGATGCCCTTAGCTAAATAATTAGATGAACCTGGGGGTGTAGTTGGCTTTGCCTGAGGGCTGTCAATGGGGGCCGGGGCGTAGTGCTCGCTCTGCTAAGGGGGGTGTAGAGGTTCATTCGATTTGGTTTTGTTAGTCACCCACCTTAGGGATGTGTACTGTGTTTGTACGACTGGTGAAACCTAACGAGCAGCTATGCACCAGGGGAGTCTTTGTAAAGGCTACGTAGTAAAACCTTGCCGACTCACCTTGGTAGTGTTTGAGGGTTTGATCGAGCCGAGGAAAAAAGGGATCATGACTCGTGGGTAAAGTGTGCAACCTCTGCAGATTATTAAAAACTGGTATATCAATCGTGCTCACGGTTAGGAGCAGCCTTGGGATCCTCTTTGATTAAAAGAACTTGGATACTTTTATGATGATGTTCAATAATGATGGTTATAATTCTGATCTCTAGTATTTTCTCTTGGAGGGAATACTTGTTGGGGTTCTTCTTCTCCAGCGAAGGTCCTCTAGGCAAAAACACCTTCGGTAAGACAGTACAAAGGCAGGTGTGACATGAAGATATAAGCGGAAGATGATGCAGACAAAGCCGAAGCTACGATTGAAAGAGCTTCGGCTTGGTGTCAAGATAAAGACGAAGGACGATACCGACTTAAAGAGGAAAACACTGTATAGTCCTTAATAGTCTGTATCATGACCATAATTAGTTATCAGGGACATGGATGTAATTTTGTCCGGGCTACGTCTCATGCCTATAAATAGATGAACAGTACCCATGTACTGTTCACGCTGCATTGTAATCGCTCCCGCGTCTCTCACATTCACCTTCTGTCGAGCCGAAGGTATCAATGAAATATAAATATTATGAGCATTTATTCATGTTTATGAAATGAAATGAGAATGTAAATAATCCATTTCTATTTTGCCATTATTTACATTCTTATGTGTTCTATGTTTCTTCATTTATATTCATTTAACGAGATGATGAAGGTACGCCCTTCATGACCTTCGTCCGAAGATCATCATATCCGAAGGGAGATAATGTCTCGAAGGACAAAGGTCCTTATCCATTAACAATTGTGTTGCTTTGTTCTTGGTGTATAGCATTCGAGAACAAGGACCAACATTGGCGCCCACCTCCGGTGAACTCACTTCCACAGTTGCGACGATGGCTTCACACAACAACCAAGTTGTAGCACCTTCGACCATGAAGCTGGTGCTCCCAATCATAGGCGGCTCAAGTTCTGAACCAGCCAACAAGAAGCAGAAGAAGGAAGCACAAAGAAGGGTACAACATGTTGGGGTGCAAGGACCCTTCATCAAATCCAAGTGGTCTCATATTCTAATTACCTTCTCTCAAGAAGACCTTCAGCTCAAGGATTATCCTCACAACGATGCAATGGTCATATCTTGTGTCATCAAGGGATTTCTGGTTCACAATGTCCTGGTTGACACAGGTAGTGTAGCGAACATCATCTTTGCAATGGCTTTCAGGCAAATGCAAGAGCTAGAGGATAAGATACATGATGCAACACACCCTCTTTGTGGCTTTGGAGGAAGACAGATTGTGGCACTTGGAAAGATAACAATGGCAGTTACCTTCGGCTATGTCCATAACACAAGAACAGAACAGGTTGTCTTTGACATTGTTGATATGGAGTACCCATACAATGCAATTATTGGTCGAGGGACGCTCAATGCCTTCGAAGCAATACTTCATCCAGCATATCTATGCATGAAGATACCTTCGGAACAAGGGCCCATTGTTGTACACAGGAGTCAAGAAGCTGCCAGGAGGGCTGAAGAGAGTTGGACAGATTCGAAGGCTATTCATAATATAGATGAAGCCGAAGCTTATCAACAGTATAAGCATAAAAGAGAGAAGGCTGCTTCAGCAGATCAACTGAAGCCTATGCTTCTCTGTGAAGGCATAGCAGAGAAAAAAGTATTATTGGGATCTTAGCTATCTAATGAATAGGAAAAAACTTTGTTAAGATTCCTGTTTAACAACAAATATGTTTTTGCTTGGACAACCAATGATCTTTGTGGTGTCAATAGAGATGTTATTGAGCACTCACTCAATGTCGACCCGTCCTTTAGACTAAGAAAGCAGAGGCTTCGAAAAATGTCCGATGATAAAGCCGAAGGTGCACGAAATGAAGTAAAGAGACTTCTCAGTGCCGGCGTTATCAGAGAAGTAACATATACAGAGTGGCTAGCTAACACCGTCATGGTGAAAAAAGCTAATGGAAAATGGAGAATGTGCATTGATTTCACATATCTCAACAAGGCATGTCCGAAGGATGAGTTCCCTTTACCAAGAATAGATTCCCTTGTAGATGCAGCAGCTTCTTCAGAACTCATGAGTCTATTGGACTGCTACTTGGGTTATCATAAAATTTGGATGAAAAAGAAGGATGAGCCAAAGACAAGCTTCATAACCCCTAGTGGTACCTATTGCTACCTTTGGATGCCTGAGGGGCTCAAGGATGCTGGAGGAAGCTTCAGTAGAATGACTGCCAAGGTTCTTCACTCCCAAATCGGCAGGAATGTGCTGACTTATGTCGATGACATCATAGTAAAAAGCACAAAGCAAGAAAATTATGTTGCCGATTTGCAAGAGACGTTTGCCAATTTCAGACAAGCTGGTCTCATGTTAAACCCAGAAAAATATGTTTTCGGAGTGAAGAAGGGCAAGTTTCTTGGTTGTCTGGTATCAACAAAAGGCATCGAAGCTAATCCAAGCAAAATCGAAGCTGTCCTTTGGATGGAGCCACCAAATTCAAAGAAGGGGGCTCAACGGTTGGCAGGAAGGCTGGCATCGTTGAATAGATTTATATCAAGATCAGCAGAGAGGAATTTACCTTTCTTTGAAATACAAAAATCAGCCGAAGTCTTCCAGTGGGGTCCGGCTCAACAAAAAGCCTTCGAAGAGCTAAAGCAATATTTGATAGATTTGACAACTCTAACCCCACCTTCATCAGGAACTCTGCTACTTCTGTATGTGGCTGCTTCTCATGCTGCGGTTAGTGCGGCACTTGTACAGGAAAAGCAAGATGGCCAAATAAAAAAGCAAGCACCGGTATACTTAATCCCCAAAGTACTCAGTGATAGTAGATGCGGCCCGATCTTCCGTGAGATGCGATAATTTGATTGAATGGAGATCTCAACGTTGATGATCCAAGGCTCCGAGCGAACGGATCCTCGCAATCACTACACCACGGCTCCGTTGGTTATCACCCGTGACACACGAATGACCTCGCCACGAAGGCTTATCCCTGCAAGCGCAATCAAGAACACAAGCAAGAACAGGAAAGAAACACAACCAAAATTGTATTGATTACGGGATGGGGTCTCACAAGCCGATGACGGCGACACTGTTCGATGACAGAATTGATCTAAGCAAAACCCAACCTAAATGTGGCTGGCAGCTACTGAATAAATAGAGTATTAGGGCGTGCGTGACCCCTGGACTCGCCCCTAATGGGCTCCAACGCGATACACGGCCCAACGGCCCAACAGACGGTGTCGCACCACCAAAACAGAATCTGAACGCTGACTTGTTTCGACGATTCCCATTGACTCCGGATGAATTTTAGGGCAGAACCAGTTGGGTTGGTTAGATAATCTCGTTATCTTTCCAACCATACCCAGTCCGTCGCAATCGGAGTTCGGATGCATCTTGGGCGTCCATTTTAGTGCAGACTGGTCCTGGAACTCAAGATGGAGTCGCAGCTAACTCGAACTTGATCTCCTTCCTGTTGTGGACGCCCTTGCTGCTCCTCCTCAACACCTAGGCGTTTCCCAAGTCCTTGCTGGTCCTCTCCAAGGTTCCTAATCCTCAAAACATCCATGGCCCCAAGCATAAGCTCTGAAACACAATTGACTAGGGTAGAATGTACCTGGAGATTTAGCTGTCGTGCACGCGATCGTTTTATCGGTCCATTCATTGTATGTATAGAAGTGATGTCCTCATCACTCAGCCCATCAAAGAAAAATTACACAGAATTGGAAAAGGTATTGTATGCTATATTGATGGTCTCTAGGAAGCTTCGACATTACTTCCAAGCATATCACATAACAGTGCCTTCATCACAACCCCTGAAAGACATAATGAGGAATAGAGAAGCTACAAGAAGGATCGAAAAATGGGCCGTGGAACTTAATAAATTCACCATTAATTATGTGCACAGATCCTTAATTCAATCTCAGGCGTTAGCAAACTTCATCGCTGATTGGACGCCAGGGGCTCAGGGTGAAGAAGCGACAAAAGATGCCGAAGCTTGGACAGTATTTTGTGACGGATCTTGAGGGACCTTCGGTGCAGAAGCAGCTGTTGTTCTAGTTGCACCCTCCAAAGTCAGAACATGTTATGCAATAAAGTTAGACTTCAGCTGTACAAATAACATTGCTGAGTATGAAGCTCTTCTTTTAGGGCTTCAGAAACTAAAGGCAATGGGAATAAGAAGGGCAATCCTTAAAACTGATTCGCAAGTTATTTCTGGCCACATGGATAAGAGTAGCAAGGCAAGAGATCCAAAGCTTGAGAAGTATTTGGATGTAGTCCGAAGATTGGAAGCTTCTTTCGAGGGATTTTCTGTAAAGAATATCCCAAGGGGAGACAATGAGCATGCAGATTTATTGGCTAAGTCGGCGGCACAAGGGCTCCCTTTGCCTTCGGAAGTATTTTTTGAAACAATAAAAGCACCCTCAATCGAGCTTATGGAGAGAGCAGTGCTCGCAATCTCACTTGTACATAGTGAAGACTGGAGGACCAAAATAATATCCTTCCTCCAAGGCAACTGCCTCTCAGACGATGAAGCTTATAACAAGAGAATGGAAGCAAGAACAAGACCTTACGTAATAATTGAAGGGGAGTTATACAAGCACGGAGTTTGTTCCCCATTACTCAAATGCCTTTCCAGGAATGAAGGATATGAATTAATCAAGGAAATACATGCAGGACTATGTGGAGCCCACATTGGATCCAGACCTCTACTGGGAAATGTTTTTAGACAAGGTTTTTATTGGCTGAAGGCTGCTTCGGATGCAGCAGACTTGGTGTAGAAATGCGAAAACTGTCAGAAGTGTGCTAGATACCAGAAACAACCTTTGTCTCTAACACAATTGATTCAACCTACTTGGCCATTGCAGAGAAGGGGCCTAGATTTGTTAGGACCGCTTCCACCAGCACAAGGAAACTTGAAATATGTTGTGGTAGCGGTGGAATATTTCTCAAAGTGGATCGAAGCTAAGCCTCTAGCTACCATAATTTCGGCCACAGTCCAGAAGTTCTCCTGGCAAAATATTGTTTGTCGCTTCGGTGTGCCGAAGGCTATTACAGTCGACAATGGAACTCAATTTGATGCTGAGATGTTCAAGGTTTTTTGTGACCAGATTGGTACAAGAACACATTTTGCATCAGTAAGGCATCCAGAATCAAATGAGTTAGTAGAGAGAGCAAATGGAATTATAATGACAGGAATAATGAAGTTAATCTTCAATCAGCCTAGAGGAAAGTGGCCAGATGAATTGATAAAAGTGGTATGGAGCCACAACATTGTTGTCTCAAGGTCAATAGGTTATACTCCATTCAAGCTCCTGTTCAGTGACGAAGCAATAACACTAGAAGAAGCAAGAACAGGATCAATAAGAACCACAACTTTAGCGGAGGACGAAACTGATTGTCAAATAACAAAAGACACCATAGATGGGACCAGACTTCAGGCCATAGAGCACACCAATAAGTATCAGGCCAAAACAATAAAATGGCATGATAGAAAAGATCGATTGAAAAATATCAAACCAGGCCATTTGGTGCTTCAAAGGATAGCCAACCTAGAAACAGTAGGGAAACTTCAACTGAAATGGGAAGGTCCTTTTCTAGTAGTATCTTCGTCAAGACCCAATTATTATAGATTAAAGGATATGGACGGCAACGACATACCCAGATCTTGGAATGCGGATGAGCTTCGGCGATATTATGTGTAATTGATGTAATCTTTTTATTTCTCCTATGGCACCCTTTTCCTTGCAGGAGGGGAGAAAGGTTTTTAATGGGGCCATAGTTTGTAATTTTCATTTTTGTTTAAGCCCTATGCAATACAAGGGCCAAATTCCCCCAAAAATGTAACATGTAATATCAGAATCCGCACCATCGAGTGCAAAGAGAACAAAGAAAAGCTCAAAAGTCGTCCCTAAGGGGATGTAGAGCTGTAATCACTCCAAAGGTGACGAAGCTACAAAAGTCATTCCTAAGGGAGCGCAGAGTAAGTTCCGAAGCTACAAAAGTCGTTCCTAAGGGACCATAGAGTAAGTTTCGAAGCTACAAAAGTCGTTCCTAAGGGAGCGCAGAGTATGTTCCTGAAGCTACAAAAGTCGTTCCTAAGGGAATGCAGAGCCAAAATACCACCGAAATAGAAGGTGAAGAAGTTCCAAAGTCGTTCCTAAGGGAATGCAGAGCTGAAATGCCACCAAACCCTAAACCCTAAACCCTAAACCCTAAACCCTAAACCCTAAACCCTAAGTTGTATTGAGATGACTTTTTGCAAATAAAACCCTAGAGTAGGGTACTTAACCCTAAATGGGGTTCAGAAGGGTAAAACAAAATCCAAAAAGAGAAAACCCTAAAGCTTAAGTGAAATAGTCATAAAATGTTACTAAGAATGGACCTACATTACATTCACATCCCTGATATACCAAAAACCCTAAAAAGGACCCTAGAAAAACCCTAAACCTAAACCCTAGGGGGCTAAGTGCAAAATCAGTGCACTTTTGGACTAAAGTGTAAAAACCATGATAATAAGGTGTCCTTAGTCATATGGTTCACAATCATGAAGATTTGCAAGCTAAACCCTGAATTTTGGACCTATTTGCAAAAGGACCCTATTTGAGTTCTAAAGCTAAGTCTGAAATTCAGTGTTTTGAGCTCATCTTTGTGACCTTGTAACTTCCAAACAAGAAGGATTTTGCCCTAGACCACCACATCAACATTGTAGACCTATCAAAGGAGAATAACTTTACTTAAGAGAGTAAGCATGGTTGTTATGAAGAAATTGGAGAAAAATGCACCCAAAGTTGGGCTGTCAGGCTGTTTGGTGTCTGAATTTCAGACTAACAGTGCAACTACAAGAACTTTGGGCACGAATTCAGGCATGATCGAGCAAGAATTTTCCTAGGGTTGCTATACCAAGATTATAGCTGGATCCTAGAGCTATAACTTCGTTAAAGAGTGTCGATCATGTTACTACATAAAATTAAGAGAAAATTCACCCTAAACTTTGACTGTCAGGTGCACTGAATGAGGAATGGCCATGGTACAGTATCTGAAGTAGATCAGTACCGCCAGCTCAGTTTCTCGCCGTCGACGATCTCTCCGCCGTGATTTGTGCCACCACCGTTTCGATTCGTGCTCGGGTTGATCGGATAACGCTCGGAGTCATGCCGCCTTCGATAAGCTCCGGCTAGTAAATTATTCTGGCCATCGTACCGAGCTCGCCGCGGTGGATTAAGATGAGTTCGCCGGTGACCGCCGCCTTCCGGCCTTGTGCCGCGTGTCTAAGCATCTCCACCGCATCGCTGTGACCTGCTTTAGCTCTCCGTTGATCACCGGAGTGAATGCCACGGTATAGGACACCAATCCACTGCACCAGTGAACTCCCCCTCCTCTGACCGCCGCGCGTCATCGCTGCAATTCACTGGCCGCCGCTCAAGATTACTATAAATTGAAGCCACCGTGAGCTCCGTAGGGTAGTCAAGCACCTAGCCACCAAGAATCATCCTCAATCGTTCACCAGTGAGCTCGAATTTCAGAGTTTCCCCAAACCGAGTTTCCGCCACCACGAAAACGATCTCATCGTGGCCAGCGCGATTCAGGTCAGCTCATATCGTCTAATCCCTCGTTTAAGTGTTCTCATGTGCCCGTGATGCTCGTCGACCCACCCAATTGAACTAGAAACCCACCAATGACCGGGAACGCGTTCAACTGTCCGCGACGCCCACGATCGCCGTGGCCAGAGCCAACTCGGTAACTATTCTTGGAATTAGGTTGGGGGAAACATTCATTAGATCCCAAATTTGGTTTAGGCCAAAGAAGGGCGCCAGTCCTTGCGCGAATCAGCCGCTACGCGAGCTCTCCGGAGCTCTGCAACGCCGCTCACCGTCGAGGATCTCGGCGTGTAAAGAACAGAAAGGCGGAGGGTTTAAGTGAAAACGTCAGCGACACAGGGAATAGTAGCTAGGATTCTTAATAAAATAGTTGAACTATGTGGCCATTTTTGCAAAGTCTGTAGCGCGTGAGCGCGAGCGCGGGCGCGCACTTTCCACCTGGGTTTGGGCCGTCTAGGCTGGATTCGGCCCAGGACTGTTCACCGTTTTTCTTTTTCTTTTTCTGCCAGAACTAAAATAATTTTAGAAAATTGTAGAAAAATGGTAAAAATGTCAAACCAATTTTGCTAGATTCCTAATTTTCCATAGAATTTAATAAAAAAACTTTCATGATTTTTAGGTCAAATAGGTAATTTTGGAGAATTTAAAATAGCCTAAAAATTGTTTCTAGATTTTTAGAAAATCAATAATAATTCCTAAAATCCCCAAACTTTTTATATGAACTCTAAACATTATTTAGAAGCTTTGGGTAGAATTTGGTATGATTTGGACCTTGTTTGATACTTAGAGCCCAAAACCCTACCTCCTGCCCTTTGAATTCCTTTACTAACTCCGGAAACCCTAAGTTCTCGGAGAACCGTGAAGGAAAATTATATTCAAGACTCTAGAAAATAAACTTTTACTATCTTTGCAATTTCATAAGCATTACATGGGCATTCATTCTTATATATATGGTTATATTTAGAAAACGAGGAAGAAGTTGAAGTAGAAGAAGAGAAGACTTCGCAGCCACCACCTGCGGAACATCAGGCAGGCAGTTGTTTCTATTTTGACATCTGCGGATCTGAGCCTAATTCACTTGTAAACCAAGGCAAGCCCCGGTGCATTTGCCACCTCCTTGATGCTTATAAAATCTTTCTCACTTGCTTGATGCATTAGGTGATAGGAGTTGAATGCTAAAACAATTCCTGCATTACCTTCCTTGAATTTGATTACCTTCCTTGGAATCCCTGTTTTACAAAAGGTTTTTCTTATGCTTAGTCTTGCTTTAGCAAAACAAAATGTTTTGTTTTTACAAAAGATGATGTGCAAAGTGGGAGGGATGTTTTTAAAAATAAAACTTGATGGTGGATCCATCATGGCCATGATGGGTTCAACATCGGAAAAGATGTACCTCTGCCAGGTACCAAACTTTGGGATTTGAAATGATAAAGCTGAGACCGGGCGGGTGACTTGCACGATAAGAGAGTCTCGGTGTAGTGTCTCCGTCTGTGTCGATTAAGGACCGTGTCGATGTAGGCTTGATGACCGAGGACCCTTTAACTGGTCACATGCCTCGTCATGGGTAAGCTTTGCCTCGGGCAGACTAAGGCCAGAATAAGATACCACGCAATGGGAGTGGAGAGATGGCGAGAGTAGCGTGTACCCTCCGTGGTAAGAGGCTGGACGGTGGTGTATTTGTGCTCTCGGTTGGCGTGAACCTGATCTGGTCTTAAGAACCCCGGTGGCGGGTTGACATATGCAAGGGTTAAGTGCTACATATGTCGTGTGATCGGAGATCCTCAGCTGAGTATAATCGATTCGGATCACCGTACCTTCGCGGTTATGAAGACTTGGTCACTGACCTATACGTAGAACTCTAGTAAAGATGAAGGGTTGTTAAGAAATTGGCTAGTGCAGGTCAAGTGATTGAAATAGGGTAGAGAGAACTCTAGATGCAGGTAACTTTACCCAACCTGACAATAAAATTGGATTTTTTTAAGGATCCACTTTTAGTAAGCATTTCTGCAAACAGAGTCTTTGATTATTGTTAAGCCTTACCTTGACTCCCTCAAGCCAGCATACCCTTGAGAGTCTTTTCTTTAGTCGGGTAAGACTTGCTGAGTAATTCCATACTCAGGGTTTTATTCCCCATTGTTTTTAGGTGAAGAAGCGACAGACTTTTGTTGCTTCTGTTCCAAGGTGGTACCAAAGGAAGAGCACCAGGAGTGAAGTTGCAGGCGGAAAGGATCCTCCATAAAAACTTTTGTTTGATACTTATCGGGAGGGGTTTTTGCCTCCCATGGTTTGTAATAATAATACTCTGCACTCATATATTATATTCTGGTCTGTAAATATTTAACCTTGTCTTACTTTTAAATAAAGGTAAGTTTATGTAACTGCTTCCGCATTTCCGTATCTCCGATGATTTGTAATGTCTACGTGACGGGTAAAACGCTCTTGGGAAAGGTAAGAAAAGAAGATACCGAACTTGTCAAGTGATTCAGGGGCAGCTACAGGATTGTCTGAGGTCTGTTGGACAAGGACAACTGTAGGTGGGCCTAATGAATTGGGAGGTTCCGTCACAGTCGCGAATACATCCCAAAATTTCTTCATCAATTCCGACGAAGAGCATAGATCCTGGCTGATAGCCACAAGATATTCCATATTCTTTTAGCTCCTCTTTATCTGCCTTGGACAATTCCTGACCTCCCTTGTGCAGAAGGTCAAAATCTTTCTTTTCTGATGAAGCATCAACAACTTCTTTCCCCTTGCCAAGCACTGCAGCCATGTTTTCCTCTATGGTCACAACTGTCTCCTCTGAGACCATATCGGATATGAGCTTGTCAATTCCTGACATTGTGCTCACAAGATTAGCAGTTTCGGCTTGGTGTCAAGATAAAGACGAAGGACGATACCGACTTAAAGAGGAAAAGACTGTATAGTCCTTAATAGTCTGTATCATGATCATAATAAGTTATCAGGGACATGGATGTAATTTCATCTGGGCTGCGTCCCGTGCTTATAAATAGATGAACAATACCCCTATACTGTTCATGCTGCATCGTAATCACTCCCGCGTCTCTCACATTCACCTTCTATCGAGCCAAAGGTATCAATGAAATATAAATATTATGAGCATTTATTCATGTTTATGAAATGAAATGAGAATGTAAATAATCTATTTCTATTTTTCCATTATTTACATTCTTATGTGTTGTATGTTTCTTCATTTATATTCGTTTACCGAGATGATGAAGGTACACCCTTCATGACCTTTGTCTAAAGATCATTATATCCGAAGGGAGATAATGTCTCAAAGGACGAAGGTCCTTATCCATTAACAATTGTGTTGCTTTGTTCTTGGTGTATAACATTCGAGAACAAGGACCAACAGTACTTTTGGGTAATAACTGGGTTTATTACTAAAATTTGGCTCTACTATCAGTAATAAATACTTGACCAACTAAAAGCAACTACTTGACCTTAACTCCACATACAACTAGTCCACTTTAGCCAAATGGGACATTTGTTGAGTACATTGTTGTGTACTCACCCTTGCTTTAAAAAAACCACCCCCACCCCAGGTTGTCCCCACTGTATTCAATGCTCAGGAGGAGATGCAGGCAACATGGAGGACTTTGAGTAGTTCCAGGACTACGATGAGTTCTAGTTATGTTAGTGGCAAACCCCCAGTCAGTTGCCTATGAAGGCCTTATCCGCTACGTTTCGTATTCCGCAGTTTGATGATATTAAATGACTATGTTATGTTAAAGACTCTATGGATGTCCTAGACATCTTGATGTAATAAAGTACCTTTCTACTATTTACTTTAAGCAATGTGTGATGATGTCCAATTATGTAATCGTTGTGTACGTGAGTTTCTGATCCTAGCACATACATAGTTCGCATCTGGTTTGCCTTCTAAAACCGGGTGTGACACAAATTTGCCTAGAATTTCCTCGTGCGACATATTTGTGTACCTACAGTTCTCACAAATAAGGTTCACAAGATTAAGATCAGTAACGGTAAATGATCTTAGCCTTAGTTGCACGACGTCGTGATCCGTTCATCTTGTGCTCCTATAGCTTCATATCTTGTTCAATAGGGTCTTGTGCTTGTTGTACATTTTAGTTGGCTCTTCACCCCTCTTCATGGCGAACCTCCCAAGTTCATCCTCGACCAACTCCATCTTGGTGATCATGGTGATGTCATTTCCCTCAGGTAAAATATTTAGGGTATCTCAAATCTCCTCGGCATTGTCCAAGCCACTAACTTTGTTGTATTCATCCCTGCATAGAGAAGCTAGGAGCACAGTAGTGGCTTGGGTATTTTTATGAATCATTTCTTGTATGTAAATAGCATTATAGCTCTCATCATCACTATCTACAACATGCATTCCATTTGCTACTATGTCCTAAATTCTAGGATGAAGAGAAAATAAATGATTACACATCTTATGACTCCACCAAGAATACTCCTCCCCATCAAGGTGAGAAGGCTTGCCAAGAGGAATAGATAATAAGTGAGGATTGGCATTGTAAGGAATACACGAATAATTAAAAGATGTCTTAAAGTAGATTTTGTTTGACCGTATTATTCTTTGAAGAGAAAGAGCTGTCGCCATCCTTGTGCGAAGAGGAAGAAGAATGGCTGTCAGAGTAGATGATCTTCTTGATCCTCTTCTTCATGTCTTCCTTGCTCTTACCGGATCCCGAGTCGATGGGGTTTTCTCCCTTGGGCTCGTTATTGAGTGTCTCCTTCTTGTCGGTCACCTTGCCCTTCCGTTTAGCGGCGTCGGCCATCACTTTGGGTTGTTAGACCCAATGGAAGAGACTTGCTCCAATACCAATTGAGAGCATCTAGAGGGGGTGAATAGGTGATCCTGCAAAATATGACCTAAAAACGCAAACTTGGTATAAAAGTTAGTGTTAGTGCAAGTTAAACCAAGTTTGAGAGGATAGAAAGAGAGAGAGGTTCCCTTCACTTGATTGCTCTATCAAGATATAAATTAGACTTAGAGCAATATCATAATTAAGAATAAGAAACTTAGGAAGATAAAAAATCACAATAAAGTAAATGGCACAAGAGACACGACAATTTTTATCCTATGGTTCGGTCAAGCATAATATGCTTGCCTCCTCCACGTTGTGGTGTCCTAATGGATGAGGATTGCACTCAACCCCTCTTGAATGATCCAAAGATCAAACTTGAGTATCACGGTTCTTCCTTATATCTCAATATCATGTGTTGGGGGCCTTCGGCTTCCGAAGGTCCTCAAAAACATGATTTAACTATGTCTCTGGAGTATAATGTGTAAACAGGTACCTTCGGACACAAATCAAAACCACAGCATGAAGATGCACAAAGATTATGAAGGATGGCGCAGAGCCGAAGCTATGTGCAGGGGAGCTTCGGCGTGATAGCAGAAAAAGAAACCGACTTAAAAGGGAACAGGCGATTTGGACCCCGATGGATTGCTATAGAGTTATTAGCAAATGTAAAGGGCATGGGTGTAATTTTACATGGGCTACGTCCCGTGCCTATAAATAGATGAACAGTACTCCATACTGTTCACGCTGACTTGGCATTTACTTTCGTGTCACGTTTGTACCCCTGCTTTCCTTCGAGCTGAAGGTACATTTATAATTTGTTATTGTCGATACAGTCACGCAAATAAAAATAAGTTGGTAATAACATTTAAAGTGTTTATATTATTTTTTTCATATCTTGTGTATGAATCCTTCTTCATCATCTATTGTGTTTAAGAAGGTTTGTTCTTCATAACCTTCATCCAGAATTCATTATATCCGAAGGGAGATAATGTTTCGAAGGACGAATGACTTTAACATTTAACACTTTTTATGTTGCCTTGTTCTTAACTCTTAGCATTTGAGAACAAGTCCCCAACATTGGCGCCCACCTCTGGTGAACTCACTTCCACTTTTTGAGTTTCGAACACCTTCGGCAAGCATAGACCTTCGTCATGCCACCAAAGAAAGCTTCGGCAACAGGGGTTGCCGCTCTATAGCTGCTGGACCCCAACCAAGAGACCCTCTCTCTTCGGGAGGCCCGAAGCCAAAAGAGGAAGACCACCAGTCCAACACCTCAGGAGGACGACTTGGACCAAGAGATCAGAAATATGGAGATGCTCCATCAGCAGGTGCAAAGGAAGAAGGAAAAGATGGCTAGGCTGGCTGATCTGCAAAGGCAGATAGACGAAGCCTCTGAAGAAGTTCGCCATCTTACTCAAGATGAGCAGAACCGAAGGCCTCAACACTTAGAGCTTCATCAAGAGGGCTTCTTCAACGAGGATGACTGGTATGAGAATTTCCATCATGGGAATTTTGCTTTTGATGATGCTTCTCCTCTGTCAGCAGAACTGCAGGCTACACCTTGGCCTCCGTCTTACAAGCCACCTCAACTCCCCATTTATGACGGACACTCAGATCTGAAGCAGTTTCTGATGAGCTATGATGCAACGATATCTTCCTATGGTGGCAATACTGCAGTCATGGCGAAGTCTTTCGTCATGGCTGTCAAGAATGTTGCACAAACCTGGTACTCCTCCCTTCGGCCAGGAACAATCACATCATGGCAGAAGCTGAAGGATATGCTGATCACCAGTTTCCAAGGGTTTCAAACGAAGCCGGTCACCGCTCAAGCCTTATTCCAGTGCACCCAAGACCACGAAGAATATCTCCAGGCGTATGTGCGAAGGTTCTTACGCCTGAGGGCACAAGCGCCAACAGTGCCCAATGAAATTGTCATTGAGGCCATGATTAAGGGGCTTCGGCCGGGACCTTCAACTCAATACTTTGCCAGGAAGCCCCCTCAGACTTTGGAGAAACTGCTTCAGAAGATGGATGAATACATCCACGCTGACAATGACTTTCGGCAAAGAAGGGAGGAAGCTTACAGGTTCTCCGAAATAGCCAGGGGCTTCGGAGGGAGAATTCATCCTAGACATGTCAGATCGATTCATTCCGCTCAGAATGATGACAGGGGAAGCCAGCAGCAGAGGCCGCAATATTCCTCCCAGGCTTCGGGGCAGCAGCAGACCTATCCTCGGCCTCCAGCTCCAAGGGGCAGAGGTGCCAAGTGCTTCGGAGGAAGATTTGGGGATCAGCCCAGGAAAATTTATTGCCTATTCTGTGGTGAGGACAAAGGCCACACCACCAGGATGTGCCATGTCACTATCCAGAAACAAAAGGAAATAGCAGAAGCTGCAGCCCAACAGACCCAGCCGAAGAAAGTTACGCATACTGCTTCGTACCACTCGCCTTATATCCCAGAGTATGTGGGCAACCACCCTGCAGCTTCTGTTGCTTCGGCAAGTCAATCTCAGGCATCTTGGCAACAGCCTCCGCCTCCACCACCAATGCAACGAGGCCAGCAGCCAGGAAGGGAGTCAGCATACTCAACACCAACGAGACTTCAGAGAAGAGTCCGAGGCTCGCACAGTCAATAGTACTGTGCCAGAATCAAAGCACATTTACTAACAAATATCCTACCTTTGCAGCAGTTTTTGCATTCAGTATCATTTTCTTTAAGGAACAATTATTGAAAGCCTAAGTGTTTTTTGTCGTTTTCAATTTCTTGTAATAGCTTCGCCTTTGCCATAGTACAAATATACTTTCTCCACAGAATAACGGAGTCCAAAAAGTTTACGAAGCATAAGAACTTATGGTTACAGGGAGAACCTCCAAAATAACAAAAAGTCGTTCCTAAGGGAGCGCAGCGTAAGTTTTCTGCTCAAAAGTCGTCCCGAAGGGAATGCAGAGCTTACAGCGAAAAATAAATGCTGATTCCGCTGAAGTAAAAGGCGAAGAAGCTCCTAAGGGAGGCTTACAGCGAAAAATAAACGCTGATTCCGCTGAAGTAAAAGGCGAAGAAGCTCCTAAGGGAGGCTTACAGCGAAAAATAAACGCTGATTCCGCTGAAGTAAAAGGCGAAGAAGCTCCTAAGGGAGGCTTACAGCGAAAAATAAACGCTGATTCCGCTGAAGTAAAAGGCGAAGAAGTCCTAAGGGAGGCTTACAGCGAAAAATAAACGCTGATTCCCCTAAAGTAAAAGGCGAAGAAGCTCCTAAGGGAGGCTTACAGTGAAAAATAAACGTCAACCTTCGGCAAATATCATTTTGCATAACATCACATCATCACATCATGTGCATAGCATAACATCATACATCATATTGCATCAATGACGCAAGAAGGGGGTTCAATGTTAATATTCGGAGATTGTTTCGAAGAAACAGTCCCAAGGCACAAAAATAATTATTGAAGAAGCATACCTTCGTCAAACTCTAAAATGAAAAGATCTATTGGTTACTGATTTTACGAAGATTGGATGTTTTCTATGAAAATACAGATATCATTTACGAAGCATGAAAAGAAGGGAAGGTGTTTTTTCGCCGAAGGCTCAAAAACGGTATGTATGTAAAGTTTCATGCATCGTAAAGAATTGAACCATAAATAGCTTATATATTACATTCAAAGTTACAAAATATTACACATATTGTTCAACAAATATTACATTCCAAATGTTTTCACAATAGCATCTAATCTTCCCTTAGAACTACTTCTGCAACTTCATTTAATAGTTGATCAACAACTTTGTCCATGATAGCTTCGGCCATTTTTCTAATCTCGTCATCCCCCTTTACGTTGGGGTCCGCTAATGGCTCGACGGGCTCTAAGGGAGGAGAAGGTGCGGCTATGTTACAAAGTGTAGGCAAGTTCGAAATCAAAAAGTTACAACAAAAACCCAAAAACTAGTAGTTAATACCTATTCGCCCTTTGAGATCCGCACTTTTCTCAGCGGCCTCTGCTACTTTTCTAGCGTCATGAATACCTTTTTCGCTTCTTCGTATAATTTCTTGAGCCATATAATTTTTTGAGCCATCTCCCGGCCACCATTTTCCCAGATGTCGGTGAAAAATTTTCCACCAACCAAACTTGCCTCGGCCGAAGGGTCTTTTATGTCTTCAAAAGATAAATCGGTTTCAGTCTGTGCCAAGGATTTCACGTGATCGCGGCCTTTTTTCTCCAAAACAGTGGCAATCCCCCTAGCACCCGAGAAGGCACATATGTCTCTGTGGCTATTCAAGACTTCTTCAAAAGCTTCAGCTTCGTGGCTGATCCACCCAATTGGGCCTTCGAGGTCGCCCCTCATGAAATTTTCTTCGCTTGAGAACGCGCCAACGCTGGCGAAGCTAGTTCTTATTTTCTTAACACATTCTATAGATTTTTCATAACACCTTTTCTTGGATGCACGAAGCTCTTCAACGTTTTTTTCTAAATGATTTGCCCATTGTTCACTAATTTCTCGTTTTGCTTCTTCAACCGTGCATTCTTCTTTAGCTCTGGCTAGCTGTTTCCGAAGATCCTCAAGTTCGCGCTTCTGAGCCTCAGCTTGAGCTTTGAAAGCAGCTTCGTCTTCTTTTATTTTATTCACCAACTGAATGTAATATTTTATCTTTTTCGGGACCTTCGTTCCTTAGTTCAATTACCTCGGAATGAAGGTTGCTCAAGGCTATGGTACACCCTTCGTCTTCGGCATCTTTTTGTGCCCTGAGGGCATTGCTAAGTATAAGGCCCTGCAAAAAATGCGTTAATAAGTTTAAGCAAATGAAAAATTTTGGTTTCAAGGAATAATACAAAGATCTCATTTTTTCACCTTTAAACTATTGTATGCTAAGCTGTCGGCTAGCTCGTCCTTTGACAACACCGAGAGCCCGTCTTCTAATGTTGGGAATCCGAAGCTCTTGCTCATCTCCCGACAGACAGAAATCTCCTTGCTGTCAGGGAGACAATACAAGAAGTCTTCTTCTCTGCTGCCGTTGAATATCAGCGCCTCTTTTGGATATTTCAATTTTTGCGCATAAAATTGAGCTTCTCTTTTTTCTTTTTCGCTCAAATTTTTACCCGAAGCATGACGTAATACATAGTCACAAGCTTCAGAAGATGCTTCGGGAATAGGTGTGGCGATTTTCTCAGATAAAGCTTCTTCTGCAGATTCTTTTTCCGTTTCTTTTTCAATTTCTAAGAATTCCCTCTTGGTAGGCTCTGAAAGCCCAGTTTTAGTTTCCTCTTGACTTTTGACAGCTTCGGCCTTAGTTTGTGTCTTTGAAACTTCGGCAGCTATCTTCGGAGTAGCGCTTGAAGATTTTATTGTTTCCAGTACATCTAGCACATTAACCATTATTTTCCTCTTGGGGGTTGTAGTAAGGTCTTTTTGTGTCATCGGCATTGGCATTGGCACCTCAACCCTTGCTGAAGGACTTAAAATTTCCGATGTCTTTATTTCTTCAGCTCTCACTTCTTTTATTTTTTCCTTCTCCAGCATTTTGGCCGGCTCTTCAATATTTGACAGGGGAGTCGGCTCCTTGCCTTTGGTGGCCGAAGAGGTCTCACCGACAAACTCAGGAACTGTGGCCGGTTCAATATAGCGTGGCCGGTGTGTAAGAACCTTCATCTTTTTTCTCTTTGGCGCTGGCTCACTAGGAGCGGCTGAAGCAACTTCCTTCACAGAAGTCGTATCTTTCCTTTTTTGACCCCATGTTGGGTAATGATAGTCAGGATAGACGAACCCAATGGCATCAAATACTCGATTGAGTCTTTTCTTCTTCCGGCCTCCGAAGGCCGCAGACAGTGCAATATCTTCTGCCTTCGAGTATGGTCCAAGCTGTTCATCGCTTATGGCCTCAATACATTTTAACCAGTCATCATCTGGCTTGACAAACTTATCTCCATATCTGAAGGTGTATCTTAACCTAACTAGTCCACCTTCGTCAGGTTTGCTGATGGTTTCCTTTGGCATTTCCCAATCTTCTACAAGTGGCCATACTCTGAAGGCAATGTGTTCCTGGGTCAAATCCCTCGTCCCAATGAAAGAGAAAACTACCCCGAAGGCTCTCCGGCATTCTTCGGCGGCTTCGTCAATATCCACCTTCGGTTTCCGAAGGCCAAAACGCTGCCAGATGGGGCGCATGATGATACCTTTAATATCTTCTCGCGTTTTCAAGTCATTTTTCACATAGAACCATTCCTTCATCCAGTCTTCGGGCCATCTCTTTCGAAAAGTTGGCACGGGACAGCTTGACCCAGAGCGGGCAATGAAGCTGTAACAGCCAAAATTGTTATGATATTGCTCTTTACCCCATGGTTTCGTCTCATATAATAACTCATGCATACTGCAGAAACTTTTTGCATTTGGCTCCAAACCTTGGCTCTTCACGGCCCATACGAAGATTCCCATCCTTATGATTGCTTCGGGAGTAATTTGATGAAGGCAGATTTCAAATATCTTCAAAACTTCTACCACAAAGTTGCTCAAAGGAAACCGAAGTCTAGCCTTGAAGAAACTTCTTAATATCACGACTTCATTCTCCTCGGGAGTTGGACAAGTTTTCTCTCCTTCGTCAGCCCTCATAATAGATAAATCCCGAAAATATCTACCCCTCATATTGACAAGATGGCTTTGCTTTATGCTTGATTTTCCAAAAATTGCATGGCTTGGTCGTCAGGGTCAATCTTCGGAATCTTCACCACCACTTTCCACATCATAGCTGTCACTATCACCAGTGTCTTCAGATAAACCCTCTAAGATCTCCCTAATAATCTTCCCTAATAATATTCCCCCTATGGTTGCTAACCTTTTGCAGGAGTACGCTGATGTTTTTCCCAAAGACTTACCACCGGGTCTCCCACCACTTCGTGGCATTGAGCACCAGATCGACCTCATTCCCGGCGCACAGCTTCCGAACCGCGCACCGTACCGTACAAATCCGGATGAGACGAAGGAGATTCAGCGCCAGGTACAGGCGTTGCTTGACAAGGGATACATTCGTGAGTCTCTTAGCCCTTGCTCTGTTCCTGTGTTACTTGTTCCCAAGAAAGATGGGTCATGGCCTATGTGTGTAGACTCTCGTGCTATTAATAACATCACTATTCGTTATCGATATCCTATACCACGCCTTGATGATATGCTAGATGAGCTTAGTGGTGCCATTATTTTCACTAAGATTGATTTGTGTAGTGGTTACCACCAGATTAGAATGAAACTGGGTGATGAATGGAAAACGGCTTTTAAAACGAAATTTGGTTTATATGAATGGTTGGTTATGCCATTTGGATTGACTAATGCTCCCAGCACTTTTATGCGAGTGATGAATGAAGTTCTAAGGCCCTTCATAGGATTGTTTGTGGTTGTTTATTTTGATGATATCCTTATTTACAGCAAATCTAAGAAAGAGCATTTGGAACATTTAAGTGCTGTTTTTGATGCATTGCGTGCTGCCCAGTTATTTGCTAACATGGAAAATGCATCTTTTGTACACGACGTGTCTCGTTTCTTGGTTATGTTGTTACTCCACAGGGCATTAAGGTGGATAGCAGCAAGATTGCTGCCATTCGGGAGTGGCCTACACCGACGACGGTCACACAAATTCGGAGCTTTCTTGGACTTGCCGGTTTCTACCGCAGATTTGTTCGTGATTTTAGCTCCATTGCAGCGCCTCTACATGAGCTTACAAAGAAAGATGTGCCATTTGCTTGGAGTAATTCGCAGGAGGAAGCGTTCAGCACTTTGAAAGATAAGTTAACCCAAGCTCCCCTATTGCAATTGCCTGATTTTAATAAAGTGTTTGAGCTTGAATGCGATGCTAGCGGTATTGGGCTAGGTGCTGTTTTGTTACAAGAAGGAAAACCAGTTGCTTATTTTAGTGAAAAATTAAGCGGTGCTAGTCTGAAATATTCTACTTATGATAAGGAGCTTTACGCTTTAGTGCGCACTTTGCATACATGGCAGCACTATCTTTGGCATCGTGAGTTCATAATCCATTCTGATCATGAGGCTTTAAAACATATTCGTACCCAAACAAATCTGAACCATCGTCATGCTAAATGGGTAGAATTCATTGAGTCCTTTCCTTACATTATTAAACACAAGAACGGGAAGGACAATGTTATTGCTGATACTTTGTCTCGTCGCTATACCATGCTGTCATAGTTAGATTTTAAAATCTTTGGTTTGCACACTGTGAAAGATCAATATGTTGATGATGCTGATTTTAAAGATGCTTTCGGCCATTGTATTAATGGGAAACCATGGGGCAAATTTCACATACAGGATGGGTTCCTGTTTCGCGCTAACAAGCTGTGTGTTCCAGCTAGCTCAGTTCGTCTTTTGTTGTTACAGGAAGCACATGGAGGCGGTCTCATGGGGCACTTTGGCGTCTACAAGACACATGAGGTGTTGGCTGCCCACTTCTTTTGGCCTTGGATGCGCGCTGATGTTGAGCGCCTTGTTGCACGCTGCACTACTTGTCAGAAAGCTAAGTCACGGTTGAACAACCATAGTTTGTATATGCCTTTGCCTGTTCCTACTTCCCCTTGGATTGATATTTCGATGGATTTTGTTTTGGGATTGCCTAGAACTAAGAAGGGTAGGGATAGCATTTTTGTGGTTGTTGATCGATTCTCCAAAATGGCTCATTTCATACCTTGTCATAAGACTGATGATGCTAGCAATGTTGTTGAATTGTTTTTTAGAGAGATTATTCGTTTGCACGGTATTCCCAATAGAATAGTCTCGGATCGTGATGCTAAGTTTCTGAGTCATTTTTGGAGATCTCTATGGAATAAATTGGGAACTAAATTGCTGTTTAGCACCACTTGTTACCCTCAGACTAATGGTCAAACTGAGGTAGTTAATCGAACTTTGTCTACCATGCTTAGGGCTGTTTTAGACAAAAATTTGAAACGTTGGGAGGATTGCTTGCCTCATATTGAGTTTGCTTATAATCATGCAACACATTCTTCTACAAAGATGTGCCCTTTTCAAATTGTTTATGGTTACATTCCTAGGGCGCCTATTGCTTTGTTTTCGCTTGATGCTGCGGACGCCCCACACATAGATGCTCTTGCACATGTTGAACAAATGATTAATCTCCATGAACAAACTCAACAAAACATTGCTGCTGCTAATGCTAAATATCAGATTACTGGTAGTAAAGGCCGGAAACTAGTTACTTTTGAACCTAGTGATATGGTTTGGTTGCATTTGAGAAAGGATCGTTTTCCTACTTTGCGCCGTTCTAAATTGATGCCTCGTGCTGCTGGTCCTTTTAAGATACTAACCAAGATTAATGATAATGCTTATATCCTTGACCTGCCTGCGGAGTTTGGTGTTTCCACTAGTTTTAATGTTGCAGATTTGAAACTGTATGCGGGAGAAGATGAGGAGTTGCCGTCGAGGACGACTTCAGTTCAAGGAGGGGAGGATGATGAGGACATCAACACCAACACGAGCACATCTACACCAGCAGCACCTTCTCCAGCCCAGGCACCATCTTCCCCAGTCCAGGCGCCACCCCTTCCACCTAGGCCAGTGACTCGGGCCCATGCAAGAGAATTGAACTATATCATGTTGTTAAAGAACGAAGGCCCGGAAGAATAGACGACCAGCCCAACTGCGACCCATAATGGACGACCTAGGGTTGGCCGCCCCTAGGGGCTGCGCCCCCTCTCTATTTATCCAGGAGCTGCGCCTCCTTTATTTTTCGAGTTTTGTTTTAGATCTAGCTTGTCACACCCGGTTTTAAGGAACAAAGCCGGGTGCATCTCATACATGCGCCAAGAAGACAACATATATAATAACAGAGTGTATAGAGATAAATGTCATAAAACATTAGAGTATTTATTACATAGCGGAAGACTTATTACAAAATAAAGGAATAACCATAAAACGAACTAAGGATCGTCGGCGCCAATGTCAACTGAGAAACGCCACCTAGATCAGATCGAACTCCTCGCCTTGACTCCACTTGAAACCACCTGTTCTTCTCCTGTGGGGGGGGTGTGAGACAGCAAGGGTGAGCTCACACATGTTCATCGCTCAACAAGTTGTGGGGAGTAATGTGACATGAACTCACCAAAGGTGGGAGATCATGAAGTGTAAGGCTGATCAACAATAGAGGTTAAAGCTGAGCATTGCTTTTAAGTAGTTGGTCAAATTTTATTAGCAGTTACTAAGTGTAAGTGAATACCAAACCATAATGATATAATAGAACAAAATTAATAATAAATCCCATGCAAATGCAAATGACAAATTGAGTTTAGGTTCCATAATTTAATCATCGGAGAGTCCTGAGCCGCTCATGACCGTGAGCTCGGCTAGTATACCAGTTTTACACTCTGCAGAGGTTGTACCCTTTACCCACAAGTCGTGTTTCCCATGTCGCCAGGGTTAGCTAGGCCCTTAGACACTACCAAGGTGAATGGCTAGGGATCCACTACGAGGCCTTTACAAAGTTCCACTAGCTTCCGAAAACCCGCTACAGTTTATGGAAAGTTCCAATGCAGGGTTCCTGGCTGACCGCCATCGCAGCAAAATCAACCAGGGACCTCCCTACACTGACCACTCCCCTACTTCCCTTGCCCCTTTCGGGTAAGGTAGTCTTCCACTAGCTTTCCTAATTAGTCAGCCAAGGGGTCCCATTCCTCCCTTGTGGTGGCACGTGGTTCTCAAGTTAAGCTCCATGTTCCAATTAACAATAACATAATGATCTTGACATGAACATAAATAGAATAACAAAATAACTGGAACATGGATATAATGAAATATTAACCCAAAAACCACGTAAAGCAATAGCATAACTACCCATGTGATTCAGGGGTAAACAAGGTAAACAGGATAAACAGTCTAGGGAAACCTATTGGGTCCCATCAAAATTAAACCTATGCATGGTAAATGATTATAAAGAACATTATTGGGTAACAAAAGTGAATCAAGGGCACAACTTGCCTGGCACTTGAGATTCCAGGTACCAACTTGCTTTTCAGATGACACGTGTCCTCGAGCTAGTCGTAGCAATACAAACAAACATGGTATAGATAAAATTAACATCACACCAAACATAATAACAAACCGAATGATAATGATCTACGCGTTGCTACGAGATCGTGGGAACGAGAACCACTAAAATCGGAGTTACGGTCTCCGAGTTATGATTTTATGTAGTTATTAAGTACCTAGAATGGAGTAATTTATGTGAATAATTTTAAATCAAGTTTTATGGTTAGATAAAGGTACTAGGTGCAAAACAATACTTAAACAAAATTAATGCCACTGGAACGAATCAATTTGGAGTTATGGATTTTAAGTTATGAATTTCTAAAGGTTTTATATATTTGATACAAGATTAACCAAGAGATCAATTTTTAATACAATTTTCATGTCAAAATAGTGGCACTATATGATAAACAATAATATTACAAAATTATAGGAATTGGAATGGATTAAAAAGGAGTTCATATGAAGTTTCTATGAATTATACAAGTTTCTAGTATTGTTTTTGTATTAAAATCATTTTCTAAAATAAATCCTGAATTTCCTCAGGATTCTGGACTGCGGAAACTATTTTAACCAAGCTCAGGGGGTTCTGTAATAAATTCCAGGACCTGTTTGTAGTGCTCCTACCACTAACGTGGATTGCGGGTTAATAACAGAAATGCCTGGGGTCTCTTAAAGAAAAATACCAAGGCTAGTCAGCGCATCATAACCGCAGCCCTCCATTCACAGATCCATGGCTCAGATCAAACCACGAAGCGATACGCGATGATTCTAATCTCAGCCATGGGCTAAAGATCTAACGGCCGAGGTTTCATCAAGCGAGGATGCGATCCTATTCGTCCAGACACGATCCAACGGTGCCAGGGTTCCTTCCCCAATCCAACCGAGAAGCGGCGGCGCACAACGTCCACCCCCGCGGCGCCATAGCCGGCGCTAAGTGACCCAGGGATCCATTGCCCTAACTCCCCTCCCAAACGATAATACACAGAGCGCAGGTGACCGCAAACTTCAGGGAGGGCACGTTACCTTCAGCAGTGAAGAAGGGAATTCCGTCGTCGAGTTCTTGCGGACCGGAGATAGTCGCTACCCCTGACGAGCCATGCAGGCTCCCAAACGACGAGGGCGCCGTCGAGCAGAGGGTGGCGCAAGGTCACGGCAGAGCAGCTTGGGCGCTGCAGGGAGCTCGCCAAGGAGGACTGGCCGAGCGGACCTGGCAGGGAGCCATCCGCCGTAGGATGCTCGCCATGGGAAGGCCATCTCGGTGAGCGCGCAAGGGTCAGAGGGCATGGCGCCCAAGCCTTCATTTATATGGAGGAGAGGAGGTCAATGGCGCTTGGATTGCGGATCGCGCGCTGGTGAGGCGACCCAGGACGGTAACCTAGGCGAAGAAGACGGAGAGCAGCAGGAAAATCAGTTGGGGAGCTTCCGTCGCACCTGGCAGCGGCGGCGTATCCCAACTACCAGAGGAAGAAGGGGTACTTGACCCCGCGGGCCCGCATGTCATAGGCTCCAAGGGAGAGCTGGCGCTTAATATTAGTTTGGGCCGACGGAAGCTCAGGATAGTGGGCCGAAGCTGATGAGTTTTCAGCCCATGAAGCCGAGATCCCCACTCCTTTTCTATTTTCCTGTTTTAGGTCAAATTTTCAAATAGAGTTTAAATTACGAATTATTTATGTTTTGAAGTTCAAATACATGTTTCACTGCACAGATCATAACCCAGTATGAAATACAACTATTACTTATGTATATACCCTTTTATAGTAATTGTTTATTCCTTTTGGTTAAATAAAAATGCCTCGAAATGTGCAATACCACAATTTTCACTTTTCAAGAAATATTGTTTTTTTTAAATCTATAGTCAAATTGAAGGTTTATCCACGATTTATTAATTATTTGTAGTAATAAGAGATTTATAATCTCCATTCCTATTTCGTTCTCCTTTCTTATTCCTCTTTCTATTTTCAAGTTCTATTTTCCAACTTAAACCTGTCTCTCAAATTTGAATACAAATGCGGAAATACAAGAACTCAGCATGGAATGCACATTTCTGTATTCATTTCTTTGCTATTCAACTATTTTATTTCCCTTAGGTGAGCATGCACAAAGAAAAGGACATCAAATAATTCCCAAAACACATTTATGTAAATACATGTATTTATTTATTTTGTTATTTCTACCTTATACAAATTTTAGGGCTTTACAAATCCTACCCCCCTTAACAAGAATCTCGTCCTCGAGATTTAGAAAAGACGAGGGAAAAGATGGGAAAATCTATGCGGGGCTCTTCTTCTATTATCGGCATAGCTCTTTTGCCTAGTTTGAGCTACCCTCAAGTTCTCTTGAATTATACGACCTTGTTCTTCTACCTCTTGAATAAGTTCAGGTCCAAAGAACTGTGTTCCCCTAGTCTGATCCAATATAGAGGAGTCCTGCATTTCCTGCCATACAGAGTCTCGAACAGTGACATCTTTTAGACTAGCCTGGTAACTATTATTATGTGAGAACTCGGCATAAGGTAGACTCTTGTCCCAACTACTACCATGATGAAGGGCACAAGCTCTCATCATATCCTCCAATACTTGATTAGTTCTTTCAGTCCATCCATCAGTCTGAGGATGGTAGGCCAAACCAAGAATTCAACTTCTCATCCATATTCTCATGAAAACTTTTCCAAAATCTGGAGGTAAACTGTGATCCTCTATACAAAATGATCTTCTTCGGTACACCGTGTAGAGACACAATCCGAGCCATATATAACTCTGCCAATCGAGATACCTTATAAGTAGTCTTGACCAGAATGGAATGAGTCACTTTGGTAAATTTATCCATAATAACCCATATAGAATCATATCCTCTCGGGGTGCGAGGCAATCCAGTAATGAAGTCCTTACCAATTTCTTCCCACTACAAGTCGGGTATCTTTAATGGGTATAATAGTCCAGCTGGTCTTTGGTGTTCAGCCTTAACTCTTTTGACACACATCGCACATAGCCACATGTGCAGCCACATCTCTTTTCAATCCATACCACTAGTATTTCTGCTTCAAATCTTGATACATCTTCGTACTCCCAGGGTGAATAGAATAATCTGAGTCATGGGCTTCCTTTAGAATAGTCTTACGAAGGCTTTCAATACCAGAAACACATATCCTGCCCTTGAACCATATTGTGTCTTGTTCATCTTCCGTAAATTCCGGAACTCGACCTTCAGTAATCAGATCCTTAATCTCTTGTATCTTAGCATCACCAATTTGTCCTTTGCGGATCTCTTGCTCCAAAGTAGGTTCCACATCAATAGTAACTCCTTCAGTATGAGCAACTATCCCCAGGTTAAGTCTCCTGAAATCCTCAACAATCTCATCGGGTAGCTGGGCAACAATAGCTGAATGAACATGCTCCTTTCGACTCAAGGCATCTGCAACCAAATTTGCCTTGCCCGGGTGATAGTGAATTTCCAAATCATAATCCTTAATAAGCTCCAACCAACGGCGTTGCCTAAGGTTGAGATCCTTCTGAGTGAATATATACTTCAAACTCTCATGATCCGTGTATACTTGACACTTGGTTCCCATGATATAATGTCCAAATCCTAAGCGCATGCACAATGGCTGCCAGTTCTAAGTCATGAGTGGGGTAGTTCAACTCTTGTTTCCGCAACTGTCGAGACGCGTAGTCGGTCACATGTCCTTCTTGCATGAGCACACATCTTAAGCCTTGGCCACATGCATCACAATAAATGTCAAATCCTTTCTGTAGGTCTGGCATAACCAACACTGGTGATGACATCGATCTCTTCTTTAATTGATCGAAGCTATCTTGGCACTTCTCGTCCCACTTAAATTCTCTTCCCTTCTCCAGAAGCGAGGTCATAGGCTTAGCAATCTTAGAGAATCCTTCAATAAATTTCCGATAATATCCTGCAACTCCCAGGAACTTCTGAATCTTCGTAACTATAGTGGGTATGCTCCACGCCACTATCTCCTTGACTTTAGCAGGATCCATTGATATTCCTTCATTAGAAATGATATGTCCAAGAAAGGGCACCTCGCCAATCCAAAACTCGCATTTACTGTACTTGGCGTAGAGTTGATCATCTCGTAGCTTCTTGTAGCACCAATCTCAGATGTTCCTCATGATCACTATCATCTCTTGGAATAAGAATATCGTCGATGAAAACCACGACGAATCTGCCCAGATCATGAACACTTTATTCTTTAGATCCATAAAATAGTTGGTGCATTAGTTAGTCCAAATGACATAACAGTGAACTCATATAAACCATAATATCAGGTCAAGAAATCCGTCTTGGGAATATCCGATGGCATAATCTTCATTTGATGATAACCCGATCAGAGATCAATCTTCGAGAATACACTTGCACCTCTCATCTGATCAAATGAATCCTCAATGCAGGGTAATGGACACTTGTTCTTCACAGTGACATCATTAAGAGTCCTACAATCCACGCACATCCTTTGCGATCCATCCTTCTTCTGTACAAACAGTACCGGTGCTCCCCAAGGTGAAGAATTCGGATGAATATATCCAGCCTCTTGTAATTCCATTAATTGCTTCTTAAGTTCCTTTAGTTCATCTAAGGACATCCTATATGGCCGTTTAGAAATAGGGGTGGTTCCAGGTAAGAGACCAATAACAAACTCAACTTCTCTATCAGGTGGCATCCCTAATAACTCCTTTGTAAAGACATCCAGAAAATCCTTAACCACACGGATGTTGTCACCAACAAACTTCCCATCTACTAAGAATGCCACAATCTGATGGTGGTAGTTACTGCAATTTCAAATCTTTGTCCTTTGGAACTGGTGAGTTCTACGGTTTCCTTAGCACAGTGTATATACTGCCTTTACCTTTCTTAACCATGACATACCAAGGATCAAATCTATACTGCTCTCTTCTAACAGTATAGGGGTAGCCCATCCGGGTTAGAAACACAGGATAAGAAAGCAAGGATTGTAAACAAGGCGAGTAATTACGAGGAATGTTACTGCGGGGGATTTATTAGCTAAGTAGATTAGTGTGTCACCTACTAAAGCTAATACATTACCTTATGGTGGTACATGCTAAGATGCCCGTCTATAATGTTTCAATCAATCAAAGAAGCAAATCAAGCATTTTATCATCAGAACAATCAACCAACATTTTTTATAGAGAAAATAGTCTTAATTTTTGTCTTAGGTTCCCTATCTCTTAGAAATGTCATAGGGGTAGGGATTCCAAGATTTGAAATCCATCTTGTCTTAGAGTAGTAAAGGTAAGAATAATCAGAGTGAAATAGCAAAAGGTGAGACAGGATCAAGACAAGGTGAGTATAGAATGAATTAGAGTAAGGTAAGTAGGTAAGAGTCTGTCCATTTCTATCTAGGTCTCGTCCTACAGTCAACATTTCCTCTGATACCACTTCTGTCACACCCGGTTTTAAGGAACAAAGCCGGGTGCATCTCATACATGCGCCAAGAAGACAACATATATAATAACAGAGTGTATAGAGATAAATGTCATAAAACATTAGAGTATTTATTACATAGCGGAAGACTTATTACAAAATAAAGGAATAACCATAAAACGAACTAAGGATCGTCGGCGCCAATGTCAACTGAGAAACGCCACCTAGATCAGATCGAACTCCTCGCCTTGACTCCACTTGAAACCACCTGTTCTTCTCCTGTGGGGGGGTGTGAGACAGCAAGGGTGAGCTCACACATGTTCATCGCTCAACAAGTTGTGGGGAGTAATGTGACATGAACTCACCAAAGGTGGGAGATCATGAAGTGTAAGGCTGATCAACAATAGAGGTTAAAGCTGAGCATTGCTTTTAAGTAGTTGGTCAAATTTTATTAGCAGTTACTAAGTGTAAGTGAATACCAAACCATAATGATATAATAGAACAAAATTAATAATAAATCCCATGCAAATGCAAATGACAAATTGAGTTTAGGTTCCATAATTTAATCATCGGAGAGTCCTGAGCCGCTCATGACCGTGAGCTCGGCTAGTATACCAGTTTTACACTCTGCAGAGGTTGTACCCTTTACCCACAAGTCGTGTTTCCCATGTCGCCAGGGTTAGCTAGGCCCTTAGACACTACCAAGGTGAATGGCTAGGGATCCACTACGAGGCCTTTACAAAGTTCCACTAGCTTCCGAAAACCCGCTACAGTTTATGGAAAGTTCCAATGCAGGGTTCCTGGCTGACCGCCATCGTAGCAAAATCAACCAGGGACCTCCCTACACTGACCACTCCCCTACTGCCCTTGCCCCTTTCGGGTAAGGTAGTCTTCCACTAGCTTTCCTAATTAGTCAGCCAAGGGGTCCCATTCCTCCCTTGTGGTGGCACGTGGTTCTCAAGTTAAGCTCCATGTTCCAATTAACAATAACATAATGATCTTGACATGAACATAAATAGAATAACAAAATAACTGGAACATGGATATAATGAAATATTAACCCAAAAACCACGTAAAGCAATAGCATAACTACCCATGTGATTCAGGGGTAAACAAGGTAAACAGGATAAACAGTCTAGGGAAACCTATTGGGTCCCATCAAAATTAAACCTATGCATGGTAAATGATTATAAAGAACATTATTGGGTAACAAAAGTGAATCAAGGGCACAACTTGCCTGGCACTTGAGATTCCAGGTACCAACTTGCTTTTCAGATGACACGTGTCCTCGAGCTAGTCATAGCAATACAAACAAACATGGTATAGATAAAATTAACATCACACCAAACATAATAACAAACCGAATGATAATGATCTACGCGTTGCTACGAGATCGTGGGAACGAGAACCACTAAAATCGGAGTTACGGTCTCCGAGTTATGATTTTATGTAGTTATTAAGTACCTAGAATGGAGTAATTTATGTGAATAATTTTAAATCAAGTTTTATGGTTAGATAAAGGTACTAGGTGCAAAACAATACTTAAACAAAATTAATGCCACTGGAACGAATCAATTTGGAGTTATGGATTTTAAGTTATGAATTTCTAAAGGTTTTATATATTTGATACAAGATTAACCAAGAGATCAATTTTTAATACAATTTTCATGTCAAAATAGTGGCACTATATGATAAACAATAATATTACAAAATTATAGGAATTGGAATGGATTAAAAAGGAGTTCATATGAAGTTTCTATGAATTATACAAGTTTCTAGTATTGTTTTTGTATTAAAATCATTTTCTAAAATAAATCCTGAATTTCCTCAGGATTCTGGACTGCGGAAACTATTTTAACCAAGCTCAGGGGGTTCTGTAATAAATTCCAGGACCTGTTTGTAGTGCTCCTACCACTAACGTGGATTGCGGGTTAATAACAGAAATGCCTGGGGTCTCTTAAAGAAAAATACCAAGGCTAGTCAGCGCATCATAACCGCAGCCCTCCATTCACAGATCCATGGCTCAGATCAAACCACGAAGCGATACGCGATGATTCTAATCTCAGCCATGGGCTAAAGATCTAACGGCCGAGGTTTCATCAAGCGAGGATGCGATCCTATTCGTCCAGACACGATCCAACGGTGCCAGGGTTCCTTCCCCAATCCAACCGAGAAGCGGCGGCGCACAACGTCCACCCCCGCGGCGCCATAGCCGGCGCTAAGTGACCCAGGGATCCATTGCCCTAACTCCCCTCCCAAACGATAATACACAGAGCGCAGGTGACCGCAAACTTCAGGGAGGGCACGTTACCTTCAGCAGTGAAGAAGGGAATTCCGTCGTCGAGTTCTTGCGGACCGGAGATAGTCGCTACCCCTGACGAGCCATGCAGGCTCCCAAACGACGAGGGCGCCGTCGAGCAGAGGGTGGCGCAAGGTCACGGCAGAGCAGCTTGGGCGCTGCAGGGAGCTCGCCAAGGAGGACTGGCCGAGCGGACCTGGCAGGGAGCCATCCGCCGTAGGATGCTCGCCATGGGAAGGCCATCTCGGTGAGCGCGCAAGGGTCAGAGGGCATGGCGCCCAAGCCTTCATTTATATGGAGGAGAGGAGGTCAATGGCGCTTGGATTGCGGATCGCGCGCTGGTGAGGCGACCCAGGACGGTAACCTAGGTGCAGAAGATGGAGAGCAGCAGGAAAATCAGTTGGGGAGCTTCCGTCGCACCTGGCAGCGGCGGCGTATCCCAACTACCAGAGGAAGAAGGGGTACTTGACCCCGCGGGCCCGCATGTCATAGGCTCCAAGGGAGAGCTGGCGCTTAATATTAGTTTGGGCCGACGGAAGCTCAGGATAGTGGGCCGAAGCTGATGAGTTTCAGCCCATGAAGCCGAGATCCCCACTCCTTTTCTATTTTCCTGTTTTAGGTCAAATTTTCAAATAGAGTTTAAATTACGAATTATTTATGTTTTGAAGTTCAAATACATGTTTCACTGCACAGTATCATAACCCAGTATGAAATACAACTATTACTTATGTATATACCCTTTTATAGTAATTGTTTATTCCTTTTGGTTAAATAAAAATGCCTCGAAATGTGCAATACCACAATTTTCACTTTTCAAGAAATATTGTTTTTTTTAAATCTATAGTCAAATTAAAGGTTTATCCATGATTTATTAATTATTTGTAGTAATAAGAGATTTATAATCTCCATTCCTATTTCGTTCTCCTTTCTTATTCCTCTTTCTATTTTCAAGTTCTATTTTCCAACTTAAACCTTGTCTCTCAAATTTGAATACAAATGCGGAAATACAAGAACTCAGCATGGAATGCACATTTCTGTATTCATTTCTTTGCTATTCAACTATTTTATTTCCCTTAGGTGAGCATGCACAAAGAAAAGGACATCAAATAATTCCCAAAACACATTTATGTAAATACATGTATTTATTTATTTTGTTATTTCTACCTTATACAAATTTTAGGGCTTTACATAGCTTTAGCTACCCCAGAACACGCACAAATACGTGTTGTCCTCTGTGATTCAGAACTCCACCTCGAGTGATATTAAGATTGCTCGCATCTTTTTCTTGTTCGTTCTTCGATTGCGCACAGGAAACGATCTTCGTGATCAGGCCGATCTCGCAGCAGCAAGGTCGGTAACCATTGGGAGTTGGTTCAGCGATTGCATTGGCGCTTCGGGATTCGCTCGTCATAGTCGGATCGTGAGGGGTCTACTTCCACCAAATCGGAATTATCTCCACTCACCGAAAGATCGGGCACTCCAGCTCTATCACCCTGATTCCCCGGGTAATTTCTCATCGGAGGGCGCCACCATCTTGAGCCATGTCGTGCCGCAATTCGCGCGTCTGTCGCCCCAACTCTGGTAAGAAACCTAGCCCCTTTGTTTGCCTTTATTTTCTCTTTGCGTAGCGCTAATCCGGGGTCGAATTAGACAGTAGAGCGAGGGTTGGTGCTGTTCCAGCGTGCCTCCGCTAGGTGCGTGGGCGGCGCCACCGTCCTGCTCGGCTAGGAGGAAGAAGACAACCGGGGGCCGTTGGATCTTGTAGAAACGGCCACGATTAGGATAAAGATGCCCCTTCATCGCATAAAGATCTAGCCGTCAATTTTGTATCAGAGGACTGTGCGTGGAAGTAGGCGTGGACGAATCTTGGCCACCGATCTCGGATCATGTGGTTGTTAACACTTACCACTTTAGTTATTACATCAATCTAATCTAGATCGCACGTTCTCAATTCGGCGGCTGATAGTGAAGGGTACCCCTTCGTTGCTGGCTTTTTGTGTATGAACCCCTCCGGTACAAAGTAATCAACCCGCAGTCCACATTCTGTATAAACTAATTACGGGCAGGCCCTAGAATCTTGTAAACTAGCCCCTGAACTCTTTGCTATTCATGCGCGCAGTACAGAAGGTTAGAAAATCAGAGTAATTAATTTAGAAAACGATTTTCAGTGTAAAAATAATTCTCAAATCTTGTTTAATTCCTAGAAAATTCATTTTAACTCCTTTTTAATCCATTCCAGTTGCAATAATTTTGTATTAATATTATTTATCACTTGATAACTCTGTTTTAGCATGAAACCTAGATTAAAATTAATCACTTGGCTAATTTTGTACCAAACACATAAAGATTTCGGAAAATCATAACTCGTAATTCGTAACTCCGAATTTAGTTATTCTTGAGCCTATGGTCTCGTTACGATGCAGTAGATTATTATTATGTATTCTATACTCATGTTTGGTGTGATGTTAATTTCTCCTATACCATGTCTATTTGTATTGCTTCGAGTAGACGAACTAGTGACCAAGGATCTAGGTGTTCAGCAGGTAGAAGTTGCTGAGCAGGAGCTTATTGAAGGCAAGTTGTGCCCTTGACCACTTTTATTTACCCAGTAATGTTCTCTATAATCATTTTGGCAGGCATAGGCTTAATTTTGATGGGACCCAATAGGTTACCCTAGTTTGATCATCTTTACACCTTGTTTACCCCTGATCTTTTGGGTAGTCTTCGCTATTGCTATATAGGGTTTTGGGTGTTGAGAGAACTATTACACATGGTCATTCTTTGTTATTATTGTTCTACTTCTGTTCATGATAATATTATTATGTTAATTGGAACATGGAGCTTAACTTGAGAAATATGTGCCACCCCTGGTTTACAAAACTGGTAAAAACCGGCTATAAACCGGTCGGTTTACCAAAACCGCTGGGGTGCGGTTTCGGTAAACCTCCGATTTTTTTCAAAATTCGTTCTAAATTCAAAAAATTGAAAAAATTCATAAAACCAAAAACTGATGGTAAACCGTTTCTAGGACCGGTAAACCGTTATTTGAGACCGGTAAACCGCCATTTTTTATCAGAAAATCAGATTTAATGCCAAAACTGAGTATTTAGTGGTTAATTTAGGCATATTAGTCTTGTTTACTGTTATATGCTATATGTGAAGATGTTATATGTTATATGTGAAGATAAACCCATAGCTCAAATCCATGTTAGGCATTTAGTGGTCAATTTCGGTTTCATTTCCTGACCAAGATGGAATCCGTAGATCAAGTAGCTTCAGTTCTTCTAATAACTATTCGTCTAGACAAGACTCAATCTAGAGCCCTTAGCTCCAGTTCTTCTATATGTGTTCCTAAGATTTGCTGATAAGGAGAAAAGTCCAACACTTAGTGAGGTGCACATGCAATACACAAAAATCGAACACACATACCGGTATGCTTTTTTGCTTTGTGGATAAATATTTATGTGTTGTTCTTGTTTTCTCGCTAATGTATCTCATATATTTTGTATAGACCTATCACTATCACTATAATAGATTGGAACAATATCACGATCCTTTCAACATGCCTGAGTACTATCACTATGACTCGAGATAAACATGTGAGTATTGTGAAATAAGTCGACCTATGTGTCGTTGCCTCATTGGAGAGTTGTAAAAGAACTTGTATTTGAGTATTACGAAGTTCGCTGGTTGTTTGTTGCATGAGAATTGGAGTTTGTGGTTGCATATGTATGTTATATGTTATTTTGGTGAACACATGCGTGTGGATCAATTAATATTTATTGTGCAATGTGAATTAAGCAAACTACAAATAAATATTGTCAAATTTTTCCATTTTTCTGTAAAAACAGCAAAAACCGGTTCGTTTCGCGATTAACCGGCAGTTTAGAGCGGTTTTTTCGCTAATTTTTCATCGTTTTCTACCGGTAAATCAGTTCGAATTCAAATTTATTTGAATTGGTCAAACTGGTCGGTTCTTACCAGTTTAACGTTGGTAAACCGTTACCGGTGGGTAGCGGTTTTCACATAGGAAACGGTTTTGTAAACCGTGGTGCCACCACAAGGGTGGATGGGACGCCCTTGGCTGACTAATTAGGAAAGCTAGTTGAGGTCTACCTTACCCGAAAGGGGCAAGGGCAGTAGGGGAGTTGGCGGTGTAGGGAGGTTCTCGGGTTGATTTTGCTGCGATGGCGGTCAAACGGGGGATTCCTGCATTTGCGCTCCCTAGAAACTATAGCGGGTTTTCTGAAGCTAGTTGAACTTTGTAATGGCCTCGTAATGTTACTCTGTCTCACTTCCTTGGTAGAGGTGTATGGGGCCTGTATAACCCCGTGGCAAATTGGTAAAATGACTTGTGAGTAAAGGGTACAGCCTCTGCAGAGTGTAAAACTGGTATACTAGCCGAGCTTGCGGTCATGAGTAGCTTAGGACTCTCGCATGATTAATTTATGTAATTAAATTCAATTTGTCATTTGCATCGCATTGTGGTTTATTATTAATTTTGATCTATTATTACTCTGGTTTGGTATCTACTTACATTTAGTAACTGCTAATAAAATTGACCAACTTATTAAAAGCAATGCTCAGCTTTAACCATTATTTGTTGATCAGCCTTACACTTCACATGAACTTCCACCTTTGGCGAGTTCATGCACATTATTCCCCACAACTTGTTGAGCTATGATCTTTTGTGAGCTCACCCTTGCGATATATAAACCCCCCACAGGAGAAGAATAGGTGGTCCAGGAGGAGGCTTACAATGAGGAGTACGAGCTTATATAGGTGGCGTCTCCAAGTCAGCTTTATGGTGCCAAGGAATAATTATTAGTTCGCTTTGTTGTTCTCATTTATTTTTGTAAGACTTCTGCTATGTAATAATGATATTTGTGACATTTATCTCTATATACTTTATCATTATATGTGATTTTCTTCTTTGGCGCACATATAAGACGCACACGGCTTTATCCCTTAAATCCGGGTGTGACAGAAGTGGTATCAGAGGAAATGTTGACTATAGGACGAAACCTAGATAGAACTAGACAAAACCCTTACCTACTTACTCTGTTTCTTTCTATACTTTTCTTGATCCTCTGACCATTCTTACCTTTTCTACTCTAGAAAGACAAGAAGGATTTCACACCTTGGAATCCTACATTTATGACCCTTTAAAGAGATAGGAGACCTAGGACAAAATTAAAATTATTTTCTCTACCTGAAGTGATTGGATGATTGTTCTGATGGTAAATGCTTGATTTGCTTCTTCGATTGACTGAATTAGTATAGCAGGGCATTCTAGCATGTACCACCGTAGGATAATGTATTAGTATTAGTAGGTGACACACTAATCTACTGAGCCAATAAAACCCCCAAAAGATCATGTCTCGTAATTACTCGTCTTATCTGCAATTCTATCTTACCATGCGTTTCTAACCCAGATGGTCAATACCAAGAAGGGAGGCGGAATCGATCTACCTGCCAACCACCACAGCAGGAGGATCGTTAGACAACCACAACCAGAAATGAATCCTTCGAATCCTCCACCGGCTGGGACAGATCCAGTGGTTGCTGCTCAGATGCAGATGCTACAATAGATGGCAAACTCGATGAATGAAATGCAAGCTCAGATGAGGCAAGAACGCCAGGATAGGCGTCAGGAAAGGCAGGAGATGCGAGAGGAGATGAGGCAAGAATGACGGGAAAGGCAGCAGCAACCACCACTACCTCCACCACCACCACCAGTTCCACCCCGGGACAAGCACCGAGAATTCATGAGTCACAAGCCACCTACATTCTCCAGTTCTCCAGATCCTTTACATGCTGATGATTGGCTAAAATCAGTGGAGAAGATGCTTAATATCGCTCAATGCTCTGATCGGGAGAAGGTGCTCTATGCTTCTGGTCATCTTACTGGTCCCGCTGCTGATTGGTGGGACTCCTACACTGCTGTCCATGATGCTGCCAATAATATCACATGGGCAGAATTTGCTACACAGTTCAGAAATTACCACATTCCTACTGGCCTAATGAAAATAAAGAAGAAGGAATTCCTATCACTGAAGCAAGGCAACATGTCAGTCAGTGAATATCGCGACAAATTTATTCAGCTGTCAAGGTATGCTCCAGATGAAGTTGCTTATGATGAAAGGAAGTAGGAGCATTTCATGGAGGGACTTGTTGGACCACTTTAGTATCAGCTGGTTGCTCACACCTTTCCATCTTTCCAGAGGCTTCTAGATAAGGCGATAGCTATTGAACATAAACATGTTCAGTTGGGTGAGATGAAGAGGAAGGATATCACCCAAGGGTAGGGTAGCAGTAGCATCCATCCTCGCTATGTTCCACCCTAGGGTACACCAGCTTGTCCTGGAGGAGGACAATGCCCAGCTCAGTATGCACCATAGGGGACTCCACAGACTCCACACACTCGTCAGACTACCCCCACTGGCACCCCGGCAAGACCTGCAGGACAGGGTACAATCACCACTTGCTTCAAGTGTGGTGAGGTTGGGCACTATGCCAATGCTTGTCTGAAGAGGGTTCCCAACACACTCGCTCGCAGCAATGTCCAAGGCAAGCAACCAACTCCAAGTTCTGGCAAGGATTCAACATTGCCAGAGTCAACCAAGTCAGTGTTGTTGCTACCGCTGATGGAGCTGATATCGCTATTGGTATGTTTTACATTAATTCAGTTCCTGCAGCCATATTATTTGATTTTGGCGTTAGGCATTCATTTATTTCTGCTCGCTATGCCAACACAAATGAGTTACCACTTAAAACTATGCAAAAACCTCTAATAGTAATTACCCCTAAAGGGCCTATTGAAGCAAACTATATGACCTACAGATTAAAATTGACAATCATGGGAAGGGAATTCTGATCTATGCCTATAGTATTGGAGGAAAGCAGTATAGATCTAATACTTGGTATGTCATGGTTAAGAAAGGCAAAGACAGTTATACATTATGCTAGGGGGCCATAGAACTCACCAGTCCAAAAGGAGAAAGATTCGAAGTAATGATTACCATAACCGCCACTACTAGACCTGCTGTATATCTAGTAGATGGGAAATTTGTGGGTAAAAACATCCGTGTGGTTAGGGATTTCCCCGATGTCTTTCCAGAGGAGTTACCCGAAATTCCACCAGATAGGGAAGTTGAGTTTGATATTGATCTCTTACCTAGAACCGCTCCTATTTCAAAAAGGCCATACAGGATGTCAGTAGAGGAACTAAAAGAACTTAAGAAGCAACTAACAGAGTTACAGGAGGCGAGGTACATTCGTCCAAGTTCCTCACCTTGGGGAGCACCGGTTCTATTTGTACAGAAGAAGGATGGTTCACAAAGGATGTGTGTGGATTATAGATCACTTAATGATGTCACAATTAAGAATAAGTATCCTCTACCTCGTATTGAAGATTTATTTGATCAGATGAGAGGTGCCAGGGTATTCTCTAAGATTGATCGCAGATCGGGTTATCATCAAATGAAGATTAGGCCATCCGATATTCCCAAGACGGCTTTCTCTACCCGATATGGTCTATATGAATTCACAGTCATGTCGTTTGTCTTAACTAATGCACTAGTCTACTTCATGAATCTGATGAACAAGGTGTTCATGGAGTATCTTGATAAGTCATCGTGGTATTCATCGATGACATTCTGATTTATTCCAAGAATGATAGTGATCATGAGGAGCATCTGCGAATGGTACTACAGAAGCTACGGGATAATCAACTTCTATGCCAAGTATAGCAAGTGTGAGTTCTAGATTGACAAAGTGCCATTCCTTGGACACATCATCTCTAATGGAGGAATATTAGTGGACCCTACTAAAGTGAGAGAGATAGTAGGATGGAAGATACCAAGTTCAGTTACTGAAATCCGGAGTTTCTTTGGACTCGCAGGGTATTATCGACGATTTATTGAAGGATTTTCCAAGATTGCCAAGCCTATGACCTCACTATTAGAGAAGGGAAAGGAGCTTAATTGGTCTCGTGAATGTCAAGATAGTTTCAATCAACTGAAGTTAAGAATGATGTCACCCGAGTGTTGATTATGCCAGATCTGCAGAAGGGATTTGATATATATTGTGATGCGTGCCGCCAGGGCTTGGGATGTGTTCTTATGCAAGAAGGACATGTTATCGCCTACGCGTCTCGCCAGTTGCGGAAACATGAGTTGAACTACCCCACTCATGACTTAGAACTGGCAGCCGTAGTGCATGCTCTCAAGATTTGGAGGCATTATATAATGGGAACTAAGTGCCAAGTCTACACTGATCATAAGAGCTTAAAGTATATCTTCACTTAGAAAGATCTCAACCTTAGGCAACGCCGTTGGTTGGAGCTCATCAAAGATTATGACTTGGAGATTCACTATCACCCGAGCAAGGCGAATCTAGTTGTGGATGCCTTGAGTCGAAAGGAGCATGTTCATGCAGCTATTGTCGCCTAGCTACCCGATGAGTTAGTAGAAGATTTTAGAAGACTCAACCTGGGAATAGTTGCACACACTGAAGGGATCACTATTGAAATGGAACCTACCTTGGAGTAAGAAATACGCAAGGGTCAGATCGGTGATGCTAAAATCCAAGAAATCAAAGATCTGATGGCTGAAGGTAGAGGTCCAGACTTCACGGAGGATGAGCAAGGCACAATATGGTTCAAGAACCAGATATGTGTTCCCGAGATTAATAGACTCCGTGAGACCATACTGAAGGAAGCCCATGACTCTGATTACTCTATTCACCCTAGTAGCACTAAGATGTATCAGGATCTGAAACAGAACTACTGGTGGTATGGGATGAAAAGAGATGTAGCTGAACACGTGGTTGTGTGTGATGTATGTCAAAGAGTCAAAGCTGAACATCAAAGACCAGCTGGACTGCTACACCAGTTGAAAGTACCTGAATGGAAGTGGGAGGAGATTGGTATGGACTTCATTGTTGGGTTGCCTCGCACCCCGAAGGGTTATGATTCCATATGGGTGATCGTGGATAGATTGACCAAAGTAGCTCACTTCATTCCGGTCAAGACTACTTACAAGGGTTCTCAGTTGGCAGAGTTATATATGGCTCAAATTGTGTGCCTACATGAAGTACCGAAGAAGATTGTTTCTGATCGAGGATCTCAATTTACCTCAAGATTTTGGAAGAGTCTTCATGAGAACATGGATACGAAGTTGAGCTTTAGTTCGGCCTATCATCCCCAAACTAATGGCCATGAGAGAATTAACCAAGTACTTGAGGATATGCTAAGAGCTTGTGCCCTTAAACATGGGAGCAGTTGGGACAGGAGTCTACCATATGCTGAGTTCCCTTATAATAATAGTTTCCAGGCCAGTCCGAAAATGTCACCATTTGAAGCTTTATATGGCAGAAAGTGCAGAACTCCCCTGTATTGGGATCAGACTGGTGAAAGGCAGTTCTTTGGGCCTAAAATTATTCAAGAGGCAGAAGAACAAGTTCATATGATCCGGGAGAACTTGAGGGTAGCACAAACTCGGCAGGAGAGTTATGCTGATAACCGGAGAAGACCATTGGAGATCAAGGAGGGTGACCACGTGTACCTCTAGGTGTCACCAATTCGTGGAATGAGGAGATTCAAAGTTAAAGGCAAGCTATCCCCTTGCTTTATTGGACCCTTCAGAATCTTTAGGCGAGTTGGGGAGATGGCCTACTAGCTTGAACTACAAGATCATCTGTCTGACGTACACGATGTATTCCACGTGTCTCAACTCAAGAAGTGTCTCCATGTCCCAGAAGAACAACTACCAATGGAAGAACTCAGTGTGTAAGGTGATCTAACTTACACGGAGTATCCTATCAAGGTCATTGACACTTTGACTTAAGTTACAAGGAATAAAGTGATCAAGATGTGCAAAGTGCAATGGAGTCACCATGGAGAAGCTAAAGCTAATTGGGAAAGAGAAGAAGAGCTATGAATAGAATTTCCCCATCTCTTCCCTAGTTCCTCTTAATCTCAAGGTCGAGATTATTTTTAAGGGGGGTAGGATTTGTAATACCCAATTTGTAAATCATAAGAAAGGAGTTAATTCCCTTATATGTTTTGCCCTCTATTCATTAGAACATGTGAACAACCACATTTAAAGTGATTAATTAGCTAATGACACCTAAGTAATATATGCATCATGTTGGAGTTTATTTCTGTGTGCATTGGATAATAATAATAGTAATATTAATAGAAATACATTAATGTCCAAATTTGGATTTAGGACCTAGTTTGCAATCTAGAATTTGGAGAAAGAGAAGGAAAATGCTATACAAAATAAAGAAAATAAATACATAAATAAACTGAAACCTTTTCAAAATTGTATCTATAATTTATCTACTTGACTTGAGTACAAAATTCACAACAATATTTCAACTCAAATGGAGATTCAAAAATAAAAAGAAAAGGGAAAATAGAAAAGAAATAATAAAAAGAAAAATGGGGAACAGGCGGGTGGACTGATTTTCACCCCAGCCGGCCCACCAACATGCTCCCGCGTGGCCCATGCCCCTCGAGCGTGTCGCGGCACCGACAGGTGGGCCCATGTGGGCAGTAGCCGAGCGCACTCGCTCAGCCGTTCCAAACTGCGAACGCCGCAACCCCCCCCCCCCCCCTCGTCGTGTGGGACCCGCTGTTATCCGGTCAGCCATGACCCCTGTTTATCCCCTCGCATGCACCGTTAACCTCGCACTGTAGTTGCAACCCTCCATGGCCAACGCGCCCACACAGCTGGCCAGGGTTTCCCCTCAAATAGCTGGCGCCGGGGTCTCCGCCACCCCTCTCTGCCTCCAACCGCACAATGCTCGTGCCTTTGGCCATGAGACCGAGAGCCGTTACCAGAAGGTGTGCGTCGTCGTCATGCGCCATTAACAGAGAGTTGGAGAGCTCACCGCCACCGTCGTCGCGCTCCCTGTGGATTGCCTTGGGTGTCAGTCGTGGTCTGTGGCACCTAGGCAAAGGATCTTCACTCGCTAGGAACCCTGAATCCCTAGGTAATTTCACATCAGAGGGCACCACCATCTTGAGCCGCGTCGTGCCGCAATTCAGCGTCTGTCGCCCCAACTCCGGTAAGAAACCTAGCCCGTTTGTCTGCCTTCATTTTCTCTTTGTGTAGCGTCGATCGGGGGTCGAGTTAGACAGTAGAGCGAGGGTTGGTGCTGTTCCGGCGTGCCTCCACCGGGCGCGTGGGCGGCGCCGCCATCCTGCTCGGCTAGGAGGAAGACAACCAGGGGCCATCAGATCTTGCAGAAATGGCCGCGATTAGGATAAAGATACCCCTTCATCACATAAAGATCTAGCCATCAATTTTGTATCGGAGGGCTGTGAGTGGGCGCAGGCGTGGACAAATCTTGGCCACCGATCTCGGATCCTGTGGCTGTTAACACTTATCGCTTCAATTATTACATCAATCTAATCTGGATCGCACGTTCTCGATCCGGCGACTGATAGTGAAGGGTACCACTTCGCTGTTGGCTTTTTGCGTATGAACCCCTCGGGTTCAAAGTAATAAACCCGCAGTCCACATTCTGTATAAACTAATTACGGGCAGGCCCCAGAATCTTGTAAACTTGCCCCTGAACTCTCTGCTATTCGTGCGCGCAAAACAGAGGGTTAGAAAATCAGAGTAATTAATTTAGAAAACGATTTTCAGTGTAAAAATAATTCTCGATTCTTGTTTAATTCCTAGAAAATTCATTTTAACTCCTTTTTAATCCATTCCAGTTGCAATAATTTTTTATTAATATTATTTATCACTTGGTAACTCTGTTTTAGCATGAAACCTAGATTAAATTTAATCACTTGGTTAATTTTTTACCAAACACATAAATACTTCAGAAAATCATAACTCGTAATTCGTAACTCTGAATTTAGTGATTCTTGAACCTACGGTCTCGTTATAATGCGTAGATTATTATTATGTATTCTGTACTCATATTTGGTGTGATGTTAATTTCTCTTATACCATATCTGTTTGTTGTTTCGAGTAGGATCTCATTGAAGGCAAGTTGTGCTCTTGACCACTTTTATTTACCTTATAATGTTGTCTATAAATATTTTGGCATGCATAGGCTTAATTTTGATGGGACCCAATAGGTCACCCTAGTTTAATCATCTTTACACCTTGTTTACCCCTGAACTTTTGGGTAGTCTTTGCTATTGCTATATATGGTTTTGGGTGTTGAGATAACTATTACACATATTCATTCTTTGTTATTATTGTTCTACTTATGTTCATGATAAAACTTTTATGTTAATTGGAACATGGAGCTTAAATTGACAAACGCGTGCCACCACAAGGGTGGAATGGGACGCCCTTGGCTGACTAATTAGGAAAGTTAGTGGAGGTCTACCTTACCCGAAAGGGGCAAGGGCAGTAGGGGAGTTGGCGGTGTAGGGAGGTTCTCAGGTTGATTTTGCTGCGATGAAGGTCAGACGGGAGATTCCTGCATTTGTGCTCCCTAGAAATTGTAGTGGGTTTTCTGAAGTTAGTGGAACTTTGTAAAGGCCTCATAGTGTTACCCTGCCTCACTTCCTTGGTACAGGTGTATGGGGTAACATGACTTGTGGGTAAAGGGTACGACCTCTACAGAGTGTAAAACTGGTATACTAGTCGTGCTCACGGTCATGAGCAGCTCAGGACTCTCGCATGATTAATTTATGGAATTAAATTCAATTTGACATTTGCATCGCATTATGGTTTATTATTACTTTTGATCTATTATTACTTTGGTTTGCTATCTACTTACATTTAGTGACTGCTAATAAAATTTGACCAACTTATTAAAAACAATGCTCAGCTTTAACCATTATTTGTTGATTAGCCTTACACTTCACATGAACTTCCACCTTTGGCGAGTTCATGCACATTATTCCCCACAACTTGTTGAGCTATGATATTTTGTGAGTTCACCCTTGTGATATATAACCCCCCCCCCCCCACAGGAGAAGAATAGGTGGTCCAGGAGGAGCCTTACAACGAGGAGTACGATCTTATCTAGGTGGCGTGTCCCAGTTAGCTTTATGGCGCCAAGGAATACTTATTAGTTCACTTTGTTGTTCTCATTTATTTTTGTAAGATTTCCGCTATGTAATAATGATATTTGTGACATTTACCTCTATACACTTTGTCATTACATGTGATGTTCTTCTTTGGCGCACATATGAGACGCACCCGACTTTATCCCTTAAATCCGGGTGTGACACAAGTGGTTAGTCCAATGTGTTGTGTTGAGCATTTAATCACCAAAACAACTAGAAATGGCCCAAGGGCACATTTCCCTTTCAAAACTTTTGCAGTACATGTTTGCTTTTCTGGTGGTTCCGTGTCCCCTTAGCTTGTGCAGTAGCTCCATTGTTATGACTATAGAGGTTCAATGGACTAGAGGCCTTAGGAAACACACCAAGCTCAATTAGGAACTTCCTTATCCAAACACCTTCCTTCACAGATTCAGAAGTTGCAATGTACTTGGCTTCTATTGTAGAATCAGTCACAGTCTCCTGCTAGGAACTCTTCCAACTAACAGCACCACCATTTCTTGTGAACACGAAACCTAATTGCGATTTTGACTCATCTGGGTCAGTTTGGAAGCTATCATCGGCTTAACCAGTTACAACAAGCTCCTCCTTACCCCCATATACTAGGAACATATCTTTAGTCCTGGTCGAGTAGTTAAGAATGCCTTTTAACGCTGTCCAGTGACCCTCACCTAGATCAGCCTGGTGCCTACTCGTAGCACTTATAGCGTATGAAACATCTGGGTGTGTACTTATCATGGCATACATGAATTGGTCCAATTGCCGAGGCATATGATACCTTACTCATGCGCTCTCACTCATTAGCCGTTGCAGGACATTGCTTCTAGTTAAGGTGTACACCATGTGACATAGGTAAGAACCGTTTCTTGGATTGTTCCATGTTGAACAGTTTCAACACCTTGTCAATGTATGTGTACTAGCTTAATCCTATAATCCTCTTCGACATATCTCTATAGATCCTTATGCCTAGAATATAAGTTGCTTCCCCTAAGTCCTTCATAGAAAAACTCTTTTTCAATGAAGCCTTGATGGACTCCGGCATAGAAATGTCATTCCCAATCAATAATATATCATCTACATACAAGATCAGAAATACAATAGTGCTCCCATTTTCCTTCTTGTAAACACAAGCTTCTTCTTCATTCTGATGAAAACCAAACCCTTTGACCACTTCATCAAAATGAATGTTCCAACTCTGAGATGCTTGCTTCAACCCATAAATGGATTTCTGAAGTTTGCATATCTTTCTAGCATTGATCGAATCGACAAAACCCTCAGGCTATATCATATACACGGCCTCATCTAGGTTTTCATTAATGAAAGCTATTTTGACATCCATCTACCAAATCTTATAATCGAAATATGTGACAATAACTAGAATGATACAAATATATTTAAGCATCACTACTGGCGAGAATGTCTCGTCATAGTCAACTCCTTGAACTTGTCAAAACCCTTTGCAACAAGTCAAGCCTTATAGATGTGAACATTTCCATCCGTGTCTTTCTTCTTCTTATAGATCTCATGGAGGGTCAACCAAGTTCCAAACTTGATTTTCTCCCATGAAATTTATCTCAAATCTCATCGCAACTTGCCATTTCTCATAATCTGGGTCCATCATCGCTTTTGTATATGTTGCAGGTTCATCGTTGTCTAACAACAACACTTCCCCATTGCCCAACAATAGCACTTCTCCCCGTGACTCACGAAGGCTTGATGACCTTAGTGGTTGTGATGGTGATTCTCTTGCCACAAATTTCTCAACTTGTTTCGCTACATTAGCATCACTTGTTGAATCTTGTCCCACTGGCTCATCATGAACTTCTTCAAGATACACCTTTTTTTTACTTTTCTCTCATTTGAGAAACTATTTCTCAAGAAAACACCGTTCCTGATGACAAACACTTTGTCCTTTGACCAGTGGTAAAAGTAATATCCCAAAATTTCCTTTTGATATCCCATGAACATGCACTTGTCTGATTTTGGAGTGAGTTTATCCGACTGAATTTGCTTGATGTAAATCTCACAACCCTAAATTTTTAGAAAAGACAAACTGGGAGTCTTGCTAGTCCACATATCATATGGTGTCTGAACTACAGACTTAGACGGAACCCTATTTAGTGTGAAAGCTGTTGTTTCTAGAGCGTATCCCCAAAGTGACAAAGTTAGGTCCGACTAGCTTATCATTGATCGAACCATATCCAATAAAGTCCGATTACGTCGCTCAAACACGCTGTTCCTCTGAGGCGTTCTAGGAGGCGTATGCCATGGAACAAATCCACAACTCTTTAAATGATTGCTAAACTCATGGCTCAAATATTCACCTCCATGATCAGATTGCAGTACTTTAATTTTCTTGCCACGCTAATTTTCCACTTCATTCTGAAACTCTTTGAACATTTCTAAATATTTAGACTTGTGTTTCATTAAGTAGACATATCCATATCTACTAAAATCACCAGAGAAGGTTATGAAGTATTGGAATCCTCTCTTGACTATCATACTCATTGGTTCACACACATCAATATGTATGAATTCCAACAAATCTAATGCCCTCTCAAGTAAACCCATGAAGGGCACCTTGGTCATCTTGCTAACTGATCATGCTTTACATGTCTCGTATGATTCAAAATCAAATGAAGTTAAAAGCCCATCAGAATGAAGCTTCTTCATGTGATTCTCACTTATATGACCCAAACGACAGTGCCACATGTAGGTAGGACTTACATCATTAGGTCGAGGCCTTTTAGCACTTACATTACAGACATGTGCATCATCAAGATTTAAAATAAATAACCTATTTGTATTGGATGCAAAATCCACAAACGTGTCATTCTTTGATATCACACAACCATTGTTTTCACTCGCAAATGAATAACCATCCTTCATCAAACATGAAGGAGACATCATGTCTAGACTCATACTAGGAACTAGATAACAATTAATTAACTCCAAAATGAATCTTTATGGGTGGTGGAGTTATATCGTCCCGACGATCAATGTAACAACTCTTGCATTATTGCCCACCCGGAAATCAACTTCTCCTCTTTTTATGCTTCTACTCATTATCATTCTCTGCATCAAATTGCAAATATGGGCAACCTATGCGGTATCAAATACCCAAAAGTTAATATAAGAATCAGTAAGAAAAAAATCTATAATGTGAATAGCAAGTGTACCTACTGCAGTTGTACCCTTACTATTGCAATCCTTAATAGAGGACAAGTACTGCTTGCAATTTCTCTTCTAGTGACCAAGTTATGATATCCTAGCCCAAGGCTTAATAGAATTAATAGAGTATCCATACCAACAAGGTGCATCTTCTTTTTTGGAAGCCTATCTCGAAAGAATCTCCAAGTTAAGCGTGCTTGGCTTGAAGCAATTTGGGATGGGTGACCGACCGGGAAGTTTTCTCGGGTGCACATGAGGGAGGACAAAGCGTGCACAAAAACACCTGTGTTGCTCTGTGGGGACAATATATGATCCTAGAGAGCTGACAGGAGTAAGTACCATCGGTCCAGGGATTGGACGGGGTGTTACAAGTGGTATCAGAGCCGACCCTTGAGGTTTCACGGGTGTGTGTGGGCTAGGGGGTTCGGGTATATGGCGCATGGCACATGTGGGCCGGTAGTGGTCACATGGCATGGCATATGACGACACTAGACACATAGACGTGATTAAGAGGGGAGGTTCCTATATTGGGGTTGACCGACGAGGACGTCAGTCTTCTAAGGGGGTGGATTGTGATATCCTGGCCCCTGGGATGGTGATGTCCTGGCCCAAGGCTTAATAAAATTAATAGAGTACCCATACCAACAAGGTGCATCTTATTTTTCAGAAGCCTATCTCGAAAGAACCTCCAAGTTAAGTGTGCTTGGCTTGGAGCAATTTAGGATGGGTGACTGACCAGGAAGTTTTCTCGGGTGCATGTGCACAAAAAGACTCGTGTTGGTCTGTGGGGACAATATATGATCCTAGAGAGCTGCCAGGAGTAAGTACCGCTGGTCTAGGGATTGGACGGGGTGTTACACAAGTTCTTTGCAATAAAAGCACATGACATCTGTAGGTGGTCCAACCTTGGGGTTTTGGATTGGCTTGGATACTGTATATTTTACCTTGCTGTTCTTCTTTTGAGAATTACCGTTATTCTCAAAGTTGGGTTTGTTTTGGACCGCCATCACATGGCCGCTGCCACCAGCGCTTTTCTTTATGTCACCTTCTATTGTTGTCAGCATGCACGTAGTTCATTGAGGCCCATCTCTGCCCGATGCATATGGTAGTTCATGACAAAGTTTCCATAGTTGGGCGAAAGAGATCCCAAAATAAGATCAGTGGCCAACTCTTGGCCTAGTGGGAAGCCGAGCTTCTCCAACCTCTAAATGTAACCAACTATTTTAACTACATGTGGCCCAACTGTTGCACCTTCCGATAGCTTGCATTCTAGAAAGGCTTTAGACACAGTGAACCTTTTAGTCCTAGCCTGAGTCTGGAACATATCCTTGAGCACCACGATCATATCGTGCGCCTTGTAAGGAAAATGGACCCCGGGCCATTTGGCTAAATGAGTTTTGGTGTTTGATGATTAACACAACCTGTGAACTAATGTGTTTGCTAGTGTTTGTAGTTCACAGGATGCTAAAGTAACTTGGACCAAGACATTGAGGAAAGAAACACCTCAAAAGAAGACATTATGAAGATCAAGTGAAGTCCAAGAGAAGAAAGAAGTGTTGCCTGCGTGCGAGGATCACCGGACTGTCCGGTGGCACACCTAGACTGTCCGGTGCCACACGCCAGACTATCTGGTGCCCCAGGAACAGGAACCCTAACGGCTAGTTCCAGGTGGCACTGTGGAGAGAAGACGACCGGACTATCCGGTGTAAAGTCCGGACTGTCCGGTGCGGAAAGCCTGCAGCGCCGATGGTCACCTGCGGTGTCAGATCAACGGCTAGGCACACCAGACAGGGGCACCGGACTGTCCGGTGCACCACCGGACTATCTGGTGTGCCGCAGAGAGCAGCAACTTTTCTCCAATGGCTAGATTTGTGTTGGGGCTATAAATACACCCCCAACCAGCCATTTCAATGTGTGGGAGCCCAAGAGACCTACTAAGGCATATAGTAGACATTCCCATGTGCTCTTACACCTAAGTGCTTAATAGAATCACTCAGTCATTAGCGTAGGTGCTTTGCAAAGTGCTTAGGTTAGTTAGACCGCTCTAGCGCTTCCTCTATGTAAATCCTAGTTAGTTGAGTGAGTTTAGATAAACCACAAAACCCCTCGGCTCTTGCGCAAGCCGTTGTAAATTGTACTGAGTGGAGCAAGAGTCTTGCAAGACCGTGACAACCACGTTTGTGTCACGGCCGCCACCGTGTACCGAAGGTAATGAGGCCCGCGGCGTTTTCAGCCGGAAGCTCGATAGTGGAGATGGCGAGGAGCGTCCGAGAGGAGCCAGAAGCGGAGCACCACTTGCGCGTGGAGAAGGCCCGCGGCTCTCTACGGAGTTACTCGACCGAGGTGCTTGGCCCTCGCGTGGGCTTTCCTTTGCGTAGGGGCACCAACGAGGATTAGTCGGGACCTTGCGTGGTTCCGGATACCTCAGTAAGAATACTTGCAGTCATCCACGAGAGTTTGCATCTCTACCTTGCTCTTTAAGTTTCCACATTTATATTAAGCATTTAAGTTTCAATCTTGTATTCATACTTATATAGTGTAGATTGAAACTTAGCCATTGCAGTAGAGATAGCAACAGTTAGACAAAACCTAGTTTGCACATTCTAGTTTGATTATTTGTATAGTTTTGCTCTAGGGATTTATTTGTGTCCTAGTTTAGTGAAAGTTTTAGAAGTTCTAATTCACCCCCCCTCTTAGTCATCACCTGTTTCTTTCAATTGCTATCAGAACCTGGTTTGGCTCATTTGAAACACTTTAGCTTCACCGCTAAAAGAGCCGACGCTTTTTAGAGGAAGGGATGGATACCCATAGGCCACCACATTTTGACGGCACTAACTTCCCATATTATAGTGCTAGAATGGCTTGTTACCTAGAGGTCATTGATCTAGGTGTTTTTAGAGTCACTCATGATGGGATGAAACCTCCCAAGAATCCCGAGAAACCAACCATGAGTGAGGAAAAAGAAATTCATTTAAATGCTAGAGCCAAAAATTGCTTGTATGAATCTCTTAGCATGGATATTTTTAATCAAGTGTTTACACTGAAAACTGCTAATGAGATTTGGCTAAAATTGCATGAGCTCTATGACAGCACATCCAATGTCTGTGAGCAAAAACATTGCCTAGTCTTAAATGAGTATAATTCTTTTGCTAAGAAAGAAAATGAGCTTGTTAGATATATGTATTCTCATTTGAATCTAATTATCAATGAGCTCAATTCTATTGGCATTAATAAGCTAGGTGATGCGGACATTGTGAGGAAGATTATCTCCTTGCTACCACAACACTGATATGGGAGCATCATCACCATTCTTCACGACATGGAGGACTTGAGTACAATGACCCCGACCATTGTGATTGGGAAAATCTTGGCCTTTGAGATGTCATGAAAAATGTGTCAGGGAGAGGAGCCAACTTCCTCAAGGCCATATGCTTTTGCATGTGATGAAAGTGTTGGAAACTGACGATGAGAACCCGAACGTCACCGGCAGCGACACACTCGCGGACGAAGTGTAGGTCAATCTCTACGTGCTTCGTGCGCTGATGCTGCACGGGGTTGGTGGAGAGGTAGACCGCACTGACGTTGTCGCAGTAGACGAGAGTGGCGCGCTGAAGAGGACTGTGGAGCTCGTGGAGGAGCTGGCGCAGCCAGGAGGCCTCTGCCACACCGTTGGCCACGGCACGGTACTCGGCCTCAGCGCTGGAGCGAGAGACGACGGGCTGCCTCTTGGCGGCCCAAGAGACGAGGTTGGCGCCCAGGAACACGGCGTAGCCGGAGGTGGACCGGCGCGTGTCGGGACAGCCAGCCCAGTCAGCGTCGGTGTAGACCACGAGCTCCGACGTCGGGGATGGGCGGAGTAGGAGGTCGTAGTCGAGGGAGCCGCGGAGGTAGCGCAGAATCCTGCTTGAGCGCAGTGAGATGGGGCTCCCGCGGAGTGTGCATATGCAGGCACACCTGCTGGACGGCGTAAGCGATGTCGGGCCTAGAGAACTTGAGGTACTGGAGCGCGCCGGTGAGGCTCCGGTATGACGTCGCGTCGGCGACCGGAGGCCCGTCGTCCTCAGAGAGCTTCGCCTGAGTGTCGACAGGCGTGGAGCAGGGCTTGCAGTTAGACATGCCAGCCCGCTCCAGGATGTCGATGGCGTACTGGCGCTGTGGAGGAAGAGACCCTGAGGCCGACGTTCGGTGGTGATGCCGAGAAAGTGGTGTAGGGGCCCCAGGTCCTTCATCGCGAACTCCTGCTGAAGGGCGACGATCGTGCGGTGTAGAAGGACGGGTGGCCTGGCCCCCCGAGGGCGGCTGGCCGCCGGTAGGAGCGCTGTAGAGAGCCAAGGCAGGTGTGGGCGCCTCATTCGCCATGGTGAGCTCTTCAAGGAGAAGCTCGTTCCGCACGGCATGGAAGGTGGGGAAGGGCACGCTCCTCTTGATGAGAGCCTTCAGGTGGCCGTAGCGGGGGCTGAGGCCACGCAGGAGGTTCAGCACCAGGGTACGATCGGCGACTGGCTCGCCGAGATCGTGGAGAGAGTCAGCCAGGCCCTTCATCTGGCGGCAGTATTCTCCCACGGAGAGGTCCCCCTGAGAGAATAGGTGGAACTGGGCGTCGAGGTGGAGCGCCCGAGCATCCCGATTCCCGAGGAACTGGTCCTCGAGAGTGAGCCACGCCTGGCGCGCAGTGTCCGCCTGGTCGCGGATGATGTCCTGGAGCTCAACGGTGATGGTGTCGTGGAGCCACGAGAGGACAACGCTGTCCATGAGGCACCAGGAGCGAGGCGACGGAGCGTCGTGGTCGACGAGGATGTGATCGTCGAGGATGAAACACCGCAGCGTGAGAAGGACTTGTCCTCGCCAACGGGGTAGTGGGAAGACGCCGGATCCAACACCACGGACACGAGGGCCTGGATGTTGTGCAGTCCAGCGGCTTGAGCGTGGAGAGCAGCGATGAGGTCGGCGTCGAGGTCAGAGGCGAGGGGGTCCTCCGGGGGTTCCACAGGGGCGACCGGCGGGCGACCGAGGAGGCGCTGCGTGGTGGCCATCTGGGTGGTCAGAGCGGCACCCAGGGCACGCTCTCGCTCCAGGGCGAGGGAGGCAGCGCGCTCGCGCTCCCGCGAGGCCGTCACTGCGGCCTGGATCGTAGCGAGGGTGCCGACGAGCGGGGAGTCGGTGGCGGGGAGTACGGAGGGCATGACGGTGTGGCTCCAGGTTGGGGAAGCGAAGGCGGGAAAACCTGGCGGGGAACCGCGGCACAGGGGCAGCGTGGGAGCGACGTGGAGTGGCCCGAGGCCGGCGATGTAGGGGGCCCCTCCATGGGTGAGCGCGCTGCTGATTTCAGCAGGGGCAATAGGGGGGTGCGTCGCGGGGCTGGTGGTGCCCATGGCGGCCAGCATGGCCGCAGTGGTGGCGACGTTGTCCGCGTCCATCGGGGCGATGGCGCAGCAGGCGGGTGACGGTCGCGGTCGGCTTGGCGGCAGCGTCCGGGCGGGGATGCGACTGGGCGGTGCAGCACTGCTGGCGACGAGTTCCTAGCGGGGATGCGACTGGGCGGTGCAGCACTGCTGGCGACGAGGGGCCGCACGGACGTCGAGCCGGAGACGAGTTCCTGGCGGCGGGGACGTGCAGTCGGCGCATGGGGCGGGCGTCGGGGCAGGGGGCGGGCGTCGGGGCGGCGTAGGGGATCGGCGCGGCGACGTTCCTGGCGGCTTGGCCGCGGCGCACGGCGTCGGCGCGGACGGGTCGAGCGGCGACGGCCCGTGGCGATGGGAGGCTCGCCTGCGCGCGGCGGCGAGGCACGGGCGCACGGGCGCTTGCAGGCGCGAGCGAGAGAGGAAACAAAGGGAGGGGAGATGGCAGCGGCAGCCTGTGGGAGGCACGCGCACTCGGCTGGGAGGCTGGGGAGGGAGGCCGGGCAGCTGGAGCCGGCGGCGGCTGGGAGGGGCCGACGGCTGCGGCGGCTGGAAACAGAGAAAGGAGAGAAAAAAAACAAAACCCTAAACCTAGCTCTGTGATACCATGTTTGAAACTGAACCCATGCCCCTAACCAGGGATGGGGAGTAGTATTAATAGACTTAGTAACTGGGCCAGGCCCATTACAGTGAGGGGTGAGACGGTAATTACACCAAACCCTAGAATCCTAGACGGGTAGTCTAACAGAAAGAAAGGGTAAAAAGAAGGATTCCACTCCAAGTTCCTCAAGTGAAGAAGAGGAAGAAGAAGAAAGTTATGATAAAGAAGATAATCAACCATCAACATCATCCTCTGAGGACGAAGAAACAATCCGACGCGTCGGAAAGGTAATGGGGATGATCCGCAAGATTAATCTAATTGGTGTGCCCCTACAGGTAGATGATCTTCTCTTTAACATTGACAGGAAAAAGCAAAGAAAGAGAGGATGCTTCGTGTGCTGGGAGAAGGGCCACTTCAGGGACAGCTGTCCAACTATGGTCGAACCCAAAAAGGAGAGGAGCAAAGGCAAGGCGCTAACAAGTGTCAAAACTTGGGACGATTCTTCAAGCGAAGATGAACCTCCAAGGACGCACAGCCACTGATCCTCATCATGCTCATCACGGTCATCACGCAAGTGCCTTATGGCAAGAGGTAAAATGAGTATTCCATCCTCTAGTGATGAAAGTAGTAGTGATGATGAAGGTGAGGGAAAGCACTGCGTAGATGAGCTTACGGAAGCCGTTAAATTTTTTCAGGATGTCTGCACTAAACAAAAAGCCCAACTTAAAACTTTGAAAAATAAGTTGATTAGTTCTCAAAATGATTATAAAGGATTGCTAGAAAAATTTGAAGCATTTGCAAATTTGAACTGTGAGCTATCAACTAAAATTGAGCAATTAGAGTCCAGTGCTACATCCACAGCTACCAATGATGGCCTCATTAAAAAGAATGAAAAACTTAAGGCTAAGTTAGCTAGCTCCCAAGAAGCTATTGAAAATTTGCTAGGGAAAATGGAAATTCTTAGCATACACAATAATGAGCTAACTACTAAGTTAGAAAACATTGGTAGCACCCTAGAAGTATCTTTGGTTGAAATACATGAAATTATTAAGAAAGATGCTTCTACTTCCTGCTTTGATTTAATTGATGATTCTAACCCCTGCAACCAAGTTCTTATTAAGAATATTGTTGTAGAAACATGTTCAAATGAGGTTGCAAAGGAAAATGAGCATCTAAGGCAAGAAGTGGCTCGCCTTGGCAAGGCTTTGTATGAAAAGAAAGGCAAAGCCAAACAAATCCAACCTTCACAGGTTAACACCACTGTGGGAGTGAAGAAGCCTATGGAGAGAGAAACTGTGATTTGTAGGCTATGCCACAAGGAAGGCCATAAGTCTTTCCAATGCAAGGCGATGAATGGGGATAAGTAAAGGCAAAAGCTCAAGCAAAAGCCAACAAGCAAAATCTCCAACACCTACATCAAAAAGGTGGACAAAAAGGTTGCTACACCATATTTAATCAAGAAGAAAAAGAATGGAAAGGTGATAGCAATGAAGGCCAACAAGCAAGCTAATAAAGGAAAGGGAGCCAAACGCATCTGGGTGCCAAAGGAAATAATTTCAACCATTAAAAGCACCAAGAAGGTTTGGATCTCAAAAGGGAAGTGAGTAGTCTGAAGGACAACGGTAAATTTGGAGACTTGGCAAATTAGGGATGTATATCATGGGATACATCATATTGGATCAAGTTTATTGCCAAGTGGGTTAGTGAATATTTTGGACCCAAATTTCCCACCCATGACTAAGGTAACTAGATTCATTGTATTTCTGGTTTTTAGATATGTGTATCTACTCTTCTTGCATCTAGTTTACCTTTTATGCCTAGTATTACAATTGGTATTTACTTTTGTTTAAATGCATGCATACTAGGTCAATCAAATGGTAGGATTGCTTGTTTTCAATTCATAATCTTGAGCAAACCTACATGTTTTAGAATGTTTAATTAAGCACGGCACATAGCTTATTTAATAGCCCTAAGTAAATGACACTAATGCTTCAGAAATTCATATTCTACAAATAGTATCATTTAACTTATATGTGCCAAAAGCTCGGATTATAGATAATTTGCCCCTCTTGATATCAAATCAAAGTGCATGTCTCCTACAAGTATTCAAAACTTGAATGCACACATTTAGGGGAGGTTACTCTATAATCTAAGACTTTGAGACTAATACCTTCTTCAAGTCTATTTCATGTAATAGTCTCATTGTAAGGAAAATGAAGTCCCCGGAGAAAGACAACAAGCTTCCACTTCAAATCTACAAAAAAAATTCTCTTGTCTCACAAGCCTACCATTGGTCTTCAATTGGTTTGCCATTGATTTTCAAATTGGTATCTTTGAGACTACATTTAATATCATTTACATGTCTTCTCCAATATATGATTTGACTTTATCTCATATCTTATACTTCCCATGTTGCTAAAATGCATATATTGTTGACTCATATTTTGTTACATATGCATAAGGGAAGTTAGTCTATTCAAATTATGTCTTGCACCTCTAGTTTCACATGCTTTTTCCTAAGTAGAAGATCTCTGTCAGTGGGAGTATTTCTTCGTCTCTAAAAGGGGAGAAAACTCTTTCTAAAGAGAACACTCATTTAGGGGTACTAACAATTTGGTGTTTTAATTGGTATCCTACAATTGGTATCAATTGACAAATCCTCTATGTGGGCAAGTCTTATTTGCTTCCTACATGCTTTTAATGTCTTCCTTTTCGGTGGTTGATGCCAAAGGGGGAGAAGTTTAGGGACCAAAGCAATGAAAATTGTATCAAACACCAAACACCACCAATTTAAAATTTTATTTCTTCAAGTGGCTCTTTAAGTGGTTTTGGTTCTTTGGTCTAAAATAGGAAGTAAGTGAATTATGGAGTTAGGGGGAGGCTTAAGTCCATAATATCACATTGTGGGGACAAACATGCATCCTAGCAAGTAGATTGCATATTTTGTTTGTTATATTTGCTTGCTTTGGTTGTGTTGTCATCAATCACTAAAAAGGGGGAGATTGTAAGGAAAATGGACCCCGGGCCATTTGGCTAAATGAGTTTTGGTGTTTGATGATTAACACAACTTGTGAACTAATGTGTTTGCTAGTGTTTGTAGTTCACAGGATGCTAAAGTAACTTAGACCAAGACATTGAGGAAAGCAACACCTCAATAGAAGACATTATGAAGATCAAGTGAAGTCCAAGAGAAGAAAGAAGTGTTGCCTGCGGACTGTCTGTGCGAGGAGCACCGGATAGTCCGGTGGCACACCGGACTGTCCGGTGCACCAGGAACAGGAACCCTAACAGCTAGTTCCAGGTGGCACTATGGAGAGAAGACCACCGGACTGTCCGGTGTGAAGTCCGGATTGTCCGGTGTGGAAAGCCTGCAGCGCCAACGGTCACCTGCGGTGTCAGGTCAACGGCTAGGCACACCGGACAGGGGGCACCGGACTGTCCTGTGCACCACCGGACTGTCCGGTGTGCCGCAAAGAGCATCAACTTTTCTCCAATGGCTAGATTTGTGTTGGGGGCTATAAATACACCCACAGCCGACCATTTCAATGTGTGGGAACCCAAGAGACATACCAAGGCATATAGTATACATTCTCAAGTGCTCTTACACCCAAGTGCTTAATAGAATCACTCGATGATTAGCGTAGGTGCTTTGCGAAGTGCTTAGGTTAGTTAGACCACTCTAGCACTTGCTCTTGGTAAATCCTAGTTAGTTGAGTGAGTTTAGATAAACCACACAACCCCTCGGCTCTTGCGCGAGCCGTTGTAAATTGTACCGAGTGGGGCGAGAGTCTTGTGATACCGTGACAACCGCGTTTGTGTCACGGCCGCCACCGTGTACCGGAGGGAACGAGGCCTACGGCATTTTCAGCCAGAAGCTCGATAGTGGATACGGCAGGGAGCGTTTGAGAGGAGCCAGAAGCGGAGCACCACTTGCGCGTGGAGAAGGCTCGCGGCTCTCTATGGAGTTACTCGATCGAGGTGCTTGGCTCTCATGTGGGCTTCCTTTTGCGTAGGGGCACCAATGAGGATTAGTCGGGACCTTGCGTGGTTCCGGATACCTCTGTAAAAATACCAGTGTCATTCATGAGAGTTTACATCTCTACCTTGCTCTTTAAGGTTCCACATTTATATTAAGCATTCAAGTTTCAAACTTGTATTCATACTTATATAGTGTAGATTGAAACTTAGCCATTGCGGTAGAGATAGCAACACTTAGACAAAACCTAGTTTGCACATTCTAGTTTGATTATTTGTATAGGTTTTGCTCTAGGGATTTATTTGTGGCCTAGTTTAGTGAAAGTTTTAGAAGTCCTAATTCACCCCCCTCTTAGGCGTCACCTGTTTCTTTCACGCCTCATGGTTTGTCTCAAACTGCACTTGCAGCTCGGGCTCCATGCACACAAGCATAAGGCAACTCACTTCAAGGTTAGCATCCATTGCTTTCTTGTAAGCGGTTTTAGCTGCAGTAGTTGCATCTTCACCAGGATTCTCTAGCATTGGGGTGTCTAGAACTTCTTCATTTTTTCAGCCCTGAGAACAATTCTCAGGTTATAGATCCAATCTGTATAGTTTGTTCCATTTAACTTATCCTTTTTAAGAATTGATCGCAAAGTAAATGATGGTGTTCTACGTGCCATTTATCTACAACAAAATAATGCAAAAATACTAGGACAAAAATATCCATGACAGAATAAATCAAATTAAACATTTAATAGAATCTACTCCCACTAAAATCAATATCCCTCGACTGATAGTTAGTGATTCAAAACCCACAACTAACAAGTCTACTAGTGAGCTTTAGCATCACCACTAGAAGACAAGGTAGATTGGTAAGCAACTCCTTGCTAATCATATCGTATATGACATCTTTTGTTGGGTGACACCTCTATGTCTCGGCTCCCAATCTTATGCCCCAAAGTCCTTAACCATTAAGTTGACTTTGTTTAAGTTAACGAACCCTTTCTGCAGTCATATCTGATACAAATATAACCTATCTAGTCAAGGAAAACTGGTGGAACCCTAACTTCATAGACCCACCACCAATTGTACATGACTTATGATAGTGCAAGGTTTGGAGAGCCATTTAAGCTTAAATGTTTATGAGGGATCCTCCTACTTATATCATCGCATGCAAGGACAATATACAGAACATGAACAAGTAGAACATTGAGAATGACATTTGCACAATAGTTGTGATTCAGTATGGCTCGCTGTCACATGGTGATCTCCATCTCCAATAATCTATCCATCATGTTGATCTGCATCTCTATGATGTAGGTATGCCATCCTTCAGGTGATGATTCCTTTAAGACCTATGTAACGTATACTGGTAAACAAATTGCATATACGCGTAGGATCATCACAAGTTGACATGCAAGTCATTACATTAAATTTGGATAATACATATGGATCCAACCGTATTGCTCTATCCACAACACATAGGCCATGAATAATTCGAAATTCATATATATGCATCATATACACACAATAGTCATACAGATCACAAAGATGTCCTACAAAAACAAGTTACACGTACATGTTCTCTACATGTACGCCACTATAGAAGATATCAACAACGGGTTTCATGCATCATATGTATAGAAATTCCACTGAAAATCTCATGCAGTTGATCAAATAAACCGAAATCCAAGACCTTCGGCCTGAAGAAGATTACACCCATGATGTTGATCCATTATGTCAATCTACTTATTATATATACAGTTAGCCCAATGGTGATTCCAGCCGGTAGGGGCAAGTCGCACGCATAATAGAGAAGGACAAATTGATCTCTTCAACCGGTAGGGGCAAGTCACGCACATAACCAGTTGATCTAATCAAACCGCGCACCAAGTAGATCCATCTCATGAACCTATATCCAGACCAAAAACTATGCAGAACCTAGTTCTGATACCACAATAGGATTATGGGGAGGCTACCTAGCGCAAAACAAAATTTTTGACCCCACAAAACCCAGATCTAATGTTGTTATGGGTCATGGAATTACCACTAGACACGCAGACCAGTGGAAGCTATCTCGATGTAGATGAAGGCATCGAGCAATGTTGTGTAGTCGTTAGTGTCCTTCATGTCCTCGTGCGGTTCATCCTAGTACTACATATGCAGTACCTCCGACGTATCCACACATACAGGAAGGAAGCGTTGTGTACCAAACTGCTAGGTTTGCGGCATTGGCTTGGTGAGGACGAGAGGGGCGTGATTGCTGTTTGCTAGTGGCGAATTAGGTTAACCCTAATTGTGCCCCACCCCTCATTATATAGGCGTTCTGGTAGGCTTCTGACTCTGAGGCCCATCAGCAACCCTAAACCTAGTGTAATCAGGATCTTATCCGAGTTAGGCTTCCTTTCCCTTAAGTGTGTGACCCTATAGGATCACGTACACATAGACATATACATGGCACGAGTACTCTTACTTGACCCAACAATTGACATTAGCCTATAGCAAGACATGTCAACTCCTATGCGCACGTAAAGATCATATCAGACGAACCATTGCAACATTACGTACATGTTGTTCCTTTTGTCTTATGATATTTGGTCTGGCTCTAAGATGACCTCTCTTTCTCGATACTATGAATTGGAATCCTTTCAAGGTTAATACTTAACCCTAGCATGACTATGCATTTCTTGATCTAATCAATCGAGGGGCTTATAGATATCTCTCTCAAGAAGAGAGGGACAAATTTCATCTTGATTGACCATGCCTTACAATATGCTTCCTAACAATTCCAAAAGTACCTTTATAACTACCAAGTTATAGAGTAGCGTTTGATAGTCCCTAAGTAGATCAATTCACATCTTGAGGACAGGCGGAAATATCAGGTCTAAGGGCACAATGTACATGTTGCAAAAAGAGAACTATATTACAATATCTCACGTTGGGTCTGTCCAGCCTCATGTCATACATACACCCACATTATTAGTTTGACATCTCCATGTCCATAACTTGTGAAACATAGTCATCAACTAATACATGTGCTAGTCATCGATTCTGACTGGGGGCACCATTTAGAATTACCATTACAAGTAAAGAATCTCACAAATAATTCACATAATTGCTAATCAATGCAAGATGCCATCAAGGATATTCAATTAAACAATATATATATATATATATATATATATATATCATGACTACAAAGAAATATGCTCATCTATATGATTACCTTTAGGGAATATTTCTAACAACAACCCGGTTGACCTCACTAAGAAGGCTAATCTCTGCATGCGAATCGAAAAACACAAGGAAGAACATAGTAGAAGCAATATGAAATTGCGAATAGAAAGGATTAAGCATTCAAGTTGGGGTTCCACCAACCGATAAGGCGACAAAACTGTATACAACAGAATAATCTAAGCAAAACTCATCTAATCTAATAGATACTACTAAATATATACACAAGAAAGATGGATAAGTCGACGGCCAAGGGGGTGGCCGAACAACCCAAGGGTGTACAAGGCCTTTGGGCCCAAAAATAGTTGTAGCTAATTTTGAGCATATTTTGGACATCATCCTGTTATGATGATTCCTATCGACTCCAAGCGTATTTTTATGTGGTGCCGATTGGGTTGGAAAGATTATCTCCTTAGCTTTCCAATGATATCTAGAACACCCAAAATGTAGCCCATATGTGGCTTCGGCATATGTTTTTGTGAGGCCCACTTTTGGCAACCCGAACCGGATTCGCGAATAAACTGGACTTCAACTCCACTTTGGCTTGGGACTCTATCATTGATTGGGCCTTGATAATGTAGTTGGTGTCCATGTTCTTATCATTCTCCCCTTCTTGGAATTGAGTCATCCTCGACTCAAAGTTGTTGGTGATTGTAGAAGTAGTTGATTTAGTTCTTAACATTGTCCAACCTTGCTCCCCTTCATGAAATAGACCCTGTTGTTGCAAAACATACAGAGAAGAACAAGTGTAACTTGTTATGGTTAGTTTTAACACAACCCTCTAACAAATCATATTGTTTCATGATAAAAGGAGATTCATATTCAAACAAATATATAATCAATGTACCATATATTCTCATTTACTATTATATCTTCCAATAAAATGATATGTATGTTTAGATATCCATGGAAAATCAACACTAAAATAAAGTTTTTCCTCTAAAGATTACATGGAACATCAAATTTAATATGACATAAAGTATTTAGAGAAGATAACAATTTTAGCTCATCATGCACACTAGTTATGGGATTGAAAGTTCTAATGTCAGCACAACTAATAGGATTGGAAGCAACAATATCAAGTTTATTCTCAAGTTGTGGCATATAGATAATAATATTATCATCACACAATTCTTCTTTATCACAAGGAACAACAAGATAATCAACACTTGACAAAGTTAAATTAGAACTATGTCCCACTATAGATTGCTCTACAATAGCATGAACTGTGGACACATTTGGTTCATCAAAAGTTTTCTCACCTTGAGAATCATAGAACACATATCATTATCTTTGTTTGCCTTTTCAGTGTATGGTGACACGTGTGAAAAAGAAGCTAATTCATGCTCATTTTCTTCCAACATGTTGTTTCTATCATCCTTGTTCTTAACATCCTATGTAAAGTTAGTAGCAAACAAAACCTCCACAATAAGTGTTTCAAGGTGTTCAATTTCAGCAACACATGCATTTGTTTCATTTTGAGCAAGTTGTTCCCTCTCATATTTAACTTTACTCTCAACCTCACAAGCAAGACTAAATAAATCATTAACAGAGTTATATATCATATCAACAACAATATCTTGAATTTCATCATTAATATCATTTAAAAATATTTCTTTCTTTCTTTTCTCAGATTCATCCAAACTAAAGGACCAGTGAGGCGACCAAAGGGGTGAATGGGAGCCACCAAAAATTTCTCAATCAAGAGCTTGTGGCTTGATTCCCGAACCTAATTCAAACCTCTAGGGAGACAAAAACACTCCAAACAGGAACAACTCAATCAAGTGTCAATTGGCTGCTCCAACCAAATTCTTGAGAAGAATATAAGCTTGAAGGAATAAAAGAACTTGATTTGGCACCCAAACTTTCAAAGGAAACTCGAAAGGAAGACATTCCAGGACGAGCAGCAGTGATGGGGCAAAGTCCGGTTGTGCCGGCGAGGAGCAATGCCGCTCAAGAAAAAAATGTCAAAATGTCCTCAAATTTTGCATGCAACAAGAGTTGAGGAAGCAGAAGATATTTGTGATGTTTGGACAGAAAAAGATCAAAACTCCTCGAACAGATTCAAAATCTCAGTTGAGATTGGGGTTTTGTGGGGTTTTGCTATTTCGAATGAAACTGCTAGAACGAAGCACATATCCATCATCTGCTCTAACCAGGGACTCAAAATGATCTAAGGATAGTGTCCCAACAACAGGTGTCCATAAAATAATCCCCAAACTCAAGAAATTAAAGATCCTCACGAAATCCAAAGAGAGCAGAGAAGAGAATGAGAGTGGAGACAATATCAAATCAAAATTGTAGCAACCAAAACTGAGCGCATGATTTGAACAATGCTGGACCACAGATGGTTACAACCACACTTCCTCTCAAAATCATAGGTACACAGATGTGGAGTTACTAATAACCAGCGGATCTTCGGGCTAAGGACTATTGCCAAACTAGAGACAAAACTAGATAGCACTAGAATATGAGTCTAAACAACTAATGACCCAAAGAGATGATTGCACACAACAGCCCTCCCACCTATGTATAGGGGGTTATTTCACTAGTCTGAACAAACCCTAGATACATAGAGCTCATGCACTTAACCGAGGGGAAAATGAACCAACTTTGGGAATATGAATCTGACGGCCACATGATCCACACGAAGTTGCTTTGCCTCGACGCACCCTTCGCGATGATGCCATGTGCCGCCTCTGATTCCCATCGGAATCGCACTGCTAAGTTTTGAGGGCAAAACTCAGCAAAACCAGTAGCTATGTGGTTTTAAGGCTCAACCACCGAAACTGTCGTGAGTAGCGCACCGCATGAGCGTCCCCCACGTCCTGGACATGTGTCCTGCTAATTCTCGACCACGTAGGCGACATGATCCGCTCTACCACATCCCCATGCCAGTGCGTGTCATAGGTGTCAGCCACCACAACTAGTCACCCAACTTCTCCGGTCCCTTGGTCAAGTCCCAGTGCTCATGCTTTGCTGCTCCCAGTCCATCGGCACGAACACACATGATCTTCACCGTCGCAGTCGACTACCACCCCTGTGCTCCACACCTACACACCACAAGCTAAGAGACATGGTTGCACAACACAATACTCACGTCCTGGTTAGTGCACATGACTCAACCTAGGATGCTACCCGTTGGCAATCACTCATCACAACTAGAACCACAAGGGACAAGTCAACCTTGTGTTCTCAATCTCCCCCTTGATGAATGCATTGTCTACACCACCAAACGAACATGAATTAGAGAAAATAGGAAGAAGAAGAAGAGAAGCTCACTCAAAAGACCAAAAGCCCGACAAAAGCCAAAAATGGTCATCAAGAGTGAGTAAAGCTTGGCCCCTAAAGAAATCGTCAACGGCTCAACATGACCAATCGAGAAAATGGCTTGTCTTCCAGAAGAGGCAGAGAAGGGTCTTAACACCACTAGCCAGCAGATGAAGCTAAATTGAAGCACAAAAGCTGAATACAAAGCTAGTTCCTCTAGAAAGAGGTAAAGGCTCAACACAAATAGCAAAAGCTCCCCATGGCTCAGAAACTTCTCTAGAAGCACATCTCAAAAACCTCACAAAAGGTCAAACATGTCACAACCCAAACAAATTATCGGGCCCACGCACACCATTCCTTGCCTTTAAAGCCTCGGATGGATATATAAGTGACTGAGATAACTTACTCAGGGTGTCGAGTTTTGATAAACTCGTTCATTTCCAAGGATCATTCACCCGTAATTGTGAATATCACAATAATCATAATGAACATAAACTTTTAAATTAAGGAGTTGAGCGGAAGAATTTACAATAAGATAATATATATTAGCAAACTTGTAAGTTTGCAAACCAAGTAGTGTTCATTATTACATGCCCGAGGTATATTCAAAGTGCTAACGTATTACATCAGAAAGATGCCATCTTCCCACAAGCACACATACAACAAACATAAGTAAAAGGTCTCCAGAGTGAGCCTAACAGAACTCAAAAGTGTTAAGAACTTCTCCTGCAACAACATAGGGAATAAAACCCTAAGTGTGCAATTACTTAGCAAGACTTACCCGACTAAAGAAAAGACTCTCAAGGGTATGCTGGTTAAAAGGATTCAAGGTAAAGCTCATCAAGTTCCAAAGACTCTATTTGCAGAAAAGCTTACTAATAATTGATCTTTAAGCCATGTTTTAACTTCACAAGTTAAGTTATTTTCCAGAATCTAGATTGGCCTGATCTAGATCATACACATGGCCTAATCTAGCTGCCTTTTAATCATTTTTAAGTTACACTTGTTAACTACGTTGCAGGACAGTGATCCAATCTTCATATACAAGAAGTAACGGTGATCCGAATCGATACCTAGGTGGGATCTCCAACCACACGACATATGTAGCACTTAACCCTTTCATATGTCAACTCGCACCCGGGTTTCTCAAGACCAGAACGGGTTCACGCAACCTGAGAGCACATTACCCCACCTTCCAGCCACTTACCAGGTGGGCACACGTTACTCCCGCCATCTCTCCACTCCAAGTGCGTGCGAGCTGTTCTGGTATTGGTCCGACCGAGGCGAAGCTTACCCATGACGAGGCATGTGGTCAATTAAAAGGTCATAGATCAGCAAGCCTACTTTCATTACGGTCCTTAATCGACACAGACGGGCGATATTTCCTGCTCAACGTCCGATCTCAATTTATTATTTTCTAAAACCTTGTACCTATCAGAGGTACTCTGCTTGAATGATGAAGCCATCAAGGCCTTTGATACCTTCATCATTCCAAGCCCCTTTTTCTTTGTAAAAACATGATTCATACATCAAAACATTTTGTTCCTAATCTATAAGCATACAAAGCATACCTAGCTTTTCAATTCAGGTGTCAAGGATGACACTCAATAGTTCAAGGAAGTTATGCAGCAAAGGTTTAATCATCCAACTCCTACCACCTAATGCATCATATAAGTGATAAAAGTTTTAATACACAAGGAATTCGGTAAATACACGGGGGCTTGCCTTGATGAGGAGGAGAGTCAGACCCTTCTGCCAGGATATTACATTTGGCAGCAAACCCTACTGGAGCACCGTCGGGAGGACCTTCGGGAACAACTTCAGTTGGAGAAGCTTCAGTTTGAGGAACTAGTTCTTCTTCCACTTCAACTTAAACTTTTTCTTCTAGGTGTTATACAAGTCAATTGCAAATATATGAATGATTATGTAATGATATGTCATGCAAACTTTCATAAGGAAGAGGTGGGGAACACAACACTTTCATTTAGAACATGACAAGCATAAGCATAGCCCTTCATGATCTACCATCTAATAAAAATGACTACTGAACCTACTGGAATAAATTAGAAAGTTACATATACTAAAGTTTACTAGACTTGCTGCCCAAGGATTTATATTTATTTTTTTAGTCTTCTCTTAACATATATTAGTTTAAAGTTTTATGGATTTAAGTCTCCCAATTTAGCTATTCCAAGGTTTTCTGTGCACATCAATCCTAGACAGACTCAAATTTTTACCAAAAGTTAATTTAGTAGTAAATAGTTTTCCCAAAAAATTTCATAATTTTTGGTGCTCTAGTTTTATTTCTAAAATTCATTTAATCTTTCTAAGAGCACCTTTAAATCACCTATAATTTACTTCTTGAGCCAAAAATACTAGAACTAATGCTAACAGAACTATATAATTGTTTGGACATTACAAAACTGATTTCACCATTTTTGCATCTTCCTACGAATTTTTGTATACTTTACAAGTTGTCAGCAAAATAATAAAGGAAACACCCTAAACAGTATTGGACCGACTTCAGCCCAAGTCGACTCAACGACGATAGAGCACGCGCGCCGTCTCCTGCAGCCCGCGGCCGCGTGTCCACTTTGCGCTCAACACCCTAGGGTTTTCCATAAACTGGAACCAGCTGACGTACTATTCCCATAAGTCAGGAGACCTCACCAAACTCTCCCTGTCTTCTGTTAAATTCACAAACTCACGTCCCCGCACCCGATCGTCCACTCCGACGAGCCTGAAACTTTGTATATCATGGAATACGACTGGGACACTAGTGCAGTTGATTCTAAAACATGTTCCCCACGACGACGGCCCCCTTGTACCCAAGGAACAGGCGACGACAACACCACCACGCTCTGACTATGGTTCCGTAAGGGCTGAGTCCGTGGAGAGGTGTTCCAGTGAGGCTGACACATCAGAGGCTCAGAGCTCAAAGGGATGGCAGGAGAAGGACTATCAAGTCACCTTACCGAAGGTGCTCGCGCAAGCCGAACCGGGGAGAGCGTGGACAGAGCGGTCGACGATGGAGTGGCTCACGGCAAGGACCAACGGCGTCGCGGTGGCGTTCCGGTCAATTCGCTATGGGAAAAATGAAACAGGAAGATTCATAAGCTTCACTTTTGTCCACAGAGTTCGAAACACAAAAGCATGAGCACAGGGATGAACCGAACTGATCGCATGGGGGGTTTGTGTTGATACGGCGTCGGTCAGCGAGGGCGAGACCATAGAGCGAACATGGGTGAAAGCAAACATTCGAGTTGGGGTTATCCTAGCACCACTAACTATGAAACCGAGCGCGCCATAAAATATAGAGGGAACAGACATGGGCACTGTGAACTTTCACACCCACCCGAGAGTTCCAATGACACAGGGAGCAAAAAGGACTAACCAACCCTTGCCCACCATGGAACTCATCCACGGCACATGCAAAGGAGCACAGCCAGCAGTTACTAGGACATAGCCACGCGGTCTCACTGCATGGACACCACGTTGTTCAGAGCTGGCAGCCAATACTGAAGTTTATCAAGTCCAACTCCTTACTGCCCTTAGGAACTCGTCCTATGTATATCCTTTCTTTTACAAAACAATAGGGCAATGTTCTCGACCGAAAATCATTCCTTAGGCATAGTTCTATTATCTTAGTATGGAGGCTCGAAGCTGAACACAAACAGATTATAAGTTATAATGCCTCAAAATTCCTCTCAATATCTGAACTCATACGTTTCAACCACTTAGACACCTGAACCTGACAGGAGCCTTTTGGAACAATGTTTCTCCCGGTTGTGCACAACACCAAGGCATACATGCCCAAGGAAACTTATTCACCCATATACGGTCTTCCACTTGCTACAACACCTCAAGGCTGGAAACACCTAATCACCAGTTGCCATGTCCTAAAATAGAGCTTAGCATGCTGAAACCAATTGCAGTTACTGACGTAGAGGCAGCCCAAATGCTCATGGAGCATATTTGAGTACATTTTTCTCATAATTTTGTACAGTACCAGGCTCACTCCCATAAAGGAATTTGTTCATCTTTCCATGGTTTACCAAGTCACTAAAGACACCCTGGTCCAACACTTTATGGATTGGCCACAAAAAGCTGTGAACTCAAGCAAAATACACTAATATTCAATATCAGTAAACTGCACTAAGTCTGAAAATCCTAATTCAGACAGCTCCACTTGGAACCACTTTTTCTCCTAGTTTCATATGGTTTTTGGGGTATCGCACCTAACAAAGTTTGTTCTCCTATAGTCACACTACGTTTTTGTTGTAATTACTATAACCTATAACCCTATGGGTAGAGCAGTAGAGGACTCTAAAACTGCCCCAAAACCCACAATCCAGACTATTGGTTTCTCACTAAGTCTGAAAACCCAGAATTAAACATTCCACTTTTGAGCAGAGTTTACAAACAGTTTCATATGGTTTTAGGGCTGAATAACTTAACCAAATTTGTGCACCTAATGTAGTTCTACAGATTTACTACAGTAACCATCTTCAAACTATCCATGTATTAAAAGTTATAAAGACTTAATGTAATGTACGGACAGACGTATACGTGGCGTCACAGGGCACGAGATGTGCGCCGCGCTGCTGAGCGTGCAGCACGCCTGAATCAGCAGATGATCTCCTCTAGTGGCTAAGATTAGAAAGAAGAGAGTAATTGATTGTTTCCCTTTTTGCCACTCTCCGATTAGAAGGAAGAGAGTGATTGGTTATTTTCCTTTTTTGTTACTTTCCTTTAGCAGTCCTTAAGTCTAGGGTGATTGGTTATTTCCTCTTTTTGTTACTTTCCTTTGGCAGTCCTTAAGTCTTGGGAGATTGATTGGACTTGAGGTTATTTATAGTTGTAACCGCATATGGAGATGACATCAATAATATTTCAGTCCATTCTTCTACCTTCTCTCTAAGCCACGCGCCTGGGGGCAAAACCCGGCGAAGTGTTGAGCGGTGTGGGGGCATAACCCCATCGTGATTTACCATGGAGCGAGAGTACGAGCTTCGTAGTCGAGGCCCGGCGTCCCTACAGCATACGACCCTTGACGACCTGGTATCTAGAGTCTCTCGATCCTCTTCCACCCAACCAGCCGCCCCCTCTGCCTCCACCATGCAGCCCAGCCGCCACCACACCCCATCACCACCACCCACCACTTCGCCGCCAGCCATGGGGGATCAACCAGCCCTGGCGAATCTCATGGTCAAGCTGAACACCCTCACCACCGACATGGCAGCCATGAAAATGGACATGGAGGGCATCAAGGGGTGCTCCTCTACCGCGGAAACCAGCGGCGGTGGCCGTACTGAGGGGCCACGGGACCTCGAGCGTCCACCCAAGTTCCAGAAGCTAGACTTCCCCCGCTACGATGGCAAGTCCGATCCCATGTTCTTCATCAACAAGTGTGAGTTGTACTTCCGTCAGCAGCGCACCATGGTGGAGGAACGCGTCTAGATGGCGTCGTACCAACTAGAGGGTGTCGCCCACATGTAGTTCGTCCAACTGCAAGACGATGAAGGCACGCCGCCATGGGGCCAGTTCAAGGAGCTCCTCAACTTGAGGTTCGGGTCGCATCTCCGTTCGGCGCCCCTTTTCGAGATATCCAAGTGCCGCTGCACGGGCTCTGTCGAAGAGTACGCCAACCATTTTCAAGAACTCCTGCCACGCGCTAGGTCGGCTCGATGAAAGCCAGCGAGGTGCAACTCTTCACTGGGGGACTCCTGCCGCCGCTCAGTCACGCCGTCCGCGTCCACAACCCGGAGACCCTCAACATGGCCATGAGCTTGGCGCGTCAAGTGGAGCTCGTGGAGCTAGATCGCCTACTCCAAGCCCCTCCTTGGCACGTGACGCTGCGTGGTCCCGACGTACCCCTGCCGCTCGGCCGGTTGCGACCCCACCGGTCCTGCCACTGCCCGCCACGGCGCTGCCAGCATAGGGCTAGGTGCTTCTGGCTCCACCACCCCGTGGCGCGGGGCAGCAGACAAAGTGCCTCACCCCTGAGGAGCAGGCTAAACGTCGGTGACTCGGTCTTTGCTATAACTAGAATGAGCCCTACTCCAGGGGCCATAACCTGGGTCTGCCGTCGAATTTTCTACGTCAACGGTGTGGAACTTGACGACGACGCAGTGGCTAACGCAGCAGCCGACCAGGAGGCACCGTTGTTCTCTCTCCGGGCCAGTCGCTGGTATGCCAATCTGTGATTCGATGCAGGTGCGTGTGAAGGTGGGTGCTGCGACAGTTCATAGCCCTCCTGGATACGGGCTCCATGCATAACTTTATCGCGGAGGAGGCAGCAGCTCGCACAGGCCTCTTCCGTCCACTCCAGGCCACGCCTCTCAGCCACTGTGGCCAACGGCGAACGGATCGCGTGCCCCGGGGTCCTCCGTTCAGGCGCCAATCACCATCGCCGGCGAGGATTTCTGCGTCGACCTCTACGTTATGCCGCTCGCCGGCTACGATGTCGTCCTTGACACCCAATGGATGGTGACGTTGGGGAAGATGGTGTGGGACACCTCCCACACGGTGGCCTTCACTCATCAGGGCCGCCCCATCTGGTGGACGGATGTGTCCGCGCGACAGGAGCCGTGCCTCACCGCCGTCACGTCGCCCGAGGCTTTATTGGAGGAGCTACTGTCCACCTTCGGCGGTATCTTCACCTAGCCAACCGGGCTGCCACCGCAGCACGCCCGTGACCACAGCATCGTCCTCAAGATGGGCGCGCTGCCGGTCGCTATCCGGCCATACAGGTACCCGGTGGCCCACAAGGACGAATTAGAGCGGCAATGCGCCGCGATGATCGAGCAGGGCATCGTGCGGCGCAGCGACTCAGCATTCTCATCCCCGGTTCTCCTTGTCAAGAAGCTGGACGGGTCATGGCGCTTCTGCGTCGACTACCGGCCGCTCAATGCGCTCACCGTCAAGGACGGCATTCCGCATCCCCGTCGTCGACGAGCTGCTAGACGAGCTCCATGGGGCGTGTTTCTTCACCAAGCTCGATCTGCATTCGGAGTATCACCAAGTCCGCATGCGCCTAGCCGACATCCACAAGACGGCGTTCAGGGACTCATGACAGACTATACGAGTTCTTGGTCATGGCGTTCATGCTATGCAATGCCCCCGCCACGTTCCAAGCTCTGATGAACGACGTCCTTCGGCCCTTCCTACGCCGCTTCGTGCTTGTGTTTTTTGACGACATTCTGATTTACAGTCGCACGTGGGCAGATCACTTACGCCACTTGCGCGTCATCTTCGGGGCGCTCCATCAACACTAGCTCTTCGTGAAGAAGTCCAAGTGCGCATTCGCGGCATCGTCCGTCGCATACCTCGGCCACTGTGGTGTCGGCCATGGGCATCGCCATGGATCTGGCCAAGGTGCAGGCTATGCGGGACTGGCAGCAGCCATGATCCGCGCGGGCCGTGCGTGGCTTCCTGGGACTTGCTGGGTACTACCGGAAGTTCATGCACAACTACGGCACCATCGCCGCGCCACTCACCGCCCTGCTCAAGAAGGACGGATTCGCCTGGTCACCCGACGCGGCTACTGCGTTCTCCGCGCTAAAAGCGGTGGTCACCTCGGCTCCGGTACTCACCATGCCGGACTTCTCCAAGACGTTCGTAGTCGAGTGCGAGACGTCCTCGCACGGCTTCAGAGCGGTGCTGGTCCAGGACAGCCACCCGGTGGCCTTCTTCAGCCGGCCTATGGCTCCCCGGCATCAAGCTCTCGCGGCATAAGAGCGTGAACTGATCGGCCTCGTCCTAGGCAGTTCGCCACTGGAGGCCCTACCTTTGGGGGCGGCGCTTCGAGGTCAAGATAGATCATTATAGCCTCAAGTACTTGTTGCATCAGAGGCTGTCCACGATCCTGCAACACCACTGGGTCGGGAAACTCCTCGACTTCGACTTCTCGGTGGAGTACAAGCTGGGGCATACAAATGTCGTGGCTAACGCCCTGTCACGCCGTGATACTCCAGAGGCGGGCTCAATGCTGTTGTCCGGTCCGCGCTTCAACTTCCTCGACCGCCTTCATCAAGCTCATGCCTCCAACCCGGCGCTGGTTGCACTACATGACGCCATCAGCAGCGGTTCCAAGTCGCTGCCCTAGGCCATCACCGACGGGCTGGTCCACTACAACGGACGGCTTGTACCTGCCGCCTGACTCACCGCTGCTGCAGGAGGTGCTGCAGGCGGTCCATGGGGAGGGCCATGAGGGCGTCCAGCGCACGCTGCACCGACTCCGCCGTGACATCCACTTCCCTAACATGAAAAGTGTGGTGCAGGACCTTGTTCGTGCGTGTAAAGTGTGCCAGCGCAACAAGCCGGAACACCTCCACCCGGCCAGGACCGTTGCTGCCACTCCTAGTGCCATAAGGTGTTTGGTCGGACATCGCCATGGACTTCATCGAGGCGCTGTCCGCGCGTCCGGGGCAAGTCCGTCATCTTGATGGTGGTGGACCGTTTCAACAAGTACTGCGCACTTCATCCCCCTGACGCACCCGTACTCGGCGGAGACTGTAGCACAGTCCTTCTTCACCGAAGTCGTGCAGCTGCACGGCATCCCACAGTCCATGGTCTCTAACCGCGACTCAGTGTTCACCTCCAACTTCTGGGGCGAGCTGATGCGTTTCAGTGGCACCAAGCTAGATGACGACGACTTTCCACCCACAGTCAGATGGGCAGTCCGAGTCCTCTAACAAAGTCATCGTCATGTACCTTCGATGCTTGACAGGAGATCGCCCACGTGACTGGCTACGCTGGCTGCCATGGGCAAAGTACGTCTTCAACACTGCCTTCCAGTCGTCGTTACGCGACACTGCCGTTCCGTGTCGTCTACGGGCGCGATCCTCCATCCCTGCGCTCCTATGCGCATGGTGATTCCCGAGTGCCGACGGTGGCCCGCACTATGGAGGAGCGCACGGAGTTCTTGGAGGACATTCGACACCGGCTCGAGCAGGCCCAAGCCCTGCAAAAGCACCACTACGATCGTCTTTAACGCGAGGTTACCTACTAGGCTGGCGACTGGGTCCTGCTTCGTCTTCGTCAGCGGCCTACTGCATCCATGCCCCAGGCAACTGGCCAGCAAGCTCAAGCCTCGCTTCTACGGGCCATACCTCAGTGGTCGAGCTCATCAACGACGTTGCAGTCCGTCTGGCCCTGCCTCCTCAAGTTCGACTCCACGACGTCTTCCACGTTGGGCTACTCAAGAAATTCCATGGCACCCCACCGCAAGAACCCCCAGCCCTGCCCTCATGTTCGCCATGGAGCGATCGTTCCAGAACCAGAGTGGGCTGTCAAGTCACTGATTGGTGCGCGGCATGCGCCAGGTTCTCATTCAGCGGAAAGGGGTGTCACCAGCTTCATCATCATGGGAGGATATCGACTTGTTCCGTGCCAGGTATCCTTAATTTCAGCTCGGGGACGAGCTACCTCTCGAGGAGGGGAGAGATGTAATGTACGGACAGACATACACGCGGCGTCACAGGGCACGAGATGTGCACCGCGCTGCTGAGCGTGCAGCACTGCCTGAATCAGCAGGTGATCTCCTCTAGTGGCTAAGATCAGAAGGAAGAGAGTAATTGACTGTTCCCTTTTTGCCACTCTCCGATTAGAAGGAAGAGAGTGATTGGATATTTCCCTTTTTTGTTACTTTCCTTTGGCAGTCCTTAAGTCTAGGGAGATTGGTTATTTCCCTTTTTGTTACTTTCCTTTGGCAGTCCTTAAGTCTAGGGAGATTGATTGGACCTGAGGCTATTTATAGTTGTAACCGCATATGGAGATGGCATCAATAATATTTCAGTCCATTTTTCTACCTTCTCTCTAAGCCACGCGCCTGGGGGCAAAACCCGGTGAAGTGTTGAAGCGGCGTGGGGGCATAACCCCGTCGTGATTTACCACGGAGCGAGAGTATGAGCTCCGTAGTCGAGGCCCAAGCGTCCCTACTAGGGCTGGAAACGAGCCGAGCCGAGCTCGGCTCGGCTCGGCTCGGTGCGGCTCGGTGCCTGAACGAGCTCGGCTCGGCTCGTCCATTCCACGAGCTGGCGAAAGAGGCTCAGCTCGGCTCGACCTTGGCTCGCGAGCCGGCTCGGCTCGGCTCGCGAGCCATATTCTGATACTTATCGTTGCATTATTTGGTGAATTAATATTATATAAATATGAAATATAGAGTCATCATTCTACATTATGAGTAAATTAAATTATAACTTGTAATATATTCATCATCAAAGACTAAAAAATGAGCTATTATCCATAAAATTATCTAATATTCATTATTATTCCATAAATTGATCATTTTTGCAAGGCTCGCGAGCTGGCTCGCGAGCTGGAACGAGCCGGCTCGGCTCGGCTCGCTACAAAAACGAGCTCGAAGAAGGGGCTCGGCTCGGCTCGTTCGAGGCTCGCGAGCCGCTCCGAGCCGAGCCGAGCCGCTCCTAGCTCGAGCCGGCTCGCGAGCCTCGAGCTAATTTTCCAGCCCTAGTCCCTACAGCATACGGCCCTTGACACTTAATTATAGCTAGCTAGTAGTATTTTCAAGATTCAAAATCCTAGGTCCAAACTAAATTATGAGTTTTCTCCCCTTTTCACTACAAAACTTGTAAAATCTCCACTCATGAGACTTGTTTGGTTTAGAAAACTCTATAACCTTAGTATTTTAACTTTTAGCCAAATTTTTTTGCCAGATCACAAAATCCACTTTTTGGTGGTTAAAACTAAAGTTTCTCCAACTAGGTCTTCTGACCTCCCCTAATCACCACATCAGGTTTAGATTATTTTCGATTCTAGTGAATGAATTCTAGGTGTATCACAACACGACCATGGAAATGCATATGATGTCATGTCAAGTTTTAGTTCTAGTAACACCAGGAGTGTTACAAAACATCCTCAACAAAAAGGTGTATATGAAAAGAACTCCCCAAAATCTTCCCAAATTGCACATCTCCGGGATTTCACCCCAAAAGACCCAATAACACAATTATCCCAAAGACTTCTCCCCCAAGTACTTCTCCTATACTTATCCCCCTTGTTGACAAGTGCACTCAAGAAGCATCAAACAGAGTAAGAAGAGAAAGAAGCCAACTCCTCCTAAGAGAATGCAAGGATAAGGAGAATGCAGGAGCTTCAGGAGTATAGCAATCAGAGTGTAAAAATGCTCTAAGTGGGGTTGTGCGATGTGTGCAACAATAAATGCATGTGGTAACAGATGCTCAAACTAATCATATGCAAAAGATATGTAAAGAGTAAGTATTTTGATTCGGTTTTAAGCATGTCAAAAGAGAAGTTCACCACTAAAACAACACTAGGCATATAGTAAGCAGAAAATCAATCAAGTGCTAGACAAAGGTATATGGGGTGATGAACTGTAACAGCCCTGAATTTGGGGGTAGATTTTTTTCTTCTTTTCCCTCACAAAATTCGGGCGTTACCCTTTCTTTTTCCCCTTTTCTCCTCACTAAACCTTGATCTTTTCCAAAGTATAGCGGGATTCGGCTTGAGATCCCATGTAAAGCAAAACCCTAAAATACTCTATTGTGTTTGATGCATCATGCCGAACCATGCATACTTTTTGATTGTTTGAAAATGTGAATGCATTCATCTAGAGAAAAGTAGATTTTAGAAAAAGGAAAACCTTTTTCTCCTCTCTTCCCCCTCCCCTCCCATTTTTGGCCCAGCCACCCCCCTCCCCCGTCGCGCCCGGCCCAGCCGCGCCCACCCTCCCCTTTCCCTCCCCTGCCGTGGGCCGCCCCGGCCGGCCCAGCCGCCCCCCCCCCCCGCGCACGCCCCATTTGGGCCCAAAGCGGCCCAGCCGCCCCCCCTTCCCCTTCCCCAATTTCCTATCTCCTCCCCTGCGGGCCTCGCCAGTCATTCTCTCTCCCTCCCTCCCTCCCTCTCCCCTACCCTAACCGCCGCCGCCGCCCTCTCCCTGCGTCGCCGCCGCCGCGCCGCCCTCCCCCGTGCGGTAAGCCCCCTCCCTCTCCTCTCCCCCTCCCTCCCTCTCCCCGTCCTCGGCCGCCCCCACCTTGGCCCGGCCCCGCCGCGCCCGCGCCCGACTCGGCCGCGCCCGCCTCGGCCCCGGCCATGGCGCCCCCGTCCTGGCCCCGGCCGCCCCCGCCCCGTGCGCGCCCGCCCGACCCCGCCTCGGCCCCGGCCGCGCCGCCCCGCGCCGCCCGGCCCCCGTCCCGGCCGTGCCGCCCCGGCCCCGGCCGCCCTCGTCCCGCCCCCGGCTGCGCCGCCCCGGCCCCGCGCCGCGCCCGCCCCGCCCATGCCTCGCCTCGCCCATGCTCCATGCTCGCCCGCCCGCCCCAGCGTGCCTTGCTCGCGTCGTGACGGCCCCGGCGCGGCCTCGAGCTCGGCCCAGCGTGCCTATGGCGCGCGGCCTTGAGCTCGGCTAGCGCGCGGCCCCGACGTGCGCACGGTTAGTTCGCGGCAGCGTGCGTGCGGCCTTGCGCGCGTGCTCGCGTAATGCGCAATGCCCTGGCACGACTAGTCATGCCCTCGTCTACCCCTAGACGTGCCCGTCTACCCCCCCCCCCCCCCGTTTATATTTTATGCGCACTAATTACGATTGTTCATGTTAATGAAATAGGAAACTCAATTTAGAAATTCGGTTACATTAGTTAATTCATATAGTTAATCGTCTATCTCATTTAATGTTGATCTACTAAAAGTGGTTATGTTTCTATTAGTGCATGTAGCTAATCTTGGATCTCGTTTAATGTTGATCAATTGAAAATAGTTATAGTTATATTAGCGCTTGTGGCTAATACTTGTTAGTGGAACTCGATGGAATTAAGTCACGTAGCGCTTAGTTATGCATCCACCCGTAATACGTTTCGAGTAAGCTTTAACCCCGCGAGACCTTCCCCTGTTTCCTTCCAACCATGGTAAATGCAATATCGCATGTCATATGCTATGCACGTTTAATCTACTTGTTCTCTTGTATGGTGTACTGTTTGTTTCCTAATTTGAATGGATGGATGTATGTATGTTTGCACTCACATAGAGAATGATCCGGTTGAAGAGCCCGAAGAACTCGCAGGAGAAGTCCCTGAGCAGCAGTCGGTTGGTGGAGGCAAGTGTCCCTTGACCTACCTCTGTCCTATACATACTTTAATTCACCTCCCGCATTACACATTTATACCTAAGGATTTACTAGCTTTTGTTGTCCATGTCCTTGTTTACCTATTTGGGTTGGATTATTATTGTTTAGCTTTATGCTATTGCTCAACTCTAATCAATGAACATGATGAGATTTATCAATGATACGCTGTTTTCACCTCTTTTATTATGATGTTATACTTGTGACCTTTAAGGGGGCTCGAGCGGTTTCTCGAGTGCCTATCCGTAAGGACCTGTTCGTTGGATGACTGCCTGGGAAAATAGTGCAACCATGAGGGTGGAGTGGGACGCCCTTAGCTGAATAATTAGAGGAACCGGGGTGTAGTTCGCTTAGCCGTCGTACCGTCAATGGGGCTCGGTGTATGCGGCTCGCTCTGCCAAGGTTGATTTGTCCCTTGGGGAGGAGTGCGGTACATTTAGGAAACCTAACGGGCGGCTACAGCCTCAGGGAATCTTTGTAAAGGCTATGTAGTGATGCCCTGCTGGACCACCTAGGTAGTGGTCAATGGGGAGTAGCTCTCTCCGGGCAGAAAGGGAATCACAGCTTGTGGGTAAAGTGCACAACCTCTGCAGAGTGTTATGAAAACTGATATATCAGCCGTGCTCGCAGTTATGAGCAGCCAAGGGAGCTCCAGTGATTAGTGGTACTTGATCAGGGATGTTCGGATTTGCAGGTGACAATGAGATTGATGGTTCTTGGAATTGACTTTGGTAATGGTAAGTGGTATTCTTTCCGTTTGGAAAGAGTACATTTGGGTTAATAACGTGGGTTAACTCTAAAACTTGGCTTTTCTACTAGTAATAATAATCTGACCAACTAAAAGCAACTGCTTGACTTACCCCCACATAAAGCTAGTCCACTACAGCCAAACAGGATACTTGCTGAGTATGTTGATGTGTACTCACCCTTGCTCTACACACCAACCCCCCCCCCCCCCAGGTTGTTCGCATTGCAACCACTGCTTAGGAGAAGATGAAGTTGTGGAAGGAGACTTCTAGGAGTTCCAAGACTACGACGAGTTCTAGGCGTGGGTTAGCGGCAACCCCCAGTCGGCTGCCTGTGAAGGCCGCGTTTATCTACGTTTCTTTTCCGCACTTTGATTTATTGTAAAGTCTATGTGGATGTCTCAGACATATGATGTAATCGACTATTATTTCCCTTTTTAATACTATTTGAGCACTGTGTGATGATGTCCATGCTATGTAACTGCTATGTACGTGAATTGCTGATCCTGGCACGTACATGGTTCGCATTCGGTTTTCCTTCTAAAACCGGGTGTGACATAAGGTGGTATCAAAGTCGTGCTGACTGTAGGACCGCTAACCTAGAGTAGAATGGTCGTTCTAAGGATTATAGACCTCTGTCCTTGCCTTGACTTTGGTATCCCTTCAAAAGTTGGTCATATCGACCAAAACTATGTTCTACTATATATTATACCTTGCTGAAATTGTGTTTTATTCTAATCCTTCATTTATTTATGGTTCATTACTTGCTGGTCATACTAGTTCTGTTCTCACTCTTTTGCTTGCGGTGTCTTTTGTAGATGGCTTGTCTTAGACACACTGCACGGAAGTCTGTCATCCCCTTCTTACCCTCTCGCCTCGCGGAGCGTCCGCTTCGCCGTCCCGTGGCTGGTCAGTCCAGCCACTTGGAGAGGCTGCACCACCGCCTGCATGAGGAGCAGGAACGTCGACGACAGGAACAGCAGGGCTCCTCTTTCTCGCTCCAGCAGGAGATAGAGTCTGTGAGGAGCTGCTCCCCTGTGCTTCCCCTGGAGGCGCCCCCTGCACCACCACTGGGCGCCCAGCCCCTGGAGTAGCTGCTGGAGGAGACCCAGACGACGGAGGTGGCGACGACAGCTCGAGCCACGACACCGACTTCTCTGCTGACCAGGAGCCGGAAGGATGGGTTGCTCGACCCATCACTCGCGACGCTGCTCGCGGGTGTCACTTCCATGATGCGCTCGACACCCTGCTACGTCGGGCACTTGACCGGCGTACTTGGTCCATCGAGTATCGCTGTGTGGTCTACCAGCATAGTCGCGGGATCTACCCGGACCGCTGGGAGGCGACCTGCTTGGTGCGCCGTCCGGAGAATAGTCTCTGGGGTGCTGAGGTCTGCTCGGAGCACTATTCTATCTCTGAGCGGGACTCAGCTGAGGCGGCCATGCAAGATGCCGCATGGCGTGCGCTTTCGCACTACTGCTCGGTTCTCGGTGGGGTAGCTGACGGTCTCGACCTGAAGTATTACCCCCGCCGTCCATCTGGCAGCACAGGAGGCGTGATTGTGTCACCTGTTGGTGAGGACAATCCTAGGTTGAGCAACACAGTCAACCTAGCCGCCGTACTAAACACGGAGCTGGACCATGCACTGGACGAGCTGAGTAGGGCTCGTGCTGAGATCGCCCTACTGCGGGCTGAGCGCGCGGAGCGTTGTCACCTGGACGATGGTTCCCCTGCTCCCGTCGGGACTCAGCACCCGTACCGCTCACCTCGGCGTGGACACCAGCCTTATGGCAACCCCGACTGCAAGACCAAGATAAATTTAGAGCCATAGATCGTCAGAGTCGGATCTTGTAATTAATAAATATATATATATATATATATATATATATATAGAAGCTACAGTCTTAGCATTAGTCTCGCTTTTAGTTAGTCTTAGTTAGACAGAGTAGTTTGCTATATCTTGTGCATTTATGTTTGTCATGATGAACTATGTTTGATCTGGATCTTTGTAATGACTGTCACCAGGATGTGGGTATCCCCTGCATTTTGGTTTACCTGTTATATGTTAATGGAGTTAGCTATTTAGTTGGGAAGCCTTTTTATTCCACTTTCCTCTTTATCTAAGAAGTTGTGTTGGTCTGTGTTGGAGATCAGTGAAGATGCTCATCTGTTCAGTGTTATGGAGAATTCTATACTCTTTTCTCATGTTGCAAGATTTGCAAGATCAGTTCTGATGTGTGGTTGCATTCTGCAGATGTCAAGAAAATAGGCGCAGAGGAGGAAGGCGTGCTCAGCAGGAGCAGGCAGCTCCGCAAGATGAGGTGCCCCAGCAGCAGCATCTACCCCCCCCCCCCGATGTCCATCGAGCAGATGTTTCTGATGTAGACTCAGTCAGTTCAAGCCATTGGTCAGACTCTGGCCGCCATTCAGCAGCAGCAGCAGCAGCAGGCACCACCTTAGCCTCAGATGCCCAGGGACAAGCGTGCTGAATTCATGAGAGGTCATCCCCCAACATTTGCTCACTCTTCTGACCCCATGGATGCGAAAGACTGGCTGCGCACTGTGGAGCGGGAGTTGCATACCGCTCAGTGTGATGACAGGGAGAAAGTCCTGTATGGCCCCCGTCTGTTGAGAGGAGCAGCCCAGTCATGGTGGGAGTCTTATCTCGCCACCCATGCCCACCCCGACACCATCACCTGGGAAGAGTTCAGAGGAAGCTTTCGTCAGTATCATGTGCATGTAGGTCTGATGACAGTGAAGAAGGAGGAGTTCCTAGCCCTCAAGCAAGGGTCATCGTCAGTCAGTGAGTACCGGGACAGGTTTCTGCAGCTGTCTCGCTATGCTCCTGAAGATGTCAACACCGACGCCAAGCGACAGTACCGTTTCCTGAGAGGCTTGGTTGACCCTCTGCAATATCAGCTGATGAATCATACCTTCACGACATTCCAGCACCTGATCGACAGAGCAATCATGACAGAGAGGAAGCATAAGGAGATGGAGGATCGCAAGCGCAAGATCAGTGGACCCCAGCCTGGAAGCAGCAGTCGTCCTCATTTCTCAGGCAATCAACCTCAGCAGTTCAGGCAGAACCAGCGTCCACCTCAGCAGCATCAGCAGTTCCAAAGGCAGTATCCTCAGCACCAGTATCCGAATCGTCAGAACAATCAGTCAGTAGGAGGTCAGTTTCAGAGGCAGAATCAGCAGGCACCTCGTCTTCCTACCCCAACGAACCAGCAGAACAGTTAGGCAGCACCAGCTCAGGTTGGAAACAGAGCATGTTTCCACTATGGAGAGCAAGGCCACTGGGTGATGCAATGTCCGAAGAAGGCAGCCCAGCAGCAATCAGGCCCTAATGCCCCAGCAAAGCAGAACGTGTCTCAGCCCGGAGCAGGCAACCGCTCTCAGCCGCACTATAATCATGGGAGACTGAACCACTTGGAGGCTGAAGCAGTCTAGGAGACCCCTAGCATGATAGTAGGTATGTTCCCAGTCGACTCCCATATTGCAGAAGTGTTATTTGATACTGGAGCAACACATTCTTTCATTACTGCATCATGGGTAGAAGCACATAATCTTCCAATAACTACCATGTCAACCCCCATTCAAATTGACTCAGCCGGTGGTAGAATTTGAGCCGATAGCATTTGTTTGAATGTAAGTGTGGAAATAAGGGGGATAGCGTTTCCCACTAATCTCATAGTAATGGGTACTCAGGGAATAGATGTCATCCTAGGGATGAATTGGCTAGATAGGTATCAGGCAGTTATCAGTTGTGATAAGAGGACAATCAAATTGGTGTCCCCACTAGGAGAGGAAGTGGTGACCGAGTTAGTCTCGCCTGAGCCGAAGAAAGGAAGTTGTTATCAAATGGCTGTCGATAGCAGTAAAGCAGACCCAATTGAGAGTATCAAGGTTGTGTCTGAGTTTCCGGATGTGTTCCCAAAGGACTTACCGGGTATGCCACCAGAGCAGAAAGTTGAGTTTGCCATAGAGCTTCTTCCTGGAACCGCCCCTATCTTCAAGAGAGCTTACAGAATATCCGGACCAGAGTTGGTTGAACTCAAGAAGCAGATTGATGAGCTGTCAGAGAAAGGTTACATCCAGCCAAGCACCTCGCCTTGGGCCGCCCCTGTCCTATTTGTGGAGAAGAAAGATGGCACCAAAAGGATGTGTATCGATTATCGGGCCCTGAATGAAGTCACAATTAAGAACAAGTACCCTTTGCCCAGAATAGAAGATCTGTTCGACCAGTTGAGAGGAGCCAGAGTGTTCTCCAAAATAGATCTGAGGTCAGGTTATCATCAGCTCAGGATTCGACCTTCAGACATTCTGAAGACGACATTCATTACCAAGTATGGGTTGTATGAGTTCACTGTGATGTCTTTCGGTCTAACAAATGCACTAGCCTTTTTTATGAACTTGATGAACAGTGTATTCATGGATTACCTTGATAAGTTTGTGGTGGTATTCATTGATGACATTCTGATTTATTCTCAAAGCGAAGAAGAGCATGCGGATCATTTGAAGATGGTATTGCAGAGATTGCGAGAGCACCAGTTGTATGCAAAGTTGAGCAAGTGTGAGTTTTGGATCAGTGAAGTCCTGTTCTTGGGTCACATAATCAACAAAGAAGGATTGGCTGTGGATCCGAAGAAAGTGGCAGACATTCTGAACTGGAAAGCGCCAACAGATGCTCGAGGAATCAAGAGCTTCATTGGAATGGCCGGATATTATCGGCGATTCATTGAAGGGTTTTCGAAGATTGCGAAACCAATGACAGCATTGCTAGGCAACAAGGTTGAGTTCAAGTGGACCTAGAAATGTCAAGAGGCCTTTGAAGCGCTGAAAGAGAAGTTGACTACCGCGCCTGTCTTAGTCTTGCCTGATGTGCACAAGCCCTTCTCGATGTATTGTGATGCTTGTTACACAGGTTTGGGATGTGTGTTGATGCAAGAGGGAAGAGTTGTGGCTTACTCATCCCGACAGCTGAAAGTTCATGAGAAGAATTACCCAATCCATGATCTAGAGTTGGCAGCAGTGGTTCACGCACTGAAGACATGGAGGCACTATCTGTATGGACAGAAATGTGATGTTTACACAGATCACAAGAGTCTGAAGTACATATTCACTCAGTCAGAGCTGAATATGAGACAACAAAGATGGTTAGAGTTGATCAAAGACTATGAGTTGGGGATCCATTACCATCCAGGCAAAGCGAACATAGTGGCAGATGCTTTGAGCAGGAAGAGTCAAGTCAATTTGATGGTCGCTCATCCGATGCCCTATGAGTTGGCCAAGGAGTTCGACAGGTTGAGTCTCGGATTTCTGAATAACACGCGAGGAGTCACAATCGAGTTGGAACCTACCCTGGAGCGGGAAATCAAAGAAGCGCAGAAGAATGATGAGAAGATCAGTGAGATTCGGCGACTGATTCTGGAAGGCAAGGGCAAAGATTTTTGGGAAGATGCGGAAGGTGTGATATGGTTCAAAGATCGCTTGTGCGTTCCCAATGTCTAGTCTATTCGGGAGTTGATCCTCAAGGAAGCTCATGAGACAGCCTATTCGATTCACCCTGGTAGTGAGAAGATGTATCAGGATCTGAAGAAGAAATTCTGGTGGTACGGAATGAAGAGGGAAATCGCAGAGCATGTGGCTATGTGCGATAGTTGTCGAAGGATCAAGGCGGAGCATCAGAGACCAGCTGGATTGTTGCAACCGTTGTAAATTCCTTAGTGGAAATGGGATGAAATCGGCATGGATTTCATAGTCGGATTGCCTCGTACTCGAGCCGGCTACGATTCCATTTGGGTAGTAGTGGACCGCTTAACCAAGTCAGCACACTTCATACCTGTCAAGACCAACTACAGCAGTGCAGTATTGGCAGAGCTGTACATGTCTTGGATCGTTTGTCTTCATGGTGTGCCAAAGAAGATAGTGTCAGACAGAGGAACTCAATTCACCTCTCATTTCTGGCAGCAGTTGCATGAAGCCTTGGGCACACATCTGAATTTCAGTTCAGCTTATTATCCTTAGACAGATGGTTAGACTGAAAGGACCAATCAAATCCTTGAAGACATGTTGAGAGCCTGTGCGTTGCAAGATCAGTCCGGGTGGGACAAGAGATTGCCTTATGCAGAGTTTTCCTATAACAACAGTTACCAGGCCAGTTTGAAGATGTCACCATTTCAAGCGTTCTATGGAAGGAGTTGTAGAACTCCATTGCAATGGGATCAGCCTGGAGAAAAGCAAGTGTTCGGGCCAGACATTTTGCTTGAAGCCGAAGAGAACATCAAGATGGTTCGAGAGAACCTGAAGATAGCGCAATCGAGGCAGCGAAGCTATGCAGATACAAGAAGAAGAGAGCTAAGTTTCGAAGTTGGAGACTTTGTCTATCTGAAAGTGTCACCAATCAGAGGAGTCAGAAGGTTCGGAGTCAAAGGCAAGCTAGCACCCCGCTTCATCGGTCCGTATCAGATTCTTGCAAAGCGTGGAGAAGTGGCCTATCAACTCAGTCTGCCAGAAAATTTGTCTGCTGTGCATGATGTCTTTCATGTGTCTCAATTGAAGAAGTGCTTGCGTGTGCCAGAGGAGCAGTTGCCAGTTGAAGGTCTTGAAGTCCAGGAGGACTTGACCTACATTGAGAAGCCAATGCAAATCCTTGAGACCGCAGATAGAGTCACCCGAAGGAAGACCATCAGAATGTGCAAAGTCAGGTGGAATCACCATTCAGAGGAAGAAGCAACCTGAGAGCGCGAAGATGATCTGATGGCCAAATACCCTGAGCTCTTTGCTAGCCAACCCTGAATCTCGAGGGCGAGATTCTTTTAAGGGGGATAGGTTTGTAACGCCCTGAATTTGGGGGTAGATTTTTTTCTTCTTTTCCCTCACCAAATTCGGGCGTTACCCTTTCTTTTTCCCCTTTTCTCCTCACTAAACCTTGATCTTTTCCAAAGTATAGCGGGATTCGGCTTGATATCCCATCTAAAGCAAAACCCTAAAATACTCTATTTTGTTTGATGCATCATGCCGAACCATGCATACTTTTTGATTGTTTGAAAATGTGAATGCATTCATCTAGAGAAAAGTAGATTTTAGAAAAAGGAAAACCTTTTTCTCCTCTCTTTCCCCCTCCCCTCCCATTTTTGGCCCAGCCGCCCCCTACCCCTCGCGCCCGGCCCAGCCGGCCGGCCCAGCCATGCCCCCCCTCCCCTTTCCCTCCCCCGCCGTGGGCCGCCCCGGCCGGCCCAGCCCCCACCCCCCCCCCCCCCCGCGCGCCCCATTTGGGCCCAAAGCGGCCCAGCCGCCCCCCTCCCCATTCCCCAATTTCCTCTCTCCTCCCCGGCGGGCCCCGCCCGTCATTCTCTCTCCCTCCCTCCCTCTCCCCTACCCTAACCGCCGCCGCCGCCCTCTCCCTGCGCCGCCGCCGCGCCGCCCTCCCCTGTGCGGTAAGCCCCCTCCCTCTCCTCTCCCCCTCCCTCCCTCTCCCCGTCCTCGGCCGCCCCCCCCGACTCCGGCCGCCCCCCGCCTCGGCCCCGGCCGCCCTGCTCCGGCTCCGGCCGCCCCCGCCCCGTGCGCGCCCGCCTGACCCCGCCTCGGCCCCGGCCGCGCCGCCCGGCCCCCGTCCTGGCCGCGCCCGGCCGTGCCGCCCCGGCCCAGGCCGCCCTTGTCCCGCCCCCGGCTGCGCCGCCCCAGCCCCACGCCGCGCCCGCCCCGCCCATGCCCCGCCCGTGCCTCTCCACGCCCGTGCTCCGTGCTCGCCCGCCCGCCCCGGCGTGCCTTGCTCGCGTAGTGACGGCCCTGGTAAGGCCTCGAGCTCGGCCCAGCGTGCCTATGGCGCGCGGCCTTGAGCTCGGCTAGCGCGCGGCCCCGACGTGCGCACGGTTAGTTCGCGACACGTGCGTGCGGCCTTGCGCGCGTGCTCGCGTAATGCGCCATGCCGTGGCACGACTCGTCATGCCCTCGTCTACCCCTAGACGTGCCCGTCTACCCCCCCCCCCCCCCCCCCCCCGTTATATTTTATGCGCACTAATTACGATTGTTCATGTTAATGAAATAGGAAACTCAATTTAGAAATTCGGTTACGTTAGTTAATTCATATAGTTAATCGTCTATCTCATTTAATGTTGATCTACTAAAAGTGGTTATGTTTCTATTAGTGCATGTAGCTAATCTTGGATCTCGTTTAATGTTGATCAATTGAAAATAGTTATAGTTATATTAGCGCTTGTGGCTAATACTTGTTAGTGGAACTCGATGGAATTAAGTCACGTAGCGCTTAGTTATGCATCCCCCGTTTCCTTCCAACCATGGTAAATGCAATATCGCATGTCATATGCTATGCACGTTTAATCTACTAGTTCTCTTGTATGGTGTACTGTTTGTTTCCTAATTTGAATGGATGGATGGATGTATGTATGTTTGCACTCGCATAGAGAACGATCCGGTTGAAGAGCCCGAAGAACTCGCAGGAGAAGTCCCTGAGCAGCAGTCGGTTGGTGGAGGCAAGTGTCCCTTGACCTACCTCTGTCCTATACATACTTTAATTCACCTCCCGCATTACACATTTATACCTAAGGATTTACTAGATTTTGTTGTCCATGTCCTTGTTTACCTATTTGGGTTGGATTATTATTGTTTAGCTTTATGCTATTGCTCAACTCTAATCAATGAACATGATGAGATTTATCAATGATACGCTGTTTTCCCCTCTTTTATTATGATGTTATACTTGTGACCTTCAAGGGGGCTCGAGCGGTTTCTCGAGTGCCTCTCCGTATGGACCTGTTCGTTGGATGACCGCCCGGGAAAACTGTGTAACCATGAGGGTGGAGTGGGACGCCCTTAGCTGAATAATTAGAGGAACTGGGGTGTAGTTCGCTTAGCCGTCGTGCCGTCAATGGGGCTCGGTGTATGCGGCTCGCTCTGCCAAGGTTGATTTGTCCCTTGGGGAGGAGTGCGGTACATTTAGGAAACCTAACGGGCGGCTACAGCCTCGGGGAATCTTTGTAAAGGCTATGTAGTGATGCCCTGCTGGACCACCTAGGTAGTGGTCAATGGGGAGTAGCTCTCTCCGGGCAGAAAGGGAATCACGGCTTGTGGGTAAAGTGCACAACCTCTGCAGAGTGTAATGAAAACTGATATATCAGCCATGCACGCGGTTATGAGCGGCCAAGGGAGCTCCAGTGATTAGTGGTACTTGATCAGGGATGTTCGGATTTGCAGGTGACAATGAGATTGATGGTTCTTGGAATTGACTTTGGTAATGGTAAGTGGTATTCTTTCCGTTTGGAAAGAGTACATTTGGGTTAATAACGTGGGTTAACTCTAAAACTTGGCTTTTCTACTGGTAATAATAATCTGACCAACTAAAAGCAACTGCTTGACTTACCCCCACATAAAGCTAGTCCACTACAGCCAAACAGGATACTTGCTGAGTATGTTGATGTGTACTCACCCTTGCTCTACACACCAACCCCCCCCCCCCCCCAGGTTGTTCGCATTGCAACTACTGCTCAGGAGAAGATGAAGCTGTGGAAGGAGACTTCTAGGAGTTCCAAGACTACGACGAGTTCTAGGCGTGGGTTAGCAGCAACCCCCAGTCGGCTGCCTGTGAAGGCCGCGTTTATCTACGTTTCTTTTTCGCACTTTGATTTATTGTAAAGACTATGTGGATGTCTCAGACATATGATGTAATCGACTATTATTTCCCTTTTTAATACTATTTGAGCACTGTGTGATGATGTCCATGCTATGTAACTACTGTGTACGTGAATTGCTGATCCTGGCACGTACATGGTTCACATTCGGTTTGCCTTCTAAAACCGGGTGTGACATGAACTACCCCAAACAACGATCACTCATCATGCCAAAACAGATTTATAATCTTGAAATTAAGTTAGTTTTCGGAGTTTGCAGTGGATCACAAGTTTTACTCAAAAGCATGAGTGCGAGAGGTTGTAATCATTGTCATTATCTAACTTTTCAATTAGTAGTAGCCTATGTAGAAATCAATCAGAAGCTAAAGGCACCAGTTTCGATCATCCACTACAGTGCTCAAATTCTTCTAAAACCGCAAACAGAAGCAATCTCAATACAATGATGTGGTGACAAATGCAAACCATCTCGATCTTTCTGGTTTTCACTTATCTTAATTAAGATTCTAGCCCAAAATTAAATGTATCAAGATAGTGAATGACTCAAAGCATGGGACAAAGCCACCTAGCATACCAGTGACATCAAAAAGATCTCAACATATACTACACATGCTAGGTGCCAATCTCAATGGTGAATAAGTTTTGAATTGAGTAAATAATAATCATGTTCATGATTATGAAAACAAGTTTAGCTCAACAACATTGTGTAATATGAGCAAAAAGATCCTCAGTTTGCCATAACATCATCATGTACACAAAGAACATACTACAAAGAGCATAGTCGCATTCCAACAGATATACAAGCAAAGCTCAAAGATATACATGATGAGATGCAAATGTAGATATATTACAAACCTACAAAGAAGAATGAAAAAGCAGAAAATGCAAAGAAAAAGCAAAAAGGAAGTCCTTAGCTAAAAGGGAAAATACACACCCAACTCCCCTCGCAAATATGCAAAGGTGGACAGATCAGGGGGTTTTGTGAGGATATCTACAAGCTATCTGTGGGTATCAACATGGTGAAGATCAATGTCCCCTTTCTTATAATTGTCTCTAAGAAAATGAAAGCGGACATTGATGTGCACGGGATTTTTGGCAACACTGATGGCACTCGTGCTATCACAAAGCAGAGGCACTTGAGAAAACTCCAAGCAAAAATCCCTCAAAGTAGCCATCATCCAAAGCAATTATCAGCAACAGCTAGTGGTAGTAACATATTCAGTCTCTATGGTAGACTGAGCAACGCTAGACTGTTTGTGAGAAGACCAAGAAACTAGGGAGGAACCAAAAACTAACAAGTCCCAAAGGTGGACTTGTAATCCAAGCATTGTCCCGCAAAATCAGCATTTGAATATCCACACAAAGAAAAAACGGATGAAGAGGAATACCATAAGTGAAACTCAGGAGTGAAACACAGGTACCTCATGATCTGTTTGACAACCTATCTATGGGAAGTGCACGGGGAAGCTTGGAATCGAGCGCATAGACACAATGCTAAGTGTATGTCTAGCCTCGTCGCCGTCAAGTATATGTGATATCTTGGCCCCTTGGATGCTGATATCCTGGCCCAAGGCTTAATAGAATTAATAGAGTATCCATACCAACAAGGTGCGTCTTTTTTTGGAAGCCAATCTTGAAAGAACCTCTAAGTTAAGCATGCTTGGCTTGGAGCAATTTGGGATGGGTGACCGACCGGGAAGTTTTCTCGGGTGCGCATGAGTGAGGACAAAGTGCACACAAAAGACTCATGTTGGTCTGTGGGGACAATATATGATCCTAGCGAGCCGCTAGGAGTAAGTACCGTCAGTCCGGGATTGGACGGGGTGTTACATGTGGTATCAGAGCCGACACTTGCAGTTTCACGGGCGTGTGTGGGTTAGGGGTTCAGGTATATGGCGCATGGTGCATATGGGCCCAGAGTGGTCACATGGCATGGCATATGACGACACTAGACACACAGACATGGCTAAGAGGGGAGGTTCCTAGATTGGGGTTGACCAATGAGGATGTCTGTCTTCTAAGGGGGATGGATTGTGATATCCTGTTCTAAGGCTTAATATAGTTAATAGAGTATCCATACTAACAAGGTGCATCTTCTTTTTCGGAGCCTATCTCGAAAGAACCTCTAAGTTAAGTGTGCTTGGCTTGGAGCAACTAGGATGGGTGACGGACCGGGAAATTTTCTCGGGTGCGCATGAGTGAGAACAAAGTGCGCACAAAAGACAATATATGATCCTAGCGAGCTGCCAGGAGTAAGTACCACTGGTCCAGGATTGGACGGGGTGTTACAGTATAGGAGGGAGCCAATCATGCTCCTGTACTCCCACTGGTCCACGGTCTCACTGTCCTCATTAGCATCTAAAGCCATGATGGTGGACATGGGCATCAAAAGAGGTTTGGCCTTGCCCATGCCAAACTTCTTCAGGACATCGTTTGTGTATTTGCCTTGGTGCACAAATGTCCCGTCTTGGGTTTGCTTGATTTGCAGCCCAAGGAAGAAGTTGAGCTCTCTCATTATGCTAATCTCAAACTCCATGCTTATAGTATCTAAAAGCTTGGAAACAAGAGCATGATAAGAACCACCAAAGATGATATCATCCACGTAAATCTGAACCAACAAGGTGTCAATTCCATGCTTGAGGAGAAAAAGGAGTTTAATCAACATAGCCCATTTTAAAACCCTTTGCAAGCAAGAAAGTTTTCAAATGCTCATATCAGGCTCTAGGGGCATGTTTCAAACCATACAAAGCTTTTTAAAGTTTGAAAACAGGGTTTGGAAACTTAGGACTCTCAAAACTAGGGGGCTACCTAACATAAATCTCTTCCTCTATATACATGTTCAAGAAAGAAATTTGACATCCATTTAGAAACTTTACAACCCTTTGAAAGTAGCAAAAGCTAGAAGGTATCTAATCACTTCTAAACGGGCAACAGGGGCAAAGGTTTCCTCATAATCAATACCATCTTTTTAGCAAAACCCTTGGGCAACCAACCTCGCCTTGTTTCGCACCACCATCCCATCCTCACTCTGTTGGTTTTTTCAAACCCATTTGGTACCGATGGGATGGTAGTTTGAAGGATGTGGCACCAAAACCCAAACCTAACTTCCCTTGAAGTTTTCAAGCTCCTCATGCATAGCATTGACCCAGTTAGGATTAGACAAAGTGTGTCTGACATCTTAGGGCTCAAAAGAAGCAACAAAAGTTGAGTGAGCAAAGTGGGACATCTGCTGATACCTAGAGCGAGTAAATTGCTCATTAAACTTACCAATCATCTGTTGAGGAGGGTGATCACACTGGACAAGACATGGAGCCTCCCTCAAAGAAGTGGCCTCCCCTTCAACAACAGCTTGATCGCCTCTAGGCTTAGGCTTGAGCGGACCCCAAGTAGTGGAAGAAGTGATGTCGGGTCTGTTAGCCGAAGTGGTGGAAGCAGGCTCAACTAGAGTAGCCAGTGGAGATGGCTCAGGGTCACCCCAATCGGTGTCGTTGGGCTCCTCCACAAAGATGCTCTCACCCATCGTCCCATCTGATTTGGACCTGTATGCTCAAAGATAAGGGATGGACAAGGTGAAGTCCAATTGAAAGTCACCTCATAGGTATCCATGATGTGGTTAGTTTCTAGGTTGAGACCACGATAAGCACAGAATGTAATGCATAACCCAGAAAAATCCAATCATAAGACCGTGACTCAAACTTGTCCAAATTTCCCTATTTCAATACAAAGCATCTACAGCAAAACACTCTAAAATGACTAACCTTTGGTGGCCATCCAAATAGCAACTCATAAGATGTCATATTCAGAAAAGCTCGAAGAAAGATGCGATTGGACACGTGGCAAGAATTGTTGTTCGCTTCGGCCCAAAACTTTCTAAGAGTTTTATGCTCATCAAGCATTGTCCTAGCCATCTCAACAAGGGTTCGATTCTTGTGTTCAACAATGCCATTCTGTTGGGGTACATGTGGAGAGGAAAAATGAAGCTCGTATCCCAAAGAAGCACAAAAGGTCTCAAAATGAATGTTTTTGAATTTTGTGCCATTGTCATTGTGTATAGCTCTCTTGGCATTCTTAAAAAACTCATTTTGTAACCGAATAATTAAATCTCAAGCATGAGCAAAAGCCTCATCCTTCGCCTCCATGATGAACACCCAAGAATAGCGAGAAAAGTCGTCAGCAATCACAAGCAAGTACCACTTGCCCGCAACTGAGCAAACCCAAGCTGGACCAACTGTGTCCATATGAAGCAACTCGCCCGATGGCTTGGTCATCATTTTGGTAATCAAGGAATGGGAAGCAACAACCATCTTTCCATGACAACAAGGGTGATAGACAAGATCTTTCTCAAATTTCAATTTGGGCAATCCTTGGATGAGGTCAAGTGAGCTTAATCGACACAAAAGATCAAAGCTCAAATGACCTTGCCTCCTATGCCACTTCCAAATCAAAGAGGAAGATCCTACCAAAAGACATTAAGAGAGGCTGACCGAATGGGAAAATCAGCTCAAAATCTCAACCTAATGGGGAGATCGGTCAAACAATATCTCCCGGGGCATCCAAAACATGAGAAAGGCCGCCTTTTAAAATGCACCACATAGTCATCCTCAATGAGTTGTGAATAGAAAGCAGATTGAAATGCAAATTCAAAACTAAAGCAACATCCTTGAGCACAAAGTTTTTATTCACCCGAATGGTGCCATGAGAGACGACCTTACCTCTCAACTTATCCCCAAATGTGAAGTATTCCTTACCCATCATGGGGTCAAGGCTAGAGAACCATCTAGAGCTTTCGGTCATGTGGCATGAACAACCGGAATCCATAAACCATGTGTTCTCCAGGCCTTCGTCCTACATCAATAATAAGACACGAGGTGAGCAAATGGCACAGCACTGGGGTTGGTAAACTATGAAGAATACCAGTGCTATGGCATTTACCCCTGAAATGTGATAGAGTAAACACCAAACAATCCTGGTGCCATAGGGGGATAACGATCACCACAAGAAGGAAATCATGGTCCATTAGGGAAGTGGGAACCAAAGCCACTTCCATGAGGTCCTTGGGCATGTGGCACATGACCAACACCCCGCCAGGCACGACCACCGCGTGGTCTCACTGTCTGAGGCCCAACAGCATGAGGCAAAGCACCTCTAGGCCTAGTTGGATGCCTCTGAATAGGAGGAACATGTACATGATGGAAAATGTTGTACATGTCCTTACTGTTCACTCAAAGCCCCGCTGCTCATCTCTCTTCCTTTTATAGCAGAAAGTAGCAAAATCACAATGGTACCTCACCTCTCTCTTAGGTGGAATCTGTTTTGTGGGAGTGGGTCCTTTAGGGTGGCTGTGGTGCTCTAGGAAGGGGATCACTAGAGACGTCTAGCAGAGTGTCAAGTGTGTTCCTGAGATGGTTTGGTTTTGGACACCACACTTGTTCTGAGGTGGGGCTCTCACAGGAACAACAAACACTCCATCACTCATTGTAGGGGTGGCAGATTTAGGTGGAGTGATTTTGACAAGCTTTGAGGAGGCTAGGTGTTTCTCTAAAAATCTCAAGACACTGCGCTCACCAAATCGAGCATCCTCCCAACCTTATCATCAAAGCCTAACCCCGATCTGCTAGTTCTCCTCTTGTATTGACTGACCATCATGCCTAACTGGGTCTCACTGCTAGGCACCTAGATCAAGACTAATCAAAGGTATGTGTTTTCCTCCTTGATCCTAGTCTTGTCATGTCTGTAGGACTCATGAGTGGACTACAAACCCTCACAAAGTGCACACTGCATAGGTGCAGTTGCACTCACTAAGCTAGCCTTTTCAAGCAAGGCTATCCTAGCGATATTCTCTGCTAGCTCAGTCTGCAAGCCATGACAAGTATTACACACACCTAACAAGCTAGACATAGATCGAAGCTCATCATGCTCATCTAGCAAGGTAGCATACTTGGTCTACAATTTTGTGATGTTTGACATGTGAAGAGCGCACTCATCACATTTTGTCTTATCTGACACCATAACAGAAGCTCTAACAGACTCAAGCTCCCTAAGTATGCTCATACATGAATTTGTAATCTCTCCTCTCACGAGCAGCAAGCCTGAGAAACTTGTCCTGACTAGCCAAAGCAGCATTTCGCTAATCTACCTTATCGGCAAGATCATCGACAAAATGTGATACCTGAGAAGTGGATTCATTGCCGAGATCCATGTCGTTGCCACCCACCGCATCCTCACCAAGGGCCATGGTGCAAAGGCCTCCTATGGTGTCAATAATGAAGCATGTCCCATTGAGCTTATCCTCAACATGCCTCTCGAGCTCCTCGTCACTCGAAGAGGTCGACTCGTCGGAGTCATGGTCAAGGTCGCTCAGGGCGGCAAACCTTCTGGAGGTACTTCTCCTTGATCATCTCCTTGTCAAACTTCACCATAGACTTGTGCTTGCCAGAGGTGTACTCCCATTTGCCCTTGCACCGATCGGAGTGGTGGTAGCCGGTGTGGGGGATAGGTATCCTCGGGTCACCTTGGCCTAGAGACATTCATGGGCCATCCGAAAGGCCACTGATGGGCCACCCAGAAGTCGCTCGATGGGCATCAGTTGGATGAGAACCGTTGGAGCCTAAAGAAGGTGCAGGCACGTGTATGTGAGAATCCAGTCGCGTCATGTATGTGCTACTTGTGAAAGTTGGTGGACGACATGTTTGACCGTAGTCCAGTGCGACAAGTGGCAAAACAAGCAAAGCATGGAGATTGTGTACTCGTGCTAGTTTCTCTGTAACCTCAACTCAATCAGCAATAAGGCTGAGGAGAGAACCCTACGAAAAGTAGATAGACACCCCATAGAACTCATCTTCTTCCTCTAGACACTCCCTGTATTTCAGAGAACTCAATCGCACACAAACATAAAACCACAAGACATAGGGTGTTACACCATCGAGCAACCTGAACCTGAACAATCACTTGTGTCTCTGGCATTCTCTGCACATACCATCAAGTTGCAATCGTCGTTGCCTTCCTCAGAAAAGTGCTATGTGGCCACCTCTGTATCGTGTTGCCGGTACTTAACACCGACATGCGGGCCAGCCTCCGACTTGCCCATCTTGGGGCAACTGGCGATGAAGTAGTCAGGGTCGCTTTAGTTGAAGCATCCATCCTTGGACCTACCATGCCACCGGTTCTAGCGGTTGTTGTGGAACCGAATGAACCGACTAGCAACCATCGCCAGCTCCTCATCCTTAAGGCTCTCTAGTTTCTCCTTTGTGATGGTCAACAAAGAAGATAAAGCAAACATAGCAAGTGAGAGGTAAGAAGAACCACCTCTAGAGACCAGTGCCATGGTGGGTGCATGTAACGCCCTGAATTTGAGGTGTAGATTTTTTTCTTCTTTTTACTAACCAAATTTAGGCGTTACTCTCTTTCCTTTTCTCGTTTCGCTCCTTCTTCCCAATTTCAAAGCAATATAGTGACGGGTGTCCGTGTCATGTGTAAACAAAACCTAAGTGTCATGGGTGTTGCATCATGCTGAAGCATTTTTCTTTGTCTGATGTCGTGGTTAGTCGCGTGTTCATCTCGTCCCATTTCGGATTTCGGTTCGCGATCGGTTTCCAATTGGTGGTTGTGCGTGTTGTGGGTTTTGACCCGCGGTGTGACCCAACCTGGCCCCGCCCGGCCCGGTCCGGTCCGGCCCAGTCCGGCCCGCGCCCCTGGCGCCCCTGCCCCCATGCACGCGCCCCCCTGGTCTCTTTCTCTCATTCGATTTCTCCCGCGCAGCAACCTCCCTCTCCCTCTCCCACCTCTCTCTCTCCCTCTCCCTCTCCCCGTGGTGCCCTAGGGTTTGGAGATGGTGATCGCCGGAGTTTGGATCCCCGAGGTGAGTCTCCCCTCCCCTCTCCCTCTCCCTCTCTCTCTCCCTCCCCCTCCCTTTCTTCCTCCCTGCGTGGCCCTTGCCCTCGCCCTCCCCTGCCCCCATGTCGCGCGCCCTCCCCTGCCCGTGCCGCGCGCCCTCCCCTGCCCCTCCCCGACGTGCCCCTCCCCGGCGAGCCCCGCCCTAGCGAGCCCCTCCTCGGCGAGCCCCTCCTCGGCGGCCCCGCGCCCCGGCCCCGCGTGCTGGCGACCGTGCCCCGGCCCCGCGTGCCCTCGGCCGCGCCCTCAGCCGCTCCCCAGGCCGTGCCCTCGGCCGCGCCCTCGCACGCCCATGCTCTCGCGTGTGCGACCGTAGTCGCGCAGTGTTCAACTCTCGTCTTAATCCATTTTAATTTTAGTTTAGTCGATGTGCCGCGTCGCGCGCTTCATCGCGCGATGGTTCATTCTAAATTCATCTTTATTAATGTGCTGTGTCACGCGCTTCGTCGCGCGACGATTCGTTTTAAATTGATATTTATTAAGGTGATGTGTCGCGCGCTTCGTCGCGCGGTAATTCGTTTTGAATTTAGTTCTGTTGGCGTAAGCTGTCGTGCGTTCCGTCGCGCGACGCTTAACGTTTATCTATAATTAATGCCAGAATCTCGTTGCGCGCTCTGTCGCGCGGCGAGTCGTTTATTTCTTAATTCAATTTAAATGTTGTGTCGCGCGTCTCGCCGTGCGACCACTTCCTTTAATTCACCTTTATTTGATTATAATGATTAAATGTGGAACATGACCTTACTTTATGCTAAACGCAGTGGCCAAATGAATACCCTTTTGTTAAACGAGTGGTTTAATTTATAATTATGTAACGTGATCGCTTCTCGACCGTAGACTCGACCGTCATTTCCTCTTTCTCGCTTAACTGTAATTGCGAGCCCCGCGTTGAACGTCTGTTTAATTATTGCATTCCATTGTATGGTGTACTGTTTTTTTGTATTAAATGTGTGGAATGTATGTTTGAACTCGTATAGATAACGGTCAGTTGGTGGAGTCCGAAGGAGTTGCAGGTGAAGACCCTGAGCAGCAGTCGGTTGGTGAAGGCAAGTGTCCCTTGACCCATCTTTGTCCTATACATTCTATAATTCACTTCCCGCATTTACACAGTTATACCGAAGGATTGACTAGCTTTTGTTATCCATGTCCTTGTTTACCTATTTGGGTTGGATTATTGTAGTTTAGCTTTATGCTAGTGCTTAACATTAATCAATGAACATGATGAAATTTATCTAAGATACACTGTTTTCCTTCTTATTTACGATGATATACTTGTGGCATTTAAGGGGACTCGAGCGGTTTCTCGAGTGCCTTTCCATAAGGACCTGTTCGTTGGATGACCGCCAAGGAAAACAGTGCAACCATGAGGGTGGAATGGGACGCCCTTAGCTGAATAATTAGAGGAACCGGGATGTAGCTCGCTTCGCCGTCATGCCGTTAATGGGGCTCGGTGTATACGACTCGCTCTGCCAAGGTTGATTTACCCCTTGGGGAGGAGTGCGGTATATTTAGGAAACCTAACGGGCGGCTACAACCCCGGGGAATCTTTGTAAAGGCTACGTAGTGATACCCTGCTGGGTCACCTTGGTAGTGATCAATGGAGAGTCATGATATCCGGGAAGAAAGGGAATCATGACTTATGGGTAAAGTGCGCAACCTCTGCAGAGTGTTTGAAAACTAATATATCAGCCATGCTCGCGGTTATGAGCGGCCAAGGGAGCTCCATTGATTAGTAATACTTGATCAGAGATGTTCGGATTACATGTGGCAATGAGAATGATGGTTTTGGCATTGACTATGGTAATGGTAAGTGGTATTCTTTCCGTTTGGAAAGGGTACGTTTGGGTTAATAACGTGGGTTAATTCTGAAACTTGGCTTTCTCTACTAGTAATAATAATCTGACCAACTAAAAGCAACTGCTTGACTTACCCCCTCATAAAGCTAGTCCACTACAGCCAAATGGGATACTTGCTGAGTATGTTGATGTGTACTCACCCTTGCTCTACACACCAAAACCCCCCTTCCCCAGGTTGTCCACATTGCAACCACTGCTCAGGAGAAGATGAAGCCGTGGAAGGAGACTTCCAGGAGTTCCAAGATTACGACGAGTTCTAGGCGTGGGTTAGCGGCAACCCCCAGTCGGCTGCCTGTGAAGGCCGCATGTATCTACGTTTCGTTTTCGTACTTTGATTATTGTAAAGACTATGTGGATGTCTCAGACATATGATGTAATCGACTATTATTACCCTTTTATGTTATTATTTGAGCACTGTGTGATGATGTCCAGTTATGTAACTGCTGTGTATGTGAATTGCTGATCCTGGCACGTACATGGTTCGCATTCGGTTTGCCTTCTAAAACCGGGTGTGACAGTGCACCAGGGTTCTCAATCTTGGCCTGGGTCTGGTAGTCAATCTCAGTGGGCTTGAGATTGCTGAAAAGCTCATCCATGATGAGAGTCTCATAATTGGGTGACTCGATGATTGCCGAGAATTTGACCTCCCAAACCCTCTAATCTAGAGCATGTAAAAGCTTAAGTGCTCTCCCATGTGTAGGAAACGGATGACGCCTAAGAGGGGGGGGGGTGAATTAGGACTTCTAAAACTTTTACTAAACTAGGCCACAATTAAATCCCTAGAGCAAAACCTATGCAAATAATCAAAACTAGAATGTGCAAACTAGGTTTTGTCTAAGTGTTGCTATCTCTACCGCAAAAGGCTAAGTTTCAATCTATACTAAATAAGTATGACTACAAGATTGAAACTTAAATGCTTAATATAAATGTGGAATGTAAAGAGCTAAGTAGAGAAGCAAACTCTCGTGGATGACGCCGGTATTTTTACCGAGGTATCCGGAACCACGCAAGGTCCCGACTAATCCTCGTTGGTGCCCCTACGCAAAGGGAAGCCCACGCGAGGGCCAAGCACCACAGTCGAGTAACTCCGTAGAGAGCCGCGGGCCTTCTCCACGCGCAAGTGGTGCTCCGCTTCCGGCTCCTCTCGGACGCTCCCCGCCGTCTCCACTATCGAGCTTCCGGCCGAAACGCCGCGGGCCTCGTTCCCTCCGGTACACGGTGGCGGCCGTGACACAAACGCGGTTGTCACGGACTCGCAAGACTCTCGCCCCACTCGGTACAATTACAACGACTCACGCAAGAGCCGAGGGGTTGTGTGGTTTTACAAAACTCACTCAACTAACTAGGATTCACCTAGAGCAAGCGCTAAAGCGGTCTAACTAACCTAAGCACTTCGCAAAGCACCTATGCTAATCACCGAGTGATTCTATTAAGCACTTGGGTGTTTGAGCTCTTGGAAATATGCACTATGTGTATTGGTATGTTGCTTGGGCTCTCACACTTGAGAATGGCCGGTTGGGGTGGTATTTATAGCCTCCAAGCCCCCAACTAGCCGTTGGACAGAAAGCAGCAGCTTTCTGTTGACGGGTGCACCGGACAGTCCGGTGCACACCGGACACTGAACAGTAGATGTCCGGTGCACGCTACGTCAGCCGACCGTTGGCGCCTGTAGCAGTTGACCGTTGGATCCGACCGTTGGATTCGACCGTTGCCGTCTGCCCGTTGGCACACCGGACAGTCCGGTGCACACCGGACAGTCCGGTGCTACAGCCAGAGAGCGCCTGCCTGCGGCCTCTCTGCGCAGACTGTCCGGTACCTCACCGGACAGTCCGGTGCACACCGGACACCGATGTCCGGTGTGCCACCAGGCGCTGGCTGACAGCCCTTCTCTTTGGATTTCTTCGCTGATTTCTTCGGGCTTCTTTGTTGTTGAGTATTGGACTCCTATGCATCTTATTATGTCTTCTTTTGAGGTGTTGCATCCTCATTGCCTTGGTCCAATTCTCTTCGCATCCTGTGAACTACAAACACAAACACTAGAAGACTTATTAGTTCACGGATTGTGTTGTTCATCAAACACCAAAACTCAATTAGCCAAATGGCCCGGGGTCCATTTTCCTTACAATCTCCCCCTTTTTGGTGATTGATGACAACACAACCAAAGCAAGCAAATAATACAAGTATTTGAGTGAAAATATGCAATCTACTTGCTAAGATGCATGATTGTCCCCACAATGTGATATTATGGACTTAAGCCTCCCCCTAACTCCATAATTCACTTACTTCCTATTTTTGGACCAAATAACCAAAACCACTTGTAGAACCTATTTGAAGATATGAAATTTTTAATTTGTGGTGTTTGGTGTTTGATATAGCTTTCATTGCTTTGGTCCCTAAACTTCTCCCCCTTTGGCATCAACCACCGAAAAGGAAGACATTAAAAGCATGTAGGAAGTAAATAAAAGCTTGCCCTCAACAAGAATTGAATCAAATGATATCACAAGAGGGTATTAAATTAAGCCATGTGAATGACACCACTTGAAGGAGTCCTCAAAAGATTACTCCCCCTAAATGAGTATTCTCCTTTAGAAAGAGTTTTTCTCCCCCTTTAGAGATGAAGAAATACTCCCCCTGACAGAGATCCTCTACTTAGGAAAAAGCATGTGAAAATTAGAGGTGCAAGACATGATTTGAAAAGACTGACTTCCCTTATGCATAGGTAACAGAATATGAGTTAACTACTTATGCATTTTTGCAACATGGAAGCATATGATATGAAATATAGTCTAATCAAATATTGGAGAAGACATGTAAATGATACTGAATGTAGTCTCAAAAGATACCAATTGAAAGCCAATGGTGAGCTTGAGAGACATAAGAGTTCTTGGAGATTTTGCAGTGGAAGATTGTTGTCTTTCTCCGGGGACTTCATTTTCCTTACAATGAGACTATCACATGAAATAGACTTGAAAAGATGTTAGTCTCAAAGTGTTAGATTATAGAGTAACCTCCCCCTAAAGGTGTGCATACAAGTTTTGAATACTTGTAGGAGACATGCACTTTGATTTGATATCAAGAGGGGCAAATTATCCATAATCCAAACTTTGGCACATATAAGTTAAATGATACACTTTGTAGAAATCAAAATTTTCAATTTATGCATCATTTACTATGGAGTGATATAGAAGCTATGTGCCGTGCTTTAACTAAACATTTTAAGCCATGTAGGTTTGCTTAAGTGTAAGAATTAAAAGCAAGCAATCCTACCATGTGATTTACCTAGTATGCATGATTTTAAACAAAAGTACATAACACATGTAATACTAGGTAAGAAAGGTAAACTAGATAGAAGGTAAATAGATACGCATATCTAAAAACGAGAAATACAATAAAACTAGTTACCTTAGTCATGGGTGGGAAATTTGGGTCCAAAATTTTCACTAACCCACTTGGCAATAAACTTGATCCAGTATGATGTACCCCATGATATACATCCTAATTTTGCCAAGTCTCCAAATTTCCCGTAGACCTTCGGTCCACTCACTTCCCTTTCGGGATCCAAACCTTCTTGGTGCTTTTCATGGTTGAGATTATCTCCTTTGGCACCCAGATGCGTTTGGCCCCTTTTCCTTTGTTGGCTTGCTTGTTGGCCTTGATTGCTATCACCTTTCCATTCTTTTTCTTCTTGATCAAATATGGTGTAGCATCCTTTTTGTTCACCTTTTTGATGTAGTTGTTGGAGATTTTGCTTGATGGCTTTTGCTTGAGCTTTTGCCTTTGTGTATCCCCGATCATCGCCTTGCATTGGAAAGACTTGTGGCCTTCCTTGTGGCATAGCCTACAAATCACAGTTTCTCCCTCTACAGGCTTGTTCACTCCCGCAGTGGTGTTATCCTGTGGAGGTCGGATTTGTTTGGCTTTGCCTTTCTTGTCATACAAAGCCTTGCCAAGGCGAGCCACTTCTTGCTTTAATTGTTCATTTTCCTTTGCAACCTCATCCGTACATGTCTCTACAACAATATTCTCAACAACGACTTGGTTGCAGGGGTTAGAATCATCAATTAAATCAAAGCAGGAAGTAGAAGCATCTTTCTTAATTATTTCAGGTATTTCAACTAAAGATGCTGCTGGGGTGCTACCAATGTTTTCTAGCTTAGTAGTTAGCTCATTATTGTGTATGCTAAGAATTTCCATTTTCTCTAGCAAACTTTCAATAGCTTCTTGGGAGCTAGCTAACTTAGCCTTAAGTTTTTCATTCTTTTTAATAAGGCTATCATCGGTAGCAGTGGATGGAGCACTAGATTCTAATAGCTCAATTTTAGTTGATAGCTCACTATTTAAGTTTGCAAAAGTTTCAAATTTTTCTAGCAAACCTTTGTAATCATTTTGAGAGCTAACAAACTTATTTTTCAAAGTTTTAAGTTGAGCTTTTTGCTTAGTGCAAACATCCTGGAAAAATTTTACGGCTTCCGCAAGCTCTTCTAGAGAGGCCTTTCCCTCGCCTTCATCGTCACTACTACTTTCATCACTAGAGGATGGAATGCTTTTGTTACCTCTTGCCATAAGGCATTTGTGTGATGACCGTGATGATCGTGACGAGGACCGGTGGCTGCGCGTCCTTGGAGGTTCATCTTCACTTGAAGAATCATCCCAAGTTCTAACACTTGTGAGCGCCTTGCCTTTGCTCCTCTCCTTTTTGGGTTTGGCCATATTTGGACAGTTGTCCCTGAAGTGGCCCTTCTCCCCACATGCGAAGCATCCTCTCTTCCTTTGCTTTTTCCTGTCAATGTTAAAGAGAAGATCCTCGACCTGCAGGGGCACACCCATTAGATTAATCTTGCGGATCATCCCCATTACCTTTCCGACGCGTCGGATTGTCTCTTCGTCCTCGGAGGATGATGTGCATGGTTGATTATCTTCATCATCATCACTTTCTTCTTCTTCTTCCTCTTCTTCGCTTGAGGAACTTGGAGTGGGAGCCTTCTTTTTGCCCTTCCTTTCATCACATGCAAAAGCATATGGCCTTGAGGAAGTTGGCTCCTCTCCCCGACTCATTTTTCGCGACATTTCATAAGCCGCGATTTTCCCAATCACGTTGGTCGGGGTCATGTTGCTCAAGTCCTCCATGTTGTGAAGGATGGTGATGATGCTCCCATATCTTTGTTGTGGTAGCAGGGAGATAATCTTCCTCACAATGTCCGCATCACCTAGCTTATTAATGCCAATAGAGTTGAGCTCATTGATAATTAGATTCAAACGAGAATACATGTCTCTAACAAGCTCATCATCTTTCATAGCAAAAGAATTATACTCATTTAAGACTAGGCAATGTTTTTGCTCACGGACATTGGATGTGCCGTCATGGAGCTCATGCAATTTTAGCCAAATCTCATTAGCAGTTTTCAGGGTAAATACTTGATTGAAAATATCCATGCTAAGAGATTCATACAAGCAATTTTTGGCTCTAGCATTTAAATGGATTTCTTTTTCCTCACTCGTGGTGGGTTTCTCGGGATTCTTGAGGAGTTTCATCCCGTCACGAGTGACTCTCCAAACACCTAGATCAACGGCCTCTAGGTAACAAGCCATTCTAGCACTATAATATGGGAAGTTAGTGCCGTCAAAGTGTGGTGGCCTATGGGTATCCATCCCTTCCTCTAAAAAGCGTCGGCTCTTTTAGCGGTGAAGCTAAAACGTTTCAAATGAGCCAAACCGGGCTCTGATACCACTTGTAGGAAACGGATGACGCCTAAGAGGGGGGGGGGGGTGAATTAGGACTTTAAAACTTTTACTAAACTAGGCCACAATTAAATCCCTAGAGCAAAACCTATGCAAATAATCAAAACTAGAATGTGCAAACTAGGTTTTGTCTAAGTGTTGCTATCTCTACCGCAAAAGGCTAAGTTTCAATCTATACTAAATAAGTATGACTACAAGATTGAAACTTAAATGCTTAATATAAATGCGGAATGTAAAGAGCTAAGTAGAGAAGCAAACTCTCGTGGATGACGCCGGTATTTTTACCGAGGTATCCGGAACCACGCAAGGTCCCGACTAATCCTCGTTGGTGCCCCTACGCAAAGGGAAGCCCACGCGAGGGCCAAGCACCACAGTCGAGTAACTCCGTAGAGAGCCGCGGGCCTTCTCCACGCGCAAGTGGTGCTCCGCTTCCGGCTCCTCTCGGACGCTCCCCGCCGTCTCCACTATCGAGCTTCCGGCCGAAACGCCGCGGGCCTCGTTCCCTCCGGTACACGGTGGCGGCCGTGACACAAACGCGGTTGTCACGGACTCGCAAGACTCTCGCCCCACTCGGTACAATTACAACGACTCACGCAAGAGCCGAGGGGTTGTGTGGTTTTACAAAACTCACTCAACTAACTAGGATTCACCTAGAGCAAGCGCTAAAGCGGTCTAACTAACCTAAGCACTTCGCAAAGCACCTATGCTAATCACCGAGTGATTCTATTAAGCACTTGGGTGTTTGAGCTCTTGGAAATATGCACTATGTGTATTGGTATGTTGCTTGGGCTCTCACACTTGAGAATGGCCGGTTGGGGTGGTATTTATAGCCTCCAAGCCCCCAACTAGCCGTTGGACAGAAAGCAGCAGCTTTCTGTTGACGGGTGCACCGGACAGTCCGGTGCACACCGGACACTGAACAGTAGATGTCCGGTGCACGCTACGTCAGCCGACCGTTGGCGCCTGTAGCAGTTGACCGTTGGATCCGACCGTTGGATTCGACCGTTGCCGTCTGCCCGTTGGCACACCGGACAGTCCGGTGCACACCGGACAGTCCGGTGCTACAGCCAGAGAGCGCCTGCCTGCGGCCTCTCTGCGCAGACTGTCCGGTACCTCACCGGACAGTCCGGTGCACACCGGACACCGATGTCCGGTGCGCCACCAGGCGCTGGCTGACAGCCCTTCTCTTTGGATTTCTTCGCTGATTTCTTCGGGCTTCTTTGTTGTTGAGTATTGGACTCCTATGCATCTTATTATGTCTTCTTTTGAGGTGTTGCATCCTCATTGCCTTGGTCCAATTCTCTTCGCATCCTGTGAACTACAAACACAAACACTAGAAGACTTATTAGTTCACGGATTGTGTTGTTCATCAAACACCAAAACTCAATTAGCCAAATGGCCCGGGGTCCATTTTCCTTACACCATGATCATCATAGGGAACTGTGCCTTGTTGACGCATATCTTATTCACAATTGACTAGAACAAAGAAAACATCGTATCAATGGTCTCTCCCGGCAACTAAACAAACTTCTCAAAGAGTCTAGTCTTTACATGATCATTGCCCCCATAAAATTACTCAAGAGTGGACCAGATCTCATGAGTCGTAGCTAAGTGACCAACCCGCTCAAACTCAGCAAGCAAGAGGCACGAGAACAAAGCGTTTTGGGCCTTGTTGTTTGAATCATGCAACTCTATCTGTAGAGGCGTGATCTGAGTACCCTGAGCATCGATCACAGCGTCGAAACAAATCTCCCAAACTCGATACCTGATACTCTGAAGATACACAAACATGTGAATCTTTTAGTATGGGTAGTTTGTCCATTGAAGAACGGAGGTTTGCTAACACCTCGTTCCGTACGCATCTGAGGATCCAAACCGATTAAGGTAGAGAGATCCTTAACCGGCTCTGATACCCATTAAAGGATCAGTGAGGCGACATGAGGGAGGGTGAATGGGAGCCATTAAAATTTTCTCAATCAAGAGCTCGTGGCTTTCTGGAACACAATCTAAACCTCTAGGGACACCAAAACGCTCCAAAAAGGAACAACTCAATAAAGTGACGATTGGCTACTCCAACCAAGTTCTTGAGAAGAATATAAGCGTGAAGGAACAAAAGAACTTGATTTGGAACCCAAACTTTCAGAGGAGACTCCAAAGGAAGACCTTCAAGGATGACATGCTAGGGCAAAGTACGGATATTATCTTTCCGTATTCGAATTCGATCCATCTAAAAGGGATGAAATTCGATCCGTATTCGAATCCAAATATTTCGTATCCAATTTATAGCCGTATTCGTATACTCAAATTAAATATTTAATATGTCGATATCCATTCGATAATATCCATCACATCTGAATCCGTAGGAAAAAAATGAAAACATGTATGATACAAACATTATCAGCATATATCCGACCCAATTACACCTATACCCAAAAGTTTCTAAGCAACACGTTTCATGGTTAGTTAAATAAAAAATTGCTTTAGTTTAAATCACTTTCCAGTCATTTTTTAGATCTGGACAAAGTATTCATGTCTCGCCAGCTCACTCGGCTCGACTCGTTTTCATTTTATCACGAGCTGAGCTAGCATCTCAGCTCGATTTGTTAACGAGCCAGCTCATTAACTTGAACAAGCTAGTATTTGTCAGCAAAATAAAACCTTTATTTGTATTGGATGAACTAATAAGTGGTTAACTGTGTTAATTTGGTGTTGAATTGATGTGGAACCTGAATTTATAAGTATTATTTTTTTTCTAGTATTTGATTGGTCTAAAGTTAATTAGTAATTAATTATATTATTGTACATATATTTGTATTTTTTTTGTCATGACTCGCGAGATAAACGGCCCATCACAATTCACAAGCTCACAAATAGGCAAAGCGGAGCTGATTTTTCAGTTTGGTATCTTAACGATCGAGATTTTTCAATGTCTCTCGTAGGGATGGATATCGAGCAAGCTCGGCTCGTTATGGCTCGACTCGTTATAGCTCGTTACTATAACGAGCCAGCTCGGCTCGGCTCGTTATACTAACGAGCTAAACAGCTAGCTCGGCTCGGCTCGTTAGGAAGCTCGAGCCAGCTTGTTAGGCTCGCGAGCCACGCAACTAAATACAAAAATCTATATACATAAATATATATATAACCGAAAATCATATTTTAAGTGTTTAACACTACAAACCCAAAACCATTATAGTATTATTATCATATCATCGTCCTAGCGCTTCTAACTTTTAATATTAAATTAAATAGCCAAATATGTATTAACTTACATATTTATAAACCCTATTATAATAAGATAGCAACAAGCATCATTATAAAGCAATTCATCATCCATTCAATAAACATGTAGCATTTCATTGCACAACACTAACATCATATGCTGCTAGAAACAAAGTTTACAAAACCATAACCAATAATCAAATATTAAATATGCAATGTAGGTATGTAGCCATACAATAATGCAAATATTTAAGCACATGACACATCCACACATGTCCATATCACAGATCATAACTACGAGAAAACAAGACTATGAGAGATGAGACGACATCAACGACTAGACAAACTTGTGTTGTGGCTTAGCTCGTTTGGCTCGCGAGCTAGCTCACGAGCTAACCCGAGCTGGCTCATTAGAGAACCGAGCTAGAATGTTAGCTTGGCTTGCTACAAAATTAAAACGAGCCGAGCTACTAACAAGCCGAGTCGAGCGAGTTATCGAGCCACGAGTATTTCGTCCGGCTCTAGTCTCTCGTCTGAAATGGACTGGACTGAAACAAAAAACATTCGCGGACGCGCCTCCTTGGCTTCTTTCCCCAAACCGCAAGTAGGAAGCAAACCGCACGCCCCGCTCCAGAACGGATCCTCATCTCTCACGGTGTCACCACAGTTTGAATCCAGAATCCAACTAGTAGCTCCATAAAAGCGGCAATGATCCAGCTGCTGTTCGTCGTGCTGGTGGCGGAGGCGTCCCTGACGGCGGCGCTGCTTTTCAAGACGCCGCTGCGGAAGCTCGCCGTGCTAGTGATCGACCGGCTCAAGCGCGGCCGCCACGCGCCCGTCGTCGTCAAGACGGTCGCAGGCGTCATCCTTGCCCTTCTCGCTTCAACGCTCTACAGCATGACACAGATCGCCGGCAGCACGAGCGACTCCGACTCCGGCGGCGGGCCCACGCCCACCGACCAGGTGCTCTTCTCGCGTCACCTCCTGGAGGCGTGCCTCATGGGTAGGTCCTGGTAACGCGCATCAGCCCACTCGATCACGTTCATTACGCCTTGTCCATGCGGGCTCCTCTATCCCCTTTTTTATTGGTCTCGATTCCCTGTTTATTGCTTGCTTGGGTAGGGGTGTGGTGAGATCTGGGTGCGATGAATAGTCTGTAACAATCTAGGTTGGTGGGGGTGTACTGCTATCTTGCTTATTCAGGTGGCTGTTCAAGCGGTTGTGTTGATGTAAGCTGGTAACCCGGGCAGTAACTAGTTTTTAAGCTTTCAAATATTATTAAACGGATCAAGGTCTTTTTGGTCTAAAAAAGAAAAGCACATCCATTCTTTGACCCTGCTAGGGGATTAAAACTTATAACATTCTTATATGCATCTGTTTGTGAGTAAATGTAAAATTGTAAGGTCCAGCTAGTAATTTTATCCTGAGGAACTATTTCGATCCAAGCTATACAACTTCCCCATCTCACTCCACAGTGCAAAAAAATTGCGCACAGAGTTTGTTGATGAAGTACTTGTTGCATCAGCATTGGGCACATTCAGAATTTCTTGTTCTGGTATATTCTGTATATATGTTGCAATGAAATTTCGAATGTGCATATGACTCCAGTAGAATGTGGTTATCTATCATGTCCTTTTTACGCATGCACCCTTTCCCTCTTAAAACATTGTGCTAAATGTTTCAGCACTGAATTCATGTTATCTGCCCCATGTTGAAGTCTGAGCTGAGTACTATTCTTTCAGGGTACTCCTTATTTCTTGCTCTAGTGATTGACCGGCTCCACCAATACATCAGAGATTTGCGCCGGTTTAAAAAGGACTTAGAGGCTGTACGTAAGCATAATAAAATGTTGGAGGAGGCAAAACATGGAAACTCGGAGGAGGCAAAGAAGTACCAGGAAGAGATTGCCACTCTGAACAAGGAGATGAAGAAACTGAAGCTACAAGTCCAAGAAAAGACAGAAGAGGTCCATGTTTCAGAGGACAAGGCACTTGCTATCCAGAAACAATCCGAAGGCTTGCTGACTGAATATGACCGCCTGCTGGAGGACAATCAGCATCTTCGGACACAGCTGCTGTCAATTGACCGCAGGCTTTCCAACTCTTCTTGAATGAAGAGTCTATTTAGGGGATGCTGAAGAATTTCTGTGGAAGATCATGTTACCACCCAAAGTGTATGGCAGCTACCTGCTTCCTCACTTGTTAGTCTTAGCATCTTCAATTAACTAGCTATTGCATTATATTGTTGGCAAAACTAGTGCAAGCATTATGTGGTCTAGAACTTTGGAGTTTCTCTTGTGTGTTTCTTGTAATGCCTACTTTTTATGTGTGCTTATAGTGATTACTGTTTTGAACAGAATTTTATGATTATAGCAGACGGCATTCACATGTTGATATCATGAACTCTGCTCCATAAGGTTCCCAGACTATTTTAAAAGTTGTTATTGAGTAAAAAAAAGATGTACTTCAATAATATTTTTCAAATCAGAATCTTTTTCGTTTTAGAACGAGAACTTATCAAGCTCAGCCTGAAGCAGCTGAAAGGATGGTAACCATGGTTATCTGTCCATGCCCAAAATATATAAACATTCTTAGCACTATCTATTGGTGAGCAGTTCTTTGGTTTATTCTGATTTGTAAATGATATTAGTCAGTCAAGAAAAAAAAATGGAATAAAGTTAAACGTAGACTGAGAGTTTAGAGGTACATAAATTGGCATAAAATTCAAAATGTATTGCATGTGCCAGAAATTTAGGCATTCATGTTAGGTAGGCAGATATTCAATTTAAAATTTTTTTAACCATGGTCCATGGTGATGATCAAAGTACCTTGTGGTACTCAACAAAGAGCCTTATGCATGTATTGAGGTGAAAAATAAAGCTTCGTGTTCTTAGATCATTACCTATACATCTATCTATTTCTTTAGCAAATGGATGTATTAGAACACATGTTTGAACAAAAATATGAAAATATCGGACTTGCCATGTGGTTTGTTGATCCTGCAACTCTTGTGCAACTATGCTATATCCATTAGCCACTTTTATGTTTTAAATATGAACTAGGTCATAGATTTTTGTTCTTGGATCTTGGTGCTCAAGTCCAGTGTGTGATCTTGTTGACAAGAGTAATGGCTATTTCCTACGTGTCATTAATTGTTGTGCGCAATTTCTGGGATCTTTACTTTCTGTATACAAGTGGAGTAATATTTCAGTTGCTAATGGTTAGTCGATTGATATGGAGTTGTAACTAATAAGCCACGTATAGGTGCTATTGACCAAAATAAGGATAATATGAAAAATGAAGTTTTTGTGTTCACTTGAAAGATCCACTAGGACCCTTATGACCAGCAATTTCCGCTCGTTCCGTTCCGAAGAGGGCAAAACCCTTATATAGATAGTCCGTATCTAAATCTGAACATTTAATATTTGTAACATATCTGAATAAATACTCAAAATCAGATTTCTGATACATATATGAGAATATCCGATATGATCTGGATCATTAAAACAAATGAGATAGAATACATGATATGTAATAAAATGCAGGATTACTGATATCTGTCACACTATCTGTACCAGCAAGACGAAGCCAAAGAGAAATTATGTTTGTTGTGTGAGATTATTTGGATCAACAATTTTTTTTGAAAGGGAGTGGCAAAAGTTTTGCCGCTCCAATATATTAGAAAGGAAAGATATGTACAGAAGACAGAAACAGAAGATAATACAGAAAAGAAAACAACGACAGACGCCTTCTGAATAGACCAACTAACCAGCTAAACTCGTTAACAACCAACGAGCTCTTTGACCACAAAAGCAACCTGCTCTACAGACCTGTGCTGATTGTGAAAGATTCTATTGTTTCTTTCTAACCATAAGTTCTAAAAAAAATCATAAGGCCGTCGAAAATTCTCCTCGATTGACTGTTGCACGGACTTCTTAAATTCCTCCACCAACCATACAAAGACTCGGAACCATAGATCCCACTAAGGAATGAAAGGTTAGCCCATGACAAGATTTTGTCCCACACCTCCCTGCTGAAGGACAGTCCTTGCATAAGTGAATTATTGTTTCAAAAGTCGAAAAGACAACAAGATGGATTGCAAGACCATCACCTTTTATGAACATTTTCTGTCGTCAACACTCTGTTATATAAAAGAGTCCAAGCAAAAAAGCGGCATTTTGATTCAGTTTTTGCTTTCCAAATGGGACATATTTTTATTTTGCAGAAGTTTGTTGAGAACTCGATTTTATAGGCACTACTTGCATTGTACTGACCATCTGCTGTCCATCATAGATGGTGTCTTCCAAGTTGTTTAGCTCTTGCGTGTTATTGATAGCCTGTCAAAGGGATACAAAATCTTTTATTTCCTCTTCTGATATGCATGGTAGGCTTAGCTGAATCCATCTATTGTTTCTAAGAGCATGAAAAACCGAGATGTTCTTCTTCTTTGCTTTCTTGAACGTACTTGGTGCAATATTCTTTGGTGCTTGACCATGGATCGAACTCAATTTCCAGAATTTGGCTGTTCTCCCATTACCAACGTTCACCATTGTGGATGCTTTGAAAAGATCTTCATTTATGTTGTCACATCCAAGCACTAGTTTCAACAGTCGTTCTACTTTACGTGCTTACATAGATCTATTTTAATCTATTCCAATCCACTTTTACCTCTATCCATTTTAGATCTGTTTTTAATCTATCTTTATCTATCCATCCTTAAAGAGATTATTATGTGTCTTCCGCTACCCTTCCACACGCAACACACTCACCGACGCCCATCCGCCTCATCCTCCTCCCCATCGAACCTCCACCGCCGCACCCTCCTATCCATCTGGCAGCGCTGTTGGGCCACATCGCTGCTCTTCGTCTACTCCCTCGACTACACCAGGATGTGCCTCACCAGTGACTACAAGGCCATGACTAAGGGTGGAAAGAGGCAATTCACTACCCTCGTCGACGTCTATCGAAAGACGTTCTAGTCCGACGGTGTCACCGGGGTACATGTGAGTGCTCCCTATTTTTTTCATTGCAGTCGTGTGACTCGTTACCTATGGTGGGTGATTCCATTCATGCGTGCGTGTTTGGCATAGGTATTTGCATCTGACATAGAACGTGTTGTCGCTTTTCCCGCATGCGAAGAAGAACAACAAGGTGGAGTCGAAGCATAGCAAGGGGATGTGCTGAATGAGCTACTTGAGATCACGAGCTGCTCTAGTTGGCTCTTCTACATTTATGACAAGTGAAGAAATTGTCTTATGGTGAAGGCTGCTTGCTTGTCTATTTGCTTGTGTTTATGTTGCAACGCAACTGCTATTTATCCAATGCTCGAAACAGAAAATAGTTTCTCAGAACAATGTAACGTTTGTGCAACCTTGGATAAAAACTAGGTTGACTTTGCACGCATATTGATTTAGATTGTATTGATGAGGTTTTTAAGATCGATGATAATATATGTTTTTTTGTTTTTATCAAATAGTTGTGCAATAACATTTTATTGAATACTTTGTATGTCGTCGCAACGCTTGTGTATTGTACTAGTTTAACATTTAATTTATTGTTGTGCATTTGTAGAGTGATTCACCGGCATCAGCACACCCTCGCTGGTTATAGGTCAAACCATGTGGCATGTCTAGAACGCCATAACCTGAGTCGCAATCAAGAGGGACTGACCGTAGCAACAGCGTGACTCCCGACTCCTCATGTGTCGGTTGCCCAGACGGTCGACAACACAAGCTTTTTTATCCACTAGGACAATACACGTGCGTTACCAACTACACATAATCATATTTGATACACATAAAAATAAATTTAATATTGTCACACCCGGATTTAAGCGATAAAGCCGGGTGCGTCTCATATGTGCGCCAAAGAAGAACGTCACATATAATGACAAAGTGTATAGAGATAAATGTCACAAATATCATTATTACATAGCGGAAGTCTTACAAAAATAAATGATAACAATAAAACGATCTAATAATTATTCATTGGCGCCATCAAGCTAACTGGGAGACACCACCTAGATCAACTCGTACTCCTCGTTGTAGGTCTCCTCCTGGACCACATGTTCTTCTTCTGTGGGGGTTTATATATCGCAAGGGTGAGCTCACAAAAGATCATAGCTCAACATGTTGTGGGGAATAATGTGCATGAACTCACCAAAGGTGGGAGCCCATGTGAAGTGTAAGACTGATCAATAAATAATGGTTGAAGCTGAGCATTGCTTTTAATAAGTTGGTCAAATTTTATTAGCAGTTACTAAGTGTAAGTGTATACCAACCCAAAGTAATAGTAGATCAAAATTAATAGTAAATCATAATGTGATGCAAATGACAAATTAAATTTACTTCCACAAATAGAAGCCGGGGTTATAAACTTTAAGCATAATAGTAAATCATAATCTGAAATTTATAAACTTTAAGCACAACTAGAAGTCGGGGTTAGTGTTAGAAATAAAATCAAGTCCGAAAAGAGAGGGTGAAAACAAATCACAAGCAAATAACAAGAGTGACATGGTGATTTGTTTTACCGAGGTTCGGTTCTTGCAAACCTACTCCCCGTTGAGGTGGTCACAAAGACCGGGTCTCTTTCAACCCTTTCCCTCTCTCAAACGGTCACCTAGACCGAGTGAGCTTTTCTCCTTAATCAACGGGTCACTTAGACCCCTCACTAGGACCACCACAACTTGGTGTCTCTTGTGTGATTACAAAGGTGTTGAGAACAAGAATGGGGAAGAAAAACAGTGATCCAAGCGATAAGAACTCAAATGAACACAAATATCTCTCTCACTAGTCACTAATTGTTTGGAGTGATCTTTGGACTTGGGAGAGGATTTGATCTCTTGTTTGTGTCTTGGAGTGAAGTCTAGAGCACTTGTATTGAATGCAATGGTTGAAAACTTAGATGCCTTGAAGTGTGGTGGTTGGGGGGTATTTATAGCCCTAACCACCAAAGTGGCCGTTGGGGATGGCTGCTGTCGACGGGCGCACTGGACAGTCCGGTGCGCCACCGCACACTGTCCGGTGCGCCAGCCACGTCACCCAACCGTTAGGGTTCGACCGTTGGAGCTTCTGACAACTGGGCCACCAGGCAGTCCGGTGGTGCACCGGACAGTCACTGTTCACTGTTCGGTACGCCTTCTAGCGCCTGCTCTGACTTTACGCGTGCAGTCCGCACTGTTCACCGTTACTGTACACTTTTACAGACGACCGTTGGCGTTGTTAGCCGTTGCTCCGCTTGGCACACCGGACAGTCCGGTGCTACACCGGACAGTTTGGTGAATTATAGCAGAGAACATTTTCCAGAAACCCAAAGCTGAGGAGTTCGGAGTGATTCTCCCTGGTGCACTAGACACTGTCTGGTGGCGCACCGGATAGTCCGGTGCACCAGACCAGGGCAGCCTTTGGTTGGTTTTGCTCCTTTCTTTTTGAACCCTATCTTGGACTTTTTATTGGTTTGTGTTGAACCTTTGGCACCTGTAGAACTTATAATCTAGAGCAAACTAGTTAGTCCAATTGTTTGTGTTGGGCAATTCAACCACCATAATCATTTAGGAAAAGGTTTGACCCTATTTCCCTTTCAATCTCCCCCTTTTTGGTGATTGATGCTGTTGGAGACTTGTTCTCAAATGCTAAGAATTAAGAACAAGGCAACATAAAAAATGTTAAGTGTTAAAGTCCTTCGTCCTCCAAAACATTATATCCCTTCGGGAGATAATGAGTTTCGGACGAAGGTTACGAAAGACGTACCTTCGTAAGCACAACATTAAGTGACGAAGGATTCATATAAAGTATGAGGTATAAAATAAACATTTAAATATTATCACGGAATCATTTCTATTTTATTATCATGGACGAATAGAAATGACTTCAAATTACAAATGTACCTTCGGTCCTGGGAGAGGCAAAAGTACAAGCGTGACGCAAAAGCAAATGCCAAGTCAGCGTGAACCGTACGGGAATACTGTTCATCTATTTATAGGCGTGGGACGCAGCCCATGTAAAATTACATTCATGTCCATTACATTTGCTAATGACTTATGGGAGTCTATCAAGACCTAAGTAGTCTTTTCATCTTTAGGTCGGTTCCCCGTTCTGCTATCGCGACGAAGCTTTCCTGCGCATAGCTTCGGCTGCGCGCCATCCTTCGTATAGCATGGCAATCAGCCCGTCCTTCATCTCAATCCCCCTTCGTCTGGCTTAGGCTTCGTCCTGACCGTACTCCATGTTCATAATCTGAGTTCGAAAATACCTGTTCATATAATTCACTTGGAAAACATTGTCAAATCTTGTTTTTGAGGACCTTCGGAGGACGAAGGCCCCCAACAGTAGCCCCTCGCAATATTAATTTGTTAGTGATAAATTCAGATTGCGATATGGACGAAGGCCTTAAGCCGAAGGTCCGAAAAAACACCTTCCCTTTGCTAGAATAGCAACATTCACTGACAGGCGGGGTCTTTCAATTTTCAACATACCGGCCGTATAAATAGGATCATACTGCAAACTCATTTGGTACGCTCTCTTGCCATCTGCTCTCCGCTCACTAAATTTTTAGCTCTTGCGCACTAAGATTTGCTGATCTTTTGGTTTTGAAGCTTCGGCTTTGAAAACAGTTTTTTAGTGTTTCCGAAGATGTCTGAAGATAAGAAGGCCGCTGCTGAGATGAAGCTGAGTCTCGACGAAGAGAAGAACTTGGGGTTCCTTATAGCGATGGCGAAGACCAATACGGAAAAAATCACCAAGGAGATTCTGGAAGGTTTGTCTGAAGATACTGGTGACAGTGACAGTTATGATGTAGAAAGCGATGGGGGAGAGTCCGAAGATCGACCATGGCGGCCAAGTCACTCAGTTTTCGGGAAAACCACTATTAAGCAGAGTCATATTGACAATATGAGGGGGAGATATTTTCGAGATATATCTATTGTGAGAGCTGATGCTGGAGAAAAAACTTCTCCCACCCCCGAAGAAGATGAGGTCGTGATCTTCCGAAGCTTTCTTAAGGCTGGGCTTCGATTTCCCCTAAGCAGCTTTGTTGTCGAAGTCCTGAAGACATTTCAAGTCTACCTTCATCAAATTACTCCCGAAGCTATCATAAGAATGGGGATCTTTGTCTGGGCTGTGAGAAGCCAAGGTTTAGAACCAAATGCTAAAAGCTTTTGCAAAATTCATGAGTTGTTATATGAGACAAAGCCCTGGGGGAAAGAACAATATCACAACAACTTTGGTTGTTACAGCTTCGGTGCTCGCTCCGGGTCAAGCTGCCCCGTGCCAACCTTTCGGAAGAGGTGGCCCGGTGCCTGGATGACAGAATGGTTCTATGTAAAGAATGACTTGACAGCGCAGGAAGATGTTAAAAGTATCATTATGCGTCCTATCTGGCAGAGCTTCGGACTCCGAAAACCGAAAGTTGAAATGGATGAAGCAGCCGAAGAATGCCAAAGAGCCTTCGGCGCAGTCTGCTCTTCTATTGGGACAAGGGACTTGGTCCAAGAGCATATTGCCTTCAGGGTGTGGCCACTTGCAGGAAAGTGGGAAATGCCGAAGGAGACCATCAAAGAGTCTGACGAAGGTGGACTGGTCAGACTGAAATACACATTCAAATACGGGGATAAGTTTGTTGAACCTAATGACGATTGGTTAAAAAGCATTGAAACCTTAAGTGACGAACTGCTTGGGGTATATTCGAAGGCCGAGAATACTGCATTGTCGGCAGCCTTCGGAGGCCGAAAGAAGAAGAGGCTCAACCGGGTATTTGATGCAATCAGGTTTGTCTACCCTGACTATCATTATCCGGTGCCAGGCTGCAAAAGAAAAAATACTTCTCCTGCAACAGAAGTTGTGACAGGTGCTTCTAGCGAGCCAGCGCCGCAAAGAAAAAAGATGAAGGTGCTCACTCACCGAGCACGTTTTATTGAGCCGGCCATAGTGCCTGAATTTATCGGTGAAGTCTCCTTGGCCACTGAAACTACAGAGCCAGCTCCAGGGCCGAAGATCGAAGAAAAAACCGAAGCACCTTCAGCAGAGAAGGCAGAAAAACCGAGAATTGAAGGACCAAAAATATTGGAAATTTTAAGTCCTTCAGCAAATGTTGATACATTAAAAAATCAAAAGGGTCCATCGGTGACCCCGAAAAGAAAAAGAATGGTGAACGTGCTAGATGTTTTGGAGACAATTAAGTCTTCAAGCATAACTCCAAAGAAGACTGTTGAACTTTCTGAAGTATCTACTGAAGCTTTAGTTGCTGAAGCTTCGAAGCAACAACTTGAAGCTGAAGCTGGGCCTTCAGAGCCCACCAAGGAACAATTTTTGGAAACCGAAGAAAAAATAAATATGTCAGAGCCAATTTTGGTTGAAGAAATTGACACTGCCGCCCCCGAAGCTCCTTCCAACATATGCGATTACATTGTGCGACATGCTTCGGGGAAGAAATTATCTGGAGAAGAGATCTATGAAGCCAATCACTATGCCAGAGAATTAAAATATCCGAAGGGGGCAGTAGTGTTCAATGGGACAAACGAAGATGACTTCCTATACTGCCTTCCTGACAACAAAGAATTATCTGTCTGCCGGGAGATGGCTAGGAGTATGGGGTTTCCAAAGCTCGAAGCTGGATTATGTGCTATGACGAAGGAGGATCTCGCGGATAGTCTTGCGTACAATAGCCTAAAGGTACGGGAATTGGGCGCTTGGAAATTTTATAATTCGTAACTCATTCTTTTATTCTTATACCAACTTTTTTTTACATATAGGGTTTAATTCTAAGCAACGCATTAAGAGCACAAAAGAATGCCGAAGATGAGAGTTATGAAATTGCGTTCAACAACCTACGGTCAGAAGTTATTAAACTGAGAAACGAAGCTCTGGAAAAGGATAAAATTCTGCTTACATTGGTAGACAAAGTAAAAAAGGACGAAGCTGCCTCAAATGTCCAGGCCGAAGCCCAAAAACGTGAGATTAAAGATCTTCAGAAACAGCTAGCTAGAGCTAAAGAGGAACGTGTGCTTGAAGAAACAAAACGAGAGCTTAGTGATCAATTGGCCAATCATTTCGAGATAAGTGTTAAAGAGCTTCGTGCAACCCAGAGAAAATGCTACGTTAAATCCATAGAATGCGTCAAAAATATAAAATCCAGCTTTGCCAGCATTGGCGCATTCTCTAGTGAAGAGAATTTCTCAAGAGGCAATCCCGAAGGTCCAATGGAATGGATCAGTCACGAAGCAGAGGCCTTCGAGGAAATCCTGAGTAGCCGCGGCGACATCTGCGCTTTTTCGGGCGCCAGAGGAGTTGCTACTGTTTTGGAGAGGAGAGGTTGCGAGCATGTTAAGCTTCTTGCGCAATCCGAAGCCACTTTATCCGCTGAAGATATAAAAGACCCCTCGTCCGAATCTAGCCAGGCTGGTGGAAAATTCTTTACCGACGTCTGGGACAATGGTGGCCGAGAAATGGCCCAGGAAATTATTCGAAGAAGCGAGCAAGGTATCCATGATGCTAGGGAAGTAGCCAAGGCCACTGAAAAAAGCGTAGAGCCCGAAAGCCAAATAGGTACCAACTAGTGGTTTTTAGGTCTGTTGTAATTTTTGATTTTCGAACTTGCTTATGGTTTGTAATAGTAACATAGATATATATTCTCTTTCCTCAGAACCTGCTGGATCTTCTGCTGACCCTCACCCGAAAGGGGATGACGAAATTAAACAAATGGCCAAAGCTATCATGGATAAAGTTGTTGAACAACTTCTAAATGAGGCTGTCGAAGTAGTACTAAGAGAAGACTAGATGTTATTAGAAAAAACATTTGAAATGTGATCTATGTAATATTTTGTACATTTGAATGTAATATACAAGCTTCTTTTCATTATTCAATTCTTTACGATGCATGAAATTTTACATACATACCATTTTTGAGCCTTCGGCGAAAAAACACCTTCCCTTCTTTTCATGCTTCGTGAAGAAGACATTCTCCTTTAATACTATTCTGATGAAGCACGTCCACGCTTCGTGAAAACATTCTCCGAAGCTGTATTCCGAAGATCAACATTGTATTCCCTTGTGACTTTGCACGATTTTCACTTTCTCAAAACGTCCTTTCGAAGGTTGATACTGTGTCCCCTTCTTTTGCCATATGCAACATGATGTATGATGCTTATGCTATGCAAAATGATGTGATGATGCTATGTTATGTAGATGACATTTGTTCCGAAGATACACACATATCCCCGTAAAACACAAAATATCTTTGTACCAGTGCTGACTTTTCGCTATAAGCTCTGCATTCCCTTAGGAACGACTTTGGAGCTTTGAGAGCACCTAGAGGGGGGGGGGTGAATAGGTGATCCTGTAAAAACTTCAAACTTAAGCCACAAAAACTTGTTAAGCGTTAGCACGATTAATGCCAAGTGGCTAAGGTGAAGTCTCAACAAAACATAATACCACAAGAATCAAGCACAGAGGGACACAATGGTTTATCCCGTGGTTCGGCCAAGCCAATGCTTGCCTACTTCCACGTTGTGGCGTCCCAACGGACGAGGGTTGCAATCAACCCCTCTCAAGCGGTCCAAAGACCCACTTGAATACCACGGTGTTTTGTTGTTCCTTTCACTATCCCGTTTGCAAGGAATCTCCACAAATTGGAGTCTCTTGCCCTTACAAGTATATGATCACCAAGAAAGCACAGAGTAAGGGAGGGAAGCAACACACACAAATCCACAACAAAAGCGCACACACACGGCCAAGACTCGAGCTCGAATGACTATCTCAGAGTTCACACTAGAACAGAGCTCGAATCACTTAGAATCACAAACGAATGCGCAAAGAACTTGTGTGGATGATCAAGAATGCTCAAGAGTTGCTTGTATGTCTCCTCCATGCGCCTAGGGGCTCCTTTTATAGCCCCAAGGCAGCTAGGAGCCGTTGAGAGCAAATCCGGAAGGCCATCCTTGCCTTCTGTCGTCGGGGGCACCGGACAGTCCGGTGCACACCGGACATGTCCGGTGACCGATTTCTTTCCTTATCCAGCGCTTCCCGACCGTTGCAGACCGGCGGAAATCTGAGAGCCGTTGGCGCACCGGACAGTCCGGTGCACACCGGACAGTCCGGTGCCGTCTTCCGACCGTTGGCTCGGCCACGTGTCCCGCGCGGATTGCGCGGCCGACCGTTGGCCCTGGCCGACCGTTGGCTCACCGGACAGTCCGGTGCACACCGGACAGTCCGGTGAATTTTAGCCGTACGCCGTCGGTGAATTCCCGAGAGCGGCCAGTTCGCGCCGAGTAGGCCTGGCGCACCGGACACTGTCCGGTGCACACCGGACAGTCCGGTGCTCCAGACCGAGCTGGGACTTGGCTGCACACAGCCAAGTCATTCTCTCCCCTTTTCTCTTTTTCTTCTTTCTGTTTCTAACACTTAGACAAATATGTTAGTCCACAAAACCAATGTACTAAGGCTTAGAAACATACCTTTATCTCATGATTTGCACCTTGTTCATCCATGTACATAAATTCACAATTAAGCACATGTGTTGGCACTCAATCACCAAAATACTTAGAAATGGCCCAAGGGCACATTTCCCTTTCAATCTCCCCCTTTTTGGTGATTTATGCCAACACAACATAAAGCCACTAGAACAAGTGCAAACTCAATTCAAATAACACTTAAATTTATTTTGAATCAATTTTGGCATATATGGATCATCCTTTGCCACCACTTGGTTTGTTTTTGCAAATCAAACACAAACCTCTATCTCTAAGTTAAACACACATGTTTAAGCATAAAGAGAGTCATTCAAAAAGAGATTGATCAAGGATTTCAAAAACTCCCCCTTTTTCCCATAATCAATACTTCTCCCCACAAGAAGCCAACTTTTGACAAGAGAGACAACTTAAGAATTTTGACAAACCAAAAAACTCTATTCTACTATTTTCAAAATCTCTCAAGTGGTAGCTGATCCATTTATTGCTTTGGCCTTTATTTTCTCCCCCTTTGGCATCAAACACCAAAATGGGATCAATTGTGGCCCTTTAACCCCATTGCCTCACCAAAATCTTCAATTAAGAGCAAATGGCAATAAGAGGTCATGAGATGAACTTGGAATAAGTTACCCCTCATCGGAGTGCAGTGGAAGTCTTGCATGATCCAAGTCCACCTTTTCCCTTTCAATTCTCCTTTGTGACTAACACAAGCAAACTCAAACATATGGTTAGTCTCAAAGGGTCAAGTTGTAACACATCTCCCCCTAAACATGTGCATCACATTGCAACGGACTTGTGAGGTCCAGGGAGTGTTTGTACAACTTGAGCACCATAATAAGCAACAAAAATGCAGAAAGGAACATGATCAAAATCATGAATACATGTATGCTACAATTCAATCCAAGTTCCGCGAATCTAAGACATTTAGCTCACTACGCAGCCTGCAAAAGGTCTTCTCATCTAAAGGCTTGGTAAAGATATCGGCTAGCTGGTTCTCGGTGCTAACATAAAACACTTCGATATCTCCCTTTTGCTGGTGGTCTCTCAGAAAGTGGTGCCGGATGTCAATGTGCTTTGTGCGGCTGTGCTCAACAGGATTTTCCGCTATTCGGATAGCACTCTCATTGTCACATAGGAGTGGGACTTTACTCAGATTGTAGCCAAAGTCCCTGAGGGTTTGCCTCATCCAAAGTAGTTGCGCGCAACACTGACCTGCGGCAACGTACTCGGCCTCAGCGGTGGATAGGGCAACGGAGGTTTGTTTCTTAGAGTTCCATGACACCAGGGACCTTCCTAAGAATTGGCACGTCCCCGATGTACTCTTCCTATCGACCTTACATCCAGCATAGTCGGAATCTGAGTACCCAATTAAGTCAAAGTTAGACCCCTTTGGATACCAGATCCCGAAGCAAGGCGTAGCGACTAAATATCTAAGAATTCGCTTCACCGCCACTAAGTGACACTCCTTAGGATCGGATTGAAATCTAGCACACATGCATACGCTAAGCATAATATCCGGTCTACTAGCACATAAATAAAGTAAAGACCCTATCATTGACCGGTATGCCTTTTGATCAACGGACTTACCTCCTTTGTTGAGGTCGGTGTGTCCGTCGGTTCCCATCGGAGTCTTTGCGGGCTTGGCGTCCTTCATCCCAAACCGCTTCAGCAGATCTTGCGTGTACTTCGTTTGGGAGATGAAGGTGCCGTCCTTGAGTTGCTTCACTTGGAACCCAAGGAAGTAGTTCAACTCGCCCATCATCGACATCTCGAATTTCTGCGTCATCACCCTGCTAAACTCTTCACAAGACTTTTGATTAGTAGAACCAAATATTATGTCATCGACATAAATTTGGCACACAAACAAATCACCATTACAAGTCTTAGTGAAAAGAGTTGGATCGGCTTTCCCAACCTTGAAAGCATTAGCAAGTAAGAAATCTCTAAGGCATTCATACCATGCTCTTGGGGCTTGTTTAAGTCCATAGAGCGCCTTAGAGAGCTTACACACGTGGTCGGGGTACCGCTCATCCTCGAAGCCAGGGGGTTGCTCCACGTACACTTCCTCCTTTATTGGCCCGTTGAGGAACGCGCTCTTCACATCCATTTGGTACAACCTGAAAGAATGGTGAGCGGCATATGCTAGCAAGATGCGAATGGATTCTAGCCTAGCCACAGGAGCAAAAGTCTCCTCAAAGTCCAAACCTGCGACTTGGGCATAACCTTTTGCCACAAGTCGAGCCTTGTTCCTTGTCACAACTCCGTGCTCGTCCTGTTTGTTGCGGAACACCCACTTGGTTCCCACAACATTTTGCTTGGGACGAGGCACCAGCGTCCAAACTTCATTGCGCTTGAAGTTGTTGAGTTCCTCCTGCATGGCCAACACCCAATCCGGATCTAGCAAGGCCTCCTCTACCCTGAAAGGCTCAATAGAGGAGACAAAAGAGTAATGCTCACAAAAATTAACTAATCGAGATCGAGTAGTTACTCCCTTGCTAATGTCACCCAAAATTTGGTCGACGGGATGATCCCTTTGAATCATCGCTCGAACTTGGGTTGGAGGTGCCGGTTGCGCTTCTTCCTCCATCACTTGATCGTCTTGTGCTCCCCCTTGATCACACGCCTCCTTTTGATGAACCTGTTCATCGTCTTGAGTTGGGGGATGCACCGTCGTTGAGGAAGAAGGTTGATCACGTTCATCCTGTTCCTGTGGCCGAACGTCTCCAATTGCCATGGTTCGTATAGCGGCCGTCGGAACATCTTCTTCATCTACATCATCACAATCAACAACTTGCTCTCTTGGAGAGCCATTAGTCTCATCAAATACAACGTCGCTAGAGACTTCAACCAAACCCGAAGATTTGTTGAAGACCCTATACGCCTTTGTATTTGAATCATAACCTAATAAAAACCCTTCTACAGCTTTGGGAGCAAACTTAGAATTTCTACCTTTCTTTACTAGAATGTAGCACTTGCTCCCAAAAACACGAAAGTAGGATACATTGGGTTTGTTACCGGTTAGTAGCTCATATGACGTCTTCTTGAGGAGGCGGTGAAGGTAGACCCTGTTGATGGCGTGGCAAGCCGTGTTTACGGCTTCCGACCAAAAGCACTCGGGGGTCTTGAACTCTCCAAGCATCGTCCTCGCCATATCGATTAGCGTCCTGTTCTTCCTCTCTACCACACCATTTTGCTGTGGTGTGTAGGGAGCGGAGAACTCGTGCTTGATCCCTTCCTCCTCAAGAAACTCCTCCACTTGAAGGTTCTTGAACTCGGACCCGTTGTCGCTCCTAATCTTCTTCACCTTGAGCTCAAACTCATTTTGAGCTCTCCTGAGGAAGCGCTTGAGGGTCCCTTGGGTTTCAGACTTATCCTGCAAAAAGAACACCCAAGTGAAGCGGGAAAAGTCATCAACAATAACTAAACCATACTTACTTCCTCCTATACTTAGATAGGCGACGGGTCCGAAGAGGTCCATATGCAGCAACTCCAGAGGTCTTGACGTGGTCATCACATTCTTGCTGTGATGTGCTCCTCCCACTTGTTTACCTGCTTGACAAGCTGCACAAGGTCTATCTTTTTCGAAATAAACATTTGTTAGACCTATCACGTGTTCTCCCTTTAGAAGCTTGTGGAGGTTCTTCATCCCCACATGTGCTAAGCGGCGATGCCACAGCCAGCCCATGCAAGTCTTAGCCATTAAGCATGCATCTAGACCGACCTCTTCTTTTGCAAAATCAACTAAATAAAGCTTGCCGTCTAGTACACCCTTAAAAGCTAGTGAACCATCACATCTTCTAAAGACAGACACATCTACATTTGTAAATAAACAATTATATCCCATTTGACATAATTGACTAACAGATAGCAAATTATATCCAAGACTCTCCACTAGGAATACATTTGAGATGGAATGCTCATTAGAAATTGCAATTTTACCTAACCCTTTTACCTTGCCTTGATTCCCATCACCGAATATAATTGAATCTTGGGAATCCTTATTCTTGACGTAGGAGGTGAACATCTTCTTCTCCCCCGTCATATGGTTTGTGCATCCGCTGTCGATAATCCAGCTTGAACCCCCGGATGCATAAACCTGCAAGGCAAATTTAGGCTTGGGTCTTAGGTACCCAACTCATGTTGGGTCCTGCAAGGTTAGCACAAATATCTTTAGGGACCCAAATGCAAGATTTATCTCCCTTGCATCTAGCCCCTAATTTCCTAGCAACAACCTTCTTACCCTTTCTACAAATAGCAAAAGGAGCATTACAAGCATAATAAATGGTAGAAGGTTCATTCACTACTTTCCTAGGAGCATGAATAACATTCTTTCTAGGCACATGAGCAATATTTCTCCTAGGCATATGCGCAACATTTCTCCTACTCATATTTCTATCATGCTTATGAGAGGAACTAGAGGCAAACATGGCATGAGAATCAAAATCATTATAAATATTTCTAGCATGTCTCCTATCATGGTATAAGAAAGCATGGTTCTTTTTAGCACTATTAGCCATAGGGGCCTTCCCTTTCTCCTTGACGAAGATGGGAGCCTTATGGCTTGTTAAGTTCTTGGCTTCCCTCTTGAAGCCAAGCCCATCCTTAATTGAGGGGTGTCTACCAACCGTGTAGGCATCCCTTGCAAATTTTATTTTATCAACTTCATTCTTGCTAGTCTTAAGTTGGGCATTAAGACTAGCCACTTCATCATTTAATTTGGAAATTAGAACTAGGTGTTCACTACAAGCATTAACATCAAAATCCTTACACCTAGTACAAATTTCAACATGTTCAACACAAGAATTTGATTTACTAGCTACTTCTAGTTTAGCACTTAAATCAATATTAACACTTCTTAAGGTAGAAATGGTTTCATGACAGGAAGATATTTCACTAGAAAGCACTTCATTTCTTTTCACTTCTAAAGCATATGATTTTTGTGCCTCTATAAACTTATCATGTTCATCATACAATAAATCCTCTTGCTTCTCTAAAAGCCTATCCTTTTCATTCAAAGCATCAATCAATTCATTGATTTTATCTATCTTAGATCTATCTAAGCCTTTGAACAAGCAAGAATAATCTATGTCATCATCGTCACTAGACTCACTATCACTAGAAGAAGTATAAGTGGAGTCTTGAGTACTCACCTTCTTCTCCCTTGCCATAAGGCAAGTGAGACGCTCGTTGGGGAAGAGAGCCGATTTGTTGAAGGCAGTGGCGGCGAGTCCTTCGTTGTCGGAGTCGGAGGAGGAGCAATCCGAGTCCCACTCCTTTCCTAGATGCGCCTCGCCCTTTGCCTTCTTGTATTGCTTCTTCTTCTCTCTTTTGTTCCCCTTTTCCTGGTCACTTTCATTATCGGGACAGTTAGCGATAAAATGACCAATCTTACCGCATTTGAAGCATGAGCGCTTCCCCTTGGTCTTGGTCTTGCTTGGCTGCCCCTTGCGACCATTCAGCGCCGTCTTGAATCTCTTGATGATGAGAGCCATCTCTTCATCATTGAGTCCGGCCGCCTCAACTTGCGCCACCTTGCTAGGTAGCGACTCCTTGCTCCTCGTTGCCTTTAGAGCAATGGGTTGGGGCTCGTGGAGTGGTCCGTTCAACGCGTCGTCGACGTATCTTGCTTCCTTGATCATCATCCGTCCGCTCACGAATTTTCCAAGTACTTCCTCGGGCGTCATCATCGTGTACCTGGGATTCTCACGAATATTGTTCACGAGATGAGGATCAAGAACGGTAAAGGACCTGAGCATTAGGCGGACGACATCGTGATCCGTCCAACGCGTGCTTCCGTAGCTCCTTATTTTGTTGATAAGGGTCTTGAGCCGGTTGTATGTTTGCGTCGGCTCCTCGCCCCTTATCATGGCGAACCGTCCAAGCTCTCCCTCCACCAACTCTATCTTGGTGAGCAAGGTGACGTCGTTCCCCTCATGAGAAATCTTGAGGGTGTCCCAGATCTGCTTGGCATTGTCCAAGCCGCTCACCTTGTGATACTCGTCCCTGCACAAAGAGGCTAGCAACACAGTAGTAGCTTGTGCATTTTTATGAATCTGTTCATTAATAAACATAGGGCTATCCGAGCTATCAAATTTCATTCCACTTTCCACAATCTCCCAAATGCTTGGATGGAGAGAAAACAGGTGAGTACGCATTTTGTGGCTCCAAAATCCGTAATCCTCTCCATCAAAGTGAGGAGGTTTGCCAAGTGGAATGGGAAGCAAATGAGTATTTGAGCTATGTTGAATACGGGAATAATCAAATGAAAAGTTCGAATTGACCGTCTTCCTGTAGTCGTTGTCGTCGTCCTTTTGGGAAGAAGTGGATTCATCACTATCGTCGTAGTAGATGATCTCCTTGATACGCCTCGTCTTCTTCTTCTTCCCTTCCTTTCGTCTATGGCCCGAGCCGGAGTCGGTAGGCTTGTCGTCCTTTGGCTCGTTGACGAAGGTCTCCTTTTCTTTGTCGTTGATCACAATACCCTTCCCCTTAGGATCCATCTATTCGGGCGGTTAGTCCCTTTGTGAATAGAACGGCTCCGATACCAATTGAGAGCACCTAGAGGGGGGGGTGAATAGGTGATCCTGTAAAAACTTCAAACTTAAGCCACAAAAACTTGTTAAGCGTTAGCACGATTAATGCCAAGTGGCTAAGGTGAAGTCTCAACAAAACATAATACCACAAGAATCAAGCACAGAGGGACACAATGGTTTATCCCGTGGTTCGGCCAAGCCAATGCTTGCCTACTTCCACGTTGTGGCGTCCCAACGGACGAGGGTTGCAATCAACCCCTCTCAAGCGGTCCAAAGACCCACTTGAATACCACGGTGTTTTGTTGTTCCTTTCACTATCCCGTTTGCAAGGAATCTCCACAAATTGGAGTCTCTTGCCCTTACAAGTATATGATCACCAAGAAAGCACAGAGTAAGGGAGGGAAGCAACACACACAAATCCACAACAAAAGCGCACACACACGGCCAAGACTCGAGCTCGAATGACTATCCCAGAGTTCACACTAGAACAGAGCTCGAATCACTTAGAATCACAAACGAATGCGCAAAGAACTTGTGTGGATGATCAAGAATGCTCAAGAGTTGCTTGTATGTCTCCTCCATGCGCCTAGGGGCTCCTTTTATAGCCCCAAGGCAGCTAGGAGCCGTTGAGAGCAAATCCGGAAGGCCATCCTTGCCTTCTGTCGTCGGGGGCACCGGACAGTCCGGTGCACACCGGACATGTCCGGTGACCGATTTCTTTCCTTATCCAGCGCTTCCCGACCGTTGCAGACCGGCGGAAATCTGAGAGCCGTTGGCGCACCGGACAGTCCGGTGCACACCGGACAGTCCGGTGCCGTCTTCCGACCGTTGGCTCGGCCACGTGTCCCGCGCGGATTGCGCGGCCGACCGTTGGCCCTGGCCGACCGTTGGCTCACCGGACAGTCCGGTGCACACCGGACAGTCCGGTGAATTTTAGCCGTACGCCGTCGGCGAATTCCCGAGAGCGGCCAGTTCGCGCCGAGTAGGCCTGGCGCACCGGACACTGTCCGGTGCACACCGGACAGTCCGGTGCTCCAGACCGAGCTGGGACTTGGCTGCACACAGCCAAGTCATTCTCTCCCCTTTTCTCTTTTTCTTCTTTCTGTTTCTAACACTTAGACAAATATGTTAGTCCACAAAACCAATGTACTAAGGCTTAGAAACATACCTTTATCTCATGATTTGCACCTTGTTCATCCATGTACATAAATTCACAATTAAGCACATGTGTTGGCACTCAATCACCAAAATACTTAGAAATGGCCCAAGGGCACATTTCCCTTTCAAGCTTCTTCGTCTTTTACTTAGACGGTATCAGCGTTGACTTTTCGCTGTAAGCTCTGCATTCCCTTAGGAACGACTTTGGAGCTTCTTCGCCTTTTACTTAGGCGGTATCAGCGTTGACTTTTCGCTGTATGCTCTGCATTCCCTTAGGAACGACTTTGGAGCAGAAAACTTACACTGCGTTCCCTTTGGAACGACTTTTCGTGATTTTAGCAAGTCTTACTCTGCGCTCCTTAGAACGACTTTTTGTTGCTTCGAAGAATTTTCGATAATTCGAAGGTCCTCCTTGTTATCGCAAATTTTTAAGCTTCAACAACTTAAACCTGAGAAAATATATTTTCCTTGTAGCAAACAAAGAATCTTTTGCATGAAAACTAAACAATGTCCTTTATTACACAGAAAATAGAACTGAATGGAAAAAACTGGAAGGATATTTGTCAATAGATGTGCTTCGACTCTGGCACAGTGCTATTGACTGTGCGAGCTTCGGATTGTTCTCTGAGATCCCTTTGGTGTGGAGCGTATTGGCTCCCTTCTGGCCGTTGGCCTTGTTGCAACGGTGGTGGAGGCGGAGGCTGTTGCCAGGAAGCTTGAGGTTGACTCGCCGAAGCAACAGAAACTGCAGGGTGGTTGCCTATGTATTCTGGGATGTAAGGCGGATGGTACGAAGCAGTATGCATGACCTGCTTCGGCTGAGCTTGTTGCGCTGCAGCTTCGGCTATCTCCTTTTGCTTTTGGATGGTAACATGGCACATCCTGGTGGTATGGCCCTTGTTTTCACCACAGAATAAGCAAAACATTCTCCTTGGTTGATCTCCAAATCTTCCGCCGAAGCCCCTGGCGCCTCTGCCTCTTGGAGCTGGTGGCCGGAAGAAACTTTGCTGTTGCCCCGAAGCTTGTGAGGAGCACTGCGGCCTGTGCTGCTGACTCCCCTTATCATCATTTTGAGTAGAGTTGTGGATGGACCTGACATGCCTCGGATAGAATCTTCCTCCGAAGCCCCTAGTCATTTCAGAAAATCTGAAAGCCTCCTCCCTTCGTTGGCGAAAATCGTTGTCGGCACGAATGTACTCGTCCATCTTCTGGAGCAGCTTCTCCAAAGTTTGAGGAGGCTTCCTAGCAAAGTATTGAGCTGAAGGTCCAGGACGAAGCCCCTTGATCATGGCCTCGATGACAATTTCATTGGGCACCGTTGGTGCCTGCGCCCTCAAACGCAAGAACCTTCTGACATACGCCTGAAGGTATTCTTCATGATCCTGAGTGCATTGGAACAGAGCCTGAGCAGTGACCGACTTCGTCTGAAACCCTTGGAAGCTGGTTAACAACATGTCCTTCAGCTTTTGCCATGAAGTGATCGTTCCTGGTCGAAGGGAGGAATACCAGGTTTGAGCAACACTCCTGACAGCCATAACAAAAGACTTTGCCATGACTGCAGCATTGCCACCATACGAAGATACTGTTGCTTCGTAACTCATCAAAAACTTCTTCGGGTCTGAATGGCCATCGAATATGGGAAGCTGGGGCGGCTTATAGGTCGGAGGCCAAGGTGTAGCCTGCAGCTCAGCGGACAGGGGAGAAGCATCATCGAAAACAAAATTTCCATGATGGAAATTGTCATACCAGTCATCTTCGTTGAAGAAACCCTCCTGATGAAGGTCTTTTTGTTGAGGCCTTCGGTTCTGCTCATCGTGAGTAAGATGGCGAACTTCTTTAGAAGCTTCGTCTATCTGCCTTTGCAGTTCAGCTAGCCTGGCCATCTTTTCCTTCTTCCTCTGCACCTGTTGATGAAGCATCTCCATATCTCGGATCTCTTGATCTAGCTCATCCTCTTGAGGCGTTGGGCTGACAGCCTTCCTCTTCTGGTTTCGGGCTTCCCGAAGAGAGAGAGTCTCCTGGTTGGGGTCCAGCGGTTGCAGGGCTGCAGCCCTAGTCGCTGAAGCTTTCTTCGGCGCCATAGCGAAGGTTTATGGCTTCCGAAGGTGTTCAAAAACTCAAAGTGGAAGTGAGTTCACCGGAGGTGGGCGCCAATGTTGGAGACTTGTTCTCAAATGCTAAGAATTAAGAACAAGGCAACATAAAAAATGTTAAGTGTTAAAGTCCTTCGTCCTCCAAAACATTATATCCCTTCGGGAGATAATGAGTTTCGGACGAAGGTTACGAAAGACGTACCTTCGTAAGCACAACATTAAGTGACGAAGGATTCATATAAAGTATGAGGTATAAAATAAACATTTAAATATTATCACGGAATCATTTCTATTTTATTATCATGGACGAATAGAAATGACTTCAAATTACAAATGTACCTTCGGTCCTGGGAGAGGCAAAAGTACAAGCGTGACGCAAAAGCAAATGCCAAGTCAGCGTGAACCGTACGGGAATACTGTTCATCTATTTATAGGCGTGGGACGCAGCCCATGTAAAATTACATTCATGTCCATTACATTTGCTAATGACTTATGGGAGTCTATCAAGACCTAAGTAGTCTTTTCATCTTTAGGTCGGTTCCCCGTTCTGCTATCGCGACGAAGCTTTCCTGCGCATAGCTTCGGCTGCGCGCCATCCTTCGTATAGCATGGCAATCAGCCCGTCCTTCATCTCAATCCCCCTTCGTCTGGCTTAGGCTTCGTCCTGACCGTACTCCATGTTCATAATCTGAGTCCGAAAATACCTGTTCATATAATTCACTTGGAAAACATTGTCAAATCTTGTTTTTGAGGACCTTCGGAGGACGAAGGCCCCCAACAGATGCCAACACAAACCAAAGCAAATGTATAAGTGCAAAATTGAACTTGTTTGTATAAGGTAAGTGCAAAGGTTGCTTGGAGTGAAACCAATAATTATTTCTACTAGATATACATGGATTGTTTTCTTCTTATTTAAAATTTTGGACCACGCTTGCACCACTTGTTTTGTTTTTGCAAATCCTTTGGAAATTCTTTTTAGAATCCTTTTGCAAATAGTCAAAGGTATATGAATGAGATTTAAGGAAGCATTTTCAAGATTTGAAATTTTCTCCCCCTATTTCAAATGTTTTCCTTTGACTAAACAAAACCCCCCCCCTCAATGAAATTCTCCTCTTAGTGTTCAAGAGGGTTTTACCAATTGAGATAGAATTTTCAAATATACCAATTGAAAAACATTTAAAACTTAAACTTATTTCGAAAAATTTTGAAATTGGCGTGGTGGTGTGGTCCTTTTGCTTTGGGCTAATACTTTCTCCCCCTTTGGTATGAATCGCCAAAAACGGATACTTCCAGTGAAATATGAGCCCTTATACTTTATCCCCAATGGCAAACAAATAAATATGAGTGAAAGATTATACCAAAGTGGAGAGCGGTGCGGAGTGATGGCGGAGGTTGAATAATTCGATGGAGTGGAGTGGAAGCCTTGTCTTCGCCCAAGAACTCCATTTCTCTTTCAATCTATGACTTAGCATGAAATACACTTGAAAACCACATTAGTCATAGCACATGAAAGAGATATGATCAAAGGTATATAAATGAGCTATGTGTGCAAGATTTCAATCAAAATTCCGAGAATCAAGAATGTTTAGCTCATTCCTAAGTTTGGTAAAGGTTTATTCATCTAGTGGTTTGGTAAAGATATCGACTAGTTGTTCTTTGGTGTTAATATAGGCTATCTCGATATCCCCCCTTTGTTGGTGATCTCTCAAAAAGTGATACCGAATGGCTATGTGCTTAGTGCGGCTGTGCTCAACGGGATTATCCGCCATGCGGATTGCACTCTCATTATCACATAGGAGAGGGACTTTGCTAAATTTGTAGCCATAGTCTCTGAGGGTTTGCCTCATCCAAAGCAATTACGCGCAACAATGGCCTGCGGCAATATACTCAGCTTCAGCAGTAGAAAGAGCTACTGAGTTTTGTTTCTTTGAAGCCCAAGACACCAGGGATCTCCCCAGAAACTGACAAGTCCCTGATGTGCTCTTCCTATCAATTTTACACCCTGCCCAATCAGCATCTGAATAACCTATTAAATCAAAGGTGGATCCCTTGGGGTACCAAAGACCAAACTTAGGTGTATGAACTAAATATCTCAAGATTCGCTTCACGGCCCTAAGGTGAACTTCCTTAGGATCGGCTTGGAACCTTGCACACATGCATACAGAAAGCATAATATCCGGTCGAGATGCACATAAATAGAGTAGAGATCCTATCATCGACCGGTATACCTTTTGATCTACGGATTACCTCCCATATCGAGGTCGAGATACCCATTGGTTCCCATGGGTGTCTTGATGGGCTTGGCATCCTTCATTCCAAACTTGGTGAGTATGTCTTGCATGTACTTCGTTTGGCTGATGAAGGTGCCCTCTTGGAGTTGCTTGACTTGAAATCCTAGAAAATACTTCAACTCCCCCATCATAGACATCTCGAATTTTTGTACCATGATCCTACTAAACTCTTCACAAGTAGATTTGTTAGTAGACCCAAATATAATATCATCAACATAAATTTGGCATACAAACAAATCATTTGCAATAGTTTTAGTAAAGAGAGTAGGATTGGCTTTTCCGACTTTGAAACCATTAGTGATAAGAAAATCTCTTAGGCATTCATACCATGCTCTTGGGGCTTGCTTGAGCCCATAAAGCACCTTTGAGAGTTTATAGACATGGTTAGGGTACTTACTATCTTCAAAGTCGGGAGCTTGCTCAACATAGACCTCTTCCTTGATTGGTCCATTGAGGAAGGCACTCTTCACGTCCATTTGATATAGCTTAAAGCCATGGTAAGTAGCATAGGCAAGTAATATACGAATTGACTCAAGCCTAGCTATGGGTGCATAGGTTTCACCAAAATCCAAACCTTTGACTTGTGAATATCCCTTGGCCATAAGTCAGGCTTTGTTCCTTGTCACCACACCATGCTCATCTTGCTTGTTACGGAATACCCACTTGGTTCCTACAACATTTTGATTAGGACATGGAACCAAATGCCATATCTCATTCCTCGTGAAGTTGTTGAGCTCCTCTTGCATCGCCAGCACCCAATCCGAATCTTTAAGTGCATCCTCTACCCTGTGTGGCTCAATAGAGGAAACAAAAGAGTAATGTTCACAAAAATGAGCGACTCGAGATCGAGTGGTTACCCCCTTATGAATATCGCCGAGGATGGTGTTCACAGGGTGATCTCTTAGAATCGCCTAGTGGACTCTTGGGTGAGGTGGTCTTGGACCCTCATCATCTTCCTTGTCTTGTTCATTAGCATCTCCCCTTGATCATTGTCCTCCTCTTGAGGTGGCTCCTCTTGATTTTCATTTTCATCATCTTGAGCTTGATCCTCATCTTGAGTTGGTGGAGATGCTTGCAAGGAGGAAGATGGTTGATCTTATGCTTGTGGAGGCTCTTGGGATTCCTTAGGACACACATCCCCAATGGACATGTTCCTTAGCGCGACGCATGGAGCCTCTTCATCATCTAGCTCATCAAGATCAACTTGCTCTACTTGAGAGCCATTAGTCTCATCAAACACAATGTCACAAGAAACTTCAACTAGTCCAGTGGACTTGTTAAAGACTCTATATGCCCTTGTGTTTGAATCATAACCAAGTAAAAAGCCTTCTACAGCCTTAGGAGCAAATTTAGATTTTCTACCTCTTTTAACAAGAATAAAACATTTGCTACCAAAGACTCTAAAATATGAAACATTGGGCTTTTTACCAGTGAGGAGTTCATAGGATGTCTTCTTAAGGATTCCGTGAAGATATAACCGGTTGATGGAGTAGCAGGCGGTGTTAATCGCCTTAGCCCAAAACCGGTCCGGTGTCTTGTACTCATCAAGCATGGTCCTCGCCATATCAAGTAGAGTTCTATTCTTCCTCTCTACTACACCATTTTGCTGTGGCGTGTAGGGAGAAGAGAACTCATGCTTGATGCCCTCGTCCTCAAGAAAGCCTTCAATTTGAGAGTTCTTGAACTCCATTCCATTGTCGCTTCTAATCTTTTTGATCCTTAAGCCGAACTCATTTTGAGCCCGTCTCAAGAATCCCTTTAAGGTCTCTTGGGTTTGAGATTTATCCTGCAAAAAGAATACCCAAGTGAAGCGAGAATAATCATCCACAATAACTAGACAGTACTTACTCCCGCCGATGCTTATGTAAGCTATCGGGCCGAATAGGTCCATGTGGAGTAGTTCAAGTGGCCTGTCGGTCGTCATGATGTTCTTGTGTGGATGATGAACACTAACTTGCTTCCCTGCTTGGCATGCGCTACAAATTCTATCATTCTCAAAATGAACATTTGTTAGTCCCAAAATGTGCTCTCCCTTTAGAAGCTTATGAAGATTCTTCATCCCAACGTGAGCTAGTCGGCGATGCCAGAGCCAACCCATGTTAGTCTTAGCAATTATGCAAGTGTCGAGTTCAGCTCTATTAAAATCAACTAAGTATAGCTGACCCTCTAACACTCCCTTAAATGCTACTGAATCGTCACTTCTTCTAAAGACAGTGTGGGGGATAGATATCCCCCGGGTCCACTAAAAGAGTAAAGGACCTCACGAAAGGCCCAAGGGCCCAATAAATCGTAAGGTCATTCTTTCGTGGGCCTAGGGAGAAACAACCAGCAAAGCAGAACGACATGAGGCCGGATTGGTGCAAACCCGGACGGCCCACAGCGTCGAGCGAATGACCGCAACAGAGATCCGACTCTCCCGCGCTGGAGCCTCCATGCAACGAAGCCATGCGAGGATAAGTTGGCGAGGGTTACGTAGGGATAATCTCAAGAGGTTCACTATCTTTTAGCTACTTGTTGTTATCTTATCCTCGTGTACTGCCCCACGGTCGAGTATATAAGGCCTAGGGGACACCCCTTCAGAACGATCGACCCTTTACTTAGCCACCCACGTCAACTCTCTGTATTCTCAATCTAGAGAGCTCTCTTGTAACCACATTCACCAAGCATACTCACCAGGATGTAGGGTGTTACGCATCTCTAAGCGGCCCGAACCTGTAAACCTTGTCCACTGTCCCTCGTGCGATCGGCACGAACCATTCTGCTACAGTTGTCGACACCGTCCTACTCCTAAAACACCTTGAGGGGCAACCCCGGGTGTGCGGTCGGACCCAAAACACCGACAGCTGGCGCGCCAGGTAGGGGGTGTGTCGACGATCCAAGCTAGCTCAATGGCCGTCACCTTCTACAGCAAGATCACCCTGCGTCCCGGATCCGTATTCTGCTTCGGAACAATCTCATCTGTAGCGGATAAAGAAGGAATTCTGCACCGTATCGCGGATCCACCGGAAAAGAAGACTCCCCCAACGAACTCTGAAAATACCGGAGAAGCACAACCTCCAGCTTTCCGGAAGAAGATCATCTCCGGAAAGTCGGGGGCCGAGGGCTCGCTGACCCGGAGAACTCCACTGCCTACCTCTCCGACAAAAGAGTGGACACAGATCGCAAGGAAGAAGGTAACCGGGGAGAAGCGAGTCGCTCTTTCCGTTCCCCATGCCTCAAAGGAGAACGGGAAGAAGGTCACCACGACAGCAGCACCATTCTACCCCGACGTCCTCTTCATCAGGAGAGTGGAGTCGCCTATCGTCTCCGACGACGAGCCGACCGTACCCGGGGAAGAACCGCCTCAACGAGAGTCCCAACGACGGAGGAACCGGCGCAGGAACGTTCGACGACATCATGCGGCCGGAGAGCGGAATCCGGAGCAGCCTGTCTCACGAGACGAGGTCTCGGAGATAGGAGAAACTCCGGAAGAACGCGTCTTCAGAGAACGAAGGAACTCCCGACGACGTGATCGCCGACGAGCTCAGGAACAGGCTGAGCAAGATGCAAGGCAGCGCCGGGAGAATCCATTCTTCGGGCGCAACCTGAATCCCGACTTCGCCCGAGCTATGAACACGCCGAGCGAAGTCGGAGGGGTATTGGCTCGGATAGCTGATGGACTTCCTCGGACTCCTGACGCCGAGGGCTACCGACGACTGTTCACCCAGGCGGCCAACCATCTTCTATCGCTTGCTCACCCGCCGAACGATCTACGACACGCCATCAACAGTCGCCGAGACGCACGAAGCTCCATCAATGCTTCGCGCGAGCGGCGGCATGAGAACGAGATTCGTCGTCGGGAGGAGTACGATAGGGATCATGGCATCCCGACTCAGAGCCAAGCCACCGGAACTGAGTCGGCAACGGCCTCAACTGGCGGAACCACCCGGGGATGGTCGAGGAACCACAATCACAACTCCCCTCCCCGGGACGGACATCGTCCCCGACGACAGGAGGACACGTGCGGAGTGTCTGCTCTTACTCCGCGCCTTAGGGCCATCCAATGGCCTCCCAACTTCAAGGTATCCAATGTAGACAAATATGAACCTAAACAGGATCCAGGGGGTTGGCCAGCCGTCTACACCACCGCTGCTCGAGCTGCTAGGGCGTCCGAAGACGTGATGACCGCGTACTTACCCATTGTCCTTGGGCAAGACGCGCTGCAATGGCTGCGACATCTACCCCGACACTGCATCGACGTCTGGGGCGACTTCAGTCGATGCTTCATCGCCAACTTCCAGTCCCTCTCCGACAAGCCGGCGCAACCGTGGGACCTCAAATCCATCAAGCGCCGGGGGGACGAGACTCTCCGGTCGTACCTCAAAAGGTTTCAGACCATGAGAAATCGTATCCCCGAGGTCACGGAGGCGGCCGTGATCGAGGACTTCTACAGAGGATCCAATGACTCGGCTTTCGTCCGAGCCATACTACAGAAGGCACCGACTACCTCCGAGGAGCTGTTCCGAGAAGCCGACCTCTACATCACCGCCGACGAGCGGGCCCAGGACCTCATCGGAGGAGCAAAGCCCGCACCGGCAGCACCACGACGCGACACGAACCAGCAACCCGACAAACGATGGGAGAAGAGGCCTCGCGAAGAAGTGCACGCTGCCGGACCACCTGCCTCTTGCGCCCGAGGAGGACCTCATGGAGGCGAACGCACGTTGGACGACATCCTTGACGCCCAGTGCCCATACCACAAGGACATGCGCCACACTCTTCGTAACTGCCGAGACTTCAAGCATTCCGTCGGACATGGCCGACCCTTCCAACCTCTACCTCCTCCTCCGCCGAGGGGAGGACCAGATGAACCACGACAATCCCATCAGCAGGAGGAGGGAGGAGGAGGAGGAGCTTTCCCACGCGTTGACAGGGAGGTCAACGTCATCTTCGGCGGACACGGATCGCAGGAGAACAAAAGACAGCAAAAGCTCAACGATCGCTAGATACTGGTGGCGACCACCGGCCCTCCCGCCCCATACCGGTGGTCGGAGCACCCGATCACCTTCACTCGGGCAGATCAATGGCTCAACTTCGACCATCCGGGCAAATACCCGCTTCTCGTCGATCCGGTGATCCGAGAGAGCCGGGTGAAGAAGGTGTTAGTGGACGGGGGGAGCAGCATCAACGTCACCTTCCCCCGGACACTCCAAGGCTTGGGAGTTCACCTCAAAGAGCTCCACGAGTCGGACACTCCTTTCTTCGGCATCGTGCCGACAGAAGGGGAATACCCGCTGGGCCACATCTACATGCCAGTCACCTTCGGAACTCCGGAGAACTACAGAACCGAGTTCCTGAGGTTTGAAGTGGCGAACTTCGACTGCGGGTACAACGCCATCATCGGGAGGCCTGGATTGGCCAAGTTCATGGCCATTCCGCATTACACATACATGATACTGAAGATGCCAGGACCGCAAGGGATCATAACTGTGCGCGCCGACTTCCAAGGCGCCGCAGAGTGTTTCCGAGTGGCTATTCAAGCAGCCCTCACCGCCAAGCCATCGATGGTTCCTTCCACACTGGCGAACTCTAAGCCTGAGGAGGACCTCGCAGTACCGGCAAGCGAAGCTCAGACCGCAACCTCTATGCGGCCGACTGAAGAAACCAAGAGAATCAACCTGGGGTTCGCTGATGAGCGCAAGACGGCTATCATCAGCTCCAGCTTGGATGACAAATAGGAAAGCGCGCTCATCCGGTTTCTGCAAGATAACCGAGATGTATTCGCATGGCAACCTGCGGATATGCCGGGAGTCCCAAGAGAACTGGCCGAGCACAAACTGAAGGTCTATCCCCAGGCATGGCCGATTCGGCAAAAACTACGTCGTTTCACGCCCGACAAGAGAGAGGCCATTCGCACCGAGTTAGCTCGCTTGGTCGCGGCTGGATTCATTAGAGAAGTGTTACATCCCGAGTTGTTAGCCAACCCTGTTCTTGTACTCAAAAAGAATAAAGTGGATTGGCGCATGTGTGTTGATTATACTGATCTCAACAAACACTGTCCGAAGGATCCTTTCGGGCTCCCGAGGATAGATCAGGTGGTGGACTCCACCGCTGGATGTTCTATGCTGTCTTTCCTGGATTGCTATTCTAGATACCATCAGATTAGTCTGGCAAAGGAAGATGAAGAAAAAACGGCATTCGTTACTCCGTTTGGTGCTTTCTATTATACCTCCATGCCGTTTGGCCTCAAAAACGCTGGAGCAACTTACTAGAGAGCCATTCAAACATGCTTAGCCGATCACTGGGGCAAGCGTGTGGAGGCCTACGTGGATGACGTGGTAATCAAAACACAGGACTCAAAAAACTTCATCAAAGACTTACAACTGGTTTTCAACAGTCTGAGGCGGTATAGATGGAAGCTTAATCCCGAGAAATGTGTTTTTGGGGTACCAGCAGGAAAGTTGCTCGGGTTTATCGTCAGTCACCGGGGAATTGAGGCTAATCCAGATAAGATTGAAGCTATCATGAAGATGGAAGCACCTCGATCGCAAAAGAAGGTTCAGCGACTTACTGGATGTATGGCAGCTCTGAGCAGATTTATATCCAGGCTAGGAGAAAAAGGTTTGCCATTTTACAAGTTACTCAAGAAGGTGGATAAGTTTCAATGGACTTCAGAAGCACAAGAAGCTCTAGATGCTCTGAAAAAATTCTTGACAACACCACCAGTACTGAAACCACCCCGGCGAGCTACGTCAACTCAACCAGCTGAAGATTTGCTACTGTATATCTCTTGCACGACTCACGTGGTAAGCACCGCGTTGGTAGTCGAGCGAGTAGAAGAAGGACATGCCTATCCAGTACAACATCCTGTTTACTTCATTAGTGAAGTCCTAGGCCCCTCAAAGAAAAAGTACCCTCAAGTTCAGAAGCTATTATACGCAGTACTTCTAACTGCCCGCAAGCTGCGTCACTACTTTGATGACCACAAAGTCATAGTAGTTACAAGTTTTCCAATAGGGGATATTCTTCACAACAAGGAAGCCATCGGTCGAATAGCCAAGTGGGCTTGTGAGCTGGGATCTCATGACATCGAGTTCCGACCTCGCACTGCCATCAAAACTCAAGCACTGGTTGATTTCGTATCAGAGTGGACCGAACAACAAGTACCAGACAACCCGGAGACTGCAGAAGTATGGCGAATGTATTTTGATGGCTCACTGAAGCTGCAGGGAGCAGGAGCAGGGATTCTCTTCACTGCACCTGGAGGCGAACACCTCAAGTACGCCCTCTAGTTGCTATTCCCGGCCTCCAACAATGCAACCGAGTATGAAGCTTTGATCCATGGATTGAACATTGCCATATCGTTGGGCGTCAAAAGATTAATGGTATACGGAGACTCTCTGGTAGTCATCAGCCAGATAAACAAGGAGTGGGATTGCTCAAGCGATTCAATGGGAAAATACTGCACTGCCGTCCGAAAGCTAGAAGATAAATTCGAGGGTCTGGAATTTCATCATGTAGAAAGAGATCGGAACACAGCAGCCGATGTACTGTCCAAGCTAGGGTCCAGTCGAACTCAGGTCCCACCCGGAGTTTTCGTGCAAGAAATTCTGCAGCCGAGTATCTCAATGGATCAAACAGAGGAGTGCAACATCATAGATCAACCCGAGTCAGACCCTGATGACTGGAGAAGGCCGATCATTAAGTATATAAAGAATGAAGAAGAACCAAACGACAAGAATTCGGCAGAGCGCATTGCAAGACAGTCGGCTCACTATACACTTATTGGGGAGACATTATACAGAAGGGGTGCATCAGGCGTCCTCATGAGGTGCATTCTCCCGTCCACTGGGAAGCAACTTCTGGAGGAGGTCCATGCTGGGCAATGTGGAATACATGCAGCCTCCAGAACACTAGTCGGGAAGGTCTTCAGGTCAGGATTCTATTGGCCAACAGCAAAGAACGATGCAGCTGAGTTAGTTCAGAGGTGCGAAGCCTGCCAATACTTGTCAAAGCAACAACACATGCCAGCACAGCAACTGCAGACCATACCAGTAACTTGGCCTTTCGCATGCTGGGGACTGGATATGATTGGACCTTTCAAGAAAGCTCAAGGGGGATACACTCATGTATTGGTAGCAATTGACAAATTCACTAAATGGATAGAGTTCAAGCCCATTGCCTCTTTAACCTCTGCTAAGGCCGTGGAATTCATACAAGACATAATATTCAGATTCGGGATACCAAACAGCATCATAACTGATTTAGGATCCAACTTCACAAGTTCAGAATTCTTTGACTTCTGCGAGCAAAAGAGCATTTAGATCAAGTATGCATCTGTAGCCCATCCAAGAGCCAACGGGCAGGTTGAGCGAGCCAACGGGATGATATTGGAGGCACTCAGGAAAAAGGTCTTCGATAAGAATGAAAAATTCGCAGGAAAGTGGATAAGGGAATTGCCCTATGTCGTTTGGAGCCTAAGAACCCAACCTAGCCGAGCCTTTCATGGAAACACTCCTTTCTTCATGGTCTATGGGTCGGAGGCAGTGCTACCTGCTGATCTCAAGTTTGGGGCGCCAAGGTTGATCTTCGAAAGCATAGCAGAAGCTGAGGCCACCAGGCTGGAGGACATAGATGTACTTGAGGAAGAACGGCTAAACGCAGTAATCCAATCAGCAAGGTACCAGCAGACTCTAAGGCGCTATCACGACAAGGCTGTGCAACAACGATTCTTCTCAGCAGGAGATCTCGTCCTCCGCCGAATTCTAACGGGGGAGGGACGACACAAGTTATCACCCTTATGGGAAGGGCCCTTCGTGGTAGCAGAAGTCACTCGGCCCGGATCGTATCGCCTCACTCAGATGGATGGCACAGAAGTTGGGAACTCCTAGAACATAGAACACCTCAGAAAGTTTTATCCCTAGCTGTATCTCAAAACTGCTGGGATGATGATGTACTCTGTAAAGTGGAAATATGTCATCAATAAAAAAGAGGTTTCAAGGATACTCAGTTCATTTACGATTGACTTGCACGCTTACTTAACTCAGGGTGACCACTATGCCCTACTAACGGAGCAATCGACTTAAGTCGGCGACGACTTAAGGCGGTGCAACATGCTCACGCTTACTTAACACAGGGTGACCACTATGCCCTACTAACGGAGCAATCGACTTAAGTCGGCGACGACTTAAGGCGGTGCAACATGCTCATGCTTACTTAACTCAGGGTGACCACTATGCCCTACTAACGGAGCAATCGACTTAAGTCGGCGACGACTTAAGGCGGTGCAACATGCTCACGCTTACTTAACTCAGGGTGACCACTATGCCCTACTAACGGAGCAATCGACTTAAGTCGGCGACGACTTAAGGCGGTGCAACATGCTCACGCTTACTTAACTCAGGGTGACCACTATGCCCTACTAACGGAGCAATCGACTTAAGTCGGCAACGACTTAAGGCGGTGCAACATGCTCACGCTTACTTAACTCAGGGTGACCACTATGCCCTACTAACGGAGCAATCGACTTAAGTCGGTGACGACTTAAGGCGGTGCAACATGCTCACGCTTACTTAACTCAGGGTGACCACTATGCCCTACTAACGGAGCAATCGACTTAAGTCGGCGACGATTTAAGGCAGTGCAACATGCTCACGCCTACTTAACTCAGGGTGACCACTATGCCCTACTAATGGAGCCATCGGCTAAAAGTCAGTGGCGATTTAAGCCGATGCAACATGCCTTTACAATTCAGGGGATGACTTCCATATCCCACAAACGAATTTCATAATCATCATGCGTCATTTCACTACTATAAATTTACGAACTGATGAATTCTGATACAATAAGAAAGTCATTATATCATTCGAGTGCTGAACTAATGTCCTCTGACAAATACTCGATTATGCTAACCGCGCACTCAAAGCACGCAAAAGTTTTTCTTTATTTTGCAAAGTCTTTCTCAGGAGCGACCGACGAAGAAGGGCGACTCGAGGAATCAGGGGCAACATTCACATCAGCTCTTATGTCTTCAGGAACAACCACGCCGGGTCTCCTCATCAATATTCATCCTGCCCGAATAGCCTTATCCATGGCTCTGTCGCGCTGGGCCTTGAGAGTAACAGAAGTTTCTTCAGCGACTTTAGCAGCCAGTCGAGCAGTCTCTAACTCCTGGGCAATGGATTTTTTGGAAGCTCGGAGTTCTTTGATAATAGCATCCTTTGCCGATATCAACTGCTTGAGCCGGGTTACCTCATCCATGGATTCCTGCAGCTTACAACGTTGGAGGTCTAATTCTTCCATGGTGAAGCGGTGACTTCTCTCCAAGATAGTCAGCGAATTTCTAGAATCACGATACAACCTGTCAAGATTGTCACGAGAAGCAGCAAGGATACACTTTTCTTCCTGCGAGCAAAAGTCAGCTCCTTCAAAAACCAAGCAAGTAATAGGAGCACAGCAAGGCAAGGCACAGTTTTGTATATTACCTTTTCAGAATCAAGCTGAGCATGAAGGGAAGAATTCAGGGCATTGGCGTCATCCAAGGCAGCAGAGACTTGACCCAGTTCAATTTGGCCATGAGAGTACTTCTCCTCAAAGTCAGTGCACCGCTGAGCCAATTCAGCCAGATCTCGGGAGTGTTTTTCCTCAAGAATTGAAATCTGCCGGGTCACTCCTAACGAGAGATAATCAAACAAAATGGGGTCAGAAGGTAAGGCAGTCCACAGCGAAGGCAGAGAGAAGCAAAAAATCACTAACCAGCGTTGGTTGCCTCCAATTCAGAGACGCGACGTTGAAGTGACACTGGATTCCAACATGCAAGAGATGAAGCTACCTCTGGGGTGGAAGCACCCTGAAGCCTCAGCTGGCTAGCCATCCCATCCACCAAAGCCTGATGAGGAAAACAGACAAGTGTGACGACAGCAGTTTAGGCAATGTAAAAGTCAAGTTAAAATACATCACAGTACCTGGAGGTTGGAGAAGAACGAAGGGATCCCCAAATCAGGAGAGATCAGTTGATAAGCAGATGTAAGGCCACCACCTGGAGCAGTTTGCAACGAATCAGCAGAGATCAACTCAGTACCTTCAACAGAGCCCAACACTCGGTCAGTAGGGGCGCTGCCCTCTAAAGCGACTCCCTGATCCAAATTCTGGGCTACCACCATACAGCCAGAGTGTGGAGGAGATCCCGCGTGAACGTCCATGGAGGTACAGGAAGGAGACCCTTCTCGGGCATCCTCGGGGGCTGGGTCATAGTTGGCACTGCCCATTTGAGCCGGATCATCCCCGGCAGCACCCTCGGGGGCTGGGCAGTGGCTTACACTCTCCACCCGAGCTAAGTCATCCCCGGCGACACCCTCGGGGGCTGGGCATGTGACAACACCACTCTTGAGGTCCAAGCTCTCTGCAGTAACCACTTCTAAGGTTGATGGGCCCTCATCTACCTCCATAGGACCAGGACGATTCAAGTCAGTCTCCCGGCCCTCAAGATCGCGCTCTAAGGTCGACGAGGCACGGGATGACCTCAACCCAGCATCGGGCACGTCAGCACAAGCCTCCATTACACCATCATCCACTGGCTCCGATAACAAGTCCTCTGGGACCATATCCTCAAGAGTTTGATCAAAGTTGGCCAGAGACAGTTCTTGTAGACCAATGAGGGCAGACAAAGCAGGAGAGGGAACTCCACTACTCTCACCACTGGCGATGAACTGCCGACTGTTCTTTCGAGTCAAAGGAACCTCATTCTCTTCCCCCCTCGTCATCCACACCGACAACACAAGCAGCACCCCCATTGGGATCAGCAACAGGTGGAGCACCCACATTGGGATCAGTAGTAGTTTGGGTACACCCATTGGGGTCAGCGTCAGTAAGTCCAGTCGCAGGCACTTCTTCAGCAGCAGGAACTGAGGTACCAGCATCCTCATCAAAACTGGATACTCGCCGGAGGCGTCTTCTTTTCTTCTTTTGCTCATCAGCAGAAGGCTCAGGCTGATTGGTTCGGCTAGGGCGCCTCGGGCGAGTACTGACAGGTTTCTGAACATCCAAAGTTGTATCAACCTCTGGGAGGGGCACCACTGCCAATGTACCAGCAGGAGCAGCGTCGGAAGAATCCTCAGCTAGCAGATCAAGCATGGCATTTATATCTGCATCACTAGGGTTCAGGGGCACCTCAAAATGGACTTGCCGTTCGTCATCAGGAATCTCCCCAAGCGAAGCAACCAAAGCACTGACTTCTTCAGCAGAGGGTCGCACTCTAAGGCCCAAATTGCCATCAGTCACAGGTGGATTTGACGCGAAAAGGGTGAAGGCTTTGGGAGGAGGCAAGTTCCAGGCCGAGTACGCCACTGGAGCACCAACATTGGACACCTTGCCCCTGAGAATCATTTCAAGTCGGCTCACCAAGTCTGCAGAAGGGATTCTCCTGTTGGTAACCCGAGTTGAGTCGGCTAGCCCTCGATACAGATAAGCTGGGTAGGCCCTATCTTTCAGTGGCTGAATGTTCTTGAAAACAAAGTCAGTGACCACAGCTTCAGCAGTTAGACCTCTCTCTTTCAGCAGTCCAACTTCAGCTAGCAACACACCCGCCTTAGCTACCTCCTCATCTGTGGGAGACTCGGTCCAGCTTGGGGTGCGAACGTCTGGCTGTCTTCCCGACCGGGAGGGGAGAGAATTTCCATAATTATCAACTATGAACCACTCTAGACGCCACCCCTTAATACTGTCTTTAAGGGGAATCTCAAGATACTCAGTCTTCCGCCTGCGGCGCATCTCCAAACTGGCACCTCCGACCAACTGATGTTGTCCCCCGGCCATCCCAGGGTGTAACACCCGGATTTTAGGGGTCCAAAAACCCGGGGTTAACATAAACACCAGGTATGCTGGGACCAAGTCTCATACATATGATGTATAGTGGCACAGGATCGAATGTCACAACTTTATATATAACAGGAGTTCTATACAAAATAAATAATTACATTATAAGGAGACAACGGTCCAGCAACCCAAAGTTGACTGGGAGACGACGACCTAGACCTCTCACGAACTCATCGCAGCATCCTCCATGAGCATCATCCTGCAGTACCTGTTCTTGACCTGTGGTGTATGTGAGACAGCAAGAGTGAGCTCACATACGTTCATCGCTCAACAAGTTGTGGGGAATAATGTGCATGAACTCGCCAAAGATGGGAGCTCACGTGAAGTGTAAGGCTTACCAAAGAAGATGGTTAGAGCTGAGCATTGCTTTTAAAGTTGGTCAAAATTTTATTAGCAGTTACTAAGTATAAGTAAATACCAGCCCAATTAAATAGTAGAACAAAAGTAATAGCAACATCACCTGCAATGCAATGCATATGACAAATTGAATTTAGTTCCATAAATTAATCATGTGAGGGTCCGAGCTGCTCATGACCGTGAGCACGGCTAGTATACCAGTTTTACACTCTGCAGAGGTTGCGCATCTTTACCCACAAGTCGTGTATCCCATGTCGCCAGGGTTTGCAAAGCCCTTAGACACTTCCGAGGTGAATGGCTAGGGATCCACTACGAGGCCTTTACAAAGTTCCACTAGCTTCCGAAAACCCGCTACAGTTTATAGGAAGATCCAGTGCAGGAATCCCTTGCAGGACCGCCATCGCAGCAAAATCCTCCCGAGGGCCTCCCTACACTGACCTCTCCCCTACTGCCCTTGCCCCTTTCGGGTAAGGTAGTCTTCCACTAGCTTTCCTAATTAATCAGCCAAGGGCATCCCATACTACCCTTGTGGTAGCATTGTTTTCCCGGGTGGTCGCTCCATGTTCCAATTAACATAATGATCTCATCATGAACAATAAATAACCACTGATAATAAAAGTGTAATCATGAATGGTGTATCTCCATACCCAAAACCACATATAGCACTAGCAAGTACTACCCAGAAAGTTCAGTGGTAAACAAGGTATAAAGATAGACAAACTAGGGTAACCTATTGGGTCCCATCAAAATTAACCTATGCAGATCATTATGATTAATTAGAACATGAGTAGGTAAAAAGAAGTGATCAAGGGCACAACTTGCCTGGGCCTTGAGAATCCAGGTACCAGGATGATCTTCAGATCCTCGTGACCTCACTGCTAGTCGTAGCAATACAAACATACATGATATAGGCAAGATTAACATTACACCAAACATATATGCAAAATACATATTAATAATCTACATATTAAAATAAGATCACAGGAAAAAGAATTATTAATTTTGGAGTTGTAGAATTCAAGTTATGATTTTCCTAAGGTTTAATGTGATTAAAATATGATTAAATGATAAATAAATTTTCTGACAGAGTTCATGTCAAAACAAAGACACTAAATGATGAAGAATATTATTACAAAATTTTAGAAACTGGAATGGTTCAATTTGGAGCTAAAATGGATTTTCTATGAATTATCTAAGTTCTAGCAATTATTTTCCTATTAAAAATCCTTTTATAATTCAATTTCCCTGATTTTATTATGTTCTGGACTGGGCCTCAATTATAAGAAAGCGCAGGGGGCTCGGGGTAAGTTTCCCTAGGACTCAGACTACACCCGCGGTGGACGGCGGGTTGATTCTTATTAAACCCAGGGGCTCTTTAGAAAAATACCCAGCCGAAGGGGTATCGTGAAGTCTCAACCGCCCGATCTAACTCAGACGGTCCAGATTAGATTGCGTCTTAATCGAACCGGTATGCATTCTCAACCGTTGGATCCATCATCCACGGTCGGGATTTTATTTGACCGAGATCAACACGGACCCGTCCGATCAGAAATCTAGGGCCCCGATCGATCACGCGAAAGGGTACGCCCTGATCTAATCCTAGCCGTTCAAGCGCCATCCGACGGGCCACGTTCTTCGCACCAATAGAGCGGGCTCGCACGGCGGCGCTGCCCCGTGCGCGCGGCGGAGCACGCCGGCGAGGCTGCCAATTGGCCGTCCCGGAGCGCTAAACCCAAATCGGACCGAGCTAGGCGTAGAGGGGAACTTGGCGAGCATGGTGAGGTGAGTTACCGAGTAGATAGGCCACTGGCAGAGGCAGGCCACGGCGCGAAGCGATCCCGCGGCGGAGCTAGATCTCCGGTGAGGAATTCCGGAGCCGCCGGTGTACGATCCTCGGTAATTCGGTCGCGGTTGCCTTCAACACAGCCGAAGGGAGCCCCTGGTTTCCCCAATCCGAGCCCGGTCGTCGGCGAGCCCGGATTTGCCCGCGGCGGGTGTCACACGGCGGACGTGATTATGGTGGTGGCGGCGGCGTTCTTCTTTCGCTTGAGCTCACGGATGGATGGAGGGAAGGGTTGCGGAGCTTCGGCTTTTATGCATTACGGTGAAGTCCGAGCGGAGTGCACCAAACGGCGATCACGGCGACGTCCGCGCGATCCGCCGCCGCGTTCGGCAAAGTCGTTGAAGACGACCCGACGTGCGGGCCCCGCGGACCAGAGAAAGAGAGCGAGAAAGGAACAGCTGACAAGGGGGACCCACAAGCCAGCGAGGCGCGCGCGAGCTGAGCGAAGGACTCCGCGCGATGAGAGGGAGGCTGAGCAGCGGGCCCGAGTTGTCGGCGCCGGATGAATCGCGAGCGCGCGATGAGTGAGTCACAGACGAGCGGGCCCCACCTGGCAGTCACCGGGCGCGCGCGTGAGAGGCTGTACGTGGGACCCACATGTCGGCGCCGGGTTGAGCGTGGAGTTGGGCTACGCGGTGGAAAGCGAGATGGGCCAAAAACGGGATCCGAGGCCCAGTTAGGTATAGTATCCTTTTTTTTTCTTTTCTATTTTCTTTTCCCCATTTTCAAATCCAATTCAAATCCAATTTGAATTCAAGTTTGAGTTCAACTTTGTGAATAACTTGTCCTCAGTTTGAAAGGTATAATTTATTAATATAAGTGTGAAGGATATTTATTTTATTTTATGTAATATTTTTCTTAGTTCTTCCCTTCACCCTTTTATTTTCTATTTTCTATTCCAAATTCAAATTTATACTTCTATTTTAGTTTTCAGATTTTTCAAATGTATTAATTGAAATCCAAGGGTGAACATAATCCATACTATTTTAATATTACTAACTTAAGTTTTTATTCTCCTTTTTATTTATTTCATGAGATGTATAAATGGTTTTTCTTAAAGAAAAAGAAAAATTCTTTCCCCATCATTTTCTTATTTCCCAATTTCCAAAACATTATGATATTTTGTTCAAATTCCTTCTACTAATTCCCAATCCAGAATTTGGGTGTTACAAATCCTACCCCCCTTAAAAATAATCTCGTCCTCGAGATTTGTAAGGAAAAAGGAACATATGCACAAACAAAGAAATCTCAGCATGAGGTATAATTCTTTAACAAAACATAGGGTCAATAGACCTTATTGTTCCTTCTAGAATAATATCATATCATCTACTAACTAAAGTAACATCTAGACCTTGCAAATCATCATAATTTATATCTATGTAGCTTGGTGAAGCTGGTGGTGGTGGTGGAGGTTGTTGTTGTTGTCTCTCCAGCCGTGCTTGCCTTATTTCTTGGCGGGCTTGACGTATTTCCTCGCGTTGTTGTCTTATCTGATTCTGCATCTCGGTCACCATGTCTGTTAACTGTTGTATTACCAGTCTTTGGGTAGCAACCACTTGATTGAGGTCAACAGGTGGAGGATTTGGAGGATTCATTTTCTGTTTGTTGTTACGTGATAATCTTTCCTTTCCTGGTATCGACCATGAAAGTTAGAAGCATGTGATAATAGTTTTGCAAAGGAAGTTACTAAGCGGAATGGATAAGCTAGTAGTTGGTTATAATCTATAGATTCTTTGGTAGGGCTTAATTTATGTCCAGATTGGGGTAACCAATCATATAAGGTGAATATCCAAGGGTAAGATAGAATCTGTCAAGATGAGAGATATACATGGGTGAGATAGGCTACAAGATGTAGGTTAAAAGTTTGTTTGTTATTAGGTGGGAATAGAAAGGTTATACCATTCATCATGGCACTATGGGTTGGGTTAGCTCATGGTTGAATTGATCCAATGTGCTAAGATAAGTTAATACATGGCTAGTGGGGTCTAATCTCTTCTACTAGTGTTATTAATCTGTTTAAGTGGACCACATTAAGTTAGATAACATTAGACCACAATAGATCAGGTCACATTAGGTAGGATAAGAATTGGATATGACTAGATTAGACTAGTTTAGGCTTAGATAGGTCCAACTGGGTAGAATATGTATTATTAAGATATGTTAGGATGTTTTAAGATTAATTTGATATGTTATGATGAGATAGAATCTCTTGCTAGGTTAAAATTGAGGGGTTATGCAACTATCAGATAGTTGAGGTAGTTGTATATAGCCAAGTTGATCTATCATTCTTAATTTAGTGCGGGGTGAACTAAGTTAAGTCCTGTTCTATAGGAGTAGAGTCTAAACTATTTCATCAGTATTATCTAACATGTTTGATAAGTTACTTTAGAATTGATCAGATCTAGGTCAGATTGGTGTGATTTGTTTGACTAGATAAGATCTAATTAATTTGTATTAGATCATGGTTGTTAAACTAGGGTGGATAAGTATGCTTATTAGGATAAGACAGATCCCTAAAGATAAGATAGAATCTTCTGAGGCCAGTTAGATCTATTAGGATAAGGATAAAATCTTTTCAAGATAAGATGAGTATCTTTTAAGATGAGATGGATCTAGTAAGATAAGAGAGAATCTTTTAAGATAAGATGAATTGGTTAGAATGAGATCTTTTAGGATAAGATAAATCTCTTAAGCTAGATATGTTCCAATGGGGATAATCTAGGTTGTCTAGTTATTTTATAAATATATTTTAATACCTATGTGCAGATGCAATTGTGGACATTACTCCACAACTCATCACACTCAATCAAAGATCCAAATCAGGCAAGTATCATAAGAACAAACACTCAAGCATACCAATATCTACAAAAATAGTTTTGCTTTTGTCCCTAAGATTAGGTCTCCTATTCCTAAAGTCACTTTTAGGTTAAGGATTTCAAAGTGTGAAATCCAAGTTTGTCTTTAGAAGGAAAAGGTAAGAATAATCAGAGTAACGCGGAAATAGATGAGAAAAGATTAAGATAAGTTTAGAAATGATCAGAGTAGCAAAGGTAAGTAGATAATGGTTGTCCAGTTCTATCTAGGTTTCGTCCTACAGTCAACATTCCTCTGATACCACTTCTGTAACACCCGGATTTTAGGGGTCCAAAAACCCGGGGTTAACATAAACACCAGGTATGCTGGGACCAAGTCTCATACATATGATGTATAGTGGCACAGGATCGAATGTCACAACTTTATATATAACAGGAGTTCTATACAAAATAAATAATTACATTATAAGGAGACAACGGTCCAGCAACCCAAAGTTGACTGGGAGACGACGACCTAGACCTCTCACGAACTCATCGCAGCATCCTCCATGAGCATCATCCTGCAGTACCTGTTCTTGACCTGTGGTGTATGTGAGACAGCAAGAGTGAGCTCACATACGTTCATCGCTCAACAAGTTGTGGGGAATAATGTGCATGAACTCGCCAAAGATGGGAGCTCACGTGAAGTGTAAGGCTTACCAAAGAAGATGGTTAGAGCTGAGCATTGCTTTTAAAGTTGGTCAAAATTTTATTAGCAGTTACTAAGTATAAGTAAATACCAGCCCAATTAAATAGTAGAACAAAAGTAATAGCAACATCACCTGCAATGCAATGCATATGACAAATTGAATTTAGTTCCATAAATTAATCATGTGAGGGTCCGAGCTGCTCATGACCGTGAGCACGGCTAGTATACCAGTTTTACACTCTGCAGAGGTTGCGCATCTTTACCCACAAGTCGTGTATCCCATGTCGCCAGGGTTTGCAAAGCCCTTAGACACTTCCGAGGTGAATGGCTAGGGATCCACTACGAGGCCTTTACAAAGTTCCACTAGCTTCCGAAAACCCGCTACAGTTTATAGGAAGATCCAGTGCAGGAATCCCTTGCAGGACCGCCATCGCAGCAAAATCCTCCCGAGGGCCTCCCTACACTGACCTCTCCCCTACTGCCCTTGCCCCTTTCGGGTAAGGTAGTCTTCCACTAGCTTTCCTAATTAATCAGCCAAGGGCATCCCATACTACCCTTGTGGTAGCACTGTTTTCCCGGGTGGTCGCTCCATGTTCCAATTAACATAATGATCTCATCATGAACAATAAATAACCACTGATAATAAAAGTGTAATCATGAATGGTGTATCTCCATACCCAAAACCACATATAGCACTAGCAAGTACTACCCAGAAAGTTCAGTGGTAAACAAGGTATAAAGATAGACAAACTAGGGTAACCTATTGGGTCCCATCAAAATTAACCTATGCAGATCATTATGATTAATTAGAACATGAGTAGGTAAAAAGAAGTGATCAAGGGCACAACTTGCCTGGGCCTTGAGAATCCAGGTACCAGGATGATCTTCAGATCCTCGTGACCTCACTGCTAGTCGTAGCAATACAAACATACATGATATAGGCAAGATTAACATTACACCAAACATATATGCAAAATACATATTAATAATCTACATATTAAAATAAGATCACAGGAAAAAGAATTATTAATTTTGGAGTTGTAGAATTCAAGTTATGATTTTCCTAAGGTTTAATGTGATTAAAATATGATTAAATGATAAATAAATTTTCTGACAGAGTTCATGTCAAAACAAAGACACTAAATGATGAAGAATATTATTACAAAATTTTAGAAACTGGAATGGTTCAATTTGGAGCTAAAATGGATTTTCTATGAATTATCTAAGTTCTAGCAATTATTTTCCTATTAAAAATCCTTTTATAATTCAATTTCCCTGATTTTATTATGTTCTGGACTGGGCCTCAATTATAAGAAAGCGCAGGGGGCTCGGGGTAAGTTTCCCTAGGACTCAGACTACACCCGCGGTGGACGGCGGGTTGATTCTTATTAAACCCAGGGGCTCTTTAGAAAAATACCCAGCCGAAGGGGTATCGTGAAGTCTCAACCGCCCGATCTAACTCAGACGGTCCAGATTAGATTGCGTCTTAATCGAACCGGTATGCATTCTCAACCGTTGGATCCATCATCCACGGTCGGGATTTTATTTGACCGAGATCAACACGGACCCGTCCGATCAGAAATCTAGGGCCCCGATCGATCACGCGAAAGGGTACGCCCTGATCTAATCCTAGCCGTTCAAGCGCCATCCGACGGGCCACGTTCTTCGCACCAATAGAGCGGGCTCGCACGGCGGCGCTGCCCCGTGCGCGCGGCGGAGCACGCCGGCGAGGCTGCCAATTGGCCGTCCCGGAGCGCTAAACCCAAATCGGACCGAGCTAGGCGTAGAGGGGAACTTGGCGAGCATGGTGAGGTGAGTTACCGAGTAGATAGGCCACTGGCAGAGGCAGGCCACGGCGCGAAGCGATCCCGCGGCGGAGCTAGATCTCCGGTGAGGAATTCCGGAGCCGCCGGTGTACGATCCTCGGTAATTCGGTCGCGGTTGCCTTCAACACAGCCGAAGGGAGCCCCTGGTTTCCCCAATCCGAGCCCGGTCGTCGGCGAGCCCGGATTTGCCCGCGGCGGGTGTCACACGGCGGACGTGATTATGGTGGTGGCGGCGGCGTTCTTCTTTCGCTTGAGCTCACGGATGGATGGAGGGAAGGGTTGCGGAGCTTCGGCTTTTATGCATTACGGTGAAGTCCGAGCGGAGTGCACCAAACGGCGATCACGGCGACGTCCGCGCGATCCGCCGCCGCGTTCGGCAAAGTCGTTGAAGACGACCCGACGTGCGGGCCCCGCGGACCAGAGAAAGAGAGCGAGAAAGGAACAGCTGACAAGGGGGACCCACAAGCCAGCGAGGCGCGCGCGAGCTGAGCGAAGGACTCCGCACGATGAGAGGGAGGCTGAGCAGCGGGCCCGAGTTGTCGGCGCCGGATGAATCGCGAGCGCGCGATGAGTGAGTCACAGACGAGCGGGCCCCACCTGGCAGTCACCGGGCGCGCGCGTGAGAGGCTGTACGTGGGACCCACATGTCGGCGCCGGGTTGAGCGTGGAGTTGGGCTACGCGGTGGAAAGCGAGATGGGCCAAAAACGGGATCCGAGGCCCAGTTAGGTATAGTATCCTTTTTTTTTTTCTTTTCTATTTTCTTTTCCCCATTTTCAAATCCAATTCAAATCCAATTTGAATTCAAGTTTGAGTTCAACTTTGTGAATAACTTGTCCTCAGTTTGAAAGGTATAATTTATTAATATAAGTGTGAAGGATATTTATTTTATTTTATGTAATATTTTTCTTAGTTCTTCCCTTCACCCTTTTATTTTCTATTTTCTATTCCAAATTCAAATTTATACTTCTATTTTAGTTTTCAGATTTTTCAAATGTATTAATTGAAATCCAAGGGTGAACATAATCCATACTATTTTAATATTACTAACTTAAGTTTTTATTCTCCTTTTTATTTATTTCATGAGATGTATAAATGGTTTTTCTTAAAGAAAAAGAAAAATTCTTTCCCCATCATTTTCTTATTTCCCAATTTCCAAAACATTATGATATTTTGTTCAAATTCCTTCTACTAATTCCCAATCCAGAATTTGGGTGTTACACAGGGCGACAATGATACAGGTATTTCCATAAGCCGAAATGCGGCAGCACTCCAAGAAAGGCTTCGCATAAGTGAACGAAGATGGAGATTTGCAGAATTGAGTTAGGGTTCAGATGGGTCAGGTTAATGTGGTAGAAATCAAGGAGACCGCGGAAAAAGGGAGAGATGGGAAGGCCAAGGCCGCGGAGAAGAAAAGGGGCGTAAACTACAGACTCGTGGGTATCCTCTGTCGGGATAGTAGTCCCGTGGCAAATCCACCAAGAACAGAGTTCCCGCGGAGGAAGAACCCCGATGGACACGAGGTGGAGGAGTTCAGCTTTGGAAATGATGGACATGTGGTTACCTGCAAAAGGCAACTGGCTGTTGGGATCGATTGGAGGAATCACCACAGCAGACGAGCTCGCGGTCTTCCTCTTGGGCGCCATCTCGATTCTACCAGTGAGCAGAGTGGAGGCGAGCGGCAGAGAGGATTCGGAAGCGGGAATGCAAGAACTAGGGCACGGAAAGCAAAGGCGGCTAAAAAGCAGCTCTTATGGGATATTCTCGAGCCAGATACCGTTTCAAAAAGTGCCCAGTCATCACCCGGCGGTTATTTCCAAAACCAGCGTGCCACGTGGTCACCCGGCAGTTATCCCCAGAACACCGATGCGCCACCTCATCACTCGGCCACCATCCTCAAAGTGGCTCGGGCGGCCTGCCGTCACTCGGCGTTGCTTCTAAAACGCTGATTTCGTATTCAGTTGCTAAGCATTACTTCTAAAATGCCGACGTCGACCTCCAGTCACTCGGCGTTGCCTCTAAAACGCTGATTTCGTATTCAGTTGCTCGGCATTACTTCTAAAATGCCAACGTCGACCTCCAGTCACTTGGCGTTGCCTCTAAAACGCTGATTTCGTATTCAGTCGCTCGGCATTACTTCTAAAATGACGACGTCGACCTCCAGTCACTCGGCGTTACCTCTAAAACGCTGATTTCGTATTCAGTCGCTCGACATTACTTCTAAAATGACGACGTCGACCTCCAGTCATTCGGCGTTGCCTCTAAAACGCTGTTTTCATGTTCAGTTGCTTGGCATTACTTCTAAAATGCCGATGCCGACCTCCAGTCACTCGATGTTACTTCTAAAACGTTGATATCATATTCAGTCACTCGGCGTTGCCTCTAAAACGCTAATACAATGATCAGTTGCTCGGCGTTGCTTCTAAAAACGCTGACACAATCTTCAGTTACTCGACAGTTACTTCTACAAGCGCCGACACCACCTACAAAGTTACTCGGCAACCATTTCAGAAAACATCAGTTCAATGCCCGAGTATTTCACTTACTCTTTCAAAGGAATTAGACTCACAAGTAAGCAGGACAGTCATCAAAAGAGAAGCCAAACGTCATTCTTTCATTCAAAGGGAAGTTAATAAACTTACAAATCAACTCTTCGCGAGTTGATACTCCCCTACTATTACTACATTACATTACTACTACTACACTACGCTATACTACTCTACATTACTACTACATTATTCTAACTATACTATACTATACTAATATCTAAGAAGACCAGTGGCGTCTAGCCACTGGCCCTGCCCCTGCTGCCGCCGCCGCCCTTGGTGCTGCCCTTGCTGCTGCCGCCTTTGGTGCTGCCCCTGCTGCCGCCGCCGTCACCGTCCCTGCCGCCGTCGCCGCTGCCCCTGCCGCTGCCACTGCTGTCGCCGTCGCCACCGTCGTCGTCGTCGTCGTCATCGTCGTCCTTGCCCTCGCCGCCGCCGTCCGAGTCCTCCTCATCCGAGGAGTACTCTGACTCATCCGAGCCCTCGAGCCCAGAGCGCTCGACGGCCCGGATGTATGTCCAGACTTCCGCGGCTATCCCCTGGGAGTCGTCCGAGTCATCGGACGACGCCGGGGGAGAGATAGGAGCCAGAGATCCCTCGGACTCGGAGGAGAACTCCTCCTCCGAGTATTCTGAGTCACCGAAATCCTCCGATGGAGGAGTCGGTTCGCGCTTGCGCTTGTTACTCTTGCCTATGGCGGAAGCAAACGGGAGAGAAGAGAAGGAAGCAGTAAAGAACAGCGAGGAGATGTGAAAAAACCAGAAAGGCAACGACGTTATTTATAAAGGGAGAAGGCAACCGCTCACCTCCAACCGCGGTCACTGAACAGTCGCAAAGCATTCAATAAGCACTTCCACCCGTTTGAAGACACGTCAGGCGGCTGACGCCGTTTCATGCAACTCTACACCCATTGGGACTCCAGTCAACAGCGCAAAGGATATGATTACACTCGCCGTCACATCACATTACTACTCAGAAGCAGCCGGCTAAAACACTCAGCGTACCAAGACGTCCCTTGCCCACACCCATTGGGGGGGGGACGCCCAGGAATTATCAGTATATTTTTCAAAATGGTCACATCTGTGCAGGGCACGCAGTGAATGCCTCAAGACAAAAATGAGATATCAATGAGAGTTAGAGGGAAGCCAAATATAGCCAGTAGAGTGCAAAATATGGTCGACAGAAACGACTTGAAGACTAGATAGAGAACGTCCATCAAATGTCCAATCAGTCACAGAGCAAATAAATTGCACTACCTAGCAAGATATGGATGGATTGCGAACTCGGCTGCAAAAGACAAAATACATGCTGACCTCTGAAGCATAATATTGATGACATAGCGCGGATGACATCATGCCAACTTTTTTACAAGCAGAAAGGATAATCTTCAGCAAAAGGACACAAAAGGAAGACCTTCGAGTGGATTATCCTCAAAAATCCACTTGAAGGTCGGGGGCTACACCCATTGGGTGCACCTCTAGTGCACCCCATGGATGATCATTCTAAGCCGAGATAGTGCCGATTTCTAAAGCGTGGGACAAGATTAAAAAAGCCAACCCTCAACCAAAATGAATGAACACAAATGGAAATAATCTCTACTGAAGACCTTCGAGTAGATTATTTTCTAAAATCTACTCGAAGCTCGGGGGCTACACCCATCCGGTGCACCCAATGAAGTTCAGAATCCTACAAATTGGAATGCCGACCTCTAAGGCACAGGCACGAACTAGGTTTTGGTCAACGAGTGATCGGAGCAGGAGAAGACAACAGGAAGCCATCTTTCTTCAAATTACCTGCAAGCTGGACCTGGGATCTTCGGGTTGATTACCTCTAAATTAACCCAAAGATCGGGGGCTTGTGGGGGATAGATATCCCCCGGGTCCACAAAAAGAGTAAAGGACCTCACGAAAGGCCCAAGGGCCCAATAAATCGTAAGGTCATTCTTTCGTGGGCCTGGGGAGAAACAACCAGCAAAGCAGAACGACATGAGGCCGGATTGGTGCAAACCCGGACGGCCCACAGCGTCGAGCGAATGACCGCAACAGAGATCCGACTCTCCCGCGCTGGAGCCTCCATGCAACGAAGCCATGCGAGGATAAGTTGGCGAGGGTTACGTAGGGATAATCTCAAGAGGTTCACTATCTTTTAGCTACTTGTTGTTATCTTATCCTCGTGTACTGCCCCACGGTCGAGTATATAAGGCCTAGGGGGCACCCCTTCAGAACGATCGACCCTTTACTTAGCCACCCATGTCAACTCTCTGTATTCTCAATCCAGAGAGCTCTCTTGTAACCACATTCACCAAGCATACTCACCAGGACGTAGGGTGTTACGCATCTCTAAGCGGCCCGAACCTGTAAACCTTGTCCACTGTCCCTCGTGCGATCGGCACGAACCATTCTGCTACAGTTGTCGACACCGTCCTAACATATTTGGCAACTACTTTGCCTGATTTGTTAGTTAAAACATATGAAGCATCAAAAGTCTTAAATGAAACAATAGGCTCATTTGATGCAATATGAGATTTCTTTTTAGGCATTTTAACATGAGTAGAACGCCTAGAACTAGATGTCTCACACTTATACATAAAAGCATGATGAGAGCCAGAGTGAGACTTCCTAGAATGAATTCTCCAAATCTTATCCTCAGGATAACCAGCAGGATATAAAATATAGCCCTCGTTATCCTGAGGCATGGGAGCCTTGCCCTTAACAAAATTAGACAATCTCTTAGGGGCATTAAGCTTGACATTGCCTCCCTGTTGGAAGCCAATGCCATCCTTAATGCCAGGGTGTCTCCCATTATAGAGCATGCTTCTAGCAAATTTAAATTTTTCATTTTCTAGGTCATGCTCATTAATTTTAGCACTAAGTTGAGCTATGTGATCATTTTGTTGTTTAATTAAAGCTAGGTGACCATGAATAGCATCAACATTAATGTCTCTACATCTAGTACAAATAGAAACATGATCAACAATAGATGTAGTGGGTTTGCAAACATTTAATTCATCAATTTTAGCATGTAACATGGCATTTTCATTTCTAAGATTGGAAATAACATCATTGCAAATATTTAAATCCTTAGCCTTAGCAATTAATTTTTCATTCTCAATCTTAAGGCTAGAGAGTGATTCATTCAACTTGTCAATCTTAGCAATTAAACTAGCATTATCATTTTTAAGTTTGACAAAAGAATCATCACAAACATTTAATTTTTCAACCTTAGCAATCAATTTGGCATTTTCATTTCTAAGGTTGGAAATAGTGTCATGGCAAGTGCTAAGCTCACTAGTCAATTTTTCACATTTCTCTATCTCCTGAGCATAAGCATTTTTAACCTTTGTAGGAAATGGGAGACGCCTAATAGGGGGGGGTGAATTAGGTCTCCTAAAACTTTTACTAAACTAGGCCACAATTAAATCCCTAGAGCAAAACCTATGCAAATAATCAAACTAGAAACTGCAAACTAGGTTTTGTCTAAGTGTTGCTATCTCTACCGCAATGGCTAAGTTTCAATCTACACTAAATAAGTATGAATACAAGATTGAAACTTAAATGCTTAATATAAATGTGGAAACTTAAAGAGCAAAGTAGAGAAGCAAACTCTCGTGGATGACGCCGGTATTTTTACCGAGGTATCCAGAACCACGCAAGGTCCCGACTAATCCTCGTTGGTGCCCCTACGCAAAGGGAAGCCCACACGAGGGCCAAGCACCACGGTCGAGTAACTCCGTAGAGAGTCGTGGGCCTTCTCCACGCGCAAGTGGTGCTCTGCTTCTGGCTCCTCTCGGACGCTCCCCGCCGTCTCCACTATCGAGCTTCCGGCCGAAACGCCACGGGCCTCGTTCCCTTCGGTACATGGTGGCGGCCGTGACACAAACACGGTTGTCACGGTCTCGCAAGACTCTCGCCCCACTCGGTACAATTACAATGGCTCACGCAAGAGCCGAGGGGTTGTGTGGTTTGTTTAAACTCACTCAACTAACTAGGGTTCACCTAGAGCAAGCGCTAAAGCGGTCTAACTAACCTAAGCACTTCGCAAAGCACCTATGCTAATCACCGAGTGATTCTATTAAGCACTTGGGTGTTTGAGCTCTTGGAAATATGCATTATATGCCTTGGTATGTTGCTTGGGCTCCCACACCTTCAAATGGTCGGTTGGGTGGAGTATATATAGGCCCCAACTCCAAAATAGCCGTTGGAGAAAAGCTACTGTTCTCTGCGGCACACCGGACAGTCCGGTGGTGCACTGGACAGTCCGGTGGTGCCCCGGACAGCGCACTGTAGCCTGTCCGGTGCGCCTAGCCGTTGCTCTGTCAGAGCAGGTGACCGTTGGCGCCGCAGGCTTTTCACATCGGACAGTCCGGTGTTCTCACCGGACAGTCCGGTGTTCTTTTCTCCGGGTGCCGCCTGGAACTAGCCGTTGGGCTGCAATTCCCTGGTGCACCGGACAGTCCCGCGTGTGGGCACCGGACAGTCTGGTGTGCCACCGGACAGTCCGGTGCTCCACGCACAGACAGTCCGCAGGCAGCACACTTGGACTTTTCTTGGATCTTTTTAATGTCTTCTTTTGAGGTGTTGCTTTCCCCAATTCCTTAGTCCAAGTAAATCTTGCATCCTGTGAACTACAAACACAAACACTAGAAAACTTATTAGTTCACGGATTGTGTTGACCATCAAACACAAAAACTCAATTAGCCAAAAGGCCCAGGGTCCATTTTCCTTACAATCTCCCCCTTTTTGGTGATTGATGACAACACAACCAAAGCAAGCAAATAATACAAGTATTTCAATGAAAATATGCAATCTACTTGCTAGGATGCATGTTTATCCCCACAATGTGATATTATGGACTTAAGCCTCCCCCTAACTCCATAATTCACTTATTTCCTATTATTGGACCAAATAACCAAACCCACTTGAAAAGCCACTTGCAGATTAAAATTTTAATTTGGTGGTGTTTGGTGTTTGATATAGTTTTCATTGCTTTGGTCCCTAAACTTCTCCCCCTTTGGCATCAACCACCGAAAAGGAAGACATTAAAAGCATGTAGGAAGTAAATAAAAGCTTGTCCTCAAGAGATTACTCCCCCTAAAAGATTGTTCTCTTTTAGAAAGAAAATTTCTCCCCCTTTTTAGAGGCAAAGAAATGCTCCCCCTGACAGAGATCTTCTACTTTTAGGAAAAAAGCATGTGAAAATTAGAGGTACAAGACATGATTTGAAGAGACTAACTTCCCTTATGCATAGGTAACAGAATATGAGTTAACCACTTATGCATTTTTAGCAACATGGAAGTATATGATATGAAATATAGTCTAATCAAATATTGGAGAAGACATGTAAATGATACTAGATGTAGTCTCAAAAGATACCGATTGAAATTCAATGACGAGCTTGAGAGACATGTGAGATCTTGGAGATTTTGCAGTGGAAGATTGTTGTCTTTCTCCGGGGACCTTATTTTCCTTACAATGAGACTATCACATTAAATAGACTTGGAAAGGTGTTAGTCTCAAAGTATTAGATTATAGAGTAACCTCCCCTGTAGGTGTGCATACAAGTTTTGAATACTTGTAGGAGACATGCACTTTGATTTGATATCAAGAGGGGAAATTATCTATAATCCAAACTTTGGCACATATAAGTTAAATGATACAACTTGTAGAATTCAAAGTTTTCAATTGATGTATCATTTACTATTGAGTGATATAGAAGCTATGTGCCGTGCTTAAATAAACATTTTAAGCCATGTAGGTTTGCTTAAGTGTATGAATTGAAAGCAAGCAATCCTACCATGTGATTTACCTAGTATGCATAATTTTAAGCAAAAGCAAATAACAAATGTAATACTAGGCAAGAAAGGTAAACTAGATACAAGGTAAATAGATACGCATATCTAAAAACAAGAGATGTAATAAATCTAGTTACCTTAGTCATGGGTGGGAAATTTGGGTCCAAAATTTTCACTAACCCACTTGGCAATAAACTTGATCCAATATGATGTATCCCATGATATACATCCCAAATTTGCCAAGTCTCCAAATTTCCCGAAAGTGCTTCGGTCCACTCACTTCCCTTTCGGGATCCAAACCTTCTTGGTGCTTTTCATGGTTGAAATTATTTCCTTTGGCACCCAGATGCGTTTGGCCCCCTTTCCTTTGTTGGCTTGCTTGTTGGCCTTGATTGCTATTACCTTTCCATTCTTTTTCTTTTGATTAAATATGGTGTAGCAGCCTTTTGTCCACCTTTTTGATGTAGGTGTTGGAGATTTTGCTTGATGGCTTTTGCTTGAGCTTTTGCCTTTGTTTATCCCCGGTCATCGCCTTGCATTGGAAAGACTTATGGCCTTCCATATGGCATAGCCTACAAATCACAGTTTCTCCCTCCATAGGCTTGTTCACTCCCGCAGTGGTGTTATCCTGTGGAGGTCGGATTTGTTTGGCTTTGCCTTTCTTGTCATACAAAGCCTTGCCAAGGCGAGCCACTTCTTGCTTTAATTGTTCATTTTCCTTTGCAGCCTCATCCGAACATGACTCTACAATAATATTCTCAACAAAGACTTGGTCGCAGGGGTTAGAATCATCAATTAAATCAAAGCAGGAAGTAGAAGCATCTTTCTTAATAATTTCAGGTATTTCAACTAAAGATGCTGCTAGGGTGCTACCAATGTTTTCTAGCTTAGTAGTTAGCTCATTATTGTGTATGCTAAGAATTTCCATTTTCTCTAGCAAATTTTCAATAACTTCTTGGGAGCTAGCTAACTTAGCCTTAAGTTTTTCATTCTTTTTAATGAGACCATCATCGGTAGCAGTGGATGGAGCACTAGATTCTAATAGCTCAATTTTAGTTGATAGCTCAATATTTAAGTTTGCAAAAGTTTCAAATTTTTCTAGCAAACTTCTATAATCATTTTGAGAGTTAATCAACTTATTTTTCAAGGTTTTAAGTTGAGCTTTTTGTTTAGTGCAAACATCCTAGAAAAATTCTACGGCTTCCGCAAGCTCATCTACAGAGGGCTTTCCCTCACCTTCATCATCACTACTACTTTCATCACTAGAGGATGGAACGCTTTTGTTACCTCATGCCATAAGGCATTTGTGTGATGACCGTGATGAGGATCGGTGGCTGCGCGTCCTTGGAGGTTCATCTTCACTTGAAGAATCATCCCAAGTTCTAACACTTGTTAGCGGCTTGCCTTTGCTCCTCTCCTTTTTGGGTTCGGCCATATTTGGATAGTTGTCCCTGAAGTGGCCCTTCTCCCCACATGCGAAGCATCCTCTCTTCCTTTGCTTTTTCGTGTCAATGTTAAAGAGAAGATCTTCGACCTATAGGGGCACACCCATTAGATTAATCTTGCGGATCATCCCCATTACCTTTCTGACGCGTCAAATTGTTTCTTCGTCCTTGGAGGATGATGTGCATGGTTGATTATCTTCATCATCATCACTTTCTTCTTCTTCCTCTTCTTCACTCGAGGAACTTGGAGTGGGAGCCTTCTTTTTGCCCTTTCTTTCTTCACATGCAAAAGCATATGGCCTTGAGGAAGTTGGCTCCTCTCCCCGACACATTTTTCACGACATCTCAAAAGCCGCGATTTTCCAATCACAATGGTCGGGGTCATGTTGCTCAAGTCCTACATGTTGTGAAGGATGGTGATGATGCTCCCATATCTTTGTTGTGGTAGTAGGGAGATAATCTTCCTCACAATGTCCGCATCACCTAGCTTATTAATGCCAATAGAATTGAGCTCATTGATAATTAGATTCAAACGAGAATACATGTCTCTAACAAGCTCATCATCTTTCATAGCAAAAGAATTATACTCATTTAAGACTAGGCAATGTTTTTGCTCACGGACATTAGATGTGTCGTCATGGAGCTCATGCAATTTTAGCCAAATCTCATTAGTAGTTTTCAATGTAAATACTTGATTAAAAATATCCATGCTAAGAGATTCATACAAGAAGGTTTTGGCTCTAGCATTTAAATTAATTTCTTTTTCCTCACTCGTGGTGGGTTTTTCATGATTCTTGAGGGGTTTCATCCTGTCACGAGTGACTCTCCAAACACCTAGATCAACGGCCTCTAGGTAACAAGCCATTCTAGCACTATAATATGGGAAGTTAGTGCCGTCGAAGTGTGGTGGCCTATGGGTATCCATTCATTCCTCTAAAAAGCGTCGGCTCTTTTAGCGGTGAAGCTAAAGCATTTCAAATGAGCCAAACCGGGCTCTGATACCACTTGTAGGAAATGGGTGACGCCTAAGAGGGGGGTGAATTAGGACTTCTAAAACTTTTACTAAACTAGGCCACAATTAAATCCCTAGAGCAAAACCTATGCAAATAATCAAACTAGAAAGTGCAAACTAGGTTTTGTCTAAGTGTTGCTATCTCTACCGCAATGGGTAAGTTTCAATCTACACTAAATAAGTATGAATACAAGATTGAAACTTAAATGCTTAATATAAATGCGGAAACTTAAAGAGCAAAGTAGAGAAGCAAACTCTCGTGGATGACGCCGGTATTTTTACCGAGGTATTTGGAACCACGCAAGGTCCCGACTAATCCTCGTTGGTGCCCCTACGCAAAGGGAAGCCCACGCGAGGGCCAGGCACCACGGTCGAGTAACTCCATAGAGAGCCGCGGGCCTTCTCCACGCATAAGTGGTGCTCCGCTTCTAGCTCCTCTCGGACGCTCCCCGCCGTCTCCACTATCGAGCTTCCGGCCAAAACACTGCGGGCCTCGTTCCCTTCGGTACACGGTGGCGGCCGTGACACAAACGCGGTTGTCACGGTATCGCAAGACTCTCGCTCCACTTGGTACAATTACAGCGGCTCACGCAAGAGCCGAGGGGTTGTGTGGTTTGTTTAAACTCACTCAACTAACTAGGGTTCACCTAGAGCAAGCGCTAAAGCGGTCTAACTAACCTAAGAACTTCGCAAAGCACCTACACTAATCACCGAGTGATTCTATTAAGCACTTGGGTGTTTGAGCTCTTGGAAATGTGCACTATATGCCTTGGTATGTTGCTTGGGCTCCCACACCTTCAAATGGCCGGTTGGGTGAAGTATATATAGGCCCCAACTCCAAAATAGTCGTTGGAGAAAAGCGGCTGTTCTCTGCGACACACCGAACAGTCCAGTGGTGCACCGGACAGCGCACTATAGCCTGTCCGGTGCGCCTAGCCGTTGCTCTGTCAGAGCAGGTGACCGTTGGCGCCGTAGGCTTTTCACACCGGACAGTCCGGTGTTCTCACTAGATAGTCCGGTGGTCTTTTCTCCGGGTGCCACCTGGAACTAGTCATTGGGCTGCAGTTCCCTGGTGCACCGGACAGTCTGGCGTGTGGGCGCCGGACAGTCCGGTGTGCCACCGGATAGTCCGGTGCTCCACGCACAGACAGTCCGCAGGCAGCACACTTGGACTTTTCTTAGATCTTTTTAATGTCTTCTTTTGAGGGGTTGCTTTCCCCAATTCCTTAGTCCAAGTAAATCTTGCATCCTGTGAACTACAAACACAAACACTAGAAAACTTATTAGTTCACGGATTGTGTTGACCATCAAACACCAAAACTCAATTAGCCAAAAGGCCCGGGGTCCATTTTCCTTACAACCTTAACATGCCTTTTGTTTTCCTTAATAAGGAAGTCCTCTTGGCTATCCAAGAGTTCATCCTTCTCATGAATAGCACTAATCATTTCATTCAATTTTTCCTTTTGTTGCATGTTTAGGTTGGCAAAAAGCGTGAACAAATCATCCTCATCATCACTAGAGTTATCCTCATCACTAGATGTTGCATATTTAGTGGAGGCTCTAGATTTTACCTTCTTATTTTTGCCGTCCTTTGCCATGAGGCACTTGTGGCCGACGTTGGGGAAGAGGAGGCCCTTGTTGACGGCGATGTTGGCGGTGTCCTCGTCGGAGGAGAAGTCGGTGGAGCTCTCATCGGAGTCCCACTCCCGGCAAACATGGGCATCTCCGCCCTTCTTCTTGTAGTATTTCTTCTTTTCCTTCCTCTTTCCCTTCTTGTCGTTGTCCCTGTCACTATCACTAGACATAGGGCATTTAGCGACAAAATGACCGGGCTTACCACACTTGTAGCAAACTTTCTTGGAGCGGGGCTTGTAATCCTTCCCCCTCCTTTGCTTGAGGATTTGGCAAAAGCTTTTGATGATTAGCGCCATCTCCACATTGTCGAGCTTGGAGGCGTCGATGGGGAGCCTACTTGGTGTAGACTCTTCTTTCTTCTCCTCCGTCGCTTTGAATGCGACGGGTTGCACTTCGGGTGTGGAAGTGGCGCCCCGCTCGATGATTTGTTTGGAGCCTTTGATCATCAACTCAAAGCTCACAAACTTTCCTATAACCTCCTCGGGAGACATTAGCTTGTATCTAGGATCACCATGAATTAATTGAACATGTGTAGGGTTAAGAAAAACAAGTGATCTTAGAATAACCTTGACCATTTCATGGTCATCCCATTTTGTGCTCCCGAGGATGCGCACTTGGTTCACCAAGGTCTTGAGCCGGTTGTACATGGCTTGTGGCTCCTCTCCTTGGTTGAGCATGAACCGACCGAGCTCCCCCTCGATCGTTTCCATCTTGGTGATCTTGGTCACCTTGTCTTCTTCGTGCGCGGTCTTTAGTACGTCCCAAATCTCTTTAGCACTTTTCAACCCTTGCACCTTATTATACTCCTCTCGACTTAGAGAAGTGAGGAGTATAGTAGTTGCTTGGGAATTAAAGTGTTGGATTTGGGCGACTTCGTCCGCATCATAATCTTCATCCCCTACGGAAGGTACCTGTACTCCAAATTCAACAATGTCTCATATGCTTGTGTGGAGTGAGGTTAGGTGATACTTCATCATTTCACTCCACCTACTATAATCTTCACCATCAAAAACTGGTGGTTTGCCTAATGGGACGGAAAGTAAAGGAGTATGTTTAGAAATGCGAGGGTAGCATAGGGGGATCTTACTAAACTTGCGCTCATGGCGCTTAGAAGTGATGGACGGCACGTCGGAGCCGGATGTAGAAGGTGATGAAGAATCGGTCTCGTAGTAGACCACTTTCTTCATTTTCTTTTTCTTCTCGCCGCTCCGATGAGACTTGTTGTGTGAAGGGGATCCCTTCAACTTGTTGCCGAACTCTCCCGATGGAGCCTTCCCGTGGCTTGTGGCGGGCTTCTCGCCCGTCACGACCTCCTTCTTGGCGTGATCTCCCGACATCACTTCGAGCGGTTAGGCTTTAATGAAGTAACAGGCTCTGATACCAATTGAAAGTCGCCTAGAGAGGGGGTGAATAGGCGGAATCTGAAATTTATAAACTTTAAGCACAACTACAAGCCAGGGTTTGCGTTAGAAATAAAATCGAGTCCGAAAAGAGAGAGCGAAAACAAATCACAAGCAAATAACAAGAGTGACACGATGATTTGTTTTACCGAGGTTCGGTTCTTGTAAACCTACTCCCCGTTGAGGTGGTCACAAAGACCGGGTCTCTTTCAACCCTTTCCCTCTCTCAAACGGTCACCTAGATCGAGTGAGCTTTTCTCCTTATCAACGAGTCACTTAGACCCCTCACAAGGACCACCACAACTTGGTGTCTCTTGTGTGATTACAAAGGTGTTGAGAACAAGAATGGGGAAGAAGAAAAGCGATCCAAGCGACAAGAACTCAAATAAACACAAATATCTCTCTCTCACTAGTCACTAATTGTTTGGAGTGATCTTTGGAATTGGGAGAGGATTTGATCTCTTGTTTGTGTCTTGGAGTGAAGTCTAGAGCTCTTGTATTGAATGCAATGGCTGAAAACTTGGATGCCTTGAAGTGTGGTGGTTCACTACAGGAATTCACTTAATTCCCGTCGGCCAGAAACCGACGGGAATAAGCATATACCGACGGGAATTACTTAATTCCCGTCGGTTTAGGGCTTATTCCCGTCGGTTTTCAGCCGCCAGGCGTCCCTTGTCGGGGATACGTTTATCCCCGTCGGCGACCGACGGGAATTATTAATTCCCGTCGGCCATTAACTAGCCGACGGCAATTAATGCTAACTCCCGTCGGCTCACCAGGCCGACGGGAGTTATTAGTTAATTCCCGTCGGTTCACCAGGCCGACGGGAGTTATTAGTTAATTCCCGTCGGTTCCTTAGGCCGACGGGAATTAACTGGGCCGACGAGAGTTATTAGTTAATTCCCGTCGGTTCGACCATAGCCGACGGGAATTAACTGGGCCGACGAGAATTACCCTATACTGCTACAAAAACAGCACGAAATTAGGACACTATTTCTGCACACATAACATATATCACACATAACATAAATAACAGATAACAGCCACATTACAAACACATGCATTCATAATAAAATCACGCATTACAAACATAACATCCACCAACATTTCAAATATAAGTTCAACCACCACATCGAGTCAACGAGTACGACATAGTATTGAAATATAAGTAAGACATATGTTCAAGTACGACCAAGAGTCCACGAGTTAAGAAACATGTTCATGTGTTTAGAAATAACCACCACTTGGGTGGTTAGAGCTTTGACCGCTGCCGCCACCACCACCAGGAGGAGGGTACGCGAAGAGCGAGTCAACAAATCCAGTCCCTGCTGCGGGATCAGATCCACTACCACCCGCTTCGGGCGTAACCTATGCAAGTTAGCAAATATCATCACGTTAAATGCAAATATCAAAAAAGTATACAAGTATATAAATTAATGGAGAGTTATCAAACGTACCCTATCTCCAGGTGCAGGTATATGTGTCGGAGGGGTGGTGAACTGTGGTGGTGGAACTGGTGTGTTTGCAAATTGGCTCCATTGTGGTGGCGGTGGAAAATTTGATGTCATGCCCTGTTGCTGCATTAACTGTTAAACATATATGTGTTACTACCGAAGATGTTGTATTGAAATATAATAATTTAGAGTTCGGATTATGTGTACTCACTTGATACATCGCTTGGTTATGTGCATTGCAAGCCTCCATAAATTCGCGTTGTTGTCTCATCTCTTCGCGCATCCTCATAATCTCCAACTCCTGCTCGTTCGGTCGACGAGAGCATGAGCTACGGGAAGATGAACCCGTCCTCTGAGATCTCACCGACGACGAGTCAATGAATCCGTCGAAGAGTGCGTATCTATAAGTTATTCAAAAAATGTGATTATTGTATAATCAATTTAGTGTCAACCATATAATTTCATAAGTTAGAGCTTACCGTCCATGCGCTTTGCCACCACCACTTGCGTACACCACCGAGGGATCCACCGGTTCATGGCGCCAGTCGAAGTCAGGGCCATGGCGACGAACCATCTCCTCCCCATATGCCGCCTATACATCATTGACAACCTTACAAATGCAAGAGTTTATATACTTTGAACGTTTGAACTTTTGAGCCAAAACTCACCAAGCGATCCGTGGCTGTCTGGCTGCAGAGCTGGTCAGGGTTGTTCGGGTCTGGTCCTTTGTGGCCCTCCTGGTAGACCTCAATGTCACTAGGCTTTTGGCCACTCGTAGCTTCCTGTATAAACAAAAAACATTCATAAGCAATCGTATTATTTGCTGATCGACATAGATAGATCAAACTTACCATTCTTTTAGCTTTTCATATCATGTCGTCACCGCCAAACTTGTGGTTAGGATTGGTTCCTCGACATTGTCTGTGATGCGCTGACGCTTTCTGGAAGCCTTCGGAAGCCCAATATCGACACCAAGCATAGTACGCATCAGGCACGGGCGCCATCCATGGAACCATCACCTGCACACACACAATGTTACATATTATCAATCACAACAATAAATATAAAGGGTAAAACAAATTGAATACTAACCTCACGATATTGATCCTCAGTCAAATATATCTTTGATGACCCTTCCTTTTTAGTCAAGGGGCCTGCTTCTTCCGGATGCTTTTGAAAATACAGGTTTGTAGCCTGAATTCTCGCATAGTATATGGCATCCTTCACCAGCTTCTTTGCATTGTTTTGGAAGACACGTTCAGCGTGCCCCATGTAATCCTCTCCGTCAGGCAACCGATATCGAAGCTACAACATAAAGAATACAAATACAATGGTATAAGTCATAGATTTACAATATTAAGAAACATAACAAAAATAATAAAGAATTCATACCCAAAAGTCATTACGCACAAGTCCCTGTCTGTCGGTGTGGTTTCGTTCCTTTTTAAACTTGTACTCGTCCCAGGTACTGACGAGCACCTCATCCTCGGTATCACCGTTTGACACCTTCACTATACCAGGGTAGTGAAGGCGGCAAAGAGAACCTAACGTAAGGTTAACCTGAGTGTGGTGTCCCTTGCCGTCAAAGGACAGGTCCTCCCAATTCCTGCATTACACAAAAACATTAACAATACACATAATAGTTATATGAGATAAGTTAATATATTACACTCACCGATCTCCATGTGGCATGATTAAAGTCCTATCAGCCTCTCGCTCTATCGCGTGACGAGGCTTTACTGAGTGGCTTTTTCTTGAGCGACGTGTGTGTGTCGCTGAAGAGCCTCCCGAGCCATCATCCATCAGGTTGTCAGCCGGTTCGCCCTGTTGGCCCCACTGGTCCCACGCCTGTTGCTGCTCTCTCTGGTGGTCCCACTGGTCCCATGGCTGGTGATGCTGTGCGGCCTGGTCCCATGTCACGTGCTCCACCTCCTCATTGTGCTCCACCTCCTCATTGTGCTGCTCAGCCTCATTGTGCTGCTCCTCCTCAATGTGCTGCTCCTCAGTGTGCTGCTCATCCTGGTACATACAACTCAAGATTTATTTGTAAATATGTAAACAAATTTATTTGTACAAGATATGTTACCTCATCTCCATGTACCGCGCTCAACAGCTCTCGATGTCTGCTGCTGCTCGAAGAACTGCCCTGAAAAAGGCCCAGGCCCTTGAACAGCCCCTTTACTGACTTCTTTGATTTTGGCGGCATCCTGCATAAAAAATAAGAAAACAACTTTACTTGTTAAATATAAACAAATAGTCAGCTTTTGGTTTGCCTCCGTTTTCTCTAAGCACTTGGGTTGGACGATCACATATCACTGCTAAGTCCATGCGTGCCTTGTCATTGTCTTTCGTTTTATCAGGGAAATCCATGCATGTATTTATGAGGGCTTGGCAAAAGTTACTCTCTTGATGCATGACGTCGATGTTGTGCATCAAAATCAATGACTTAGCATAAGGAAGCTCCCACAAGCCACATATGTGAGTCCAGTTATGCTCCTCACCAAAACCTTGATACCTTTTACCACTCTCGTCTAGGACAAGTTTCATATGCTCTTCTGTAATTTCTATCCCACTACGTCGCTTGGGCGGTCCCTTCGTGACAATGGTGCCCTTCCTAAATTCCTTTCTCTGCCTTCTGAAGGGGTGATTGAAGGGTAGAAAACATCTATGGCAATCAAAGTAACATATCTTGCCACCAGCACTAAGACGAAAACAATCTGTATCTTTAGCACAATAAGGACACGTCAATCTACCATGCACGCTCCATCCAGAGAAAATACCATACGCCATAAAATCATGAACCGAGAACAGATATGCAACACGAAGATTGAATTTCTGCTTCTTGAAGCAGTCATAGGCTTCCACACCTTGCCATAGCTTCTTTAACTCTTCAATCAGTGGTTGAAGCATCACATTGAGGCGTACGCCAGGATGCTCAGGCCCAGGTATAACAAGACATAGGAACATAAACTCATATTTCATGCAAAGAGCAGGTGGAAGGTTGTACGGTATGGCAATGACAGGCCAACATGAATACGACGCAGCGGTCATATTGAACGGCGTGAAACCATCAGTTGCCAAGCCGATACGAACATTTCTTGCATCGCTGGCAAAATCTGGATCAAATTTGTCAAGAGCCTTCCATGCATCACCATCTGACGGGTGCACCATTAACCCATCTTGTCTGTCCATACAATCTTTATGCCACCTCATGTGCATAGCGGTCTTCCTCGAGAGAAACAAACGTTTGACTCTAGGAGTGAGAGGCATGTACCGAAGCTGTTTATGTGCAACCTTTGTCACCACCTTCTCCCCATCTTCATTTACAAGCTCCACGTACCTTGACTTCCCACATTTTAAGCATTTTTGTTCTCTGCCATGTTCCTTCCAAAAAAGCATACAGTTGTCTTGGCAAACATCAATCTTCTCATACTCCATACCAAGACCTTCAAGCAATTTTTTGGACTGGTACATGTCTTTGGGCATCTTGTGACCCGTAGGAAGAACCTCGCTAATCAAATCCACAAGCTCCTTGTAACAATTAATTGAAAATGCAAATTTTGACTTGATTGACATCAGTCGGGTCACGAATTCGAGGACGGTCACGTCAGTGTGCCCGTGAAGAGGCTCTTCTGACGCTTTGAGTAGGTCGAAGAACTTCTGAACCTCCGGTGTAGGTGAATCATGATGATCTGGTGCCAGTTCAGGCTGTAGATCCTCAAGCATCTGGTCCATCCTATCAACATCATCTTCACCGTCATCAACTTCTACTTCTGCTGCTCGTTCAGCATCTTCACCGTGGAGATACCAGACCTTATAGCCTAGCACGAAACCATGCGAGCACAGGTGTAGTGTGACCTGCCTCTTGGTGTGGCTCGTCATATTTCTACATTTATTGCATGGACACCTAATATTATCTATTTGTGACAAAGCAGCTGCATGGTCCAGAAATATTTGCGTCTTGGCAAACCATTCACTAGTGTGACACCCACCCTTCTTGAAACCTTCATACATCCAATCACGTCTATCACCCATTATTGCGGCTGTGTACGAGTAAAGAGTGTGTGTGAGACAATCACGTTTCTACACGTCACACACATATATACATACATATATACATCTATAGGTAAGTAGTAAAACTATATATATACATAAATAATTATATATACACATAAATAACATCAAATTAATCAATATCGAAACATTCATACATCCTAATATTATAAGTTAAATCTAATCAATAAATAACATCAAATTTAACAATTCAATAGTATAAGTTAAATCTACTATAAGAATACAATAAATAATTACCTAACATGAAGCCACACATGTGATATTAAATTAACTATAATCACACTCTAATCACATGTGTTATTAAATTAATACTAATCACATGAAAGTTAACTCCCGTCGGCCATAAAAAACCGACGAAAATAAACATGTACACACATAATTAACATTCACAATCCAATGCATTAACATGTACACACATAATTAACTCACGTGGGTGTCGTAGTTGGTTCGGAGATGCGGTCGGGGGCGGAGGCGGCGCTTGGACGCGGCGGCGGCGCTCGAGGAGGCAGCGACGACGCTCCGAGAGGCGGCGGCGGCGCTTGTGGGCGCGATGGGAGGCCCGGCGGCGATGTGGGCGGTGCTCCGGGGGCAGGGGTGGGCGACGGGCGGCGTTCCGGGGGAAGGCGGCGCTCCGGGGACGGGCGATGGGCGGCAGGCGGCGCTCTGGGGGCGGGCGGCGCTCCGGGGACGGGCGGTGGGCGGCGGGCGGCGCTCCGGGGGCGGCGGGCGGCGGCAATGGCAGCGGGCGGCGGTTTGGAAAGTGTGAGAGAGAGAGGAGAATGAGCCACGCGGGATGACCACCGGCCAATAAAGCAATAATCCCCGTCGGCTGGCGTCAGGGCCGACGGGAGTTAACGTAAGGCCCGTCGGCCGGCGGCTGGGCCGATGAGAGTTAACCAATTCTCGTCGGCTAGCCTCAAGGCCGACGGGAGTTAACGTAAGGCCCGTCGGCTGCTTTTTAGCTGACGGGAGTTAACGTAAGGCCCGTCGGCTTTGCTCTGGCCGACGGGAATTAAAATGGCCGATGGGAATCTTCAGTATTCCTGTAGTGGTTGGGGGTATTTATAAACCCAACCACCAAAGTAGCCGTTGGGGATGGCTGTTGTCGACGGGCGCACCGGACTGTCCGGTGCGCCACCGGACACTGTCCGGTGCGCCAACCACATCACCCAACCGTTAGGGTTCGACCGTTGGAGCTTCTGACAACTGGGCCACCGGACAGTCACTGTTCACTGTCCGGTGCTCCTTCTAGCGTCTGCTCTGACTCTGCGCGTGCAGTCCGCACTGTTCACCATTACTGTACACTTTTGCAGACGACCGTTGGCGCTGTTAGCCGTTGCTCTGCATGGCACACCGGGCAGTCCGGTGAATTATAGCGGAGAACATTTTCCAGAAACCCGAAGCTAAGGAGTTTGGAGTGATTCTCCCTGTTGCACCGGACACTGTCCGGTGCGCCAGACCAGGGCAGCCTTCGGTTGGTTTTGCTCCTTTCTTTTTGAACCCTATCTTGGACTTTTTATTGGTTTGTGTTGAACCTTTGGCACCTGTAGAACTTATAATCTAGAGCAAACTAGTTAGTCCAATTGTTTGTGTTGGGCAATTCAACCACCAAAATTATTTAGGAAAAGGTTTGACCCTATTTTCCTTTTACATAGGAATCCCCATCCAGAATGCCAGGCAGTCCGACCTGAGAACCTCCATATACTCTGCAGCGACGCCTCCCCGCTTGCCCCTTTCAGGTAAGGTAATCTCTCCCTAGTTTTCCTAATTACTTGGCCAAGGGTGTCCCATTCCACCCTTGTGGTAGCACTGTATTTCCGAGTGGTTCTCCATGTTCCAATTAACACATTAACCTTGTCATGAAAAATAAATAATCAACAGTAATAATAATGAATGATCATGTGTCAAATTTATCTCAATACCCAAAACCACATATAGCAATAGCAAGACTACCCAAAAAGTTTAGTGGTGATCAAGGCATAAGATAAAGCAAACTAGGGTGACCTATTGGGTCCTATCAAAATTAAGCCTAATCATGTCATAGTGATTATAGAGAACATTATTGGGTTAATAAAAGTGGTCAAGGGCACAACTTGCCTTCAACGAGCTCCTGCTCAGAATTATCCACCTGATGAACACCTAGGTCCTTAATAGCTTGCTCGTCTACTCGCAGCAATACAAACAAACATGATACAGGAAAAATTAACATCCACCAAACATGAGATTATACTACATAATAATATTCTATGCATCGCAACAAGATCGTAGAAACAAGCATCACTAAATTCGAAGTTGTGGTTATCGAGTTATGATTTTCTAAAGTTGTTAAGTGATTGATATAGATTAAACCAAACGAATAATTTTAATCTATGTTTTATAACAAAACAGAGTTACCAGGTGATAGACAATATTAATACAAAATTAATGCAACTGAAATGAATAAAAAAAGAATTAAAATGGATTTATTATGATTTAAACAAGTTTCTATAATTATTTTAATACAAAAACTCATTTTCTATATTTTTTATTCTATTTAACAGCACCCTGTACTGCGCATATGAATCTTCGGGAGTTCGAGGGCTAACTCATAAAATTTCTAAGACTCAGATCACACGTCCCTCAACATGCGAAGGACTGCGGGTTTGCGGGTTGATTTCTGCTTTAGTCAAGGCTTCTTTAGCAAAAGAACTGGATGAAGGGTATCGTTCAACGTGGGCTGCCCGATCAAAATCTAACGGTTTGGATTACATCCCCGCTAAGTGAACTGGAGCTCTCTGGTGGTCGTCCGATCCCCAATCCACGGGGCGCGAGCCCACCAGCCCGAGATCAATTTGATCGACGGACAAGATCGATTCCCTGCTGAATGAATACACAAGACTAATCCCAGGCGTCTATTTCATGATCTATGGACATATTGGCATCTTCAACCTCTCGACGCCCAGGCACAGCCGACCGCGCGCCATGGCGGGTTGCTCCAACGTTCACCGTCGATCCCCACAAAAATACCGGTGACCCCGAGGCCCCAACCACGCCATGCCCCGCCTCTACCGAGTTGCAAAGATGGCAGTATGATCCCTGGAATACACGCAGAGAAAGAAAAATAGAGCTCACCGGAGGCTAGCGCGCTAGGGGGGAAAACTGCTCGCCACCAGTGACCAGCGACCCGGCGTCGGAACGAACACCGCCGGTGCAGACTTTTCCTCTCTCTCTCTCCTCCCGTTCTGTTTGCACCGAGTTGAAAAAGCGAGGGCAGAGGCTCCCCTGCCTAGTCCTTTTTATTCTCCCCGAGAAGTGCACGTGACACGGAATACCGACTGCGATTCTGTTAGGGTCCGTGGGATTAGGCTGGCTCTAGCAAGGACCTCTAAAGGATCCTCTACCCTAAATATAGAGGATCAAACGGTCATCTACGCTCTTCAGCAGCGTCCTCTAAATGGTCCTCTAAATTTAGAGGACGCTGTTGGATTCTCTATATATAGAGTTTCTCTAAACGATAATCTATTCATTTGAATACTTTAAATAACCGGTTTAGCAAAACTAAAATATATATAATTCATTTGAGAGTATGACAAATACGTATGTACAAAAAATAAAAATAAAAATGTCTCTAATATAGGTATTTGAGTATAGAGGACGTGATTTAGAGGATGTTGTTGGAGAGGAAGGAGATATAGAGCATAAAATCTTTTAGAGAAAACTGTAAAGGACGGATATAGAGAATGAATATAGAGGACGTGGCTAGAGACGGCCTTAATGGGAAAGAGGAGACTCTAACTTGTGGGTCTCACTGTTCAGCGATACACTGTACATCGGCTGCCGTATGCGTAGGGAGATATTGAGGAGAAAAAGAGAAAAGAAACTCGCAACACGTGGGCCGAGTGGGCGCAAAGGGGAGAGGTGCTGGTGGATTCAAATGGCCCTACGATATGTCTCCAACAGGCGGCCCAAGCTCTCTCTTTCTCTTTTTCTTTTTATTGTTTTCTATTTTCTTCTATTTTCTGGTTTTATTCTCTTTCTATTTTTAAATCTCAAATTTAAATTCAGATTTTATTGTGAATTTTTGTACCTAGATTTAAGTGTACAATTAAAAAATACCAGTATAAAATAATATCTTTATTTATATTTTTCTTTACTTTGCATGTAGTCTTCCTTTTCTATTTCATCTCCAAATTCTAGGTTTCAAATTAGGTTAAACCCCCTTCTCATTATTAATGTATTTTTATTATTATTATTTTTATCATTAAATGCACAAACAATTAAACTCAAACATGATGCACCATTTTATTTATTTAGTATAATTGTTGGTAGTCAAGGTTACCCCATGTTTTGAATATGTAAAAATGAGAAATACAACACAAGTGGTCAAATAAACCTTTTTATATTTCCCAATTCTTGTACATCATATTCCTCCCACTATTTGGGTATTACAAATATCAAAGTGAACATATAGTTCACATATCACATATTAAACTGCTAAGAACAAACATTACATTTTATCGTAGTCAAAATTGAAAAAAAGTATAAGTTGAAAAGAAGTCTGGTCCCTTTTTATAACTCCACATTTAAGATATTAAACTTATAAGAACAAAATATTATACTTTATTTTAGTCAAAAGGTATAAAAAGGTAAATTGAAAATAAACTTGATCCCTTTTATAGTTAGCTCGATCGTTCGTTCTACTTCAGCTAGCGAGGTGGTATTATGTGAAAGCGTTGCGGCTACGTGTGGATTCCTGTTGTGTTGGGTTTGAGTGGTTTTTTATAGCTCATCTATAGTGTAACAACCCATCTGTGATGTAAAGTACCATTTAAAGGAGCGGAAAAGAGGAATAGATCTACACGTTTCACTTGATGCACGACTCATGGAACCGGTTCTTTAAAAGAGTGGAGATAGAAATATCAGGCTACCAAAATAGCTCTACAAACAATATCTACGTCCGGTCACTAGCATAAGCCTTATTAACACCCACAAAAATATCAGGCTACCAAAATAGTTCTACAAACAATATCTATCAGGCTCATTAGGAAGCAAAATTTCTACGGTTACGTCCGATCACTAGTGTAAGCCGGACCCACACATCAATCATCTATCTACAATTCTCAACTATATTAAAGTATCCATTTTTCTGGTTTCACGGTTTCAACCGTCGTCGCATCCCTTATAATTAAATTAAAAAATACTAAAACTATGTATAAAGAGAAATTTAAACCATGATTGTTGATTTTAAACCTACATCCACACTTACATAGCCAACACAACATATACAACTTTATGTTATATTCTATAATTAAGAATAAATAACAACCGTAACAGTGTACGGCAGACACTTGTGGTGTCATTTGGCTTAGTGACGTCTTCGTTTCTCTATTTCGTCTTTTTTTAAAAAAAATGGACATAAACCATTTAACTCAATAGACCATAAGTGGCGGATCCACGACCACCCAGCCCCCACTGCGCCAGCAGCCTACAAGTAGGAGGGAGTAAGGGAGAGGAAGAAAGGAGGAAGGGAGAAAGAAGAAGGGAGAGGAAGGAAGAAGAGAGGAATGAATAAGAAAGTGAAGAGAAAAAAGATGAAGAATATGAGGAAAAAAAGATAGTTAGCTTCTAGCATCTCTTGATATAGATCCTGGATGCGCTACTGTAGACCATGAATTTGTTCATAAGCTACTCTCGCGAAGAAAGCACCCTAAGGGCCTGTTTGTTTTACCTTATAGATTATATAATCTAGATTATAATCTAAATTATATAATCCAGATTATAATCTTGATATATTATAATCTATATGTAGTAGTTTGGTAGTTTAGATTATACAAATGTAGACTATTCACAAAGACAACAATACTTTATTGTTTATTTGAGGTGAGAAAAGAAGGATGTCATATATTGTAATTTCTATTTACATAGCTGAAAGTCGCCTAGAGGGGGGTGAATAGACGGAATCTGAAATTTACAACTTAAAACACAATCTACAAGCCGGGGTTAGTGTTAGAATTAAATCTGAGTCCGACAGAGAGGGGGAAAACAAATCAAAAGCAAATGAAGCGGATGACACGGTGATTTGTTTTACCGAGGTTCGGTTCTTGAGAACCTAGTCCCTGTTGAGGTAGTCACAAAGACCAGGTCTCTTTCAACCCTTTCCCTCTCTCAAGCGGTCACATAGACTGAGTGAGCTTTCTTCCTTGATTTTCCCAGGTCACTTAGACCCCGCAAGGACCACCACACAATTGGTGTCTCTTGCTTCGCTTACAAGGCTTTGAGAATAAGAATGAGAGAAAGATGAAAGCCAACCAAGCAACAAGAGCAACAAAGAAACACAAGAACGGTCCTCTCACAAGTCCTAAATCACTAGAGTTGAATCGGGGACTTTGATTGGATCGGTGGCTTTGATTTGTGTCTTGGAGTGTTGCACTTTACTCTTGTATTGAATGAGGAGTGCTGAATGCTTGGATGGTTGGAGTGGTGGTGGTTGAGGGGTATTTATAGCCCTCACCCACCAAAACAACCGTTGGGGTAGGCTGCTGTCGATGGGCGCACCGGACGCTGTCCAGTGCGCCAGCCACGTCACCCAACCGTTAGGGTTCTAGAGCAGACGACCGTTGGAGCTTTGTCTTCACGCGGCACCAGACAGTCTGGTGCCACACCGGACAAGCACTGTTCACTATCTGGTGCCCCTCTGACTTCTGCGGTCTGACTCTGCGCGCACTGTTCACCACTGTTCACGGAGTCAACGGCTTTTGAAGTCGACCGTTGCGCCAAAGAGTCGTTGCTCCGCTGGTGCACCGGACAGTCCGGTGAATTATAGCGGAGCGGCGCTGGAAAAACCCAAGAGTGGTGAGTTTGGACTTGTACGGTCCTAGTGCACCGGACAGGCGGACACTGTCCGGTGGCACACCGGACAGTCCGGTGCGCCAGACCAGGGCACTCTCAAGGTTCTTGCTCCTTTGAATTTGAACCCTATCTTTAATCTTCTATTGGTTTGTGTTGAACCTTTATACACCTGTAGAACATATAATCTAGAGCAAACTAGTTAGTCCATTATTTGTGTTGGGCAATCAACCACCAAAATTAATTATGGAAAAGGTTTGACCCTATTTCCCTTCCAATCTCCCCCTTTTTGGTGATTGATGCCAACACAAACCAAAGCAAATATATAAGTGCAGAAATGAACTAGTTTGCATAATGCAAGTGCATAGGTTACTTGGAGTTAAACCAATTTATATTTTCACTAGATATGCATGGTTGCTTTCTTTTATTTAAAATTTTAGACCATGTTTGCACCACTTGTTTTATTTTTGCAAATTCATCCCTTTCAAAGTCTTTTTGTAAATAGTCAAAGGCATATGAGTAAGATTATAAGAAGCGTTTTCAAGATTTGAGATTTTCTCCCCCTGTTTCAAATGCTTTTCCTTTGACTAAACAAAACTCCCCCTGAATGAAATTCTCCTCTTAGTGTTCAAGAAGGTCTTACCAATTTTTGTAAATACCAAATTGAATAAGATCAAAGTGTTCAAGAGGAAATTGAATAAGATCAAATACATTTCGATACCAATTTGAAAAATTCTTGAAAATTTTGAAATTGGTGGTGGTGCGGTCCTTTTGCTTTGGGCTAAATACTTTCTCCCCCTTTGGCATTAATCGCCAAAAATGGAGACTTTGAGAGCCCTTAATATTTTCTCCCCCTTTGGTAAACAATATAAGAGTGAAAGATTATACCAAATTGGAGAGGTGGTGGAATATCGGTAAAGGGTAAGTAATACCGATGGAGTAGAGTGGAAGCGTTGTCTTTGCCGAATACTCCTGTCGGCGTTTCGAGACCGGGGGGTCCCTAAGCCGACGAGTGAGTGTGCCGCGTGCCCCAGCCCAGATGGGTCGAGCGTGTGGGCGAGCGCGAAGGGGGGAAAAGCGAGGTGGCCGGAGACGAGTCGTGAGAGAGGTGGGAATCCCGCGGCCTTCGTGTTCGACCCGCGCCCAGGTCGGGTGCGCTTGCAGTAGGGGGTTACAAGCGTCCACGCGGGTGAGGGAAGCGAGTGGCCCCAAGAGAGCGCCTGCCCCGTCCTCGTCCCCGCGCGGCCAACCTTCTCTAAGAAGGCCCTGGTCCTTCCTTTTATAGGCGTAAGGAGAGGATCCAAGTGTACAATGGGGGTGTAGCAAGGTGCTATGTGTCTAGCGGGGGTGAGCTAGCGCCCTAAGTACATGCCAATGTGGCAGCCGGAGAGATCTTGGCACCCAGCTGGTGTGGTGTCGTGGCTGTCGGAGGAGCAACGGAGCCTGGCGGAGGGACAGCTGTCGGAGCGGTTGGGCCCTTGCTGACGTCCCCCTGCTTCCGTAAGGGAGCTGAGAGCCGCCGTCGTCATGGGTCTAGCGGGGCGCCATCATTGCCTATCTGGCGGAGCTAGCCAGATGGGACGCCGGTCTTGTTCCCTGCGGCCCGAGTCGGCTCGGGGTAGGGTGATGATGGCGCTTCCTGTTGACGTGGCGGACTTGTGTCCTAGGTCGGGCGACGTGGAGGCTCCTCCGAAGCCGAGGTCGAGTCTGTCCTGCATGGCCGAGGCCGAGCCCGAGCTCCTGGGTCGGGCGAGGCGGAGGTCGTTCGGCAGAGGCCAGGGCGGAGTCCGACCCCTGGGGTCGGGCGAAGCGGAGTTCGTCGTCTTCTGGGGCCTAGCCCGAGTCCGAGCCCTGGGTCGGGTGGAGCGGAGTTCGCCGTCTTCCGGGGCCTTAGCCCGAGTCCGAGCCCTAGGTCGAGCGGAGCGGAGTTCGCCGTCTTCCGGGGCCTTAGCCCGAGTCCGAGCCCTGGGTCGGGCGGAGCGGAGTTCGCCGTCTTCCGGGGCCTTAGCCCGAGTCCGAGCCCTGGGTCGGGCGGAGCGGAGTTCGCCGTCTTCCGGGGCCTTAGCCCGAGTCCGAGCCCTGGATCGGGCGGAGCGGAGTTCGCCGTCTTCTGGGGCCTTAGCCCGAGTCCGAGCCCTGGGTCGGGCGGAGCTTCCTATGGCGCCTTTGGCAAGGCCTGACTGCCTGTCAGTCCCACTCTGTCAAGTGGCACTGCAGTCGGAATGGCGCAGGCAGCGCTGTCCTTCTGTCAGACCGGTCAGTGGAGCGGCGAAGTGACGGCGGTCACTTTGGCTCTGCCGGGGGGCGCGCGTCAGGATAAAGGTGTCAGGCTACCTTTGCGTTAAATGCCCCTGCGACTCGGTCGGTCGGCGCGGCGATTTAGTCAGGGTTGCTTCTTAGCGAAGGCAAGGCCTCGGGCGAGCCAGAGATGTGTCTGTCGTTAAAAAGGGGGCCTCGGGCGAGACGAAAACATCTCGGGGTCGGCTGCCCTTGCCCGAGGCTAGGCTCGGGCGAGGCGTGATCGAGTCGCTCGTATGGACTGATCCCTGACTTAATCGCACCCATCAGGCCTCTGCAGCTTTATGCTGATGAGGGTTACCAGCTGAGAATTAGGCGTCTTGAGGGTACCCCTAATTATGGTCCCCGACAGTAGCCCCCGAGCCTCGAAGGGAGTGTTAGCACTCGCTTGGAGGCTTTCGTCGCACTTTTTTGCAAGGGGACCAGCCTTTCTCGGTTGCATTTTGTTCCGGTGGGTGCGCGCGAGCGCACCCGCGGGGTGTAGCCCCCGAGGCCTCGGAGGAGTGGTTTCACTCCTTCGAGGTCTTAATGCCTTGCGTAATGCTTCGGCTGGTCTGGTGGTTCCCTCATGCGAACTGGCCGTAGCCCGGGTGCACGGTCGGGGCCCAAGTTCTCGGGCTGGTATGTTGATGCTGTCAACGGTTTGGCCGGAGCCGGGTTTGCGAGAGCAGCCCCCGAGCCTCCGCACAGGGCGAGAGGGCGATCAGGGACAGACTCGGCTTTTTTACATACGCCCCTACTTCGCCTTTCCGCAAGGAGGAGGGGGGAGAGCGCCATGTTACCCTCGATGGGCACCGAACATGGTGTCTCCGGTGAGCTGCAAGCGGGTAATCCGAGTGGACGTCCGTGCCCCGTTCGTTGGGGGTTGGCTAGGGGCTTAGAGGCACGCCCAAAAGTACCTGCGGGTGATCTGCCGGACCCGGTCCCCTGGCGACGGGGTCCGAGGGCTCGATGCCTCCCTCCGATGGGATTCCGTTACAAAATCGCTCCCGCTGGTCTCGGAAATGTCCTAGGGTACCTCGGGAGCGCAGCCCGAGCCTTGGTTATGTATCGAACGTACCCCTGGTCATCCCTCGCTCGGTGTCTGAGGCGACTGTGAACCCTTTGGGGGCCACCCTTCGAACCCCTGATCAGTAATGGGCGCGGAGCCCGAGTAGCCTGAGGCGGCCGTGGAACCCTTCGGGGGGCCGGCCTTCGAACCTCTGACTGGTAGTGGGTGTAGGGCCCACGCGATCTAAGGCGGCTGTTGAACCCTCCGGGGGGCCAGCCTTCGAACCCCTGATCAGTAAGGAGGCTCGGAGCCTAGTTCCTTCACGAGGAAGGATCCCTTTCGGGGTATCCCCCTTTCCCGGTCCCTGTCGCAAGAGATAGAGAAAGAGGAAAAAAGGAAAAGGGATACGAAACCGAACGACGCGGCATACCTTTCTTGGCGCGGTTGTTTCGGCGAAGGCGAAGCGTCGCCCGCTGCTCCTGCCAGAAGCGCCGCCTGTCCAACCGCGGAGTTGATGCGATGGGGTGAGTAGTTGGTGGGGCTGCCGTTGCGCGTGCGCGAGCCGTTCGAGGAACGGACCACGGGCGCGTTGTCTTCACGCCGTGAGAGGGGGTTCTCGTGCTGCCCCCGGATGGGACGTGAGCTTGGCTGACGACGTGTCCGCTGCTCCCGCGCGCCTGCCACCGTCATTACTGCCGGCTCACCTTTGGCCGCGTTGGCCGCCGTGCCAGGCCGGCGCCGCTGGGTCGCGCGCTGGTTCGCCTCGAGTCACGGTATTGGTTCCGCAATCGAGGAAGCGCGATGGTGGCACAGGCGGTACAGTCGCTTGCATGCAGCATCCGGCGCGCCGGTCGCGCGACGCGTGGGCCTGGGCCTCCGTGCTGGCGTGTCGGGAGTCAGAGAGGCGCGTCCACTTGGCGCGATTGCATGCCGCCTGCATGGCTGCCCGCCCCTTTTGCCCGTTGGTCTGGGCAAAAGTGGAGGGTCACTTGTAACCGCTGGGCGGTTGCGTGCACCACGCGCGTCGGTTTGGCTTCTTCTGCTCGGAGCCGGTCTGCATGACATGCGGGACCCAGCCCCCGCGCCACAGGGGAGGGCTTTGGAGCATGTTGGAGAAGACTCAGTCCGTGACGGTTGGGGGCGCAAGCAGGGAGAGTCGCCTTTAAAAGGAGGGCGGCCCCTTCCGTAAGGCGACCATGTCTTCTTCCTCCCTGATGCACCGTGTCTTTCCACCTTCCAAGCCCCCGGATGGGGGAAACCGCCGTCTTTTCGCCCCATCGTTGGAGGAACGCAACTCCGTGGGAGTTGGTACCTTTCAGCCGTCGTTCGACTTCAAGGATTTTCATCATACAGCCCGGCTGCACCCCTCCACTGGCGGTCACCCAAGATGGTGACCTCCGGCTTGATGGTGGGGTAAAGCGAGCCGGGCTGCGGCCTCTGCCCCTCCCTCAGCCTCAAGGATTTTCATCACCAGGGCTGGGGAGGGGAGTGTGCCGAGTTGAGGTCGGCCCCCGCGTGGGCGGCGGCCCGCTCCTTTACTCAGTGATCAGAGGGAGGAGCGGTCGTCGTCCGTGGCGCTGGCATCTGCAGCGTGCCTGGCCTTCGGACGCGAGTGGCTTCGGAGCCGCTCGCGGCGCCGGCGTCTGCCGCGGCAGCTGGAAGAGGTTCTTCCGCCGGCGTGATAGCCAGGGCTGGCCACGGACTGACCTCCAACTCTACGGCCTTCTGCCCGTCCTTGCCTCTCGAGTTCGGGCATGGGCGGGGGCCTCCCAGCAGCAGCATCCGCCCTGAGGTCATCACTGCTGCTGTTCGGCCCCCCGGGACAGAAGTCTTCATCGCCGCCGCTGTCGGGGCGGGCGATGACATGCCGTTCGTCGGTCTTCTGTTGCTCCGCAGGCCCACCCCTATCGGGTGGGGTTGTTCGTACCTGCGGAGGGGGAACCGGAGTTCCGTTTGTAATGGCACTTCGAATGCCAGTGTTTTTGTTCATTACGGCGTTCGGGGCCTGAACATGTATGTAACTTCGGCACGGAGCCGTGTTTTTTTCCTCATTCTTGAGCACTAAGACTCGTCTGTTGACTATCTGAACCGCTTCACCAAGCATGAGTCGCCCCGTGTCAAGGTGACGAGTGAGGTATCCGTATCCTGGAGGCGTAGGAGTCCCTCGGCTCGGTTGGCCCTGCTGTCCGAGGCTCCTCTAGCTTAGTTAAAGAGACCCCTCGGCCGCTCTTCGACGAGCCGAGGCCAGGGGTAGCGGTATCAGTATGAACAGAGGCGGAGTTGGCTCAAAAATGAAACCTGGTTGGCCGGAGCCTAGCCGGGTTGTCCGTTGGCAGGATCGACGTCGGAGTTGATCAGCCGAGGCTTCGGACCGGGCTGGCGCCCTCGGAAGATGGTTGGCCGAGGCCCCAGGGGTGACCGGCTGAGCCGCCTGCTCGGGCCAGATTCCCGGAGAAGTCCCTGGCAGCGATTGCCCGGGCGTGGTGATGACGTCGTCCTTCGGAGCGGAGACCCTCGGACCACGTCGCCGTCCGAGGCTAGGTCGGACCTCGCCGAAGGTGCCGTCGATGCCGAGGGTGTTGCTGCCCTATTCCAGCGTCAAGACCCGAGCCTGCAGGATCAGATTGTCTTGTAGCGTGTGCCTCGTGCGGCCGTCGAGGCCAGAACACACACCCTCGCTGGGTTGTAAAGCTGCGTCTCTTTTCCTCTTGTTTCGAGTATCTGGACTTTTTGTCGGTAATAGGGATGTTTGTGCGAGCGAGAGTTGCTTCTCGTGGAAGGTGATGAGTGAGGTATCCGTATCCCGGAGGCGTGGGAGTCCCTCGGCTCGGTCGGCCTTGCCGCTTACGCGTACTTTCACCCGTCCATGAGGCCCTGTCACCGACTCGGTCGAGAAGGCTCGAAGGATCGCTTCGGCAGAAGGGCTTCCGAGCGTAAAGACTTGTTCGATCCGCGGAGTCACTTTATCCGAACGCGAGTTACTTATCGCAGAAGGTGATGAGTGAGGTATCCGTATCCCGGAGGCGTAGGAGTCCCTCGGCTCGGTCAGCCTTGGCTGCTTACGTGTACTCCGTCGTTTCCAGGACCCACTTTTCGAAGTAGTCAGAAAGCACGAAAGATATTCTGGTAGAAGAGATTTTTTTTTCGAGGAAAATTTTGACGCAGAGGGTGTTTCCCCCCCTTTTAGCCCCCGAGGGAGGGTCGGGCTTTGCTGAGGCGAGGCCGACCCTTCCTTGTTGACTAAACTTTGCATGGGTGCGAGGTATATGAACAACTTGGAAACATCTTAAGGGTAGAAGCGACGTAGCTGTTGGATGTTCCAAGCGTTGCCGTAGACCTCGCCTTGACTGTTGGCCAGCTTGTACGTTCCGGGCTTCAGAACTTTGGCGATGACGAATGGCCCCTCCCAGGGGGGCATGAGCTTGTGCCTCCCTCGGGCGTCTTGCCATAGTCGAAGCACCAGGTCACCCACCTAGAGGTCTCGGGGTCGAACCCCTCGGGCGTGGTAGCGTCGCAGGGACTGCTGATACCGCGCCGAGTGTAGTAAGGCCCTGTCCCGAGCCTCTTCCAGCTAGTCCAGCGAGTCTTCTCGGCTAGCTTGGTTGCTTTCATCGTCGTAGGCCCTCGTCCTCGGGGAGCTGTATTCCAGGTCAGTGGGCAAGACGGCCTCGGCCCCGTAGACCAGGAAGAACGGCGTGAAACCCGTGGCTCGGCTCGGCGTTGTCCTCAGGCTCCAGACCACCGAGGGGAGTTCCTTCATCCATTGCTTGCCGAACTTGTTGAGGTCGTTGTAAATCCGAGGCTTGAGCCCTTGTAGAATCATGCCGTTGGCACGCTCTACTTGCCCATTCGACATGGGATGGGCTACGGCCGCCCAGTCCACCCGGATGTGGTGATCCTCGCAAAAATCCAAGAATTTTCTACCGGTGAACTGGGTGCCGTTGTCGGTGATGATGGAGTTTGGGACCCCAAAGCGATGGATGATGTTGGTGAAGAACGCCACCGCCTGCTCGGACCTGATGCTGTTCAGGGGTCGGACCTCGATCCACTTGGAGAATTTGTCGACGGCGACCAGCAGGTGCGTGTAGCCCCCGGGCGCCTTCTGCAGAGGGCCGACGAGGTCCAGACCCCACACAGCGAAGGGCCAGGTGATGGGTATCGTCTGCAGAGCCTGAGCGGGCAGGTGGGTCTGCTTCGCATAGAATTGACACCCCTCGCAGGTGCGGACGATTCGAGTGGCATCAGCCACCGCCGTCGGCCAGTAGAAGCCTTGCCGGAAAGCGTTCCCGACGAGGGCTCGGGGCGTTGCATGATGGCCGCAAGCCCCCGAGTGTATCTCTTGCAGGAGTTCCTGACCTTCGGCGATGGAGATGCATCGCTGGAGGATGCCCGAGGGGCTGCGGTGGTAAAGCTCCTTCTCATCGCCCAGCAGGACGAACGACTTGGCGCGTCGCGCTACCCGCCGAGCCTCGGCTTGGTCGAGGGGTAGCTCTCCTTGGCGGAGATAGTGCAGGTACGGGGTCTACCAATCTCGATCAGGCGTGACCTCGCTCCGCTCCTCCTCGATGCGCAGCGCCTCGCCCTCGGGAGCCGAGGGTACCTCGGGCTGAACCGAGGACGCCTCGGGATGGGCCGAGGGTACCTCGGACTCGGGCGTGTCGTCGATCTTGACGGAGGGTTGGTGCAGATCCCGGGAGAAGACGTCTAGGGGAACCGTCGTTCGCCCCGAGGCTATCTTTGCCAGCTCGTCTGCAGTCTCGTTGTAGCGCCGGGCGATGTGGTTAAGCTCGAGCCCGTAGAACTTGTCTTCCAGGCGCCGAACCTCATCGTAGTAGGCCTCCATCTTCGGGTCGCGGCAGTGGGAGTTCTTCATGACTTGGTCGATGACGAGCTGCGAGTCGCCGCGAGCGTCGAGGCGTCAGACCCCTAGCTCGATGGCGATTCGCAATCCGTTGATCAGAGCTTCGTACTCAGCCACATTGTTGGACGCCGGGAAATGGAGACGCAGCACGTAGCGTAGGTGTTTCCCGAGGGGTGAGATGAAGAGCAGGCCCGCGCCGGCTCCCGTCTTCATCAGCGACCCGTCGAAAAACATGGTCCAGAGCTCTGGTTGGATCGGAGCCGTCGGCAGCTGGGTGTCGACCCATTCGGCTACGAAGTCCGCCAGTACCTGGGACTTGATGGCCTTCCGAGGGGCGAACGAGATTGTCTCGCCCATCATTTCCACCGCCCACTTTGCGATCCTGCCCGAGGCCTCTCGGCACTGGATGATCTCCCCCAGGGGGAAGGATGACACCACAGTTACCGGATGAGACTCGAAGTAATGTCGCAACTTTCGCCTCGTCAGGATTACTGCACACAGTAGCTTCTGAACTTGCGGGTAGCGGACCTTGGTTTCGGATAGCACCTCGCTGACGAAGTAAACTGGCCTCTGAACGGGCAATGCATGCCCCTCTTCTTGCCTTTCGACCACAATCGCGGCGCTAACCACCTGAGTGGTCGCGGCGATGTAGACCAAGAGGGCTTCTCCATCAGCTGGGGGTACCAAGATAGGCGCCTTGGTGAGGAGCGCCTTCAGGTTCCCGAGAGCTTCCTCGGCCTCGGGGGTCCAAGTGAAGCACTCGGCCTTCCTTAAGAGGCGGTACAGAGGCAGGCCTCTTTCGCCGAGGCGTGAGATGAAACGGCTCAAGGCCGCGAGACATCCCATGACCCTCTGTACGCCTTTTAAGTCCTTGATGGGCCCCATGCTGGTGATGGCTGCGATTTTCTCCGGGTTGGCTTCGATGCCCCGCTCGGAGACGATGAACCCCAGGAGCATGCCTCGGGGCACCCCGAAGACACACTTCTCGGGATTGAGCTTGACGTCCTTTGCCTTGAGACACCAGAATGTCACTTCAAGGTCGGAGAGGAGGTCAGAGACTTTCCTTGTCTTGACTACGATGTCATCGACGTAGGCCTCGACCGTGCGACCGATGTGTTCGCCGAACACATGGTTCATGCACCGCTGGTACGTCGTACCCGCGTTCCTCAAACCGAACGGCATGGTGACATAGCAGTACATGCCGAAGGGCGTGATGAAAGAAGTCACGAGCTGGTCGGACTCTTTCATCTTGATTTGATGATACCCTGAGTAGGCATCGAGGAAAGACAGGGTTTCGCACCCAGCAGTGGAATCCACGATTTGATCGATGCGAGGTAGAGGGTAGGGAACCTTCGGACATGCTTTGTTGAGACCAGTGTAGTCTACACACATCCGCCATTTCCCCCCTTTCTTTCTCACAAGCACAGGGTTGGCAAGCCATTCGGGATGGAATACCTCTTTGATGAACCCTGCTGCCATCAGCTTGTGGATCTCCTCACCTATCACTCTGCGCTTCTCCTCGTCGAACCGGCGCAGAGGCTGCCTGACCGGTCGGGCTCCGGCCCGAATATCCAGCGAGTGCTCGGCGACATCCCTCGGTATGCCGGGCATGTCCGAGGGACTCCACGCAAAGACGTCGGCGTTTGCGCGGAGAAAGTCGACGAGCACTGCTTCCTATTTGGGGTCGAGCCCGGAACCGATCCGGACCTGCTTGGAGGTGTCGCCACTGGGGTCGAGAGGGACGGCCTTAACCGTCTCCGCTGGCTCGAAATTGCCGGCGTGTCGCTTCACGTCTGGCACCTCTCTGGAGAGGTTCTCCAGGTCGGCGATGAGGGCCTCGGACTCGGCGAGGGCCTCGGCGTACTCCACGCACTCCACGTCGCATTCGAACGCGTGTTTGTACGTGGGGCCGACGGTGATGACCCCGTTGGGGCCCGGCATCTTGAGCTTCAGGTAGGTGTAGTTGGGGACGGCCATGAACTTCGCGTAGCATGGCCTCCCCAATACCGCGTGGTAGGTTCCTCGGAACCTGACCACCTCGAACGTCAGAATCTCCCTTCGGAAGCTGGAGGGCGTTCCGAAGCAGACAGGAAGGTCGAGCTGTCCGAGGGGCTGGACGCGCTTCCTAGGAATGATCCCGTGGAAGGGCGCAGCTCCTGCTCGGACGGAGGACAGATCGACACGCAGGAGCCTGAGGGTCTCGGCGTAGATGATGTTGAGGCAGCTGCCCCCATCCATCAGGACCTTGGTGAGCCTGACGTCGCCGATGATGGGATCGACGACGAGCGGGTATTTCCCCGGGCTCGGCACGTGGTCGGGGTGGTCAGCTCGGTCGAAGGTGATGGGCTTGTCGGACCAGTCTAGGTAGACTGGCGCCGCCACCTTCACCGAGCAGACCTCCCGACGCTCTCGCTTGCGATGCCGAGCCGAGGCATTCGCCGCATGCCCTCCGTAGATCATGAAGCAGTCGCGGACCTCGGGGAACTCTCCTGCTTGGTGATCTTCCTTTTTGTCGTCGTCGCGGGCCCTGCCACCCTCTGCGGGTGGCCCGGCCCTGTGGAAGTGGCGCCGAAGCATGACGCACTCCTCGAGGGTGTGCTTGACGGGCCCCTAATGGTAAGGGCACGTCTCCTTGAGCATCTTGTCGAAGAGGTTAGCACCTCCGGGGGGCTTCCGAGGGTTCTTGTACTCGGCGGCGGTGACAAGGTCTGCGTCGGCGGCGTCGCGTTTCGCTTGCGACTTCTTCTTGCCTTTCTTCTTGGCGCCGCGCGGAGTAGACGCCTCGGGAGCCTCTTCCATCGGGCGGCCCTGGGGGTGCTTGTCCTTTCGGAAGATGGCCTCGACCGCCTCCTGGCCAGAGGCGAACTTGGTGGCGATGTCCATCAGCTCGCTCGCCCTGGTGGGGGTCTTGCGACCCAACTTGTTCACCAGGTCGCGGCAGGTGGTGCCGGCAAGGAACGCGCCGATGACATCTGAGTCGGTGATGTTGGGCAGCTCGGTGCGCTGCTTCGAGAATCACCGGATGTAGTCCCGAAGAGACTTTCCCGGCTGTTGCCGACAGCTTCGGAGGTCCCAGGAATTCCCGGGGCGCACGTACGTGCCCTGGAAGTTGCCGGCGAAGGCTTGGACCAAATCCTCCCAGTTGGAGATCTGCCCCGGAGGCAGGTGCTCCATCCAGGCGCGAGCAGTGTCGGAGAGGAACAGGGGGAGGTTGCGGATGATGAGGTTGTCGTCGTCCGTTCCACCCAGTTGGCAGGCCAGGCGGTAGTCTGCGAGCCACAATTCCGGTCTCGCTTCCCCCGAGTACTTGGTGATAGTAGTTGGGGGTCGGAAACGGGCCGGAAACGGCGCCCGCCGGATGGCCCGGCTGAAGGCCTGCGGACCGGGTGGTTCGGGCGAGGGACTCCGATCCTCCCCACTGTCGTAGCGTCCGCCACGCCTGGGGTGGTAGCCTCGGCGCACCCTTTCGTCGAGGCAGGCCCGACGGTCGCGACGATGGTGCTCGTTGCCGAGGTGGCCCGGGGCCGCAGGCGCGGTGTTGCGCGTGCGCCCGGTGTAGACCGAGGCTTCCCGCATGAATCGGGAAGTCGCGGCATGAGGTTCCGAGGGGTACCCCTGCCTTCGGGAGGTAGAGCTCTCGGCCCGCCGGGCCGCGGCGCCTTCCAGGAGATTCTTGAGCTCTCCCTGGATTCGCCGACCCTCGGTGGTTGATGGCTCCGGCATCGCGCGGAGGAGCATCGCTGCGGCTGCCAGGTTCTGACCGACCCCGCTGGATGCGGGTGGCGGCCTGTCCCTGACATCGTTGGCGACGCGGTGCTGGAAACCCTGGGGCAGATGACGTGTTTCTCCGGCCGGGGGTTGGCCCGCCCATACCTGCCCGACGTCCCGGCGGATCGACTCGAGCGCTCCTGCTCCCTCGTCGAGCCTGGCCTGCGCCCCGCAGATTTGCTCGAGCTGTGGGTCGTGACCCCCCGCCGGAATGGGGACCACAGCTAGCTCCCGCGGGATGTCGGCGCGAGGCACCGGCCTAGGGAGATCACCGTCCTCCGGCATGCCGAGATGGTTGCCTTCGGAGGGATCCCCTAGCTCGACGTGGAAACATTCGCGGCTCGGGCCGCAGTCCTTGTCGTCAAGGCTGCGGCTGCCGTCGGAACAGTCGGAGAGGCAGTAGTCACATGCGGTCATAAAATCCCGCATGGCACTGGGGTTGCCAAATCCAGAGAAATCCCAGCAGATGCTGGGATCGTCATCTTCCTCGGACCCAGAGGGCCCGTAGGTCGAGACGTCCGTCAATCGGTCCCAAGGCGACCGCACACGAAACCCCAGAGGGGTTGCACTCGCCTCAACGTGAGCGCCCGCCAAAGCGAGGTCGCTACGCGGGTTGAGGCCGAGTCGAAATGACGTAGGATGGGAATCAGTCGGTACCTTTTAGTCGACGAGGAGCGGCATAGTCACGTCGGGGACTGATTGCGCCGTCGTCTTGGGTACGAGGGTGACGTCCTGCAGGCCCTCCGCGAGCGTGCTGGCGTCGTCCACTTGCTCGGGATTTGCGTGTCGCGGGGGGACGGCGCTCGCCTTCGTCTCAAACGCGAGGTTGACGCCCGACGCGCCCTCCGTTGGGGCGCTGGGGACGTCGGTTCGCTCGACAGCCGACGGAGCGCGGCCTCCCGCTCGGCCCTGGTTGCCCCGCCTCCTCCTCCGATGGCGGGGGAGAGGACGGGGCGAGCTCGAATGTTGTTCTTCCACCACGCGGGGAAGACGTCGTCGATTCCGCCGCCGGTGGGCGGGCTGTCGGCCGCCATTGTCGTCGTCGCGCGACGGTGGAAGGAGTATCATGTCGTAGCTGCCGTCGAGAGACATGAACTCGAGACTCCCGAAACGGAGCATCGTCCCGGGTCGGAGAGGTCGTTGGAGACTGCCCATCTGGAGCTTGACGGGAAACTGCTCGTCAACACGCAGCAGGCCCCTACCTGGCGTGCCAACTGTCGGCGTTTCGAGACCGGGGGGTCCCTAAGCCGACGAGTGAGTGTGCCGCGTGCCCCAGCCCAGATGGGTCGAGCGCGTGGGCGAGCGCGAAGGGGGGAAAAGCGAGGTGGCCGGAGACGAGTCGTGAGAGAGGTGGGAATCCCGCGGCCTTCGTGTTCGACCCGCGCCCAGGTCGGGTGCGCTTGCAGTAGGGGGTTACAAGCGTCCACGCGGGTGAGGGAAGCGAGCGGCCCCAAGAGAGCGCCTGCCCCGTCCTCGTCCCCGCGCGGCCAACCTTCTCTAAGAAGGCCCTAGTCCTTCCTTTTATAGGCGTAAGGAGAGGATCCAGGTGTACAATGGGGGTGTAGCAAGGTGCTACGTGTCTAGCGGGGGTGAGCTAGCGCCCTAAGTACATGCCAATGTGGCAGCCGGAGAGATCTTGGCACCCAGCTGGTGTGGTGTCGTGGCTGTCGGAGGAGCAACGGAGCCTGGCGGAGGGACAGCTGTCGGAGCGGTTGGGCCCTTGCTGACGTCCCCCTGCTTCCGTAAGGGAGCTGAGAGCCGCCGTCATCATGGGTCTAGCGGGGCGCCATCATTGCCTATCTGGCGGAGCTAGCCAGATGGGACGCCGGTCTTGTTCCCTGCGGCCCGAGTCGGCTCGGGGTAGGGTGATGATGGCGCTTCCTGTTGACGTGGCGGACTTGTGTCCTAGGTCGGGCGACGTGGAGGCTCCTCCGAAGCCGAGGTCGAGTCTGTCCTGCATGGCCGAGGCCGAGCCCGAGCTCCTGGGTCGGGTGAGGCGGAGGTCGTTCGGCAGAGGCCAGGGCGGAGTCCGACTATTGGGGTCGGGCGAAGCGGAGTTTGTCGTCTTCTGGGGCCTAGCCCGAGTCCGAGCCCTGGGTCGGGCGGAGCGGAGTTCGCCGTCTTCCGGGGCCTTAGCCCGAGTCCGAGCCATGGGTCGGGCGGAGCGGAGTTCGCCGTCTTCCGGGGCCTTAGCCCGAGTCCGAGCCCTGGGTCGGGCGGAGCGGAGTTCGCCGTCTTCCGGGGCCTTAGCCCGAGTCCGAGCCCTGGGTCGGGCGGAGCGGAGTTCGCCGTCTTCCGGGGCCTTAGCCCGAGTCCGAGCCCTGGATCGGGCGGAGCGGAGTTCGCCGTCTTCCGGGGCCTTAGCCCGAGTCCGAGCCCTGGGTCGGGCGGAGCTTCCTATGGCGCCTTTGGCAAGGCCTGACTGCCTGTCAGTCCCACTCTGTCAAGTGGCACTGCAGTCGGAATGGCGCAGGCGGCGCTGTCCTTCTGTCAGACCGGTCAGTGGAGCGGCGAAGTGACGGCGGTCACTTCGGCTCTGCCGGGGGGCGCGCGTCAGGATAAAGGTGTCAGGCTACCTTTGCGTTAAATGCCCCTGAGACTCGGTCGGTCGGCGCGGCGATTTAGTCAGGGTTGCTTCTTAGCGAAGGCAAGGCCTCGGGCGAGCCGGAGATGTGTCTGTCGTTAAAAAGGGGGCCTCGGGCGAGACGGAAACATCTCGGGGTCGGCTGCCCTTGCCCGAGGCTAGGCTCGGGCGAGGCGTGATCGAGTCGCTCGTATGGACTGATCCCTGACTTAATCGCACCCATCAGGCCTCTGCAGCTTTATGCTGATGGGGGTTACCAGCTGAGAATTAGGCGTCTTGAGGGTACCCCTAATTATGGTCCCCGACAACTCCATTTCCCTTTCAATCTAAGACTAACACAAGAAATACTCATGGAAGCACATTAGTCTTAGCCTTGGCACAAGAAGAATAAGAAATATGAATATGTACTAAATGAAAGAAATATGATCAAAGGTATATAAATGAGCTATGTGTGCAATGTTTCAATCAAAATTCCGAGAATCAAGTATATTTAGCTCATTCCTAAGTTTGCTAAAGGTCTTCTCATCTAATGGCTTGGTGAAGATATCGACTAATTGATCTTTGGTGTTAATATAGGCTATCTCGATATCCCCCCTTTGTTGGTGATCCCTCAGAAAGTGATATCGAATGTCTATGTGCTTAGTGCGGCTGTGTTCAACGAGATTCTTTGCCATGCGGATATCACTCTCATTGTCACATAGGAGAGGAACTTTGCTCAATTTGTAGCCATACTCCCTGAGGGTTTGCCTCATCCAAAGTAATTGCGCACAACAATGGCCTGCAGCAATATACTCGGCTTCGACGGTAGAAAGAGCTACTGAGTTTTGTTTCTTTGAAGCCTAAGACACCAGGGATCTTCCCAGAAACTGACAAGTCCCTGATGTGCTCTTTCTATCAATTTTACACCCTGCCCAATTGGCATCGGAATATTCTATTAAATCAAAGGTGGATCCCTTGGGGTACCAAAGCCCAAACTTAGGAGTATAAACTAAATATCTCATGATTCTCTTCATGTCTCTAGGGTGAACTTCCTTAGGGTCGGCTTAGAACCTTGCACACATGCATATGGAAAGCATAATATCCGGTCGAGATGCACATAAATAAAGTAAAGATCCTATCATCGACCGGTATACCTTTTGATCTAGGGATTTACCTCCCGTGTCGAGGTCGAGATGCCCATTGGTTCCCATGGGTGTCTTGATGGGTTTGGCATTCTTCATTCTAAACTTTATAAGAATGTCTTGAATGTACTTGGTTTGGCTGATGAAGGTGCCATCTTGGAGTTGCTTGATTTGAAATCCTAAGAAATATCTCAACTCCCCCATCATTGACATCTCAAATTTTTGTATCATGATCCTACTAAACTCTTCACAAGTAGATTTGTTAGTAGACCCAAATATAATATCATCAACATAAATTTGGCATACAAACAAATCATTTGCAACAGTTTTAGTAAAGAGAGTAGGATCGGCCTTGCCAACTTTAAAGCCATTAGTGATTAGAAAATCTCGCAAGCATTCATACGATGCTCTTGGGGCTTACTTGAGCCCTTAAAGCGCCTTTGAGAGTTTATAAACATGATTAGGGTACTCACTATCTTCAAAGCCAGGAGGTTGCTCAACATAGACCTCTTCCTTGATTGGTCCATTGAGGAAGACACTCTTCACGTCCATTTGATAAAGCTTGAAGCCATAGTAAGTAGCATAGGCAAGTAATATGCGAATTGATTCAAGCCTAGCTACGGGTGCATAGGTTTCATCGAAATCCAAACCATCGACTTGTGAATAACCCTTGGCCACAAGTCGGGCTTTGTTCCTTGTCACCACACCATGCTCGTCTTGCTTGTTGCGGAATACACCGACAACATTTTGATTAGGACGTGGAACTAGATGCCATACCTCATTCCTCGTGAAGTTGTTGAGCTCCTCTTGCATTGCCAGCACCCAATCCGAATCTCTTAGTGCATCATCTACCCTGTATGGCTCAATAGAGGACGCAAAAGAGTAATGTTCACAGAAGTGTGCGACTCGAGATCGAGTTGTTACTCCCTTATGAATATCACCAAGAATAGAGTTGACGAGGTGATCTCTTTGAATCGCTTGGTGGACTCTTGGGTGTGGCGGTCTTTGACCCTGAATTTCTTAATCATCTTCCTTGTCTTGATCAATTTTATCTCCCTCTTGATCCTTGTCCTCTTCTTGAGGTGACTCATCTTCTTGATTTTCTTCTTCATCACCTTGAGCCTGTTCCTCATCTTGAGTTGGTGGGGATGCTTGTATGGAAGATGATGGTTGATCTTGTTCTTGTGGTGGCTCTTCAGATTCCTTAGGACACACATCCCCAATGAACATGTTCCTTAGCACGATGCACGGAGCCTCTTCATCATCTAGCTCATCAAGATCAACTTGCTCCACTTGGGAGCCATTAGTCTCATCAAACACAATGTCACAAGAAACATCAACTAATCTAGTGGATTTGTTGAAGACTCTATATGCCCTTGTGTTTGAGTCATAACCAAGTAAAAAGCCTTCTACAGCCTTAGGAGCAAATTTAGATTTTCTACCTCTTTTAACAAGAATAAAAAATTTGCTTCCAAAAACTCTAAAATATGAAATATTAGGCTTTTTACTGGTGAGGAGTTCATAAGATGTCTTCTTGAGGATTCGATAAAGATATAACCGGTTGATGGAGTAGCAAGCAGTGTTGATTGCTTCCGCCCAAAACCGATCCGGTGTCTTGTATTCATCAAGCATGGTCATTGCCATGTCCAGTAGAGTTCTATTCTTCCTCTCCACTATACCATTTTGTTGAGGTGTGTAGGGAGAAGAGAACTCATGCTTGATGCCCTCATCCTCAAGAAAGCCTTCGATTTGTGAGTTCTTGAACTCCGTTCCATTGTCGCTTCTTATCTTTTTGATCCTTAAGCCGAACTCATTTTGAGCTCGTCTCAAGAATCCCTTTAAGGTTTCTTGGGTCTGAGATTTTCCTATAAAACGAATACCCAAGTTAAGCGAGAATAATCATCCACAATTACTAGACAGTACTTACTCCTGCCGATGCTTATGTAAGCGATCGGGCCGAATAAATCCATGTGGAGTAGCTCCAGTGGCCTGTCCGTTGTCATTATGTTCTTGTGTGGATGATGAGTACCAACTTACTTTCCTTCTTGACATGCGCTACAAACCCTATCTTTCTCAAAATGAACATTTGTTAGTCCCAAAATGTGTTCTCCCTTTAGAAGTTTTTGAAGATTCTTCATCCCAACATGGGCAAGTCGGCGATGCCAGAGCCAACCCATATTAGTCTTAGCAATTAAGCAAGTGTCAAGTTCAGCTCTATTAAAATCAACTAAGTATAGCTGACCCTCTAACACTCCCTTAAATGCTACTGAATCATCACTTCTTCTAAAGACAGTAACACCTACATCTGTAAAAATACAGTTGTAGCCCATTTTGCATAATTGAGAAACTGAAAGCAAGTTATAATCTAATGAATCTACAAGAAAAACATTGGAAATAGAATGGTCAGGTGATATAGCAATTTTACCAAGTCCTTTGACCAAACCTTGATTTCCATCCCCGATTGTGATAGTTCTTTGGGGATCTTCGTTTTTCTCGTAGGAGGAGAACATCCTTTTTCTCCCCAATCATGTGGTTTGTGCATCCGCTGTCAATTATCCAACTTGAGCCCCCGGATGCATAAACCTGCAAAACAATTTAGGCCTTGTTCTTAGGTACCCAAACAGTCGTGGGTCCTTTCATATTAGAAACAAGCACCTTGGGTACCCAAACACAAGTCTTTGAACCCTTGTGTTTGCCCCCAGCATATTTGGCAACTACTTTGCCTGATTTGTTAGTTAAAACATATGATGTATCAAAAGTTTTAAATGAAATAATAGGTTCATTTGATGCAGCAGGAGTTTTCTTTTTAGGCATTTTAACATGGGTAGAATGCCTAGAGCTAGATGCCTCATTCTTATACATAAAAGCATGGTGAGAAACAAAATGAGATTTCCTAGCATGAATTCTCCTAATTTTGTGCTCAGGATTATTAACAGGATATAAAATGTAACCCTCATTATCCTGAACCATGGGTGTCTTGCCCTTAACAAAATTAGACAATTTCTTAGGGGCATTAACCTTGACATTGCTTCCCTGTTGGAAACCAATACCATCCTTAATGCCAGGGCGTCTCCCATTATAGAGCATGCTTCTGGCAAATTTAAATTTTTCATTTTCAATTTCATGCTCATTAATTTTAGCAGTTAGTTGAGCTATGTGATCATTTTGTTTTTTAATTAAAGCAAGGTGATCATGAATAGCATCAACATCTCTACATCTAGTGCAAATAGAAATGTGATCAACAATAGATGTAGATGGTTTGCAAACATTAAGCCATCAATCTTAGCATATAATATAGCATTCTCATTTCTAAGACTGGAAATAGAATCATTGCAAACCTTCAACTCTTTAGTCTTAGAAATTAATTTATCATTCTTAATTTTAAGGCTAGAAATTGATTCATTCAATTTGTCAATCTTAGCAATTAAACTATCATTTTCATTTCTAAGACCGTCAATTGAATCATTACAAGCATTTAATTTTTCAACCTTAGCAATCAAACTAGTATTCTCAGTTCTAAGGTTAGAAATAGTGTCATGGCATATGCTAAGCTCATTAGTCAATTTTTCATATTTTTCTATCTCCTGAGCATAAGCATTTTTTACTTTAACATGCTTCTTATTTTCCTTAATAAGGAATTCCTCTTGGCTATCCAAGAGTTCATCCTTCTCATGAATGGCTCCTATCAATTCATTTAATTTTTCCTTTTGTTGCATGTTAAGGTTGGCAAAAAGAGTAAGTAGATCAACTTCATCATCACTAGAGCTACCCTCATCACTAGATGTTGTATATTTGGTGGAGGCTCTAGATTTTACCTTCTTCTTTTTGCCGTCCCTTACCATGAAGCACTTGTGGCCGACGTTGGGGAAGAGGAGTCCATTGTTGACGGTGATGTTGGCGGCATCCTCGTTGGAGGAGGAGTCGGTGGAGCTCTCGTCGGAGTCTCATTCCCGACACACGTGGGCATCGTCGCCCTTCTTCTTGTAATACCTCTTCTTCTCCTTCTTCCCTTTCTTGTCGTCGCCCCTGTCACTAACACTAGACATAGGACATTTAGCGATAAAATGACCGGGCTTACCACATTTGTAGCACACCCTCTTGGAGCGGGGTTTGTAGTCCTTACCCCTCCATTGCTTGAGGATTTGGTGGAAGCTCTTGATGATGAGCGCCATTTTCTCGTTGTCGAGCTTAGAGGCGTCAATTGGAATCCTACTTGGTGTAGATTCCTTCTTTCGTCGCCTTGAATGCGACGGTTGCACTTCGGGTGTGGAGGTGGCGCCTTGCTCCAAGTTGACGATGTGTTTGGAGCCTTTGACCATTAGTTCAAAGCTCACAAACTTGCCTATCACTTCCTCGGGAGACATTAATTTGTATCTAGCATCCCCACGAATTAATTGTACTTGAGTAGGATTGCGAAAAACAAGGGATCTTAGAATAACCTTGACCATTTCATGGTCATCCCACTTGGTGCTCCCGAGGTTGCACACTTGATTAACCAAGGTCTTGAGTCGGTTGTACATGGCTTGTGGCTCCTCTCCTTGGTTGAGGACGAATTGACCGAGCTCCCCCTCGATCGTCTCCCGCTTAGTGATCTTGGTCACCTCATCCCCTTCGTGCGCCATTTTGAGGACGTCCCAAATTTCTTTGGCCGTCTTTAACCGTTGTACCTTATTATACTCCTCTCGACACAAGGAGGCGAGGATTATAGTTGTGGCTTGAGAGTTAAAGTGCCGAATTTGGTCGGCCTCGTCCGAGTCATAGTCCTTGTCCCCTACCTTCAGTACCTGCGCTCCATACTCAACAATATCCTAAATGCTTTTGTGGAGTGAGGTTAGATGATGCCTCATTTTATCACTCCACATAGAATAATCTTCACCATTAAAATATGGTGGTTTACCTAATGGAACGGAAAGTAATGGAGTGCGCTTAGAAATGCGAGGATAGTGGAGGGTCATCTTACTATACTTCTTGCGCTCATGGCGCTTAGAAGTAGTGGACGACGAGTCGGAGCCGGAGGTGGAGGGCGACGAAGAGTCGGTCTCGTAGTAGACTACCTTCTTCATCTTCTTCTTCTTCTTGTCGCCTCTCCGATGAGACTTGATGGAGTAAGAGGATTCCTCCTTGTGCTTATGGCCGGACTCCCTTGAGTGGGTTCTCCCCGAGCTTGCGGGCTTGTCGCCGGTCACGATCTCCCTCTTGGCGTGATCTCCCGACATCACTTCATGTGGTTAGACTCTAATGAAGTATCGGGCTCTGATACCAATTGAAAGTGGCCTAGAGGGGGGTGAATAGGCGGAATCTGAAATTTACAACTTAAAACACAATCTACAAGCCGGGGTTAGTGTTAGAATTAAATCCGAGTCCGAGAGAGAGGGGGAAAACAAATCAAAAGCAAATGAAGCGGATGACACGGTGATTTGTTTTACCGAGGTTCGATTCTTGAGAACCTAGTCCCCGTTGAGGTGGTCACAAAGACCGGGTCTCTTTCAACCCTTTCCCTCTCTCAAACAGTCACCTAGACCGAGTGAGCTTTCTTCCTTGATTTTCCCTGGTCACTTAGACCCTGCAAGGACCACCACACAATTGGTGTCTCTTGCTTCGCTTACAAGGCTTTAAGAATAAGAATGAAATAAAGAAGAAAGCCAACCAAGCAATAAGAGCAACAAAGAAACACAAGAACGATCCTCTCACAAGTCCTAAATCACTAGAGTTGAATCGGGGACTTTGATTGGATCGGTGGCTTTGATTTGTGTCTTGGAGTGTTGCACTTTGCTCTTGTATTGAATGAGGAGTGCTGAATGCTTGGATGGTTGGAGTGGTGGTGGTTGAGGGGTATTTATAGCCCTCACCCACCAAAACAACCGTTGGGGCAGGCTGCTGTCGATGGGCGCACTGGACAGTCCGGTGCGTCAGCCACGTCACCCAACCGTTAGGGTTCTAGAGCAGACGACCGTTGGAGCTTTGTCTTCATGCGGCACCGGACAGGTACTGTTCACTGTCCGGTGCCCCTCTGACTTCTGCGGTCTGACTCTGCGCACACTGTTCACCACTGTTCACGGAGTCAGCGGCTTTTGCAGTCGACCGTTGCGCCGAAGAGCCGTTGCTCCGCTGGTGCATCGGACAGTCCGGTGAATTATAGCGGAGCGACGCTGGAAAAAACCCGAGAGTGGCGAGTTTGGATTAGTACGGTCCTGTTGCACCGGACACTGTCCGGTGGCACACCGGACAGTCCGGTGCACTAGACCAGGGCACTCTCAAGGTTCTTGCTCCTTTGAATTTGAACCCTATCTTTAGAGCATCTCCAACAACGTGACCATAAAAATGCCCTATAATTTGAAAATAAGTATATTTTATAGAATTTAGGGCACTAACAAAACACCATGCTCCAACAGTAAAGCCCCAAATCTAGATTATAGGGCAGCCCACTACGGTGTAGTATATTTGAGTCACTTGAGAGGATGCCCTATAGTTTTTTGACAAAATTTTATGAAATGGGGCACTGTTGGAGTAGTTTTTTCTGTGTAGAGCCCCATATTTCAATTTGAGGCAGTAGTTTGAGGCATTGTTGGAGATGCTCTTAATCTTCTATTGGTTTGTGTTGAACCTTTATGTACTTGTAGAACATATAATGTAGAGCAAACTAGTTAGTCCATTATTTATGTTGGGCAATCAACCACCAAAATTAATTATGGAAAGATTTGACCTTATTTCCCTTTCAATAACCATGGGTAGTAGGTCTTTTGCCAAAATAATCTCAAATAAGCTAGTCTTGAAGAGATTATGAGATTATCATAATCTGGGTTTATATTATATAATCTGAACCCATAATCTAGGTGTTTGTTTAATTATTGGATTATTTATGTTGAATTATATAATCTGGAGAGATTATAATCTGAAAAAAACAAGTCCTTATTATCCTGAACTCATGGTTGGGTCTGCCACCAGTGCCGCCGAATCAGCAAAAAGATCTCGAGAGAATTTAGCTGATTACCTTTAAATTACTAAATTAGGAAACCAGGTAAAACTTGTAGCAACTGAAGCACTTGCAGGCGCGCTTTCCTCACCACTCTTCCGCCTTCCCTGCATGCAACGAAGAACGAACCAAACGAACCAACAAAAGGAAGCTCCCGGACCCCGCCTCGGTGGTGCCGCCATCAGTCCATCACACATCTGCGTCCCCTCGGTATCTCCTCCGTTTCCCTTTCGCTCCGCTCCCCCTCACTCGGTCACTCAGTCCTCAGTCCTCACTAACAATCCGCACCAGGACCCAGGGCCGCGCGCGCGCGCCGGCAGCGATGCGGTGGGACGCAGCCGAGGCCGAGGCGGCCCTCGAGCGGATCTGGGACCTCCACGACCGCCTCAGCGATGCCATCCTCGCCGTCTCCCGCGCGCACCTCCTCCTGCCCGCTCCCCCGCCCCCTCCCGTGCCGTCCGCGCCCTCCGCCAAAGGGGCCCACCGCGTCGGCGTCGGCATGAACGGGTGCGTCTTCGTCAAGGGCGCCGCCGCCGGCGGCGGAGGCGAGGCGCTGGCTGCCGCCGCGGAGGCCCTGGCCGAGGCCAGGAGCCTACACGCCATTCGCTCCGCGCTCGAGGACGTCGAGGACCACCTTGAGTTTTTACACGTGAGGCTCCTGCTCCCCTTCCACCCCTTCTGCCCCCTAGGGATAGAGCATCCCAGCCCAAACTGTTCTAGGGTTTCGCGCGGGTGGTACTGTGAGTTAATTCTGGGTTAGGACCACGGCTTCTGGCCTGCTGCTGTGCCGAATGGGGACGGCTTTTCGGTGCCCCTTAACGCTCGTTGTTCTCGTGATTGCCGGTCGTTGAGTTCAAGCGATTCAGGCATGAGAAAGTAGAGAGCCCCTATCACCAATAATTCCCATGCCTGTGCTTGTTATGTGGCCAATTGATTCTTCATTCTTGAACATAACTGGATGGTCCTATCTGTCGTAATCCACAATGACCATTTGTGTTTTAATCGGGTACAATGCTTGTATGCTATTCTTCTAGTAGAAATTGAGTTGCTGCTGAATATCTATTCTACTAGGTGGGATGTTAATGTTTTTCCGTGATGCCAAATATGTACTTGTTGTTTACTCAGAGTTCGGGTCATTCTGCTCACAAGTGGTTGGCCTCGTGTGAATGGTTAGGGTGCAGATGTCTTGATCACGAGAGAGAGCCATGTGGATGTTAAGGGTGTGGTAGTATTTCCACATGTACTTAGTTGCCCTTTCAGTGCTTGCTCTCTTATGTTTGATGTCCTCTTGATGCCAGTTGGGGCAGAATATTAGTATCTTATTTTACAGTTGATTGTTGCTTTATGCAAGTCGCAAAGTTTAGGGCACCATTACTATGTACAAACTTCCTTGTCTTTTGTGGTAATGTGGTGTAAGGACTTATTGCCGTTCACTTCTCTGTTAAATTAAATCTGTTTTACTATCTTAGCTAAATGAATTATCAGATGTTCAAAAAAATCACTACCAGAAAGCTGCCCACTTCCAAGGATTAGTGGATTTAATAGTCATTTACATGCATATCTGTTATCAACAATTTTGAGTGCCAGGGCTTTTCGTTGATTTAGCTTTACTTGTTCCTGTTAAATCTTTTTGTGAGATCTATTTCTCACTTCTGTTAATATTGCTTCACAGACTGTTCAATCACAACAGCGGGCTGAGCGAGATGCTGCAATTGCTAGACTGGAGCAAAGCCGTCTAGCCCTTGCTATGAGGTTAGCAGAACATCGAGGAAAGAAGTATAGAGTAATCGATGAGGCCTTGGCATTTGTTGGTGAAGTGAGTGACAAGAGTCAATTTATCTCACCTGAGGATGTTCGTGCTACCCATAGCCGATCAGAGGATAACACAGATGACAACAGGGGCAGTGGTTCAAGGATAATGTCAAACATGTTATCTTGCAGTTTATCATTAGCCAAGAATTCATTTCGACCGGACAAGATTGGGGGTGCTCTCGGTAACGCTGCAGTGTTTGCAGTAAGTATGCTTGCTTTCTTCCAGCTGCATCAAATTACATTTGGAAGTAAAACTCCAGCCATGGAAGGTAGGAAGAGAACCGAGTACAATCTTCAATCAGGGAGCTCACAACCGAATAGGAAAGGAAAACTTCTGGAGGTTTACCTAGCCAGAGGCTGAAGAATTATTAAGCTCACGCTGTTGGCTGTACAGAAAGTTTTGACCAAAGCTCAGTTTTGTTGGTTTTGTTAGGGCACTGATCATTCTTTACAACGGACTGGACCCTGTTCCAGGCAAAAGGCAACCATGGAACTGTCTGTCCGGTTCTTTTTGGATGGATTTGAAGGATACCACTTATTCTATCTCAAATTGTAAATGGTTTTGTGCTTAGAGATGCATTGTTTGCAAACCGCGTTCAAGCTAACTTGAACTGACGTTTTCGTACTGTCTACTTTCTTGCCGTGCTCTTAGGAGGTGTGGTAAGGTTCATCGCTTGTGTGGCAAGTTTCGGGATTGTTGGGGCTACAGTATGATCACATGACATGCTTTGAGTTGCGAGTACTGACGTTATTTGCTTTCTTCTGCCTCGTGCTTGATGGTGCATCACTGCTTTGCTTTGTTGATTGCCTGTCTGGTCATATTTGGTTCAGAAGCTTCTTTGTTTTTGTATCTTCGTATGTGCCCTACTGTTTTTCCTTTTACAGATTGTACCAGTACCAGCTTTGTTAGGCCATCTCCAGTAACTACCCATTACACTCTCTATGACTTTATCTCACTCTCTATTTTAAACTTTACTATGTAATAGCATCCCAAGCGTTTCCAGAAGTCTTTCTAAATTAAGTTTTTTTTAGAAAAAACACAAAAATGTATCTCCAACAGTCCCCTAAAACGATCCCAACTTTTTTTATAGCTCTTAAAACTCTCTTATTTATAGCTACAAATGAGGGGGTTTTTAGATTCTTCAGAAACAATCTACCGCTTTAAGTAACTTGTTGGAGAAAAGATTAAAAATTATTCCACTAATTTTTTAGATGCTCTTTAAAACTGATTTTGAGGAGTCATTTTCTAAGGAGCTCTTCTTTTTTTATAGCTCTTAAAACTTCCTTATTTGTAGCTACAAATGAGGGTTTTTTGGACTCCTTAGAAACAATCTACCGCTTTAAGTAATCTGTTGTAGAAAAGATTAAAAACTATCCCACTAATTTTTTAGATGCTCTTTAAAACTGATTTTGAGGAGTCATTTTCTAGGATACTTTAAGTTATGTCTTCTAGGAAACAAAAAGTGTGATTTGCGGGGCGGAAATCAAACGAGCCCTTGCTCTACTGTGATTTGCGAAGTGACCTTGCTGCATCCGTTGCTACGTGCCTGTGTTTGCCCCTCCTCCGTATAAGAAACACAGATCTAAATGCTTTGAGACCTCAGCATGCTCCATGATCTGATCTGACTAATGAAATAGGCGATAGAAGAATTAGAGTCCCGGTTTAACAGAATTTAAGACGCCGACTCACAACGCCGCTTTAGATCCGAGGTGACATGACATTTATGAAATGAACACTTCGCTACGAATCTGATGGCTGAATGCATAGAGCTCCAGCCTTCTGCCAGCTCAGGGAAGATAGATGATCTAATCTAACTACAAACTAAATGCAAGTTAGCCCCAGCAAGAAACATCTTGCTGTAAACTTGATAGAGAACTTGTCTAGAAATATTTCACAAGGATCGTTTCCGGAATCTGAAGATGTGGGATTGTTTCCGGAATCTGAAGATGTGGTGCATCTTCAGATTCCGGAGACGATCCTTGTGAAATATTTCTAGACAAGTTCTCTATCAGGTCTGCTACATCTTCAGATTTCGGAGACGATCCTTGTGAAATATTTCGGGACAAGTTCTCTATCAGGTTTACAGCAATATGTTTACTGGGGCTAACTTGCATTTATTATAAGGTAGGATAGGAAATTAGGAATAGGAGGGATTTTTTTTTTCTGATGCTCGCGAGACACGGTTTCGAAAATGTAGCACTCCGAAGCTTGTCCAGCAACCAGCATTGTAGAAATCTCGACGGGAGGGATGTGTTGTGTCACACCAACTCTGCTCCTACGTCAGCACCTGAGTCGACTGTCTCCCAACATCACAGTCTACACCAGCCCAAGGCCCAGCAGCCTGACTGTCTCCAGCAACGTCTCCTAAATTTTATCCCCTAAAGGAATATTCTTTGTCCTTTACAACACTCTCTAAAAGATTCTGTACTCTATATCTTCTTCATCTCCAACAATATCCCTTAAATTCCATCCTCTATATCAACAGTGTACTAGATTTGACATTGTATATTATTTTTTACTACTCGTCGTGGCGACGTGGCGGCTTCCTACTAGATTCTTCAACTCTGACACGCATATGCAGTGTATAGAGTACCCTCTACAGGTAGGGGACGCATGCCATCCTCTAAATTTTAGAGGACGCTTTAGAGTTCCTTGCTGGAGGGATAAAGGACCGACCGTCCTCTATATTTAGAGTAGAGGACGCTTTACAGTCTCCTGCTGGAGACAGCCTCTGCCTCGCATGAGGGGCGACGCAGCCCCCCAAAGTTTGTAGGCCCAGAATGGAAGAAACAACCGTACTAATATGTGTTTGAATCAATCAACTCACACGCCCCACCGTTCATCTTAGTTCCTGCTATGTATACACCACCACACAATCAAAAAGAATCGGGAGCCGGAGCGTAATATACAGCTACAAACATGGTATGTACTAATCCATCACCCCCATCTTGCCCGCAAACCCAGGCAGGCAGATAATTTACGCCGTCTGCAGCTCTGCTGGCGCCTGCGGTATCAGCTCGACGGCCTTATATGCAGTGCTCCGGATGTGCTCCTTCAGTTGAGGCTAAACCTGAAACGACGAATCAACCTGTTCAAAGAGCTGTGGGCTGTTGTAAATCATGCTTAAAGATGATACTAACTGTTTACCAACGCATAGTTGATGGCCATGGTTAGTGGCCACACAAGCTAAATTGTACTACTTGTTTTGGCTCTTGATTTGGTGTACAATACTTGTGTCTGTATCATAACTTGCAGCTGCAAGCTGCAGCAGTCAGGCTTTAATCCACGGTTTCTATTTTTTCTACAGTATTTTTGTCATGCAACTAAAAAAAGTAAACGGTATCTTTTCATACACGGGATCATCTACCCCTGACGGCCCAACTAGCAGCTGAACATGCGAAAACTTGGCACACCAAAATGGGGCCAGGCCAGCGAGTTCCATCATGGATCCGCGCTAGCTAGTGACACTGCGAGCGACATGCAGCAAGCACCCCCGTCCCCGGATCTGCGCGATCCACTGTGTCACCTCGTGCGCTGCGGTGGCCGGTGGTGCCACGGATTGTCTCTCTTGCTAGGGAGAGCAGGGATCGTCGTCGGTCGATCACGGGACGGGACCCGGGCGGCTGCTCGACACGACAGCGACGCGACCTCTCGTGGCCGTACAGCGCCACACATGTGTGGCCTAGTGGCTTTTTGTCTTGTGTTTTGATGCTTCATTGACATAATACAAGTACTACAATTGATGAATCATCCTTGTTGTGCTCTAGCCTCCATACAATTATTAGATGGATGATGGGCAGAAGCGCAACATGCATGATGTGAAGATGCGTACAGTTTCGAAATAGAGTAACAATAACGACGGTAGTAATTGAAACACACCGAGAGAAGAAGCAAAAAAAAAAACAAGTTATCTAAGCAGTGCTCGTATATGAAATTATGAATGAACTCAACTCACCATCGTACTCTAAACAGGAGCACCTGGCACTTGCTCATGGGCCCCGCGGCGGTCCCGTCGGGCGATTCCGCGGCCATCACGCCGTCGTCGCAGAGCAGCCTGAGCGGCACCATCCCCGTGCGCAGCGCCCCGACGCGGACGCCGACGTGGGCGTCCACGACCACCCTGAACCGCTGCTGCCTTCGCCGGTACCTGTCGCGCACGCGCGCCGCGACGGCGTCGTCCAGCACCACGCCCCTGGCGGTGGCCACGAACGCGACGGCGGCGACGCTGCGGGGCGCGTGGGCGAAGCCCCGCACGGGGGCCCACCCGAGCGCCACGTCTCCGTCGCCGTCGCCGCCCAGCGCGACGCGGCCCTCGCCGTCGCCGTACCGGAACGCGACCCGCTCGTTGGGGTTCCACGACACCAGGCGGGCGCCGACGGTGGCGTCCATGGCCGGCACCGCGGACGAGGAGTTGCCGCCGAGGCGGAGCCGCACGGGGGCCAGCGGCCGCAGGTGGAACGACGGCGCCCGCGGACGGTAGTAGAGGTAGGCGAGGCAGGCGGCGGCGAGCGCCAGGCAGAGCGCCAGCAGGGCCAGGCCCGTGGCCAGGCAGCACGCACGGCGGCACGAGCACCCGCCGCCGCGCCGGTGCGCCTGCTGCTGCTGCTGCTGCCGCCGGAACCCCCGCGGCTTCCGCGCGCCGCCCGGCTGCTGCTGCCGGTACTGGTGCGCCGGCGGCGGCTTCAGCGGGAGCACCTGCGGCGGCGGCGCCAGCGTGGGCTTCTTCAAAGGCAGCGCGGCCAACCTGCTGCCGGGGCCCGGCGTCGACGTTGGTATTCCCGCCGCGGGCCTCGGCTTCGACGGCAGGGGAGGCTTGGGCTTGGGCGGCTTCTCGGCCATGGCACGCGCACGGTTCTTGGTGATCGTACGGTACCTACGTGCAGATGCAGGAGGACGGGGAGATGAGAAGGGTGGGAGTGAAGTGACGGTTTGGTGCCTAGTTGCTGACTGATTAGCTGCAGCTGCAGCTGCAGCTACTTATAATAGTGGCGATGGAATGACTGGTGCTTGCTCTTGAAAAAAAGTAGAGCTTGGGGGAGTTGGTGATGGCCGCTCCAGGACTCTTTCTACTTCTGCTCTGCTCTGATGCAGGTGTATTGCTGACATCTGTGAGTTGTGGAAAATCGACAGTTAAAAGTATTTTAGTTATTTGTATAGATTAAAGAAAAAATGTTATCAGTTTTTTTTCTTCTTTCCTCAATGATAATAGGATCTCACTCCTCATCCTCTTCTTCCTTTAGACATTTCTCGGTTGAGATCATGCCTCGCCCATGACAAGGAACCTATCTTCGTGTCGTGTACTCGTGTGCATAAAAGACGAGGTCCTGCGTGGTGACCAAACTCATGCCCGCTGTTGAGGCAAGGATCAAAGCCATGGACGCTGGAGGGGACAACCTTGCCTCGAGAGGATAGAGAAGAAGAGGTCGCGGGAGCCGAGCCCGAGAGAGGAAAGAGAGTAGTAATCGTCTGTTTGGTTGGGAGTGCGCAGACGTGCACCCGCACGGCCCGCACCTGCGTTCTGCAGATCATCGAAGCAGGTATTATTTGATTCGCTTTCCGTCATCTATAGGCTGCATGGACGGAAAATGAGGGGCGCGGCCAGGCTCCACGGGTACGCAGCCAAAAGGCATCTCCGTGCGTGCAGGCGCTGCCACAAAACAAGAACACTTTTAAAGTTGTTTTTCTAAATAAAACCTTATGCACAGATCTCGTCTATGTATAAAGAGCATGGTTTATAATATACGGTCCAGGCTACCACCGTGCAGCAACCAAACATATGGTAATTGATCGAGCACGTCCTACGTACGAGAGACCGTCTCCGGCAGTATCTTATCTCTTATTTTAAAGTTTACGTTGCAATCTCGTTCATTATTTTACAAGATTTATCGAAAACAGTCTATAAAACAAAACGAGGTCGAAGACGCAAAAGAAGAAATTAATTGATATCTTTTTGACAAGTCGTAGGCGGATAATTTTTTATTTTTTAAAAATAATAGCTTTACCGTAGATAAATGTAGGATGACTGTTGTTGACACCCTTTTGGAGGCGCCAATCACTCAAAAGAACTAGCGGCGGTACTCTCTGGTCAGACGCGGACGGTCCGCGGCACAGGGCCGGACGGTCCGCGACCTGGCGCGAGGCGGCGGTGCTCCCTGGTCAGGCGCGCGCGAGGCGGCGGTGCTCCCTGGTCAGGCGCGGACGGTCCGCGGCACAGGGCCGGACGGTCCGCGCGTGCGCAGGGGCGGCGGAAGATCGCCGGCGGCGCCTGGATCTCGCTCCCGGGAGGGACCCCGTTGGGAGGAAAGATCCTAGGTGGTGTCTAGGCTCGGGCAGGCCGACCTAGACTCCTCTAATCGACGTAGAGTCGAGGAGAGGCGAAGAATTTGGAGATCGAGAGGCTAAACCTAAACTAGACTAGAACTACTTCTAGGATAAAATGTAAATTGTATTGATTGAAGGTTCGATTCGTTGTTCAAATCGGCCGTATACCTCTCTATTTATATAGGAGGGGGGCTGGACCCTTTACAAACTAATTTCCGAGCGAATCCCGCGAATCTAGCTAACAACCGTAGCACAAAACTCGGAACCCTAAACTGCTCTGCGCAAGCGCGGATCGTCCGGTCCACAGGCGCGGACCGTCCGGACCGCGGACCGTCCGGCCTCGGGGCCGGACTGTCCGCACCTCACTTTGGTGCCGAACATATGCCCCCTGCCTTTTGGTGGAGCTGAGCAAACCAAAAGCAATTAACTCGATGTGATTACATCGGTTCTCTTAGACATCTTGCCACATACTAGGATGGTACTGTTTGAGGAAACGCCCATTCAAAGCCTTAGGTAAATCCTTGCCTTGTAATGTTTGTAGTAAATAAGCGTTACCAGACATCACCTGTTTTACTTTATAAGGACCCTCCCAGCTTGGCGACCATTTCCCGAACTTCCGGTCTTTATTTCTTAGAGGCAGGATGGTCTTCCACACCAGGTTCCCTACTTGAAATGATTTTGCTTTGACCTTCTTGTTGTAGGCCCTGGCTACCATAATCTTGTCCTTTTCTATTGCTCCCAAAGCTATCACCCTCTTATCGGTTACCTCATCAATATTATCCATCATTGAATTATAATAATCAGTGACAGTTAGATCATTTTGTCTGGCGAACCTGACAGCATTCAAACTTATTTCCACAGGCAATACTGCTTCCTGCCCATAGACAAGCTCAAAAGGAGATACTTTAGTAGCACTATGTTTAGATATTCTATGAGCCCATAAAGCTTCGGACAAAATCTTATGCCAATGTTTAGGATTATCAGATATCTTCTTTTTTATCAAATTAATCAATGTCTTGTTACTAGACTCGGCCTGTCCATTGGCCTGAGCATAATATGGAGATGAATTAAGCAGCTTAATTCTATATAATTCAGCAAATTCACGTACCTCCTTTGACATAAAAGAAGTCCCTTGATCTGTAGTCAAGGTCTGTGGAATGCCGAATCTATGAATGATATATTCAGTTATGAACTCAATTACCTCCTTGTGTGTCATGTTCTTCAGAGCAACGACTTCAGTCCATTTGGTAAAGTAGTCAGTGGCAACTAACACGAACCGATGCCCCTTTGATGATGAAGGATGAATTTCTCCAATAAAGTCTAATCCCCATCCTCTGAAAGGCCAAGGCTTGATGATAGGATGTAATTCGGCTGCAGGGACCAACTGTAGGTCACCGAATTTTTGACATACTTGGCAACCCTTGTAGTACTTGAAACAATCAGCTATCATGTTAGGCCAATAAAAACCAAACCTTCGCAACAACCATTTCATCTTTGGAGCCGATTGATGGGTACGACAAATTCCTTCATGCACTTCGGCCATGGCTAATATAGCATCATCTGGGCCCAAGCACTTAAGCAGGACGTCGTTGACTGTTCGGCGGTAGAGTTCATCACTCATCAAAACATACTTGAAAGTTGTACGCCGAATATTCTTATCTGTCCTGACATTGGGATTTCGTAAATAATTTGTTATGGGCGTTCTCCAATCACTTGCATCGGCTTCATTATCAGCCGAATTAACTAGGAGAACCTTCCTGGTAACCCCGGACGGTCTGGCGCCTTCACGCGGACGGTCCGCGACCTGTTGATTTGGCCTTGCACTGGTTATCAGATTTTCAGTGCTGTGAAATCTCCCTCGCTTTATCCGATAACCTTGTTTCAGCATCCACCAACCTCCGACTTAGATATGTCACCACATGCTCCTTTCCTTTAGTTTCTTGTGTCAGAACAGCCCCAATAACCCTATCTTCAGTTGCAATGTATAATCTGAATGGTGCTCCTACTTGTGGTGCTTTTAACACGGGAGCCGAAGACAAGTATTTTTTAATGAGATCAAATGCTTCCTGCTGCTCTGCCCCCCAAGTGAATTCGGCATCATTCTTAAGCCAAAGGATAGGGGTGAAGGCATCAATCTTTCCGGCTAGGTTAGAAATGAACCTTCGTAAATAATTCACCTTGCCGAGAAACCTCTGCACTTCGACCTTACAAGTCGGAGGCCCCACATTCCGAATAGACTTGATTCGGTCAGGGTCTATTTCTATACCATATTCATGGATGACAAATCCTAAAAACTTACCAGCCGACACTCTAAAAGCACATTTACGTGGGTTCATTTTCAAACCATACCGACGCATTTTATCAAAGGCTTTGCGCAAATCAGCTATATGAGAACTAAACTCAGCCGATTTGACTACAATATCATCAATGTAGACTTCCACAGTGTTTCCTAACAACTCATGGAAGATCATATTCATAGCCCTCTGATAAGTAGCACCAGCATTTTTAAGACCGAATGTCATGACAACCCATTCAAATAAACCAATGAAGCCTGGACATATAAAGGCCGTTTTAGACGCATCTTCTTCGGCCATGAAAATCTGATTATATCTGGCATTACCATCAAGGAAGCTAATAATTCTATTTCTTGATGCATTATTGATTAATATGTCGGCTATGGGCATGGGATATTCATCTTTAGGAGTTGCTCTATTTAAATTACGAAAATCAATGCATACTCTAAGCTTACCTGACTCCTTCTCCACCGGCACAATATTGGAGACCCACTCTGCGTATCTGCAAGGTCTAATAAAATTAGCTTCTAGCAGCTGGTGGATTTCGTCCTTGATTCGTGGGAGAAGATCTAGACGAAATGTTCTAGCTTTCTGCTTGAAAGGTCTGAAACCAGACTTAATAGGCAGTCGATGTTCGACAATCTCTCGGCTTAGTCCAGGCATTTCAGTGTAATTCCAAGCAAAACAATCTGAATATTCCTTCAATAGACCGATCATCTCATTTCTAGGATCGGTCTCCAGGGTCTTGTTTACAAAAGTCGGCCTTAGAGTTTTACCATCTCCTATGTCAATCTCCTCCAAAGGATCGGCCGATGTAAACCCCTGTCCTAGTTTATCAAGATCTCTGAATTCCTCTATCATGTCCCCCACAGAGGAATTAGATGATCTTTGTGTGATGGCGGACTTTCCGGTCTCGGGGACCGGATCATCCGTAATACTGTCTTTTCGCTGCGGTAGATGTTCGGTCTTAAAGTCCGAACTATTTTGTGAAAGACCAGACCATCCGGCTTTGAGAGCCAAACTGTTCGTGATCAAAGACTCATGAACTTTGTGTGTATTCATCATTTAAACTTTATTTAGGATTTAGCCGATTCTCCATCGGCTCTAGCATTATAGGAATGAAACCTTTCTTATCTATACTTATGAACTGATAATCAGAAAAATCTACTCCTGTGAGACATGTAGCAGTCTCATAAGTCCATAGTATAGGGGCATCGGCCACAGCGATGCAGGCCGATACATCAGCATGTACCTGTTCTACATCATCGCCTACCCATTGTATTAACATTTGATGTAATGTAGAAGGTATACATTGGTTGGCATGAATCCAATCTCTGCCTAGAATTAAACTGTAATTTCCTTCTACATCAGTGACGAAGAATGCAGCAGCAAAGGTCTTAGTCCCGATGGTTAATTCAACGGACGTGACTCCCCTGGCTTTAATCGAACTATCCCCAACACCGCTGAGGGTCATGTTGGTCTTGACAAGTTCGTCATCTTGTTTACCTAATTTTCTATATAATGAATAAGGCATTAGATTTACAGCCGCCCCTCCATCTACCAACATCTTAGCAATCGGTATTCCATCAATGTGACCGCACACGAAGAGCGGCTTTAAATGATTTACCAATTCCTTTGGTTTAGTAAAGGCGACTTCTTTAGGACCAAAATCGAACTGGGCAACAACAGGTTCATCGTCGCCGATAATAGTACAATCGGCAGAAAATGTAATAACATTTACATCCATACCTGGGCGTTCTGGAGAAGCCTCGTAGTCGACCAAGTCTTCTCCCAGCAAGTCGTCTTCTTCCATTGATGTTGGCGTGTCGTTGGAGGCTTCCTAGTGTGGTGCGGACGGTCCGGACTCCGGGGGCGGACGGTCCGCGCCTGGTGCAGATTGCCCAGTCTTGCTGGCCAGGCTACCTGCCATACCTGCAGGGTGTTGTACAAGTGTTGTTTCATTTTCTATTTTTGTGGCCGTTTGTTTTTCCTCAACGGCCTTTGGTCTCCATTTCTTTTGCGGTGGCGGGTATTGTGGATGTGTGTCATTGAATATCTTCTCTGCCTCCTTTTCCTGGCTCTCCTTTGCTCTTAGGCGCTGTAATTTCCGCTTTTGGGACCGTGTCGATCCCGCTGGGCACCATCGAGGCATGGAGTATTTTGGATCGGCTGTTTTGATGGTAGCCGTATCTTCTTTTTTGGTTGTGTTGGCCGATTCACCAAAAAGCATCGGCCCTTTATTATCTTCCTGTATGACAACGTCTACAGTACCTATTTTGATGACGTCCTTCTTTGTTGTCCTTTCGGTTGCTGCAGGTATATGCCCCCCTGCCGGATTGGTCGGCCTTGGAGGCCGAGTAGTCCGGCAATTCTGTTGGGTTTGTGCCTGGTGACCGGATTGAGCAGTGCTCAATCGGTCTTGTACTGGTGGCGTCAACCTGTCAAAAACAGATATTTGGGGTGCCCCCCAGGTGGGGTATTGTGGCATCCCAAATGGATATGGTGGCATGCCCCACATTTGATTTGGGACATATGGTGGAGGTAAATATGCGTATGGATATGGCATAGGCGGATTAGGGGGTGGAGGTGTCCATGTCGGTATGTTAGGTCTCAATTGTACAGTGTGACCTTTCATTTCTTCCGATTGGTGGGGTGGTCCAATCGGCCTTACCTGACGTTGCTCATTAATGTTGAGCGGGGTCGCTTCGCTGGCCGATCACTGGGGTCGGCCTTCTTTTTTACGTATTTAGACAATAATTGATCAAAAGTTGGGCCGGCTTTAACCAACCGACCAGCTAACTTGAATGTATTTGTTTTCCACGTACCTATCTCTGGTCGTCGTGGTTTGAAAGTACGTGACCGTTGTGAGTTCTGAGTACGGCCGGACCGTCCGCTGGAGTTCTCCGGACCGTCCGGCGGGGTCCCGGACCGTCCGTGCCTATGTGTCGGACCGTTCGGGATGCGCATCACGGGTTCCTGCATCTGTCTCCCTGTCTGCGCTTGCCCCCAGTGCTAGAGGCTGTGATGGTCACCTTCAGGGTCTCCCCTCCATCGGGAGTCTTCTCGGCTACCACTTTCCTGCAAGAAACTTTACGATCCCCATCGGCCTCTTTGGCATTGCCGATGATTGTCTCTTTGCCTTTGCCTTTATCGGTTGTGTTTGGCCGAACCAGGACTTTCTTGTCCTCGAAGTCAATCATATTCATCGGAAAGGGCTCTGTATCCACCTGCATTTCCTGAAATTTTAATCGTCCCTCGTTAATGGCTGATTGAATCTGTCGCCGAAACACATTACAATCATTAGTGGCATGAGAAAATGAGTTATGCCACTTGCAGTATGCACGACGTTTTAGCTCATCGGCAGATGGAACAGTGTGATTTATTTTAATGTTGCCATTTTTGAGTAATTCATCAAATATTTTATCACACTTACCAACATTAAACGTAAACTTAACCTCCTCTTGTCGTTTCTTTTGAACCGGCTGTAAGGAGGAACAAGCTGAAGATTTGGCCTGCTTTGGCCAAACCATTTCAGCAGCATACACTTCTGCTGATTCGTCATCTGAGCTACTTTGGTCGCATTCTACTATATGTACGTTGTGACGAATTGTTTTAGCGGTTTTTTGCTTCGGCTTTCACAAGCCAAAGCTCTCTGGTGTAACTGTGCTAGTGTAAAAAATTGGATGCCTTCTAATCTTTCTTTTAAATAATATCGTAAACCATTAAAGGCTAATCCTGCTAGCTGTTTTTCTGCTAAATGAATTTGGAAGCATCGGTTTCTTGTATCTCGGAATCTCCGGATGTAATCATTAACCGATTCATCTTTTGCTTGTCGTAATGACACTAAATCTACCAAATCCAACTCATAGTCACCGGAGAAAAAATGATCATGAATTTTTTGTTCTAGATCCCCCCATGATGAAATGGAATTAGGAGGTAAAGTGGCGTACCATGCAAACACGGTTCCTGTTAGAGATAATGAAAATAAACGTACGCAAAATGCCTCTGTGTCGGCCAACTCTCCTAATTGTGCTAAAAACTGGCCTATATGTTCGCGTGTGTTCTTTCCTTGATCACCCAAAAATTTTGCGAATTCAGGTATCCTAGTCCCCTGTGGGTATGGGTGGTGGTCAAATCGGCTGTCATAAGGTTTCCGATATGATTGCCCCCCAGGGACCATACTTACTCTGAGTTTATCTCGAAACGCCCCGGCTATTTCTTCTCTCACTATATCAATGGCAGCTGGTGCGAGACCACCGGCTCTCTAGTCAAACATAGGTGGGGTTGGCTGGATATTAGCATGTTGTCTTTCCCCCCATTGGTTTGAGCTACGTGGTCCATTGCCACTTGTCCTATATGGTTCATATGTTTGATCGTTCCTTTCCGGCCTTCTAGGTGGGGCCGGAAAGCTTTCCTGGGCTCTATACCTCGAATTAATAGGCTGATGTATTGCATAGTGCGATGGGAAGTGTTGCTAGGACGGGTGAGGATTCAAGTGACAATCCTCCACAAAAAGGTCATGCGCGGACTGTCCGGACATTGGCCCGGACCGTCCGTGATTATATGCGGACCGTCCGTCGTTGTATGCGGTCGGTCCGACTGGTTAGTTTGGATTATGTGCCGTATGTGGTGGCTCGGGCGCATATCTAGGTAACTCATTAAAAGTAGGCCCGATTGTTGCTGGCCCGGACGGTCCGCGCTCACGTGCGGACGGTCCGGGCATGTGCAGATCGGCTGATTTGCTGCCGATTCGCGGTTGCTCAGGGTATGTGTCCATCGGCATCTCATAAAGGGGTTGTGACTGGTCGTGACAACCTCTAGCCGATGTATTACGTGTGTTATCCCCTAATTCAACCTCGTGCAAAGGAAAATTTGCGATATTAGATTTATCAAATGCACGTACTAGTCTCTTAAAATCGCTTTGCATACCCCCTATGATGTTCTGCATTTGTTCACGTTGCTCTTCTACATAATTTCTAAGAGATTGTAGCTCGTTGGTATTACTTACATTGGGGATATCTGGTGTGGGTTGGAGCGAAGCCGGATCCGTCGCCCGATGTCGGACGACCTTGTTGTTCCTGTCCACTTTGAAGTTGGCCAAGAATTTTGCTTTTGCCTCCTGGATCATACGTTCCTTGTGCTCCTCAAACTGGAGCTGTTCGTCAGCCGGCAAGGTTTCCCAAGTCGGCTTAATGATGTTGCTTGGGGAAATATCAGAACTATCCCTTGAACCGGCCATTGAGGGCCGATTTGATGCGTCTATATTTGTCGTCCCCAGCGGAGTCGCCAAAAGTATGTTGACACCCTTTTGGAGGCGCCAATCACTCAAAAGAACCAGCGGCGGTGCTCTCTGGTCAGGCGCGGACGGTCCGCGGCACAGGGCCGGACGGTCCGCGACCTGGTGCGAGGCGGCGGTGCTCCCTGGTCAGGCGCGGACGGTCCGCGGCACAAGGCCGGACGGTCCGCGACCTGGTGCAGGAGCTCGGGTTCCCTGCCTGACGGCCGGACGGTCCGCGCGTGCGCAGGGGCGGCGGAAGATCGCCGGCGGCGCCTGGATCTCGCTCCCGGGAGGGACCCCGTCGGGGAGGAAAGATCCTAGGTGGTGTCTAGGCTCGGGCAGGCCGATCTAGACTCCTCTAATCGACGTAGAGTCGAGGAGAGGCGAAGAATTTGGAGATCGAGAGGCTAAACCTAAACTAGACTAGAACTACTCCTAGGATAAAATATAAATTGTATTGATTGAAGGTTCGATTTGTTGTTCAAATCGGCCGTATACCTCTCTATTTATAGAGGAGGAGGACTGGACCCTTTACAAACTAATTTCCGAGCGAATCCCACGAATCTAGCTAACAACCGTAGCACAAAACTCGGAACCCTAAACTGCTCTGCGCAAGCGCGGACCGTCCGGACCGTGGACCGTCTGGCCTCGGGGCCGGACTGTCCGCACCTCACTTTGGTGCCGAACAACTGTTTTTCATTTTGTATTAAAATAAAAACAGTTTTGCTCTCATTTTCACTCTTTAGTTGTCTTTTGACTTAAAAAAAAGCAGGTTCAAACGCGCACTGCGTCTATATAGGGCCGCAGTGGTTGCCTAGTAGCTGGCCATAATGGCCAGCGTCCGTGCGTGTCGGTGTACAAGGGGGGCCCGGTGGCAGTGTGACAGCTAAGGATGGGGTACAGACAGTACACAATTTTGGGGATTCTATTTCTCGCTCAGTGGCTGCTGCCTGCTGAGGTAGGACCGTGGAGGGAGCCTGGGACAGTTTTCCTCGACGCCAAATCGGTGTTAGACCATCTTTAACCATTTTGCCATATTTCTTCTCTTATTTATACTTTCTATTATATTTTACTATATTATTTTAAAAATAGAGAACAATGCATTGTATGTCATAAATAATTATACCAATCTCTTGTATACACTAGACCTACGTGTCCTGCACACAAAAAAATACCACGTAAATGTCATTCAATGACACACAAAGAATGTGTATAAAATCCAGTGGCATCTAGAGGATTTTCTAAAACATACACTTCCCACGTCATGTCCAACCATTCACCCTATCCCGTTGTTGTAATACCCACTTTGTAAAAAAAGAGAAAGTCATATTCCTTTGAATACATGTGTGCCATCTCTAATTATCATTGCATGTGAACACCTCATAAAATAAACAAAGGATTAATAAAAATCATTAAATTATGCATCATGCTTAGGTTTCATTGTGTGTGCATTTTTTTGTGACAATGTGACAATAATGTAGAAATAAATATGACAACACCTAAATTAGAATTTAAACCCTAAAGAGAATTCTAGAAATGTGGAGAAGAGAAAGAGATAAAGGATATGAATAAATAAATAATATATGTAAATAAATAACTCTAGAATTAGTATCTCTAAATGTTGCAAGTATAAATTGTAATAACGGGTCACAAGAGTTTGAATTAAATTTGAATACAAATTGAATTTGAAAAGGGAGAGAAAAGAAAATAAAAATAAAAAAGACTAAAATCTAGTTTGGGCCGGCTCAATGCAATTCGGCCCACTTCACTGTTTTCCCCGCGCGGCCCATGCCCCGTCTCCGCGCGCACGTACCCGCAGAACCGGTGGGACCCGCTTGGCTGCCTCTCCCTCTCGTCCACGCACGCTGTCATCTGGGCCCACGCGTCAGTCCCCACCTTCCCTATCCGCGAGCTCGTGGAGTAGTTGCGAAGCCACGACCTTACGCGCGCCTATATGGTTGAAGCAGTCCTCCCGGCTCCGTCATTACCTCACCCACCTCCCTACCCTGCGCGACACATTACTTTGGCTGCGGTGGGCACGACACCAGAGTTTTAGCCAAGAAAACCCGCCCGCCGCACCTTCGCCTGCGATTGCCACTGGTCTGCACCGTCCCGGTTGCTGCGGCTGGCTTCGGGAGTCCGCGGGTCACCGGGGTACGCATCGGTGTGGACTGCCTCGCCATCGACCGGCCTGCGACTACCCAATTCCTCGTCGGAGTTCCGGAAAGCCTTCCGTCACTCGTCGTGCTCTGCGCCAATTCCGCCTCTGCGCATGGTGAGACGACATTCCCTTACCTTGTTTTGTACCGCACTTCTAGTACGATTAGGCAGGGACCACGTTGGGCTCTGTCGCTTACCAAATGTTTGTCGGGATTAGAATTTGTCTGCCCTTTGCCCGCCTCGCCGTGGCTAGGGCGTGTCCCAACACGGGAACCCATGTGGATACCCTTATCATGTTCGTCGTAGTCTCTACATGGTCTGAGTAATAGGAATTTGGGTTTGGCGTCTTCTTTCTTGGGTTCGCCCCACGCTAGTGAGTGCGCCGCCGCAAGGAGTTCGGCGTGCAGTGTCCACTTAGGACAGGAGGAAGACGACACCAATGCCGTGGATTTTGTGATGACCGGTCAGGATTAGATGATGAGTTGGGAGAGAAATAGCTGTTAAATGGTAGACGTGCGATGCAAATTTAATCGTAGATACCCTGCTGCACGATTCAATCTGAGCCGCTGGATTTGATTGGGACGGTTCCGATCGGATCGCGTTTCATTAAATCCTAACCACAGGTCTAGCAACGGACGTCCCTGATGAAAGCATAGGGTACCGGTTCGAGACAGTATCTTGGACGTTGGCTTTAGATCGTGCGGCCCAGATCGCTCCATACCGCTTCAGTGTGTGACTCTTGCAAAAGAGACCCTGGTCTTTGCCGTAATCAACCCGCAGTCCATAGCCTGGTTGTCTGAGTCTCAGTTTCTTTTGCGCCAGAGTCCCTGTACTTTACAGAAATTGACGCCCAGTCCAAAGGGTGATAAAGTCAGGAAAATGAATTAGAAAATGAGTTTTTAATAAAAAAACAATTCATAGAATTTGTATAATTCATAGAAAATGCATATGAACTCTAAATTGGTCCATTCCAGTTCCTAAATTTTTGTAATATTATTGTCTACTCATTTGTGCCACTGTTTTGGCATGAAAGACACATTAAAATTTACCTAGCACTTAATCTTGTATTAAATACATAAAACCTTGGAAAATTCATAACTTAAAATCTATAACTCCAAATTTAATGATTCCAGTTCCTATGATCTTATTTTAATGTCTAGATTATTATTGTATATTTTGTTTACATTCTTGGTGTGATGTTAATTTTTGCTATACTATGTATGTATTGTGTTGATGCGAGTAGACGAGCAAGCTACAGAGGATCCTGAGGTTCAGCTGGTAGAAACTACTGAGCAGGAGCTCGTTGAAGGCAAGTTGTGCCCTTGATCACTTCTTTTACCCATTCATGTTCTTATTATTCATAATGATCTGCATAGGTTAATTTTGCTGGGACCCAATAGGTTACCCTAGATTTCGACTATCTTTATACCTCGTTTCACCACTGGTTTTACTACTAAATTTTTGGGTAGTACATGCTATTGCTTTTATGTGGTTTTGGGTATAGAGATATTCATCACTCATTGTTACACTTTTGTTATCAGTTATTATTTGTTGTTCATGATAAGATCATTATATTAATGGGAACATGGAGAACCACCCCGGGAAAACAGTGCTACCACAAGGGTTTAATGGGACGCCCTTGGCCGATTAACTAGGAAAGCTAGTGGATGACTACCTTACCCGAAAAGGGCAAGGGTAGTAGGGGAGTGGTCAGTGTAGGGAGGTCCTTGGGTTGATTTTGCTGTGATGGCGGTCAGGCGAGGGATTCTTGCACTGGAGCTTCCTATAACTGTAGCGGGTTTTCTGAAGCTAGTGGAACTTTGTAAAGGCCTCGTAGTGGTACCCTGCCTCGCTTCCTAGGTAGAGGTGTATGGGGTCTGATCAACTCCGTGGCAAATGGGTAACACGACTTGTGGGTAAAGATGTGCAACCTCTGCAGAGTGTAAAACTGGTATACTAGTCGTGCTCACGGTCATGAGTGACTCGGACACATATGATTAATTTATGGAACTTAAACTCAATTCATCATTTCATTGCATTTGGGATTATTCTATTATTACTTTTACTTATTATCACTATGGTTTGGTATTTACTTACACTTAGTAACTGCTAATAAAATTTTGATCAACTTATAAAAGCAATGCTCAGCTTCAGCCTTTATTACTTTGATTAGCCTTACACTACACATGAACTCCTATCTTTGGTGAGTTCATGCACATTATTCCCCACGACTTGTTGAGCTATGATCGTATGTGAGCTCACTCTTGCTGTCTCACACCCCCCACAGGAGAAGAACATGTGGTCGAAGAGGAGCCACCTAACACTGAGGCTTTCGACTTGATCTAGGCGGCGTCTCCCAGTCAGCTTTCTAGCGCCAAGGATAGATTTTAGTTCTTGCTATATTCATCTTTTATTTTGTAAGACTTTCGCTATGTAATAAGTACTCTGATTTTATTGTGACATTTATCTCTATACACTCTGTTATTATATATGTTGTCTTCTTTGGCGCATGTATGAGATGCACCCAGCTTTTTTCCTTAAATCCGGGTGTGACAGAAGTGGTATCAGAGGAAATGTTGACTGTAGGACGAAACCTAGATAGAAATGGACAAACCCTTACCTGCTTATCTTACTCTGATTCATTCTATACTTACCTTACTCTAATTCTTTCTACACTTATCTTGATCTTGTCTCATCTTCTACTGTTCTACTCTGATCATTCTTACCTTCTCTACTCTGGGACAAGATAGATTTCACACCTTGGAATCCTACATTTATGACCTTCTTAGGAGATAGGAGGGCTAAGACAAAATTTAAACTATTTTCTTTATTTAAAAATGTTGTTTGATTGTTTTGATGATAAATATCTAATTTGCTTCTTTGATTGATTGAAATATTATTTATGGACATCTTAGCATGTACCACCATAAGGTAATGAATTAGCTTAGTATGTAAAACACCAATCTGCTTAGCTAATAAATCCCCAAAGTAACACGATTCGTAATTACTGTCTTGTCTACTATTCTCTCTTACCATATGTATCTAACTCAGATGGTTAATACCAGGAGGGGTGGTGGAATTGTTTTACCTCCCAAACGACACACTCAGAGGATATCAAGACAACCCCAACCACAACCAGCAGAGATGAATCCTCCTAATCCTCCACCAGGCGGAGTTGACCCACTGGTTGCAGCTCAGATGAGGATGATGCAACAAATGGCGGACACTATGGTAGATATGCGTGCTTCGATACAACAAGAACGCTAGGAGATGCGCCAGGAACGAGAAGAGATACGCCAGGAGTTGCGCCAGGAGCGAGAAGAGATACGCCAGGTGAAAGTCGCCTAGAGGGGGGTGAATAGGGCGAAACTGAAATTCTCAAAAATAATCACAACTACAAGCCGGGTTAGCGTTAGAAATATAATAGAGTCCGCGAGAGAGGGCGCAAAACAAATCTCAAGCGAGTAATGAAGTGAGACACGCGGATTTGTTTTACCGAGGTTCGGTTCTCTCAAACTTACTTCCCGTTGAGGAGGCCACAAAGGCCGGGTCTCTTTCAACCCTTACCCTCTCTCAAACGGTCCCTCGGACCGAGTGAGCTTTCTCTTCTTAATCACTTGGAACACAAAGTTCTCGCAAGGACCACCACAAGATTGGTGTCTCTTGCCTCAATTACAAGTGAGTATTTGATCACAAGAAAGAATCAAGAAAGAAGAAAGCAATCCAAGCGCAAGAGCTCGAAAGAACACAAACAAATCACTCTCTCTAATCGCTAGGGCGTTGTGTGGAATTTGGAGAGGATTTGATCTCTTTTGTCTAGAATTGAATGCTAGAGCTCTTGTAAGTAGTTGGGAAGTGGAAAGCTTGGATGCAATGAATGGTGGGTGGTTGGGGGTATTTATAGCCCCAACCACCAAACTAGCCGTTTGGTGAGGCTATCTGTTCGATGGCGCACCGGACAGTCCGGTGCACACCGGACATGTCCGGTGCGACAGCCACGTCACCAAAACCGTTGCAATTTGACCGTTGGAGTTCTGACTTCTGGGCCCGCCTGGAAGTCCGGTGCACACCGGACATGTACTGTAGATTGTCCGGTGCGCCTGCTCCCGCGTGCCTGACGACTGCGCGCTTCTGGCACGCATTAAATGCATCGCAGGTAGCCGTTGGCACCGAAATAGCCGTTGCCCCGCTGTTACACCGGACAGTCCGGTGTACACCGGACAGTCCGGTGAATTTTAGCGGAGCAGCCGAAGTGAAAACCCGAGGCTGGCGAGTTCCTGAGGCCGCTCTTCCTTGGAGCACCGGACATGTCCGGTGTACACCGGACAGTCCGGTGAATTATAGCGGAGTGGCCTTCGGAAATTCCCGAGAGTGAAGAGTTTGAAGTCGGAGTCCCCTGGTGCACCGGACATGTCCGGTGGCACACCGGACAGTCCGGTGCGCCAGACCAGAGGTGCTTTCGGTTGACCTTTGCTCCTTTATTTGAACCCAATACTTGGTCTTTTTATTGGCTAAGTGTGAACCTTTTGCACCTGTATAACTTACACACTAGAGCAAACTAGTTAGTCCAATATTTGTGTTGGGCAATTCAACCACCAAAATTATTTAGGAACTAGGTGTAAGCCTAATTCCCTTTCAATCTCCCCCTTTTTGGTGATTGATGCCAACACAACCAAAGCAAATGTAAAAGTGCATAATTGAACTAGTTTGCATAATGTAAGTGCAAAGGTTGCTTGGAATTGAGCCAATATAAATACTTACATGATGTGCATGGATTGTTTCTTTATTTTTAACATATTGGACCACATTTGCACCACATGTTTTGTTTTTGCAAATCCTTTTGTAAATTCTTTTCAAAGTCCTTTTGCAAGATAGTCAAAGGTAAATGAATAAGAATTTTGAGAAGCATTTTCAAGATTTGAAATTTCCTCCTTTTGTTTGAAATGCTTTTCCTTTGACTAAACAAAACTCCCCCTAAATGAGATCCTCCTCTTAGTGTTCAAGAGGGTTTTGATATACCATTTTTGAAATACTACTTCCTCCCCCTTTTGAACATAGTAAGATATTAATTTGAAATTGACCAATTGAAAATCTCCAGAATTTTTTTTAAAATTAGGTGGTGGTGCGGTCCTTTTGCTTTGGGCTCATATTTTCTCCCCCTTTGGCATGAATCGCCAAAAACGGAATTATTAGAGCCCAACGAAGTACTTTCTCCTCCTTTGGTCATAAAATAAATGAGTGAAGATTATACCAAAGTTGGAGAGATGCTCGGAGTGACGGCGAAGGATGAGTAGTAGAGTGGAGTGGAAGCCTTTGTCTTCGCCGAAGACTCTAATTTCCTTTCAATATACCTATGACTTGGTTTGAAATACACTTGAAAACACATTAGTCATAGCATATATAAAAGAGATATGATCAAAGGTATACTTGTGTGCTATGTGTGCAAATTAGCAAAAGAAATTCCTAGAATCAAGAATATTTAGCTCATGCCTAAGTTTGGTAAAAGATTGTTCATCAAGTGGCTTGGTAAAGATATCGGCTAATTGATCTTTAGTGTTAATGTAAGAAATCTCGATATCCCCCTTTTGTTGGTGATCCCGAAGAAAATGATATCGAATGGCTATGTATTTAGTGCGGCTATGTTCAACGGGATTATCCGCCATGCGGATTGCACTCTCATTATCACATAGAAGAGGAACTTTGGTTAGTTTGTAACCATAGTCCCGCAGGGTTTGCCTCATCCAAAGCAATTGCGCGCAACAATGGCCTGCGGCAATGTACTCGGCTTCGGCGGTAGAAAGAGCGACCGAATTTTGCTTCTTTGAAGCCCAAGACACCAAGGATCTTCCCAAGAACTGGCAAGTCCCCGATGTGCTCTTCCTATTAATCTTACACCCTGCCCAATCGGCATCCGAATAACCAATCAAATCAAATGTGGATCCCCGAGGGTACCAAAGCCCAAACTTAGGAGTATAAGCCAAGTATCTCAAGATTCATTTTACGGCCGTAAGGTGTGATTCCTTAGGGTCGGCTTGGAATCTTGCACACATGCAAACGGAAAGCATAATGTCCGGTCGAGATGCACATAAATAAAGCAATGAACCAATCATCGACCGGCATACCTTTTGATCCACGGACTTACCTCCCGTGTCGAGGTCGAGATGCCCATTTGTTCCCATGGGTGTCTTGATGGGCTTGGCATCCTTCATTCCAAACTTGGTTAGGATGTCTTGAGTATACTTCGTTTGGCTAATGAAGGTGCCCTCTTGGAGTTGCTTGACTTGGAATCCTAGAAAATACTTCAACTCCCCCATCATCGACATCTCGAATTTCTTTGTCATGATCCTACTAAATTCTTCACATGTAGATTCGTTAGTAGACCCAAATATGATATCATCAACATAAATTTGGCATACGAACAAATCATTGTCAAGAGTTTTAGTGAATAAAGTAGGATCGACTTTGCCGACTTTAAAGCCATTAGCAATAAGGAAATCTCTAAGGCATTCATACCATGCTCTTGGGGCTTGCTTGAGCCCATAAAGCGCCTTAGAGAGCCTATAAACATGGTTAGGATACTCACTATCTTCAAAGCCGGGAGGTTGCTCAACATAGACCTCCTCCTTGATTGGTCCGTTGAGGAAGGCACTCTTCACGTCCATTTGATAAAGCTTGAAGCCATGGTAAGTAGCATAGGCTAATAATATGCGAATGGACTCAAGCCTAGCTACGGGTGCATAGGTTTCACCAAAATCCAAACCTTCGACTTGTGAATATCCTTTGGCCACGAGTCGAGCTTTGTTCCTTGTCACCACACCATGCTCGTCTTGTTTGTTGCGGAAGACCCACTTGGTTCCTATAACATTTTGGTTAGGACGTGGAACTAAGTGCCATACCTCATTCCTTGTGAAATTGTTGAGCTCCTCTTGCATCGCCATCACCCAATCCGCATCTTGGAGCGCTTCCTCTACCCTGTGTGGCTCAATAGAGGAAACAAAAGAGTAATGCTCACAAAAATGTGCAACCCGAGATCGAGTAGTTACCCACTTATGAATGTCGCCGAGGATGGTGTCGACGGGGTGATCTCGTTGGATTGCTTGGTGGACTCTTGGGTGTGGCGGCCTTGGTTGTTCATCCTCCTTGTCTTCATCATTTGCGTCTCCCCCTTGATCATTGCCGTCGTCTTGAGGTGGCTCATCATTGTCTTCTTCATCTTTATCAACTTGAGCCTCGTCCTCATTTTGGATTGGTGGAGATGCTTGCGTGGAGGAGGATGGTTGATCTTGTGCATGTGGAGGCTCTTCGGATTCCTTAGGACACACATCCCCAATGGACATGTTCCTTAGCGCTATGCATGGAGCCTGTTCTTCACCTATCTCATCAAGATCAACTTGCTCTACTTGAGAGACGTTAGTCTCATCAAACACAACGTCACAAGAAACTTCAACAAGTCCTGAGGACTTGTTAAAGACTCTATATGCCCTTGTGTTTGAGTCATATCCTAGTAAAAAGCCTTCTACAGTTTTAGGAGCAAATTTAGATTTTCTACCTCTTTTGACAAGAATAAAACATTTGCTACCAAAAACTCTAAAATATGAAATATTTGGCTTTTTACCGGTTAGGAGTTCATAGGATGTCTTCTTGAGGATTCGGTGTAGATATAACCGGTTGATGGCGTAGCAGGCGGTGTTGACCGCCTCGGCCCAAAACCGATCCGGTGTCTTGTACTCATCAAGCATGGTTCTTGCCATGTCCAATAGAGTTCGATTCTTCCTCTCCACTACACCATTTTGTTGTGGGGTGTAGGGAGATGAGAACTCATGCTTGATGCCCTCCTCCTCAAGGAAGCCTTCAACTTGAGAGTTCTTGAACTCCGTCCCGTTGTCGCTTCTAATTTTCTTGATCCTTAAGCCGAACTCATTTTGAGCTCGTCTCAAGAATCCCTTTAAGGTCTCTTGGGTATGAGATTTTTCCTGCAAAAAGAACACCCAAGTGAAGCGAGAATAATCATCCACAATAACTAGACAGTACTTACTCCCGCCGATGCTTATGTAAGCAATCGGGCCGAATAAATCCATGTGTAGGAGCTCCAGTGGCCTGTCACTAGTCATGATGTTCTTGTGTGGATGATGAGTGCCAACTTGCTTCCCGGCTTGGCATGCGCTACAAATCCTGTCTTTCTCAAAATGAACATTGGTTAGTCCTAATATGTGTTCCCCCTTTAGAAGCTTATGAAGATTCTTCATTCCAACATGGGCTAGTCGGCGGTGCTAGAGCCAACCCAAGTTAGTCTTAGCAACTAAGCAAGTGTCGAGTTCAGCTCTATCAAAATCTACCAAGTATAGCTGACCCTCTAATACTCCCTTAAATGCTATTGAATCATCACTTCTTCTAAAGACAGTAACACCTACATCAGTAAATAGATAGTTGTAGCCCATTTTACATAATTGGGATACGGAAAGCAAATTGTAATCTAAAGAATCTACAAGAAAAACATTGGAAATAGTATGGTCAGGTGATATAGCAATTTTACCCAATCCTTTGACCAAACCTTGATTTCCATCCCCGAATGTGATAGCTCGTTGGGGATCTTGGTTTTTCTCATATGAGGAGAACATCTTTTTCTCCCCTGTCATGTGGTTTGTGCACCCGCTGTCGAGTATCCAACTTGAGCCCCCGGATGCATAAACCTACAAAACAATTTTAGTTCTTGACTTTAGGTACCCAAACGGTTTTGGGTCCTTTGGCATTAGAAACAAGAACTTTGGGTACCCAAACACAAGTCTTGGAGCCCTTGTGTTTGCCCCCAACAATCTTGGCAACTACCTTGCCGGATTTGTTAGTTAAAACATATGATGCATCAAAAGTTTTGAATGAAATAGCATGATCATTTGATGCATTAGGAGTTTTCTTTCTAGGCAACTTGGCATGGGTTGGTTGCCTAGAGCTAGATGTCTCACCCTTATACATAAAAGCATGGTTAGGGCCAGAGTGAGACTTCCTAGAATGAGTTCTCCTAATTTTGCTCTCAGGATAGCCGGCAGGGTACAAAATGTAACCCTCGTTATCTTGAGGCATGGGAGCCTTGCCCTTAACAAAGTTAGATAAATTCTTTGGAGGGGCATTAAGTTTGACATTGTCTCCCCTTTGGAAGCCAGTGCCATCCTTGATGCCCGGGCGTCTCCCATTATAGAGCATACTTCTAGCAAATTTAAACTTTTCATTTTCCAAGTTATGCTCGGCAATTTTAGCGTCTAATAATGCTATATGATCATTTTGTTGTTTAATTAAAGCCATGTGATCATGAATAGCATTGATATCAACATCTCTACATCTAGTGCAAATAGAAGTGTGCTCAACGATAGATGTAGATGGTTTGCAAGATTTTAATTCTACAACCTTAGCATGCAACATATCATTCTTAGTTCTAAGGTCGGAAATTGTAACATTGCAAACATCTAATTCTTTAGCCTTAGCAATTAATTTCTCATTCTCATTTCTAAGGCTAGCAATAGAAACATTCAACTCATCAATCCTAGCAAGCAAATCAACATTATCATTTCTAGGATAGGAAGTTGAATCAATACAAACATGAGAATCAACCTTAGCAATTAATTTAGCATTTTCATTTCTAAGGTTGGCAATTGTGTCATGGCATGTGCTTAGCTCACTAGATAATTTGTTACATTTTTCTACCTCTAGAGCATAAGCATTTTTAACCTTAACATGTTTCTTATTTTCCTTGATTAGGAAGTCCTCTTGGGAGTCCAAGAGATCGTCCTTTTCATGGATGGCACTAATTAGCTCATTTAATTTTTCTTTTTGTTCCATGTTAAGGTTGGCAAAAAGGATACGCAAATTATCTTCCTCACCACTAGCATTATCATCACTAGAAGATTCATATTTAGTGGAGGAGTTAGATTTAACCATCTTCCTTTTGCCGTCCTTTGCCATGAGGCACTTGTGGCCGACGTTGGGGAAGAGGAGTCCCTTGGTGACGGCGATGTTGGCGGCGTCCTCGTCGTCGGAGGAGGAGTCGGTGGAGCTTTCGTCGGAGTTCCACTCGCGGCACACGTGGGCATCGCCGCCCTTCTTCTTGTGATACCTCTTCTTTTCTCTCCTCTTGCCCTTCTTGTCGTTGTCCCTGTCACTTGATAATGGACATTTAGCAATAAAGTGACCGGGCTTACCACACTTGTAGCAAACCTTCTTGGAACGGGATTTGTAATCCTTCCCCTTCCGTTGCTTGAGGATTTGCCGAAAGCTTTTGATGATTAAGGCCATCTCCTCATTGTCGAGCTTGGAGGCGTCAATTGGTTGTCTACTTGGTGTAGACTCCTCCTTCTTCTCCTCCGTTGCCTTGAAGGCCACCGGTTGCGCCTCGGATGTGGAAGGTTCGTCAAGCTCGTTGATCTTCTTTGAGCCTTTAATCATGCATTCAAAGCTCACAAAATTCCCGATAACTTCCTCGGGGGTCATTAGTGGATATCTAGGATTACCACGAATTAATTGAACTTGAGTGGGGTTAAGGAAAATAAGAGCTCTTAAAATAACCTTAACCACCTCGTGGTCATCCCACTTTTTGCTCCCGAGGTTGCGCACTTGGTTCACCAAGGTCTTGAGCCGATTGTACATATCTTGTGGCTCCTCCCCTTGGCGAAGACGGAAGCGACCGAGCTCTCCCTCGATCGTTTCCCGCTTGGTGATCTTGGTGAGTTCATCACCCTCGTGCGCGGTCTTGAGTAGGTCCCAAATCTCCTTTGCATTCTTCAACCCTTGCACTTTGTTGTATTCCTCCTTGCTTAAAGAGGCGAGGAGTATGGTTGTGGCTTGGGAGTTGAAGTGCTCGATTTAGGCCACTTCGTCCGTATCATAATCCTCATCCCCTACAGAAGGTACCTGTGCTCCAAACTCAACAACATTCCATATACTTTTGTGGAGTGAGGTTAGATGAAATTTCATTAAATCACTCCACCTAGCATAATCTTCGCCATCAAAAGTTGGCGGTTTGCCTAATGGAACGGAAAGTAATGGAGTATGTCTAGATGTACGGGGATAGTGTAAGGGGATCTTACTAAACTTCTTGCGCTCTTGGCGCTTAGAAGTTACGGACGGTGCATCGGAGTCGGAGGTGGATGTTGATGAAGTGTCGGTCTCGTAGTAGACCACCTTCCTCATCCTCTTGTGCTTGTCGCCTTTCTGATGCGACTTGTGGGAAGAAGATTTTTCCTTCTTCTCCTTGTGGTGTGAGGAAGAAGATCTTTTCTCCTTCCGTTTGGAGGAGTCCTTCCTCTTCTCCTTCCTCTTAGTGCGGGACTCTTCCGATGAAGTGCTCCCTTGGCTCGTAGTGGGCTTGTCGCCGGTCTCCATCTCCCTCTTGGTGTGATCTCCCGACATCACTTCGAGCGGTTAGGCTCTAATGAAGCACCGGGCTCTGATACCAATTGAAAGTCGCCTAGAGGGGGGGGGGTGAATAGGGCGAAACTGAAATTCTCAAAAATAATCACAACTACAAGCCGGGTTAGCGTTAGAAATATAATAGAGTCCACGAGAGAGGGCGCAAAACAAATCTCAAGCGAGTAATGAAGTGAGACACGCGGATTTGTTTTACCGAGGTTCGGTTCTCTCAAACCTACTCCCCGTTGAGGAGGCCACAAAGGCCGGGTCTCTTTCAACCCTTACCCTCTCTCAAACGGTCCCTCGAACCGAGTGAGCTTTCTCTTCTTAATCACTTGGAACACAAAGTTCCCGCAAGGACCACCACAAGATTGGTGTCTCTTGCCTCAATTACAAATGAGTATTTGATCACAAGAAAGAATCAAGAAAGAAGAAAGCAATCCAAGCGCAAGAGCTCGAAAGAACACAAACAAATCACTCTCTCTAATCGCTATGGCGTTGTGTGGAATTTGGAGAGGATTTGATCTCTTTTGTCTAGAATTGAATGCTAGAGCTCTTGTAAGTAGTTGGGAAGTGGAAAGCTTGGATGCAATGAATGGTGGGTGGTTGGGGGTATTTATAGCCCCAACCACCAAACTAGCCGTTTGATGAGGCTGTCTGTTCGATGGCGCACCGGACAGTCCGGTGCACACCGGACATGTCCGGTGCGACAGCCACGTCACCAAAACCGTTGACCGTTGGAGTTCTGACTTCTGGGCCCGCCTGGAAGTCCGGTGCACACCGGACATGTACTGTAGATTGTCCGGTGCGCCTGCTCCCGCGTGCCTGACGACTGCGCGCTTCTGGCACGCATTAAATGCGTCGCAGGTAGCCTGTCACACCCGGTTTTTAGAAGGTAAACCGAATGCGAACCATGTACGTGCCAGGATCAGTTATTCACGTACACAGCAGTTACATAACATGGACATCATCACACAGTGCTCAAATAGTATTAAAAGGGGAAATAATAGTCGATTACATCATACGTCTGAGACGTCCATATAGTTCTTACAATAAATCAAAGTGCGGAAAAGAAACGTAGATAACACGGCCTTCACAGGCAGCCGACTGGGGGTTGCCGCTAACCCACACCTAGAACTCGTCGTAGTCTTGGAACTCCTGGAAGTCTCCTTCCACAGCTTCATCTTCTCCTGAGCAGTGGTTGCAATGCTGACAACCTGGGGGGGGGGGGATTTGGTGTGTAGAGCAAGGGTGAGTACACATCAACATACTCAGCAAGCATCCCGTTTGGCTGTAGTGGACTAGCTTTATGTGGGGATAAGTCAAGCAGTTGCTTTTAGTTGGTCAGGTTATTACTTACTAGTAGAGAGCCAGGTTTTAACATTAACCCAAGTTATTAGCCCAATGTATCCTTTCCAAACGGAAAGAATACCACTTACCAATACCATAATCATAATCAGAACCATCAATCTCATTGCCACCTGTACCAAAGTATCTCTGATCAAGTATCACTAATCTCTGGAGCTCCCTTGGCCGCTCATAACCATGAGCACGACTGATATATCAGTTTCATAACACTCTGCAGAGGTTGTGCACTTTACCCACAAGCCGTGATTCCCTCTTGCCTCGGGCCGATCAAACCCTTAAACACTACCAAGGTGAATAGGCAGGGTCTCACTACGTAGCCTTTACAAAGATTCCCCGGGGCTGTAGCCACCCGTTAGGTTTCCTAAATGTACCGCACTCCTCCCCAAGGGACAAATCAACCTTGGCAGAGCGAGCCGCATACACCGAGCCCCATTGACGGCACGACGGCTAAGCGATCTACACCCCGGTTCCTCCAATTATTCAGCTAAGGGCGTCCCATTCCACCCTCATGGTTGCACTGTTTTCCCGGGCGGTCATCCATTGAACAGGTCCTTACGGAGAGGCACTCGAGAAACCGCTCGAGTCCCCTTGAAGGTCACAAATATGATCATAAATAAGAAGGGAAAACAGCGTATCTGTAACACCCGGATTTTAGGGGTCCAAAACCCGGGGTTAACATAAACACCAGGTATGCTGGGACCAAGTCTCATACATATGATGTATAGTGGCACAGGATCGAATGTCACAACTTTATATATAACAAGAGTTTTATACAAAATAAATAATTACATTATAAGGAGACAACGGTCCAGCAACCCAAAAGTTGACTGGGAGACGACGACCTAGACCTCTCACGAACTCATCGCAGCATCCTCCATGAGCATCATCCTGCAGTACCTGGTCTTGACCTGTGGTGTATGTGAGACAGCAAGAGTGAGCTCACATACGTTCATCGCTCAACAAGTTGTGGGGAATAATGTGCATGAACTCGCCAAAGGTGGGAGCTCACGTGAAGTGTAAGGCTTACCAAAGAAGATGGTTAGAGCTGAGCATTGCTTTTAAAGTTGGTCAAAATTTTATTAGCAGTTACTAAGTATAAGTAAATACCAACCCAATTAAATAATAGAACAAAAGTATCAACTTCACCCACGATGCAATGCATATGACAAATTGAATTTAGTTCCATAATTTAATCATGTGAGGGTCCGAGCTGCTCATGACCGTGAGCACGGCTAGTATACCAGTTTTACACTCTGCAGAGATTGCACATCTTTACCCTGCTCATGACCGTGAGCACGGCTAGTATACCAGTTTTACACTCTGCAGAGGTTGCGCATCTTTACCCACAAGTCGTGTATCCCATGTCGCCAGGGTTTGCAAAGCCCTTAGACACTTCCGAGGTGAATGGCTAGGGATCCACTACGAGGCCTTTACAAAGTTCCACTAACTTCCGAAAACCCGCTACAGTTTATAGGAAGATCCAGTGCAGGAATCCCTTGCAGGACCGCCATCGCAGCAAAATCCTCCCGAGGGCCTCCCTACACTGACCTCTCCCCTACTGCCCTTGCCCCTTTCGGGTAAGGTAGTCTTCCACTAGCTTTCCTAATTAATCAGCCAAGGGCGTCCCATACCACCCTTGTGGTAGCACTGTTTTCCCGGGTGGTTCTCCATGTTCCAATTAACATAATGATCTTAACATGAACAATAAATAACAACTGATAACAAAAGTGTAATCATGAATAAAGTGCATCTCCATACCCAAAACCAAATATAGCACTAGCAAGTACTACCCAGAAGGTTCAGTAGTAAACAAGGTATAGAGATAGACAAACTGGGGTATCCTATTGGGTCCCATCAAAATTAACCTATGCAGATCATTATGATTAATTAGAACATGAGTAGGTGAAAAGAAGTGATCAAGGGCACAACTTGCCTGGGCCTTGAGATTCCAGGTACCAGGATGATCTTCAGATGACACGTGTCCTCACTGCTAGTCGTAGCAATTCAAACAAACATAGTATAGGCAAATTTAACATTACACCAAACATGTAAACAAAATACATAATAATAATCTACACATTAAAATAAGATCACAGGAAAAAGAATTATTAATTTTGGAGTGGTAGGTTTTAAGTTATGAATTTCCTAAGGTTTAATGTGATTAAAATATGATTAAAGGATAAATAAATTTTCTGACAGAGTTCATGTCAAAACAAAGACACTAAATGATGAAGAACATTATTACAAAATTTTAGAAACTGGAATGGTTCAATTTGGAGCAAAAATGGATTTTCTATGAATTATCTAAGTTCTAGCAATTATTTTCATATTAAAAATCTATTTTCTATTTTATTTACTCAATTTAAACGTGTTCTGGACTGGGCCTCAATTCCAAAGAAACCCAGGGGGCTCGGGGTAAGAATCCCCAAGACTCAGGAAACAGTGGAGGGGACGGCGGGTTGAATACTTAAAACTATAGGGTCTCTTTAGAAAAATTGCCACGGCGAAGGGTTACGGGCGATTCTCGGCCGTCTGATCCAAACGAAGCGTCCAGATTAGACCCAGTCGGCCACGAACCGGTACGCTATGGGAACCACAGGATGCAAGATCTACGGCACAGGTTTTAAACAACTGGAATCAGCCAGGGCGCGTAGGATCGAAATCGAACGGACCAGATTTACCCGGCCGAATCCATACGCACGATCTAATTCGCGCCGTCCCTTTTCGATCCAACGGTGAACGACCTATCTTCTTTCCCTCACCAAACGCAGCAGCGCCGCCCGCCAGGCACGACGGCGGAGACCCACCGGAGACCCCCAATCGCGCACCAGAGCTCCAAATCGACAATTAACACGATTTTCGCCATGAGCAGAATAGAGCGAGTCGGATGAGGGAGTTCTTACCGTGATTCGTAGCACTGTTGACCCTAGCCACGGCAGAGCGCGAGTTCGGCGGATTCACCAACTCCAGTGAGAAATCCCCGAGACCCCAGGTCGCCTCCGTGCCCGAGCTTGCCACGCAATGGTTCTAGGAGACCCAGGGAAGGTTCCGCACCAACAGTGGGGTCACGACAAGCGGCGTACGCGCGAATGCACCGGCGGCGGCGCGCGAGCATAGGCACACGACGGCCACCAGGCTCCCACAATTTCCACGGAAGCACACAGATGAGCCGATGGGGAAGGGTTTGCTGGGGCCGTGTATAAATACTCGGGGCGCACGAGTCCGACCGGCAGTTTTCTGGCGAGAGAATCCCGGCGGCGATCATGGCGGACACCATCCGGTTCGCGGCTTCGGTTGGGAGAGGAAGAGGATAAGGCTGACAAGGTGACCCCACGAGTCAGCGGAAGTACAGGGCTGGAGCGATACGGTGCGCACACCCGACCTGACGGGCCCACACCACAGTGGCACAGGGAGAATTCTACGTGCGTGCGCGCGACGCTGACCGAGCTGAACCTGCCAGGTGGGGTCCACAGGTCAGTGTGTGAGCAGCGTGCTATGCGTGATCCCGAGTGCTGACGGGAGGGGCCCAAATACCAGCGACTTGGTGAGACGAGCGCAGGCGAGCGAAGATCGAAGTCAGCCACTGTCCCGTGGGACCGGGATGTCGGCGCCCGGTTGTGGAATGGGCCGCGCGCGCGAGGGATAGGTGGGCTGAATAGGTAATAGCCGGCCCAGTTAGGGTTTTTATTCTTTTTCTTTTTCTTTTCTATTTTCTTTTCTCCATTTTCAAATCCAATTTGATTTCAAGTTCAAATTCAAACTTTGTGTGGATCTTCCTTTATAAACTCATTTTTTTGAAATTAAAAATGCTAAACCTGAAGGTATTTGGTTATACATTTTATGTATATTTTCATATCTCTTCTTTTTTTTTCTCCCTTTCCCATTTATTTTCTATTTTCTATTCCTAATTCAAATTTATACTTTTATTTTAGTTTTCAGATTTTTCAAATGTATCAATTTGAACCCAAAGGTGAATATAAACCATATTATTTTAATTTTACTAAGTTAAGTTTTATTCTTGTTATTTATTTCATGGGATGTATAAATAGTTTCTTTTAAAAGAAAAATTCTTTTCCCATCATTTTCTTATTTCCCAATTTCCAAAACATTATGATATTTTGTTCAAATTTCTTCTACCAATTCCCAATCCAAAATTTGGGTGTTACAAATCCTACCCCCCTTAAAAATAATCTCGTCCTCGAGATTTGTAAGAAAAGGGATGTATACTCATATTGTTCTCAGAACATATGCACAAGCAAAGAAATCTCAGCATGAGGTATACTACTTTTAACAAAACATAGGGTCAATAGACCTTATTGTTCCTTCTAGAATAATATCATATCATCTACTAACTAAAGTAACACTCAGAGCTTACAAATAGTCGTAATCCATATATATGTTTATGTAGCTTGGTGGAACTGGTGGTTAGGAAAGCATGGGTGTATATATGTATGTCCACTTTATTATGTAGGGTAGAAGATGCCTTTAGGGCACATATAGGTTTGGGTAAGAAAGAGTAGGGTAAAGAAAGACTCCATCCAAGATTGTGAATCTTGACTCTTCTTGGTGACCTCACTTGATCCTTGAAGACTTGAGTTGGTGCTCATCCTTCCTTGATGAAGTTGATCATCTTCTCCGGTCTTGTCTCATTGATCAGGAGTTAGTGTATATTATTGGGCTGGGGAATATGGTTAATATAGGTATGGATGAGATAGACTACATGATGTAGGTCAAAATTTTGTTTGATGTTAGGTGGGAATTGAAAGGTTATACCATTCATCATGGCTCTATGGGTTGGGTTAGTTCATGGTTGAATTGATCCAATGTGCTAAGATAAGTTAATACATGGCTAGTGGGGTCTAATCTCTTCTACTAGTGTCATTAATCTGTTTAAGTGAACCACATTAAGTTAGATAACATTAGACCACACTGGATCAGGTCACATTAGGTAAGATAAGATCTAGATTAAATTGGATATGACTAGATTAGACTAGTTTAGGTTAGATAGGTCCAACAGGATAGAATATGTTAGGATGTTTTGAGATTAGTTAGATATGTTATGATAAGATAGAGTCTTTTGCTAGTTTATAATTGAGAGGTTATGCAACTATCAGATGGTTAAGGTAGTTGCATATAGCCAAGTTGATCTGTCATTCCTACTTTAGTGCAGGGTGAACTAAGTTAAGACCTGTTTTATAGGGGTAGAGTCTAAACTATTTCATCAGTATTATCTAACATGTTTGATAAGTCACTTTAGATTTGATCAGATCTAGGTTAGATTGGTGTGACTTGTTTGATTAGATAAGATCTAATTAAGTTGCACTAGATCATGGTTGTTTAATCTAGGGTGGATAAGTATGCTTATTTAGGATAAGACAGATTCATAAAGGTAAGATAGAATCTTCTGAGGCCAGTTAGATCTATTAGGATAAGGATAAAATCTTTTCAAGATAAGATGAGTATCTTTTAAGATGGGATGGATCTATTAAGATAAGGAAGAATCCTTTTAAGATAAGAGGAATTGGTTAGAATGAGATCTTTTAGGATAAGATAAATTTCTTAAGCTAGATAGGTTCCAATGGGGATAATCTAGGTTGTCTAGTTATTTTATAAATATATTTTTATACCTATGTGTATATGCAGATGCAATTGTGGACATTACTCCACAACTCATCACACTCAAACAAAGATCCAAATCAGACAAGTATCATGAGAACAAACATTCAAGCATACCAATATCTACAAAAATAGTTTTGTTTTTGTCCCTAAGATTAGGTCTCCTATTCCCAAAAGTCACTTTAGGCACAGGATTTCAAAGTGTGAAATCCACATTTGTCTTTAGAAAAAGAAAAGGTAAGGATAATCAGAGTAAAGCGGAATTAGATGAGAAATGATTAAGAAGAGTTTAGAGAAGAATCAGAGTAGCAGAGGTAAGTAAATATTGGTTGTCCAGTTCTATCTAGGTTTCGTCCTACAGTCAACATTCCTCTGATACCACTTCTGTAACACCCGGATTTTAGGGGTCCAAAACCCGGGGTTAACATAAACACCAGGTATGCTGGGACCAAGTCTCATACATATGATGTATAGTGGCACAGGATCGAATGTCACAACTTTATATATAACAAGAGTTTTATACAAAATAAATAATTACATTATAAGGAGACAACGGTCCAGCAACCCAAAAGTTGACTGGGAGACGACGACCTAGACCTCTCACGAACTCATCGCAGCATCCTCCATGAGCATCATCCTGCAGTACCTGGTCTTGACCTGTGGTGTATGTGAGACAGCAAGAGTGAGCTCACATACGTTCATCGCTCAACAAGTTGTGGGGAATAATGTGCATGAACTCGCCAAAGGTGGGAGCTCACGTGAAGTGTAAGGCTTACCAAAGAAGATGGTTAGAGCTGAGCATTGCTTTTAAAGTTGGTCAAAATTTTATTAGCAGTTACTAAGTATAAGTAAATACCAACCCAATTAAATAATAGAACAAAAGTATCAACTTCACCCACGATGCAATGCATATGACAAATTGAATTTAGTTCCATAATTTAATCATGTGAGGGTCCGAGCTGCTCATGACCGTGAGCACGGCTAGTATACCAGTTTTACACTCTGCAGAGATTGCGCATCTTTACCCTGCTCATGACCGTGAGCACGGCTAGTATACCAGTTTTACACTCTGCAGAGGTTGCGCATCTTTACCCACAAGTCGTGTATCCCATGTCGCCAGGGTTTGCAAAGCCCTTAGACACTTCCGAGGTGAATGGCTAGGGATCCACTACGAGGCCTTTACAAAGTTCCACTAACTTCCGAAAACCCGCTACAGTTTATAGGAAGATCCAGTGCAGGAATCCCTTGCAGGACCGCCATCGCAGCAAAATCCTCCCGAGGGCCTCCCTACACTGACCTCTCCCCTACTGCCCTTGCCCCTTTCGGGTAAGGTAGTCTTCCACTAGCTTTCCTAATTAATCAGCCAAGGGCGTCCCATACCACCCTTGTGGTAGCACTGTTTTCCCGGGTGGTTCTCCATGTTCCAATTAACATAATGATCTTAACATGAACAATAAATAACAACTGATAACAAAAGTGTAATCATGAATAAAGTGCATCTCCATACCCAAAACCAAATATAGCACTAGCAAGTACTACCCAGAAGGTTCAGTAGTAAACAAGGTATAGAGATAGACAAACTGGGGTATCCTATTGGGTCCCATCAAAATTAACCTATGCAGATCATTATGATTAATTAGAACATGAGTAGGTGAAAAGAAGTGATCAAGGGCACAACTTGCCTGGGCCTTGAGATTCCAGGTACCAGGATGATCTTCAGATGACACGTGTCCTCACTGCTAGTCGTAGCAATTCAAACAAACATAGTATAGGCAAATTTAACATTACACCAAACATGTAAACAAAATACATAATAATAATCTACACATTAAAATAAGATCACAGGAAAAAGAATTATTAATTTTGGAGTGGTAGGTTTTAAGTTATGAATTTCCTAAGGTTTAATGTGATTAAAATATGATTAAAGGATAAATAAATTTTCTGACAGAGTTCATGTCAAAACAAAGACACTAAATGATGAAGAACATTATTACAAAATTTTAGAAACTGGAATGGTTCAATTTGGAGCAAAAATGGATTTTCTATGAATTATCTAAGTTCTAGCAATTATTTTCATATTAAAAATCTATTTTCTATTTTATTTACTCAATTTAAACGTGTTCTGGACTGGGCCTCAATTCCAAAGAAACCCAGGGGGCTCGGGGTAAGAATCCCCAAGACTCAGGAAACAGTGGAGGGGACGGCGGGTTGAATACTTAAAACTATAGGGTCTCTTTAGAAAAATTGCCACGGCGAAGGGTTACGGGCGATTCTCGGCCGTCTGATCCAAACGAAGCGTCCAGATTAGACCCAGTCGGCCACGAACCGGTACGCTATGGGAACCACAGGATGCAAGATCTACGGCACAGGTTTTAAACAACTGGAATCAGCCAGGGCGCGTAGGATCGAAATCGAACGGACCAGATTTACCCGGCCGAATCCATACGCACGATCTAATTCGCGCCGTCCCTTTTCGATCCAACGGTGAACGACCTATCTTCTTTCCCTCACCAAACGCAGCAGCGCCGCCCGCCAGGCACGACGGCGGAGACCCACCGGAGACCCCCAATCGCGCACCAGAGCTCCAAATCGACAATTAACACGATTTTCGCCATGAGCAGAATAGAGCGAGTCGGATGAGGGAGTTCTTACCGTGATTCGTAGCACTGTTGACCCTAGCCACGGCAGAGCGCGAGTTCGGCGGATTCACCAACTCCAGTGAGAAATCCCCGAGACCCCAGGTCGCCTCCGTGCCCGAGCTTGCCACGCAATGGTTCTAGGAGACCCAGGGAAGGTTCCGCACCAACAGTGGGGTCACGACAAGCGGCGTACGCGCGAATGCACCGGCGGCGGCGCGCGAGCATAGGCACACGACGGCCACCAGGCTCCCACAATTTCCACGGAAGCACACAGATGAGCCGATGGGGAAGGGTTTGCTGGGGCCGTGTATAAATACTCGGGGCGCACGAGTCCGACCGGCAGTTTTCTGGCGAGAGAATCCCGGCGGCGATCATGGCGGACACCATCCGGTTCGCGGCTTCGGTTGGGAGAGGAAGAGGATAAGGCTGACAAGGTGACCCCACGAGTCAGCGGAAGTACAGGGCTGGAGCGATACGGTGCGCACACCCGACCTGACGGGCCCACACCACAGTGGCACAGGGAGAATTCTACGTGCGTGCGCGCGGCGCTGACCGAGCTGAACCTGCCAGGTGGGGTCCACAGGTCAGTGTGTGAGCAGCGTGCTATGCGTGATCCCGAGTGCTGACGGGAGGGGCCCAAATACCAGCGACTTGGTGAGACGAGCGCAGGCGAGCGAAGATCGAAGTCAGCCACTGTCCCGTGGGACCGGGATGTCGGCGCCCGGTTGTGGAATGGGCCGCGCGCGCGAGGGATAGGTGGGCTGAATAGGTAATAGCCGGCCCAGTTAGGGTTTTTATTCTTTTTCTTTTTCTTTTCTATTTTCTTTTCTCCATTTTCAAATCCAATTTGATTTCAAGTTCAAATTCAAACTTTGTGTGGATCTTCCTTTATAAACTCATTTTTTTGAAATTAAAAATGCTAAACCTGAAGGTATTTGGTTATACATTTTATGTATATTTTCATATCTCTTCTTTTTTTTTCTCCCTTTCCCATTTATTTTCTATTTTCTATTCCTAATTCAAATTTATACTTTTATTTTAGTTTTCAGATTTTTCAAATGTATCAATTTGAACCCAAAGGTGAATATAAACCATATTATTTTAATTTTACTAAGTTAAGTTTTATTCTTGTTATTTATTTCATGGGATGTATAAATAGTTTCTTTTAAAAGAAAAATTCTTTTCCCATCATTTTCTTATTTCCCAATTTCCAAAACATTATGATATTTTGTTCAAATTTCTTCTACCAATTCCCAATCCAAAATTTGGGTGTTACAGTATCATAGATAATCACATCATGTTCATTGATTAGAGTTGAGCAATAGCATCAGACTAAACAGTAATAATCCGACCCAAATAGGTAAACAAGAACATGGATAACAAAAGCTAGTCAATCCTTAGGTATAAATGTGTAATGCGGGAGGTGAATTAATGAATGAATAGGACAGAAATAGGTCAAAGGACACTTGCCTCCACCAACCGACTGCTGCTCAGGGGCTTCTCCTGCGAATTCCTCGGGCTCTTCGACCGGATCGTTCTCTATGCGAGCGCAAACATACATACATCCATATATTTAATACAAAAGAACAGTACACCATACAAGGGAACAAATAAAGTGAGTATGCATCAAGTATGACATTCGATATCGCATTCATTATGATTAGAAAGAAACGGGGAAAGGGTCTCGCAGGGGGGTTAAAGCTTATGCACTAATGATCAGTTACAATTGGTTCTTAACAAAAGAATTCTGTTATATGCACTAGTGGAAACCTAGTCATTTTTAGTTGATCAACATTGAACGAGAGAAACAATTAATTACGTGAATCAACTAGCGTAACAGAATTTTAAATTGAGCTTCCTATTTCAATAGCATGAACAATGATTAGCCTACCTAAAATAAAATAGCTATGATAACAGAAAGTAAAACAAAATAAATAAAATAATATATAAAAAAATAAATAAAAAGGGGGGGGGGGCGGTTGAACCGGCCGGGGGTAGGGCGGCTGGGCTGGGCGCGGGCGCGGGCGTGGGCGGCCGAGCTGGGCGGCTGGGGCGGCCGAACCGGCGGCCAGGGCGGCCGAACTGGCGGCCAGGGCCGGCCGAGGCGGGGGCGCGGCCAGGGGCGGCCAGGAGGGCGGCCGAGCCAGGCGGGCGGCCGGGGCCAGGGCGCGGCCGGGGCCAGGCGCGGCCGGGCGGGCTGGGGAAAGAGGAGGGGAGAGGGGAGAGGGAGAGAGGAGGGGGGAGGGGAGGCTCACCGGGGACGGGCGAGCGACGGCGAGGGGCGCGGGGCGGCCGAGCTGCAGGGGCGGCGGCTAGGGCAGGCGAGGGCGGCGGCTAGGGAGAGAATGGGAGAGAGGGAAAATGGGAGGGAGAGAGAGAGGGGTAAGGGGAAAAGGGGAGGGGGGGGGTGGTGGGGCGGTTGGGCCGGCTGAGGCCCAAGAGGGGCGCGCGGGGGGGGGGGGGGGGGGGCGGCTGGGCCGGCCTGGGGTGGCCCACGGCGCGGGAGAGAGAGAAAAAGAGGAGAGAGAAAGAAAAAGAAAAAGAAAGAAAAGGTTTTCTCCTTATTTTCGAAATCCGATCTTCCTAGATGAATGCATCCACGTTCTCAATCAATCCAAAAGAATGCATGGTTCGGCATGGTGCATCAAACAACATAAAGTATTTAGGGTTTTCTTTACACGGGAATTCCAAACCGAATCCCGCTAACTTTGGAAAAGATCAAGGTCTAGCGAGGGGAAAAAGAAAAAGAAAAGGTAACGCCCGAATTTGGCGAGTAAAGAAAAGAAAAAAATTCAACTGCAAAATTCGGGGCGTTACAAACCTATCCCCCTTAAAAGAATCTCGCCCTCGAGATTCAGGGCTGGCTAGCAAAGAGCTCTGGGTACTTAGCCATTAGATCATCTTCACGCTCCCAGGTTGCTTCTTCCTCAGAGTGGTGATTCCATCTGACTTTGCACATTCTGATGGTTTTCCTTCGAGTGACTCTATCTGCAATCTCAAGGATCTGAGCTGGCTTCTCAACATAGGTCAAGTCCTTCTGGACTTCCAGACCTTCCACTGGCAACTGCTCTTCTGGCACACGCAAACACTTCTTCAACTGAGACACATGAAAAACATCATGCACAGCGGACAAATTCTCTGGCAAACTGAGCTGATAAGCCACTTCTCCACGCTTTGAGAGAATTTGATACGGACCAATGTAGCGGGGTGCTAGCTTGCCCTTCACTCCGAACCTTCTGACTCCTCTGATCGGTGACACTTTCAGATAGACAAAGTCTCCGACTTCAAAACTCAGCTCTCTTCTTCTTGTGTCTGCATAGCTTCGCTGCCTTGATTGCACTATCTTCAGATTCTCTCGGACCATCTTGATGTTCTCTTCGGCTTCAAGCAAAATATCTGGCCCAAACACTTGCTTCTCTCCAGGCTGATCCCATTGCAACGGAGTTCTACAACTCCTCCCATAAAGCGCCTGAAACGGTGACATTTTCAAACTGGCCTGATAACTGTTGTTATAGGAAAACTCTGCATAAGGCAATCTCTTATCCCATCCGGACTGATCTTGCAATGCACAGGCTCTCAACATGTCTTCAAGAATTTGATTGGTTCTTTCAGTCTGACCATCTGTCTGCGGATGATAAGCTGAACTGAAATTCAGATGTGTGCCCAAGGCTTCATGCAACTGCTGCCAGAAATGAGAGGTGAACTGCGTTCCTCTGTCTGACACTATCTTCTTTGGCACACCATGAAGACAAACGATCCGAGACATATACAACTCTGCCAGTACTGCACTGTTGTAGCTGGTCTTGACAGGTATGAAGTGGGCTGACTTGGTCAAACGGTCCACCACTACCCAAATGGAATCGTAGCCGGCTCGAGTGCGAGGCAATCCGACTATGAAATCCATACCGATTTCATCCCATTTCCACTGAGGAATCTGCAATGGTTGCAACAATCCAGCAGGTCTCTGGTGCTCTGCCTTAATTCTTCGGCAACTATCGCACATAGCCACATGCTCTGCGATTTCCCTCTTCATTCCATACCACCAGAATTTCTTCTTTAGATCCTGATACATCTTCTCACTGCCAGGGTGAATCGAATAAGCTGTCTCATGAGCTTCCTTGAGAATCAACTCCCGAATGGACTGGACATTGGGAACACACAAGCGGTCTTTGAACCATACCACGCCTTCTGCATCTTCTCGAAAATCTTTGCCTCTGCCATCTAGAATCAGTCGCCGAATCTCACTGATCTTTTCATCATTCTTCTGCGCTTCTTTGATTTCTCGCTCCAAGGTAGGTTCCAATTCAACTGTGACTCCTCGCGAATTGTTCAGAAATCCGAGACTCAACCTGTCAAACTCTTTGGCCAACTCATAAGGCATCGGACGAGCGACCATCAGATTGACTTGACTCTTTCTGCTCAAAGCATCTGCCACTACGTTTGCTTTGCCTGGATGGTAATGAATCTCCAACTCATAGTCTTTGATCAACTCTAACCATCTTCGTTGCCTCATGTTCAATTCTGACTGAGTGAATATGTACTTCAGACTCTTGTGGTCTGTGTAGACATCGCATTTCTGTCCATACAAATAGTGCCTCCATGTCTTCAGTGCGTGAACCACTGCTGCCAACTCTAGGTCATGGATTGGGTAATTCTTCTCATGAACCTTCAGCTGTCGGGACGAGTAAGCCACAACTCTTCCCTCCTGCATCAATACGCATCCCAAACCTGTGTAACAAGCATCACAGTACACAGAGAAGGGCATGTGCACATCAGGCAAGACTAAGACAGGCGCTGTTGTCAACTTCTCTTTCAGCGCTTCGAAGGCCTCTTGACATTTCTGGGTCCACTTGAACTCAACCTTGTTGCCTAGCAACGCTGTCATTGGTTTCGCAATCTTCGAAAACCCTTCAATGAATCGCCGATAATATCCGACCATTCCAATGAAGCTCTTGATTCCTCGAGCATCCGTTGGCGCTTTCCAGTTCAGAATGTCTGCCACTTTCTTCGGATCCACAGCCAATCCTTCCTTGTTGATTATGTGACCTAAGAACAGGACTTCGCTGATCCAGAACTCACACTTGCTCAACTTTGCATACAACTGGTGCTCTCGCAATCTCTGCAATACCATCCTCAAATGATCTGCATGCTCTTCTTCGCTTTGAGAATAAATCAGAATGTCATCAATGAATACCACCACAAACTTATCGAGATAATCCATAAATACACTGTTCATCAGATTCATAAAGAACGCTGGTGCATTGGTCAAACCAAAAGACATCACTGTGAACTCATACAAACCATACTTGGTAATGAATGCCGTCTTCGGAATGTCCGAAGGTCGGATCCTGAGCTGATGATAACCTGACCTCAGATCTATCTTGGAGAACACACTGGCTCCTCTCAACTGGTCGAACAGATCTTCTATTCTGGGCAAAGGATACTTGTTCTTGATCGTGACTTCATTTAGAGCTCGATAATCAATACACATCCTCTTGGTGCCATCTTTCTTCTCCACAAACAGGACAGGGGCGGCCCAAGGCGAGGTGCTTGGCCGGATGTAACCTTTCTCTGACAGCTCATCAATCTGCTTCTTAAGCTCAACCAACTCTGGTCCGGATATTCTGTAAGCTCTCTTAAAGATGGGGGCGGTTCCAGGAAGAAGCTCTATAGCGAATTCAACTTTCCGCTCTGGTGGCATACCCGGTAAATCCTTTGGAAACACATCTGGGAATTCAGACACCACCTTGATACTCTCAATTGGGTCTGCTTCACTGCTATCGACAGCCATCTGATAACAACTTCCTTTCTTCGGCTCAAGCGGGACTAACTCGGTCACCACTTCCTCTCCTAGTGGGGACACCAACTTGATTGTCCTTTTATCACAACTGATAACTGCCTGATACTTATCTAGCCAATTCATCCCTAGGATGACATCTATTCCCTGAGTACCCATTACTATAAGGTTAGCGGGAAACGCTATCCCCCTTATTTCCACACTTACGTTCAAACATATGCTATCGGCTCGAATTCTACCACCGGCTGAGTCAATTTGAATGGGGGTTGACATGGTAGTAATTGGAAGATTATGTGCTTCTACCCATGATGCAGTAATGAAAGAATGCGTTGCTCCAGTATCAAATAACACTTCTGCAATATGGGAGTCGACTGGGAACATACCTACTATCATGCCGGGGGTCTCCTGAACTGCTTCAGCCTCCAAGTGATTCAATCTTCCATGATTATAGCGCTGCTGAGGGCGGTTGCTTGCTCCAGGCTGAGACACATTCTGCTTTGCTGGGGCATTGGGGCCTGACTGCTGCTGGGCTGCTTTCTTCGGACATTGCATCACCCAGTGGCCTTGCTCTCCACAGTGGAAACATGCTCTGTTTCCAACCTGAGCTGGTGCTGCCTGACTGCTCTGCTGGTTTGCTGGGGCAGGAAGACGAGGTGCCTGCTGATTCTGCCTCTGAAACTGACCTCCTCCTGACTGATTGCTCTGACGGTTCTGGTACTGATGCTGAGGGTACTGCCTTTGGAACTGCTGATACTGCTGACGCTGCTGATGCTGCTGAGGTGGACGCTGGTTCTGCCTGAACTGCTGAGGTTGATTGCCTGAGAAACGAGGACGGCTGCTACTTCCAGGCTGGGGTCCACTGATCTTGCGCTTACGATCCTCCATCTCCTTACGCTTCCTTTCTGTCATGATTGCTCTGTCAATCAGGTGCTGGAATGTCGGGAAGGTATGATTCATCAGTTGGTACTGAAGAGGGTCGACCAAGCCTCTCAGAAAACGGTACTGTCGCTTGGCATCAGTGTTGACATCTTCAGGAGCATAGCGAGACAACTGCAGAAACCAGTCTCGATACTCACTGACAGATGATGACCCTTGCTTAAGGGCCAGGAACTCCTCCTTCTTCACTGTCATCAGACCTGCAGGCACATGGTACTGACGAAAGCTACCTCTGAACTCTTCCCAGGTGATGGTGTCGGGGTTGGCATGGGTGGCGAGGTAAGACTCCCACCATGATTGGGCTGCTCCTCTCAACAGACGGGGACCATACAAGACTTTCTCCCTGTCATCACACTGAGCGGTATGCAACTCCCGCTCCACAGTGCGCAGCCAATCTTCAGCATCCATGGGGTCAGAAGAGTGAGCGAACGTTGGTGGATGACCTCTCATGAATTCAGCACGCTTGTCTCTGGGCATCTGAGGCTTCTGAGGCTAGGGTGGAGCCTGCTGCTGCTGCTGCTGAATGGCGGCCAGAGTCTGACCGATGGCCTGAACTGCCTGAGTCTGCATCAGAAACATCTGCTCGATCGACATTGGGGGCGGGGGCGGCAGCTGCTGCTGCTGGGGCGCCTCATCCTGCGGAGCGGCTTGCTCCTGCTGAGCACGCCTTCCTCCTCTGCGCCTGTTCTCTGACATCTGCAGAACGCAACCACACATCAGAACTGATCTGGCAAATCTTGCAGCATAAGAAAAGAGTATAGAATCCTCCAACAGCACTGAACAGATGAGCATCTTCACTGATCTCCGACACAGACCACACAGCTTCTTAGATAAAGAGGAAAGTGGAATAAAGGGTTTCCCAACTATATAACTAACTCCATTAACATAATAGGTAAGCCAAAATGCAGGGGATACCCACACTCTGGTGACAATCATTACAAAGATCCAAACCAAACATAGTTCATCATGACAAACATAAATGCACAGGATATAGCAAACTACCCTGTCTAACTAAGACTAACTAAGACCGAGACTAACGCTAAGACTGAAGCTTCTATGTATGTATATTTCGTATTAATTACAAGATCCAACTCTAACGATCTATGGTTCTAGATTTATCTTGGTCTTGCAGTCGGGATTGCCATAAGACTGGAGTCCACGCCGAGGTGAGCGGTACGGGTGCTGAGTCCCAACGGGAGCGGGGGAACCATCATCCAGGTGACGACGTTCCGCGCGCTCAGCCCGCAGCAGGGCGATCTCAGCACGAGCCCTACTCAGCTCGTCTAATGCATGGTCCAGCTCCGTGTTTAGCACGGCGGCTAGGTTGATTGTGCTGCTCAACCTAGGATTGTCCTCACCAGCAGGTGAAACAATCACGCCTCCTGTGCTGCCAGATGGACGGCGGGGGTAATACTTCAGGTCGAGACCGTCAGCTACCCCACCGAGAACCGAGCAGTAGTGCGAAAGCGCACGCCGTGCAGCATCCTGCATGGCTGCCTCAGCTGAGTCCCGCTCAGAGATAGAATAGTGCTCTGAGCAAGCCTCCGCGCCCTGGAGACTGTTCTCCGGACGGCGCACCAAGCAGGTCGCCTCCCAGCGGTCCGGGTAGACCCCGCGACTATGCTGGTAGACCACACAGCGATACTCGATGGACCAAGTACGCCGGTCAAGTGCCCGACGTAGCAGGGTGTCGAGCGCGTCGTGGAAGTGACACCCGCGAGCAGCGTCGCGAGTGATGGGTCGAGCAACCCATCCTTCCGGCTCATGGTTAGCAGGGAAGTCGGTGTCGTGGCTCAAGATGTCGTCGCCATCTCCGTCATCTGGGTCTCCTCCAGCAGCTACTCTAGAAGCTGGGGCGCCTAGTGGTGGTGCAGGGGGCGCCTCCAGGGGAAGCACAGGAGAGCAGCTCCTCACAGACTCTATCTCCTGTTGGAGCGAGAAAGAAGAGCCCTGCTGCTCCTGTCGTCGACGTTCCTACTCCTCATGCAGGCGGTGGTGCAGTCTCTCCAAGTGGCTAGACTGTCCGGCCACGGGACGGCGAAGCGGACGCTCAGCAAGGCGGGAGGGTAAGAAGGGGATGACGGACTTTCGTGCAGTGTGTCTAAGACGAGCCATCTACAAAAGACACCGCAAGCAAAAGAGTGAGAACAGAATTAATATGACCAGCAAGTAATGAATCATAAATAAATGAAGGATCAGAATAAAACATAATTTTCAGCAAGGTATAATATATAGTAGAACATAGGTTTGGTCGGTATGACCAACTTTTGAAGGGATATCAAAGTCAAGGCAGTGACAGAGGTCTATAATCCTTAGAACGACCATTCTACTCTAGGTTAGCGGTCCTACAGTCAGCACGGCTTTGATACCACTTATGTCACACCCGGTTTTTAGAAGGTAAACCGAATGCGAACCATGTACGTGCCAGGATCAGTTATTCACGTACACAGCAGTTACATAACATGGACATCATCACACAGTGCTCAAATAGTATTAAAAGGGGAAATAATAGTCGATTACATCATACGTCTGAGACGTCCATATAGTTCTTACAATAAATCAAAGTGCGGAAAAGAAACGTAGATAACACGGCCTTCACAGGCAGCCGACTGGGGGTTGCCGCTAACCCACACCTAGAACTCGTCGTAGTCTTGGAACTCCTGGAAGTCTCCTTCCACAGCTTCATCTTCTCCTGAGCAGTGGTTGCAATGCTGACAACCTGGGGGGGGATTTGGTGTGTAGAGCAAGGGTGAGTACACATCAACATACTCAGCAAGCATCCCGTTTGGCTGTAGTGGACTAGCTTTATGTGGGGATAAGTCAAGCAGTTGCTTTTAGTTGGTCAGGTTATTACTTACTAGTAGAGAGCCAGGTTTTAACATTAACCCAAGTTATTAGCCCAATGTATCCTTTCCAAACGGAAAGAATACCACTTACCAATACCATAATCATAATCAGAACCATCAATCTCATTGCCACCTGTACCAAAGTATCTCTGATCAAGTATCACTAATCTCTGGAGCTCCCTTGGCCGCTCATAACCATGAGCACGACTGATATATCAGTTTCATAACACTCTGCAGAGGTTGTGCACTTTACCCACAAGCCGTGATTCCCTCTTGCCTCGGGCCGATCAAACCCTTAAACACTACCAAGGTGAATAGGCAGGGTCTCACTACGTAGCCTTTACAAAGATTCCCCGGGGCTGTAGCCACCCGTTAGGTTTCCTAAATGTACCGCACTCCTCCCCAAGGGACAAATCAACCTTGGCAGAGCGAGCCGCATACACCGAGCCCCATTGACGGCACGACGGCTAAGCGATCTACACCCCGGTTCCTCCAATTATTCAGCTAAGGGCATCCCATTCCACCCTCATGGTTGCACTGTTTTCCCGGGCGGTCATCCATTGAACAGGTCCTTACGGAGAGGCACTCGAGAAACCGCTCGAGTCCCCTTGAAGGTCACAAATATGATCATAAATAAGAAGGGAAAACAGCGTATCATAGATAATCACATCATGTTCATTGATTAGAGTTGAGCAATAGCATCAGACTAAACAGTAATAATCCGACCCAAATAGGTAAACAAGAACATGGATAACAAAAGCTAGTCAATCCTTAGGTATAAATGTGTAATGCGGGAGGTGAATTAATGAATGAATAGGACAGAAATAGGTCAAAGGACACTTGCCTCCACCAACCGACTGCTGCTCAGGGGCTTCTCTTGCGAATTCCTCGGGCTCTTCGACCGGATCGTTCTCTATGCGAGCGCAAACATACATACATCCATATATTTAATACAAAAGAACAGTACACCATACAAGGGAACAAATAAAGTGAGTATGCATCAAGTATGACATTCGATATCGCATTCATTATGATTAGAAAGAAACGGGGAAAGGGTCTCGCAGGGGGGGTTAAAGCTTATGCACTAATGATCAGTTACAATTGGTTCTTAACAAAAGAATTCTGTTATATGCACTAGTGGAAACCTAGTCATTTTTAGTTGATCAACATTGAATGAGAGAAACAATTAATTACGTGAATCAACTAGCGTAACGGAATTTTAAATTGAGCTTCCTATTTCAATAGCATGAACAATGATTAGCCTACCTAAAATAAAATAGCTATGATAACAGAAAGTAAAACAAAATAAATAAAATAATATATAAAAAAATAAATAAATAAAGGGGGGGGGGCGGTTGAACCGGCCCTGGGGGCGGTTGAACCGGCCGGGGGCAGGGCGGCTGGGCTGGGCGCGGGCGCGGGCGCGGGCGGCCGAGCTAGGCGGCTGGGGCGGCCGAACCGGCGGCCAGGGCCGGCCGAGGCGGGGGCGCGGCCAGGGGCGGCCAGGCGGGCGGCCGGGGGCCAGGCGCGGCCGGGGCCAGGGCGCGGCCGGGGCCAGGCGCGGCCGGGCGGGCTGGGGAAAGAGGAGGGGAGAGGGGAGAGGGAGAGAGGAGGGGGGAGGGGAGGCTCACCGGGGACGGGCGAGCGACGGCGAGGGGCGCGGGGCGGCCGAGCTGCAGGGGCGGCGGCTAGGGCAGGGGAGGGCGGCGGCTAGGGAGAGAATGGGAGAGAGGGAAAATGGGAGGGAGAGAGAGAGGGGTAAGGGGAAAAGGGGAGGGGGGGTGGGGCGGTTGGGCCGGCTGAGGCCCAAGAGGGGCGCGGGGGGGGGGGGGGGGGGGGGGGCGGCTGGGCCGGCCAGGGGCGGCCCACGGCGCGGGAGAGAGAGAAAAAGAGGAGAGAGAAAGAAAAAGAAAAAGAAAGAAAAGGTTTTCTCCTTATTTTCGAAATCCGATCTTCCTAGATGAATGCATCCACGTTCTCAATCAATCCAAAAGAATGCATGGTTCGGCATGGTGCATCAAACAACATAAAGTATTTAGGGTTTTCTTTACACGGGAATTCCAAACCGAATCCCGCTAACTTTGGAAAAGATCAAGGTCTAGCGAGGGGAAAAAGAAAAAGAAAAGGTAACGCCCGAATTTGGCGAGTAAAGAAAAGAAAAAATTCAACTGCAAAATTCGGGGCGTTACATAGCCGTTGGCGCCGAAATAGCCGTTGCCCCGCTGTTACACCGGACAGTCCGGTGAATTTTAGCGGAGCAGCCGAAGTGAAAACCCGAGGCTGGCGAGTTCCTGAGGCCGCTCTTCCTTGGAGCACCGGACATGTCCGGTGTACACCGGACAGTCCGGTGAATTATAGCGGAGTGGCCTTCGGAAATTCCCGAGAGTGAAGAGTTTGAAGTCGGAGTCCCCTGGTGCACCGGACATGTCCGGTGGCACACCGGACAGTCCGGTGCGCCAGACCAGAGGTGCTTTCGGTTGACCTTTGCTCCTTTATTTGAACCCAATACTTGGTCTTTTTATTGGCTAAGTGTGAACCTTTTGCACCTGTATAACTTACACACTAGAGCAAACTAGTTAGTCCAATATTTGTGTTGGGCAATTCAACCACCAAAATTATTTAGGAACTAGGTGTAAGCCTAATTCCCTTTCAATCTCCCCCTTTTTGGTGATTGATGCCAACACAACCAAAGCAAATGTAAAAGTGCATAATTGAACTAGTTTGCATAATGTAAGTGCAAAGGTTGCTTGGAATTGAGCCAATATAAATACTTACATGATGTGCATGGATTGTTTCTTTATTTTTAACATATTGGACCACATTTGCACCACATGTTTTGTTTTTGCAAATCCTTTTGTAAATTCTTTTCAAAGTCCTTTTGCAAGATAGTTGTAACGCCCCGAATTTTGCAGTTGAATTTTTTCTTTTCTTTACTCGCCAAAATTCGGGCGTTACCTTTTCTTTTTCTTTTTCCCCTCGCTAAACCTTGATCTTTTCCAAAGTTAGCGGGATTCGGTTTGGAATTCCCGTGTAAAGAAAAAACCCTAAAATTGTTTTATGTTGTTTGATGCACCATGCCGAACCGTGCATTCTTTTGGATTGATTGAGAACGTGGATGCATCCATCTAGGAAGATCGGATTTCGAAAAGGAGATAATCTTTTCTTTTTTCTTTTTCTTTCTTTCTCTCTCCCTCTTCCCCTTTCTCTCTCTCCCGCGCCGTGGGCCCCTTGGCCGGCCCAGCCGCCTCTTGGCCGGCCCAAGCCCCCCCGCGCCCCCCTCTTGGGCTTGGTTGGCCCAGCCGCCCCCCCACCTCCCCTTTTCTCCCCAATTTTCTCTCCCTCCCTCTCATTTTCTCCCATTTTCTCTCCCCACCGCCGCCCCTACTCCCTGCCCTAAGCCGCCGCCGCCGCCCCCTGCCGGTTCGGCCGCCCATCGCCGGTGAGGCCCCCCCTCCTCCCTCCTCCCTCCCTCTCCCCTCCCCCTCCTCTCTCCTTGGCAGCCCCGGCCGACCCCAGCCCCCGCCCAGCCGGCCGCTGGCCTGGCCGCCCAGCCGGCCGCTGGCCGTGCCCAGCCGGCCGCTGGCCGCCCCAGCCGCGCCTGGCCGCGTGCCCGCCCGGCCGCTGGCCTGGCCGCTCGGCCGCCCAGCCGGCCCTGGCCGCGCGCCCCTCCCAGCCGCCCGCCTGGCCTCGGCCGCCCAGCCGGCCGGTTCAACCGCCCCCCGGGCCGGTTCAACCGCCCGGTTCGGCCGCCCGGCCGCCCAGCTCGGCTGCCCGCGCCCGCGCCCGCGCCCCTGCTCGGCCGCCCTGCCTAGGGCCGGTTCAACCGCCCTAGGGCCGGTTCAACCGCCCCCCCTGTTTTTTTTATTTTTTTTATTTTATTTTATTTACTTTCTGTGATCATAGTTACTTTATTCTAGGTAGGCTAATCATTGTTCATGCTATTGAAATATGAAGCTTAATTTAGAATTCCGTTACGCTAATTGATTCATGTAATTAACTGTTTATCTCGTTCAATGTTGATCAACTAAAAATGATTAGGTTTCCATTAGTGCATATAACAGAATTCTTTTGTTAAGAACCAATTGTAACTAATCATTAGTGCATAAGCTTTAACCCCCTGCGAGACCCTTTCCCGTTTCTTTCTAATCATAATGAATGCGATATCGAATGTCATACTTGATGCATACTCGCTTTACTTGTTCCCTTGTATGGTGTACTGTTCTTTTGTATTAAATATGTGGATGTATGTATGTTTGCGCTCGCATAGAGAACGATCCAGTTGAAGAGCCCGAGGAATTCGCAGGAGAAGCCCCTGAGCAGCAGTCGGTTGGTGGAGGCAAGTGTCCTTTGACCTATCTCTGTCCTATTCATTCTTTAATTCACCTCCCGCTTTACACATTTATACCTAAGGATTGACTAGCTTTTGTTATCCATGTCCTTGTTTACCTATTTGGGTCGGATTATTACTGCTTAGTTTGATGCTATTGCTCAACTCTAATCAATGAACATGATGTGATTATCTATGATACGCTGTTTTCCCTTCTTATTTATGATTATATTTGTGACCTTCAAGGGGACTCGAGCGGTTTCTCGAGTGCCTCTCCATAAGGACCTGTTCAATGGATGACCGCCCGGGAAAATAGTGCAACCATGAGGGTGGAATGGGACGCCCTTAGCTGAATAATTGGAGGAACCGGGGTGTAGTTCGCTTAGCCGTCGTGCCGTCAATGGGGCTCGGTGTATGCGGCTCGCTCTGCCAAGGTTGATTTGTCCCTTGGGGAGGAGTGCGGTACATTTAGGAAACCTAACGGGTGGCTACAGCCCCGGGGAATCTTTGTAAAGGCTTCGTAGTGAATCCCTAGCCATTCACCTTGGGAGTGAATAAGGGTCTTGCAAGCCCGGGCTAGAGAGGGAATCACGGCTTATGGGTAAAGTGCGCAACCTCTGCAGAGTGTTATGAAACTGATATATCAGCCGTGCTCGCGGTTATGAGCGGCCAAGGGAGCTCCAGAGATTAGTGATACTTGATCAGAGATACTTTGGTACAGGTGGCAATGAGATTGATGGTTCTGATTATGATTATGGTGTTGGTAAGTGGTATTCTTTCCGTTTGGAAAGGATACATTGGGCTAATAACTTGGGTTAATGTTAAAACCTGGCTCTCTACTAGTAAGTAATAACCTGACCAACTAAAAGCAACTGCTTGACTTATCCCCACATAAAGCTAGTCCACTACAGCCAAACGGGATACTTGCTGAGTATGTTGATGTGTACTCACCCTTGCTCTACACACCAAACCCCCCCCAGGTTGTCAGCATTGCAACCACTGCTCAGGAGAAGATGAAGCTGTGGAAGGAGACTTCCAGGAGTTCCAAGACTACGACGAGTTCTAGGCGTGGGTTAGCGGCAACCCCCCAGTCGGCTGCCTGTGAAGGCCGCGTTATCTACGTTTCTTTTCCGCACTTTGATTTATTGTAAGAACTATATGGACGTCTCAGACGTATGATGTAATCGACTATTATTTCCCTTTTAATACTATTTGAGCACTGTGTGATGATGTCCATGTTATGTAACTGCTGTGTACGTGAATAACTGATCCTGGCACGTACATGGTTCGCATTCGGTTTACCTTCTAAAAACCGGGTGTGACATAAGTGGTATCAAAGCCGTGCTGACTGTAGGACCGCTAACCTAGAGTAGAATGGTCGTTCTAAGGATTATAGACCTCTGTCCCTGCCTTGACTTTGATATCCCTTCAAAAGTTGGTCCTACTGACCGAACCTATGTTCTACTATATATTATACCTTGCTGAAAATTATGTTTTATTCTGATCCTTCATTTATTTATGATTCATTACTTGCTGGTCATATTAATTCTGTTCTCACTCTTTTGCTTGCGATGTCTTTTGTAGATGGCTCGACTTAGACACACTGCACGAAAGTCCGTCATCCCTTTCTTACCCTCCCGCCTTGCTGAGCGTCCGCTTCGCCGTCCCGTGGCCGGACAGTCCAGCCACTTGGAGAGACTGCACCACCGCCTGCATGAGGAGCAGGAACGTCGACGACAGGAGCAGCAGGGCTCTTCCTTCTCGCTCCAGCAGGAGATAGAGTCTGTGAGGAGCTGCTCCCCTGTGCTTCCCCTGGAGGCGCCCCCTGCACCACCACTGGGCGCCCCAGCTCCTGGAGTAGCTGCTGGAGGAGACCCAGACGACGGAGATGGCGACGACAGCTTGAGCCACGACATCGACTTCTCTGCTGACCATGAGCCGGAAGGATGGGTTGCTCGACTCATCACTCGCGACGCTGCTCGCGGGTGTCACTTCCACGACGCGCTCGACACCCTGCTACGTCGGGCACTTGACCGGCGTACTTGGTCCATCGAGTATCGCTGTGTGGTCTACCAGCATAGTCGCGGGGTCTACCCGGACCGCTGGGAGGCGACCTGCTTGGTGCGCCGTCCGGAGAACAGTCTCCAGGGCGCGGAGGCTTGCTCAGAGCACTATTCTATCTCTGAGCGGGACTCAGCTGAGGCAGCCATGCAGGATGTTGCACGGCGTGCGCTTTCGCACTACTGCTCGGTTCTCGGTGGGGTAGCTGACGGTCTCGACCTGAAGTATTACCCCCGCCGTCCATCTGGCAGCACAGGAGGCGTGATTGTTTCACCTGCTGGTGAGGACAATCCTAGGTTGAGCAGCACAGTCAACCTAGCCGCCGTGCTAAACACGGAGCTAGACCATGCATTGGACGAGCTGAGTAGGGCTCGTGCTGAGATCGCCCTGCTGCGGGCTGAGCGCGCGGAACGTCGTCACTTGGATGATGGTTCCCCCGCTCCCGTTGGGACTCAGCACCCGTACCGCTCACCTCGGCGTGGACTCCAGTCTTATGGCAATCCCGACTGCAAGACCAAGATAAATCTAGAACCATAGATCGTTAGAGTTGGATCTTGTAATTAATACGAAATATATATACATAGAAGCTTCAGTCTTAGCGTTAGTCTCGGTCTTAGTTAGTCTTAGTTAGACAGGGTAGTTTGCTATATCCTGTGCATTTATGTTTGTCATGATGAACTATGTTTGGTTTGGATCTTTGTAATGATTGTCACCAGAGTGTGGGTATCCCCTGCATTTTGGCTTATCTATTATGTTAATGGAGTTAGTTATATAGTTGGGAAACCCTTTATTCTACTTTCCTCTTTATCTGAGAAGCTGTGTGGTCTGTGTTGGAGATCAGTGAAGATGCTCATCTGTTCAGTGCTGTTGGAGAATTCTATACTCTTTTCTTATGCTGCAAGATTTGCCAGATCAGTTCTGATGTGTGGTTGCGTTCTGCAGATGTCAGAGAACAGGCGCAGAGGAGGAAGGCGTGCTCAGCAGGAGCAAGCCGCCCCGCAGGATGAGGCGCCCCAGCAGCAGCAGCTGCCGCCCCCGCCCCCGATGTCGATCGAGCAGATGTTTCTGATGCAGACTCAGGCAGTTCAGGCCATCGGTCAGACTCTGGCCGCCATTCAGCAGCAACAGCAGCAGGCTCCACCCCAGCCTCAGATGCCCAGAGACAAGCGTGCTGAATTCATGAGAGGTCATCCACCAACGTTCGCTCACTCTTCTGACCCCATGGATGCTGAAGATTGGCTGCGCACTGTGGAGCGGGAGTTGCATACCGCTCAGTGTGATGACAGGGAGAAAGTCTTGTATGGTCCCCGTCTGTTGAGAGGAGCAGCCCAATCATGGTGGGAGTCTTACCTCGCCACCCATGCCGACCCCGACACCATCACCTGGGAAGAATTCAGAGGTAGCTTTCGTCAGTACCTTGTTCCCGCAGGTCTGATGACAGTGAAGAAGGAGGAGTTCCTAGCCCTTAAGCAAGGGTCATCATCTGTCAGTGAGTATCGAGACAGGTTTCTACAGTTGTCTCGCTACGCTCCTGAAGATGTCAACACCGACGCCAAGCGACAGTACCGTTTCTTGAGAGGCTTGGTTGACCCTCTGCAGTATCAACTGATGAATCATACCTTCCCGACATTCCAGCACCTGATTGACAGAGCAATCATGACAGAAAGGAAGCGTAAGGAGATGGAAGATCGTAAGCGCAAGATCAGTGGACCCCAGCCTGGAAGCAGCAGCCGTCCCCGTTTTTCAGGCAATCAACCTCAGCAGTTCAAGCAGAACCAGCGTCCACCTCAGCAGCATCAGCAGCGTCAGCAGTATCAGCAGTTCCAAAGGCAGTACCCTCAGCATCAGTACCAGAATCGTCAGAGCAATCAGTCAGGAGGAGGTCAGTTTCAGAGGCAAAATCAGCAGACACCTCGTCTTCCTGCCCCAGCAAACCAGCAGAACAATCAGGCTGCACCAGCTCAGGTTGGAAACAGAGCATGTTTCCACTGTGGAGAGCAAGGCCATTGGGTGATGCAATGTCCGAAGAAGGCAGCCCAGCAGCAGTCAGGCCCCAATGCCCCAGCAAAGCAGAATGTGTCTCAGTCTGGAGCAGGCAACCGCCCTCAGCAGCGCTATAATCATGGAAGACTGAACCACTTGGAGGCTGAAGCAGTTCAGGAGACCCCCGGCATGACAGTAGGTATGTTCCCAGTCGATTCCCATATTGCAGAAGTGTTATTTGATACTGGAGCAACGCATTCTTTTATTACTGCATCATGGGTAGAAGCACATAATCTTCCAATTACTACCATGTCAACCCCCATTCAAATTGACTCAGCTGGTGGTAGAATTCGAGCTGATAGCATATGTTTGGGTGTAAGTGTGGAAATAAGGGGGATAGCGTTTCCCGCTAACCTTATAGTAATGGGTACTCAGGGAATAGATGTCATCCTAGGGATGAATTGGCTAGACAAGTATCAGGCAGTTATCAGTTGTGATAAAAGGACAATCAAGTTGGTGTCCCCACTAGGAGAGGAAGTGGTGACCGAGTTAGTCCCGCCTGAGCCAAAGAAAGGAAGTTGTTATCAGATGGCTGTCGATAGCAGTGAAGCAGACCCAATTGAGAGTATCAAGGTTGTGTCTGAATTCCCAGATGTGTTTCCAAAGGACTTACCGGGTATGCCACCAGAGCGGAAAGTTGAATTCGCCATAGAGCTTCTTCCTGGAACCGCCCCTATCTTTAAGAGAGCTTACAGAATATCTGGACCAGAGTTGATTGAGCTTAAGAAGCAGATTGATGAGCTGTCAGAGAAAGGTTACATCTGGCCAAGCACCTCGCCTTGGGCCGCCCCTGTCCTGTTTGTGGAGAAGAAAGATGGCACAAAGAGGATGTGTATCGATTACCGAGCTTTGAATGAAGTCACGATCAAGAACAAGTATCCCTTGCCCAGAATAGAAGATCTGTTTGACCAGTTGAGAGGAGCCAGTGTGTTCTCCAAGATTGATCTGAGGTCAGGTTATCATCAGCTCAGGATCCGACCTTCGGACATTCCGAAGACGGCATTCATTACCAAGTATGGTTTGTATGAGTTCACAGTGATGTCTTTTGGTTTGACCAATGCACCAGCCTTCTTTATGAACTTGATGAACAGTGTATTCATGGACTATCTCGATAAGTTTGTGGTGGTATTCATTGATGACATTCTGATTTATTCTCAAAGCGAAGAAGAGCATGCAGATCATTTGAGGATGGTATTGCAGAGATTGCGAGAGCACCAGTTGTATGCAAAGTTGAGCAAGTGTGAGTTCTGGATCAGTGAAGTCCTGTTCTTGGGTCACATAATCAACAAGGAAGGATTGGCTGTGGATCCGAAGAAAGTGGCAGACATTTTGAACTGGAAAGCGCCAACGGATGCTCGAGGAATCAAGAGCTTCATTGGAATGGCCGGATATTATCGGTGATTCATTGAAGGGTTTTCGAAGATTGCAAAACCAATGACAGCGTTGCTAGGCAACAAGGTTGAGTTCAAGTGGACCCAGAAATGTCAAGAGGCCTTTGAAGCGCTGAAAGAGAAGTTGACAACAGCGCCTGTCCTAGTCTTGCCTGATGTGCACAAGCCCTTCTCTGTGTACTGTGATGCTTGTTACACAGGTTTGGGATGCGTGTTGATGCAAGAGGGAAGAGTTGTGGCTTACTCGTCCCGACAGTTGAAGGTTCATGAGAAGAACTACCCAATCCATGATCTAGAGTTGGCAGCAGTGGTTCACGCACTGAAGACATGGAGGCACTATCTGTATGGACAGAAATGCGATGTTTACACAGACCACAAGAGTCTGAAGTACATATTCACTCAGACAGAGCTGAATATGAGGCAGCGAAGATGGTTAGAGTTGATCAAAGACTATGAGTTGGAGATTCATTACCATCCAGGCAAAGCAAACGTAGTGGCAGATGCTTTGAGCAGGAAGAGTCAAGTCAATCTGATGGTCGCTCGTCCGATGCCTTATGAGTTAGCCAAGGAGTTCGACAGGTTGAGTCTCGGATTTCTGAACAATTCGCGAGGAGTCACAGTTGAATTGGAACCTACCTTGGAGCGAGAAATCAAAGAAGCGCAGAAGAATGATGAGAAGATCAGTGAGATTCGGCGACTGATTCTAGATGGCAGAGGCAAAGATTTTCGAGAAGATGCTGAAGGCGTGGTATGGTTCAAAGATCGCTTGTGTGTTCCCAATGTCCAGTCTATCCGGGAGTTGATTCTCAAGGAAGCCCATGAGACAGCTTATTCGATTCACCCTGGTAGTGAGAAGATGTATCAGGATCTGAAGAAGAAATTCTGGTGGTATGGAATGAAGAGGGAAATCGCAGAGCATGTGGCTATGTGCGATAGTTGCCGAAGAATTAAGGCCGAACATCAGAGACCTGCTGGATTGTTGCAACCGTTGCAGATCCCTCAGTGGAAATGGGATGAAATCGGCATGGATTTCATAGTCGGATTGCCTCGCACTCGAGCCGGCTACGATTCTATTTGGGTAGTAGTGGACCGTCTGACCAAGTCAGCCCACTTCATACCTGTCAAGACCACCTACAACAGTGCAGTATTGGCAGAGTTGTATATGTCTCGGATCATTTGTCTTCATGGTGTGCCAAAGAAGATAGTGTCAGACAGAGGAACGCAGTTCACCTCTCATTTCTGGCAGCAGTTGCATGAAGCCTTGGGCACACATCTGAATTTCAGTTCAGCTTATCATCCGCAGACAGATGGCCAGACCGAAAGAACCAATCAAATTCTGGAAGACATGTTGAGAGCCTGTGCGTTGCAAGATCAGTCCGGATGGGATAAGAGATTGCCTTATGCAGAGTTTTCCTATAACAACAGTTACCAGGCCAGTTTGAAGATGTCACCATTTCAAGCGCTCTATGGAAGGAGTTGTAGAACTCCGTTGCAATGGGATCAGCCGGGAGAGAAGCAGGTGTTTGGGCCAGACATTCTGCTTGAAGCTGAAGAGAACATCAAGATGGTTCGAGAGAATCTGAAGATAGCGCAATCGAGGCAGCGAAGCTATGCAGACACAAGAAGAAGAGAGCTGAGTTTTGAAGTCGGAGACTTTGTCTATCTGAAAGTGTCACCGATCAGAGGAGTCAGAAGATTCGGAGTGAAAGGCAAGCTAGCACCCCGCTACATTGGTCCGTATCAGATTCTTGCAAAGCGTGGAGAAGTGGCCTATCAGCTCAGTCTGCCAGAGAATTTGTCTGCTGTGCATGATGTCTTTCATGTGTCCCAGTTGAAGAAGTGCTTGCGTGTGCTAGAGGAGCAGCTGCCAGTGGAAGGTCTGGAAGTCCAGGAGGACTTGACCTATGTTGAGAAGCCAGCTCAGATCCTTGAGGTTGCAGATAGAGTCACCCGAAGGAAGACCATCAGAATGTGCAAAGTCAGATGGAATCACCACTCTGAGGAAGAAGCAACCTGGGAGCGTGAAGATGATCTGATGGCTAAGTACCCAGAGCTCTTTGCTAGCCAGCCCTGAATCTCGAGGGCGAGATTCTTTTAAGGGGGATAGGTTTGTAACGCCCCGAATTTTGCAGTTGAATTTTTTCTTTTCTTTACTCGCCAAAATTCGGGCGTTACCTTTTCTTTTTCTTTTTCCCCTCGCTAAACCTTGATCTTTTCCAAAGTTAGCGGGATTCGGTTTGGAATTCCCGTGTAAAGAAAAAACCCTAAAATTGTTTTATGTTGTTTGATGCACCATGCCGAACCGTGCATTCTTTTGGATTGATTGAGAACGTGGATGCATCCATCTAGGAAGATCGGATTTCGAAAAGGAGATAATCTTTTCTTTTTCTTTTTCTTTCTTTCTCTCTCCCTCTTCCCCTTTCTCTCTCTCCCGCGCCGTGGGCCCCTTGGCCGGCCCAGCCGCCTCTTGGCCGGCCCAAGCCCCCCCCGCGCCCCCCTCTTGGGCTTGGTTGGCCCAGCCGCCCCCACCTCCCATTTTCTCCCCAATTTTCTCTCCCTCCCTCTCATTTTCTCCCATTTTCTCTCCCCACCGCCGCCCCTACTCCCTGCCCTAAGCCGCCGCCGCCGCCCCCCTGCCGGTTCGGCCGCCCATCGCCGGTGAGGCCCCCCCCTCCTCCCTCCTCCCTCCCTCTCCCCTCCCCCTCCTCTCTCCTTGGCAGCCCCGGCCGACCCCAGCCCCCGCCCAGCCGGCCGCTGGCCTGGCCGCCCAGCCGGCCGCTGGCCGCCCCAGCCGCGCCTGGCCACGTGCCCGCCCGGCCGCTGGCCTGGCCGCTCGGCCGCCCAGCCGGCCCTGGCCGCGCGCCCCTCCCAGCCGCGCGCCCGACCGCCCGCCTGGCCTCGGCCGCCCAGCCGGCCGGTTCAACCGCCCCCCGGGCCGGTTCAACCGCCCGGTTCGGCCGCCCGGCCGCCCAGCTCGGCTGCCCGCGCCCGCGCCCGCGCCCCTGCTCGGCCGCCCTGCCTAGGGCCGGTTCAACCGCCCTAGGGCCGGTTCAACCGCCCCCCCTTTTTTTTATTTTTTTTTATTTTATTTTATTTACTTTCTGTGATCATAGTTACTTTATTCTAGGTAGGCTAATCATTGTTCATGCTATTGAAATATGAAGCTTAATTTAGAATTCCGTTACGCTAATTGATTCATGTAATTAACTGTTTATCTCGTTCAATGTTGGTCAACTAAAAATGATTAGGTTTCCATTAGTGCATATAACAGAATTCTTTTGTTAAGAACCAATTGTAACTAATCATTAGTGCATAAGCTTTAACCCCCTGCGAGACCCTTTCCCGTTTCTTTCTAATCATAATGAATGCGATATCGAATGTCATACTTGATGCATACTCGCTTTACTTGTTCCCTTGTATGGTGTACTGTTCTTTTGTATTAAATATGTGGATGTATGTATGTTTGCGCTCGCATAGAGAACGATCCAGTCGAAGAGCCCGAGGAATTCGCAGGAGAAGCCCCTGAGCAGCAGTCGGTTGGTGGAGGCAAGTGTCCTTTGACCTATCTCTGTCCTATTCATTCTTTAATTCACCTCCCGCTTTACACATTTATACCTAAGGATTGACTAGCTTTTGTTATCCATGTCCTTGTTTACCTATTTGGGTCGGATTATTACTGCTTAGTTTGATGCTATTGCTCAACTCTAATCAATGAACATGATGTGATTATCTATGATACGCTGTTTTCCCTTCTTATTTATGATTATATTTGTGACCTTCAAGGGGACTCGAGCGGTTTCTCGAGTGCCTCTCCATAAGGACCTGTTCAATGGATGACCGCCCGGGAAAACAGTGCAACCATGAGGGTGGAATGGGACGCCCTTAGCTGAATAATTGGAGGAACCGGGGTGTAGTTCGCTTAGCCGTCGTGCCGTCAATGGGGCTCGGTGTATGCGGCTCGCTCTGCCAAGGTTGATTTGTCCCTTGGGGAGGAGTGCGGTACATTTAGGAAACCTAACGGGTGGCTACAGCCCCGGGGAATCTTTGTAAAGGCTTCGTAGTGAATCCCTAGCCATTCACCTTGGGAGTGAATAAGGGTCTTGCAAGCCCGGGCTAGAGAGGGAATCACAGCTTATGGGTAAAGTGCGCAACCTCTGCAGAGTGTTATGAAACTGATATATCAGCCGTGCTCGCGGTTATGAGCGGCCAAGGGAGCTCCAGAGATTAGTGATACTTGATCAGAGATACTTTGGTACGGGTGGCAATGAGATTGATGGTTCTGATTATGATTATGGTGTTGGTAAGTGGTATTCTTTCCGTTTGGAAAGGATACATTGGGCTAATAACTTGGGTTAATGTTAAAACCTGGCTCTCTACTAGTAAGTAATAACCTGACCAACTAAAAGCAACTGCTTGACTTATCCCCACATAAAGCTAGTCCACTACAGCCAAACGGGATACTTGCTGAGTATGTTGATGTGTACTCACCCTTGCTCTACACACCAAACCCCCCCCAGGTTGTCAGCATTGCAACCACTGCTCAGGAGAAGATGAAGCTGTGGAAGGAGACTTCCAGGAGTTCCAAGACTACGACGAGTTCTAGGCGTGGGTTAGCGGCAACCCCCCAGTCGGCTGCCTGTGAAGGCCGCGTTATCTACGTTTCTTTTCCGCACTTTGATTTATTGTAAGAACTATATGGACGTCTCAGACGTATGATGTAATCGACTATTATTTCCCTTTTAATACTATTTGAGCACTGTGTGATGATGTCCATGTTATGTAACTGCTGTGTACGTGAATAACTGATCCTGGCACGTACATGGTTCGCATTCGGTTTACCTTCTAAAAACCGGGTGTGACAATAGTCAAAGGTAAATGAATAAGAATTTTGAGAAGCATTTTCAAGATTTGAAATTTCCTCCTTTTGTTTGAAATGCTTTTCCTTTGACTAAACAAAACTCCCCCTAAATGAGATCCTCCTCTTAGTGTTCAAGAGGGTTTTGATATACCATTTTTGAAATACTACTTCCTCCCCCTTTTGAACATAGTAAGATATTAATTTGAAATTGACCAATTGAAAATCTCCAGAATTTTTTTTTAAAATTAGGTGGTGGTGCGGTCCTTTTGCTTTGGGCTCATATTTTCTCCCCCTTTGGCATGAATCGCCAAAAACGGAATTATTAGAGCCCAACGAAGTACTTTCTCCTCCTTTGGTCATAAAATAAATGAGTGAAGATTATACCAAAGTTGGAGAGATGCTCGGAGTGACGGCGAAGGATGAGTAGTAGAGTGGAGTGGAAGCCTTTGTCTTCGCCGAAGACTCCAATTTCCTTTCAATATACCTATGACTTGGTTTGAAATACACTTGAAAACACATTAGTCATAGCATATATAAAAGAGATATGATCAAAGGTATACTTGTGTGCTATGTGTGCAAATTAGCAAAAGAAATTCCTAGAATCAAGAATATTTAGCTCATGCCTAAGTTTGGTAAAAGATTGTTCATCAAGTGGCTTGGTAAAGATATCGGCTAATTGATCTTTAGTGTTAATGTAAGAAATCTCGATATCCCCCTTTTGTTGGTGATCCCGAAGAAAATGATATCGAATGGCTATGTGTTTAGTACGGCTATGTTCAACGGGATTATCCGCCATGCGGATTGCACTCTCATTATCACATAGAAGAGGAACTTTGGTTAGTTTGTAACCATAGTCCCGCAGGGTTTGCCTCATCCAAAGCAATTGCGCGCAACAATGGCCTGCGGCAATGTACTCGGCTTCGGCAGTAGAAAGAGCGACCGAATTTTGCTTCTTTGAAGCCCAAGACACCAAGGATCTTCCCAAGAACTGGCAAGTCCCCGATGTGCTCTTCCTATTAATCTTACACCCTGCCCAATCGGCATCCGAATAACCAATCAAATCAAATGTGGATCCCCGAGGGTACCAAAGCCCAAACTTAGGAGTATAAGCCAAGTATCTCAAGATTCATTTTACGGCCGTAAGGTGTGATTCCTTAGGGTCAGATTGGAATCTTGCACACATGCAAATGGAAAGCATAATGTCCGGTCGAGATGCACATAAATAGAGTAATGAACCAATCATCGACCGGTATACCTTTTGATCCACGGACTTACCTCCCGTGTCGAGGTCGAGATGCCCATTGGTTCCTATGGGTGTCTTGATGGGCTTGGCATCCTTCATTCCAAACTTGGTTAGAATGTCCTGAGTATACTTTGTTTGGCTAATGAAGGTGCCCTCTTGGAGTTGCTTGACTTGAAATCCTAGAAAATACTTCAACTCCCCCATCATAGACATCTCGAATTTCTGTGTCATGATCCTACTAAATTCTTCACATGTAGATTCGTTAGTAGACCCAAATATAATATCATCAACATAAATTTGGCATACAAACAAATCATTGTCAAGAGTTTTAGTGAATAAAGTAGGATCGACCTTGCCGACTTTGAAGCCATTAGCAATAAGGAAGTCTCTTAGGCATTCATACCATGCTCTTGGGGCTTGCTTGAGCCCATAAAGTGCCTTAGAGAGCTTATAGACATGGTTAGGGTACTCACTATCTTCAAAGCCGGGAGGTTGCTCAACATAGACCTCCTCCTTGATTGGTCCATTGAGGAAGGCACTCTTCACGTCCATTTGATAAAGCTTGAAGCCATGGTATGTAGCATAGGCTAATAATATGCGAATGGACTCAAGCCTAGCTACGGGTGCATAGGTTTCACCAAAATCCAAACCTTCGACTTGTGAATACCCCTTGGCCACGAGTCGAGTTTGTTCCTTGTCACCACACCATGCTCGTCTTGCTTGTTGCGGAAGACCCACTTGGTTCCTACAACATTTTGGTTAGGACGTGGAACTAAATGCCATACCTCGTTCCTCGTGAAATTGTTGAGCTCCTCTTGCATCGCCATCACCCAATCAGAATCTTGGAGTGCTTCCTCTACCTTGTGTGGCTCAATAGAGGAAACAAAAGAGTAATGTTCACAAAAATGTGCAACACGAGATCTAGTGGTTACCCCCTTATGAATGTCGCCGAGGATGGTGTCGACGGGGTGATCTCGTTGGATTGCTTGGTGGACTCTTGGGTGTGGCGGCCTTGGTTCTTCATCCTCCTTGTCTTGATCGTTTGCATCTCCCCCTTGATTATTCCCGTCATCTTGAGGTGACTCATCTCTTTGATCTTCTTCTTCATCAACTTGAGCGTCGTCCTCATTTTGGGTTGGTGGAGATGCTTGCGTGGAGGAGGATGGTTGATCTTGTGCATGTGGAGGCTCTTCGGATTCCTTAGGACACACATCCCCAATGGACATGTTCCTTAGCGCGATGCACAGAGCCTGTTCTTCACCTATCTCATCAAGATCAACTTGCTCTTCTTGAGAGCCGTTAGTCTCATCAAACACAACGTCACAAGAAACTTCAACAAGTCCTGAGGACTTGTTAAAGACTCTATATGCCCTTGTGTTTGAATCATATCCTAGTAAAAAGCCTTCTACAGTTTTAGGAGCAAATTTATATTTTCTACCTCTTTTAACAAGAATAAAGCATTTGCTACCAAAAACTCTAAAATATGAAATATTGGGCTTTTTATCAGTTAGGAGTTCATAGGATGTCTTCTTGAGGATTCGGTGTAGATATAACCGGTTGATGGCGTAGCAGGCGGTATTGACCGCCTCGGCCCAAAACCGATCCGGTGTCTTGTACTCATCAAGCATGGTTCTTGCCATGTCCAATAGAGTTCGATTCTTCCTCTCCACTACACCATTTTGTTGTGGGGTGTAGGGAGAAGAAAACTCATGCTTGATGCCCTCCTCCTCAAGGAAGCTTTCAATTTGAGAGTTCTTGAACTCCGTCCCGTTGTCACTTCTAATTTTCTTGATCCTTAAGCCGAACTCATTTGAGCCCATCTCAAGAATCCCTTTAAGGTCTCTTGGGTATGGGATTTTTCCTGCAAAAAGAACACCCAAGTGAAGCGAGAATAATCATCCACAATAACTAGACAGTACTTACTCCCGCCGATGCTTATGTAAGCGATCGGGCCGAATAAATCCATGTGTAGGAGCTCTAGTGGCCTGTCACTTGTCATGATGTTCTTGTGTGGATGATGAGTGCCAACTTGCTTCCTGGCTTGGCATGCGCTACAAATCCTGTCTTTCTCAAAATGAACATTTGTTAGTCCTAAAATGTGCTCTCCCTTTAGAAGCTTATGAAGATTCTTCATTCCAACATGGGCTAGTCGGCGGTGCCGGAGCCAACCCATGTTAGTCTTAGCAATTAAGCAAGTGTCGAGTTTAGCTCTATCAAAATCTACCAAGTATAGCTGACCCTCCAACACTCCCTTAAATGCTATTGAATCATCACTTCTTCTAAAGACAGTGACACCCACATCAGTAAAGAGACAGTTGTAGCCCATTTGACATAATTGCGAAATGGAAAGCAAATTGTAATCTAAAGAATCTACAAGAAAAACATTGGAAATGGAATGGTCAGGAGATATAGCTATTTTACCCAAACCTTTGACCAAACCTTGGTTTCCATCCCCAAATGTGATAGCTCATTGGGGATCTTGGTTTTTCTCGTTGGAGGAGAACATCTTCTTCTCCCCCGTCATGTGGTTTGTGCACCCGCTATCGATGATCCAACTTGAGCCCCCGGATGCATAAACCTACAAAACAAGTTTAGTTCTTGACTTTAGGTACCCAAACGGTTTTGGGTCCTTTGGCATTAGACACAAGAACTTTGGGTACCCAAACACAAGTCTTGGAACCCTTGTGTTTGCCCCCAACAAACTTGGCAACTACCTTGCCGGATTTGTTAGTCAAAACATAAGATGCATCAAAAGTCTTAAATGAAATGCCATGATCATTTGATGCACTAGGAGTTTTCTTTCTAGGCAACTTAGCACGGGTTGGTTGCCTAGAGCTAGATGTCTCACCCTTATACATAAAAGCATGGTTAGGGCCAGAGTGAGACTTCCTAGAATGAATTCTCCTAATTTTGTTCTCGGGATAACCGGCAGGGTACAAAATGTAACCCTCGTTATCCTGAGGCATGGGAGCCTTGCCCTTAACAAAGTTAGACAAATTTTTAGGAGGGGCACTAAGTTTGACATTGTCTCCCCTTTGGAAGCCAATGCCATCCTTGATGCCAGGGCGTCTCCCATTATAGAGCATACTTCTAGCAAATTTAAACTTTTCATTCTCTAAGTTATGCTCGGCAATTTTAGCATCTAATATTGCTATATGATCATTTTGTTGTTTAATTAAAGCCATATGATCATGAATAGCATTAATATCAACATCTCTACATCTAGTGCAAATAGAAACATGCTCAACAGTAGATGTAGAGGGTTTGCAAGATTTTAATTCTACAACCTTAGCATGTAATATATCATTTTCACTTCTAAGGTTAGAAATAGTAACATTGCAAACATCATAGTCTTTAGTCTTAGCAACTAATTTTTCATTTTCAATCCTAAGACTAGCAAGAGAATCATTCAATTCCTTAATCTTAGCAAGCAAATCATCATTATCATTTCTAGGATTGGGAATTGAAACATCACAAACATGAGAATCAACCTTAGCAATTAATCTAGCATTTTCATTTCTAAGGTTGTCAATAGTCTCATGGCAAGTGCTTAGCTCACTAGACAATTTTTCACATTTTTCAACTTGTAGAGCATAAGCATTTTTGACCTTAACATGCTTTTTGTTTTCCTTAATAAGGAAGTCCTCTTGGGAGTCCAAGAGATCATCCTTCTCATGAATAGCACTAATCAATTCATTTAATTTTTCCTTTTGTTCCATGTTAAGGTTGGCAAAAAGGGTACACAAGTTATCCTCCTCATCACTAGCATTTTCATCACTAGAAGACTCATATCTAGTGGAGGATTTAGATTTAACCTTCTTCTTTTTGCCGTCCTTTGCCATGAGGCACTTGTGACCGATGTTGGGGAAGAGGAGTCCCTTGGTGACGGCGATGTTGGCGGCGTCCTCGTCGTCGGAGGAGGAGTCGGTGGAGCTCTCGTCGGAGTTCCACTCGCGGCACACGTGGGTATCGCCGCCCTTCTTCTTGTGGTACCTCTTCTTTTCTCTCCTCTTGCCCTTCTTGTCATTATCCCTGTCACTGTCACTTGATAATGGACATTTAGCAATAAAGTGACCGGGCTTACCACACTTGTAGCAAACCTTCTTGGAACGGGATTTGTAATCCTTCCCCTTCCATTGCTTGAGGATTTGGCGAAAGCTTTTGATGATTAAAGCCATCTCCTCATTGTCGAGCTTGGAGGCGTCAATTGGTTGTCTATTTGGTGTAGACTCCTCCTTCTCCTCCGTCGCCTTAAATGCCACCAGTTGTGCTTCGGACGTGGAGGGTTCATCAAGCTCGTTGATCTTCTTTGAGCCTTTAATCATACATTCAAAGCTCACAAAATTCCCGATTACTTCCTCGGGAGTCATTAGTGTATATCTTGGGTTGCCACGAATTAATTGTACTTGAGTAGGGTTAAGGAAAATAAGTGATCTTAAAATAACCTTAACCACCTCGTGGTCATCCCATTTCTTGCTCCCGAGGTTGCGCACTTGGTTCACCAAGGTTTTGAGCCGGTTGTACATATCTTGTGGCTCCTCTCCTTGGCGAAGACGGAAGCGACCAAGCTCCCCCTCGATCGTTTCCCGCTTGGTGATCTTGGTGAGTTCATCACCTTCGTGCGCGGTCTTGAGTAAGTCCCAAATCTCCTTCGCATTCTTCAATCCTTGTACCTTGTTATATTCCTCTCTACTTAGAGAGGCGAGGAGAATGGTTGTGGCTTGGGAATTGAAGTGCTCGATTTGGGCCACTTCATCCACATCATAGTCTTCATCCCCTACGGATGGTACCTGTACACCAAACTCAACAACATCCCATATACTTTTGTGGAGTGAGGTTAGATGAAATCGCATTAAATCACTCCATCTAGCATAGTCTTCACCATCAAACGTTGGTGGTTTGCCTAATGGGACAGAAAGCAAAGGTGTATGTTTAGGAATGCGAGGGTAGCGTAAGGGGATCTTACTATACTTCTTACGCTCTTGGCGCTTAGAAGTGACGGACGCTGCGTCGGAGCCGGAGGTGGATGTCGACAAAGAATCGGTCTCGTAGTAGACCACCTTCCTCATCCTCTTTTTCTTGTCCCCACTCCGATGCGGCTTGTGGGAAGAGGATTTTTCCTTCTTTTCTTTGTGGTGTGAAGAAGAAGATCTTTTCTCCTTCCGTTTGGAGGAGTCCTTCTTCTTCTCCTTCCTCTTGGTGCGGGACTCTTCCGATGAAGTGCTCCCGTGACTCGTAGTGGGCTTGTCGCCGGTCTCCATCTCCCTCTTGGTGTGATCTCCCGACATCACTTCGAGCGGTTAGGCTCTAATGAAGCACTGGGCTCTGATACCAATTGAAAGTCGCCTAGAGGGGGGGGGGTGAATAGGGCGAAACTGAAATTTACAAAATTAATCACAACTACAAGCCGGGTTAGCGTTAGAAATAATAATGAGTCCGAGAGAGAGGGCACAAAACAAATCGCAAGCGAATGAAGAGTGTGACACGCGGATTTGTTTTACCGAGGTTCGGTTCTTGCAAACCTACTCCCCGTTGAGGAGGCCACAAAGGCCGGGTTTCTTTCAACCCTTACCCTCTCTCAAACGGTCCCTCGGACCGAGTGAGCTTCTCTTCTCAAATCGAAACCGGGAACAAAACTTCCCCGCAAGGACCACCACACAATTGGTGTCTCTTGCCTCGATTACAAATGATTTTTGATCACAAGAACAAGTGAGAAAGAAAAGAAGCAATCCAAGCGCAAGAGCTCAAAAGAACACGACAAATCTCTCTCGCTAATCACTAAAGCCTTATGTGGAATTGGAGAGGATTTGATCACTTGAGTGTGTCTAGAATTGAATGCCTAGCTCTTGTAAGTGGTTGAGAAGTGGAATACTTGGATGACTTGAATGTGGGGTGGTTGGGGGTATTTATAGCCCCAACCACCAAACTAGCCGTTTGGGTGGAGGCTGTCTGTCGTATGGTGCACCGGACAGTCCGGTGCACACTGGACATGTCCGGTGCGCCAGCCACGTCACCCGAACGTTAGGGTTTCGACCATTGGAGCTCTGACACTGGGCCCGCCTGGATGACCGGTGGCACACCGGACATGAACTGTAGGGTGTCCGGTGCGCCAGCATGGGTGTGCCTGACCTCTGCGCGCGCTGGCGCGCATTTAATGCACTGCAGGTAGCCGTTGGCGCCAGAAGTAGCCGTTGCCCCGCAGTTACACCGGACAGTCCGATGTACAACGGACATATCCGGTGAATTATAGCGGAGCAGCCGAAGCGAATTCCCGAGACTGGCGAGTTCAGAGCCGCGTCCTCTTGGAGCACCGGACACTGTCCGGTGTAAACCGGACAGTCCGGTGAATTATAGCGCGCCGGCTCTGAGAATTCTCGAAGGTGAAGAGTTTGAGGTCGGTCTTCCCTGGTGCACCGGACACAGTCCGGTGGCACACCGGACAGTCCGGTGCGCCCGACCAGGGTGCCTTCAGTTGTCCCTTTGCTCCTTTGTTTGAACCCTTTTTCTTGGTCTTTTTATTGGCTTATGGTGAACCTTTGTACCTGTAAAACTTATAAACTTGGGCAAACTAGTTAGTCCAATTATTTGTGTTGGGCAATTCAACCACCAAAATTAGTATAGGAAATAGGTGTAAGCCTAATTCCCTTTCAGATACTCTATTGCCAGGGTTAATCAAGTCAGCGTTGATGCTACTCCTGAAGGTGCTGAGATCGTACTTGGTATGTTTTAAATTAATGCCATTCATGCAACCATATTATTTGATTCTGGTGCTACACATTCATTCATGTCTGCTCGATATGCCAACACAAATGAGATACCACTGCTAAATATGAGAAAACCAATGATAGTAATCACACCTAAAGGGCCTATTGAGGCAAATCTAATGACACGTAGATTGACATTAACAATTATGGGAAGAGAATTTGGAGCTACCGCTATAATATTAGAGGCAAACAGTATAGATCTAATCCTTGGTATGTCATGGTTAAGAAAGGCAAAGGCCACTATAGCATGTGTAGGGGTACTGTAGAACTCACCAGCCCTAAAGGAGAAAGATTTCAAGTTCAAATTGCAGTAACCACCTCTTCCAAACGAGCGATATACTTTATAGCTGAGGAGTTTATTGGTGACAACATCCGTGTGGTTAGAGATTTTCCGGATGTCTTTCCAGAGGAGTTGCCAGGGATGCCACCAGATAGGGAAGTTGAGTTTGTAATTGATCTTCTACCTGGAACTGCCCCTATTTCTAAATGGCCATACAGGATGTCTGTAGAAGAGTTAAAGGAACTGAAGAAGCAGTTAACGGAGTTATAAGAGGCTGGGTACATTCGTCCGAGTTCCTCACCTTGGGGAGCATCGGTTCTGTTTGTACAGAAGAAGGATTGTTCGCAATGGATGTGTGTGGATTATAGATCTCTTAATGATGTTACTGTGAAGAACAAATACATGTTACCCCGCATTGAGGATTTATTTGATCAAATGAGAGGTGTTAGGGTATTCTCGAAGATTGATCTCCGATCGAGTTACCATCAAATGAAGATTAGACCATCAGATATTCCCAAGACGGCTTTCTCAACCCGATATGGATTATATGAGTTCATTGTTATGTCGTTTGGGTTAACCAATGCACTAGCTTATTTTATGAATTTGATGAATAAGGTGTTTATGGAGTATCTAGACAGATTCGTCATGGTATTTATCAACGATATTCTTATCTATTCTAAGAGTGAAAGTGATCATGAGGAACACCTGAGATTGGTGCTACAGAAGTTACGAGATAATCAACTCTACGCCAAGTTTAGCAAATGCGAGTTTTGGATTGACAAGGTGCCATTTCTTGGGCATATCATTTCTAATGGAGGAATTTCAGTGGATCCTGCTAAAGTCAAGGAGATAATGGTGTGGAGCATACCCATTACAGTTACGGAGATTCGGAGTTTCTTAGGACTTGCTGGCTATTATCGGAGATTTATTAAAGGATTTTCTAAGATCGCTAAGCCTATGACCTTGCTTCTGGAGAAAGGAAGAGAATTTAAGTGGGATGAGAAGTGCCAAGAAAGCTTTGATCAATTAAAGAAGAGATTGATGTCACCACCAGTGTTGGTTATGCCAGATCTATAGAAGGGATTTGACATTTATTGTGATGCATGTGGCCAAGGATTAGGATGTGTGCTCATGCAAGAAAGACATGTGATCGCCTATGCGTCTCGTCAGTTGCGGAAACACGAATTGAACTACCCCACTCATTATTTAGAACTGGCTGTCATTGTGCATGCGCTTAAGATTTGGAGACATTACATTATGGGAACTAAGTGCCATGTGTACACGGATCATAAGAGTTTGAAGTATATATTCACTCAGAAGGATCTCAACCTTAGGCAACACCGTTGGTTAGAGCTTATTAAGGATTATGATTTGGAGATCCATTATCACTCGGGCAAGGCAAATTTGGTTGCAGATGCCTTGAGTCGGAAGGAGCACGTTCATTCCGCTATTATTGTCCAACTACCCGATGAATTAGCAAAAGATTGTGAGAGGCTCAATCTGGGAATTGTTACACATACAGAAGGAGTTATCATTGAATTGGAACCTACCTTGGAGCAAGAAATTCGTAAAAGTTAGGTTGGTGATGCTAAAATTCAAGAGATTAAGGATCTGATTACTAAAGGTAGAGGTCCAAAATTCACGGACGATGAACAAGGCACTGTATGGTTCAAGGATCGGATATGTGTTCCGAAAATTGATAGCCTTCATGAGACTATATTGAAGGAAGCCCATGATTCTGATTACTCTATCCACCCTGGTAGCACTAAGATGTATCAGGATTTGAAGCAAAAGTACTGGTGATATGGGCTAAAGAGAGATGTGGCTGCTCATGTGGCCAAGTGTGATGTGTGTCAAAGAGTTAAGGCCGAACATCAAAGACCAGCTGGACTATTGGACCCATTGAAGATACCCGAGTGGAAATGGAAAGAAATTAGTATGAACTTCATTGTTGGACTATCCTGCACCCCTGCTGGGTATGACTCTATTTGGGTGATTGTGGACAGATTGACAAAAGTGGCTCATTTCATACCTGTGAGGACTAATTACACGGGAGCCAAGCTAGCAGAATTGTATATGACTCGGATTGTTTGTCTACATGGGGTGCCTAAGAAGATCATATCTGACCGAGGATCACAGTTTACTTCTCGATTTTGGAAGAAGTTGCATGAGAACTTGGATACACAATTGAATTTTAGTTCACCCTACCATCCTCAGACTGGCGGACAGACAGAGAGGACTAACCAAGTACTGGAGGATATGTTAAGAGCTTGTGCTCTTAAACATGGTGGAAGTTGGGATAAGAGCTTGCCATATGCGGAGTTCTCTTATAATAATAGTTACCAGGCTAGTTTGAAGCTGTCACCGTTTGAGGCTTTATATGATAGGAAGTGCATGACTCCTCTATATTGGGATCAAACTAGAGAGAGACAGTTCTTTGGGCCTGAACTTATACAAGAGGCAGCAGAACAAGTGCGAATGATAAGGGAGAATTTGAGAATTGCACAATCAAGGCAAAAGAGCTATGCTGATAATAGGAGAAGATTAATGGAGTTTAAGGAGGGTGATCACGTGTATCTGAAGGTGTCACCAATCTGGGGTATGAGGAGATTCAAAGTCAAAGGAAAATTGTCCCCTCACTTCATTGGACCTTTCTTGATTTTAAAGCGAGTGGGAGAAGTTGCATATCAACTTGAACTACCAAATTATCTTGCGGATGTATATGATGTTCCATGTATCTCAGCTGAGGAAATGTCTCAGGGTACCTAAGGAGCAGCTACCAATGGAGGACCTTAGTGTTCAAGGAGATCTGTCTTATGCGGAGTATCCTACCAAGATTCTTGATACTTTGACTCGAGTTACAAGAAATAAGGTGATAAAGATGTGCAAAGTGCAATGGAGTCACCATGGTGAAGATGAAGCTACTTGGGAGAGAGAAGAAGAGCTTCACATAGATTTTCCCCATCTTTTCCCTAGTCCTTCCTAAATCTCGAGGACGAGATTTCTGTTAAGGGGGGTAGGATTTGTAATACCCACTTTGTAAAAAAAGGAGAAAATCATATTCCTTTGAATACATGTGTGCCATCTCTAATTATCATTGCATGTGAACACCTCATAAAATAAACAAAGGATTAATAAAAATCATTAAATTATGCATCATGCTGAGGTTTCATTGTGTGTGCATTTTTTTGTGACAATGTGATAATAATGTAGAAATAAATATGACAACACCTAAATTAGAATTTAAACCCTAAAGGGAATTCTAGAAATGTGGAGAAGAGAAAGAGATAAAGGATATGAATAAATAAATAATATATGTAAATAAATACCTCCAGAATTAGTATCTCTAAATGTTGCATGTATAAATTATAATAATGGGTCACAAGAGTTTGAATTAAATTTGAATACAAATTGAATTTGAAAAGGGAGAGAAAAGAAAATAAAAAGAAAAAAAGACTAAAATCTAATTTGGGTCGGCTCAACGCAATTCAGCCCACTTCACTGTTTTCCCCACGCGGCCCATGCCCCGTCTCCGCGCGCACGTACCCGTAGAACTGGTGGGACCCGCCTGGCTGCCTCTCCCTCTCGCCCAAGCATGCTGTCATCTAGGACCACGCGTCAGTCCCCACCTTCCTTATCCGCGAGCTCGACGGTAATAGCATCTCCGCCATCCTCGCGGAGTAGTTGCGGCACCACGACCTTACGCGCGCCTATATGGTTGAAGCAGTCCTCCGGCTCCGTCATTACCTCACCCCACCTCCCTGCCCTGCGCGACACATTACTTTGGCTGCGGTGGGCACGACGCCAGAGTTTTAGCCAAGAAAACCCGGCCGCTGCACCTTCGCCTGCGATTGCCGCTGGTCTGCATCGTCCAGGTTGCTGCGGCTGGCTTCGGGAGTCCATGGGTCACCGAGGTATGCGTCGGTGTGGACTGCCTCGCCATCGACCGGCCTGCGACTACCCAATTCCTCATCGGAGTTCTAGAAAGCCTTCCGTCGCTCGTCGTGCTCTGCGCCAATTCTGCCTCTGTGCGTGGTGAGACGACATTCCCTTACCTTGTTTTGTACCGCACTTCTAGTACGATTAGGTAGGGACCACGTTGGGCTCTGTCGCTTACCAAATGTCCGTCAGGATTAGAATTTGTCCCCCCTTTGCCCGCCTCGCCGTGGCCAGGGCGTGTCCCAACACGGGAACCCATGTGGATACCCTTATCATGTTCGCCGTAGTCTCTACATGGTCTGAGTAATAGAAATTTGGGTTTGGCGTCATCTTTCTTGGGTTCGCCCCACGCTGGTGAGTGTGCCGCCGCAAGGAGTTCGGCGTGTCGTGTCCAGTTAGCACGGGAGGAAGACGGCACCAGTGCCATGGATTTTGTGATGACCGGTCAGGATTAGATGATGAGTTGGGAGAGAAATAGCCGTTAGATGGTAGATGTGTGGTGCAGATTTAATCGTAGATACCCCGCTGCGCGATTCAATCTGAGCCGCTGGATTTGATTGGGACGGTTCCGATCGGATCACGTTTCATTAAATCCTAACCACAGGTCTAGCAACGGACGTCCCTGATGAAAGCATAGGGTACCGGTTCGGGACAGTATCCTGGACGTTGGCTTTAGATTGTGCGGCCCAGATCGCTCCATACCGCTTCAGTGTGTGACTCTTGCAAAAGAGACCCTGGTTTTTGCCGTAATCAACTCGCATTCCATAGCCTGGTTGTCTGAGTCTCAGTTTCTTTTGCGCCAGAGTCCCTGTACTTTACAGAAATTGACGCCAAGTCCAAAGAGTGATAAAGTTAGGAAAATGAATTGGAAAATGAGTTTTTAATATAAAAACAATTCATAGAATTTGTATAATTCATAGAAAATGCATATGAACTCCAAATTGGTCCATTCCAGTTCCTAAATTTTTGTAATATTATTGTCTACTCATTTGTTCCACTGTTTTGGCATGAAAGACACATTAAAATTTACCTAGCACTTAATCTTGTATTAAATACATAAAACCTTGGAAAATTTATAACTTAAAATCTATAACTCCAAATTTAATGATTCCAGTTCCTATGATCTTATTTTAATGTCTAGATTATTATTGTGTATTTTGTTTACATGCTTGGTGTGATGTTAATTTTTGCTATACTATGTATGTATTGTGTTGATGCGAGTAGACGAGCATGCTACAGAGGATCCTGAGGTTCAGCTGGTAGAGACTACTGAGCAGGAGCTCGTTGAAGGCAAGTTGTGCCCTTGATCACTTCTTTTACCCATTTATGTTCTTATTATTCATAATGATCTGTATAGGTTAATTTTGCTGGGACCCAATAGGTTACCCTAGATTTTGACTATCTTTATACCATGTTTCACCACTGGTTTTACTACTAAATTTTTGGGTAGTACATACTATTGCTTTATGTGGTTTTGTGTATAGAGATATTCATCACTCATTGTTACACTTTTGTACCAGTTATTATTTACTGTTCATGATAAGATCATTATGTTAATGGGAACATGGAGAAACACCCGGGAAAACAGTGCTACCACAAGGGTTTAATGGGACGCCCTTGGCTGATTAACTAGGAAAGCTAGTGGACGACTACCTTACCCGAAAGGGGCAAGGGCAGTAGGGGAGTGGTCAGTGTAGGGAGGTCCTTCGGTTGATTTTGCTGCAATGGCGGTCAGGCGAGGGATTCCTGCACTGGAGCTTCCTATAAACTGTAGCTGGTTTTCTAAAGATAGTGGAACTTTGTAAAGGTCTCGTAGTGGTACCCTGCCTCGCTTCGTAGGTTGTATGCGGTCTGATCAACTCTGTGGCAAATGGGTAACACGACTTGTGGGTAAAGATGCGCAACCTCTGCAGAGTGTAAAACTGGTATACTAGCCGTGCTCATGGTCATGAGCAGCTCGGACACTCACATGATTAATTTATGGAACTTAAACTCAATTTGTCATTTCATTGCATTTGGGATTATTCTATTATTACTTTCACTTATTATCACTATGGTTTGGTATTTACTTACACTTAGTAACTGCTAATAAAATTTTGACCAACTTATAAAAGCAATACTCAGCATCCACCTTTATTACTTTGATTAGCCTTACACTACACATGAACTCCCATCTTTGGTGAGTTCATGCAAATTTTTCTCCATGACTTGTTGAACTATGATCGTATGTGAGCTCACTCTTGCTGTCTCACACCCCCCACAGGAGAAGAACAGGTGGTCGAAGAGGAGCCGCCTAACACTGAGGCTTTTGACTTGATCTAGGTGGCGTCTCCCAGTCAGCTTTCTGGCGCCAAGGATAGATTTTAGTTCCTGTTATATTCATCTTTTATTTTGTAAGACTTTCTCTATGTAATAAGTACTCTGATTTTATTGTGACATTTATCTCTATACACTCTGTTATTATATATGTTGTCATCTTTGGCGCATGTATGAGATGCACCTGGTTTTGTTCCTTAAATCCGGGTGTGACAGTTCTCCTTATATACCATAATTTAGTCACTTGACATTTTTTATCTTTTTTTTATGTTTGAAAAAATCATAGACTATTTGTACTACCATAATACACATTGCTTCATTAGTTATTTGACATTTTTCATCAGTTTTTTAAGTTTGAAAAATCATAGGCTATTTGTACTACCATAATACATATTGTTTTCAGGTTACGTTACTTAAAAAAGTGCTAATATCACAAACAAATAAAGTGTTTAAAGCATAGGAGAGATTAGAACTCATCCCATACATGGGGGAGTTTCTTCTCTCCCCCGTATGGACCACAGTGGGGGGAGATGTTGGAGGGCTTGTTCCCCCAAATTGCACTGTATGTGGGGTGGGGATGTGGTTGGAGGTATAAATGAAAGTGGTAATCCGAACTGTTAGTATAAATTTAATATTATAAAATAGATATGTATATAATTCGTTGTTGATCTTTTCTTATATTATCAAGCACATTGTTACAAATAAGAATAAAATATTACATAAATTGTTTTATGTATTATTTGCTCCCTACAAGAAAAAGGTGAAAAATTACCGAATTTGTTTTCGAATCCATACCGAATTTTATATCTATCATTTTAGAAAATATAAGATGAATTTGAGGTTTACCTTTTATGAATCTTTACAAGCTCAATGTTAAAAACAAGAATAGAAATTTGTATAGTAGATTCTATATCCTATTTATTCGCAATCAAAGAAAAATGACCAAAAAAACTGATTACCGAATAAATATCGTTTCCGGCCGTTTTCATCCCTAGTTGGAGGTGGCCTTATGTTTGTCTCCAGTGAACTACTCGTCTGGTTTTCTATCACATTATTATTCTAAACTCCACTCAATAAAAATTATAGGCTACAATGTAAAAAATGTTTACACATCTTATTGGAGGCCTTCTTCTTCCGAAGGTCCTCAAAACACTAATTCAACAATTATCTTTTATCTTGTTTCATATGCTTCAGGAGTAATGTCGAAGGTCGGCTTCAGTTCAAACTGCTAATAGATGCAGGCACGAAGACAACAACTTTGGACATACAAATGTGCATGGATAAGCAAGATTATGAAGAGTCTTCAAAACTTATTCATCAAGATAGTGAAAGGAAAAGACAACATTACCCTCAATATAGCTGATAGTTTAAATGTATAGATTTGAGGGCACAATTGTAATTTCACCGAAGATGTATCTTGTGCATATAAATAGTGGAACAGTGCCATGCATTGGCCACACCTTTTGTCATAGTAGAATCCATTGCTCTACCTATGAAGTTATATTTTCTTTAACTTCTTCTTGTAACCTTACCAAGCTTAACTTATTCATGTAAACTTTTGTTAAGCATAGAAGGAGGGAAGGAAAGTAATATCTTTTAAGGTTATATCATATGTTATATGTTTAACTTGTGTTTTATATTATATTCAATATTCTTGACATATCATTTACTCGTTTCCTTTCATCTTCATCCTTTTATTCTATCTTTTTCTTGAGAATGAGAGATTTAATAGGATGAAGATGAAGTTTGATCTAATTGTGTTGCCTTATCTTTTAATGCCTTTAAAGATCAAAACCAAGTGACCAACACGTCTATATATAGACTAGACATGCTTTGTTGAGCACAGTCTAATCGGAACGTACCATGTAAATCTAGCAAAGTTTTAGTTATTATATATAAGGTGTTCTAAAGAGTGAAGTATACGAGCCTATTTGATGGAAGACTGGCAAACATTTTGTAGCCTAGCTCCACACACCTAAAATCAGACATCTCAGAATCATGCATGGACCAGTTAGGTTTTCAAAGCATCAAACTAAACGGACCTGCATTTGAGTTTTCTGGAATAGTCTTAAACCACCTTTAGTAGTTTACCCATATGTCGATGTAAAACACTGTTTTATATTGTGGACTGCACTATTCACAGAGTAGAGTTTGATTATAGGGATAGAGATGGATAAACTGCTGTAGATAGTCTTATAATGAAGCCATAAAGGTACATAGCAAGGAGCAGAAAAGTATATTTCATTTATGCCATGATATGCAGGGGCAGAGCAAAAAACCGGAGATAGAACAACAATTGAAGAGGGTTAGACCTTACCTATGTGAGTAGATAAACATTGCTTCTTCTATTTTAAATTATAAGATATTTTATGTTTTTAATGAACGCTGCTATGCGTACGACTCTAATAATAAACTCAATATAATTAGGATCATCTAATAGCTTATAATTTATTGAGTAAGAACAAGAGCCAACAGCAATCTTAGATTAGTATTGGTCGAGTCGTACATGAAGTTTTTCAATTTTTAGATATTGCACGACCTATACTATGTACCCAATAAAAACTATGCATAAAAAAGCCAAAAATATTTTATAGTTTAAGATGAAAAATAGTGTTTAACTAGCCAAAAAGAATTAGTAGGCGGTTGAAGGGTGCCAGGCCCCGGCCCGTAGCCTTCCCTGTTGATGTGTAAGGGATGTGTATTTTGTATGGAGACCCACGATAAAAATCAATAGCGACCACTATTAGAAAAAAAATGAACGGTGGCTTTTGCCCTGACTGATAAATTTGTGTAGTAATATTCATAATAAACACATCAGACCTTATTCAGTTGCACGTAAAATGGATGGGTTAAGTCCTTTCCTATTCAAAATTAAATAGAATGTGATTTAACCCCACCAATGTCACTCAATCCAACCCAATAGAATAAGCCCACAACAGGAAACCATCTCTAAAAAACACATCTTCAATTTAACTTGCTTTTTAATGTATTGTAACGCCCTACTTTTGTAATGCATAAAGCCACTATGATTATACAAACACATGCCAAAAGCTCTTGAGACGAATTTGAATTTTTCTTTTTAAAAAACATGTGTTTTCATATTTTTCCAAATAAAGAGAAGGAAGGGAATATTTTTTACCAAAAATCTTTAGCATGAAATGTGTTCAAACTTTGCTACAATGTTTCTCGGGTTTATTCTCATTTTCTAGAAAATTTTAAAATAATTTAGACTAATTTTAAATCCAATTCTAAAAATAGAAAATGTAAAAACATTACAATTGGGCGCCCACATTCCTCTCTCCCTTTCTCGCTGACGGCGGGTTTTCCCTCACCCACCGAATTGAGCCACGGACACCTAGGTCGCACGTATTATCACTTATCCCTGACCTCCAACTCTCTACAGACACACTACCGTCGATCTCGCCCCTGCAAGGCCGGACCGCCATCCCTGTGCTCATTATTTGACAGTGAATGGCCTGCACGACATCTCCGCCCCGCTATCCCCACCTACACCCCTCTTTATGGTAGCCATCAATGTGGAGAAGGTCACAACGTCCGCCATCACTTCCACGCACACGTTGTCCACGCTGTCACTCCCTTCTCTCCATCAATGGCATGGTCCTATAAAAGCCGATCCCGGTGCCCCTTTCTCCTCACTGAGAGCTCTACCATCCCCAAGCCCTCACACCAGTGCCACTGCCGCCATTGACGAGCTCTCTAAGTGCGCCCCGCTTCCACCGGAGCCTCGTCGTCCTCAACACCAGGGTCACGAGCACCACCGATGTTGTGAACACTTGCGACACACCTCAGGGCTTGTTCAGTTAGGGGTGGATTGAGAGCGATTGGATGAGATTTAATCTCCTCCAAACCTCCTTAATTCACTTCAAACCGAACAAGCCTTTAGTGGGAACTCTACTGATGCCTTCACCTCGGACCACAGTCAATCGACCTTGTTGTGCCCCTGCCGCCATCGACCGACGTCTTTAGGCCTGTGCCATACTTTTGCTCGCCACCAGGAGCATTGCCAGAAGGTACTTAGTATTTTCCCTCTCTCATTTCGCTCAATTATGCTTTGCTTCAGATCCGATTGCTTGTCAGAGTACCCCCCACATAGTCACCGCAAGTCTCCTCGCCATTGTCCATACCCTCTAATTCGCTCCCTTGGCCCCAATCTGTGCCCGGTAGGTTTGTCATGGCCTATAATGGCTTGGCGGTAAACATAAGCCCCAGTCGAACCCTACATCAGTCGGTCTGACCATGCTGGCAATCTCGCCGCCATGGATACTGACACCGATGTGTTTCCACCGCCCCTGTAAAACCCCTTTTAGGCCTCGTTCAGTTGTGCCAAACTAGGCCGGGATGAGAATGGATTGGGAGTGAATCCAGGTTAAAATCCTGGCCCAGTAAAAATTCCAGGTTCTAATTTATTTTGTGTTCGGTTAAGCCCATCAGGATTCTTGTCCATAGGTTTGGAATATTTTTTGGGCAGAGGAGGCCCTGGATTGCAACCAGGACTCGAGGGGCCAGGAATGAATCCCATGCGAGCGATGAGAAGACGTGCGGCGGCGGCGAAAGCGATAAGACAAGGTGTCGATGAGCGGGGATCGCGACGACGACATCCTCCCCGCCGCCGGCAACCTCCACTATGCTGGCAAGCTTCTATCCAGTTGGTCTCTCTCTTTTGTTAGCTAGGGTTCTTGAGTTGAGTCATTTCTCGGTCCTAGTGTTCATGGTAGTGGACTTGTGGCGGTGGCTCCAGATCCACCGACGGACTTGCAGAGAAATCTGATGTGTGATATACTTTTTTGTTTGTTTCGCAAGCAGGCGCACACCGTGATGAGATCTAGCAAGGAATGATTTGGCTAGCAGTTGGTATGCTTGCATGATTGGTCAGATAGAGTGCACCATGATTCCTGAAAACATGCTGTAGTGTGATTTAGGCTGCTCGAGGGGGCGAGGGACTCAAATTTCTGCAGGCATGCATGTGTTACAACTATTGAGCTACTGAAGATGCAGATAATGTCCTACTAGAACAAACCTTTGTCCACTAGAAAAGGGCTAGCTTCTTGCGTTTGCACCATACAATTATTTCTTATTGGTGTGAGCCCTCTTGATAGAAGGTAAACCTCTGTATTACGCCTCAAAAGAAGGTGTTTGGGAGGAAATGACAGTCGTCTTTCGCCTTCTTTTTTGCCGAACAACAACCGTCTGAAAAGTATATCAGAGTTTCTGATTGTATTTGTTTAATATGATAGCACATTATTCTGCACTTTAGTTTGCTAACAGTTAGCGCCAGTTTAATTAGCTAACAGCCTGTAGATTTTTAGTTAGCTATACTCTGTCAGTAAAAAAAAATCTTAGAGTGAGAGTTAGCAAAAACTGTGTTCATATAGGTCTGAGAAGGCCTGCTTTTATTTACCTGTGGCTTTGTGAGGAGCAGCTTTACGTTTGCCCTCCTCTGAAGGAGGTAGAGTAGTTTTTTTTATCGCGTAGACGAGCTATCTGAATTCTAGTTTTTGAACAAATTATCTGCAGTACCATCTACCAGTTTTAAAGTACAAGGTTGAACTTCCTGACTTTTAAATATTCTAAATTATTGTAGCTTGTTTGTAAGACTCGATCGATTTGCTTTTTATAGAACTGAAATTCGTTTAATTTCGACCCGAACAATGCATAAATTACTTAGCTCAGTTTTTTTATTCTTTATATATTGATGACATGATGTCTAAGATCCAGTGCCGCTTCTTTCTATGAAGTTGAAAATTCAATAGTTAGCGGCACTAAAGGTTCCCTTTCTGGTTCAAATTTGTGTTTATGTACAATAACAATTTAAATTATCTAGCTGCAAAATCCGTTTGTTGCACTTTGCACATAAGAACTGAACACTTTGCACTTTACACGTGAGATAAGAACTGAACACTTTGCACTTTACACATGAGAACTGAGCACTAAAATTTTGCCCTTTGTCCATGTACAGTAACCATGATTTTTATGTTTTCTACTACAGCATGTACACTTGAAAATTAGCAGAAATGTCTGTTATATTACATGTCCATCCATTTGTTATTATCTCATAATCTTTTCTAATGTAGTTTGCTTTGTTTTATTGTGTATATTCATTCATTTGCCTCATGGTGTTCTAGGGTCTAAGGATAAAGATATTATCAGCATCGTTAGAGAAAGAGAAAGTCAACACGTTGTACCAAGTTCAGCCAGTTGACGCATCTTTAGGCTTGATCTTGGTAGCATTTGAAGGCAACGTGTTCCCGTTCTAAATATATCTGATCATTGGATGTTGATTTGTGTTTTTATCTGATCTGAATAAAAAATGTGTTCATTTTGAACAAAGAAAAAAGATATGTATTGAGAATCATATGATATGCATACTTAAATTTCTAGAGATACAATGATATGTTCTATGAACCTTTGTTGGTTTTTATTGGTTTTTTTGTTGGTTTTCATGTTTGGGATTTAATCCACGTGGAATAAACGAACAAACATACTTGATTGGGTTTTGGGATATGATCCATATGGAATAAACGAACAAATATTAATTGATTCAGTTTAGCGATTTAATTCCACAAGGGATTAGGTGAAAGACTTGGATCCACCCAATCCATGTGAGGTAAAAAGCCAGTCTGGGAAAAAAAATCCTAAATTGCCGAACAAGGCCTTAATCTTTGTCGATCCTAGCCATGGGGTAAGTTAGCGATACGACTGTATTGAAGATAAGAGATTGAGATATATAGATGTCGGTGATCAACAGGAGAACAAAAAAGGGTGATAAAAATCCAGTGAGGCTTGTTCAATTGTATGGGGATTGAATCCTATTCAAAATTTAACAGGGGGAACTTAATCCCCTGCAATCCTCCTTAATCTAGTACAAACAATCTCTGTAGAGGCAGTTTGAAACCCCTTTTACAGATGTTTTTTAGAACCGTCTGTGCTAGGGGCTATAGAAATAGTCACAGTGCACATACAGTTAATTAAGAACCGCTAGACGTAATAAAATCGCCAGTAGAAATCGATTTCTACTGGCGGGCGATGTAATAAAACTGCAAGTACAAATAATTTCCAGAAAACATAAAATGAATTTTAAAAATAGCAAAAAAGTTATTAGGGGGAGGCACGTCTCGTCTAAGTCGCAAAGTCGTGGCATTTTTCGTGGCTACGTGGTGGCTGGTGTAACACCTTAAATCTCGGTTTTGGGATTTAGCAGAGTTTATCTTAATGTCTAAATAATTATGGTTTAAATAAGAGATTTAAATAAAGGATCCTCATATAAGTCAATAATGTCATTAAATCGTATATTAAAAAATATTCTCCCTAAGATTCAAAGTAAATTATCTCTCCACAACAATCATACAAAAGAAATAAGCATAAAACATTAAATTTTGAATAAGATTTTAATCGGACAAACCATGTATCTCTTGAAAATTAAAAGTTCTTTGTGTGTGTACAACACATTTTCAATACTATAATTAATATAAAAATATAATAATAATAAGTATATATTGCATCATGCTGGGATTTTGTCTTCTGCATTTGACATGTGATATTCAAAATCAAACTTTTACTTTGAATGTGAAATGTTAAAAAATAGGAGAACTAATTATTCTTTTATATTATGCTCTATAAATTCATTCCAAAATAATAATAAATAAATAAAGCTATATAATTGCTTACATGTTGGAGTTGCTGATGTATATTTGAAGTTAACAATGGTTTGAATTTGAAACTTGAATTTGAAAGCAAATATGAAAAATGAAAATAGAAACTAGAAAATGATAAAGAGAAAAAAAGAGAAATTTATGCCTGGGCCCAATCCAACATTTCGACCCATCTCCCTACTCCCTCCTCCACGGCCCAGCATCCTGCAGTCAACCCGGCGCCGACACCGTGGCCCCATCGGTCAGCCACACCAGCATACCCTCGTGTCCACCACTCTGCTGCTGCCTTGTGGGCCCTGGTGAAAGGGAAATAGGGTCAAACCTTTTCCTATATGAATTTTGGTGGTTGAATTGCCCAACACAAATTATTGGACTAACTAGTTTGCTCTAGATTATGAGTTCTACAGGTGCCAAAGGTTCACAACAAACCAATACAAAGTCAAAAGAAAGGGTTCAAAACAAAGGAGCAAGTTAAACCGAAGGCAGCCCTGGTCTGGCGCACCGGACAGTGTCCGGTGTGCCATCGGACAGTGTCCGATGCACTAGGGAGGAACGACTCTGAACTTGCCAGCTTCGGAAATTTAGGAGGCCGCTCCGCTATAATTCACCGGACTGTCCGGTGCAACACCGGACTGTCCGGTGTGCCAGCGTAGCAACGACTACTTCGCGCCAACGGTCGTCTGCAGAGAACATTAAATGCGCTATAGTGCGTGCCTGCGCGCGCAGAAGTCAGAGCAGGCGCGGAAGGCGCACCAGACAGTCTACAGGACCTGTCCGGTGCACCACCGGACTGTCCGGTGGCCCAGTTGTCAGAAGCTCCAACGGTCGAACCCTAACGGTTGGGTGACGTGGGTGGCGCACCGAATTGTCCGGTGCGCCCGTCGACAGAAGCCTTCACCAACGGCCATATTGGTGGTTGGGGCTATAAATACCCCCCAACCACCACTCTTCAAGGCATCCAAGCATTCACTACATCTCATTCAATACAAGAGCAATACACAACACTCCAAGACACAAATCAAAGCCTCTGATCGAATCAAAGTCCCCAATTCAACTCTAGTTTTTAGGACTTGTGAGGAGATCGACTTGTGTTCTTTTGTTGCTTGGTTGGCTTTCTTCTTTCTCTCATTCTTACTCTCAAAACCTTGTAAGCGAAGCAAGAGACACCAATTGTGTGGTGGTCCTTGCGGGGTCTAAGTGACCCGGGAAATCAAGGAAGGAAGCTCACTCGGTCTAAGTGACCGATTGAGAGAGGGAAAGGGTTGAAAGAGACCCGGTCTTTGTGACCACCTCAACGGGGAGTAGGTTTGCAAGAACCGAACCTTAGTAAAACAAATCACCGTGTCATCCATTCCTATTCGTTTGTGATTTGTTTTCGCCCTCTCTTTCGGACTCGTTTATATTTCTAACGCTAACCCTGGCTTGTAGTTGTGCTTAAGTTTATAATTTTCAGTTTCTGCCTATTCACCCCCCTCTAGGCGACTTACAATTGGTATCAAGGCCCGGTGCTTCATTAGAGCCTAACCGCTCGAAGTGATGTCGGGAGAACACGCCAAGAAGGAGATGGTGACCGGCGAGAAGCCCGCCACAAGCCACGGGAAGGCTCCCTCAGGAGAGTCCCGCAACAAGAAGAAGGAGGAATCACCTCCTCATAAGTCGCATCGGAGTGGTGAGAAGAAAAAGAAGATGAAGAAGGTGGTCTACTACGAGACCGACTCTTCGTCGCCATCCACCTCCGGCTCCGACGCGCTGTCCGTAACTTCTAAGCGCCATGAGCGCAAGAAGTTTAGTAAGATTCCCCTACGCTACCCTCGTATTTCAAAACGTACTCCTTTACTTTCCGTCCCATTAAGCAAACCACCTATGTTTGATGGTGAAGATTATAATATGTGGAGTGATAAAATGAGGCACCATCTAACTTCACTCCACACTAGCATTTGGGATGTTGTTGAGATTGGAGTACAGGTACCTTCGCCGGGGGATGAGGACTATGATTCGGACGAAGTTGCCCAAATCCGGCACTTCAACTCACAAGCCACCACTATACTCCTCGCCTCCCTAAGTCGAGAGGAGTATAACAAGGTACAAGAATTGAAGAGCGCCAAGGAGATTTGGGACGTGCTCAAGACCACGCACGAAGGAGACAAAGTAACAAAGATCACCAAGAGGGAAACAATCGAGGGGGAGCTCGGTCGCTTCATGCTCAACCAAGGAGAAGACCCCCAAGCCATGTACAACCGGCTAAAGACCTTGGTAAATCAAGTGCGCAACCTCGGGAGCACCAAATGGGATGACCATGAGATGGTCAATGTTATTCTTAGATCACTCGTATTTCTTAACCCTACTCAAGTTCAATTGATTCGTGGTGATCCAAGATATAAACTAATGTCTCCCGAGGAAGTGATAGGCAAATTTGTGAGCTTTGAATTGATGATCAAAGGCTCCAAGAAGATCATCGAGCAAGGCGCCTCCTCCTCCGTACCCGAAGCACAACCCGTTGCATTCAAGGCAACAGAGGATAAGAAAGAAGACTCTACACCGAGTAGGGTCCCCATCGACGCCTCCAAGCTCGACAATGAGGAGATGACGCTCATCATCAAGAGCTTCCGCCAAATCCTCAAGCAAAGGAAGGGGAAAGATTACAAGCCCCGTTCTAAGAAGATTTGCTACAAATGTGGTAAGCCCAGTCATTTTATCGCTAAATATCCATTGTCTAGTGATAGTGACAGGGAAAACAACAAGAGGGGAAAGAGGAAGGAAAAGAAGAAGTATTACAAGAAGAAGGGTGGCGATGCACATGTTTGCCGGGAGTGGGACTCCGACGAGAGCTCCACCGACTCCTCTGACGACGAGGACGCCGCCAACATCGCCGTCAACAAGGGCCTCCTCTTCCCCAACGTCGGCCACAAGTGCCTCATGGCAAAGGACGGCAAGAAGAAGGTAAAATCTAGATCCTCCACTAAATATGCAACATCTAGCGATGAGACTAATTCTAGTGATGATGAGGATGATTTGTTTACTCGTTTTGCCAATCTTAACATGCAACAAAAAGAGAAATTAAATGAGTTAATTAGTGCTATTCATGAGAAGGATGAACTCTTGATAGCCAAGAGGACTTTCTTATTAAGGAAAACAAAAAGCATGTTAAGACTAAAAATGCTTATGCTCGGGAGCTAGAGAAAAATGAAAAATTAACTAGTGAGCTAAGCACTTGTCATGATATCATTTCCAACCTTAGAAATGAGAATGCTAAATTGATTGCTAAGGTTTAGAATTTAAATGTTTGTGATGATTCAATTGCCAATCTTAGAAATGATAACGCTAGTTTAATTGCTAAGATTGATCAATTGAATGCCTCTCTTGCTAGCCTTAGGAATGAGAATGAAAAATTAATTGCTAAGGCTAGAGACTTAGATGTTTGCAATGTTTCTATTTCCAATCTTAGAGATGAGAATGCCATTTTACATGCTAAGATTGTTGAATTAAATGATTGCAAACACTCTACATCTACCGTTGAGCATGATTCTATTTGCACTAGATGTAGAGATATTAACATTGATGCTATTCATGATCACCTTGCTTTAATTAAACAACAAAATGATCATATAGCTACATTAACTGCTAAAATCAATGAGCATGACTTGGAAAATGAGAAATTTAAATTTACTAGAAGTATGCTCTATAGTGGGAGACGCCCTGACATTAAGGATGGCATTGGCTTCCAACAGGGAGACAATGTCAAGCTTAATGCCCCTCCTAAAAGATTGTCAAATTTTGTTAAGGGCAAGGCTCCCATGCCTCAGGATAATGAAGGTTATATTTTGTATCCTGCTGGCTATCCTGAGGATAAGATTAGGAGGATTCATGCAAAGAAGACTCATTCTCACCATGCTTTTATTTATAAGAATGAGGCTTCTATCTCTAGGCGTTCTACACATGTTAAAATGCCTAAGAAGAAAACTCCTATTGCATCAAATGAACCTAATATTTCATTTAAGACTTTTGATGCTTCCTATGTGCTTACTAACAAATCAGGTAAGGTAGTGGCCAAATATGTTGGGGGCAAACACAAGGGATCAAAGACTTGTGTTTGGGTACCCAAAGTTCTTGTATCTAATGTCAAAGGACCCAAAACTGTTTGGGTACCTAAAATCAAGGACTAAATTTGTTTTGTAGGTTTATGCATCCGAGGGCTCAAGTTGGATCATCGACAGCGGGTGCACAAACCACATGACAGGGGAGAAAAGGATGTTCTCCTCCTACGAGAAAAACCAAGATCCCCAACGAGCTATCACATTCGGGGATGGAAATCAAGGTTTGGTTAAAGGATTGGGTAAAATTGCTATATCACCTGACCATTCTATTTCCAATGTTTTTCTTGTAGATTCACTAGATTACAACTTGCTTTCTGTTTCTCAATTATGCAAAATGGGTTACAACTGTCTTTTTACGGATACATGTGTTACTGTCTTTAGAAGAAGTGATGATTGAGTAGCCTTTAAGGGAGTGTTAGAGGATCAGCTATACTTAGTTGATTTCAATAGAGCTGAACTCGACACTTGCTTAATTGCTAAGACTAACATGGGTTGGCTTTGGCATTGCCGACTAGCCCACGTTGGAATGAAGAATCTTCATAAGCTTCTAAAGGGAGAACACATTTTGAGACTAACAAATGTTTATTTTGAGAAAGACAGGATTTGTAGCGCATGCCAAGCAAGGAAGCAAGTTGGTGTTCATCATCCACACAAGAACATCATGACAACTGACAGGCCACTCGAGCTCCTCCACATGGACCTATTCGGCCCGATAGCTTACATAAGCATCGGCGGGAGTAAGTACTATCTAGTTATTGTGGATGATTATTCTTGCTTCACTTGGGTATTCTTTTTACAGGATAAATCTCAAACCCAAGAGACTTTGAAAGGATTCTTGAGACGGGCTCAAAATGAGTTCGGCTTGAGGATCAAGAAAATAAGAAGCGACAACGGGACGGAGTTCAAGAACTCTCAAATTGAAGGCTTTCTTGAGGAGGAGGGCATCAAGCATGAGTTCTCTTCTCCCTACACGCCACAACAAAATGGTGTAGTGGAGAGGAAGAATAGAACTCTACTGGACATGGCAAGGACCATGCTTGATGAGTACAAGACTTCGGATCGGTTTTGGGCCGAGGCGGTCAACATCGCTTGCTATGCCATCAACCGGTTATATCTACACTGAATCCTCAAGAAGACATCATACGAACTCCTCACCAGTAAAAAGCCCAATGTTTCATATTTTAGAGTCTTTGGTAGCAAATGCTTTATTCTTGTTAAAAGAGGTAGAAAATCTAAATTTGCTCCTAAGGCTGTAGAAGGCTTTTTACTTGGTTATGACTCAAACACAAGGGCATATAGAGTCTTTAACAAGTCCACTGGACTAGTTGAAGTTTCTTGTGACATTGTGTTTGATGAGACTAACGGCTCTCAAGTAGAGCAAGTTGATCTTGATGAACTAGATGATGAAGAGGCTCCGTGCATCGCGCTAAGGAACATGTCCATTAGGGATGTGTGTCCTAAAGAATCCGAAGAGTCTCCACAAGCACAAGATCAACCATCTTCCTCCATGCAAGCATCTCCACCAACTCAAGATGAGGATGAGGCTTAAGATGATGAAGAAGATCAAGAAGATGAGCCACCTCAAGAGGACAGCAATGATTAAGGGGGAGATACAAATAATCAAGACAAGGAGGATGAATAAGATCCAAGGCCGCCACACCCAAGAGTCCACCAAGCAATCCAATGAGATCACCCCGTGAACACCATCCTAGGAGATATTCATAAGGGGGTAACCACTCGATCTTGTGTTTCTCATTTTTGTGAACATTACTCCTTTATTTCCTCTATTGAGCCACACAGGGTAGAGGAAGCACTTCAAGATTCGGATTGGGTGTTGGCGATGCAAGAGGAGCTCAACAATTTCACAAGGAATGAGGTATGGCATTTAGTTCCACGTCATAACCAAAATGTTGTAGGAACCAAGTGGGTCTTCCACAACAAACAAGATGAGCATGGTGTGGTGACAAGGAACAAGGCACGACTTGTGGCCAAAGGGTATTCACAAGTCGAAGGTTTGGATTTTGGTGAAACCTATGCACCCGTAGCTAGGCTTGAGTCAATTCGTATATTACATGCCTATGCTACTTACCATGGCTTTAAGCTTTACCAAATGGACGTGAAGAGTGCCTTCCTCAATGGACCAATCAAGGAAGAGGTCTATGTTGAGCAACCTCTCGGCTTTGAAGATAGTGAGTATCCTAACCACGTGTATAAACTCTCTAAGGCGCTTTATGGGCTCAAGCAAGCCCCAAGAGCATGGTATGAATGCCTAAGAGATTTTCTTATCACTAATGGCTTCAAAGTCGAAAAGGCCGATCCTACTTTATTCACTAAAACCATTGAGAATGATTTGTTTGTATGCTAAATTTATGTTGATGATATCATATTTGGGTCTACTAACAAATCTATTTGTGAAGAGTTTAGTAGGATCATGATTCAAAAATTCGAGATGTCTATGATGGGGGAGTTGAAGTATTTTCTAGGATTTCAAGTGAAGCAACTCCAAGAGGGCACCTTCATCAGCCAAACGAAGTACACTCAAGATATTCTTACCAAGTTTGGAATGAAGGATGCCAAGCCCATCAAGACACCCATGGGAACCAATGGACATCTCAACCTCGACACGGGAGGTAAATCCGTAGATCAAAAGGAATACCGGTCGATGATAGGATCCTTACTCTATTTATGTGCATCTCGACCGGACATTATGCTTTCCGTATGCATGTGTGCAAGGTTCCAAGCCGATCCTAAGGAAGTTCACCTTAGGGCCGTAAAGAGAATCTTGAGATATTTAGTTCAAACACCTAAGTTTGGTCTTTGGTACCCTAAGGGATCCTCGTTTGATTTAGGCCTTGTTCGGTTACATGGGATATAATCCCACCATGGATTTAATCCGGGTATGGATTGGGTGAATCCATATCTCTCACCCAATCCCATGGTGGGATTAAATCCATCAACAAATCCATGTGACTTTCAAAGCTAGTTATTCTTTTGATCCATGGATTCTAATGTAAACTTGTGCAATATCTCATGGATTTGTTCCATACCTAATGGGCTATGGATAGAATCCATGTCTTCCATAGTTTAAAAAATTCCCAAACCTTTGGGTTATATTCCATGATGGGTTTAACCGAATAAAAAAAATTAAGTAGTCATGGATTATTTTGGGGCATGGATTGAGGCATGGATTTAATTCCAATCCATGCTAATCCAGAGCGGGATTGGTGTAAACGAACAAAGCCTTATTAGGATATTCTGATGCTGATTGGGCAGGGTGTAAGATTGATAGGAAGAGCACATCAGGGACTTGTCAGTTTCTGGGAGATCTCTGGTGTCTTGGGCTTCAAAGAAACAAAACTCAGTAGCTCTTTCTACCGCCGAAGCCGAGTATATTACCGCAGGCCATTGTTGCGCGCAATTGCTTTGGATGAGGCAAACCCTTAGGGACTATGGCTACAAATTTAGCAAAGTCCCTCTCCTATGTGACAATGAGAGTGCAATCCGCATGGCGGATAATCCCGTTGAACACAGCCGCACTAAGCAGATAGCCATTCGGTATCACTTCTTGAGAGATCACCAACAAAAGGGGGATATCGAGATAGCCTATATAAACACCAAAGATCAATTGGCCGATATCTTTACCAAGCCTTTAGATGAGAAAACCTTTACCAAACTTAGGAATGAGCTAAATATTCTTGATTCCAGGAATTTTGATTGATTCTTTGCACACATAGCTCATTTATATACCTTTGATCATATCTCTTCTATGTCTATGACTAATGTGTTTTCAAGTGTATTATTATGCTTAGTCATAGATATTGAAAGGGAAATAGAGTATTCGGCAAAGAAGGCGCTTCCACTCAACTCCATCGGTATTTGCCGGTATTCCGCATCATTCTCTACTTTGGTATAATCTTCACTCATATTCATTTATTTGCCATTGAGGAGAAAGTACAAGGGCTTATATTTCACTCACAAGTATCCGTTTTTGGCGATTCATGCCAAAGGGGGAGAAAGTATGAGCCCAAAGCAAAAGGACCGCACCACCACCGTATTTTAATAATGAAGTTTTTTTTTAAAATTGATATATTATTGTATTCAAAAGGGGGAGAAAGTAGTATCTTCAAAACTTGCAAAACCCTCTTGAACACTAAGAGGAGAATTTTATTTAGGGGGAGTTTTGTTTAAGTCAAAGGAAAAGCATTTGAAACAGGGGGAGAAAATTTCAAATCTTGAAAACGCTTCTTTCAATCTTATTCATGTACCTTTGACTATTTGCAAAAACAAAACTAGTGGTGCAAATGAGGTCCAAAATTTTAAATAAGAAGAAAACCATCCATACACATCTATTGAAATAAGTATATTGATTTCAATTCCAAGCAATCTTTGCACTTACTATATTGATTTCAATTCCAAGCAATCTTTGCACTTACATTATGCAAACTAGTTCAATTCTGCACTTTTATATTTGCTTTGGTTTGTGTTGGCATCAATCACCAAAAAGGGGGAGATTGAAAGGGAAATAGGGTCAAACCTTTTCCTATATGAATTTTGGTGGTTGAATTGCCCAACACAAATTATTGGACTAACTAGTTTGCTCTAGATTATGAGTTCTACAGGTGCCAAAGGTTCACAACAAACCAATACAAAGTCAAAAGAAAGGGTTCAAAACAAAGGAGCAAGTTAAACCGAAGGCAGCCCTGGTCTGGCGCACCGGACTGTCCGGTGTGCCACCGGACAGTGCACCAGGGAGGAACGACTTTGAACTTGCCAGCTTCGGGAATTTGGGAGGCCGCTCCGCTATAATTCACCAGACTGTCCGGTGTGCCAGCGGAGCAACGGCTACTTCGCGCCAACGATCGTCTCTAGAGAACATTAAATGCACTACAGTGCGCGCCTACGCGCGCAGAAGTCAGAGCAGGCGCCAGAAGGTGCACCAGACAGTCTACAGGACCTGTCCGGTGTACCACCGGACTGTCCGGTGGCCCAGTTGTCAGAAGCTCCAACGGTCGAATCCTAATGGTTGGGTGACGTAGCTGGCGCACCGGACAGTGTCCGGTGGCGCACCGGACTGTCCGGTGCGCCCATCGACAGAAGCCTTCACCAACGGCCATATTGGTGGTTGGGGCTATAAATACCCCCCAACCACCACTCTTCAAGGCATCCAAGCATTCACTACATCTCATTCAATACAAGAGCAATACACAACACTCCAAGACACAAATCAAAGCCTCCGATCGAATCAAAGTCCCCAATTCAACTCTAGTTTTTAGGACTTATGAGGAGATCGACTTGTGTTCTTTTGTTGCTTGGATGGCTTTCTTCTTTCTCTCATTCTTACTCTCAAAACCTTGTAAGCGAAGCAAGAGACACCAATTGTGTGGTGGTCCTTGCGGGGTCTAAGTGACCCGGGAAATTAAGGAAGGAAGCTCACTCGGTCTAAGTGACTGATTGAGAGAGGGAAAGGGTTGAAAGAGACCCGGTCTTTGTGACCACCTCAAGAGGGAGTAGGTTTGCAAGAACCGAACCTCGGTAAAACAAATCACCGTGTCATCCATTCCTATTTGCTTGTGATTTGTTTTCGCCCCCTCTTTCGGACTCGTTTATATTTCTAACGCTAACCCCGGCTTGTAGTTGTGCTTAAGTTTATAATTTTCAGTTTCTGCCTATTCACCCCCCCTCTAGGCGACTTACACCTGGCCGTCATCCTCTCACGCACGCAAATCACCCGACTGGGGCAGTGGCTTGTGGACCCCACTCGCAAGCCGATCGTGTACGCGTAAGCTTTCGCCGTGTCACTGTCACGTGGGGCCATAACCCATAGGTACCGCAGGATGATGCACATGGAGGATGATGTGACAAGTTCGTGAGAGGTCTAGGTCGTCGTCTCTAAGTCAACTTTGGGTCACTGGATCGTTGTCTCCTTATGATGTAATTACTTATTTATTTTGTACAGAACTTCTATTATATAGTAAAGATGTGACATTCGTTTCTGTACCACTATTCATCATATTTGTGAGACTTGGTCCCAGCACACCTGGTGATTATTTCGCGCCCGGATTTTGGACCCCTAAAACCCGGGTGTGACAGAAGTGGTATCAGAGGAATGTTGACTGTAGGGCAAAACCTAGATAGAACTAGATAACCAATACTTACTTACCTTGCTACTCTGTTTCTTTCTAAACTTTTCTTAATCTTTTCTCATCTATTTCCGCTTTACTCTGATTATCCTTATATTTTCCTTCTAAAGACAAATGTGGATTTCACACTTTGAAATCCTGTGCCTAAAGTGACCTTTAGGAATAGGAGACCTACTCTTAGGAACAAAAAAACAAAACTATTTTTATAGGTATCTATATGCTTCAATGCTTGTTCTTATGATACTTGTTTGATTTGGATCTTTGATTGAGTGTGATTAGTTGTGGAGTAATGTCCACAATTACATCTGCATATACATATAAGCATAAATAGAATTCATAAGATAACTAAACAACCCAGATTATCCTCCATTAAAGTGTATCTATTTTGGATAGAATCCTTTAAGTTGAAAAAATTCTATCTGATCCTAATAGATCCATCTTATCTTAAGGGACTCTCTTATCTTTATAGATTCATCTTATCTTGAAGGAATCATCTTATCCTAACCACTTTACTTATCTCATCCTAAAGTAGCGATCAGGATCTAATCCAAAATAATGATATCAGATCTAAGTTATATTTGCGTGACTAAAACCACTTGACTTATCCCACCATGATCATGATCTAACCCAAATTGATTGGATCTTATCTAGTCGAAGCTAGTCATACCTAGATCTGATCTAATGTGATAGATTAATCTAACCTAACGAAGGCTAACCTTAAGTTGAGCTAATCTAATGTAAGTTATTTAACAGAAAGGTTAATATTGATGAAATAGATTAGACTCTACTCCTATAAAGCATGTTTTAACTTAGTTCACTCTGCACTAAATTAAAAATGACAAACCGACTCGGCCTCATGCAACTACCTTAACCATCCGATGGTTGCATAACCCCTTTATTTTAACCTGACAGAGATTTTGACTTACCTACACCATATAATCCATCCTATCTCAAAAGATTCTAACATATCCAAATAATATATATATATTCTACCCTAGTAGATCTATCTAACTTACACTAGTCTATTCTAGTCATACCCGATCTTGTCTAATCTATTATGATCAAACTTAATGTGAGTCACTCAAACATGATTAGCTAATGCTGAGGAAACACATTAGACCCTGCTCCCATAAACAAGTTTGAGATCTTAGATCAACTTGACCCTACTCAATAACTTGACCTACAAAAGCAGGTTACAAAACTAATCCCATCTAGCATATAGCTAACCACTAAACCCTCTGCCCATCTGTTATCTACAGATCTATCTTGACCTCTTGTCCCAAACCCGAAGGGTGACACACAAGCTCAAGAAGGAAGAAACCAATCTTATTAAAGAAGAATTGGAATCAAGCTAGACCCCCCAAAGGAAGCTCGATAGTACACCCATTCTATGTCAACACTCACCTAATAGTTAAAACCTGATGTATCCTGTTTTCTATGCTACACCTGCTAATGGCACGAAAATTTTAGGTGTATAAAAAATACTAATTGGAAGCTCCACTTAGATAAAAAAGGATACTAGAATTTCATAAAGATAAAGTCAGCTTGATATGATCAACTAAATGGTATTCTTAAATAGGATTACAGAATCTAATGTGATCTAATCTAATATTATCTAATATGATGTGGTCTACTTAAACAGATTAGTGATACTGGTAGAAGAGATTAGACCTTACTAGCCAGGTGTTAACTTAATCAAGTACATTAGACCAACTTAACCGTGAGCAGAAGATCTAACCCAACCAATAGAGTCATGATAGACTGGATAATCTGACTATCTCCACCTAACATCAAACAAGATTTTGTCCTACATCATGTAGTCTATCTCACCCATATCTATCCTAACCATATTATCTAACCTTGATAATGTACATTGACCCCGTCGTAATAAGACCAAGACCCGAGAAGAAAAAGACAAACATCAACAAGGAAGGATATAACAGTCAAAGCGAATCTCGAGATGAATCAAGACTTAAACATTTCGAACAAAGTCTTTTCCTTGCCATAATCTTTCTTACCTCAACCTATCCCGCTTATATCCTACATAATAAGTAGCTGGGTACCTATGCTCTCCCAATCACCCACTATTGACTATAAAAAGGCGAGACTCTAGATTTTTGAACCAATTATAGACTAAAAGCTGAATTACAAACCAATCCTTCTGTACCCCCTTTTCTTACAAATCTCGAGGACAAGATTTCTGTTAAGGGGGTGGGATTTGTAACACCTCAAATCTCGGTTTTGGGATTTAGCAGAGTTTATCTTAATGTCTAAATAATTATGGTTTAAAATAAGAGATTTAAATAAAGGATCATCATATAAGTCAATAGAGTCATTAAATCGTATATTCAAAAATATTCTCCCTAAGATTCAAAGTAAATTATTTCTCCACAACAACCATACAAAAGAAATAAGCATAAAACATTAAATTTTGAATAAGATTTTAATTGGACAAACCATGTATCTCTTGAAAATTAAAAGTTCTTTGTGTGTGTACAACACATTTTAAATACTATAATTAATATAAAAATATAATAATAATAAGTATATATTGCATCATGCTGAGATTTTGTCTTCTGCATTTGAAATGCGATATTCAAAATCAAACTTTAACTTTGAATGTGAAAAGTTAAAAAATAGGAGAACTAATTATTCTTTTATTTTATGCTCTATAAAATCATTCCAAAATAATAATAATAAATAAAGTTATATAATTGCTTACATGTTGGAGTTGCTGATGTATATTTGAAGTTAACAATGGTTTGAATTTGAAAGCAAATATAAAAAATGAAAATAGAAACTAGAAAATGATAGAGAGAAAAAAGAGAAAATTGTGTCTGGGCCCAATCAAACATTTCGGCCCATCTCCCTACTCCCTCCTCCACGGCCCAGCATCCCGCAGTCAACCCGGCGCTGACACCGTGGCCCCACCGGTCAGCCACACCAGCGTACCCTCGTGTCCACCACTCTGCTGCTGCCTTGTGGGCCCTGGCCGTCATCCTCTCGCGCACGCAAATCACCCGACTAGGGCACTGGCTTGTGGACCCCGCTCGCAGGCCGATCATGCCCGTGTAAGCTTTCGACATGTCACAGTCACGTGGGCCTGAAATGCTGTAGATCTTCCCCCTCATCGTGCGCTTCGCCCAGTCAACGGATTGCCGTGAGCTCTGCGAACTCCGTCGTTTCCACCGTGGATCTTGGCCACCCGCGATTCCTCCGGCTGGGCAGACACCATGGGGCCAACTATCTTTGGTTCACCTTGCGCGTGGGGTCAGCCAACCAGAACCCCCCGGCGATATCGTCCGGCGCAGCGGAGCTCCGCAAATTCGATGCAGCTAACCACCCGAGAAACTCTCCCACGTCCCTGACCTCGCCCTCTTGAGTCCGCACCTGCCGCACTATTTGAGACCCAAACCCCTCTTCCTTCGGATTAACCTGAGAGCGCGACACGCCCCCAGGAAGAGAACCCAGTGAGGCTGGGAGCGCCACCGTAGCCACTACGCATGCGCATCTGCGTTCGACAGTGACGGAGGGGTCTGCGGGGATCGCCGGTGAACGCCGATTTGGGATTGGAACCTGCCGTGACGGATCATGGGCGGGTCGCTGTCCAATTTCTCATCGGCGCTCCTTTTCCGCCGCGGAACCCTGCATCACCATGACTGGATGCTCTTCGCGTTGAGACGACTGGTAAGATCTCCTCTAGGGTACTCGCCATCAATTCCGCATCGCGTAGGAGCATTCGGATTTGGAAGTAGTGACCTAGGGCGCCGGATTATTGAACCCCGGCCAACTCTCCACCGTGTGCCAAGATGTGCCGCCGTGCTCGGCTGTCGCGCGGGGAAGAAGCCCCCTGGCCATTCCATCAGCTATGGGCGGCTCGAATTGGAACTAGAAGGGCGCGTTGCTAACCGTAGATCTCGAATCGAACGGTCGTGATCGTGTACCGATTCGTATGGGTTTCGAGTTAATTGTGAGCACACGATTTTGAACCTACGTCCGTAATAGCATACCAGTTCAGATAGGTGGCAATCTAATCTGGACCGCATGGGGTAGATCGAACGACCTAGGATGCTTCATACCCGTCGCTGGTGCACTTTTGCTTAAGAACCCCTGTTGTTTTACCAAATAAACCCGCCGTCCAATATCACTATTGGCTGAGTGTCGGGTTACTTACAAAGAAGCCCCTGCACTCTCTGTTTATTACGCGCGCAGTCCAGAAGTCAGTGAAATGAATAAATAAATATGGAAATTGATTTCTAGTATGAAATTAATTGGAGAAACTTGTATAATTCATAGAAATTTCATACTAGCTCCTTTTTAATCCATTCTAGCTCCTATAATTTGATAATAATATTGTCTATCACTGAGTAACATGTTCTAGCATGAAAACTATATTGAAATTTGTCACGCGATTATGTTTGTACCAAACACATAAGGACTTCAAAAATTCATAACTCGCAATCCGTAACTCCAAATTGATCCATTCCAGTTGTAATAAACTTATAATAATATTGTTCATCCTCTGTTAACCTTAGTTTAGTATGAAACATATGGCTAAATTTATGTGCATGATTTGTTTTGTATCTACCACTTAAAGCTTCAGAAAATCATAACTAATTCATTTTAACTCTGTTTCAATACATTCAAGCTGCATTAGCTTCGTATAAATATTTACTACGCAGTAGCAACATTTGTTATATGATATCCCCTACTTTTATAATTGGGTAACTGAAAGGGAATTAGGCTTACACCTATTTCCTATACTAACTTTGGTGGTTGAATTGCCCAACACAAATAATTGGACTAACTAGTTTGCTCTAGTGTATAAGTTATACAGGTGCCAAAGGTCCACACTTAGCCAATAAAAAGACCAAGTATTGGGTTCAACAAAAGAGCAAAGGGACAACCGAAGGCACCTCTGGTCTGGCGCACCGGACTGTCCGGTGTGCCACCGGACATGTCCGGTGCACCAGAGGACTCCAGTGCAAACTCGTCGTCTTCGGGAAAATCCAGAGGCAACTCCACTATAATTCACCGGACTGTCCGGTGTACACCGGACAGTGTCCGGTGCCCCAAGGAAGAGCGGCCTCAGGAACTCGCCAGCCTCGGGAAACTGCAACGGCTGCTCCGCTATAATTCACCGGACATGTCTGGTGTAACTGCGGGGCAACGGCTACGACGGGACCAACGGCTACCTTCAGCGCATTTATTGCGCGTCAGCGGGCGCAGAAGTCAGGAACGCCCATACTGGCGCACCGGACACTCTACAGTACATGTCCGGTGCGCCACCGGACATCCAGGCGGGCCCAGAAGACAGAGCTCCAACGGTTGGAACCCAACGGCTTTGGTGACGTGGCTGGCGCACCGGACATGTCCAGTGTGCAACGGACTGTCCGGTGCACCATACGACAGCTAGCCTACACCAAACGGCTAGTTTGGTGGTTGGGGCTATAAATACCCCCAACCACCCCACATTCAAGTCATCCAAGTTTTCCACTTCTCAACCACTTACAAGAGCTAGGCATTCAATTCTAGACACACTCAAGTGATCAAATCCTCTCCAATTCCACACAAGGCTTTAGTGATTAGCGAGTGAGATTTGCTTGCGCTTGGATTGCTTCTTTCTTTCTCATTTGTTCTTGTGATCATAAACTCATTTGTAACCAAGGCAAGAGACACCAATTGTGTGGTGGTCCTTGCGGGGAAGTTTTATTCCCGGGTTGATTTGAGAATAGAAGTTCACTCGGTCCGAGGGACCGTTTGAGAGAGGGAAAGGGTTGAAAAAGACCCGGCCTTCGTGGCCTCCTCAATGGGGAGTAGGTTTGCGAGAACCGAACCTCGGTAAAACAAATCATCGTGTCTCACTCCGCATTTGCTCACGATTTGTTTTGCGGCCTCTCTCTCGGACTCGTGTTTATTTCTAACGCTAACCCATCTCGTAGTTGTGTTTATATTTGTATATTTCAGTTTCGCCCTATTCACCCCCCTCTAGGCGACTTTCAATTGGTATCAGAGCCCGGTGCTTCATTAGAGCCTAACCGCTCGAAGTGATGTCGGGAGATCACACCAAGAGGGAGATGGAGACCGGCGACAAGCCCACTACGAGTCACGGGAGCACCTCATCAGAAGAGTCCCGCACCAAGAGGAAGGAGAAGAAGAAGGACTCCTCTAAAGGGAAGAAGTCTTCTTCACACCACAAAGAGAAGAAGGAGAAATCTTCTTCCCACAAGTCGCATCGGAAAGGCGACAAGCACAAGAGGATGAGGAAGGTGGTCTACTACGAGACCGATACTTCATCAACGTCGACCTCCGGCTCCGATGCGCCGTCCGTAACTTCTAAGCGCCAAGAGCGCAAGAAGTATAGTAAGATTCCCCTACGCTACCCCCGCATTTCTAAACATACACCTTTACTTTCCGTCCCTTTATGCAAACCACCAACATTTGATGGTGAAGATTATGCTAGGTGGAGTGATATGATGCGATATCACCTAACCTCACTCCACAAAAGTATATGGGATGTTGTTGAGTTTGGTGTACAGGTACCATCCGTAGGGGATGAAGACTATGATACGGACGAAGTGGCCCAAATCGAGCACTTCAACTCACAAGCCACAACCATACTCCTCGCCTCTCTAAGTAGAGAGGAATATAACAAGGTGCAAGGGTTGAAGAGTGCGAAGGAGATTTGGGACCTACTCAAGACCGCGCACGAGGGTGATGAACTCACCAAGATCACCAAGCGGGAAACAATCGAGGGGGAGCTCGGTCGTTTCCGTCTTCGCCAAGGAGATGAGCCACAAGATATGTACAACCGGCTCAAAACCTTGGTGAACCAAGTGCGCAACCTCGGGAGCAAGAAATGGGACGACCACGAGGTGGTTAAGGTTATTCTAACATCTCTCATTTTCCTTAACCCCACTCAAGTTCAATTAATTCGTGGTAATCCTAGATACACACTAATGACTCCCGAGGAAGTAATTGGGAATTTTGTGAGCTTTGAATGTATGATTAAAGGCTCAAAGAAGATCAACGAGCTTGATGAACCCTCCACGTCCGAAGCACAACTGGTGGCATTTAAGGCGACGGAGGAGAGGAAGGAGGAGTCTACACCAAGTAGACAACCAATTGACGCCTCCAAGCTCGACAATGAGGAGATGGCTTTAATCATCAAAAGCTTTCGCCAAATCCTCAAGCAACGGAAGGGGAAGGACTACAAATCCCGTTCCAAGAAGGTTTGCTACAAGTGTGGTAAGCCCGGTCACTTTATTGCTAAATGTCCATTGTCAAGTGACAGTGACAGGGATAACGACAAGAAGGGCAAGAGGAGAGAAAAGAGGAGGTACCACAAGAAGAGGGGCGGCGATGCCCACGTGTGTCGCGAGTGGGACTCCGACGAAAGCTCCACCGACTCCTCCGACGACGACGAGGACGCCGCCAACATCGCCATCACCAAGGGACTCCTCTTCCCCAACGTCGGCCACAAGTGCCTCATGGCAAAGGACGGCAAAAGGAAGAAGGTCAAATCTAAATCCTCCACTAATTATGAATCTTCTAGTGATGAAAATGCTAGTGATGAGGAGGATAACTTGCGTACCCTTTTTGCCAACCTTAACATGGAACAAAAGGAAAAATTAAATGAATTAATTAGTGCTATACATGAAAAGGATGACCTTTTGGATTCCCAAGAGGACTTCCTAATTAAGGAAAACAAGAAACATGTTAAGGTTAAAAATGCTTATGCTCTAGAAATAGAAAAATGTCAAAAACTATCTAGTGAGCTAAGCACTTGCCATGACACTATTGCCAACCTTAGAAATGTAAATGCTAAATTAATTGCTAAGGTTGATTCAAATGTTTGTAATGTTTCAATTCCAAATCTAAGAAATGATAATGATGATTTGCTTGCTAAGATTGATGAATTGAATGTATCTCTTGCTAGCCTTAGAGTAGAAAATGAAAATTTGATTGCTAAGGCTAAAGATTATGATGTTTGCAATGTTACTATTTCTAACCTTAGAAGTGAAAATGATATATTACATGCTAAGGTTGTAGAATTAAAATCTTGCAAACCCTCTACATCTATTATTGAGCATGTTTCTATTTGCACTAGATGTAGAGATGTTGATATTGATGCTATTCATGATCATATGGCTTTAATTAAACAACAAAATGATCATATAGCAATATTAGATGCTAAAATTGCCGAGCATAACTTAGAGAATGAAAAGTTTAAATTTGCTAGAAGTATGCTCTATAATGGGAGATGCCCTGGCATCAAGGATGGCATTGGCTTCCAAAGGGGAGACAATGTCAAACTTAGTGCCCCTCCTAAAAATTTGTCTAACTTTGTTAAGGGCAAGGCTCCCATGCCTTAGGATAACGAGGGTTACATTTTGTACCCTGCCGGTTATCCCGAGAGCAAAATTAGGAGAATTCATTCTAGGAAGTCTCACTCTGACCCTAACCATGCTTTTATGTATAAGGGTGAGACATCTAGCTCTAGGCAACCAACCCGTGCTAAGTTGCCTAGAAAGAAAACTCCTAGTGCATCAAATGATCATGGCATTTCATTTAAGACTTTTGATGCATCTTATGTTTTGACTAACAAATCCGGCAAGGTAGTTGCCAAGTTTGTTGGGGGCAAACACAAGGGCTCTAAGACTTGTGTTTGGGTACCCAAAGTTCTTGTTTCTAATGCCAAAGGACCCAAAACCGTTTGGGTACCTGAAGTCAAGAACTAAATTTATTTTGTAGGTTTATGCATCTGGGGGCTCAAGTTGGATCATCGACAGCGGGTGCACAAACCACATGACTGGGGAGAAGAAAATGTTCTCCTCCTACGAGAAAAACCAAGATCCCCAAAGAGCTATCACATTCGGGGATGGAAACCAAGGTTTGGTCAAAGGTTTGGGAAAATAGCTATATCTCCTGACCATTCCATTTCCAATGTTTTTCTTGTTGATTCACTGGATTACAATTTGCTTTCCGTATCTCAATTTTGTCAAATGGGCTACAACTGTCTATTTACTGATGTAGGTGTCACTGTCTTTAGAAGAAGTGTTGATTCAATAGCATTTAAGGGAGTGTTAGAGGGTCAGCTATACTTGGTAGATTTTGATAGAGCTGAACTCGACACTTGCTTAATTGCTAAGACTAACATGGGTTGGCTCTGGCACCGCCGACTAGCCCATGTTGGAATGAAGAATCTTCATAAGCTTCTAAAGAGAGAACACATTTTAGGACTAACAAATGTTTATTTTGAGAAAGACAGGATTTGTAGCGCATGCCAAGCCGGGAAGCAAGTTGGCACTCATCATCCACACAAAAACATCATGACAAGTGACAGGCCACTGGAGCTCCTACACATGGATCTATTCGGCCCGATCGCTTACATAAGCATCGGCGGGAGTAAGTACTGTCTAGTTATTATGGATGATTATTATCGCTTCACTTGGGTGTTCTTTTTGCAGGAAAAATCTCATACCCAAGAAACCTTAAAGGGATTCTTGAGACGGGCTCAAAATGAGTTCGGCTTAAGGATCAAGAAAATTAGAAGCGAAAACGGGACGGAGTTCAAGAACTCTCAAATTGAAAGCTTTCTTGAGGAAGAGGGCATCAAGCATGAGTTCTCTTCCCCCTACACCCCACAACAAAATGGAGTAGTGGAGAGGAAGAATCGAACTCTATTGGATATGGCAAGAACCCATGCTTGATGAGTACAAGACACCGGATCGGTTTTGGGCCGAGGCGGTCAACACCGCCTGCTACGCCATCAACCGGTTATATCTACACCGAATCCTCAAGAAGACATCATACAAACTCCTAACCGGTAAAAAGCCCAATATTTCATATTTTAGAGTTTTTGGTAGCAAATGCTTTATTCTTGTTAAAAGAGGTAGAAAATCTAAATTTGCTTCTAAAACTGTAGAAGGCTTTTTACTAGGATATGACTCAAACACAAGGGCATATAGGGTCTTTAACAAGTCCTCAGGACTTGTTGAAGTTTCTTGTGACGTTGTGTTTGATGAAACTAATGGCTCTCAAGTAGAGCAAGTTGATCTTGATGAGATAGGTGAAGAACAGGCTCCGTGCATCGCGCTAAGGAACATGTCCATTGGGGATGTGTGCCCTAAGGAATCCGAAGAGCCTCCAAATGCACAAGATCAACCATCCTCCTCCACGCAAGCATCTCCACCAACCCAAAATGAGGACGAGGCTCAAATTGATGAAGGAGGAGATCAAAGAGATGAGCCACCTCAAGATGACGGCAATGATCAAGGGGGAGATGCAAATGATGAAGACAAGGAGGATGAAGAACCAAGGCCGCCACACCCAAGAGTCCACCAAGCAATCCAACGAGATCACCCCGTCGACACCATCCTCGGCGACATTCATAAGGGGGTAACTACTCGATCTCGTGTTGCACATTTTTGTGAACATTACTCTTTTGTTTCCTCTATTGAGCCACACCGGGTAGAGGAAGCACTTCAAGATTCAGATTGGGTGATGGCGATGCAAGAGGAACTCAACAATTTCACGAGGAACGAGGTATGGCATTTAGTTCCACGTCCTAACCAAAATGTTGTAGGAACCAAGTGGGTCTTCCGCAACAAGCAAGACGAGCATGGTGTGGTGACTAGGAACAAAGCTCGACTCGTGGCCAAGGGGTATTCACAAGTCGAAGGTTTGGATTTTGGTGAAACCTATGCACCCGTAGCTAGGCTTGAGTCCATTCGCTTATTATTAGCCTATGCTACTTACCATGGCTTCAAGCTTTATCAAATGGACGTGAAGAGTGCCTTCCTCAATGGACCAATCAAGGAGGAGGTCTATGTTGAGAAACCTCCCGGCTTTGAAGATAGTGAGTACCCTAACCATGTCTATAGGCTCTCTAAGGCGCTTTATGGGCTCAAGCAAGCCCCAAGAGCGTGGTATGAATGCCTTAGAGATTTCCTTATTGCTAATGGCTTCAAAGTCGGCAAGGCCGATCCTACTTTATTCACTAAAACTCTTGACAATGATTTGTTTGTATGCCAAATTTATGTTTATGATATTATATTTGGGTCTACTAACGAATCTACATGTGAAGAATTTAGTAGGATCATGACACAAAAATTCGAGATGTCTATGATGGGGGAGTTGAAGTATTTTCTAGGATTCCAAGTCAAGCAACTCCAAGAGGGCACCTTCATTAGCCAAACAAAGTATACTCAAGACATTCTAACCAAGTTTGGAATGAAGGATGCCAAGCCCATCAAGACACCCATGGGAACCAATGGGCATCTCGATCTCGACACGGGAGGTAAGTCCGTGGATCAAAAGGTATACCGGTCGATGATTGGTTCATTGCTTTATTTATGTGCATCTCGACCGGACATTATGCTTTCCGTTTGCATGTGTGCAAGATTCCAATCCGACCCTAAGGAATCCCACCTTACGGCCGTAAAACGAATCTTGAGATATTTGGCTTATACTCCTAAGTTTGGGCTTTGGTACCCTCGGGGATCCACATTTGATTTAATTGGTTATTCGGATGCCGATTGGGCGGGGTGTAAGATTAATAGAAAGAGCACATCGGGGACTTGCCAGTTCTTGGGAAGATCCTTGGTGTCTTGGGCTTCAAAGAAGCAAAATTCGGTCGCTCTTTCTACCGCCGAAGCCGAGTATATTGCCGCAGGCCACTGTTGCGCGCAATTGCTTTGGATGAGGCAAACCCTGCGGGACTACGGTTACAAACTAACCAAAGTTCCTCTTCTATGTGATAATGAGAGTGCAATCCGCATGGCGGATAATCCTGTTGAGCATAGCCGCACTAAACACATAGCCATTCGGTATCATTTTCTTAGGGATCACCAACAAAAGGGGGATATCGAGATTGCATACATTAATACTAAAGATCAATTAGCCGATATCTTTACCAAGCCACTTGATGAACAATCTTTTACCAAACTTAGGCATGAGCTCAATATTCTTGATTCTAGGAACTTCTTTTGCTAAACTTGCACACATAGCTCATAAGTATACCTTTGATCATGTCTCTTTTATATGCTATGACTAATGTGTTTTCAAGTATATTTCAAACCAAGTCATAGGTATATTGAAAGGGAATTGGAGTCTTCGGCGAAGACAAAGGCTTCCACTCCACTCTACTACTCATCCTTCGCCGTCGCTCCATCTTTGGTATAATTTTCACTCTCCATCTTTGGTATAATTTTCACTCATATGTTTTATTTGCCAAAGGGGAGAAAGTAGTTAGAAAAAATGGCTTATATCTCACTCAAAGTATCCGTTTTTGGCGATTCATGCCAAAGGGGGAGAAAGTATGAGCCCAAAGCAAAAGGACCGCACCACCACCCTAATTTTTAAAATTAATGATTTTCAATTGGTAAATTTCAAATGGGTATCTCTTTGTGTTCTAAAGGGGGAGCAAGTAGTATTTTCAAAATTTGATATCTTAAAACCCTCTTGAACACTAAGAGGAGAATTTATTTGAGGGGGAGTTTTGTTTAGTCAAAGGAAAAGCATTTGAAACAAGGGGACAAAATTTCAAATCTTGAAAATGCTTCGCAAAAATCTTATTCATTTACCTTTGACTATTTGCAAAAGGACTTTGAAAAGGATTTACAAAAAGAATTTGCAAAAACAAAACTTATGGTGCAAGCATGGTCCAAAATGTTAAAAATAAAGAAACAATCCATGCATATCTAGAAAGTAATATTTATTGGCTCAATTCTAAGTAACCTTTGCACTTACATTTTGCAAACTAGTTCAATTCTGCACTTCTATATTTGCTTTGGTTTGTGTTGGCATCAATCACCAAAAAGGGGGAGATTGAAAGGGAATTAGACTTACACCTATTTCCTATACTAATTTTGGTGGTTGAATTGCCCAACACAAATAATTGGACTAACTAGTTTGCTCTAGTGTATAAGTTATACAGGTGCCAAAGGTCCACACTTAGCCAATAAAAAGACCAAGTATTGGGTTCAACAAAAGAGCAAAGGGACAACCGAAGGCACCTCTGGTCTGGCGCACCGGACATGTCCGGTGCACCAGAGGACTCCAGTGCAAACTCGTCGTCTTCAGGAAAATCCAGAGGCAACTCCACTATAATTCACCGGACTGTCCGGTGTACACCGGACAGTGTCCGGTGCTCCAAGGAAGAGCGGCCTCAAGAACTCGCCAGCTTCGGGAAACTGCAACGGCTGCTCCGCTATAATTCACCGGACATGTCCGGTGTACACCAGACTGTCCGGTGTAACTGCGGGGCAACGGCTACGACGGGACCAACGGCTACCTGCAGCGCATTTATTGCGCGCCAGCGGGCGCAGAAGTCAGGAACGCCCATACTGGCGCACCGGACACTCTACAGTACATGTCCGGTGCACCACCGGACATCCAGGCGAGCCCAGAAGACAGAGCTCCAACGGTCGGAACCCAACGGCTTTGGTGACGTGGCTGGCGCACCGGACTGTCCGGTGCACCATACGACAGCCAGCCTGCACTAAACGGCTAGTTTGGTGGTTGGGGCTATAAATACCCCCAACCACCCCACATTCAAGTCATCCAAGTTTTCCACTTCTCAACCACTTACAAGAGCTAGGCATTCAATTCTAGACACACTCAAGTGATCAAATCCTCTCCAATTCCACACAAGGCTTTAGTGATTAGCGAGAGAGATTTGTCGTGTTCTTTTGAGCTCTTGCGCTTGGATTGCTTCTTTCTTTCTCATTTGTTCTTGTGATCATAAACTCATTTATAACCAAGGCAAGAGACACCAATTGTGTGGTGGTCCTTGCGGGGAAGTTTTATTCCCGGGTTGATTTGAGAAGAGAAGCTCACTCGGTCCGAGGGACCGTTTGAGAGAGGGAAAGGGTTGAAAAAGATCCGGCCTTCGTAGCCTCCTCAACGGGGAGTAGGTTTGCGAGAACCGAACCTCGGTAAAACAAATCATCGTGTCTCACTCCGCATTTGCTCATGATTTGTTTTGCGGCCTCTCTCTCGGACTCGTGTTTATTTCTAACGCTAACCCATCTCGTAGTTGTGTTTATATTTGTATATTTCAGTTTCGCCCTATTCACCCCCCTCTAGGCGACTTTCAGTAACTAATTGGATTAATCTATGTCTATTGGAATAACTTCTTTAATATTAATACAATATTCTGATCTTATGGTTATAATTTGACTAGATGATTTATAATCAAGTAATGACTTAGATTAAAGTTGAGTTAATTATTTGTAAGATACTCTCTCATATGATGTACACTAATCAATTTATTATATGATTTAATATTCAAATCACATAGATCTTCCGTAAATCATAACTCGGTAACCGTAGCTCCAAATTTAATGATTCTCGTTCCCACGATCTCGTTACAACGCGTAGATTATTATTATGCAGATTATTCCTATATTTGGTGTGATGTTAATTTTGTCCATACCATGTTTGTTTGTATTGCTACGACTAGCGCGAGGTCATGAGTTACCTGAAGATCATCCTGGAATCTCAAGTCCCAGGCAAGTTGTGCCTTTGATCACTTCCTTTTTACCGAGTCATGTTCTGATTAATCATAATGATCTGCATAGGTTAATTTTGATGGAACCCAATAGGTTACTCTAGTTTGACTGTCTTTATACCTTGTTTACCACTAAACTTTCTGGGTAGTACCTGTTATTGCTTTATGTGGTTTATGGTATAGAGATACACATTATTCATGATTATACTTTTATTATCGGTTGTTATTTACTGTTCATGTTAAGATCATTATGTTAATTGGAACATGGAGAACCATCCGGAAAAACAGTGCTACCACAAGGGTGGTATGGGACGCCCTTGGCTGACTAATTAGGAAAGCTAGTGGAGGACTACCTTACCCGAAATGGGCAAGGGCAGTAGGGGAGTGGTTAGTGTAGGGAGGCCCTTGGGTTGATTTTGTTGCGATGGCGGTCAGGTGAGGGGTCCCTGCATTGAAGCTTCCTATAAACTGTAGCGGGTTTTCTAAAGCTAGTGGAACTTTGTAAAGGCCTCGTAGTGTTACCCTGCCTCGCCTCCTTGGTAGAGGTGTATGGGATTGGCCTTCTTTTGGCAGATGGGTAACATGACTTGTGAGTAAAGACGTGCAACCTTTGCAGAGTGTAAAACTGGTATATCAGTCGTGCTCACGGTCATGAGCAGCTCGGACACTCACATGATTAATTTATGGAACTAAATTCAATTTATCATATGCATTGCATCGCAGGTGTTATTATTACTTTTGTTCTACTACTGAACTGGGTTGGTATTTACTTATACTTAGTAATTGCTAATAAAATTTTGACCAACTTTAAAAGCAATGCTCAACTTCAACCATGCTCTTTGGTAAGCCTTACACTTCACATGAGATCCCACCTTTGGTGAGTTCATGCACATTATTCCCCACAACTTGTTGAGCGATGAACGTATGTGAGCTCACTCTTGCTGTCTCACACCTCCCACATGTCAAGAACATGTGGTTCAAGAGGAGTCGCCCAACGAGGAGTTCGACTTAATCTAGGTGGCGTCTCCCAGTCAGCTTTGTGGTGCCAGGGAAATAAGATTTAGTTCGTTTTATATTTATCATTTATTTTGTAAGACTTCCGCTATATAATAAGTACATTTATGATATTTATGACATTTATCTCTATGCACTCTGTAATCATATGTGTTGTTCTTCCTTGGCGCACATATGAGATGCACCCGACTTTATCCCTTAAACCCAGGTGTGACAGCTGTGAATCGAACCCACAACCTCACCCTCGCACGAAGCCTACTCTATGACTCCACCCATGACATACCTATGTTTGGTTTGGGGTTTTGTTGCCCACATATTACAACAAACCGAATTTAAATTGATTGTTTGAGGGTGCAAACGAATTTAAACGAAAAAGTTATTAACTATAAAGTTGAATAACTTTTTAAATTCTACCACTTTTATTTTGGCATTTTTCCATCAAGAGCGTTTGCAAAATTTTCATTTCAAATTTGACAGATTCAAATGCAATTTTAGGAGGCTAAATGATTTTAAATAAAAAAGTTATCAACTATAAAGTTTTATAACTTTTAGAGATCTATAACTTTTATTTTGATGGTTTTCTCATATGAAGTCATTTGAAAAAACTAAAAAAAATCGTTTTTTCTACTAGCGGTTTCTAGAAATCTTGCATTTTTACTGACGGTTTTCTTAAGAAAATCGTCTGTAAAAATACACGTGGTTTATTGAGTCGGACGAGCCATTTTATTTCACTAGTGTTCTATAATCAAAACTACCTGCAAAAATTAAACACCATGATGGTATGCACAAAGTTTTTTTCTAATAGCCACCTTTTAACCAAACTAGCCCGAAAAGTTTGATTGATGAACCGTTTGGGCATCGCATCGTATCGATGGTTGGACGCGGCGTCCCTGTCCCCGCTGGGCCAACACCATTTGCGACAATGCAAGCACTATACACAGTTATACTGATTGACGCTAGTGTGATAGTATTGTACAAGCTAGCTTGAAGGATGGATCGATATCGATGGGTCGGACCGTTCGTAGCTAGGATGTAGCTTTCGGTGCATGCATGCATGCATGAGAGAGAATTAATGCCTAATCATGTAAAGTAAGTCAGTAGAGCATATACGAAGAACGTGTCGTATAATGAGATTATAATTATCAGTCGAGTTGTATATAAACTAATAATGAGAAGCCGCGCGTGCAAACGATTAGGCAGCTAAGCTAGCACAGCAGGGGTGGCGCGTCGTCGGTCGCTGTGTCGGCGTCCATCGTGCTGTGACCCATGCTGGATCCATTGGCATTCGGCCAATTCCCCAACGGTCACCAACGACCGTGGACCGAGTTGAGTGGCCGGAGCACTGCACGCCACATCGCCCGAGCATAGTGCGTCCTAATTTATCGCGTGCCGTTTGATTCACATATTGGTAACGTAATGGATAATCGATAACGTTAATTTATGTTTGTTTAAGTCCAACCGTAACCGATAGCACACTACAAATAGATACCGTCTTATTCAAATTTGTTACCGCTGATATTCAAGTGTAAATCGTTACCATTATCATTTACGTTACATTTTAGAAATCAAACGACACCTTAGTTGTCTATGTTTCTTTCAATACTTACACCGGCAATCAGCTTAATTCACCACCCGACTTACAACTGGTGTACCATGTCTGTATAGGCTCAAAATGGTGATTTCCATACCCTACACACTTGACTTAGGGCTTGTTCGGTTAGCTCTAAATCCATGTGGATTGAGTGTGATTGGATGAGTTTGAATTCTAAACAAGTCAAACTACTTCTTATTTTTTCAAATCCCATCAAATCCATGTGTATTGAGAATATCCGAACAAGGCCTTAGTTTAATTCGGTTCGGTCTATTAGGGTAATTGGGTTCAACCTATTAGTGTCTGTGAATTTCGGGTTTTGAAAAATGAGAACTGAGATTTTTAAAATACTTTTAGGAACCGAACCCAAATAGACCCACAATTTCGGATCGGTCTATTCGCTCTACCGAATAGACCCAAATAGTAATGAGACTAGTATTTGTTGTTAAAATATATACAATGAATAATTAATTAGAAGTATTATTATTACAACAAATAACTATAAAAAATATCATATATATATACACACACTACCGTTAAGATGACATCATAATTTTTAGCTAATAAGTTCATAAATTACATAATAATATCATCACATATTAAAAGTTTTTTTTATATTTCGGGTTATTCGTTCTATTCGGGTTTTAAAAGTTAGGACCCGAACTAAACCCATACCTCAAAATATAGCACATATAGGAACCGAACATGAATCCAAAATCTCAAATAAACCGACAGTTTGGTCTATTCGGGTTCGGGTTTCAGTTTTAAAATACCCACCCCTACTCTTGGGGTTGGTCTCTGACTGCAGAAAGTACATGGGTCGCTGGTTCAGGAATGGGACACAACTTCTCCACATGTTGACTCCTCAACATCACGGACATCATCAACATTTGAATCCTCCAAAGTTTCGTATTGGCACATTATGGCTTCGGTTGGCATCTCAGCCCTCTCACCCTCGGGGGCTCGAGTGGAGTCAGTCTCATCAAGTGACCTCAAAATTGTAGGTATCATGGTTTATATACCCAGCTCTGTTCCACCCTCTATCTGTGGCTCACCAAGAGGGCCAGGTGAAGCTTGGGGGCTCGTGTGAAACTCACCTTGGTTCATGTTTGCTTCAGGACCAAATGAATATGTTGGCTTGGCTGGAGCTAGAACTGAAACTTCAATTGCCAAAGGCACTCCTTTTATGAACTCATTTAGCTCGGCATCAAATATTGAGAAATTCAGTTCTTCGTCTATGGTCTTTAGTTTCTATGGGGAAGATACATCAAGATGATTCTCGTTTTTCGACCGTATTTCATGGCGCACGAGGGCGATTTCCTCTTCTTCTTCTTCCCCTTCGCTATCACCCATCAAATGACTCTAGTCAAAACATGAAGAAGGATTTATAGCCCTGTCTTTTGTTGGTTTGGGCCTCTTGCTTGGATTGTCCATAACCAGTGTCGACTCAACCATAGTGGCAGCAGATCTCTTGCCAGACGTTTGTTGGGTCTTCTTCTTTTTTGTTGTCTTAACCTTTATAGTAGCTACACTATCTCCCTGACAACACTTGGTTGCTTGGGTGCTCCGCCCTTAAGGGTATCTACTTTTGTTGTTCCCATAGAATCTTCAGTTGGGCACTGGATCACAATAAAGTTTGACTCCATAAAATTGAACAATGCTAAGGAATGCTTCAAATAGATGAATGAAGATGGCATTTGAAGTATTGAATTTGGGTTCAAATGGGTGAAATCTATTGCATAAAATTGAGAAAGCCTTGGACAAAGGAGCAAATAGGCAAACCTAATCCACAAAAAAATAGAGGGGCAAAGACTTCTTCTTCTCAGGTATCTTCAGTAGGGCCCCCCTTTGAAAGTGCATTCATCCCTTTTATGAATTTTGGTGATTTGGACAATAACACATTTAAAGGTTTAATAAGTTTGCTAAGTGTTGAACAGGAAATTCAGTATGATGAACATACTTGAATAGTGTATAATGATCAGTGAACAAAGATTCAACACAAGGTTAAATAACCAGTGAGACAATGCAAATGGATATAATATGATCTCTATATTGGTTTGAATATATGGACAATACCTGAGAAGTCACTACAAACATATGATCAGAACAGAGGATGAAGTGATTAAGAGGATTGGTCAAGCCAAAGTGAATAAGGTATGAGGAATCGTGAATTGGCTTGGCCATATTACTATTAGTCCATATATGCTTCTATGAGAATCATACTAGAGCTTGATTGATCTTAGCATTTACATCTAGAAGACATTCAAGCAAGGTTCACAATATTGAAGAAATGATTCTCTCAATGGATGCTCAATATGAGGTGACTCAAGAATGGTTTGATAGGGTGAAGATAGCAAGGAAAGGGCTTCAAGGAACTAAGCGAAGGTTGTAGCATCACAAAAATTCAAATCTTGAAATTTTCTCAAACTCGCTCTAAATTCAAAATGAATTTCAAATTTCATTTCAAAATGTTTGTTTGCGAGTTGATATCAACAAATAAAATATAGTGGTCTATATTTCCTCCAAAATCCTCCTCAAAATATCCTACAAATATTTCCCCAGTGATCCCCCTCAAATTCTTTCCAGAAATACTATTTAGATATTTCCCTAGTAACCCCCCTCAATTTCTTTCTAGAAATACTGTCCAAATATTCCACCGATATATCTCCAAGTATTTTCCTCTCGAGAAATACCTTCAGAATCATTTTCAAGTCCCTACAAATATTTTCTTCATAACTTTCCTCATGCTCATACGTATACGTATGCCTCCGGTGTCATACGGTGAGCTCTACAAACTAATCTCACTTATACAAGACAAATACATGCTAATCTCCCACTAATCCTCTCATCCTCCCACTAATCCTCTCATCCCTCCCCCTTATCCCCCACCATGGCTATAAATAGAGGGGCAAGGGCCTCCTCTCATCCCACCCCAAGCCATTTCATGGCAACTCTCTCCCCCCACACACGCCCACTCCATCTCCCACATAAGCACACACTAGCACAAGGATCGTTCGGTCGTTCTTCGATCGTTCGTCCCCTTGTTTTTAGTTTGTTTGTTCGTTCATCCGATCGTTCGTCCGATCGTTCATGGTTCGTTCGTCCGTTCGTCCGATCATTCGGTCGTTTGTCCGTTCGTCCGATCATTCGGTCGTTCGTCCGTTCGTTCATCCAAATAATCTTTATCCTGTCGTTATGCTGCCAAAATTCCGATCATTCATTCGTCCGATCATTCGATCGTTCATCGTTCGTTCATAGTCACTATTCATCGTTACTATTCACCAACGCTATTCACCATCGTTACTATTCACTGACACTATTCATAATCGTTCCTATTCATCGATGATACCTATAATTCCTTTTCCGTCGTCACTATTCATCGTTACTATTCATCGATCATCCAATCACCCCGAATTTCAACTACTCATCCATCATGCTGTCCAGTCCACTTAAGACCAACCAGACCCATATTCCAGTCATACGAACTCCGGTGACTGTGATTTTCCTTCCAGTAGGAAACTTCCCATCTGGTCACCCATCCCAGGTTTCTCCAAGTTGAGCATGCTTAACTTTGAGATTCCTTTGAACCAGGCTTCCAAACTCAGATTCCAATAATTCTTGTTTCTAAATTCTTATCAAACTATTCCCTATCCAACCATGTCAACCCTTAAGCATGGTTCATATTCCAGAAAACTCCCAAAATACTCTTGTCTCATATTCTGCCTATAACTCTCCTGTTCATACTAAGTCAAACGATTCATTCACTATTCTCACCAAAAGTGAACTTCACTGTGCTACACCACATACACCAACTATAAATACACCCAGCTACCCTCTCCCTCTCCACACACTCAACACCCTCAGCCAAGGCAAACCCCCACCCACTCAGATACTCCGCTCCGCTGGCTACATGCATAGTGTCGCTTCGCCTCCAGTCCACCCTCCTGGTAAGCACCTCCGCTCCACCACTAGTAGTATCTCAACACCACATGACACAGATTCTACTCAAGACTCTACCCATCCATATATCGCTATTCTAACCACTATACTAAATATTTGTTGGTATACTTGCTGGTTTGTATGTTTGCTTGTTCATGTTGCATAGTTATCGGAGCGTTTGTGCCGTCTCGTGGAGGCCAGATCTGCAAGTCTACGCCAGGCAGTGGAGCTAGAAGCCAGTTCCGCGAGCTCCCCCCTTTCGCTGGATAAGCACGACAAGCTCACTTGATCCCTTTGATGCATAAATTACCTATGATTTTTCAACCACAACCCTCAGCCTGTTATTTTATGCATGATATGATTTTGAGACAAGTTATTATGGCCACCCAACCGCTTGCCGCAATCAATCCTTGATATATTTATTACAAATGATTTGAGAAAAGGTGTGAGTTTTCAAAAGAAAATGCTTTTCAAAATGCGTATGATGAAGGGTTTTCACCTGTTGGAGACTTGTTCTCAAGTGCTATGAATTAAGAACAAGGCAACACAAAAAATGTTAATCGTTAAGGTCCTTCGTCCTTCGAAACATTATTTCCCTTGGGATATAATGATCTTCAGACGAAGGTTATGAAGGACATACCTTGGGCAACATAACATATAATGATGAAGAAGAAATCATATGAAATGTAAAAGATGGGATAAACAATTATATATCAATTCATTTTTATTTCACCATTATGGAAAAATAAGAATGATATCAAATTACAAATGTACCTTCGGTTTGAAAGGAGATAAGAATACAAACGCGATGCAAAAGCAAAAATGCCAAGTCAGCGTGAACAGTACAGGAGCACTGTTCATCTATTTATAGGCACGGGACGCAGCCCATGTAAAATTACACCCATGCCCTTTACATTTGCTAATAGCTCTATAGTGACTCATCGAGGTCTGAATAGCCTTTTCCTTTTAAAGTCAGTTTCCTTTTCTGCTATCATGCCGAAGCTCCCCTGCACATAGCTTCGTTTCTGCGCCAACTTTCGTATTCTTTGCGCTTCTTCACACTGTAGTTCCGGTCCAAGCCCGAAGGTACCTGTTCATATATTATGCTCCCGAAACAATGTTAAATCATGTTTTTGAGGACCTTCAAAAGCCGAAGGCCCCCAACAGTAGCCCCTCGCGATATTAATTTGTTAGAATAATAAATTCAGATTGCGAAATGGATGAAGGCCCTAAAGCCGAAGGTCCGAAAAAACACCTTCCCTTTGCTAGAATAGCAACAGTCAATGACAAGCGAGGCCCTCCACCCTGCAACGCACTAGGTGTATAAATAAGAGCACACCTCGAGCTCATTTGGTACGCTTTTTTAGCCATCTGCTCTACTTGCTGAATTTTTAGCTCTTTCCTAACAACGCTTGCTTGGTTTTTAGATTTTCTAAGCTTCGGTTTTAAGAGCACACTTTCACCATTTCCGAAGAGATGTTTCAGGACAAAAAAGCTGTTGCTGAAACGAAGCTGAGCGAGGAGGAGAAGCTTCTTGAGGAAAAAACCGCTGGATTCATCGAGTCAATTGCAAAGACCAACACAGAGAAGATTACAAAAGAAATTCTAGAAGGCTTATCTGAAGATACCGATGACAGCGATAGTTATGATGTGGAAAGTGGGGGCGAAGACTCCGAAGATCGGCCGTGGCGACCAAGTCACACAGTCTTCGGCAAATCAACTATCAAGCAAAGTCATCTTGATAACATGAGAGGAAGGTATTTTCGAGATATATCCATCGTGAGGGCTGACAACGGAGACCGAACTGCTCCTGCTCCTGAAGAGAATAAAGTCGTAATCTATCGAAGCTTCTTCAAAGCCGGGCTTTGATTCCCTCTAAGAAGATTTATAGTTGAAGTTTTAAAGATATACCAGATTTTTCTTCACCAGATTACTCCCGAAGCCATCATAAGAATGGGAATCTTCGTTTGGGCTGTAAGGAGTCAAGGTTTGGAACCAAGTGCGAAAAGTTTCTGTAGTATACACGAACTTTTATATGAGACAAAACCCTAGGGTAAGGAGCAGTATCACAATAATTTTGGTTGCTACAGCTTCGTTGCTCGTTCAGGCTCGAGCTGCCTAGTGCCAACCTTTGGGAAGAGGTGGCCTAGAGTCTGGACGAAGGAATGGTTTTATGTGAAAAATGATTTAAAAGTGAGGGAAGATATCAAAGAGGTCATCATGCGCCCCATCTGGTCCCGCTTCGGCCTTCGGAAACCGAAGGTAGAAATTGATGAAGCAGCTGAAGAATGCTGAAGGGCCTTTGGCATAGTTTGCTGTTTCATCGGGACAAGAGACTTGGTCCAAGAGCATGTGGCCTACAGGATATGACCACTGCTAGACAATTGGGAGATGCCAAAAGAAACCATCAGCAACACTAACGAAGGTGATTTGGTTCGACTGAAATATACTTTCAGATTTGGAGACCAATTTATCGAACCAGACGATGATTGGCTGAAATGCATCGAAGCTACAAGTGATGATCTGCTAGGGCCGTACTCTAAAGTGGAGGATAATGCATTATCTGCAGCCTTCAGGAGCCGAAAGAAGAAGAGGCTAAATAGAGTTTTTGATGCCATCGGATTTGTGTATCCTGACTTCCACTACCCACCAAAGGGACAAAAAAGAAAGGGTCTAGCTTCCGGGAAAGATGCTGCTTCAGCTGCTCCAAGCGAGCCCGCTCCGAAGAGGAAGAAGGTAAAGGTTCTTACCCACCGACCACGATATATTGAACCGGCCGTAGTGCCCGAATTTGGTGGTGAGACCTTTTCGGCTACCGAAGCCAAAAAACCTGCGCCTACACAGAAGATTGAAGAGCCGGCTGTGATGTCTAAGACATCCTCAGCCAAATTAGCTGAGTCGACGGCCGATGTTACGGGGGTCGAAAGAACGAAGATATCAGAAATTACAAGCCCTTCGGTAGAAGTGACTGTGCCAAAGGCACAAAAAGGTCTTACAACGACCCCTAAGAGGAAAAGAATGGTCAATGTACTAGATGCGCTGGAGACAATAAAGACAAGCTCTACTCCAAGGAAAACTGTCGAAACTCCAAAGACGCAGTCTGAGAGAAGAGCAACCGAAGCCGAAGCTGCGAAGAGCCAGGTCGAAACCGAAGCTGGGCCTTCGGAGCCCGCAAAGGAAAAATTCTTGGGAACCGGGGAGGAGAAAACGGAAAAAGATGATGCAGAACAAATTCTGCCTGAAAAGACTGCCACTCGCACTCCCGAAGCATCCTCTGAAGCTCTTGATTATATCGTACGACACGCTTCGGGAAAAAGATTAACCGAAGAAGAGATTTTTGAAGCTAAACACTATGCCCGAGAACTGAAGTATCCAAAGGGCGCCTTAGTGTTCAATGGAACAGACGAAGATGATTTCTTATACTGCCTCCCAGACAACAAAGAATTATCCGTCTGCCGGAAGATGGCCAGGAGTATGGGGTTCCCGAAGCTCGAAGCTGGCCTTTGTGCCATAACAAAGGACGATCTTGCAGATAGCCTCGCATATAACAGTCTGAAGGTACAAAAATTGTACATTTGGGAGTTTACAAACTTTGAATTAATTTTTTATTATTTTTTTTTGCTGTTACACTAATTCTTTTCATATAGGGTTTAATACTGAGCAACGCCTTAAGGGCGCAAAAGAACGCCGAAGACGAGAGCTGCACTATTGCTCTCAACACCCTTCGAACAGAGGTTATTAAGCTAAGGAATGAAGCTTTGGAAAAAGATAATATTTTACTTACATTGGTAGACAAAGTGAAGGAGGATGAAGCTAACGACAAGACCCAATCTGAAATCCAAAGGAACGAGATTGAAAACCTCCAAAAGCAATTGGCCGAAGCCAAATTGAAATATGCCATTGCCGAAGCTGACCGACATGCCAGTTATTACTAGAAAAATTACTGGGAAAAAACAGCTGCAGAACTTCGGGCGTCAAAAGAAAAATGCTTTGAGAAATCTATAGAATGTGTAAAAAAGATAAAAACAAGCTTTGCCAATGTTGGCGCGTATTCAAGTGAAGACAACTTCGTACGGGGCGATCCCGAGGGACCAATTGAGTGGATCAGCGGTGAGGCCGAAGCTTTTGAGGAGATTTAAATGGTCGTGGGGACGTCTGCGCCTTCTCAGGTGCAAGGGTGATTGTGGCTATCTTGGAGAAATCAGGTTGCGAACATGTAAAAATTCTGGCCGAAGCCGAAGCTACTTTATCTATTGATGATACGAAGGACCCCTCGGCCGAAGCAAGCTTAGTTAGTGGAAAATTCTTTACCGACATCTAGGAAAATGCGGTCGAGGGATGGCCCACGAAATAATAAAAAAGAGCGAAAAAGATACTCACGATGAAAGGGAAGCAACGAAGGCAGCTGAAAAGGCTGCGGAACTTGAAAAGCGGATAGGTATTGCTTAATAGCTTTTAACTTTATATTTTTTTTATTTTTGCGACTTCTAATCTTATTTACGCTTTCCACCGCAGCCGAGCTATCTCCTCCTCTAGAGCCGTTCGAGCCATTGATCGAGCCAGAAACAAAGGAACCAGCAGAAATCATTAATGGTGTGTTTGGTTTGTGGAGTCATCCAATGCTTCATGAGGTGATGCATCATAAGTTCATTCCATCAATTTTGGTGGAATCAATCCACTCCTCATATATACTAATTATTAGCTTATAAGGAATGGGTGGTGATGGATCAACTCATTCTATTCCTCAAACCAAATAAAAATGTGAGGAGTGAGAAGAAGATGGATCACTCTATTCCTCAAACCAAACACACCCTAATATGGCCGAAAGTATTTTGGATGAAGTCGTTACTCAACTACTGACCGAAGCTGCAGACGAAGTTTTAAAGGAAGAATGATAGATATTGTAAAAACATTGTTAGAAAACCAATGTAACATTTGCTGGATTATGCTTGTAATATTTGGCACTCATGAGTTTTTAATGTAATGTATAACTGGTTTTGTAATTCATTTCTTTGCGATGCATGAAACTTTTATTGTACATACCGTTTTTGAGCCTTCGGCGAAAAAACACCTTCCCTTCTTTTCATGCTTCGTAAAGAAGAATTTTTATGCTTCGTGAAAAATCCTTCAATCAACACAGAAACATTAATGCTTCGTCAACAATAAACGTTTTCCTCCACTTTAGAGCTGATAAAACTGTATCTCTTCGAAATTTATTTTGTGCCTTGGTACAATTTCTCTTTTTCAAAACATTCTCCGAAGATCAACAGTGTGTCCCCTTCTTATGCCATTGATGCAACATGATGTATGATGTTATGTTATGTGAATGATGTGATGATGTTATGATATGCAGAATGATATTTGTGCCGAAGATACACACATCCTTGCTGTAGGATACACAATCTCTTTGCTGTTTATTTTTCGGCTTCACCGCTTATTTTTTGGTGTATCAGCGTTGACTTTTCGCTGTAAGTTCTACATTCCCTTAGGAACGTCTTTTGAACTTCTTCGCCTTCTATTTTGGCGGTATTCACGTTGACTTTTCGCGCTTCGCCTTATATTTCGGCGGAATCAGCGTTGACTTTTCACTGTAGGCTCTACATTCCCTTTGGAACAACTTTTGAGCAGAAAACTTACACTGCGCTCCTTTAGGAACGACTTTTTGTAGCTTCGGCAAACTTACGCTGCATTCAATAGAACGACTTTTTGTAGCTTCGAAGACACTTATAACTTAGGAACAGCTTTTTATGCCTCGGTGACTTTTGGGACTCCGTAAATCTGTGGAGAAGATATATTTTCACTACGACAAAAACGAAGCTATTTCAAGGAATTAAAAATGACAAGAAAACTAAGTTTTCAACAACTGTTCCTTAGTAAGAAAAAGAACGACTATGAATGTAAAAACTGATTCTAGGGTAGGATATCTCTTAGTAGATATGCTTCGACTCTGGTACAGTGCTGTTGATTGTGCGAGCTTCGGACTTCTCCCTGAAGTCTCTCTACTGATTGGCCTGCTGACTCCCTTCTGGCTGTTGGCCGCGTGAATATGCAGGTTGTAGTGGTGGCAGAGGTGGAAGCTGTGGCCAGGATGCCTGTGGCTGACTAGCCGAAGCAACAGACGCTGCAGGATGGTTACCTACATATTCTGGTATATAGGGTGAGTGGTACGAAGCAGTATGCATGACCTGCTTCGGCTGGTTCTGCTGAGCTACAGCTTCTGCTATTTCCTTCTGTTTCTGAATGGTGATATGGCACATCCTTGTAGTATGGCCCTTGTCCTCACCGTAGAATAAGCAATAAATTTTCCTGGGCTGATCCCCAAACCTTCCTCTAAAGCCCCTGGCGCCTCTGCCCCTTGGAGCTGATGGTCGAGGATAGCTTTGCTACTGCCCCGAAGGTTGCGAGGAAGATTGCGGCCTCTGTTGCTGACTTCCTCTATCGTCATTTTGGGCAGAATGAATTGATCTGATGTGTCTTGGGTGGATTCTCCCTCCGAAGCCCCTAGTCATTTCGGAGAACCTGTAGGCTTCCTCCCTTCTTTGACGACAGTCATTATCAGCGCGGATGTATTCATCCATCTTTTGGAGTAATTTCTCCAGAGTCTGAGGGGGTTTCCTGGCAAAGTACTGGGCAGCAGGTCCTGGTCGAAGCCCCTTGATCATGGCCTCAATGACAATTTCATTGGGCACTGTTGGCGCTTGTGCCCTCAGACGCAAGAACCTTCGGACATACGCCTAGAGGTATTCTTCGTGATCTTGCGTGCACTGGAACAAAGCTTGAGCGGTAACTGGCTTTGTCTGAAACCCTTGGAAACTGGTGATCAGCAAGTCCTTCAGCTTTTGCTATGATGTAATTGTTCCTGGCCAAAGAGAGGAGTACCAGGTTTGCGCAACATTTTTGACTGCCATGACAAAAGATTTCGCCATGACTGCAGTATTGCCTCCATATGAAGATATGGTTGCTTCATAGCTCATCAGAAACTGCTTCGGATCTGAGTGTCCATCATACATGGGGAGTTGGGTGGCTTGTAAGATGGAGGCCAAGGTGTAGCCTGCAGTTCTGCTGACAGAGGAGAAGCATCATCAAAAGCAAAATTTCCATGATGGAAATCTTCGTACCATTCATCCTCGTTGAAGAGGCCTTCTTGATGAAGCCCCCAATGTTGAGGCCTTCGCTCTTGCTCATCTTGAGCAAGATGGCAAACTTCTTCGGTAGCTTCGTCAATCTGTCTCTGAAGGTCGGCTAGTCGAGCCATCTTCTCTTTCTTCCTTTGTACTTGTTGATGAAGCATCTCCATGTTTCTGATTTCTTGGTCCAACTCGTCCTCCTAGGGGGTTGGACTAGTGGCCTTCCTCTTCTGGCTTCGGGCCTCTCGAAGAGAAAAGATCTCCTGGTTCGGGTCCAGCGGCTGGAGAGCAGCAGCCCCTGTTGCTGAAGCTTTCTTCGGTGGCATGACGAAGGATAATGCTTACCGAAGGTGGTCGAAAAGAGTTCACCGGAGGTGGGCGCCAATGTTGGAGACTTGTTCTCAAGTGCTATGAATTAAGAACAAGGCAACACAAAAAATGTTAAACGTTAAGGTCCTTCGTCCTTCGGAACACTATTTCCCTTGGGATATAATGATCTTCGGACGAAGGTTATGAAGGACATACCTTTGGCAACATAACATATAATGATGAAGAAGAAATCATATGAAATGTAAAAGATGGGATAAACAATTATATATCAATTCTTTTTTATTTCACCATTATGGAAAAATAAGAACGATATCAAATTACAAATGTACCTTCGGTTTAAAAGGAGATAAGAATACAAACGCGACGCAAAAGCGAAAATGCCAAGTCAGCGTGAACAGTACGGGAGCACTATTCATCTATTTATAGGCACGGGACGCAGCCCATGTAAAATTACACCCATGCCCTTTACATTTGCTAATAGCTCTATAGTGACTCATCGAGGTCTGAATAGCCTTTTCCTTTTTAAGTCGGTTTCCTTTTCTGCTATCATGCCGAAGCTCCCCTGCACATAGCTTCGTTTCTGCGCCAACCTTCGTATTCTTTGCGCTTCTTCACTCTGTAGTTCCGGTCCAAGCCCGAAGGTACCTGTTCATATATTATGCTCTAGAAACAATGTTAAATCATGTTTTTGAGGACCTTCGGAAGCCGAAGGCCCCCAACATCACCCTTATCACCTTTGAGTAGGGATGATAAGGGACTCCCTAGTTTAGGGGAGGGCCTAAGGTGATGGCTCAGCTGGTTTAGGTGTGACCAGAAGGATTGTCCCCTCATATAAGGACCGATTTGTCATCCTTCACTACCTGTACTCATGACAAGTACAACCACTCGAGACTGTATGGGCAGTCACTCAATCTGAACTCATACGGTCCGAACCCCAGGGTTATGAAGGCTGGGGAGCACCAGGAGGATAAGGAGGGGGAATGTTTTGTACGATTTGGGCATGGCGGTGGCCTGACTCCTTCCGGTATGACCGTTAAGGTAGGGACGTGCGAGGAAAGAAAGAGATTCAGATTCGGGTCTCAGTAGCTATGAGATCGCAGAGCCGGACTAGTGGGTAAAGTGTACATCTCTGCGCAGAGTTTGAAAACCTATTCCAATAGTCTGTGTCCATAGGAATGGACGAGTCTGGTATGACATGAAAATTAGTGTTTTGTTTTCAAAAAAAGGGTGCGTTTGAGAAAAGTGGTTTTTAAAAGGTCCGGCGGTTGAGCCGTGAGCTATGGTGGACGGGAAGTCATGTAGCTGTTTTTGAAAATGAAAACCAGTGTGAAACTGCTGAGATACCTAGATGGTTTAGTCCAGGGGATTTTATTCTATATTGAAAAACTTCCTACTCCTTTGGGAGAGGATGCGCTTTGAAAAAATACAAAATGTTTTAGAAAACAACCCTGCATAAAATATTACTGTTTTTGCAAAATGTCCTGAGCTCCACATATTCCATGCATTATATCTGATTTCCCCATTCCGCGGGTGAAGGTGGGCTGCTGAGTACGTTTGTACTCACCCTTTCTTATTTGTTGTTTTCAGAAAAAGGAGATCAGGTAAGAGTTACGCCTGTTCCCAACCTTGCCTATGGCTGTTGGACCGCTGATTTGCTTCGCTGCGTATATCGGCTGCTTCAGCCCCACTCTGATGATATGTCCCGAGTTGTGGACCAACTCTTAAAGTTGTTTGCCACCTTTATAGGTTTGTCTCATTTAAGCAGATCTGTAATCATCTGATGTATAAATGTGTTCATAAGCCTCCTGGGACTAGTAATTGTATCACATTTGAGTCCCAGAGGATTGGGGTGCTTCAAAGGTGAAGGCCAAGCGATGGCTTGTGGATCGAGGTACCATGGCTAAGGTGAAGAAGAGAGTACTTGCACTATTCAATGAACTAATCAGCTATGAAGAGTCATAACATGTTGATGCATCAGTACGATGACTTGAAGCCATGATTTGAACTCATATATGGTGATATGGTACAAGTCACAGGGTTTGAGTTGTGTTTGTTCCAAAAGGTGAGACAAAGATGTTTGTGATCTTTATGAAGCAACGCCATGGAAAAGTCACACATGAGACACCAATTACTCAAGAAGTTTACTTAATTATATTTTATTTAACTTGAGTATAGGAATCATCGTACTATCAAGGGGGATCCAAAAGGAAGGATGGTGTTTTCCAAAGCTCAAGCTCTATATTCAAAATCTATTTTGAAAAACCAAAATCCCTTGGACACTCTATGTATGACTATTGTTAGGATTGAGAAACTGAGAGTGTTCCTATTGAAAAACAGTTGAGTTTTTTTTGCTGAGTTGAGCTTTTTTAGCTGCAGTTGAGCTTTTTCAGCTGAGTTGAACTTCAGCTGAGTTGAGCTTCTTCAGCTGTAGTTGAGGTTTTTCAGCTGAGCTGAACTTTAGCTGAGTTGAACTTTCTCAACTCCAGCTGAACTTCAACTTCAACTGTGAACCTCTTTGACCATACACTAGTTGAACTTGCCTCCGGGTAGTTGAAATGGTGGTTTTCTCTCCTAAACTCTCTAGTCAAGACTAGTTGACCTGGTCCTGAGGGGTAGTTCAACTGGTCTTTGACCCCTCTAACCTCTGACCAACAGTCTGCCAGTCAGACTGGCAAACAGGTCGATAGAGTCGTCAGGGATGGTTCAACCGCCCCCATAGGGTGGTTCAACCTATTTGGTCAACTTGGCCAGACTACGCGTCATTCTGCCAGTCAGTCTGATAGTCAGACTGGTAGACAGTCTCCCAGACCTGCCAGGGGCGGTTCAACCGGTTTTTGAGCAGAAAAGTGAAAAACGGCTAGTTTTGAAGCCCCACCTATATATACTCACTCCTACCTCTCTCCTCACAACAAGAGCATGACCCAAACTCCATTTCTAACTTGAGAAACACCTCCCATTCTCTCTCACACATCTATTCCCTCTCCCATTTCAAGTCTTTGGAGAGAAATCTTTGAGTGAGTTTGAGAGCTGCGGTTTTTGGTGCTTCATCTCTAAATCCCTCTTGCTCTTCTTGATTCGAGCTTTGGTACTACATCGAGTTCATTGTGGATTCTGAAAGGGAAATTGGGTTAACCATTTCCTATAATTATTTTTGGTGGTTGATGATCAACACAAACACATGGACTAACTAGTTTGTCTAGAACTCATGTATTACAGGTGCATAAGGTTCAACACAAACCAAGAAAGAAACCAAGTTAGGGACTCAATTTGAAACGGAGCAAAGAAATTGAGCGTGCTAAAAATTGGCGCACCGGACTATCCGGTGTGCCACCAGATAGTGTCCGGTGCACCAGGACCGTACAGATGCTAAGCAACCACTCTCGGGAATTCCAGGGCGCGCTCCGCTATAATTCATCGGACTGTTCGGTGTGCCACCAGACTGTCCGGTGAGTCAGCGGGCAATGGCTATCTGCGCCAACGGTCGACTCTGCATAGATGAACAGTATGCTACAATGCCACACAAAAGTCAGAGCAGTGAAGTTAGAGGGGCACCGGACTGTTCAGTGTGGCACCAGACTGTCCGGTGCCACAAGAAGACAAAGCTCGAACAGTCGACCCCACTCCGAACCCTAATGGTTGGGTGACGTGGCGACACACCGGATAAGGAACAGTGCCTGTCCGGTGGCGCACTGGACCGTTTGGTGCGCCCATCGCCAGCAGCCTCCCCAACGGCTATGGAAGTGGTTGGGGGCTATAAATACCCCCAACCACCTCATTCATATCCATCCAAGTATTCCAAACATCTCATTCAATACAAGAGCAAAAGACTCCACTCCAAGACACATCAAATAGATTGAATCCTCTCTAAGCCTCCAAATCAACTCAATTCCATTAGGGACTTGAGAGAGGGTGTTCTTGTGTTCATTTGTTGCTCTTATTGCTTGGCTTGGCCTTTTTCTTTTTCCATTCTTATTCTCAAGTGCTTTGTAAGCGAGGCAAGAGACACCAAGTGTGTGGTGGTCCTTGCAGGGTCTTAGTGACCCATGAGATTAAGGAATAAGGCTCACTCGTTCTAAGTGACCATTTGAGAGAGGGAAATGGTTGAAATAGACCCGGTCTTTGTGACCCCCTCAACGGGGACTAGGTTCTTTGGAACCAAACCTTGATAAAACAAATCATCGTGTTCACTCGCCTTGATTCTTGTTTGATTTGTTTTCTCCTCTCTTTAGACTTGAATTTAATTCTAACGCTAACCCACGGCTTTTGTGTGCGCTTAAGTTTATAAATTTCAGGTTTCACCTATTCACCCCCTCTAGGCGACTTTCAATTGGTATCAGAGCCAGTGCTTCATTAAGAGCCTAACCAACTCGAAGTGATGTCTGGAGATCACACCAAGAGGGAGATCATGACTGGCGAAAAATCCGCAAGCTCGGGGAGGACTCTCTCAAGGGAGTCCGGCAACAAAAACAAGGAGGCATCCTCTTCCTCCATCAAGTCACATCAGAGAGGTGACAAGAAGAAGAAGATAAAGAAAGTAGACTACTACGAGACTGACTCTTCGTCACCCTCCACATCGAGCTCCAAGTCGTCCATTGCTTCTAAGCGCCATGAGCGTAAGAAGTATAGTAAGATGCCCCTATGCTATCCTTGTATTTTAAAGCGCGCTCCATTACTTTCCGTACTCCTAGGAAAACCACCATATTTCGATGGTGATGATTATTATATGTGGAGTGATAAAATGAGGCACAATCTAACCTCACTCCACGAAAGCATTTGGAATATTGTTGAGTATGGAGCGCAGGTACCAAAGGTGGGGGACAAGGATTACGACTCGGACGAGGCCACCCAAATTATAAAATTTAACTCTCAAGCCACGTCTATACTTCTCGCCTCCTTGTGTCGAGAGGAGTATAACAAGGTGCAAGGATTAAAGAGCGCCAAAGAAATTTGGGACGAGGTGACCAAGATCACCAAGCGGAAAACGATCAAGGGGAGCTCGGTTGATTTGTCCTCAATAAAGGAGAAGAGCCACAAGCCATGTACAACTGTCTCAAGACCATGGTGAACCAAGTGCACAACCTCGGGAGCACCAAGTGGGATGACCATGAAATGGTCATGGTTATTCTAAGATCCCTTGTTTTTCGCAATTGTACTCAAGTACAAGATATAAACTAATGTCTCCCGAGGAGGTTATTGGCAAGTTTGTGAGCTTTGAACTAATGATCAAAGACTTCAAACACATTGTCAACTTGGAGCAAGGCGCCACCTCTACACCCAAGGTGCAACCCGTTGCATTCAAAGCAACGGAAGAAGAGGAGTCTACACCAAGTAGGCTTCCCATCGACGCCTCCAAGCTCGACAATGAGGAAATGGCGCTCATCATCAAGAGCTTCCGCCAAATCCTCAAGCAAAGGAGGGGGAAGGACTACAAGTCTCGCTCCAAGAAGGTGTGCTACCGGTGTGGTAAGTCCGGTCACTTTATTGCTAAATGTCCAATCTCTAGTGAAAGTGACAGGGACAAAGACAAGAAGGGGAAGAAAAAGGAGAAGAAGAGATACTACAAGAAGAAGGGTGGTGATGCCCACATATGCCGGGAGTGGGACTCTGACGAGAGCTCCACCAACTCCTCCTCCGACGAGGACACTACCAACATCGCCGTCAACAAGGGCCTCCTCTTCCCCAACATCGGCCACAAGTGTCTCATGGCTAAGGACGGCAAGAAGAAGAAGGTACACTCTAGAGCCACCCCCAAATATACAACATCTAGTGATGAGGGTAGCTCTAGTGACGATGAAGATAATTTAATGTCTCTCTTTGCCAACCTTAGCATGGACCAAAATAAAAAATTAAATGAACTAATTGAAGCCATTAATGAGAAGGATGAACTCTTGGCTAGCCAAGAGGACTTCCTCATTAAAGAAAACAAAAAATTTGTTAAACTGAAAAATGCTTATGCTCAGGAAGTAGAAAAATGTGAAAACTTAACTAAGGAGCTTAACATTTGTCATGATTCAATTTCTAGTCTTAGAAATGAATATGGTAGTTTAGTTTCTAAGGTTAAAGAATTGAATGTTTGCAATGATTCTATTTCCTGTCTTAGAGATGAGAATGTTAGATTAAATGCTAAGATAGAAGAATTAAATGCTTGCAAACCATCTACATCTACTGTTGAGCATGTTTCTATTTGTACTAGATATGGAGATGTTAATGTAGAAGCTATGTATAATCACCTTGCCATGATTAAACAACAAAATGATCACATAGCTAAATTAACTGCTAAAATTACAAAGCATGAGCTCAAAAATGAAAAATTTAAATTTGCTCGTAGCATGCTTTATAATGGGAGATGCCCTGGCATTAAGGATGGCATTGGTTTCCAACAGGGGAGCAATGTCAAGCTTAATGCCTCTAAAAAATTTTCTAACTTTGTAAAGAGCAAGGCTCCCATGGTTCAGGATAGTGAGGGTTACATTTTATATCCTGCAAACTATCCCGAACATAAGATTAGGAAGATTCATGCTTGGAAACCTCATAATGTTTCTCATCATGCATTTATGTATAAAAATGAGGCTTCTAGCTCTAAGCATTCTACTCATGTTAAAATGTCTAAAAAGAAAACTCCCACTGCATCAACTGAGCATAACATTTCATTTAAGACTTTTGATGCTTCATATGTTTTAACTAACAAATCAGGCAAAATAGTTGCCAAATATGTTGGGGGGGGGCAAACACAAGAGCTCCAAAACTTGTGTTTGGGTACTCAAGGCTTGGTCAAAGGTTTGGGTAAAATTGCTGTTGGGAGTATGCTTCATAGCCGAAGATCCTAAAAGAGGAAAACACCTTCGTTAAGATCCTTTCAAGAAGTAGCGCCGAAGTTATCATTGATAGAGCTTCGGCGCAGTGGCAAGTCCCAAGACGAAGGGGGCAAACCGACTTAAAGGTCAAATGACTCAAAAACCCATGATGTTTTGTGTCAGTGTTGTAATTAATTATAAAGGGGATAGATGTAATTTCACATAGGCTGTGTCCTGTGCCTATAAATAGATGAACAGTGCCCCTGTACTGTTCATGCAATCTTGTAACTGCTGACGCATCACTCTGGAATTGTTGTTTTCCGTCAAGGAGAAGGTATAAATGTATTTAAATGTCATGCTTTAATATTCAAATTGATATAATGAAATATAAGAATAATATTATCTGCTCCTAATACATGTTTTATATGTTATTCTTCATTTTACATTATTCTATAAACCTGAACACGAAGGTATGACTTTCGTGACACCTAATCTACAACCTTCGTCCGAAGTTCATTAAATCCTCGGGGAGATAATGCTTCAACGGACGAAGGGCATTATCATTTAACATTTTTTATGTTGCCTTGTTCTTAATTCATAGCCTTTGAGAACGAGTCCCCAACAATAGTTATATCTTCTGACCATTCTATTTCCAATGTTTTCTTGTAGATTCTTCAGACTACAATTTGCTTTCTGTTTCTCAATTATGCAAAATGGGCTACAACTGTCTATTTACTGAAGTAGGTGTTACTGTCTTTAGAAGAAGTGATGATTCAGTAGCATTTAAAGGAGTGCTAGATGGTCAGCTATACTTGGTGGATTTTAATGATAATCAAGCTAAGCTAGACACTTGTTTAATTGCTAAGACTAATATGGACTGGCTCTGGCATCACCGACTTGCCCATGTTGGGATGAAGAACCTTCACAAGCTTCTAAAGGGAGAACATATTTTAGGACTAACCAATGTTCATTTTGAGAAAGACAGGGTTTGTAGCGCATGCCAAGCAGGAAAGCAAGTTCAAGTTCATTATCCACACAAGAACATAATGACGATGGACAGGTCGCTTGAGCTACTCCACATGGACCTATTTGGCCCGATCGCTTACATAAGCATCGGCGGGAGTAAGTACTGTCTTGTTATTGTGGATGATTATTCTCGCTTCACTTGGGTGTTCTTTTTGCAGGAAAAATCACAAACCCAAGAGACCTTAAAAGGATTCTTAAGACGGGCTCAAAACAAGTTCGAATTAAGGATAAAAAAGATAAGAAGCGATAATGGGACGGAGTTCAATAATTCACAAATTGAAGGTTTTCTTGAGGAAGAGGGCATCAAGCATGAGTTCTCTTCTCCCTACACACCTCAACAAAATGGTGTAGTGGAGAGGAAGAATAGAACTCTACTAGATATGGCAAGAACCATGCTTGATGAGTACAAGACACCGGACCGGTTTTGGGCCGAGGCGATTAACACCGCCTGCTACTCCATCAACTGTTTATGTCCTCACCGAATCCTCAAGAAGACATCATATGAACTCCTCACTGGTAAAAAGCCCAATGTTTCATATTTTAGAGTCTTTGGAAGCAAATGTTTTATTCTTATTAAAATAGGTAGGAAATCTAAATTTGCTCCTAAGGTTGTAGAAGGCTTTTTACTTGGTTATGACTCAAACACAAGGGCATATAGAGTCTTTAACAAATCCACTGGATTGGTTGAGGTTTCTTGCGACATTGTGTTTGATGAGACTAATGGCTCCCAAGTGGAGCAAGTTGATCTTGATGAATTAGATGATGAAGAGGCTCCGTGCATCGCGCTAAGGAACATGTCCATTGGGGATGTGTGTCCTAAGGAATCCAAAGGGCCTCCACAAGCACAAGATCAACCATCATCTTCCATGCAAGCATCTCCACCCACCCAAGATGAGGATCAGGCTCATAATGATGAAGATCAAGAGGATGAGCCACCTCAAGAGGAGGACAATGATCAAAGGGGAGATGAAGATAATGAAGACAAGGAAGATGATCAAGAAATTCAGGGTCAAAGAATGCCGCACCCAAGAGTCCACCAAGCAATTCAACGGGATCACCCCGTCAACTCCATTCTTGGTGACATTCACAAGGGGGTAACCACTAGATCTCGAGTTGCTCATTTCTATGAACATTACTCTTTTGTGTCCTCTATTGAGCCATATAGGGTGGAGGATGCTCTAAGAGATTCGGATTGGGTGCTGGCTATGCAAGAGGAACTCAACAACTTCATGAGGAATGAGGTATGGCATTTAGTTCCACGTCTTAATCAAAATGTTGTAGGTACCAAGTGGGTATTCCGCAACAAGCAAGATTAGCATGGTGTGGTGACAAGGAACAAAGCCCAACTTGTGGCCAAAGATTATTCACAAGTCAAAGGTTTGGATTTTGATGAAACTTATGCACCCATAGCTAAGCTTGAGTCAATTTGTATATTACTTCCCTATGCTACTTACCATGGCTTGAAGCTATATCAAATGGACGTGAAAAGTGCCTTCCTCAATGGACCCAACAAGGAAGAGGTCTATGTTGAGCAACCTCCCGGCTTTAAAGATAGTGAGTATCCTAACCATGTGTATAAACTCTCAAAGGCGCTTTATGGGCTCAAGCAAGCCCCAAAAGCATGGTATGAATGCTTGCGAGATTTTCTTATAACTAATGGCTTCAAAGTCGGTAAAGCCGATCCTACTCTCTTCACTAAGACTGTTGCAAAAGACTTGTTTGTATGCCAAATCTATGTTGATAACATTATATTTGGGTCTACTAACAAGTCAACTTGTGAAGAGTTTAGCAGGATCATGATTCAAAAATTCGAGATGTCAATGATGGGGGAGTTGAGGTATTTCCTTGGATTTCATATCAAGCAACTCCAAGAGGGCACCTTCATCAGCCAAACTAAGTACATTCAAGACATACTCAAGAAGTTCGGAATGAAGGATGGCAAAGCCATCAAGACACCCATGGGAACCAATGGGCATCTCGACCTCGACACGGGAGGTAAATTCGTAGATCAAAAGGTATACCGATCGATGATAGGTTCTTTACTCTACTTATGTGCATCTCGACCGGATATTATGCTTTCTGTATGCATGTGTGTAAGGTTCCAGGCAAATCCTAAGGAAGTTCACCTTAGGGCCATGAAGAGAATCATGAGGTACTTAGTTTACACTCCTAAGTTTGGGCTTTGGTACCCTAAGGGATCTACCGTTGATCTAATTGGGTATTCCGATGCCAATAGGGTCGGATGTAAGATTGATAGAAAGAGCACATCAGGGACTTGTCAGTTTTTTGGAAGATCCCTGGTGTCATAGGCTTCCAAGAAACAAAACTTAGTTGCTCTTTCCACCGCCGAAGCCGAGTACATTGCCACAGGCCATTGTTGCGCGCAATTACTTTGGATGAGGCAAACCCTCAGGGACTATGGCTACAAATTGAGCAAAGTCCCTCTCCTATGTGATAATGAGAGTGCAATCCGCATGGCGGATAATCCTATTGAACAGAGCCGCACTAAGCACATAGACATCCGGTATCACTTTCTGAGGGATCACCAACAAAAGGGGGATATCGAAATAGCTTATGTGAACACCATCAACCAATTAGCCGATATCTGTACCAAGCCACTAGATGAGAAAACCTTTAGCAAACTTAGGAATGAGCTAAATATACTTGATTCTCAGAATTTTGATAGAAACATTGCACACATAGCTCATTTATATACCTTTGATCATGTCTCTTTCATTTGATGCAAATGCATATTTCTTATTCTTCTTGTGCCAAGGCTAAGACTAATGTGTTTTCAAGTGTATTTCTATACTTAGTCTTAGATTGAAAGGGAAATGGAGTATTTGGCAAAGACAAGGCTTCCACTCCAACTCTAACGGTATCATTTACCCTTTGTCGTTACTCCCACAAACTCTCAATGGTATGACTCTTTCACTCATATTGATATTACCATTTGGGAGAAAATATTAGGCCCTAAAGGGGGAGAAAGATGAAAAAGGGCTCTCGAAGTCTCCATTTTTTGGCGATTAATGCCAAAGGGGGATAACGTATTAAGCCCAAAGCAAAAGGACCACACCACCATTTAAAAAATTTTCGAAATGAAGTTCTAATTGGTATTTTAAATTGGTATCATTGTTTCACTTGACTTTTGAAAGAAAAATTTCAATTGATATCTATTTTACAATTGATCCTTCGATTGGTATCTTTAAAAGTCAATTTTCAAAATTGGTATCTATTTCAAAAACCCTCTTGAAAGCTAAGGAGAGAATTCATTCAGGGGGAGTTTTTATTTAGTCAAAGGAAAAGCATTTGAAACAGGGGGAGAAATTTCAAATCTTGAAAATGCTTCTTGCAATCTTATTCATGTACCTTTGACTATTTGCAAAAAGACTTTTGAAAAGATTTTCCAAAAAGATTTGCAAAAATAAAACAGGTGGTCCAAATGTGGTCCAAAATGTTAAATAAAAGAAAAAGCAATCCATTCATACTCGATGAGATTTTCATTTGGTTTAACTCCAAGCAACCTATGCACATTCCAAATACGAACTAGTTACATTTCTGCACTTATTATTTGCTTTGGTTTGTGTTGGCATCAATCACCAAAAAGGGGGAGATTGAAAGGGAAATTGGGTTAACCATTTCCTATAATTATTTTTGGTGGTTGATGATCAACACAAACACATGGACTAACTAGTTTGTCTAGAACTCATGTATTACAGGTGCATAAGGTTCAACACAAACCAAGAAAGAAATCAAGTTAGGGACTCAACTTGAAACGGAGCAAAGAACTTGAGTGTACTGAAAATTAGCGCACCAGACTGTCCGGTGTGTCACCGGACAGTGTCCGGTGCACCAGGACCATATAGATGCCAAGCAGCCACTCTCAGGAATTCTAGGGCGCGCTCCGCTATAACTCATCGGACTGTCCGGTGTGCCACCGGACTGTCCGGTGAGTCAGCGGGCAACGACTATCTGCGCCAACGATCGACTCTACACAGATGAACATATGCTATAGTGCCGCGCAGAAGTCAGAGCAGCGAAGTTAGAGGGGCACCGGACTGTCCGGTGTGGCACCGAACTCTCTGGTGCTGCAAGAAGACAAAGCTCCAATGGTCGACCCCGCTCCGAACCCTAACGGTTGGGTGACGTGGCGGCGCACCGAACAGTCCGATGCGCCCATCGCCAGCAACCTCCCCAATAGCTATGGAAGTGGTTGGGGGCTATAAATACCCCCAACCACCTCATTCATATCCATCCAAGTATTCCAAACATCGCATTCAATACAAGAGCAAAAGACTCCACTCTAAGACACATCAAATAGATTGAATCCTCTCTAAGCATCCAAATCAACTCAATTCCATTAGGGACTTGAGAGAGGGTGTTCTTGTGTTCTTTTGTTGCTCTTGTTGCTTGGCTTGGCCTTTTTCTTTTTCCATTCTTATTCTCAAGTTCTTTGTAAGCGAGGCAAGAGACACCAAGTCTGTGGTGGTCCTTGCAGGGTCTTATTGACCTGTGAGATTAAGGAAGAAGGCTCACTCGGTCTAAGTGACCGTTTGAGAGAGGCAAAGGGTTGAAATAGACCCGGTCTTTGTGACCTCCTCAACGGGGACTAGGTTCTTTGGAACCGAACCTCGGTAAAACAAATCATCGTGTTCACTCGCCTTGATTCTTGTTTGATTTGTTTTCCCCTCTCTTCGGACTTGAATTTAATTCTAACGCTAACCCCTAGCTTTAGTGTGCGCTTAAGTTTATAAATTTTAGGTTTCACCTATTCACCCCTCTAGGCGACTTTCAGATTCATTACTCTTGGAGCTTCTAGCTCCTAGACGACTAGATGTCGCTTGTGAGTCCCCAAATCTTGTGAAAGACCACAAGAAAGTTTATATTATACGCTCGTTTGAGCAAAGATTAGTGTATGGGCTTGACCTTTGTGGTCGGCAAAGGGAGGATTAGGTTTGAAAGAGACCCGGCTCTTTGTGGGTGCCTCAACGAGGAAGTAGGGCACCTTGGTTTTGTGACCGAACCTCAGGATAAATCTTGTGTCTCTTGTGTTCTTGTTCATTGTGTTTGTTTGTGTTATTCGTTCTCTCACCATTCCATGGAAGATTTGTTTATATCTTTTTGGTCTGTGGATTTTGAGAAGTGCCCTTCTCAGATGTACTACTTTGAACCCTGGGGATTATCTAGAACATCTCATTTCCAAAGTTAACTAGGTGAATTTTGAGATCAAATCAGTTTTATATCTCATTCTTTAGTTGAGCTCATTCAAACCGGTTGAACTGGTTTTACCTTGTTTGTTTCTAGTTTTAGTTGAAAATATTTCCGCTTGCCTATGCACCCCCCTCTAGGCAACTTTCACCCTCTCCACTCCAACTTCTCCAAGCATCCAAATCCTTTGGGGGAAGAACACACATTCCTACCAATTGAAGAAGATCAGTTTTAGAAATAGTGGACTTACAAAAAGCAAGGAAAGGATTAGGGATTGGCGAGTCCTCATTATATGGAAGAATTTCAGTTGTGTTCCTACACTCTCTTAGGGTTTTCCTTTTTGGATCCATCACCAGCAAAGCAAGCAATATGCTTGTATTCAAAGGAGGTCGAAGTAAGGAAACTATGAACTCAAGAATGGTGGCGGTGCTAAAAATAATTGAAATGGAGAATAAGGGTTTCACGCGAAAGGAACTGCTAGGGCATGGACTTTTCTAAGTCCTGATGATGTCAAAATCACCATACGGTGTCTTGGGGTGAAAAGTTGGTGGTTCAGTAGATATTCAATTGGCCATGTTTTTGTTCACAGAGCATTTGGGTTCAATTCAGTCAGAATCATAGTTGACCAGTCTTAGTACCTCAAACACAAGCAACAAAATCAGAATCATCAATAATAAAAGGGACACAAGTGGACACTAAAACCATACTTCGTTAATATGAACATTGGATTACAAAATTGGTCCATCAAGAGAACCAATTCCTGCACTACTACTGCTGCTACTACTATCCTACATCTACATAAGGCAGCAACGTGAGTTGGCGGCATTGTCTTCACCATTGTCGATATCGCGATCGTCATCGTTGTTGTTGTCTCCATTATCCTCCTTATCATTGTCCTCCTCCTCGTTAGAGCCATCGAGCCTAGCCCGCTCAAGGTCCTCGAGGCAGGCCCACTCCTCAGGCTCAAGGCCCTTAGAGTTAGTCGGAGAGAAGTCCTCCAGCGGTTCCTCCTTTGATAGCTCATCGTTGTCATTGTTGATGCTGCTAGCGATAGATGACCCCTCGTACTCGTCAAGGGAGTCCTAGAGGGGCTCCTTCTTCTTCTTTGCTCCATCATCCATGTGGTTTTAATTAAGAAGTATGGGGTTTTTAGAGAAGAGCAAAAGGAAGAAGACGATAGTGTGACAAAAGAAAGCCATGGGGGCTTGCTTATGTAGGAAGGGAGGTGTCGCTTTGTATTCCTGACTGTACATGCCTATACATCATGATGGTGGTTCGATTTCCAATATAGTGTTGGTTTTAATTACACGACTTAGAGGTAGCTATTTGCATTACGTCAAAATATCAAGTCAAGAACTAGTTGGTGTGGCTATTCCTCACTTATCTACACCCATTGGGTGAGGATTTATTATCAAAAAATTCTACCGAGTTAACTGGTGGAAGTTTTCATTCGGATATTACAACTACAAAGCTTGCAAGACAAAGTGTTGGATGACTCAACTCATGGTAAGTCAGAGAAGCAACTCGAAGGAACTTTTTTGGTTTTCTTTCTTGGACCTTTGAGTTGAGTGTTACTCAAGTTAGCTCGAAGCTCGGGGGCTACACCCATTGTGTAACCTAGGTGGTGCACCAAATGGAGAAAAGTGTCAAAAGAAAGGGGCCCTCTTAACTCAACCGATTATGATGTCACAGGAGGTCTTTAAGTAGGAAGTCAATGATTTCTTTGAAGCCTCTAGTTAAATTATTCTCAAAATTAGCTCACTTCTCAGGGGCTTATAGGGGATAGATATCCCTTGGGTCATCATGACATGGATTCTATACTTGGGCCGTTGGAGGGCCTAATAGGCTGTGCAGCTGATTTCATGGGCCAACCGACCATCTTAGGCCCAAAGACAGTGATAAGACTTGAAGATCAAGACTAAGTGGTAGTTTTTTTCTATAAAAGAGGCACTCTAACTCGGGTTGTGGCTAAGAAATAGATTCCCAAGATTGTAGGACTCGTAGTTGTAAACAAACCAACTTGTAACACTACACGACGGTTCACTTACAGCGACCTACGGTTGGTTGCTAAAACGGCCTTCAGCGACCTACGGTTGGTCTCTAAAAACTTATAGCGACCCATAAGGATGGTCGCTGTAAGTGCTGTCGCTAAAGGCTTTAGCGACCGACATATTTTTAGCGACCAACCGTCCGTTGCTAATATTGTATATTTAGCGACCAACCATGGGTTGTTGTACTATAGATTTAGCAACCAACCGTAAGTTGTTATACTATACATTTAGCAACCAATAGAAAGTCGCCATTTTTACAGTTGTTATTAATAATAATATACATTGAATTAAGCACCACAAATCACAGATTTTTATACACAAATCATAAAGACATACACAGTTAATCAGTATACCATAGTCATAGATCCATCACATAAACACAAAAGCACCACAATTATATATTCACAAAAGCATCGCAATTATAATATCATTCACAACTAGATTATTTACAGATAGCTAGTTAGATCATCATGTTTAGAGTGTTGTAAGGAAAATGGACCCCGGGCCATTTGGCTAATTGAGTTTTGGTGTTTGATGAACGACACAATCTGTGAACTAATAAGTTTTCTAGTGTTTATGTTTGTAGTTCACAGGATGCAAGATTTACTTGGACTAAGGAATTGAAGAAAGCAACACCTCAAAAGAAGACATTAAGAAGATTCAAGAAAAGTCCAAGTGTGCTGCCGCGGACTGTCTGTGCGAAGGCGCACCAGACTATCCGGTGGCACACCGGATTGTCCGGTGCCCACACGCCGGACTGTCCGGTGCACCAGGGAACACCAGCCCAACGGCTAGTTCCAAGTGGCACCCAGAGAGAAGACCACCGGACTGTCCGGTGTGAGCACCAGACTGCCCGGTGTGAAAAGCCTGCGGCGCCAACGGTCACCTGCTCTGACAGGGCAACGGCTAGGCGCACCGGACATGCTACAGTGCGCTGTCCGGTGCACCACCGAACTGTCCGGTGCACCACCGGACTGTCCGATGTGCCGCAGAGAACTGTAGCTTTTCTCCAACGACTATTTTGGAGTTGGGGCCTATATATACTACACCCAACCAGTCATTTGAAGGTGTGGGAGCCCAAGCAACATACCAAGGCATATAGTGCACATTTCCAAGAGCTCAAACACCCAAGTGCTTAATAGAATCACTCGATGATTAGCGTAGGTGCATTGCAAAGTGCTTAGGTTAGTTAGACCGCTTTAGCACTTGCTCTAGGTGAACCCTAGTTAGTTGAGTGAGTTTTGTAAAATCACACAACCCCTCGGCTCTTGCGTGAGTCATTGTAATTGTACCGAGTGGGGCGAGAGTCTTGTGAGACCGTGACAACCGCGTTTGTGTCATGGCCGCCACCATGTACCGGAGGGAACGAAGCCCATGGCGTTTCGGCCGGAAACTCGATAGTGGAGACGGTGGGGAGCGTCTGAGAGGAGCCGAAAGCGGAGCACCACTTGCGCGTGGAGAAGGCCCGCGGCTCTCTACGGAGTTACTCGACCATGGTGCTTGGCCCTCGCGTGGGCTTCCCTTTGCGTAGGGGCACCAACGAGGATTAGTCGGGACCTTGCGTGGTTCCAGATACCTCGGTAAAAATACCGGCGTCATCCACGAGAGTTTGCTTCTCTACTTTGCTCTTTAAGTTTCCGCATTTATATTAAGCATTTAAGTTTCAATCTTGTATTCATACTTATCTAGTGTAGATTGAAACTTAACCTTTGCAGTAGAGATAGCAACACTTAGACAAAACCTAGTTTGTCTTTCTAGTTTGATTACTTGCATAGGTTTTGCTCTAGGGATCTAATTATGGCCTAGTTTAGTAAAAGTTTTAGAAGTCCTAATTCACCCCCCTCTTAGGCGTCACCCGTTTCCTACAAGTGGTATCAGATCCCGGTTTGGTTCATTTGAAACGTTTTAGCTTCACCGCTAAAAGAGCCGACGCTTTTTAGAGGAACGGATGGATAACAATAGGCCACCACACTTTGATGACACTAACTTCCCATATTATAGTGCTAGAATGGCTTGTTACCTAGAGGCCGTTGATCTAGGTGTTTGGAGAGTCACTCGTGACGGGATGAAACCCCTCAAGAATCCCGAGAAACCCACCACGAGTGAGGAAAAAGAAATTCATTTAAATGCTAGAGCCAAAAATTGCTTGTATGAATCTCTTAACATGGATATTTTTAATCAATTATTTACCTTGAAAACTGCTAATGAGATTTGGCTAAAATTGCATGAGCTCCATGACGGCACATCCAATGTCCGTGAGCAAAAACATTGCCTAGTCTTAAATGAGTATAATTCTTTTGCTATGAAAGATGATGAGCTTTTTAGAGACATGTATTCTCGTTTGATTCTAATTATCAATGAGCTCAATTCTATTGGCATTAATAAGCTAGGTGATGCGGACATTGTGAGGAAGATTATCTCCCTGCTACCACAACAAAGATATGGGAGCATCATCACCATCCTTCAGAACATGGAGGACTTGAGCAACATGACTCCGACCATTGTGATTAGGAAAATCGCGGCCTTTGAGATGTCGTGAAAAATGAGTCGGGGAGAGGAGCCAACTTCCTCAAGACCATATGCTTTTGCATGTGATGAAAGGAAGGGCAAAAAGAAGGCTTTCACTCCAAGTTCCTCAAGTGAAGAAGAGGAAGAAGAAGAAAGTGATGATGAGGAGGATAATCAACCATGCACATCATCCTCCGAGGACGAAGAAACAATCCGATGCGTCGGAAAGGTAATGAGGATGATCTGCAAGATTAATCTAATGGGTGTGCCCCTACAGGTCGAGGATCTTCTCTTTAACATTGATAGGAAAAAGCAAAGGAAGAGAGGATGCTTCGCATGTGGGGAGAAGGGCCACTTCAGGGACAACTGTCCAAATATGGCCAAACCCAAAAAGGAGAGGAGCAAAGGCAAGGCGCTAATGAGTGTTAGAACTTGGGATGATTCTTCAAATGAAGATGAACCTCCAAGGACGCACAGCCACCGGTCCTCGTCACGCTCATCACGGTCATCAGACAAATGCCTTATGGCAAGAGGTAACAAAATCATTCCATCATCTAGTGATGAAAGTAGTAGTGATGATCAAGGTGAGGGAAAGCCCTCTCTAGATGAGCTTGCGGAAGCCGTAGAATTTTTCTAGGATGTTTGCACTAAGCAAAAAGCTCAACTTAAAACTTTGAAAAATAAGTTGGTTAGCTCTCAAAATGATTACAAAGGTTTGCTAGAAAAATTTGAAACTTTTGTAAACTTAAATAGTGAGCTATCAACTAAAATTGAGCTATTAGAATCTAGTGCTCCATCCACTGCTACCGATGATAGCCTTATTAAAAAGAATGAAAAACTCAAGGCTAAGTTAGCTAGCTCCTAAGAAGCTATTGAAAATTTGCTAGAGAAAATGGAAATTCTTAGCATACACAATAATGAGCTAACTACTAAGCTAGAAAACATTGGTAGCACCCCAGCAGCATCTTTAGTTGAAATACCTGAAATAATTAAAAAAGATGCTTCTACTTCCTGCTTTGATTTAATTAATGATTCTAACCCCTGCAACCAAGTCATTATTGAGAATATTGTTGTAGAGACATGCTCGGATGAGGTTGCAAAGGAAAATGAACAATTAAAGCAAGAAGTGGCTCGCCTTGGCAAGGCTTTGTATGACAAGAAAGGCAAAGCCAAACAAATCCGACCTCCACAGGATAACACCACTGCGGGAGTGAACAAGCCTGTAGAGGGAGAAACTATGATTTGTAGGCTATGCCACATGGAAGGCCACAAGTCTTTCCAATGCAAGGCGATGACCGGGGATAAACAAAGGCAAAAGCTCAAGCAAAAGCCATCAAGCAAAATCTCCAGCACCTACATCAAAAAGGTGGACAAAAAACTGCTACACCATACTTGATCAAGAAGAAAAAGAATGGAAAGGTGATAGCAATCAAGGCCAACAAGCAAGCCAACAAAGGAAAAGGGGCCAAGCGCATCTGGGTGCCAAAGGAAATAATTTCAACCGTGAAAAACACCAAGAAGGTTTGGATCCCGAAAGGGAAGTGAGTGGACCGAAGGTCGTCGGGAAATTTGGAGACTTGGCAAAGTTGGGATGTATATCATGGGATACATCATATTGGATCAAGTTTACTGCCAAGTGGGTTAGTGAAAATTTTGGACCCAAATTTCCCACCCATGACTAAGGTAACTAGACTTATTGTATTTCTTGTTTTTAGATATGCGTATCTATTTACCTTGTATCTAGTTTACCTTTCTTGCCTAGTATTACATTTGTTATTTACTTTTGTTTAAAATCATGCATACTAGGAAAATCACATGGTAGGTCTGCTTGTTTTAAATTCATACACTTAAGCGAGCCTACATGATTTAAAATGTTTAGTTAAGCACGACACATAGCTTCTATATCACTCTATAGTAAATGATGCATCAATTGAAAATTTTGATTTCTACAAGTTGTATCATTTAACTTATATGTGCCAAAGTTTGGATTATAGATAATTTGCCCCTCTTGATATCAAATCAAAGTGCATGTCTCCTACAAGTATTCAAAACTTGTATGCACACCTTCAGAGGGAGGTTACTCTATAATCTAATACTTTGAGACTAACACCTTTTCAAGTCTATTTCATGTGATAGTCTCATTGTAAGGAAAATAAGGTCCCCGGAGAAAGACAACAATCTTCCACTGCAAAATCTCCAAGAACTCACGTGTCTCTCAAGCTCGCCATTGACTTTCAATTGGTTAGACTATATTTGATTAGACTATATTTCATATCATATACTTCCATGTTGCTAAAAAATGCATAAGTACTCAACTCATATTCTGTTACCTATGCATAGGGAAGTTAGTCTTTTCAAATCATGTCTGGCACCTCTAATTTTCACATGCTTTTTCCTAAGATCTCTGTCAGGGGGAGCTTTTCTTCATCTCTAAAGGGGGAGAAAACTCTTTCTAAAGGAGAACACTCACTTAGGGGGAGTAATCCTTTGAGGACAAGCTTTTATTTACTTCCTAAATGCTTTTAATGTCTTCCTTTTTGGTGGTTGATGCCAAAGGGGGAGAAGTTTAGGGACCAAAGCAATGAAAACTATATCAAACACCAAACACCACAAATTTAAAATTTTATATCTACAAATGGTTTTTCAAGCGGTTTTGGTTATTTGGTACAAAAATAGGAAGTAAGTGAATTATGGAGTAAGGGGGAGGCTTAAGTCCATAATTTCACATTGTGGGGACAAACATGCGTCCTAGCAAGTAGATTGCATATTTTCATTCAAATACTTATATTATTTGCTTGCTTTGGTTATGTTGTCATCAATCACCAAAAAGGGGGAGATTGTAAGGAAAATGGACCCCGGGCCATTTGGCTAATTGAGTTTTGGTGTTTGATGAACGACACAATCCGTGAACTAATAAGTTTTCTATTGTTTGTGTTTGTAGTTCACAGGATGCAAGATTTACTTGGACTAAGGAATTGAGGAAAGCAGCACCTCAAAAGAAGACATTAAGAAGATTCAAGAAAAGTCCAAGTGTGCTGCTGCGGACTGTCTGTGCAAAGGCGCACCAGACTGTCCATGCACCAGGGAACTCCAGCCCAATGGCTAGTTCCAAGTGGCACCCGGAGAGAAGACCACCGGACTGTTCGGTTTGAGAACCAGACTGTATGGTGTGAAAAGCCTGCGGCGCCAACGATCACCTGCTCTGACAGGGCAACGGCTAGGCGCACCGGACATGCTACAGTGCGCTGTCCGGTGCACCACCGGACTGTCCGGTGTGCCGCAGAGAACTACAACTTTTCTCCAACGGCTATTTTGGAGTTGGGGCCTATATATACTACACCCAACTGGCCATTTGAAGGTGTGGGAGCCCAAGCAACATACCAAGGCATACAGTGCACATTTCCAAGAGCTCAAACACCCAAGTGCTTAATAGAATCACTCGGTGATTAGCGTAGGTGCTTTGCGAAGTGCTTAGGTTAGTTATACCGCTTTAGCACTTGCTGTAGGTGAACCCTAGTTAGTTGAGTGAGTTTTGTAAAACCACACAACCCCTCGGCTCTTGCGTGAGTCGTTGTAATTGTACCGAGTGGGGCAAGAGTCTTGTGAGACCGTGACAACCGCGTTTGTGTCACGGCCGCCACCGTGTACCAGAGGGAACGAGGCCCGTGGCGTTTTAGCTGGAAACTCGATAGTGGAGACGGCGGGGAGCGTCCGAGAGGAGCCGGAAGCAGAGTACCATTTGCGCGTGGAGAAGGCCCACGGCTCTCTACGGAGTTACTCGACCGTGGTGCTTGGCCCTCGCGTGGGCTTCCCTTTGCGTAGGGGCACCAACGAGGATTATGTCGGGACCTTGCGTGGTTCTGGATACCTCGGTAAAAATACCGACGTCATCCACGAGAGTTTGCTTCTCTACTTTGCTCTTTAAGTTTCCGTATTTGTATTAAGCATTTAAGTTTCAATCTTGTATTCATACTTATCTAGTTTAGATTGAAACTTAACCTTTGCAGTAGAGATAACAACACTTAGACAAAACCTTGTTTGTCTTTCTAGTTTGATTACTTGCATAGGTTTTGCTCTAGGGATCTAATTGTGGCCTAGTTTAGTAAAAGTTTTAGAAGTCCTAATTCACCCCCTCTTAGGCGTCACCCATTTTCTACAAGTGTGAAGCTTCAGCAAAGTGCCTTGTAGATTTTGGTGAGTTTGCACCTTGCATCTGATGAAATATTTGAACATCATCATCATCTAATTCCTCATCTTCAGAAGCACAATATTCTTCATTGTCTTACTCATCCTCAGCAGCAAACTTGTTCCTCATCACCTTAAGAAACACAATTTCATAGCATAGTAAATTTTAGAGCTCTAAAAATTTAAAGAACTTTAAAAATATACTCTAAAATTTTAGTGTGAGATATAAGCTATAATTTAAAGCTAACTTTAGAGGGAAAATCCAAATAAGCATGGATACATTCAGTTGGCATCTTCCGATCCTCTGAGTTGTTTCGGGAACCATACATTCCATGGCTTCATCTGAACGAGGAGCAGCTGGCTGTTATGGAGTTGAGAGGTTGTGGAGCCTCGGCCGGCCTTGACTTTGGGGTTGGACACGCAGCGGCAAGCTGGACTGCTCGCCGACACGTCCGTCCGTCCGTCTGTCGTCTTCCTCCTCTCCCCATCCCCATCATTTCATGTCTTCTTCCCTCTAGGCTCTGCAGCTCTGCCGCACGTCGTATGTGTCCTAGGTATAAATAAACTGGTCAGACCACCCTCCAGCGCAGCATTGTTGTCACGCGGCACGGTGGCTTCCTCTCCAATTGTCCAATTAGGACGCCGCCGGCAGCTGCAGCCGTAGCGTAGACATGACGACCCTATCCGTTTGCAGCCTACGGCGGCTGATGACTGAGCAGATACTTAGCAGATATACATAGAAACATAGATAGATAGGCAGGTCAGGCAAGAGAGCTGCAAAGAACATACGCAGGCATGTGGGAGGCGGATCATATGGATGATTGGCATGGTGGCGCATGTGCCGTCAGTCACCTACTGATGATGGATCATCGTCTAAGTATAGCATCGGCTGGGCGCTGCGCTGATCCCTAGGCGCGGTCGGCTGGAGCGCGCAGGATGTAGGTGCAGGGAGCTGCAGGGGCGCTCGGCTACAGGAAGTGCTGGCATGTGGCGGCGGCCAGAGAAGACCAAGGGGAGGAGAGAAGAGAGAGAAGAGGGAGAAGTGGAGGCTTCCTAGTGGCGGCTGCCAGTGGCGCGCGCTAGGTTTAGGTGGCGGTCGGTTAGGGTTAGGGGAGTGCGGCTGGGCCTTAATGGGCTGATTTGGTTAGGTTTTGTTTTTTTTCTTTTTTATTTCTTTTTCTAAATTTGAAATATATTTTTAAATAACCCTAAAATTTATAGTAATTAAATAAAAATTATTTATAAATAAAATATTAATTTTTAGGCTAATAATTATTATGTTTTTTTATTTACTAGGATTTTCATTTAATAAGAAATGTTATTCAATAACCAAAAATCAATCATGCGCAATAAAAAAATTATTCTAAATGCAAATACATAACAAACACTTAAAAGAAAATTTATTACCATAAATATCATTAATAACTAAATGCATTATTTTTATTTTATGATTTTTATAGTGTTACAGTTTTCTTTTCCATAATTCTTTTTTTCTTTTCTACAATTCTTTTTTTCTTTACTACAATTTAGCGATCAATGTTTACTTGTTTTAATTAATTTTTAGTCACTAACATCTATAGGTACGTTCAGGCTATAAGATCTGATAGTGATCCTTGCTCTATAGCGACCCACCGCTAGTCTGTGACGATATCTATAGCGACCAACCATAAGTTGTTAAATTTCTAGACTTTTAGCGATCAACCGACCGTTGCTACAAAAGGATTTAGTGACTGACCGTTGGTCCCTAACCTTTAGCAACCAACAGTTGGTACCTAATAAGGGTCGCTAAAGATCAACAGTCGTGTAGTGTAACCTTAAATGTGTCACCTTATATAAGGTGGCTAAGGGACCCCTACGAATCATCTATCCCCAACTAGTAGATCACATCTCGTAGATAAACCTTAGGCTAGCATCATGTAGTTGTAACCTCGAGCTCAAGCAATACAATCTCTATAGCACACAAGACGTAAGGTTTTACACCTTCTAGTGGCCTAAACCTGTATAATTCTTGTGTCTTGTTGCGTTCCATGCTGTCACACTCGGTTTTAGAAGGCAAACCAGATGCGAACTATGTATGTGCCAAGATCAGAAACTCACGTACACAATGATTACATAATTGGACATCATCACACATTGCTCAAAGTAAATAGCGGAAATGTACTTTTATTACATCAAGATGTCCAAGACATCCATAGAGTTTATAATATAGTCATTTAACATTATCAAAGTGCGGAATATGAAACATAGTAGATAAGGCCTTCATAGGCAGCTGACTAGGGGTTTGCCACTAACATAACTAAAACTCGTCGTAGTCTTGGAACTCCTCAAAGTCCTCCATGTTGCCTGCATCTCCTCCTGAGCACTGAATACAGTGGGGAGAACCTGGGGTGGGGGTGATTTTTAAAGCAAGGGTGAGTACATATCAACGTACTCAACAAATGTCTCGTCTAGCTAAGGTGGACTAGCTTTATGTGGAGTTAAGGTTAAGCAGTTGCTTTTAGTTGGTTAAGTATTTATTACTAATAGTAGAACCAAATTTTAGTAATAAACCTAGTTATTACCCAAATTTACTCCCTCCAAGATGAAATACCAGAGATCATAATTATAATCATCATCATTAAACATCATCATAAAAGTATCCAAAGTTCTTCTAATCAAAAAGGATCCCAAGGCCGCTCTTAATCATGAGCACGACTGATATACCGATTTCTAACACTCTGCAAAGGTTGCACACTTTACCCACGAGTCATGGTTCCCATTCTGCCTAGAGATCATGACCCCTCATTGATCACTACCAAGGTGACCTGGCAGGGTCTCACTGCGTAGCCTTTACAAAGACTCCCTTGGTGCATAGCTGCTCGTTAGGTTTCGCCAGTCCTAAAAACGCAGTACACCTCCCCAAGGTGGGTGACTAACAAAACCAAATCGAATGAACCTCTGCACCCCTTAGCGGAGCGAGCACTACGCCCCAGCCCCATTGACGACCCTCCGGTAAAGCCAACTACACCCCTAGGTTCATCTAATATGCTAAGGGCGTCCCATTTGACTCTCATGGTTGCCCTGTTATCCCGGGTGGTCACTCAACGAACAGGTCCTTATGGAGAGGTACTTAGGAAAATGGCCTCAGTCCCCTAAAATATCACAAGATCATCATCGGGATAATAACATAACATCATCATATCATAAATATTCACCTCTTGTTCATTGATTAAGTTAAAGCAATAGCATAAAGCTAACCATGATAACCCAAAAGGTAAACAAGGATAAGGTAAATATAGACTAGTCGATCCTTAGGTTTCAATAATGTAATGCGGGACAGTGAATTATAAGTAAGTAGGACATAATAGGTCAGAGGACACTTGCCTTCACGAGGTTGTTGCTCAGGAAGATCTTCGGCAACACACTCAGGAACCACGGGCTACTCGTCGTCTAAATAAAGTGATCATGCATTCAATACATTTGGATAATGACAAATGAACAACACACCAATAATGTACAACCAATTGAACACATCTCAAAAGGAAAAGTATAAACTCAAAAAGGAGCTTAAGTTATAGGGTGAACTAATCACATTTAGTAGTTTGTTATCTCTAAGTGTTGTTTATCTCCATGAGTTACATAATTAGGTTCTACCTATTTTAATGTGGCACAAAAATTATACCAGGGATAGATTCATACATCACATTTTATTAATCTCACAAGATTAAACATCCATTTACCACTAGGGTTTCCTTTTTATTTATTTTATTTAACAAATAAATTATCACATAAACTAACCTATAGCCTAGGCATAAAATTAGACTGTACAGACAGTGAATGATCCTAATTTATTTGAACAGAGAATAATTCTATGAATATTTTGCAATTTAAATCACTCAATTTAGAGTTCATATGCAAAAGATATGAAATAAATAAGTTTTGAAGTTTAAATACAAAATTAGGCCTAACTCTGTTATTAAACAAAAGCCTAGGGTACAATCTGCAAGATTACAGGGGCTTGTGTGTGAAACTGAGGACGGCGGGTTCTATTACCCGAGAACTAGGGGTTCTTTTTACAAAACGGAAAACCGAAGGGGTATCAGGCCTTCCCAATCATCAGATCTCAGATAAACGGCCAGGATTAGAACTGGCGGGGTGAGCGCGCGGGCGCGCGGACGCGGATGCCTAGCATGCGGGGTCCATGGGCCAGCGACTCGGGCGGGCGAACGGCTGGGTGCTAGGGCGCTAGCGTCTGACGGGTGGGGCTACGACAATGCTGGTCAGCGGCGCGGTGCAAGCGTGGGCGCGGCGGCGAGGATGCACTCACGGGTGGGGCCCACCATGCGGCGACACAGAGCAGGGAGAAAGGGTTAGGCGCTGCACTGACACGTGGGACCTAGGGTCCACTGGTCAGCGACCACGCAAGGGGAAAGAAGAGGGGGGAAGAAGTGAGGCTGACGGGCGGGTCCTCCTTGTCAGGACCGCCATCTTCCTTGGTCGCGCGCACGGCGCGAGCGCCATGGCTGGAGCCAGCGACTCCACATGGGCGAAGAAGGCATGAGGCAGTTGCAGATGGCCGGGGGGTCTTGGTACAACGGCGCGGTACCGATATCGGCGATCACCGACGGCTAATTGACGGAACAGAGAAAACGAGGGAGAGAGAAAGAGAAGTCCGATGGGGAAATTCACCTCGGGTGAGGCGAGAACGACGGCGAGGCTTTGCCTGGCGGTGGTGGAGCACGGTTGAGGACGACGGCTGAGCTCTGCTGAGGGCGGATTCGGATGCAGGATGCCTAGCGACGGTGGAGCTCCGACGAGCTTGAAGAATGGGCGCGCGCAGCTCGGGTGAGTGTGCAGGGGCAAAATGAATGAGGCAGAGGGGAAGTGGGTGCATGCAGGGACTTGAGGAGGGGGTCAAGACGGCGGTTTGGCGCTGGGGGCGATGTGGGCGCGGTGGTCTTGGCGTGGGAGCACGCAATCCACTTGGGCGAGCGGTTGAAGGAGGGGATGGGGACTGGTAAGCAGGGCCCGCGGAACGGCGACACAGACGCGCGAGCGCGCAACGAGCCAGGGCATCGACAAGACGGCCCCACTGGGCAAAGAGGGAGAGGGCCGACGAGCTAGCCGGGCGCGGCACCGACAAGATGGGCCCACATGGCGGTGAGAGCAGGGAAGGGGGAAGGCGGGGAGCGCTTGCGGGCCAACTGGGCCGAAAGGCCGGAACAGGGGGAAGCTGGGCTTCTTCGGTTTTCTCATTTATTTCCAAATTTTTAATTCCCGTTCCTTTATTTTCTCTAGTGAACTCAATTCAAATTCAAGCCAAGTTTCAAATTCAAACCAATTCAAACATGAAGAATATTTTAGGCTCAGCATGATGCAACAAATCATGACTCACATAAGTTTTGACAAAATAAATAATAAATCCCTCACTTAATTAACCTAATTCTACTCAAAAGAAAGAGAGAGAGAGACATACTAGAGAGAGACAAAGGACCTGAATTTGGTAGGCATTTAGATAAGAAATTTTATACCCCAAAAGCAGGGTGTTACACACGTGAACCATCAAGCTACAATCAATCTTGCTATCCACAAAAGGCACCTCGTGATATATCCCATGGTACACTTTCTATACCAAACACCGGCAACGTCACAGTAATAAACACCACTTACATAGTTACATCAATATCTATTACATCACATAGATCTTTACGGGTCTTCATTCATGACTTTGTAAACCACTTCTGATACACCCAGCCCAGGTGGGGTTGGCCGAGGCCCAACAAATTAGAGTTGTCTGGAGCCCAATAGTTCATTATGCACACCCAACTCAGGGAAAGGCCCAATCGCCCCAAAAGACTAGTCCAATGGGGGAAAGGTGGCTCTCCCTTTTAAAGTGGCTTCCTCCTCCCATGTTAAGAGAGGTGGGATAATTCTGAGGCTCACACGGTCGCCGTCCGACTACAATTGGGCTAACTAGGCCAATTGCGTCTTTGCCAACAAGTAATAGTGGAGGATGTCCTCATCATTGCCACCTTCTTAAAATGGGCCCTAGCACCGATACCAGATGATACACCCAGCCCAGGTGGGGTTGGCCGAGGCCTAACAAATTAGGGTTGCCCGGAGCCCAACAGTTCATTATGCACACCCAACTCAGGGAAAGGCCTAATTGCCCCAAAAGACTAGTCCAATGGGGGAAGGGTGGCTCTCCCTTTTAAAGTGGCTTCCTCCTCCCAAGTTAAGCGAGGTGGGATAATTCTATGGCTCACACGGTTGCCGTCCGATTACAATTGTGCCAACTGGGCCAATTGCGTCTTTGCCAATGGGTAATAGTGGAGGATGTCCTCATCAACTTCACAAAAAATATGTTGCACAATTCATCTAGAATTCTATTTACATTTTCAATAATCAACAAAACCTGATCTTTTGCTTCATCTTTAACATCTGTGGGGTCATCTTCATTTCCCTGCAGGAATGGATTGTTTGTACAATTAGTCACGAAGTTCCTACAAGAATTCAAGGCAAGTTCATATTTACACTTGGTGTACGGTTTAAGAAAGAATCTATGTCCTTAGTCTTTTTTGTGGTTTTGTGGCTGCTTTGTCTTTCGGCATTTTGGGGGTCCCTTTGTCACCTTTGCTTTTTTACCTACAAAATATGTTTATAAAAGCTTTTACAATAAGTTGCGGGACTAAGAATTTAGGGTCTAAAGATGAACCTTCTTCATATTTTGTTTAGATTTGGCTCTAGCTAGTTCTCTCCCTCCTTTGTTCCAAATGAGTGTGTGAAACCTTTTAGCTAGATTAGAGGTATCCATAGAGGGATTGCTAACATCATTTGTAGTTATTCCAAAGTTAGGCTTCGAGGCAGCCTTGGTGTGCGTACAACCAATCTTCTCTAGGATCAAAGCTATACTTCATGAACCTATCATATAGCACAAAAGTCTCCCCTGGTGGTTAGAATTTTATCAAAAGCATAAACTTCTTTAATGATATACTCCACTATACCATGTGTGTCTCCATATACAAAGTTTATTTCGTTCGAGCGTGTGCTGATAGACATGAAAATATCATTAAGACTTCAACAACATCAGAATGCAGTGGAGAAGCAACGCTCAAGCACGCTTTGTAGTCCTTCCATAGTTCTCTACAATTTGTCTTTTTCATTAGATATGATTTTTCTTCTCACCTTTTCTACCTTTTCTTCTTCCTAGAGTTTCTCCACTTCTTCTTGTAGCTTTGTTATTTCAATTTCATGAGTTTTAGTAGCCCTTGCTAGCCGACCTTCGAGTTTGGTAATTTGACTTGAATTCTGCAATTTTTCAGATTCAAGTTTTGTAATCTCATGATCCATCAATTTTTCCTCTTCTAATGCCTTATTCTTTTCATCTATAAGACCATGGATTTCACTATGGATTTCAACAAGATCCGTAGTCAAAGTGCTCAGTAAGTCTTCCTTTTCTTCGTCTCTCTTCGGAAGCTCAATAACCTCTTTGCATAGGTTGGATATGGCCACTTCGGTGCTATACTCTTCAAAGTCTCTTTATGTCTTTAAAGTCTTGCTAAGCAAAAGAACCTACATCGTATAGATGATAATATGTTAACCCAGCTTTAGAATGACTAACACATACATATTAAGTCGGTGAACACAAACCTTGATCCTGGTGTAGGAAAGGCAATTAACAAGGTCCTGCTTATTCATCATAGAAAGCCCATGCTCTAGCTTTTGGTATCCAATATTATCCGTTATAGTGTGGACTACCATAATCTCTCCAATATCTTTGCTAGCTGGCACACAGCTTAAGAATTTGTTGTCACTACCGCCATGCACGGTCGCCCCTACTGTATAGCCAAGGCCTTCAGCATACGTTTGCAGCTTGGTAGATTTTTCTGCAGTTCGTTCTTTGCCGCCTGCGTGACGTAGGATGTATTTAACCATCTTCGTCTACTTTCTGCCCTCAAGTAGGGGCACATCTTCTTGACTCAATTTCTTTTTTCTATTTTTTCTTTCTTCTACTTCCTCTCCTTCTCTCTCCATGTTTTCCTTTATATCAGTCATGTTGGGGACTTGTTCTCAAATGCTATGTGTTGGGGACTTATTCTCAAATGCTAAGAGTTAAGAACAAGGCAACATAAAAAGTGTCAAGTGTTAAAGTCCTTCGTTCTCCGAAACATTATACCCCTTCGGGAAATAATGAGTTTCGGACGAAGGTTACGAAAGACATACCTTCGTAAGCATGGCAATAAATGACGAAGGATTCATATAAAGCATGAGATATAAAATAAACATTTAAATATTATCACAGAATCATTTCTATTTCATTATCATGTAAAAATAGAAATGATTTCAAATTACAAATGTACCTTCGGTCTTGAGGGAAGGCAAAAGTACAAGCGTGACGCAAAAGCAAATGCCAAGCCAGCGTGAACAGTACGGGGGTACTGTTCATCTATTTATAGGCATGGGACGCAGCCCATGTAAAATTACATCCATGCCCTTTACATTTGCTAATAACTCTATAGTAACCCGCTAGGGTCTGAATAGCCTTTTCATCCTTAAGTCGGTTTCCTTTTCTGCCACTTTGCCGAAGCTCTTCTACGCACAGCTTCTGCTTCACGCTATCCTTCGTACTCCTTATGCTTCTTCACGCTGTGGTTTTAATTCAAGTCCAAAGGTACCTGTTCATGCATTATACTTCCAGAAACATTGTTAAATCATGTTTTTGAGGACCTTCGGAAGCCGAAGGCCCCCAACAGTAGCCCCTCGCAATATTAATTTATTATAATGATAAATTTAGATTGCGACAAGGATGAAGGCCCTGAGCCGAAGGTCCAAAAAAACACCTTCCCTTTGCTAGAATAGCAACAACCATTGACAAGCGGGCCCTCCAGTATGCAACGCACCAGGCGTATAAATAAGAGCACACCACGAGCTTAATTGGCACGCTTTCTTGCCATCTGCTCCTGCTCACTCAACCTTTAGCCTGCGCAACAAAACTTGCTTAAATTTTAAGCTTCGGTTTTGAGAGCACTTTTCCAGTGCCTACGAAGATGTCTTCAGACAAGAAAGTTGCCGCTGATCCGAAGCTAAGTCTTTCTGAGGAAATGAATCTTGGTTTTCTTGAATCAATGGCGAAGACCAATACAGAGAAGATTACCAAAGAAATTTTGGAAGGTTTATCTGAAGATACTGGTGATAGCGACAGTTATGATGTGGAAAGTGGCGGGGAAGAGTCCGAAGACCGACCATGGCGACCAAGCCACACAGTTTCCGGAAAATCAAGTATTAAACAGAGTCATCTTGACAATATGAGGGGGAGATATTTTCGAGATGCGTCTATTGTGAGGGCTGACGACGGAGAGAAAACTTCTCCTACTCCTGAAGAAAATGAGGTCATGATCTTCCGAAGCTTTTTGAAGGCTGGACTTCGGTTCCCTCTGAGCAGCTTTGTTGTTGAAGTTCTGAAGACATTTCAGGTCTATCTCCACCAGATTACTCCCGAAGCTATTGTAAGAATGGGAATCTTTGTCTGGGCTGTGAGAAGCCAAGGTTTGGAACCGAATGCACAAAGCTTTTGCAATATTCATGAGTTAGTATATGAGACGAAACCCTGGGGGAAAGAACAATATCACAACAACTTCGGTTGTTACAGCTTCGGTGCTCGCTCCAGGTCAAGCTGCCCCGTGCCAACCTTTCGGAAGAGGTGGCCCGGTGCCTGGATGACAGAATGGTTCTATGTGAAGAATGACTTAACAACACAGGAGGATGTTAAGGGTATCATTATGCGCCATATCTGGCAACGCTTCGGCTTCTGAAAGCCGAAGGTAGAAATGGATGAAGCAGCTGAAGAATGCCAGAGAGCCTTCGGTGTGATCTGCTCTTTTATTGGGACAAGGGATTTGGTCCAAGAGCATATTGCCTTCAGAGTTTGGCCACTTGCAGGAAAGTGGGAAATGCCGAAGGAGACCATCAAGGAATCTGACGAAGGTGGGTTAGTTAAACTGAAATACACATTCAAATATGGAGATAAGTTTGTTGAACCAGATGATGACTGGTTAAAGAGTATTGAGGCCGTAAGTGACGAACTGCTTGGGGTATACTCGAAGGCCGAAGATACTGCATTATCAGCGGCCTTCGGAGGCCGAAAGAAGAAGAGGCTTAACCGAGTATTTGATGCAATTGGGTTTGTCTACCCTGACTACCATTACCCGGTGCTAGGCCACAAAAGGAAAAATACTTCTCCTGTAAAGGAAGTTGCTTCGGATGCTCCTAGCGAGCCAGCGCCGCAAAGGAAGAAGGTAAAGGTGCTCACATACCGGGCACGTTATATTGAACTTGCCATAGTGCCTGAGTTTATTGGTGAGGTCTCTTCGGCCACCGAAACTAAAGGACCGTCTCCAGTGCCGAAGATCGAAGAAAAAACCGAAGCACCTTCAACAGAGAAAGCAGACAAACCGAGGACTGAAGGAACAAAAATATTGGAAATTTTAAGTCCTTTAACAAAAATTGAGACAACAAAAAACCAGAAGGGGCTAGCGGTGACCTTGAAAAGAAAAAGAATGGCTAATGTGCTAGATGTTTTGGAGACAATTAAGTCTTCAAGCACAACTCCGAAGAAGATTGCTGAAACTTCCAAAGTGGAAACTGAAATCATTGTTGCTGAAGCTCCAAAGCAACAATCTGAGACTAAAGCTGGGCCTTCAGAGCCCACTAAGGTAAAATCCTTAGGGGCTGAAGAAGCAAAAATGACGGAGCCAATTTTAGCTGAAGAAACTGGCACTGCTACCCCCAAAGCATCATCCAAAGCCCTCGATTATATCATTCGACATGCTTCGGGAAAAAGATTATCTGAAGAAGAAATTTTCGAAGCTAATCACTATGCACAAGAACTGAGGTATCCAAAAGGGGCCTTAGTATTCAACGGCACGGACGAAGACGACTTCTTATACTATCTTCCAGATAACAAGGAATTACCCGTCTGCCAGGAGATGGCCAGAAGCATGGGGTTCCCGAAGCTTGAGGCTGGCCTCTATGCGATGACGAAGGATGATCTTGCGGATAGCCTTGCATACAATAGTCTAAAGGTACAAAAATTGTAAATTTTGAAGCTTATGAATTTTGAATTAATCTTTTATTCTTATGCAACTCTATTCATTTTCTTGAACAGGGCTTAATACTCAGCAATGCCTTAAGGGCACAAAAGAATGCTGAAGACGAAAGCTGCACTATTGCTCTCAATAACCTTCGAACAGAGGTTATCAAGCTAAGAAACGAAGCCTTGGAAAAGGACAAAATTCTAATTACATTGATGGATAAGATAAAGGAAGACGAAGCTGCCTCTAAAGCACAGGCGGAGGCTCAAAAGCACGAGATTGACGATCTTCGGAAGCAATTAGCCCGGGCTAAGGAAGAACGCATACTTGAAGAAACGAAGCGAGAACTTAGCGACCAATGGGCAAATCATTTAGAAGGAACCATTGAAGAGCTTCATTCGTCCAAGAAAATATGCTATGACAAATCTATGGACTATGTTATGAAAATGAAAGCTAGCTTCGCCAGCGTTGGCGCGTTCTCGAGCAAAGAAAACTTCACAAGAGGCAACCCCGAAGGCCCAATCGAATGGATTAATCACGAAGCTGAGGCCTTTGAGGAAATTTTGAATAGCCGTGGAGACATATGCGCTTTTTCGGGTGCCAGGGGGATTGCTACCATTTTAGAGAGGAAAGGCTGCGAGCACGAGAAAACTTTAGCGCAATCCGAAACCGCCTTGCCCTTCGAAGATGCAAAAGACCCTTCGGCCGAAGCTAGCATGGTCGGTGGAAAATTTTTCACCGATATCTGGGACAATGGTGGCCGGGAAATGGCCTGAGAAATTATTCAAAAAAGCGAAAAAGGCATCCATGATGCTAGAAAAGTAGCAGAGGCTGCCGAGAAAAGCGAAGAGCCCGAAGGGCAAATAGGTATTAACTAGTGGTTTTTGTCTCTTTGTTGTAATTTTTGATTTCAAACTTGATGACGGTTTGTAATAGTAATAAGTCCGTATCTACTTTCCCTCAGAACCTGCTGAATCATCTGCGGGCCCCCACGCGAATGGGGATGACGAAATTAGACAAATGGCCGAAGCTATCATGGATAAAGTTGTTGAACAACTACTTAATGAAGCTGCAGAAGTAGTGCTTAGGGAGGACTAGATGTTATTGTAAAAACATTTGAAATGTAATCCATGTGATATTTTGTAACTTTGAATGTAATATACGAGTTTTTTTATAGCTCAATTCTTTACGATGCATGAAATTTTACATACATACCGTTTTTGAGCCTTCGGCGAAAAAACACCTTCCCTTCTTTTCATGCTTCGTGAAGAAAAACTTTTATGTATCACGACAACTTCGATACTGCTCTAATGAAGCATATCCATGCTTTTTGAGAACATTCTCCGAAGCTGTACTCCGAAGATCAATATTGTATTCACTTTTTATGCCTTAGCACAATTTTCACTTTTTCAAAGTATACTCCAAAGGTCGGTACTGTATCCCCTTCTTGCGCCATATGCAGTATGATGTATGATGCTTATGTTATGCGAAATGATGTGATGATGTTATGTTATGCAAAATGATATTTGTGCCGAAGATACACACATTCCTGCAATAAAAATACACAATCTTTTTATATCAGCGCTGACTTTTCGCTGTAAGCCTCCCTTAGGAGCTTCTTCGCCTTTTACTTCAGCGGAATCAGCATTTATTTTTCGCTGTAAGCCTCCCTTAGGAGCTTCTTCGCCTTTTACTTTCGGCGGTATTCGCGTTGACTTTTCACGCTTCGCCCTTTACTTAGGTGGTATCAGCGTGGACTTTTCGCTGTAAGCTCTGCATTCCCTTTGGAACGACTTTTGAGCAGAAAACTTACACTGCGCTCGCTTAGGAACGGCTTTTTGTAGCTTCAGCAAACTTACACTGCGTTCCTTAGAACGACTTTTTGCTGCTTCAAAGAATGCACACTGTGTGCCTTTAAAATAAATTTTTGATAATTCGAAGGTCCTCCTTGCTGTCACAAATCTTTAAGCTTCGGCGACTTAGACCTATGGAGAAGATATATTTTTCTTGTGGCAAAAAACAAAACTATTACAAGAAATTTAAATCGACAAAAAGCACTCTAGTCTCCCATAAGTGTTCCTTGTTAAAAAGAAAATAATACTAAATGCAAGAGACTGCCATCAAGGTAGGATATTTGTCAATAAATGTGCTTCGACTCTGGCACAGTGCTATTGACTGTGCGAGCTTCGGACTCCTCTCTGAAGTCCCTTTGGTGTTGAGTATGCTGACTCCCTTCTGGCTGCTGGCCTCGTTGCAACGGTGGCGGAGGCGAAAGATGTTGCCAAGATGCTTGGGGTTGACTTGCCGAAGCAACAGAAGCTGCAGGGTGGTTGCCTACATATTCTAGAATGTAGGGCGAATGATATGAAGCGGTGTGCATGACTTGCTTCGGCTGACTCTGTTGTGCTGCAGCTTCGACAATCTCCTTTTGCTTCTAGATGGTGACATGGCACATCCTGGTGGTATGGCCCTTGTCCTCACCACAGAACAGACAATAAATTTTTCTTGGCTGGTCCCTGAATCTTCCTCCGAAGCCCCTGGCGCCTTTGCCCCTTGGAGCTGGCGGCCGGAAGGAGCTTTGCTGCTGCCCCGAAGCCTGCTGCTGTTGTCCCGAAGCCTGCGAAGAGTACTGTGGCCTTTGCTGTTGACTCCCTCTATCATCAGGCTGAGTAGAGTTGTGAATTGACCTGACATGCCTCGGATGAAATCTTCCTCCGAAGCCCCTGGTCATCTCAGAGAACCTGTATGCTTCTTCCCTTCTTTGGCGGAAGTCATTGTCAGCTCGGATATACTCGTCCATCTTCTGGAGCAGCTTCTCCAAAGTTTGAGGAGGCTTCCTGGTGAAGTATTGAGCTGAAGGTCCCGGCCGAAGTCCCTTAATCATGGCCTCAATGACGATTTCATTGGGCACTGTTGGTGCCTGTGCCCTCAGATGTAGGAACCTTCGGACATATGCCTAAAGGTATTCTTCGTGATCCTGGGTGCACTGGAATAGAGCTTGAGCAGTGACCGGCTTCGTCTAAAACCCTTGAAAGCTGGTTAACAACATGTCCTTCAGCTTTTGCCATGAAGTGATTGTTCCTGGCCGAAGAGAGGAGTACCAGGTTTCAGCAACACTCCTAACAGCCATGACAAAAGACTTTGCCATGACTGCAGTATTGCCACCATATGAAGATATTGTTGCTTCGTAGCTCATTAAAAACTGCTTCGGATCAGAGTGGCCGTCGTACATGGGGAGTTGGGGTGGCTTGTAGGATGGAGGCCAGGGTGTAGCCTGCAGCTCAGCTGACAGAGGAGAAGCATCATCAAAAGCAAAATTTCCATGATGGAAATTCTCATACCAGTCATCTTCGTTGAATAAGCCCTCCTGATGAAGCTCTCTGTGTTGGGGCCTTCGGTTCTGCTCATCTTGAGTAAGATAGCGAACTTCTTCAGAGGCTTCGTCTATCTGCCTTTGTAGTTCAGCTAGCCTGGCCATCTTTTCCTTCTTCCTTTGCACCTGTTGATGAAGCATCTCCATATCTCTGATTTCTTGATCTAACTCATCCTCCTGAGGCGTTGGACTAGTGACCTTCCTCTTCTGGCTTCGGGCCTCCCGAAGAGAGAGGGTCTCCTGATTGGGGTCCAGCGGTTGCAGAGCTGCAGCCCCTGTTGCTGAAGTTTTCTTCGGCGCCATAACGAAGGTCTATGGTTGCCGAAGGTGTTCGAAACTCAAAAAGTGGAAGTGAGTTCACCGGAGGTGGGCGCCAATGTTGGGGACTTGTTCTCAAATGCTAAGAGTTAAGAACAAGGCAACATAAAAAGTGTCAAGTGTTAAAGTCCTTCGTTCTCCGAAACATTATACCCCTTCGGGAAATAATGAGTTTCGGACGAAGGTTACGAAAGACATACCTTCGTAAGCATGGCAATAAATGACGAAGGATTCATATAAAGCATGAGATATAAAATAAACATTTAAATATTATCACAGAATCATTTCTATTTCATTATCATGTAAAAATAGAAATGATTTCAAATTACAAATGTACCTTCGGTCTTGAGGGAAGGCAAAAGTACAAGCGTGACGCAAAAGCAAATGCCAAGCCAGCGTGAACAGTACGGGGGTACTGTTCATCTATTTATAGGCATGGGACGCAGCCCATGTAAAATTACATCCATGCCCTTTACATTTGCTAATAACTCTATAGTAACCCACTGGGGTCTGAATAGCCTTTTCATCCTTAAGTCGGTTTCCTTTTCTGCCACCTTGCCGAAGCTCTTCTACGCACAGCTTCGGCTTCACGCTATCCTTCGTACTCCTTATGCTTCTTCACGCTGTGGTTTTAATTCAAGTCCGAAGGTACCTGTTCATGCATTATACTTCCAGAAACATTGTTAAATCATGTTTTTGAGGACCTTCGGAAGCCGAAGGCCCCCAACACTATGAGTTAAGAACAAGGCAACACAAAATGTTAATGGTCGAAGTCCTTTGTCCTTCGAAGCATTATCTCCATTAGGATATAATGATCTTCAGACGAAGGTCATGAAGGATGTACCTTCATCATCGTAGTATATATTAATGAAAGAAGAAGCATATGAAACATGAGAAATGACACAGATAATCATATGACATCATTAATATACATTTTCTATATCATTATGAATGAGCATGAACAATATTGAATTACATTTGTACCTTCGGCTTTACAGAAGGCACAAGTCCAAGCTTGACACACGAATGAACACAAGCCAGCCTGAACAGTATGAGGGTACTGTTCATCTATTTATAGGCACAGGGCGCAGCCTGTGAGAAATTACATTCATGCCCTTTACAAATGCTTACAATCATAATACAAGCTATCACGGGTCGATTGGTCATTTCATCTTTAAGTCGGTTCACTCCTTCGTCTTAAGACATGTCACTATGCCGAAGCTTTATGGATGATAGCTTCAACACTGCTTTTGAGAGGATCTGCCGAAGGTGTTTCTCCTTACAGGATCTTCGGCGACGAAGCATACCCCCAACAGTAGCCCCTTCGTGGTGCTAGATCGTTTTTCGTAACGAGCTTGATCTGTGAAAAAGTTTCCTAGGCTTCGGAGAGCCGAAGATCCGAAAAACACCTTCCCTGAGCTCATTGCCGAGAAACGATCACAAAATTTTGAGCACGAGATGGTCCCACCATGCAACGGGTAAACGCGTCCTAGCAATTCACCTTCTCAGGTTCTGTGGCCCACCACTCAGTGAGTGCGGGCGACTGTTCGTTCGGTGCGGAAGACTTGACTATTCACCTCCTCACCTGCGGCACTATATAAACAGATGGGTAGGTGTGAAGTTACCACATCATTCATTGCTATTGCCCTGTTTTGCTACCAAAAATTTGACCATAGCCGAAGCTTGTTCATCGCACTCAACCGAAGCACCGCTGTTGACTTTGCTTCGTCACAAGAAGAAGAGCTTCGGGAAAATTAAAAAAGTCAACAATTTCATCAAAAATTGTGAGGAATTCATCACCAAATGGCAAGGGTATGTTCCACTGCTAGGGTTACACATGATGGAGAAGAAGCTGAAACTGCTGAGACCGCTCTGATTTCTGAAGTGATGAAACGGTCGGGGCTAGTAGTGTCGAAAGATGTCTCTGACGAAGGTGCACCTGCCGCTAAGGCTGAGCAGGTTGGTGCTGAGGAAGACGAATCTGAAGATGATTATAGTGACATGCCATCTAAACCCAACCACCTGGAGTTTGGGAGGTCCACCGTTACCGAAGATGACATACCTAAATTGATGAAGTTAGGCTATTTCAGTGAGGCCAAAAAGAAGCTAATTCGTTTTGGCGGAGAGGAAATTACTCCGAAGCCGGAAAAGGATGAGGTGGTAGTCTTTAAAAGCTTCTTCAAAGCAGGATTAAGATTTCCTTTGAATGAGATGATTGCTGATGTTTTGAAGAAGTTTGGGATTTATCTTCATCAGCTAACTCCTAACGCCATCGTTAGGCTTAGCATCTACATATGGGCCCTCCGAAGCTAGGGGTAGAACCGTTTGCCAAAGGCTTCTGCCGAGCACATGAGCTTCATTATCAAACAAAGGCTAGAGAAGATGGGCTGCACGAAAACTTTGGCTGCTACAATTTTGCTTATCGCAAAGATGCGAAGTTTCCAGTTATCAGCTATCATACCAAGTGGCCAGCTGGCTGGAAGACTGAATGGTTTTATGTCAAAGTTGATGAGAAGAAAGAGGAGTTGGTTCAAAGTCCATTAGAATTAATCTTCGGAGAGACTAGACCCCGGTGCGACATGAGCCGTAGGGTCCAAGCCAAATTGCATTGGGCGAATTTCGAGTTATTGCAGAGCACATTGGTACTAGGGATCTGGTGCAAGAATTCTTGGCTTTTAGAGTGTTCCCAACTTTGAAAGAATGGGACATGCCGAAGCTCAAAGGGGAAAAGAAAAAGAAGGAACTTGTTCGGTTGCCCTATTATTATAAATTCAAGAAACATTTCAAAGTACCTTGCCAAGAATGGTTAGACACAATTGAAGTTATGTGCAACGAGATCCTTGGGAATTATTCTAGAAAAGAAGATCAACTAATGACTACAGCCTTCGGCACTCGTCCGAAGCGAAGGTTAAACCTGGGTGATGGATGAGCTGAACTTTGAGTATCCTGACTATGAGAGACTGGACAAAGGTGCCAAAGGACAGAAAAGAAAGAGAGTTGCAAGCGTCCTGGACAAAGAGGCTACCAAATTGGTGAAAAAGGTTGAAGAGACTTTGAAGAAGAGAAAATTAAGCCCTGAGCCGAAGATAACTGCTTCGAAGAAAAAGAATGCTTCGGCTCTGAAACGAAAAACAGCTGAAATTGAGGATGAAGCCCCTTCAACACCTCCTGGTATCGATGTAGAAGAAATTTTAAAGGTAATGACTGAATTTTTGCCTATCAAGATAAGTCCACTAGGGCCACATCTGACGAAGCTTTTTCAGAAGGAAAAGGAGCCTTCGGCAGTGAAGAAGCCAGATGAGCCAAAAAACAAAGAATTATTCATGTAGTTGATGTTATCGAGCAGACGCCGCCGCTAGCATCGGCGTCAAAGATTCCAGCTATTGAGAGCTCTGCTGCTGCCGAAGCTGTACCCGCCGAAGCCTAAAGTGTCGAAGCTGAAACTGCTAAAGATGTGAATCTAGATGCCACGCTCTCTAAAATTGATACAATGCTTCTAGATGCAGCCGCGGAAGAAGCTGCTGCAACCGCTGAAGAGATCCCGGGCACAATGTCTAGAAAATGAAAGGAGAAAGCCGACGATATTTCGGAAGAAGAGGACTTCAACTTCCGAGATATACTCGGGCAAGAATTGTCGAAGGCTGAAAAAGAAGAAATGAAAGAGTATGCTATATCTTGCGGATACAGACCAGGTGCGCTACTCTTCGGGGTAGTTAACGAAGAAAGCTTAGGATGCCTTCGAGACCACACTGGGGCAAAGATTGTCGGCACTATATCAAAGAGTGTTGGCCTCCCGAAGGTTGAAGCAGACCTCAGCAGGTACCGGCGACAACATATCGCCGGTAGCCTATTTTATGCTAACTTTAAGATAAAGTTCTTAACTTTTCATTGTTTTTAATATGAAGATTGTTTTCTGATGAAGCTTATGTTATCAAAGATTACTGCTAAGCAAAGTCCTGAGGATGCAACAAGACTTCGAGGAGAAAAAGAACAAAGTTATAATTGAGGGCATGGAGAAGAAGATAAAAGACCACGAGGCTACTCTGGAAAAGAAAGACTTCGTACTTTGAACCATAGAAGGTTCATTGGCAGAAGCCTAGGCCGAAATTGCTAGATTGAATAGTGAACTTTCCATGGAAAAGAAAAATTTCAAAGCCAAACTTGAAGCTGAAGCCGAGAAAAATTCAAATTTGCGGAAATCACTGAAAGAACTTCAAGAAAAATGCGTGGACTTCAGCAACCGGTGCCTGCAGCGGCTAAAACAAGTTTTCAACTCGGTCGAAGCCGGTGCTGAGAAATTCAGTCCTTTGGTTGAAAACCTATCCGGAAACCTTCGAACATATTGAGGGCGAAGTTGACGCACTTAACGAGGTTATAGGTGAACACGCCGATTTCTGCGCTCTGCTAGCTTCTCGGGGCACCGCTGTTGCCTTCATAAAATCTGGCTGTGAACATGGAAAAATTGTCAACAGACTAAATTTTAGCTTATCTCCAACAGATTATCCCTAGCCTAGCTCAGAGTATAGGGAACAGATTCATAACTCAAATTTGGGTAAAAGGCGGGCGAAAAATGGCTGGTGACGAAGCTCGAAGCCACCTTAAGCCGGTAAAAAATTTATGCCTGTTATTTTACCTTCTCCTTGAAGTTTGCACTTCTCTCATACCATTTTAATATGTACAGGATGATGATGCTGAAGAAAAATGAGGCAAAGCTTGACAGGTGATCCGAAGCTGAATGATGATCCGAAGCTTAGATGATCCGAAGCTGAATGATGTCAAAGCTGAAGACGTTGCTAGAAAAATTCTAGGGAAAAATCTTGTAATATCATTGTGAAAAATCTTTGTAATTTAAGAATCAGATACTAATTCTATAAATTTGTGCATACTTTGTAATATATCTTTACCTTTTTGTGCATGTATTGAACTGCTTTGCTGTGGACGAAACTAGCATTTTTTGAGCCGAAGGCGAAAAACACCATCCCTTCTTTTCATACACAACGAAGCATGAAACTGCTTCTTTTTCTGTTTTCCAAAGCCTTATCTTTAGAGCCGAAGCACCCGCCTGTGTTATGATGATGATGATCCTATGTATGTCTAGATGAATGTTTATGAATGCAAATGTATGATGTAATATGTCGTGCAAATGAATGTCCAAACACACGCATACGAAGCCACAACCATAGCCTTCATTCCCTTGGGAATGACCGAAGTCTCTTTGCCGTTTGTTTTTCGGCTTCACCGCTTATTTTTCGGTGTATCAGCGTTGACTTTTCGCTGTAAGTTCTGCATCCCCTTAGGAACGTCTTTTGAACTTCTTCGCCTTCTATTTCGGCGATATCGCGTTGACTTTTCGCGCTTCGCCTTATATTTCGGCGGTATTTGCATTGACTTTTTGCTGTAAGCTCTGCATTCCCTTAGGAATGACTTTTGAGCAGAAAACTTACGCTGCGCTCCCTTAGGAACGGCTTTTTGTAGCTTCGTCGCGCTCTGCATCCCCTTAGGGATGACTTTCGAGCTTCTCCCTGTTTTTTCCTTTTTCCCTGCACTCGATGGTGCATGCTCAGTTTTTACATTTACACTTTTGGGGGATTTTGCTCTCAAAGAGCTGAATAAGAAAAAGAGAAATTACATGCTATGGCCCCATTAAAAACCTTTCTCCCCCTTTGGAAAGGAAAAGGGTACCATAGAAAAAAAAGATTACATCAAGCTAGACATAATATCGCCGAAGCTCATCCGCATTCCAAGATCTAGGAATGTCGTTGCCGTCCATATCCTTCAATCTGTAAGAAACGGGTCTTGACGAAGATACTACCAGAAAAGGTCCCTCCCACTTGAGCTGTAACTTGTCTACTGTATCTGGGTTGGCCACTCTCCGAAGTACCAAATGTCCTGGTTTAATGCTCTTTAGCCGAACTTTTCTGTCACGCCATTTTATTATTTCGGCTTGGTATTTATTGATATTCTCCATGGCCTGAAGCATGATCCCTTCTGTAGCATCTTTTGCCACAGAATAATCAGCTTCGTCTTCTGCCGAAGCCACTGTTCTTATGGATCCTGCCTTAGCTTCTTCTGGGGTGATTGCTTTGTCACCAAACAATAGTTTGAATGGTGTAAAACCTGTTGACCTTGATATTGTTGTGTTGTGGCTCCACACCACTTTGATCAATTCATCTGGCCACTTTCCTCTAGGCTGATTGAAGATTAACTTCATTATTCCCGTCATTATAATGCCATTGGATCTTTCAACAAGTCCATTTGACTCCAGATGTCTGACCGATGCAAAATGAATGTTCGTGCCAATTTGTTCATAGAATTCCTTGAAAGCTTCAGCATCGAACTGTGTTCCATTGTCTACAGTAATAGTCTTCGGTACTCCGAAGCGACAAACAACGTTTTGCTAAAAGAATTTCTAGAAAGTGACCGAAGTTATTGTGGCTAAAGGCTTCGCCTCAATCCACTTGGAAAAATACTCTACCGCCACCACAACATATTTTAGATTTCCTTGTGCTGGTGGAAGTGGGCCTAGCAAATCGAGGCCCCACCTTTGCAACGGCCAAGTGGGCTGTATTAATTGAGTGAGGGATGAAGGTTGCTTCTGGTCTCTTGCACATTTTTGATAGCCTTCACATTTTTGGACTAATTCTGCTACATCCGAAGATGGCTTCGACCAATAAAATCCTTGTCGAAAAACTTTTCCCAACAAGGGCCTAGATCCAATGAGATCCACACAGACCTGCATGTATTTCTTTCATTGATTCCATACCTTTAGTTCTTGATAAACACATAAGGAGTGGTGAACAAACTCCTATGTTTATACAATTCGCCTTCTATTAACACATATGGTCTTGTTCTTGCCTCCATTCTCTTATTATAAGCTTCGTCACTTGAAAGATAATTGCCTTGGAGGAAAGATATTATTTCAGTTCTCCAGTCTTCACTATGTACTAGAGAAATAGTAAGCACTGCTCTCTCCATGAGCTCGACTGAAGGTGCTTTTATTGTTTCAAAAAATACTTCGGAGGGTAGTGGGAGCCCTTAAGCCGCTGATCTGGCTAGCAAATCTGCATGCTCATTTTCACTTCTTGGAATATTCTTGATGGAAAAACCTTCGAAGGAAGCTTCCAACCTTCGAACTGCATCCAGATATTTTTCAAGCTTTGGATCTCGTGCCTTGCTGCTTTTATCCACATGGCCAGCAATAACTTGAGAATCAGTCTTTAGGATGGCCCTTCTTATTCCCATTGCCCTTAGTTTCTGAAGCCCCAATAGAAGTGCTTCGTACTCAGCAATATTATTTGTGCAACTGAAATCCAGTTTTACTGCATAACATGTTTTGACTTTCGAAGGTGCCACTAGGATCGCAGCTGCTCCTGCACCGAAGGCTCCCCAAGAACCATCGCAAAACACTGTCCAAGCTTCGGCATCTTTGCTTGTCCATTCTTCGTGAGCCCCTGGCGTCCAATCAGTGATAAAATCTACTAGCACTTGAGATTGAATTGAAGATATGTGCACGTAGTCAATAGTTAATTCATTAAGCTCCGCGACCCATTTGCCAATCCTTCCAGTAGCTTCTCTATTCCTCATGATATCCTTCAGGGGTTGTGATGAAGGAACAATTATGTGATATGCTTGAAAATAATGCCGAAGCTTCCTGGATGCCATTAACACATCATACAACACCTTCTCCAATTCTGTATAGTTTTTCTTTGATAAACTCAAAACTTCAGAGACAAAGTATACTGGGACTTGCTTTTTAGCTTGTCCTTCGAGCTTCTCTTGTACAAGTGCCGCACTCACTGCAGAGAGTGAAGCTGCCACATACAATAGCAATGGAGCCCCTAGCACGGGTGGAGTTAATGTTGTTAAATCGATCAGATATTGCTTTAGCTCTTTCGAAAGCTTTCTGTTGAGTTGGGCCCCATTGAAAAACTTCAGCTGACTTTAGTACTTCAAAGAATGGTAAATTTCTTTCTGCTGATCTAGATATAAATCGATTCAAAGATGCCAGTCTTCCTGTCAACCGTTGGGCCCCCTTCTTTGTGCTTGGTGGCTCCATTCGAAGGATAACTTCATCTTGCTTGGGTTGGCTTCGATCCCCTTTGTTGAAACTAAACAACCAAGGAACTTGCCCTTCTTCACTCCGAAGACACATTTTTCTGGATTTAATTTCAGGCCAGCTTGCCAAAAATTAGCAAATGTTTCCTGCAGATCAGTAATGTGGTTTTCTTGCTTCGTGCTCTTCACTATAATGTCATCAACATATGTTAGCACATTTCTGCCTATTTGAGAGTGAAGGACCTTGGCTGTCATCCTGCTGAAGCTTCCCCCAGCATTCTTGAGCCCCTCAGGCATCCGAAGATAACAATATATACCACTAGGGGTTATGAAGCTGGTCTTTGGCTCATCTTCCTTCTTCATCCAGATTTGGTGGTAGCCTAAATAACAATCTAGCACACTCATGAGCTCTAACAAAGCTGCTGCATCTACTAGAGAATGTTGGCTAGCCATTCTGGGTATTTCATCCTTTGGACAAGCCTTGTTTAGATCAGTAAAATCAATGCACATTCTCCATTTACCATTGGCCTTTTTTACCATAACAATGTTGGCTAGCCATTCTGGGTATTTCACTTCTCTGATGACACCAGCACTGAGAAGTCTTTTTTACTTCGTTTCGAGCACCTTCGGCTTTATTGTCAGACATTTTCCGAAGCTTTTGTTTCCTGGGTCGGAAGGATGGATCGACATTGAGTGAATGTTCAATGACGTCCCTGTTGACACCATAGAGATCGTTGGCTGACCATGCAAAAACATCTTTGTTGTTGAATAAAAACCTTATCAAGGTTTTCTCCTGCTCTTCAGATAACTAGGGATCCTAGCAATACCTTCTGCTCTGCTATATCTTCACATAGAAGCATGGGCTTCGGTTGATCAGCCGAAGCAGCCTTCTCTCTTCTATACTTATACTGTTCACAAGCTTCGGTTCCATCTATATTGTGGATTGCTTTTGAGTCTGTCCAATTTCCTTCAGCCTTTCTGGTAGCTTCCTGACTTCCATGAATAGTAATAGGCCCTTGATCCGAAGGTATCTTCATGCATAAATATGCTGGATGAAGAATTGCTTCGAATGCATTGAGTGTTCCACGACCAATTATTGCATTGTAAGGATATTCCATGTCAACAATATCAAACACAACCTGTTCAGTTCTTGTATTGTGGACAAATCCGAAGGTCACTAGCATTGTGATCTTGCCAAGTGCTACAATCTGCCTTCCTCCGAAACCACAGAGAGGGTGTGTGGCATCATGGATCGTATCCTCTGGCTCTTGCATCTATCTGAAGGCCTTAGCATATATGATATCCGCTGCATTAGCCTGTATCAACCAGAACATTGTGGACTAGAAATCCCTTGATGACACAAGATATGACCATAGCATCATTGTGAGGGTAATCTTTGAGCTGAAGGTCCTCTTGGGAGAAGGTAATTGGGATGTGAGACCATTTTGACTTGATGAAGGGTCCTGCACCCCAACATGTTGTACCCTTCTCTGGGCCTCCTTCTTCTGCTTCTTGTTGGCCGGCTCTGAGCATGAACCACCTGTTATCGGGAGCACCAGCTTCGTAGCTGAAGCAGCTTCGTCTTGGTTGTTGAACGAAGCCATCAGCTCAAAAAGTGGACGTGAGTTCACCAGAGGTGGGCGCCAATGTTGGGGACTTGTTCTCAAATGCTATGAGTTAAGAACAAGGCAACACAAAATGTTAATGGTTAAAGTCCTTCGTCCTTCGAAGCATTATCTTCATTAGGATATAATGATCTTCAGACGAAGGTCATGAAGGACGTACCTTCATCATCGTAGTATATATTAATGAAAGAAGAAGCATATAAAACATGAGAAATGACACAGATAATCATATGACATCATTAATATACATTTTCTATATCATTATGAATGAGGATGAACAATATTGAATTACATTTGTACCTTTGGCTTTACAGAAGGCAGAAGTCCAAGCGTGACGCACGAATGAACACAAGCCAGCCTGAACAGTACTGGGGGTACTGTTCATCTATTTATAGGCACAGGGCGTAGCCTAGTGAGAAATTACATTCATGCCCTTTACAAATGCTTACAATCATAATACAAGCTATCACGGGTCGATTGGTCATTTCATCTTTAAGTCGGTTCACTCCTTCGTCTTGAGACATGTCACTATGCCGAAGCTTTATGGATGATAGCTTCGACACTGCTTTTGAGGAGGATCTGCCGAAGGTTTTTCTCCTTACAGGATCTTCGGCGACGAAGCATACCCCCAACATGTCATCTTCTCAATAACACAATTTTCTCTTTGGTTACTCTTCTCACCGCTTGTTGGGGACTTGTTCTCAAATGCTAAGAGTTAAGAACAAGGCAACATAGAAAGTGTTAAGTATTAAAGCCCTTCGTCCTTCGAAACATTATGCCCCTTCGGGAAATAATGAGTTTCGGACGAAGGTTACGAGAGACATACCTTCGTAAATACAACAAGTAATGACGAAGGATTTATATAAGGCATGAAATATAATATAGATGTTTAAACATCATCACAGAATCATTTCTATTTTATTATCATGGAAAAATAGAAATGATTTCAAATTACAAATGTTCCTTCGGTCCTGAGGAAGGCAAAAGTACAAGCGTGACGCAAAAGCAAATGCCAAGTCAGCGTGAATAGTACAGGGAATACTGTTCATCTATTTATAGGAACGGGATGCAGCCCATGTAAAATTACATCCATGCCCTTTATATTTGCTAATAACTCTATAGTAACCCGCTGGGGTCTGAATAGCCTTTTCATCCATAAGTCGGTTTCCTTCTCTGCTTCCTTGCCGAAGCTTTCCTGCGCACAGCTTCGGCCCCGTGCCATTCTTCGTATTCCTTTTGTGCTTCTTCACACCGTGGGTTTAATTCAAGTCCGAAGGTACCTGTTCATGCATTATACTTCCAGAAATATTGTCAAATCATGTTTTTGAGGACCTTCGGAAGCCGAAGGCCCCCAACAGTAGCCCCTCGCAATATTAATTTGTTAGAATGATAAATTCAGATTGCAATATGGACGAAGGCCCTAAGCCGAAGGTCCGAAAAAACACCTTCCCTTTGCTAGGATAGAAACAATCTTTGACAAGCAGGCCCTGCAGCATGCAACGCACCAGGCGTATAAATAAGAGCACACCACGAGCTTAATTGGCACGCTCTCTTGCCATCTGCTCTTGCTCACTCAACTTTTAGCCTGCGCGACAAAATTTGCTTAAATTTTAAGCTTCGGTGTTGGGAGCACTTTTCCAGTGCTTACGAAGATGTCTTCGGACAAGAAAGATGCTGCTGATACGAAGCTAAGTCTTTCTGAGGAAATGGACCTTGGGTTACTTGAATCAATGGCGAAGACCAATACAGAGAAGATTACTAAAGAGATTTTGGAAGGTTTATCTGAAGATACTGGTGATAGTGACAGTTATGATGTAGAAAGTGGCGGGGAGGAGTCCGAAGACCGAACATGGCGACCAAGCCACACAGTTTTCGGAAAGTCAAGCATTAAACAGAGTCATCTTGACAATATGAGGGGGAGATATTTTCGAGATGTGTCTATTGTGAGGGCTGATGACGGAGAGAAAACTTCTCCTACTCCCGATGAAAATGAGGTCGTGATTTTCCGAAGCTTTTTCAAGGCTGGACTTCGGCTCCCTCTGAGCGGCTTTATTGTTGACGTTCTGAAGACATTCCAGATCTATCTCCACCAGATTACTCCCGAAGCTATTATAAGAATGGGAATCTTTGTCTGGGCTGTAAGAAGTCAAGGTTTGGAACCAAATGCTAAGAGTTTTTGCAATATTCATGAGCTAGTATATGAGACAAAACCCTGGGGGAAAGAACAATATCACAACAACTTCGGTTGCTATAGCTTCGGTGCCCGCTCCGGGTCAAGCTGCCCCGTGCCAACCTTTCGGAATAGGTGGCCCGGAGACTGGATGACAGAATGGTTCTATGTAAAGAATGACTTGATAGCACGGGAGGATGTTAAAGGTATCATTATGCGTCCTATCTGGCAACGCTTCGGCCTCCAAAAGCCGAAGGTGGAAATGGACGAAGCAGCCGAAGAATGCCAGAGAGCCTTCGGCGTGATTTGCTCTTTTATTGGGACAAGGGATTTGGTCCAAGAGCATATTGCCTTCAGAGTTTGGCCACTTACAGGAAAATGGGAAATGCCAAAAGAAACCATCAAGGAACCTGACGAAGGTGGGTTAGTTAGACTGAAATACACTTTCAAATACGGAGACAAGTTTGTTGAACCAGATGATGACTGGTTAAAAAGTATTGAGACCGTAAGTGACGAATTGCTTGGGGTATACTCGAAGGCTGAAGATACTGCATTATCAGCGGCCTTCGGAGGCCGAAAAAAGAAAAGACTTAACCGAGTATTTGATGCCATTGGGTTTGTCTACCCTGACTACCATTACCCAGTGTGAGGCCAAAAAAGGAAAAACACTTCTCCTGTAAAGGAAATTTCTTCAGGTGCTGCTAGCGAGCCAGCGCCGAAGAGTAAAAAGATAAAGGTGCTCACGCACCGGCCACGTTACATTCGAACCGGCCAGAGTGCCTGAGCTTATTGGTGAAGTCTCTTCGGCCACCGAAACTAAAGGACTATCTCCAGTACCGAGGATCGAAGAAAAGGCCGAAGTACCTTCAATAGAGAAAGCAGAAGAACCAAGGACTGAAGGAACAAAAATATTAGAAATTTTGAGTCCTCCAGCAAGAATTGAGGCAGTAAAAAACCAAAAGGGCCCAGCGGTGACCCCGAAAAGAAAAAGAATGGTCAATGTGCTAGACGTTTTGGAGACAATTAAGTCTCCAAGCACAACTCCTGAAGAAAATTGTTGAAACCGTCGAAGTGCAAACTGAAGTCTTTGCTGCTGAAGCTTCAAAGCAACATTCTAAGACTGAAGCTAGGCCTTCAGAGCCCGCCAAGGCAAAATCCTTGAAAACCGACGAAGCAAGAATGACAAAGCCGATTCTAGCTGAAGAAACCAGTACTGCTGCCCCCGAAGCATCCTCCAAAGCCCTCGATTATATTATTCGACATGCTTCGGGGAAAAGATTATTTGAAGAAGAGATTTTTGAAGCTAATCACTATGCACAAGAACTGAGGTATCCAAAAGGGGCCTTAGTATTCAACGGCACGGACGAAGACGACTTCTTATACTGCCTTCCAGATAACAAGGAATTACCCGTCTGCCGGGAGATGGCCAGAAGCATGGGGTTCTCGAAGCTTGAGGCTGGCCTCTGCGCAATGACGAAGGACGATCTTGCTGATAGCCTTGCATACAATAGTCTGAAGGTACAAAAATAGGGAATTTTGAAGCTTATGAATTTTGAATTAATCTGTTATTCTTATGCAACTCTATTCATTCTCTTGAATAGGGCTTAATACTCAGCAATGCCTTAAGGGCACAAAAGAATGCTGAAGACGAGAGCTGCACTATTGCTCTCAATAACCTTCGAACGGAGGTTATCAAATTAAGAAACGAAGCCTTGGAAAAGGACGAAATTCTAGTTACATTGATGAATAAGATAAAGGAAGACGAAGCTGCCTCTAAAGCACAGGTCGAAGCCCAAAAGCACGAGATTGATGATCTTCGGAAGCAATTAGCCCGAGCTAAAGAAGAACACATACTTGAAGAAACGAAGCGAGAACTTAGCGACCAATGGGCAAATCATTTAGAAGGAACCGTTGAAGAGCTTCATTTGTCCAAGAAAAGGTGCTATGACAAATCTATGGAATGTGTTAAGAAAATGAAAGCTAGCTTCGCCAGCGTTGGCGCATTCTCGAGCGAAGAAAACTTCACAAGAGGCAACCCCGAAGGCCCAATCGAATGGATTAATCACGAAGCTGAGGCCTTTGAGGAAATTTTGAATAGCCGTGGAGACATATGCGCTTTTTCGGGTGCCAGGGGGATTGCTACCATTTTGGAGAGGAAAGGCTGCGAGCATGTGAAAATTTTAGATGCAAAAGACCCTTCGGCCGAAGCTAGCATGGTTGGTGGAAAGTTTTTCACCGATATCTAGGACAATGGTGGCCAGGAAATGGCCCGAGAAATTATTCAAAAAAGCGAAAAAGGCATCCATGATGCTAGAAAAGTAGCAGAGGCTGCTGAGAAAAGCGCAGAGCCCGAAGGGCAAATAGGTATTAACTAGTGGTTTTTGTCTCTTTGTTGTAATTTTTGATTTCAAACTTGATGTCGGTTTGTAATAGTAATAAGTCCGTATTTACTCTTCCCTCAGAACCTACTGAATCATCTGCGGGCCCCCACACGAAGGGGGATGACGAAATTAGACAAATGGCCGAAGCTATCATGGATAAAGTTGTTGAACAACTACTAAATGAAGCTGCAGAAGTAGTGCTTAGGGAAGACTAGATGTTATTGTAAAAACATTTGAAATGTAATCCATGTGATATTTTGTAACTTTGAATGTAACATACGAGTTTTTTTATAGCTCAATTCTTTACGATGCATGAAATTTTACATACATACCGTTTTTGAGCCTTCGGCGAAAAAACACCTTCCCTTCTTTTCATGCTTCATGAAGAAAAACTTTTATGTATCACGACAATTTTGATACTGCTCTGATGAAGCATATCCACGCTTCGTGAAAACATTCTCCGAAGCTGTACTCCGAAGGTCAATATTGTAATCCCTTTTTATGCCTTAGCATGATTTTCACTTTTTCAAAGTATACTCTGAAGGTCGATACTTGTCGAGGACCATAATTAGGGGTACCCCCGAGGTTCCTAAATCTCAGCTGGTAACCCCCATCAGCATGAAGCTGCAAAGGCCTGATGGGTACGACTAAGTCAGGGATCGGTCCATTCGAAGGACGCGATCGCGCCTCGCCCGAACCTAGCCTCAGACAAGGGCAGCCGACCCCGGAGGATCTCCGCCTCGCCCGAGGCCCCCTCAGCAGCTAACATATTTTCGGCTCGCCCAAGGCCCTGTCTTCGCTAAGAAGCAACCCTGACCAAATCACCGCGCCGACCGACCAAATCGCAGGGGCATTTAATGCAAAGGCGGCCTGACACCTTATCCTGACGCACGCCCCTACAGTCGACAGAGCCGAAGTGACCGCCATCACTTCGCCGCTCCACTGACCGGCCTGCCAAACAGACAGCGCTGCCTGCGCCACTCCGACTGCGGTGCCACTCGACAGAGTGAGGCTGACAGGCGGTCAGGCCCGGCTGCAGACACCATAGGAAACTCCGCCCGACCCAGGGCTCGGACTAGGCTACGGCCTCGGAAGACGGCGAACTCCGCCCGACCCCAGGGCTCGGACTAGGCTACGGCCTCGGAAGACGGTGAACTCCGCCCGACCCTAGGGCTCGGACTAGGCTACGGCCTCGGAAGACGGCGAACTTCGCCCGACCCCAGGGCTCGGACTAGGCTACGGCCTCGGAAGACGGCGAACTCCGCCCAACCCCAGGGCTCGGACTAGGCTACGGCCTCGGAAGACGGCGAACTCCGCCTGACCCCAAGGCTCGGACTAGGCTACAGCCTCAGAAGACGACAAACTCCGCCTCGCCCAACCCCAGGGCTCAGACTCCGCCCTGGTCTCTGCCGACGACCTCCGCCTCGCCCGACCCAGGGCTCAGACTCTGCCCTGGCGGTCTCCGCCTCGCCCGACCCAGGGGTTCGGACTCGGCCTAGGCCACAGAAGACAGACTCGACTTCGGCTTCGAACGAGCTCCCACGTCGCCCAATCTAGGGCGCGTACCGGCCACGTCAACAGGAGGCGCCATCATCACCCTACCCCGAGCTAACTCGAACCACGGGGGACAAGACCTGAGTCCCATCTGGCGCACTCCACCAGATAGGTAATGATGGCGTCCCCGCGAACCCATTGACGGAGGCAGCTCGCAGTCCCCTTACGGAAGCAAGAGGACGTCAGCAAGAGTTCAACAGCTCCGACAGCTGTCTCTCCGCCAAGCTCCAGCGCTCCTCCGACGGCCACGACATCACACCAACAGGGCGCCAAGATCTCTCCGGCTGCCACAATGGCATGTACTTAGGGCGCTAGCTCTCCCCCGCTAGACACGTAGCACTCTGCTACACTCCCATTGTACACTTGGATCCTCTCCTTGCGCCTATAAAAGGAAGGACCTAGGGCCCTCTTAGAGAGGGTCGGCCGCGCGGGGACGAGGACGAGACGAAGGCAGCTCGCGTGATGCCGCTCGCTCCCTCTCCCGCGTGGACGCTTGTAATCCCCTACTGCAAGCGCACCCGACCTGGGCGCGGGACGAACACGAAGGTCGCGGGACTTCCACCTCTCTCTCTCTCTCTCGCCGTCTCTAGCCACCTCACTCTCCCCCTTCGCGCTCGGCCTCGCGCTCGACCCATCTGGGCTAGGGCACGCGGCGACACTCACTCGTCGGCATTAGGGACCCCCGGTCTTGAAACGCCGACAGTTGGCGTGCCAGGTAGGGGCCTGCTGCGTGTTGACGAACAACTACCCGTCAAGCTCCAGATGGGCAGTCTCCAGCAACCTCTTCGACCTAGGACGATGCTCCGTTTTGGGAGCCTTGAGTTCATGTCCCTCGACGGCGGCTACGACATGATACTCCTTCTTCCGTCGCTGCGACGGCGACAATGGCGGCCCACAACCCGCACGCCGGCGGCGGAATCGACGACGTCTTCCCCACGCGGCGGAAGAGCTACCTTCGAGCTTGCCCCGTCGCCTCCCCCGCCGGCGGAGGAGGAAGCGGGGCAACCAAGGCCTAAGCAGGGAGGCAGCGCCTCGTCGACTGTCGAGCGAGCTGACGGCCCCAACGCTCCGCCAAGGGGCGCGCCGGGCATCTGACCTCACGCTTGAGACGAAGACAAGCGCCGTTTCCCCGCGACACGCCTACTCCAAGCAGACGGACGACGCCAGCTCGCTCGCGGAAGGCTTGCTGGGCGTCACCCTCGCACCTGAGACGACGGCGCGGTCTGCCCCCGACGACGACTTCATCACCGCCCGTCGACCAGGAGGTACCGACTGACTCCCATCTCGCACCTTTCGGATTCAACCTCGACCCGCCAAGCGGCCCCGCTTTGGCGGGCGCTCTCGTAGAGGCAAGTCCGGACCCTTTGGGGTTTCGTATGCGGTCACCTTGGGACCGGCTGACGGACGTCTCAACCTACGGGCCCTCTGGGTCCGAGGAAGACGACGAACCCAGCTTCTGTTGGGATTTCTCTGGACTTGTCAACCCCTGTGCCATGCGGGACTTTATGACCGCATGCGACTACTGCCTTTCCGACTGTTCCGACGATAGCCGCAGCTTCGGCGATGAAGACTGCGGCCCGAGTCATGAATGTTTCCACGTCGATCTAGGGGGTCCCGACGAAGGCAACCATCTTGGTATACTGGCGGGCAGTGATCCCCCTAGGCCGGTGCCTCGCGTTGACATCCTTCGGGAGCTAGCTGTGGTCCCAGTCCCTGCTGGGGGTCAGGACACACAGCTCGAGCAAATCCGCGGGGCGCAAGCCAGGCTCGACGAGGGAGCAGGAGCGCTTGAGCCGATCCGCCGAGACGTCGGGCAGGCATGGGGGGTCCAACCTCTAGCCGAAGAAATACGTCATCTACCCCACGGCTTCCAGCACCGTGTCACCGATGATGTCAGGGTCAGGCCTCCACCCACATCCAGCGGGGTTGGCCAGAACCTGGCAGCAGCAGCAATGCTCCTCCGCGTGATGCCGGAGCCTTCAACCACCGAGGGGCGACACATCCAGGGGGAGCTCAAGGATCTCCTGGAAGGCGCCGCGGTCCGACGGGCCGAGAGCTCTGCCTCTCGAAGGCAGGGCTACCCCTCGGATCCTCATGCCGCGACTTCCCGATTCATGCGGGAAGCCTCGGTCTACACCAGGCGCACACGTCCACACGGCGCCTGCGGCCCCGGATCACCTCGGCAACTGAGCAACCTCGCCGCGACCGTCGGGCCCGCCTCGACGAGAGGGTGCGCCGAGGCTACCACCCCAGGCATTGGGGACGCTACGACAGCGGGGAGGATCGGAGTCATTCGCCCGAACCACCTGGTCCACGGGCCTTCAGCCGGGCCATACGACGGGCGCCGTTCCCGACCCGGTTCCGACCCCCGGCTACTATCACAAAGTACTCGGGGGAGACGAGGCCAGGAACTGTGGCTCGCGCACTACCGTCTGGCCTGCCAACTGGGTGGAACGGACGATGACAACCTCATCATATGCAACCTCCCCCTGTTCCTCTCCGACACCGCTCGCGCCTGGTTGGAGCACCTGCCTCCGGGGCAGATCTCCAACTGGGTTCGACCTAGTCCAAGCTTTCGCCGGCAATTTCCTAGGGCACGTACGTGCGCCCCGGGAACTCCTGGGACCTCCGAAGCTGCCGACAACAGCCGGGAGAGTCTCTCTGGTACTACATCCGGCGATTCTCGAAGCAGCGCACCGAGCTGCCCAACGTCACCGATTCGGATGTCATCGGCGCGTTCCTCGCTGGCACTACTTGCCGCGACCTGGTGAGCAAGCTGGGTCGCAAGACCCCCACCAGGGCGAGCGAGCTGATGGACATCGCCACCAAGTTTGCCTCCGGCCACGAGGCGGTCGAGGCTATCTTCCGGAAGGACAAGCAGCCCCAGGGCTGCCCATCGGAAGACGCCCCCGAGGCGTCAACTCAGCGTGGCGCCAAGAAGAAGGGCAAGAAGAAGTCGCAAGCGAAACACTGACGCCTGCCGACGCGGACCTTTTAGCCGCCGCTGAGTTCAAGAACCCTCGGAAACCCCCAGGAGGTGCCAACCTCTTCGACAAGATGCTCAAGGAGCCGTGCCCCTATCACCAGGGGCCCGTCAAGCACACCCTTGAGGAGTGCATCATGCTTCGATGCCACTTCCATAAGGCCAGGCCACCCGCGGAGGGTGGCAGGGCCCACGACGACGACAAGAAGGAAGATCACTAAGCAGGAGAGTTCCCCGAGGTCCGCGACTGCTTCATGATCTATGGTGGGCAAGCAGCGAATTCCTCGGCTCGGCACCGCAAGCAAGAGCGTCGGGAGGTCTGCTCAGTGAGGGTGGAGGCGCCAGTCTACTTGGACTGGTCCGACAAGCCCATCACCTTTGACCGAGCCGACCACCCCGACCATGTGCCGAGCCCGGGGAAATACCCGCTCGTCGTCGACCCCGTCATCGGCAACGTCAGACTCACCAAGGTCCTCATGGATGGAGGCAGCAGCCTCAACATCATCTACGCCGAGACCCTCGGGCTCCTGCGTGTCGATCTGTCCTCCGTCCGGGCAGGCGCTGCGCCCTTCCACTGGGATCATTCCCGGGAAACGCGTCCAGCCCCTCGGACAACTCGACCTTCCTGTCTGCTTCGGAAACACCCTCCAACTTCCAAAGGGAGACCCTGACGTTCGAGGTGGTCGGGTTCCGAGGAACCTACCACGCGGTACTGGGAAGACCGTGCTACGCGAAGTTCATGGCTGTCCCCAACTACACCTACCTGAAGCTCAAGATGCCGGGCCCCAACGGGGTCATCACCGTCGTCCCCACGTACAAACACGCGTTCGAATGCGACGTGGAGTGCGTGGAGTACGCCGAGGCCCTCGCCGAATCCGAGGCCCTCATCGCCGACCTGGGGAGCCTCCCTAAGGAGGTGCCAGACGTGAAGCGTCATGCCGGCAATTTCGAGCCGGCAGAGACGGTCAAGTCTGTCCCTCTCGACTTCAGCAACGACTGTCTCCAAGCAAGTCCGGATCGGCTCCGAGCTCGACCCCAAATAGGAAGCAGTGCTCGTCGACTTCCTCCGCGCAAACGCCGACGTTTTCGCGTGGAGTCCCTCGGACATGCCTGGCATACCGAGGGAGGTCGCCGAGCACTCGCTGGACATCCGAGCTGGAGCCCGACCCGTCAAGCAACCTCTGCGCCGATTCGACGAGGAGAAGCGCAGAGCCATAGGCGAAGAGATCCACAAGCTATTGGCGGCAGGGTTCATCAAAGAGGTATTCCACCCCGAATGGCTTGCCAACCCTGTGCTTGTGAGAAAGAAAGGTGGGAAATGGCGGATGTGCGTAGACTACACTGGTCTGAATAAAGCATGTCCGAAGGTTCCCTACCCTCTGCCTCGCATCGACCAAATTATGGATTCCACTGCTGGGTGCGAGACCCTGTCTTTCCTCGATGCCTACTCAGGGTATCACCAAATCAGGATGAAAGAGTTCGACCAGCTCGCGACTTCATTCATCACACCCTTCGGCATGTACTGCTATGTCACAATGCCGTTCGGCTTGATGAATGCGGGCGCAACGTACCAGCGGTGCATGAACCATGTGTTCGGCGAACACATCGGCCGCACGGTCGAGGCTTACGTCGATGACATCATAGTCAAGACGAGGAAAGCCTCCGACCTCCTTTCTGACCTCGAAATGACATTCCGATGTCTCAAGGCGAAAGGCGTCAAGCTCAATCCCGAAAAGTGTGTCTTCGGAGTGCCCCGAGGCATGCTCTTGGGGTTCATCGTCTCCGAGCGGGGCATCGAAGCCAACCCGGAGAAGATCGCAACCATCACCGGCATGGGGCTCATCAAGGACTTGAAGGGCGAACAGAGGGTCATGGGATGTCTCGCGGCTCTGAGCCGTTTCATCTCACGCCTTGGCGAAAGAGGTCTGCCTCTGTACCGCCTCCTAAGGAAGGCCGAGTGCTTCACCTGGACTCCCGAGGCCGAGGAAGCCCTCGGGAACCTAAAGGCGCTCCTCACGAAGGCGCCTATCTTGGTGCCTCCAGCCGTCGGAGAAGCCCTCTTGGTCTACGTCGCCGCAACCACTCAGGTGGTTAGCGCCGCGATTGTGGTCGAGAGGCAAGAAGAGGGGCACGCCTTGCCCGTTCAGAGGCCAGTCTACTTCATCAGCGAGGTACTGTCTGAAACCAAGATCCGCTACCCACAAGTTCAGAAGCTGCTGTATGCGGTGATTCTGACACGGCGCAAGTTGCGACACTACTTCGAGTCCCATCCGGTAACTGTGGTGTCTTCCTTCCCCCTAGGAGAGATCATCCAGTGCCGGGAGGCCTCGGGGAGAATTGCAAAGTGGGTGGTGGAAATCATGGGCGAGACGATCTCGTTCGTCCCCCGGAAGGCTATCAAGTCCCAGGTCTTAGCGGACTTCGTAGCTGAATGGGTCGACACTCAGCTCCCAATAGCTCCGATTCAGCCGGAGCTCTGAACCATGTTCTTCGACGGGTCGCTGATGAAGACAGGAGCCGGCGCAGGTTTACTCTTCATTTCGCCCCTCGAAAAGCACATACGCTATGTGCTACGCCTCCATTTCCCGGCGTCCAACAATGTGGCCGAATATGAGGCTCTGGTCAACGGGTTGTGGATCGCCATCGAGCTAGGGGTCCGACGCCTCGACGCTCGCGGTGACTCGCAGCTCGTCATCGACTAAGTCATGAAGAACTCCCACTGCCGCGACCCGAAGATGGAGGCCTATTGCGATGAGGTTCGGCGCCTGGAAGACAAGTTCTACGGGCTCGAGCTCAACCACATCGCCCGACGCTACAACGAGACTGCGGACGAGCTGGCTAAGATAGCCTCGGGGCGGACAACGGTTCCCCCGGACGTCTTCTCCCAAGACTTACATCAACCCTCAGTCAAGACTGACGACTCGCCCGAGCCCGAGAAGGCCTCGGCTGAGCCCGAGGCTCCTTCGGCCGAGCCCGAAGCGCCCTCGGCTCCGCCCGAGGCACCCTCGGCACTCGAGGGTGAGGCACTGCTCGTCGAGGAGGAGCGGAGCGGGGTCGTGCCTAATCGAAACTGGCAGACCCCATACCTGCAATATCTCTGCCGAGGAGAGCTACCACCTGATCAAGCCGAAGCTCGGCGGTTGGCGCGGCGCGCCAAGTCGTTCGTCTTGCTGGGAGACGGGAAGGAGCTCTACCACCGCAGCCCTTCAGGCATCCTCCAACGGTGCATCTCCATCACCGAAGGCCAGGAACTCCTTCGAGAGATACACTCGGGGGCTTGCGGCCATCACGCAGCACCTCGAGCACTTGTCGGAAATGCTTTCCGACAAGGCTTCTACTGGCCGACGGCGGTGGCTGACGCCACTAGAATTGTCCGCACCTGCGAGGGGTGTCAGTTCTACGCAAGGCAGACCCACCTGCCTACTCAGGCTCTGCAGACGATACCTATTACCTGGCCTTTTGCTGTATGGGATCTGGACCTCGTCGGCCCCTTGCAGAGGGCACCCGGGGGCTACACGCACCTGTTGGTCGCCATCGACAAATTCTCCAAGTGGATCAAGGTCTGACCCCTGAACAGCATCAGGTCCGAGCAGGCGGTGGCGTTCTTCACCAACATCATCCATCGTTTCGGGGTCCCAAACTCTATCATCACCGACAACGGCACCCAGTTCACCGGTAGAAAGTTCCTGGACTTCTGCGAGGATCACCACATCCGGGTGGACTGGGCCGCCGTAGCTCATCCCATGACGAATGGGCAAGTAGAGCGTGCCAACGGGATGATTCTACAAGGACTCAAGCCTCGGATCTACAACGACCTCAACAAGTTCGGCAAGCGATGGATAAAGGAACTCCCCTCGGTGGTCTGGAGCCTGAGGACAACACCGAGCCGAGCCACGGGTTTCACGCCGTTCTTTCTAGTCTATGGGGCCGAGGCCATCTTGCCCACAGACTTAGAGTACGGTTCCCCGAGGATGAGGGCCTACGCCGACCAAAGCAACCAAGCTAGCCGAGAAGACTCACTGGACCAGCTGGAAGAGGCTCGGGACAAGGCCTTACTGCACTCGGCACGGTATCAGCAGTCCATGCGACGTTACCACGCCCGAGGGGTCCGGTCCCGAGACCTCCAGGTGGAAGATCTGGTGCTTCGGCTGCGACAAGACGCCCGAGGGCGGCACAAGCTCACGCCCCCCTAGGAGGGGCCGTTCGTCATCGCCAAAGTTCTGAAGCCCGAAACGTACAAGCTGGCCAACAGTCAAGGCGAGATCTACGGCAACGCTTGGAACATCCAACAGCTACGTCGCTTCTACCCTTAAGATGTTTTCAAGTCGTTCATATACCTCGCTGCTATGCAAAGTTTAGTCGTCAAGGAAGGGTCAACTTTGCCTCGGCAAAGTCCGACCCTCCCTCGGGGGCTAAAAGGGGGGAACCCCCCCTCTGCGTCGAATTTTTTTTCCTCCAAAAAAGATCCTTTCTGCCGGAATGCCTTTCGTGCTTTTTGACTACTTCGAAAGTGGATCCTGAAAACGGCGGAGTACACGTAAGCAGCCAAGGCTGACCGAGCCGAGGGACTCCTACGCCTCCGAGATACGGATACCTCACTCATCACCGTCTGCGATAAGTAACTCGTGCTCGGATAAGTGACTCCACGGACCGAACAAGTCTTCATGCTCGGAAGCTTTTCTGCCCAAGCGATCTTTCGAGTCTTCACGACTGCGTCGGTGATAGAACTCCATGGACGCGTAAGCGGTAAGGCCGGCCGAGCCGAGGGACTCCTACGCCTCCGGGATACGGATACCTCACTCGCCACCTTCCGTGAAAGGCAACTCCCGCCCGCACAAACAATTCTGTTACCGACAAATAAGTCCGGATACTCGAAACAAGAGGAAAGGGAACGCAGCTTTACAACACGACGATGGTGTGTTTTGGCCTCGGCGGCCGCAGAAAACACACACGCACTACAAGGCAACCTAATCCTGTAGGCTCGGATGTAAACAGCCGAAGGGGGCAGCAACACCCTCAACATCGACTGCACCTTCGGCGGGGTCTCACCTCGCCTCGGGCGGCGACGCGGTCGGAGGACCCCCACTCCGAAGGGCGGCATCAGCACCACACCCGGGCCATCGCCGCCAGGGTCTTCTTCGAGAATCCGGCCCGAGCAGGCGGCTCGGCCGGCCACCCCGAAGCCTCGGCAACTTAACTCCGGCGCCGGTTCTGCCAGTGGATAACCCGGCCTGGCTCTGGCCAGTTACACCTCTTTCTTGGGCCAACTCTGCCTCTGCTCGTGCTGACACCGCTACCCCCGGCCTCGGCTCATCGAAGAGCGGCCAAGGGGTTCCTTTAACCAAGCAAGGGAAGCCTCGGGCAACAAGGCTGACGGAGTCGAGGGACTCCTACGCCTTCGGGATACGGATACCTCACTCGTCACCTTTACATGGGGCGACTCATGCTTGGTGAAGCGGTTCAAGCAATCAACAGGCGAGTCTTAGCGCTCGAAAGATGAGAAAGAAACACGGCTCTGTGCCAAAATTACATACGTGTTCAGGCCCCGAAAGCCACAATGAACAGACACTGGCACACAAGGTGCTATTATAAACGGAACTTCGGTTCCGCCTCCGCAGGTACGAACAACCCCATTCGATGGAGTGGAGGGCCTGCGGAGCAACAGAAGACCGACGAACTCCAAGCGGCTCACCGCCGCCCGCTCTGACAGCTGCAGCAACGCTTCCGGGCAAGTGCTGTGGTGGAAGAGTTCTCGCCCACCGAGGACGAGAACCAGCCATTCAGGCAAGGGGGAGGCGACGCCCACCTGACCAGCAACACCGCACCAGCAGGTGCCGGACACCCCAAAGCGCACCGGCAGGTCCTCGCTTCCGCCCTCGTCGAGGCCGCCCCGGAACATGAGCACTGCCCTCGCGGTGCGCGGCGTGCTAGGCGACCCTCCGGTGTGGCTGTCGGTGCGATGAAGACTCGGATGCGACTGGCCCGCGCGCGGTGCGACCATCGTCCGGACAGAGGGCGGAATGCTGCACCCCGGCTGGGCAGCAGCAGTTCGCCTTCCCCGGCATGGCCGAAGGAAGCTTCCGCGGGGCTAGTAAAGACCTTTCTCCCCCAAACAACGGGGGAAGAAAAGGGCAACCGACCCACGCGGAGACGACCCTCCGCTCGGTGCGCCCCTCCGCCTCGGCCTGGACGACGAAAATCCTTGAGGCTGAGGGGGAGTCAAAGGCCGCAGCCTGGATTGCTTCTCCCCACCAGACCGACCATTGGTGAGGGGATGCAGCCAGGCTGCATGACAAAAATCCTTGAAGCCGAATGATGGCTGAAAGGTACCAACTCCCACGGAGTTGCGTTCCTCCAACGACAAAGCGGGAAGACTGCAAGCGTCCCCCATCCGGGGGCTTGGAAGGAGAAGAGACACGATGCATAAGGGGAGCACGATGACATGGTCGCTTTTGAAGGGGGTCACCCTCCTTTTAAAGGCGACTCCCCCACTTGCGTCCTCGGCCGTCGCGCACCGAGTCTTCTCCAATACACTCCAAGGTCCTTCCCCCATGTCGCGGGGGCTGGGTCCCACACGTCATGCAAGCCGCCCCAAGACGGAAGAAGCCAAACCGCCGAGCGAGGTGCGCGTAACTGCCCAGCGGTTACGGGCGCTCCTCCACTTTCGCCCAGACCAACGGGTGAAAGGGCGGACAGCCATGCAGGCAGCATGCAACCGTGCCAAGTGGACGCGCCCCTTCGACTCCAACGAGCCCAGCATGGAGGTCCAGGCCCACGCGTCATGCAACCGGTGCGTCGGTTGCCACGTGTAGGGAACTGCACCGCCACCCACGCCACTACCGCGCCTCCTCGACTGCGGAGTCAGCGCCATGACTTGAGGCGACCCCGCAGTGCCAGCCAAGCGCGACGGTCAAAAGCGATCAAAAATGGGCCGGCAGTAATGGCGGTGGTAGGCGGGCAGGGGCAGCGGTCACGTCACCAGTCAAGTCGTCAGCAGGCTCGCGTCCTCTCCAGGGACAGCGAGAGAACCCTCTCCCGCGGCATGAAGACGACGCGCCCGTGATCCGTTCCTCGAACAGCTCGCGCACGCGCAATGGCCACCCCGCGAACCACTCGTCCCGTCACATTAACTCTGCGGCAGGACACGCGACATCTCTGGCAGGAGGAGCGAGCGACGCTTCGCCTTCGCCACGATAACCGCATCGAAAAAGGTACGCCACGTCGTTCAATTTCGCATCCTTTTCCCTTTTTCCTCTTTCTCTCTCTTGCAACAGGGACCGGGAAAGGGGGAAACCCCGGGAAGGATCCTTCTCCGTGAAGGAACCAGGCTCCGAGCCCCCCTACTGATCAGAGGTTCGAAGGCTGGCCCCTCGGAGGGGTTCAACAACCGCCTCAGATCGCGTGGGCTCTACACCCACTACTGGTCAGAGGTTCGAAGGCCGGCCCCTCGAAAGGGTTCAACGACCGCCTCAGGCTACTCGGGCTCCGCGCCCACTACTGATCAGGGGTTCGAAGGCTGGCCCCCGAAGGGTTCACAGTCGCCTCAGACACAGAGCGAGGGATGACCAGGGGTACGTTCGATACATAACCAAGGCTCAGGCTACGCTCCCGAGGTACCCTAGGACATTTCCGAGACCAGCTGGAGCGATCTTGTAACAGAATCCCATTGGAGGGAGGCATCGAGCCCTCGGACCCCGTCGCCAGGGGACCGGGTCTGGCAGATCACCCGCAGGTACTTTTGGGCACGCCTCCGGGCCATAGCCGACTCCTAACGAATGGGGCACGGGCGTCCACTCGGATCACCCGTTCGCAGCTCACTAGAGACACCATGTTCGTCGCCCATCGAGGGCAACATGGCGCTTCCCCCCCTCCTCCTTGTGGAAAGGCGACGTAGGGGCGTATGTAAAAAAGTCGAGTCTGTCCTTGATTGTCCTCTCGCTCTGTGCGGAGGCTCGGGGGCTGCTCTCGCAAACTCGGCTCTGGCCAAACCGTTGACGGCGTCAACATACCAGCCCGAGAGCTTGGGACTCGACGGTGCACTCGGGCTACGGCTAGCTCGCATGAGGGAACGACCAGACCAGCCGAGCCGTTGCAAAGCATTAAGGCCTCGAAGAAGTCTAACCACTCCTCCGAGGCCTCGGAGGCTACACCCGGTGGGTGCGCGCCCACCGGAACAAACAGCAACCGAGAAAGTCTGGTCCCCTTGGAAAAAATGCGACAAAAGCCTTCAAGCGAGTGTTGACACTTCCTTGGAGGCTCGGGGGCTACTGTCGGGGACCATAATTAGGGGTACCCCCGAGGTTCCTAAATCTCAGCTGGTAACCCCCATCAGCATGAAGCTGCAAAGGCCTGATGGGTACGACTAAGTCAGGGATCGGTCCGTTCGAAGGACGTGATCGCGCCTCGCCCGAACCTAGCCTCGGACAAGGGCAGCCGACCCCGGAGGATCTCCGCCTCGCCCGAGGCCCCCTCAGCAGCTAACATATTTTCAGCTCGCACAAGGCCCTGTCTTCGCCAAGAAGCAACCCTGACCAAATCACCGCGCCGACCGACCAAATCGCAGGGGCATTTAATGCAAATGCGGCCTGACACCTTATCCTGACGCACGCCCCTACAGTCGACAGAGCCGAAGTGACCGCCGTCACTTCACCACTCCACTGACCGGCCTGCCAAACAGACAGTGCCGCCTACGCCACTCCGACTGCGGTGCCACTCGACAGAGTGAGGCTGACAGGCGGTCAGGCCCGGCTGCAGACACCATAGGAAACTCCGCCCGACCCAGGGCTCGGACTAGGCTACGGCCTCGGAAGACGGCGAACTCCGCCTGACCCCAGGGCTCGGACTAGGCTACGGTCTCAGAAGACGGTGAACTCTGCCCGACCCCAGGGCTCGGACTAGGCTACGGCCTCGGAAGACGGCGAACTCCGCCCGACCCCAGGGCTCGGACTAGGCTACGACCTCGGAAGACGGCGAACTCCGCCCGACCCCAGGGCTCGGACTAGGCTACGGCCTCGGAAGACGGCGAACTCCGCCCGACCTCAGGGCTCGGACTAGGCTACGGCCTCGGAAGACGGCGAACTCCGCCCGACCCCAGGGCTCAGACTAGGCTATGGCCTCGGAAGACGACGAACTCCACCTCGCCCGACCCCAGGGCTCAGACTCCGCCCTGGCCTCTGCCGACGACCTCCGCCTCGCCCGACCCAGGGCTCAGACTCCGCCCTGGCGGTCTCCGCCTCGCCCGACCCAGGGGTTCGGACTCGGCCTAGGCCACAGAAGACAGACACGACTTCGGCTTTGGAGGAGCTCCCACGTCGCCCAACCTAGGGCGCGTACCGGCCACGTCAACAGGAGGCGCCATCATCACCCTACCCCGAGCTAACTCGAACCATGGGGGACAAGACCAGAGTCCCATCTAGCGCACTCCACCAGACAGGTAATGATGGCGTCCCCGCGAACCCAGTGACGGAGGCAGCTCGCAGCCCCCTTACGGAAGCAAGAGGACATCTGCAAGAGTTCAACAGCTCCGACAGCTGTCTCTCCGCCAAGCTCCAGCGCTCCTCCAACAGAGCGTACACTTGGATCCTCTCCTTGCGCCTATAAAAGGAAGGACCAGGGCCCTCTTAGAGAGGGTCGGCCGCGCGGGGACGAGGACGAGACGAAGGCGCTCGCGTGAGGCCGCTCGCTCCCTCTCCCGCGTGGACGCTTGTAACCCCCTACTGCAAGCGCACCCGACCTGGGCGCGGGACGAACACGAAGGTCGCGGGACTTCCACCTCCCTCTCTCTCTCGCCGTCTCCGGCCACCTCGCTCTCCCCCCTTCGCGCTCGGCCTCGCGCTCGACCCATCTAGGCTGGGGCACGCGGCGACACTCACTCGTCGGCATTAGGGACCCCCGGTCTCGAAACGCCGACTACTGTATCCCCTTCTTGTGCCATATGCAGCATGATGTATGATGCTCATGTTATGCGAAATGATGTGATGATGTTATGTTATGCAAAATGATATTTGTGCCGAAGATACACATCCCTGCAGCAAAATACACAATCTTTTTGTATCAGCGTTGACTTTTCGCTGTAAGCCTCCCTTAGGAGCTTCTTTGCCTTCTACTTCAGCGGAATCAGCGTTTATTTTTCGCTGTAAGCCTCCCTTAGGAGCTTCTTCGCCTTTTACTTTCAGCGGTATCAGCGTTTATTTTTCGCTGTAAGCCTCCCTTAGGAGCTTCTTCGCCTTTTACTTTCGGCGGTATCAGCGTTTATTTTTCGCTGTAAGCTCTGCATTCCCTTTGGAACGACTTTTGAGCAGAAAACTTACACTGCACTCCCTTGGGAACGGCTTTTGTAGCTTCGGCAAACTTACACTACGTTCCTTAGAACGACTTTTTGTTGCTTTGAAGAATTCACACTGCGTGCCTTTAAAATAGATTTTTGATAATTCGAAGGTCCTTCTTATTATCGCAAGTCTTTAAGCTTCGTCAACCTGAGCTTGTGGAGAAGATACATTTTCTTTTTGGCAAAGAGCAAAATTATTACAAGAGATTTATGACGACAAAAAGTATTATAATCTCCCGCAAATGTTCCTTGTTAAAAAGAAAATGATACTGAATGTAAAAGACTACTATCAAGGTAGGATATTTGTCAGTAAATGTGCTTCGACTCTGGCACAGTGCTATTGACTGTGCGAGCTTCGGACTCTTCTCTGAAGTCCCTTTGGTGTTGAGTATGCTGGCTCCCTTCTGGCTGCTGGCCTCGTTGCAAAGGTGGTGGAGGCGGAAGCTGTTGCCAAGATGCTTGGGGTTGACTTGCCGAAGCAACGGAGGCTGTAGGGTGGTTGCCTACATATTCTGGAATGTAGGGCGAATGGTACGAAGCAGTGTGCATGACTTGCTTCGGCTGACTCTGTTGTGCTGCAGCTTCGGCTATCTCTTTTTGCTTTTGGATGGTAACATGGCACATCCTGGTGGTATGGCCCTTGTTTTCACCACAGAATAAGCAGAAAATTTTCCTTGGTTGATCTCCAAATCTTTCGCCGAAGCCCCTAGCGCTTCTACCCCTTGGAGCTGGCGGCCGGAAAGAGCTTTGCTGTTGCCCCAAAGCCTGCTGCTGTTGTCCCGAAGCCTGCGAAGAGTACTGTGGCCTTTGCTGCTGACTCCCTCTATCATCAGACTGAGTAGAATTGTGAATTGACCTGACATGCCTTGGATAAAATCTTCCTCCGAAGCCCCTGGTCATCTCAGAGAACCTGAAAGCTTCCTCCCTTCTTTGGCGAAAATCATTGTCGGCTCGAATGTACTCGTCCATCTTCTGGAGCAGCTTCTCCAAAGTTTGAGGAGGCTTCCTAGCAAAGTACTGAGCTGAAGGTCCTGGTCGAAGCCCCTTGATCATGGCCTCGATGACAATTTCATTGGGCACTGTTGGTGCCTGTGCCCTTAGACGTAGGAACCTTCGGACATATGCCTGAAGATATTCTTCGTGATCCTGGGTGCACTGGAACAAAGCTTGAGCCGTGACTGGCTTCGTCTGAAAGCCTTGAAAGCTGGTTATCAACATATCCTTCAACTTTTGCCATGATGTAATTGTCCCTGGCCTAAGAGAGGAGTACCAGGTCTGGGCCACAATCCTAACGGCCATGACAAAAGACTTTGCCATGACTGCAGTATTGCCACCATATGTAGATATTGTTGCTTCGTAGCTCATCAGAAACTGCTTTGGATCTGAATGGCCGTCGTACATGGGAAGCTGGGGTGGCTTGTAGGACGGAGGCCAAGGTGTAGCCTGCAGCTCAGCAGACAGAGGAGAAGCATCATCAAAAGCAAAATTTCCATGATGGAAATTCTCATACCAGTCATCTTCGTTAAAGAAACCCTCCTGATGAAGCTCCTTGTGCTGGGGCCTTCGGTTCTACTCATCTTGGGTAAGATGGCGAACTTCTTTGGAAGCTTCGTCTATCTGTCTTTGCAGTTCAGCTAACCTAGCCATCTTTTCCTTCTTCCTTTGCACCTGCTGATGAAGCATCTCCATATCTCTGATTTCTTGATCTAGCTCGTCCTCCTGAGGCGTCGGACTAGCAACCTTCCTCTTCTGGCTTCGGGCCTCCCGAAGAGAGACGGTTTCCTGATTGGGGTCCAGTGGTTGTAGAGCCGCAGCCCCTGTTGCTGAAGCTTTCTTCGGCGCCATGACGAAGGTTCTCGACTTGCCGAAGGTGTTCGAAACTCAAAAAGTGGAGGTGAGTTGACCGGAGGTGGGCGCCAATGTTGGGGACTTGTTCTCAAATGCTAAGAGTTAAGAACAAGGCAACATAGAAAGTGTTAAGTATTAAAGCCCTTCGTCCTTCGAAACATTATGCCCCTTCGGGAAATAATGAGTTTCGGACGAAGGTTACGAGAGACATACCTTCGTAAATACAACAAGTAATGATGAAGGATTTATATAAGGCATGAAATATAATATAGATGTTTAAACATCATCATAGAATCATTTCTATTTTATTATCATGGAAAATAGAAATGATTTCAAATTACAAATGTACCTTCGGTCCTGAGGAAGGCAAAAGTACAAGCGTGACGCAAAAGCAAATGCCAAGTCAGCATGAACAGTACGGGAATACTTTTCATCTATTTATAGGCACAGGACACAGCCCATGTAAAATTACATCCATGCCCTTTATATTTGCTAATAACTCTATAGTAACCCGCTGGGGTCTGAATAGCCTTTTCATCCTTAAGTCGGTTTCCTTCTCTGCTTCCTTGCCGAAGCTTTCCTGCGCACAGCTTCGGCCCCGCGCCATTCTTCGTATTCCTTTTGTGCTTCTTCACACCGTGGGTTTAATTCAAGTCCGAAGGTACCTGTTCATGCATTATACTTCCAAAAATATTGTCAAATCATGTTTTTGAGGACCTTCGGAAGCCGAAGGCCCCCAACACCGCTATAATCATTTTTGCTCTGTTCGCACATTCTTCTCTTGGTGGGCTTGGTGCCTTCTCATTGGTCTCTGTGATGGATGGTGTGTCAAAGATAGTGTCCATAATCGATGTCATATGAGTAGGTTTCTTCGGTGTCTTCAAGGCTATCACTTTTGGGATTTCTTCAGCAACATGTTTTGGCTCAAGCCTCATCTCGGCCTGTGGAGTTTCTTCATGAATTGAAACTTCTGTCACTTCATCCTCGACTTCCTTTTCCTTCGTTGAAGGCACAAAATTAAATAAGTTCAATCTAAAGAGACTTAATTTTGTAATAAGCATTGGGTTAGTCGTTACCTCTATTATTTGGTTGGGAGGGATCTATGGGCGAAGCCGAAGCACATCCTTCGTCCCTTGTTGTCTTTGTCCTCTTTGAATGAACTTCGACAGTCAATGCACCTTTGTATTTAGTTAATTTTTTTCTCTCATCAGTTTTTACTTTCTTCTTCACCATTTCCTCACTAGCAGACTCTGAAGTTGACCTTCGACGTTCTATTGCTATTTTTTTCTTTTTTGCCTCACTTTGTAGCTTTGTGTTGCAATTTCCTTTTCACACCTATTTTAGCGCCTTGCGCCAAGTTAGGATAGTCAAGATACGAGAACTTGATGGCTTTGAACACCATGTTAAGCCTTTGCTTCTCTCGACTTCCAAAGGCGGCGCTGAGAGCCCTATCTTCCTTATTGATGAAGTTCCCAAGAACTTCATTACTCATTGACACAATTAATCCTAACCATTTGATACATGGCTTGACAAACTCCTTCTCAAACTTGTATTCATAATTTAAGCTTACAAGTCTTTTGCCTTTAACCTCGTGCTTCGTTTCACCATCGCCTTTCGGCTCTAGCATCGACCATTCCACTTTCAAGGCCAAATCCTATATGTAAGGTGCTCTTGGACCAAATCCCTTGTACAAATATAGATGCATATAATATTAAAAGATTCCATAGTTGTTTGTAATTCGCTCTTCATGCTGCACATTGGTTTCTAAATACTGAAGCTTGGCTAGATAGGTCTCTAGATGATATTCTTGATGTCCTCTCTCTTCTCCAAATCATTCTTCACATAAAATCATTCCTTCATCCAAGTGTTTGACCATTTGCTTCGGTAATAAAGGATATGAAATAATGAATCTTTTCTATACTAAAAGTTGTAATAACTAAAGTTGTTGTGCATTCTTTCTTTTCCTCTTGCCTTTGTTTGATAATGAAGCTCATGTACCCAGTAGAAACATTTCACACTCCACTCAGCACCTTGGTTTCGAACCGCCCATATAAATACTTTGTCTCATTGTTGTGTTGGGAGTCAATTGATGAAGATATATTTCAAATTTCTTTAGCACTCCAACAACCATCTTGTGAAGTGGGAAATGAAGGCCATCTTTGAAGAAGCTTTTAAATACCACAATTTCGTTCTTATGTGGCTGAGGTATTGTATCCTCTTTGGAATGTCTGATGATGTTGGTATTTGTAAAGTATATGTGCCTCTTCATCATTTCCACATGCCCTTTCATTATTATGGATTTTCCAAAGTCTACGTAGCTTGGCTTTGTTGGACGAATATCGCTATCATACTCAAATTCTTCCTCACCCTCTTGTCTGACTTGGCCTCATCAAGATCGGTCAATATGTCTTCAGGTTTTCCTTCTTCAGAACTAAAATCCACTTTAGCTCTAATATTTAGATAATCACTCGTTGTTTCATGTATCATTTTAATATTATAGGTCCCCTTCTTTTTGAGAGCTTCTGAAGATGTTGTCATGGTCAGTTTTGCAGTCATCTTAATTCTAGCAATTTAGCAGTCGTCGAAGCTCAAGATCCCAAAGCTCATAGGAAACAGCAATGGAGAAGTCAGAGAAAATGGTGGTAGCAGGTTGGCAAGAACAGTAAATATCATGCTCGTTTAGTGGGGTCGGTTTTTTTATATAGGTAAGAAAGCGCAGAAGGTGATGAATCAAACGACGCTCATCCATTGGCTAGTGGACTGCTAGAGGCATTTCCCGTTATTTCCTTTCAATGGCATATTTTCATCATTTGTTTTCATTAACAAGCTCAATAGAAGTTGTTTTAAGAACTTCGGTATATGCCCCCTTCGTCTTAACTCGATTTATAGTTTAAGCATGTTATAAAACAAACTAATCCTATGAGAGCCTATTGTCCTCAAAATGATAAGCTTTAGTTGTTTCCAAGTTTGTTTTAGGGTTAGCAATGTGATCTTCGTCTAAGGGGACTTTGGGATCCAAAGGAAGAAGTAAAAGCTTTGTCATCAGGACGTGAACAAAGGGTTCCAGAAGGGTCGAATGTTGCCTTTGGTGTCACAGAAATGAAAGGGATGCAAGTGGCGTGTGCAACACGTCTCGTGGGAAAAAATACAACAATACCCATATTAGACTTTGTAAATCATGTGTATAAGGCTTAAGGATATAAATGTAATTTCATACAAAGTTGTATGTCGCCCTATCCGTATAACAGGGTACAGTGCCCATGCAGTGGGATGTTTCCTAACAATTCATGTGCTCTCGTTGTACTGAACAACTATTCATTCGAAGCTACCTAAGCTAAATCACCTTCTGACATCCTGCGTGTGTCACGAAGGTATGATTGCGATCATTTGAAATTGGAAAAGAAATAACAAAGGATGGTGAATATACCTTGTAGCTTAATTATCCTTATGTTTTATTTTACATGTCAATTGTAACGAAAATGGACCCCAGGCCTTTTGGCTAATTAAGTTTTGGTGTTTGATGATTAACATAACCTTTAGACTAATATGTTTGCTAGTGTTTATAATTATAGTTCACAGGATGAGAAGAGAATTTGACCAAGGCAATGAGAATGCAACACGTTAAAAGAAGACATAAAAAGATGCATAGGAGTCCAATACTCAAGAACAAAAGAAGCCCAAAGAAATCAGCGAAGAAACCCAAGAAGCGGGCTGTCAGCCAGCGCCTGGTGGCACACCGGACAGTGCTGTCCGGTGTGCACCGGACTGTCCGGTGTGGCACCAGATAGTCTGCGCAGAGAGGCCACAGACAGGCGCTCTCTAGCTGTAGCACCGGTCTGTCCGGTGGGGCACCGGACAGTCGGCACCGGACTGTCCGGTGTGCACCGGACAGACGGCAACGGTCGGATCCAACGGTCGACTGCTATAGGCGCCAACGGTCGACTGCTATAGGCGCCAACGGTCGGCTGACGTGACGTGCACCGGACACTGCACAGTGGCTGTCCGGTGGTGCACCGGACTGTCCGATGCACCCGACGACAGAAAGCTGCTGCTTTCTGTCCAACGGCTAGTTTGGGGTTTGGAGGCTATAAATACCACCCCAACCGGCCATTCTAAGTGTGGGAGCCCAAGCAACATACCAAGGCACATAGTGCACATTTCTAAGAGCTCAAACACCCAAGTGCTTAATAGAATCACTTGGTGATTAGCGTAGGTGCTTTGCGAAGTGCTTAGGTTAGTTAGACCGCTTTAGCGCTTGCTCTAGGTAAACCCTAGTTAGTTGAGTGAGTTTTGTAAAACCACACAACCCCTCGGCTCTTGTGTGAGCTGTTGTAATTGTACCGAGTGGGGCGAGAGTCTTGCGAGACCGTGCCAACCGCGTTTGTGTCACGGCCGCCACCGTGTACCGGAGGGAACGAGGCCCGCGGCGTTTCGGCCGGAAGCTCGATAGTGGAGACGGCGGGGAGCGTCCGAGAGGAGCCAGAAGCGGAGCACCACTTACGCGTGGAGAAGGCCCGTGGCTCTTTACGGAGTTACTTGACCGTGGTGCTTGGCCCTCGCGTGGCTCCCTTTGCGTAGGGGCACCAACGAGGATTAGTCGGGACCTTGAGTGGTTCCGGATACCTCGGTAAAAATACCGGCGTCATCCACGAGAGTTTGCTTCTCTACCCTTCTCTTTAAGCTTCCTCATTTATATTAAGCATTTAAGTTTCAACCTTGTATTCATACTTATTTAGTGTAGATTGAAACTTAGCCTTTGTGGTAGAGATAGCAACACTTAGACAAAACCTAGATTGCACTCTCTAGTTTGATTATTTGCATAGGTTTTGCTCTAGGGATTTAATTGTGGCCTAGTTTAGTAAAAGTTCTAGAAGTCCTAATTCACCCCCCCCCCCTCTTAGGCGTCACCCGTTTCCTACAAGTGGTATCAAAGCCTGGTTTGGCTCATTTGAAACGCTTTAGCTTCACCGCTAAAAGTGCCGACGCTTTTTAGAGGAAGGGATGGATACCCATAGGCCACCACACTTTGACGGCACTAACTTCCCATATTATAGTGCTAAATGGCTTGTTACCTAGAGGCCATTGATCTAGGTGTTTGGAGAGTCACTCGTGACGGGTTTCAATCCCGAGAAACCCACCACGAGTGAGGAAAAAGAAATCCATTTAAATGCTAGAGCCAAAAATTGCTTGTATGAATCTCTTAACATGGATATTTTCAATCAAGTATTTACCTTAAAAACTGCTAATGAGATTTGGCTAAAATTGCATGAGCTCCATGATGGCACATCCAATGTCCGTGAGCAAAAACATTGCCTAGTCTTAAATGAGTATAATTCTTTTGCTATGAAAGATGATGAGCTTGTTAGAGACATGTATTCTCGTTTGAATCTAATTATCAATGAGCTCAATTCGATTGGCATTAATAAGCTAGGTGACGCGGACATTGTGAGGAGGATTATCTCCCTGCTACCACAACAAAGATATGGGAGCATCATCACCATCCTTCACAACATGGAGGATTTGGGCAACATGACCCCGACCATTGTGATTGGGAAAATCGCGGCTTTTGAGATGTCGCGAAAAATGAGTCAGGGAGAGGAGCCAACTTACTCAAGGCCATATGCTTTTGCATGTGATGAAAGGAAGGGCAAAAAGAAGGCTCCCACTTCAAGTTCCTCAAGTGAAGAAGAGGAAGAAGAAGAAAGTGATGATGATGAAGATAATCAACCATGCACATCATCCTCCGAGGACGAAGAAACAATCCGACGTGTCGGAAAGGTAATGGGGATGATCCGCAAGATTAAACTAATGGGTGTGCCCCTGTAGGTCGAGGATCCTCTCTTTAACATTGATAGGAAAAAGCAAAGGAAGAGAGGATGCTTTGCATGTGAGGAGAAGGGCCACTTCAGGGACAACTGTCCAAATATGGCCAAACCCAAAAAGGAGAGGAGCAAAGGCAAGACGCTAACAAGTGTTAGAACTTGGGATGATTCTTCAAGTGAAGATGAACCTGCAAGAACGCGCAGCCACCGGTCCTCGCCACGATCATCATGGTCATCACACAAATGCCTTATGGCAAGAGGTAACAAAAGCACTCCATCCCCTAGTGATGAAAGTAGTAGTGATGATGAAGGTGAGGGAAAGGCCTCTCTAGATGAGCTTGCGGAAGCCGTAGAATTTTTCTAGGATGTTTGCACTAAGCAAAAAGCTCAACTTAAAACTTTGAAAAATAAGTTGGTTAGCTCTCAAAATGATTACAAAGGTTTGCTAGAAAAATTTGAAACTTTTGCAAACTTAAATAGTGAGCTATCAACTAAAATTGAGCTATTAGAATCTAGTGCTCCATCCACTGCTACCGATGATAGTCTTATTAAAAAGAATGAAAAACTAAAAGCTAAATTAGCTAGCTCCCAAGAAGCTATTGAAAATTTGCTAGAGAAAATGGAAATTCTTAGCATTCATAATAATGAGCTAACTACTAAGCTAGAAAACATTGGTAGCACCCCAGCAGCATCCTTAGTTGAAATACCTGAAATAATTAAGAAAGATGCTTCTACTTCCTGCTTTGATTTAATTGATGATTCTAACCCCTGCAACCAAGTTGTTGTTGAGAATATTGTTGTAGAGACATGTTTGGATGAGGTTGCAAAGGAAAATGAACAATTAAAGCAAGAAGTGGCTCGCCTTGGCAAGGCTTTGTATGACAAGAAAGGCAAAGCCAAACAAATCCGACCTCCAGAGGATAACACCACTGCGGGAGTGAACAAGCCTATGGAGGGAGAAACTGTGATTTGTAGGCTATGCCACATGGAAGGCCACAAGTCTTTCCAATGCAAGGCGATGACCGGGGATAAACAAAGGCAAAAGCTCAAGCAAAAGCCATCAAGCAAAATCTCCAACACCTACATCAAAAGGTAGACAAAAAGGCTGCTACACCATATTTGATCAAGAAGAAAATGAATGGAAAGGTGATAGCAATCAAGGTCAACAAGCAAGCCAACAAAGGAAAGGGAGCCAAACGCATCTGGGTGCCGAAGGAAATAATTTCAACTATGAAAAGCACCAAGAAGGTTTGGATCCCAAAAGGGAAGTGAGTGGACCGAAGGTCAGCGGGGAATTTGGAGACTTGGCAAATTTGGGATGTATATCATGGGATACGTCATGTTGGATCAAGTTTATTGCCAAGTGGGTTAGTGAATATTTTGGACCCAAATTTCCCCACCCATGACTAAGGTAACTAGATTTATTGTATCTCTTGTTTTTAGATATGCGTATCTATTTACCTTGTATCTAGTTTACCTTTCTTGCCTAGTATTACATTTGTTATTTACCTTTGTTTTAAATTATGCATACTAGGTGAATCATATGGTAGGATTGCTTGTTTTCAATTCATACACTTAAGCAAACCTACATGGCTTAAAATATTTATTTAAGCACGGCACATAGCTTCTATATCACTCCATAGTAAATGATGCATCAATTGAAAATTTTGATTTCTACAAGTTGTATCATTTAACTTATATGTGCCAAAGTTCAGATTATAGATAATTTGCCCCTTTTGATATCAAATCAAAGTGCATGTCTCCAACAACTATTCAAAACTTGTATGCACATCTTCAGGGGGAGGTTACTCTATAATCTAATACTTTGAGACTAACACCTTTTCAAGTCTATTTCATGTGATAGTCTCATTGTAAGGAAAATAAGGTCCCCAGAGAAAGACAACAATCTTCCACTGCAAAATCTCCAAGAACTCTCATGTCTCTCAAGCTCGCCATTGACTTTCAATTGGTATCTTTTGAGACTATATCTAGTATCATTTACATGTCTTCTCCAACATTTGATTAGACTATATCTCATATCATATGCTTCCATGTTGCTAAAAATGCATAAGTAGTTAACTCATATTCTGTTACCTATGCATAAGGGAAGTTAGTCTTTTCAAATCATGTCTTGCATCTTTAATTTTCGCATGCTTTTTCCTAAGTAGAGGATCTCTGTCAGGGGGAGTATTTCTTCATCTCTAAAAAGGGGGAGAAAACTTCTTTCTAAAAGAGAACACTCATTTAGGGGGAGTAATCCTTTCAACTGGTATCATTCATGTGGTTTAATTTAATATCCTTCTAGTGGTATCATTTGATAAAATTCTTGATGAGGGCAAGCTTTTATTTACTTCCTACATGCTTTTAATGTCTTCCTTTTTGGTGGTTGATTCCAAAGGGGGAGAATTTTAGGGACCAAAGCAATGAAAACTATATCAAACACCAAACACCACCAATTTAAAATTTTATATCTACAAATGGTTTTTCAAGTGGTTTTGGTTTTTTGGTCCAAAAATAGGAAGTAAGTGAATTATGGAGTTAGGGGGAGGCTTAAGTCCATAATATCACATTGTGGGGACAATCATGCATCTTAGCAAGTAGATTGCATATTTTAATTCAAAAACTTGTATTATTTGCTTGCTTTGGTTGTGTTGTCATCAATCACCAAAAAGGGGGAGATTGTAAGGAAAATGGACCCCAGGCCTTTTGGCTAATTGAGTTTTGGTGTTTGATGATTAACACAACCTGTGGACTAATATGTTTGCTAGTGTTTATAATTATAGTTCACAGGATGAGAAGAGAATTGGACCAAGGCAATGAGGATGCAACACCTCAAAAGAAGACATAAAAAGATGCATAGGAGTCCAATACTCAAGAACAAAAGAAGCCCAAATAAATCAGCGAAGAAACCCAAGAAGCGGGCTGTCAGCCAGCGCCTGGTGGCGCACTGGACAATGCTGTCCGGTGTGCACTGGACTGTCCGGTGTGGCACCGGACAGTCTGCGCAGAGAGGCCACAGACAGGCGCTCTCTGGCTGTAGCACTGGTCTGTCCGGTGGGGCACCGGACAGTCGGCACCGGACTGTCCGGTGTGCACCGGACAGACGGCAACGGTTGGATCCAACGGTCGACTGCTACAGGCGCCAACGGTCGACTGACGTGGCGTGCACCGGACACGGCACAGTGGTTGTCCGGTGGTGCATCGCACTGTCCAGTGCACCCGACGACAGAAAGCTGCTGCTTTCTGTCCATCGGCTAGTTTGGGGTTTGGAGGCTATAAATACCACCCCAACCGGCCATTCTAAGTGTGGGAGCCCAAGCAACATACCAAGGCACATAGTGGACATTTCCAAGAGCTCAAACACCTAAGTGCTTAACAGAATCACTCGGTGATTAGCGTAGGTGCTTTGCAAGTGCTTAGGTTAGTTAGACCGCTTTAGCGCTTGCTCTAGGTAAACCCTAGTTAGTTGAGTGAGTTTTGTAAAACCACACAACCCCTCGGCTCTTGTGTGAGCCGTTGTAATTGTACTGAGTGGGGCGAGAGTCTTGCGAGACCGTGCCAACCGCGTTTGTGTCACGGCCGCCACCGTGTACCGGAGGGAACGAGGCCCGTGGCTTTTCGGCCGGAAGCTCGATAGTGGAGACGGCGGGGAGCGTCCGAGAGGAGCCAGAAGCGGAGCACCACTTGCGAGTGGAGAAGGCCCGCGGCTCTCTACGGAGTTACTCGACTGTGGTGCTTGGCCCTCGCATGGGCTTCCCTTTGCGTAGGGGCACCAACGAGGATTAGTCGGGACCTTGAGTGGTTCCGGATACCTCGGTAAAAATACCGGCGTCATCCACGAGAGTTTGCTTCTCTACCTTTCTCTTTAAGCTTCCGCATTTATATTAAGCATTTAAGTTTCAACCTTGTATTCATACTTATTTAGTGTAGATTGAAACTTAGCCTTTGCGGTAGAGATAGCAACACTTAGACAAAACCTAGATTGCACTCTCTAGTTTGATTATTTGCATAGGTTTTGCTCTAGGGATTTAATTGTGGCCTAGTTTAGTAAAAGTTTTAGAAGTCCTAATTCACCCCCCTCTTAGGCATCACCCATTTTCTACATCAATCATGTTTCGTTTAGCCTTCTCCCTTTAACACCTCCTCCCTTCATGAGTGGATGTGGGCAGAAGGATTTATCAATTTAATCGTGTTGTCTTATTTTGGTTTTATATAGTAACTTTGATAGGTGACCAACAAAGCCAAAGGCTGAAGCTTTTCTTTTGTCCTCACACTCGCAAACCATGGCAACATCTCACATTTCTCCCACATGGAGTCCACCCATTGATGTGGCGACAACATTACATTCGTCTATATTCTAGAGACAGAATTTGTCCCTTGCTAAAGTTTAGCGCTGCACTTTTTGCTAAAGTTTAGCTACTAAAGAAACAAACAAAGTGGCTAAAAGTGCTTTGCTAAAGTTTAGCACTCATTCGCAATTTAGCTCCACCAAAGGTGCTTAATTGTGTTAAAAGTCATCCCCAATCCCATTTTGCATTGAATACCCCTTTCTCTCTCTGCCATTGGCCACATGCTCCTCTTTGGACCGCTAGTGCTAAAGTTTAGCACTTCATCCAAACAGCCCTCAAGTGCTAAAGTTTAGCACGTGCTAAACTTTAGCACTAGAAAAACAAACATGCCCTAAGCAAGGAATGAGGTGCGGGTGACAAGGAGTCCATGGCACACAAGAATCAACTACGATTGTCTATGATGAACATAGGTTGCCCTCTACTAAAGTTTTGTCCCTCTTACATAGAATGTTTAAATGAGAATTATGGGTATTAAATAATTACAAAATTAATTTCACATATGTGTTGAACACCAAATAGAGGGTGGACGGTCCGGCCCTAGGTCCGGACGGTCCACGGTCCGGACGGTCCGTGCCGCGGGGCCGAACGGTCCGCGCGCGCAGAACAGATTAGGGTTCCGAGTTTCTTGCTATGTTTGTTGGCTAGATTCTCGGAATTGGCTTGGGGAGTTTGTTTGTAACGGGTCCAACCCCCCTCCTCTATAAATATAGAGGAATACGGTTGATTTGTAATCATCAATTGAATCAATAACACTTTTATCTCGCATTTATTTCCTGTACAGTTAGGAGTAGTTCTAGTCTAGTTCTAGTTTAGCCTCTCAATCCCCAAATTCTCCGCTTCTCTTCGACTCTACGTCGATTAGAGGAGTCTAGGTCGGTCTGCCAGAGCCTAGACATCCCCTAGGATCTCTCCTCCCCGACGGGTCCCTCTCGGGAGCGAGATCCAAGCGCCGCCGGCGACTTCCGCCGCCCCTGCACACGAGCGGACCGTCCGGCCTGTAGGCGCGGACTGTCCGGCCATCAGGCATGAAACCCTAGCCCTACGCCAGGTCAGGGACTGTCTGGCCCCTGGTCGTGGACCATCCGCGCCTATGTAGAGAGCACCGCTGCCGGTTCTTGTTTAGTGTTTGGCACCCAAAAAAGGTGTCAACACACTTTTTGGCGACTTCGCTGGGGACCAACACATATAGACCTATCAAATCGACCCTCAATGGCCGATCCAAGGGATAGCTCTGAAGTCTCCCCCAGCAACATTATAGAGCCGACTTAGGAAACCTTGCCGGCTGACGAACAGCTCTAGTTTGAGGAGCACAAGGAGCAGCTGATTCAAGAGGCAAAGGCGAAGTTCCTGGCCAACTTCAAGGTAGATAGGAACAATAAAGTCATTCGGCAACGGGCGACGGATCCAGCTTCGCTCAGACCCACACTAGATATCCCCAATGTAAGTAATTCAAACGAGCTACAATCTCTTAAGAATTATGTAGATGAACAGTGAGAACAAATGCAAAATATCATAGGGGGTATGCAAAATGATTATAGAAGGTTAGTACGTGCATTCGATAAATCCATTGTTGCAAATTTTCCGTCGCACGAAGTTGAATTAAGGAAAAACAAACGTAATGCATCGGCTATAGGTTGTCACGACCAGTCACAATCCCTTTATGGGATGCCGATGGACACGTACCCTGAGCAACCACAAATCGGCAGTGAATCAGCCGATCTGCACATGTTCGGACCGTACGCATGTGAGCGCGGACCGTCCGGGCCAGCAACGGCCGGACCCATTTTTAATGAACTACCCAGACATGCGCCTGAGCCACAACGTACTACGCAGAATCTAAACTACCCAGTCGGACCATCCGCATACAGCGATGGACGGTCCGCATATAATCACGGACGGTCCAGGCATATATCCGGACAGTCCGCGCATACCGCCGGACGGTCCGCGTATCCAACCAGACGGTTCACGCGTAGAGTCTTTGAGGAGGATTGTTACCTGAATCCTCGCCCGTCCCAACAACACTTCTAAAAGGGAAATGTGCCTTTGGGCCATTTCTAAGTATTTTGGTGATTTAGTGTCCACACAAGTGCTTAAGTGTTAATCTATGCTAAGTGATGGACTAAGTGCAAATCAAGATTAAAGGTATGTTTCTAAACTTAGTACATTGTTTTAAGAGCTAATGTATTGTGTCTAAGTGCTGGAAACAGGAAAAATCTCTTTGGAAAGGAGATAGCTTCTTTCAGCCAAAGTCAGCTCAGTTTGGGTGGACCGGACTGTCCGGTGGTGCACCGGACAGTGTCCGGTGCGCCAGGCTGGCGACTGTCAACTGGCTGCTCTCGGGAGGCGATCAACGGCGTACACCTATAAATCACCGGTCTGTCCGGTGGTTCACCGGACTGTCAGGTGAGCCATTCACAGGTGAAGTCGTCGCTCTCGGGAAGTGATTAACGGCGTACGGCTATAAATCACCGGACTGTCCGGTGAGCCAACGGTCGGCCGACCAATGGTCGGTCACGTAATCTACGCGCGACGCATGGCCGAGCCAACGGTCAGAAGGGGGCACCGGACTGTCCGGTGTGCACCGGACAGTGTTCGATGCGCCAATGGCTCTGAATCTGTAACGGTCAGCTTCGCCAAATAAGGAAATAGATCCGCACCGGATAGTGTCCGGTGATGCACCGGACTGTCCGGTGCGCCAGGCGACAGAAGGAAAGAATTGCCTTCCTGGAATGCTCTCAACGGCTCCTAGCTGCCTTGGGGCTATAAAAGGGACCCCCAGGCGCATGGAGGTGTACACCAAGCATTCTAAAAGCATTCCTAAGCACCAAGACTTCAATTTCGCGCATTCGATTCTTTGTGATAGCAACTAGAGCTCCGGTTGAGTAGAGAATTCGTTGAGTTGTGTTGAGAGCTCGTGTTGTGACTTGTGTGCGTGTGTTGCTCTGATTTTGTGTCTTGTGTGCGTTGCTCATCCCATCCTTACTTCCGTGCTTCTTTGTGAACATCTTTGTAAGGGCGAGAGACTCCAAGTTGTGGAGATTCCTCGCAAGCGAGATATAGTAAAGCAAAGCAAAACACCGTGGTATTCAAGTGGGTCTTTGGACCGCTTGAGAGGGGTTGATTGCAACCCTCGTCCGTTGGGACGCCACAACGTGAAGTAGGCAAGTGTTGGACTTGGCCAAACCACGGGATAAACCACTATGCCATCTCTGTGTTGATCTCTTTGTGGTTATTGTGTTTTGCTAAGACTCCTCTCTAGCCACTTGGCCTTATTGGTGCTAACTCCTAATCAAGTTTTTGTGGCACTAAGTTTCAAGTTTTACAGGATCACCTATTCACCCCCCCTCTAGGTGCTCTCAATTGGTATCAGAGTCGTTCTCTTCAAGAAAGGGACTAATCGCCCGAAGAGATGGATCCTAAGGGCAAGGGGATTGTGATCAATGATAAGGAGAAGGAGTCTTTCAGCTTTTGCCATGAGGTGATTGTTCCTGGCCGAAGAGAGGAGTACCAGGTTTGGGCAACACTCCTGACAGCCATGACGAAATACTTTGCCATGACTGCAGTATTGCCACCATACGAAGATATTGTTGCTTCGTAGCTCATTAGAAACTGCTTCGGATCTGAGTGGCCGTCGTACATGGGGAGTTGAGGTGGCTTGTAGGACGGAGGCCAAGGTATAGCCTGCAGCTCAGCTGACAGAGGAGAAGCATCATCAAAAGCAAAATTTCCATGATGGAAACTCTCATACCAGTCATCTTCGTTGAAGAAACCCTCTTGATGAAGCTCTCTGTGCTAGTGCCTTCGGTTCTGCTCATCTTGAGTAAGATGGCGAACTTCTTCAGAGGCTTCGTCTATCTGCCTTTGCAGTTTAGCTAGCCTAGCCATCTTTTCCTTCTTCCTTTGCACCCATTGATGAAGAATCTCCATATCTTTGATTTCTTGATCTAATTCGTCCTCCTGAAGCGTTGGGCTGGTGACCTTCCTCTTCTGGCTTCGGGCCTCCCGAAGAGAGAGGGTCTCTTGATTGGGGTCCAGTGGTTGCAGAGCTGCAGCCCCTATTGCTGAATCTTTCTTCGGCGCCATGACGAAGGTCTATGCTTGCCGAAAGTGTTCGAAACTCAAAAAGTGGAAGTGAGTTCACCGGAGGTGGGCGCCAATGTTGGGGACTTGTTCTCAAATACTAAGAATTAAGAACAAGGCAACATAAAAAGTGTTAAATGTTAAAGTCCTTCGTCCTTCGAAGCATTATCTCCCTTTGGGATATAATGGGTCTCGAACGAAGTTCACGAAGGACATACCTTCGTAAGCACAGCAAATAATGAAGAAGGATTCATATAAAGTATAAGACATAACATAAACACTTAAACATCATCATTATTAACTCATTTCTATTTTATTACCATAGAAAAATAGAAATGATAATAAATACAAATGTACCTTCGGCTTAAGAGAAGGTAAAAGTACAAGCGTGACGCAAAAGCCAATGTCCAGTCAGTATGAACAGTACGGGAATACTGTTCATCTATTTATAGGCACGGGACGCAGCCCATGTAAAATTACACTCGTGCCCTTTACATTTGCTAATAACTCTATAGTAACCCGTCGAGGTCTGAATAGTCTTTTCATCTTTAAGTCGGTTTCCTTTTCTGCTATCATGCCGAAGCTCTTCTACGCACAGCTTCGGCTCCGCGCCATCCTTCATATTCCTTTTGTGCTTCTTCACACTATGGTTTTAATTCAAGTCCGAAGATACCTGTCCATGCATTATACTCCAGAAACTTTGTTAAATTATGTTTTTGAGGACCTTCGGAAGCCGAAGGCCCCCAATAGTAGCCCCTCGCAATATTAATTTGTTAGAATGATAAATTCAGATTGCGATATGGACGAAGGCCCTAAGTCGAAGGTCCGAAAAAACACCTTCCCTTTGCTAGAATAGCAACAGTCACTGACAAGCGGGGCCTTCCAATTTTAACGCACTAGGCGTATAAATAAGAGCTCACCACGAGTTTATTTGGCACGCTTTCTTGCCATCTGCTCTTGCTCACTCGACTTTTATCCTATGCGCAACAAAACTTGCTTGGCTTTTTAAATTTTTAAGCTTCGGCTTCGAGAGCACTTTCTCAGCGCCTGCGAAGATGTCTGAAGATAAGAAAGCTGTTGCTGAATCGAAGCTGAGCCTGTCTGAGGAGATGCATCTTGGGTTTCTTGAATCAATAACAAAGACCAACACACAGAAGATCACTAGGGAGATTTTGGAGGGTTTATCTGAAGACACTGGTGATAGTGACAGCTACGATGTGGATAGTGGTGGCGAAGATTCCGAAGATCGACCTTGGCGACCAAGCCATGCAGTTTTTGGTAAATCAAGTATTAAACAAAGCCATCTTGTCAATATGAGGGGTAGATACTTTTGGGACTTATCTATTGTGAGGGTTGACGAGGGAGAGAAAACTTGTCCGACTCCCGAGGAGAATGAAGTCGTGATATTTCGAAGCTTCTTAAAGGCTGGACTGCTGTTTCCCTTAAGCAGTTTTGTCGTGGAAGTACTGAAGATATATGAAATCTACCTTTATCAACTTACTCCCGAAGCAATCATAAGGATGAGCATCTTCATCTAGGCTATGAGGAGCCAAGGTTTAGAACCAAATGCAAAAAGTTTCTGCCACATACATGAGCTGTTGTATGAGACAAAACCCTGGGGTAAAGAGCAGTATCACAACAATTTTGGCCGCTACAGCTTCGGCGCCCGGTCTGGGTCAAGCTGCCCCGTGCCAACCTTTCGAAAGAGGTGGCCCGACGATTGGATGACAGAATGGTTCTATGTGGAAAATGACTTGAAAACACAGGAAGATATTAAAGGTATCATTATGCGCCCTATCTGGCAGCGCTTCGGCCTCCGGAGGCCGAAGGTGGAAATGAATGAAGCAGCCGAAGAATGCCAGAGAGCCTTCGGCGTGGTTTGCTCTTTTATTGGGACAAGGGATTTGGTTCAAGAACACATTGCCTTCAGAATATGGCCACTTGTAGAAAAGTGGGAAATGCCGAAGGATACTGTTAGAGAAACAGACGAAGGTGGATTAGTTAGGCTAAAATACACATTCCAATATGGAGATAAATTCGTCGAGCCAGATGATGACTGGCTAAAAAGTATTGAGGCTATAAGTGATGAATTGCTTGGATCATACTCAAAGGCCGAAGACACTGCACTATCAGCGGCCTTCGGAGGCCGAAAGAAGAAGAGACTCAACCGAGTATTTGATGCAATTGGGTTTGTCTACCCCGACTACCTTTATCCGACTCGGGGTCAAAAAAGAAAGAATACATCTTCTGCAAAGGAAGTTGCTTCAGCCGCTCCTAGCGAGCCGGAGCCAAAGAGGAAAAGGGTAAAAATTCTCACACACCGGCCACGTTATATTGAAGTGGCCACAGTGCCTGAGTTTGTCGGTGAGACCTCTTCGGCCACCGAAGCTAAAGAACCAACTCCCCTGCCGACTATTGAAGGGCCGGCCGATGTGCCGGTGACAGAAAAAATAGAAGAACCGAGGACTGAAGAACCAAAGACATCGGAAATTCTAAGTCCTTCAGCAAAAATTGAGACAGTGACAAGCCAAAAGGGGCCAGCAGTGACCCCCAAAAGAAAAAGGATGGTTAACGTACTGGATGTTTTGGAGACAATAAAGTCTTCCAGCACCACTCCAAAGAAAATTGTTGAAACTTCCGAAGTGCAAATTGAAGCCTTTGGTGCCGAAGCTTCGAAGCACCAATCTGAGACTGAAGAAGCTTTCGATTATGTTTTACGACATGCTTCGGGGAAAAAGTTAAGTGAAAAAGAAAAACAAGAGGCCCAGTCTTACGCCCAAAAACTGAAATACCCAAAGGGGGCGTTGATTTTCAACGGCAGTGGAGAAGAAGACTCCTTGTATTGTCTCCCTGACAGCAAGGAAATTTCTGTTTGTCGGGAGATGAGCAAGAGCTTCGGATTCCCAACACTAGAAGACGGGCTCTCGGTGTTGTCGAAAAACGAGCTGGCCGACAGCTTGGCGTACAATAGCTTAAAGGTGGAAAAAATGAGATCTTTGTATTATTTTTTGAAACCAACATTTTTTGTTTGCTTAAATTTATTGACGCACACACATTTTTTTTGTTTTGCAGGGCCTTATACTTAGCAATGCCCTCAGAGCCCAAAAAGATGCTGAAGACAAAGGGTGTGTTATTGCTCTGAGAAACCTTCGTTCCGAAGTAATTGAACTAAGGAATGAAGGTCTCGAAAAAGATAAAATATTACATTCATTGGTAAATCGAATAAAAGAAGACGAAGCTACTTCTAAAGCTCAAGCTGAGGCTCAGAAGCGTGAAATTGAAGATCTTCGGAAGCAACTAGCCAGAGCTAAAGAGGAACGCACACTTGAAGAAACAAAACGAGAAATTAGCGAACAATGGGCAAATCATTTGGAAGAAAGCATTGAAGAGCTTCGTGCATCCAAGAAAAGGTGCTATGAAAAATCCATAGAATGTGTTAAGAAAATAAGAACTAGCTTCGCCAGCGTTGGCGCATTTTCAAGTGAGGAGAACTTCGTGAAGGGTGACCTCGATGGCCCAATCGAATGGATCAGCCACGAAGCTGAAGCTTTTGAAGAAATTTTAAATAGTCGTGGAGACATATGTGCCTTTTCGGGTGCCAGGGGGATTGCTACTATTTTGGAGAGGAAAGGCTGTGACCATGTGAAGCTTCTGGCACAATCCGAAGCCGCCTTATCCTCCGAAGATATAAAAGACCCCTCAGCCGAAGCTAGCCTGGTCGGTGAAAAATTTTTCACCGACATCTGGGACAACGGTGGCCGGGAAATGGCCTAGGAAATTATTCAAAAAGCGAAAAAGGCATCCATGATGCTAGAAAAGTAGCAGAGGCCGCTGAAAAAAGTGCAGAGCTCGAAAGCCAAATAGGTACTGACTAGTGGTTTTTGGCTCTATTGTAATTTTTTGATTTTGAACTTGTTTACGGTTTGTAATAGTAATATAGCCGTATCTTCTCCTCCCTCAGAACCAGCTGAACCATCCGCGGGCCCCCACATGAAGGGGGATGACGAAATTAAGAAAATGGCCGAAGCCATCATGGATAAAGTTGTTGAACAACTGCTAAATGAAGCTGCAGAAGTAGTTCTAAGGGAAGATTAGATGCTGCTGTAAAGACATTTAAAATGTAAAGTTTGTTGAGAAACATGTGTAATATTTTGTAACTTTGAATGTAATATATTAGCTATTTATAGTTCTATTTTTTACGAGCATGAAACATCATATACATACCGTTTTTTGAGCCTTCGGCGAAAAAACACCTTCCCTTCTTTTCATGCTTGTAAATAATATCCGTGTTCTCATAAGATTAGTAACCAATCCTCAATAATCAATAAATCTTTCTGAGTTTGATGAAGGTATAACACTTTAATAGCTATTTTTTGTGCCTTGTCACTATTTCTTCAAAACAATCTTCGAATATCAATACCGAGACCCCCTTCTTGCGTTGTTGATGCAATATGATGTATGATGTTATGCTATGCAAATGATGTAATGATGTGATCTTATGCAAAGTGATATTTGCTGAAGGTTGACATTTTTTCACTGCAAGCCTTCCTTAGGAGCTTCTTCGCTTTTTACTTCAGCGGAATCAGCGCTTATTTTTCGTGGTAAGCCTCCCTTAGGAGCTTCTTCGCCTTTTACTTTCAGCGGAATCAGCGTTTATTTTTCGCTGTAAGCCTCCCTTAGGAGCTTCTTCGCCTTTTACTTTCAGCGGAATCAGCGTTTATTTTTCGCTGTAAGCTCTGCATTCCCTTCGGAACGACTTTTGAGCAGAAAACTTACACTCCCTTAGGAACGACTTTTTGTAGCTTCGGCAAACTTACGTTGCGTTCCTTAGAACGACTTTTTGTTGCTTTGAAGAATTTACATTGCGTTCCTTTAGAATAAATTTTTGATAATCCGAAGGTCCTCCTTGCCACCATAAATTCTTATGCTTCAGCAACTTAAGCCTATGGAGAAGATATATTTTCATTGTGGTAAAAAGCAAAATTGTTACAAGAAATTAAAAATGACAAAAAGCACTTAAGCCTCTCAAAAGTGTTCCTTATTAAAAAGAAAGTAATACTGAATGCGAAAAGCTGCTGTCGGGGTAGGATATTTGTCAGTAAATATGCTTCGACTCTGGCACAGTGCTATTGACTGTGCGGGCTTCGGACTCTTCTCTGAAGTCCCGCTGAAGATGAGTGTGCTGACTTCCTTCTGGCTGTTGGCCTCATTGCATTGGTGGTGGAGGTGGAAGCTGTTGCCAAGATGCTAGGGGTTGGCTTGCCGAAGCAACAGAAACTGCAGGGTGGTTGCCTACATATTCTGGAATGTAAGGCGAATGATACGAAGCAGTATGCATGACTTGCTTCGGCTGACTCTGTTGTGCTGCAGCTTCTGCTATCTCCTTTTGCTTCTGGATGGTAACATGGCACATCCTGGTGGTATGGCCCTTGTCCTCACCACAGAATAGAAAATAGATTTTCCTTGGCTGATCGCCGAATCTTCCTCCGAAGCCCCTAGCGCCTCTGCCCCTTGGAGCTGGCGACCGGAAAGAACTTTGTTGTTGCCCCGAAGCCTACTGATGTTGCCCCAAAGCCTGCGAGGAGTACTGTGGCCTTTGATGTTGACTCCCTCTATCATCACTCTGAGTAGAGTTGTGAATTGACCTGGCGTGCCTCGGATGAAATCTTCCTCCGAAGCCCCTGGTCATTTCAGAGAACCTGTATGCTTCCTCCCTTCTTTGGCGGAAGTCATTGTCAGCTCGAATATACTCGTCCATCTTCTGGAGCAGCTTCTCCAAAGTTTGAGGAGGCTTCCTGGCAAAGTATTGAGTTGAAGGTCCCAGGCGAAGTCCCTTAATCATGGCCTCAATAACAATTTCATTGGGCACTGTTGGTGCCTGTGCCCTCAGACGCAGAAACCTTCGGACATACGCCTAAAGGTATTCTTCATGGTCTTGGGTGCACTAGAATAAAGCTTGAGCAGTGACTGGCTTCGTTTGAAACCCTTGGAAGCTGGTTATCAACATGTCCTTCAGCTTTTGCCATGAGGTGATTGTTCCTGGCCGAAGAGAGGAGTACCAGGTTTGGGCAACACTCCTGACAGCCATGACGAAAGACTTTGCCATGACTGCAGTATTGCCACCATACGAAGATATTGTTGCTTCGTAGCTCATTAGAAACTGCTTCGGATCTGAGTGGCCGTCGTACATGGGGAGTTGAGGTGGCTTGTAGGACGGAGGCCAAGGTATAGCCTGCAGCTCAGCTGACAGAGGAGAAGCATCATCAAAAGCAAAATTTCCATGATGGAAACTCTCATACCAGTCATCTTCGTTGAAGAAACCCTCTTGATGAAGCTCTCTGTGCTAGTGCCTTCGGTTCTGCTCATCTTGAGTAAGATGGTGAACTTCTTCAGAGGCTTCGTCTATCTGCCTTTGCAGTTCAGCTAGCCTAGCCATCTTTTCCTTCTTCCTTTGCACCCATTGATGAAGAATCTCCATATCTTTGATTTCTTGATCTAATTCGTCCTCCTGAAGCGTTGGGCTGGTGACCTTCCTCTTCTGGCTTCGGGCCTCCCGAAGAGAGAGGGTCTCTTGATTGGGGTCCAGTGGTTGCAGAGCTGCAGCCCCTATTGCTGAATCTTTCTTCGGCGCCATGACGAAGGTCTATGCTTGCCGAAAGTGTTCGAAACTCAAAAAGTGGAAGTGAGTTCACCGGAGGTGGGCGCCAATGTTGGGGACTTGTTCTCAAATACTAAGAATTAAGAACAAGGCAACATAAGGTTGTGTTAAGTGTTAAAGTCCTTCGTCCTTCGAAGCATTATCTCCCTTTGGGATATAATGGGTCTCGAACGAAGTTCACGAAGGACATACCTTCGTAAGCACAGCAAATAATGAAGAAGGATTCATATAAAGTATAAGACATAACATAAACACTTAAACATCATCATTATTAACTCATTACTATTTTATTACCATAGAAAAATAGAAATGATAATAAATTACAAATGTACCTTCGGCTTAAGAGAAGGTAAAAGTACAAGCGTGACGCAAAAGCCAATGTCCAGTCAGTGTGAACAGTACGGGAATACTGTTCATCTATTTATAGGCACGGGACGCAGCCCATGTAAAATTACACTCGTGCCCTTTACATTTGCTAATAACTCTATAGTAACCCATTGAGGTCTGAATAGCCTTTTCATCTTTAAGTCGGTTTCCTTTTCTGCTATCATGCCGAAGCTCTTCTGCGCACAGCTTCGGCTCCACGCCATCCTTCGTATTCCTTTTGTGCTTCTTCACACTGTGGTTTTAATTCAAGTCCGAAGATACCTGTTCATGCATTATACTCCAGAAACTTTGTTAAATTATGTTTTTGAGGACCTTCGGAAGACGAAGGCCCCCAATAGAGTCCTTCGTCAACGAGCCGAAAGATGACAAGCCTACCGACTCGGGCTCGGGCCACAAACGAAAAGATGGGAAGAATAAGAAGACGAGGCGCATCAAGGAGATCGTCTACTACGATGACAGCGACGAGTCCTCTTCTTCCCAAAAGGACAACGATGACAACGACTACAAGAAAAAGAAAACGGTCAATTCGAACTTTTCTTTTGATTACTCTCGTATTCTGCAAAGTACCAATGCTCATTTACTCTCCATTCCACTTGATAAACCTCCTCACTTTGATGGAGAGGACTACGGATTTTGGAGTCACAAAATGCGTAGTCACTTGTTCTCTCTCCATCCAAGCATATGGGAGATAGTAGAAAGTGGAATGAAATTTGATAGTACTGATAGTCCCATGTTCATTAATGAGCAAATTCACAAAAATGCACAAGCTACTACTGTTCTTCTAGCTTCATTGTGCAAGGACGAATATCATAAGGTGAGCGACTTGGATAACGCCAAGCAGATTTGGGACACCCTCAAGATCTCACATGAGGGGAACGACGTCACCATGCTCACCAAGATGGAGTTGGTGGAGGGCGAACTTGGGAGATTCGCAATGATCAGGGGCGAGGAGCCAACCCAAATGTACAACCGGCTCAAGACCCTCGTCAACAAAATAAGGAGCTATGGAAGCACGCGATGGATGGACCACGACGTCGTCCGCCTAATGCTAAGGTCTTTTACCGTCCTCGATCCACATCTTGTGAACAATATTCGTGAGAATCCTAGGTACACCAAGATGTCGCCTGAGAAGATACTTGGAAAGTTTGTAAGCAGGCGGATGATGATCAAGGAGGCTAGATACGTTGATGATGCGTTGAATGGCCCAATCCAAGAGCCTCAAACCATTGCTCTCAAAGCAACAAGGAGCAAGGAGGCGCTACCTAGCAAGGTGGCGCAAGTTGAGGCGGCCGGGCTTAATGATGAAGAAATGGCCCTCATCATCAAGCGGTTCAAGATGGCGCTAAAGGGTCGCAAGGGGCATCCCAACAAGACCAAGACGAAGGGGAAGCGCTCATGCTTCAAATGTGGTAAGATTGGTCATTTTATCGCTAATTGTCCCGATAATGATAGTGACCAGGAACAAGGGAACAAGAGGGAAAAGAAAAAGGCATACAAGAAGGCTAAGGGCGAGGCACACCTTGGCAAGGAGTGGGACTCGGATTGTTCGTCGTCCGACTCTGACAATGAAGGACTCGCCGCCACCGCCTTCAACAAATCGTTCCTCTTCCCCAACGAGCATCACACCTGCCTCATGGTAAGGGAAAAGAAGGTAAGCACTCGTGATACTAGTACTTACGCTTCCTCAAGTGATGAAGAATCTAGCGATGATGAAATAGACTATTCATGTTTATTCAAGGGCCTAGATAGAACTAAGGTTGATAAGATTAATGAATTAATTGATGCCTTGAATGATAAGAATAGGTTATTAGAAAAGCAAGAGGATCTTTTGTATGAAGAACATGATAAGTTTGTAGAGGCACAAAAATCCCTTGCTTTAGAAATTAAAAGGAACGAAATGCTCTCTTGTGAATTGTCTACATGCCATGACTCTATTTCTAGCTTAAAGAGCATAAATAATGATTTGAATGCTAAGTTAGAAATAGCTAATAAATCAACATCTTGTGTAGAACATGTTGCAATTTGCAATAGGTGTAAAGATTTTAATGTTGGTGCTTGTAGGAACACCTAGTTTCAATTTCTAAATTGAATGATGAAGTGGCTAGTCTTAATGCCCAACTTAAGACTAGCAAGAGTGAATTTGACAAAATAAAATTTGCAAGGGATGCCTACACGATTGGTAGACACCCTTCAATTAAGGATGGTCTTGGCTTCAAGAGGGAAGTCAAGAACTTAGCAAGCCATAAGGCTTCCATCTCCGCCAAGGAGAAAGGGAAGGCCCCTATGGCTAGTAGTACTCAAAAGAACCATGCTTTCATGTATCATGATAGGAGACATTCTAGGAATGCTTATAGAAGTTATGATGCTTTTGATTCTCATGCCATGGTTGCTTCTAGTTCTTCTATTATGCATGATAGAAATTTGGCTAGGAAAAATGCTATGCCTAGAAGAAATGTTGTTCATGTTCCTAGAAAAGTAAACTATGAACCTTCTACAATTTTTCATACTTGCAATGCTTCCTTTGCTATTTGTAGAAAGGATAAGAAGGTGATTGCTAGTAAGTTAGGGGCAAGATGCAAGGGAGATAAAACTTGCATTTGGGTCCCTAAGACCATTATGACTAACCTTGTAGGACCCAACAAGAGTTGGGTACCTAAAACCCAAGCCTAAATTTGCCTTGCAGGTTTATGCATCCAGGGGTTCAAGCTAGATTATCGACAGCGGATGCACAAACCACATGACGGGGGAGAAGAAGATGTTCACCTCCTATGTCAAGAACAAAGATTCCCAAGACTCAATCATATTCGGTGACGGGAGTCAAGGCAAGGTGGAAGGGTTAGGAAAAATAGCTATTTCATCCGAGCACTCCATTTCCAATGTGTTTTTAGTTGAGTCGCTTGGATATAACTTGTTGTCTGTGAGTCAGCTTTGTAATATGGGATATAACTGTTTATTCACAAATGTAGATGTGACTGTCTTTAGAAGAAGTGATGGTTCATTAGCTTTTAAGGGTGTATTAGACGGTAAACTCTATTTAGTTGATTTTGCAAAAGAGGAGGCCGGTCTAGATGCATGCTTAATTGCTAAGACTAGCATGGGCTGGCTGTGGCATCGCCGTTTAGCTCATGTGGGGATGAAGAACCTTCACAAGCTTCTAAAGGGAGAACACGTGATAGGTTTAACTAATGTAACTTTCGAAAAAGATAGACCTTGTGCAGCTTGTCAAGCAGGTAAACAGGTGGGAAGCTCTCATCATACCAAAAATGTGATGACCACATCAAGACCTTTGGAGTTGCTTCATATGGACCTCTTCGGACCCGTCGCCTATCTAAGCATAGGAGGAAGTAAGTATGGTCTTATTATAGTTGATGATTTTTCCCGCTTCACTTGGGTATTCTTTTTGCAGGATAAATCTGAAACCCAAGGGACCCTCAAGCGCTTCCTAAGAAGAGCTCAAAATGAGTTTGAGCTCAAGGTGAAGAAGATAAGGAGTGACAACGGGTCCGAGTTCAAGAACCTTCAAGTGGAGGAGTACCTTGAGGAGGAAGGGATCAAGCACGAGTTCTCCGCTCCCTACACACCATAGCAAAATGGTGTGGTAGAGAGGAAGAACAGGACGCTCATAGACATGGCGAGGATGATGCTTGGAGAGTTCAAGACCCCCGAGCAATTTTGGTCGGAAGCCGTGAACACGGCTTGCCACGCCATCAACCGGGTCTACCTTCACCGCCTCCTCAAGAAGACTTCGTATGAGCTTCTAACCGGTAACAAACCCAATGTATCGTATTTTTGAGTTTTTGGGAGTAAATGCTACATTCTAGTGAAGAAGGGTAGAAATTCCAAATTTGCTCCCAAAGCGGTAGAAGGGTTTTTATTAGGTTATGACTCAAATACAAAGGCGTATAGAGTCTTCAACAAATCATCGGGTTTGGTTGAAGTCTCTAGCGACGTTGTATTTGATGATACTAATGGCTCTCCAAGAGAGCAAGTTGTTGATCTTGATGATGTAGATGAAGGAGACGTTCCAACGGCCGCAATACGCACCATGGCGATGTGCGACCACAGGAACATGAGGAGCAAGATCAACCCTCTTCCTCAACAATGGTGCATCCCCCAACTCAAGATGATGAACAGGTTCATCAAGAGGAGGCATGTGATCAAGAGGGAGCACAAGATGATCATGTGATGGAGGAAGAAGCACAACCGGCACCTCCAACCCAAGTTCGAGCGACGATTCAAAGGAATCATCCTGTCGACCAAATTTTGGGTGACATTAGCAAGGGAGTAACTACTCATTCTAGATTAGTTAATTTTTGTGAGCATTACTCCTTTGTCTCTTCTATTGAGCCTTTCAGGGTAGAAGAGGCCTTGCTAGATCCGGACTGCGTGTTGGCCATGCAGGAAGAGCTCAACAACTTCAAGCGTAATGAAGTTTGGACACTGGTACCGTGTCCCAAGCAAAATGTTGTGGGAACCAAGTGGGTGTTCCGCAACAAACAGGACGAGCACGGGGTGGTGACGAGGAACAAGGCTCGACTTGTGGAAAAAGGTTATGCCCAAGTCGTAGGTTTGGACTTTGAGGAGACTTTTGCTCCTGTGGCTAGGCTAGAGTCTATTCGTATTTTGCTAGCATATGCCGCTCACCATTCTTTCAGGTTTTTCCAAATGGATGTGAAGAGCGCTTTCCTCAACGGGCCAATCAAGGAGGAGGTGTATGTGGAGCAACCCCTGGCTTCGAGGATGAACGGTACCCCGACCACGTATGTAAGCTCTCTAAGGCGCTCTATGGACTTAAGCAAGCCCCAAGAGCATGGTATGAATGCCTTAGAGACTTTTTAATTGCTAATGCTTTCAACGTTGGGAAAGCCGATCCAACTTTATTCACTAAGACTTGTGATGGTGACTTATTTGTGTGCTAAATTTATGTCGATGACATAATATTTGGTTCTACTAACCAAAAGTCTTGTGAAGAGTTTAGCAGGGTGATGACTCAAAAGTTTGAGATATCGATGATGGGCGAGTTTAACTACTTCCTTGGATTCCAAGTGAAGCAACTCAAGGACGGCACCTTCATCTCTCAAACAAAGTACACACAAGACTTGCTAAAGCGGTTTGGGATGAAGGACGTCAAGCCCGCAAAGACTCCGATGGGAACTGACAGACACGTCGACCTCAACAAAGGAGGTAAGTCTGTTGATCAAAAAGCATACCGGTCCATGATAGGTTCTTTGCTTTATTTATGTGCTAGTAGACCGGATATTATGCTTAGTGTATGCATGTGTGCTAGATTTCAATCCGATCCAAGGGAGTGTCACTTAGTGGCTGTGAAGCGAATTCTTAGATATTTAGTCGCTACGCCTTGCTTCGGGATCTAGTATCCAAAGGGGTCTACCTTTGACTTAATTGGATATTCAGACTCCGATTATGCTGGATGTAAGGTCGATAGGAAGAGTACATCAGGGACGTGCCAATTCTTAGGAAGGTCCCTGGTGTCATGGAGTTCTAAGAAACAAACCTCCGTTGCCCTATCCATCGCTGAGGCCGAGTATGTTGCCGCAGGACAGTGTTGTGCGCAACTACTTTGGATGAGGCAAACCCTCCGGGACTTTGGCTATAATCTGAGCAAAGTCCCACTCCTATGTGATAATGAGAGTGCTACTCGCATAGCGGACAATCCTGTTGAGCACAGCCACACAAAGCACATTGACATCCGGCATCACTTTTTGAGAGACCACCAGCAAAAGGGAGATATCAAAGTGTTCTATATTAGCACCGAGAACCAGCTAGCCGATATCTTTACCAAGCCTTTAGATGAAAAGACCTTTTGCAGGCTGCATAGTGAGCTAAATGTCTTAGATTCGCGGAACTTGGATTGATTTGTAGCATACATGTGTATTATGCTTTGATTATGTTCCCTTATGCATTTTGTTGTTTATTTATGGTGCTCAAGCTGTACAAACACTCCCCGGACCTCAAAAGTCCATGTGTGAGTGATGCACATATTTAGGGGGAGATGTGCTACAACTTGACCCTTTGAGACTAACCGTGTGCTTGAGTTTGCTTGATTTAGTCTCAAAGGTGGATTGAAAGGGAAAGGTGGACTTGGACCATGAAAGACTTCCACTACACTCCGATGAGAGGGTAACTCACTCCAAGTTCATCCCCATCTTCTTATTGCCTTTGTACTCTTATGTGAAGATTTTGGTGAGGCAATGAGGTTTAAGGGACACGATTGATCCCATTTTGGTGCTTGATGCCAAAGGGGGAGAAAATAAGGCCAAAGCAAGAAATGGATCAGCTGCCACTTGAGAATTTTGAAAACAGTAGAATAGAGCTTTTGTTTTGTCAAAATCCTCTCATTGTCTCTCTTTGTCAAAAGTTGGTCTCTTGTGGGGAGAATGTTTGATTATGGGAAAAAGGGGGGAGTTTATGAATCTTTGATCAATTTCTCTTGGAATAACTCTCTTTATGTCTCTACAAGTGAATTTGACTTAGAAATAGGAAATTGAGTTTGATTTGCAAAAACAAACCAAGTGGTGACAAAGTATGATCCAAATATGCCAAAGTTGAATCAAAACAATTTGTGTTCTTATTTGCATTGATATTGCACTTGTTCTAGTTGCTTTGTGTTGTGTTGGCATAAATCACCAAAAAGGGAGAGATTGAAAGGGAAATGTGCCTTTGGGCCATTTCTAAGTATTTTGGTGATTTAGTGTCCACACAAGTGCTTAAGTGTTAATCTATGCCAAGTGATGGACTAAGTGCAAATCAAGATTAAAGGTATGTTTCTAAACTTAGTACATTGTTTTAAGAGCTAATGTATTGTGTCTAAGTGCTGGAAACAGGAAAAATCTCTTTGGAAAGGAGATAGCTTCTTTTAGCCAAAGTTAGCTCAGTCTGGGTGCACCGGACTGTCCGGTGGTGCACCGGACAGTGTCCGGTGCGCTAGGCTGGCGACTGTCAACTGACTGCTCTCGGGAGGCGATCAACGGCGTACGGCTATAAATCACCGGACTGTCCGATGGTTCACCGGACTGTCCGGTGAGCCATTCACAGGCGAAGTCGTCACTCTTGGGAAGTGATTAACGGCGTACGGCTATAAATCACTGGACTGTCCAGTGGTGCACCGGACTGTCCGGTGAGCCAACGGTCGGCCGGCCAACGGTCGGCCGCGTAATCTGCGCGCGACGCATGGCCGAGCCAACGGTCAGAAGGAGGCACCAGACTGTCCGGTGTGCACCGGATAGTGTCCGGTGCACCAACGGCTCTAAATCTGCAACGGTCGGCTTCGCCAAATAAGGAAAGAGATCCGCACCGGACAGTGTCCGGTGGTGCACCGGACTGTCCGGTGCGCCAGGCGACAGAAGGCAAGAATTGCCTTCCTGGAATGCTCTCAACGGCTCCTAGCTGCCTTGGGGCTATAAAAGGGACCCCTAGGCGCATGGAGGTGTACACCAAGCATTCTAAAAGCATTCCCTAGCACCAAGACTTCAATTCCGCGCATTCGATTCTTTGTGATAGCAACTAGAGCTCCGGTTGAGTAGAGAACTCGTTGAGTTGTGTTGAGAGCTCGTGTTGTGACTTGTGTGCGTGTGTTGCTCTGATTTTGTGTCTTGTGTGCGTTGCTCATCCCATCCTTACTTCCGTGCTTCTTTGTGAACATCTTTGTAAGGGCGAGAGACTCCAATTTGTGGAGATTCCTCGCAAGCGGGATATAGTAAAGCAAAGCAAAACACCGTGGTATTCAAGTGGGTCTTTGGACCGCTTGAGAGGGGTTGATTGCAACCCTCGTCCGTTGGGACGCCACAACGTGGAGTAGGCAAGTGTTGGACTTGGCCGAACCACGGGATAAATGAAAGGGAATTAGGCTTAGACCTAGTTCCTAAATAATTTTGGTGGTTGAATTGCCCAACACAAATATTGGACTAACTAGTTTACTCTAGTGCATAAGTTATACAGGTGCAAAAGGTTCACACTCAGCCAATAAAAAGATCAAATGTTGGATTCAACAAAGGAGCAGCAAGACAACCGAGGGCTTCTCTGGCCGGAGGCACCGGACTGTCCGGTGTGCACCGGACTGTCCGGTGCGGCCAGAGGACTTCGACTTCCAAACTCTTTGCTCTCGGGATGTCTCGGTGGACAGCGCGCTATAATTCACCGGACTGTCCGGTGTGCACCGGACATGTCCGGTGCTCCAAGGAAACACCGTCCCTGGAACTCGCCAGCCTCGGGTTTGCTCGGCAGCCGCTCCGCTAAAATTCACCGGACTGTCCGGTGTGCACCGGACTGTCCGGTGTACCAGCGGAGCAACGGCTCTCTGCGGCGCCAACGGCTCCCTGCAGTGCATTAAATGCGCGCGCAGCGCGCGCAGTCGTCAGGCACGCCCATGCCGGTGCACCGGACATCAAACAGTACATGTCCGGTGTGCACCGGACACCCCGGAGGGCCCACAAGTCAGAAGCTCCAACGGTCAGAATCCAACGGCAACCGTGACGTGGCAGGGGCACCGGACTGTCCGGTGTGCACCGGACTGTCCGGTGCGCCATCGAACAGAGGACTCCAGCCAACGGTCACTTATGGTGGTTGGGGCTATAAATACCCCAACCACCCCACATTCATTGCAATCCAAGTTTTCCAACTCTCAACCACTTACAAGAGCTAGGCATTCAATTCTAGACACATACAAAGAGATCAAATCCTCTCCAATTCCACTCAAGCCCTTAGTGACTAGCGAGAGAGATTTGCCGTGTTCTTTTGAGCTCTTGCGCTTGGATCGCTTTCTTTCTTTCTCATTTGTTCTTGAGATCATCACTCAATTGTAACCAAGGCAAGAGGCACCAATTGTGTGGTGGCCCTTGCGGGGAAGCTTTGTTCCCGTTTGATTGAGAAGAAGAGAAAGCTCACTCGATCCGTGGGATCGTTTGAGAGAGGGAAGGGTTGAAAGAGACCCGGCCTTTGTGGCCTCCTCAACGGGGAGTAGGTTTGCGAGAACCGAACCTCGGTAAAACAAATCCTTGTGTCACACTCTTATTTGCTTGCGATTTGTTTTGCACCCTCTCTCGCGGACTCGTTTCGTTATTACTAACGCTAACCCGGCTTGCAGTTGTGATCATTTTTGCAAATTTCAGTTTCGCCCTATTCACCCCCCCTCTAGGCGACTATCAATTGGTATCAGAGCCCGGTGCTTCATTAGAGCCTAACCGCTCGAAGTGATGTCGGGAGATCACACCAACGGAGGAGAAGAAGGAGGAGTCTACACCAAGTAGACAACCAATTGACGCCTCCAAGCTCGACAACGAGGAGATGGCCCTAATCATCAAAAGCTTCCGGCAAATCCTCAAGCAACGGAAGGGGAAGGACTACAAATCCCGTTCCAAGAAGGTTTGCTACAAGTGTGGTAAGCCCGGTCACTTTATTGCTAAATGTCCATTATCAAGTGATAGTGACAGGGACAACGACAAGAAGGGCAAGAGGAAGGAGAAGAAGAAGTACTACAAGAAGAAGGGCGGCGATGCCCATGTTTGTCGGGAGTGGGACTCCGACGAAAGCTCAAGCGACTCCTCCGACGACGAGGACGCCGCCAACATCGCCGTCACCAAGGGCCTCCTCTTCCCCAACGTCGGCCACAAGTGCCTCATGGCCAAGGACGGCAAAAAGAAGGTAAAATCAAAGTCCTCCACTAAATATGAAACATCTAGTGATGAGGATGATGATAAAAATGAAGAGGATAATTTGCGTATTCTTTTTGCCAACCTTAACATGGAACAAAAAGAAAAATTAAATGAATTGATTAGTGCCATCCATGAAAAGGATGATCTCTTGGACTCCCAAGAGGACTTCCTAATCAAGGAAAACAAAAAACATGTTAAGGTTAAAAATGCTTATGCTCTAGAAGTTGAAAAATGTAACAAATTATCTAGTGAGCTAAGCACATGCCATGACACTATTGCCAACCTTAGAAGTGAAAATGTTAAGTTAATTGCTAAGGTTGATTCTCATGTTTGCATTGATCCTAAAAATGATAATGTTGATTTGCTTGCTAGGATTGATGAGTTAAATGTTTCCATTGCTAGCCTTAGAAATGAAAATGAGAAATTAATTGCTAAGGCTAAGGATTTTGATGTTTGCAATGCTACTATTTCCGACCTTAGAACTAAAAATGATATGTTGTATGCTAAGGTTGTTGAACTTAAAACTTGCAAACCCTCTACATCAAATGTTGAGCATGTTTCCATTTGTACTAGATGTAGAGATATTAATGTTGATGCTATCCATGATCACCTAGCCTTAATCAAAAACCAAAATGATCACATAGCACAACTTAATGCCAAAATTAGAGAGCATGACTTAGAAAATGAAAAATTTAAATTGGCTAGAAGCATGCTCTATAATGGGAGACGCCCTGGCATTAAGGATGGCATTGGCTTCCAAAAGGGAGACAATGACAAAATTAATGCCCCTCCTAAGAACCTATCTAACTTTGTTAAGGGCAAGGCTCCCATGCCTCAGGATAACGAGGGTTACATTTTGTACCCTGCCGGATATCCTGAGAGCAAGATTAGGAAAATTCACTCTAGGAAGTCTCACTCTGGCCCTAATCATGCTTTTATGTATAAGGGTGAGACATCTAGATCTAGGCAACCAACCCATGCCAAGTTGCCTAGAAAGAAAATCCCTAATGCATCAAATGATCATGCCATGTCATTTAAAACTTTTGATGCATCTTATGTTTTGACTAGCAAATCCGGCAAGGTAGTTGCCAAAATTGTTGGGGGCAAACACAAGGGCTCCAAGACTTGTGTTTGGGTACCCAAAGTTCTTGTATCTAATGCCAAAGGACCCAAAACCGTTTGGGTACCTAAAACAAAGAACTAAACTTGTTTTGTAGGTTTATGCATCCGGGGGCACAAGTTGGATACTCGACAGCGGGTGCACAAACCACATGACCGGGGAGAAAAGGATGTTCTCCTCATATGAGAAAAACCAAGATCCCCAACGAGCTATCACATTCGGGGATGGAAATCAAGGTTTGGTCAAAGGTTTGGGTAAAATTGCTATATCCCCTGACCATTCCATTTCAAATGTTTTTCTTGTAGATTCCTTAGATTACAATTTGCTTTCCGTATCCCAATTATGTCAAATGGGCTACAACTGTCTTTTTACTGATACTGGTGTAACTGTCTTTAGAAGAAGTGATGATTCAATAGCTTTTAAGGGAGTGTTAGAGGGTCAGCTATACTTAGTAGATTTTAATAGAGCTGAACTCGACACTTGCTTGATTGCTAAGACTAACTTGGGTTGGCTCTGGCACCGCCGACTAGCCCATGTTGGAATGAAGAATCTTCACAAGCTTCTAAAGGGAGAACACATTTTGGGACTAACCGATGTTCATTTTGAGAAAGACAGGATTTGTAGTGCATGCCAAGCCGGGAAGCAAGTTGGTGTTCTTCATCCACACAAAAACATCATGACTACCGACAGGCCACTGGAGCTTCTTCACATGGATTTGTTCGGCCCGATCGCTTACATAAGCATCGGCGGTAGTAAGTACTGCCTTGTAATTGTGGATGACTATTCTCGCTTCACTTGGGTATTCTTTTTGCAGGAAAAATCACAAACCCAAGAGACCTTAAAGGGATTCTTGAGACGGGCTCAAAATGAGTTCAGCTTAAGGATCAAGAAAATTAGAAGCGACAATGGGACGGAGTTCAAAAATTCCCAAATTGAAGACTTTCTTGAGGAGGAGGGCATCAAGCATGAGTTCTCTTCTCCCTACACTCCACAACAAAATGGTGTAGTGGAGAGGAAGAATCGAACTCTATTGGACATGGCAAGAACCATGCTTGATGAGTACAAGACACCGGATCGGTTTTGGGCCGAGGCGGTCAACACCGCCTGCTACGCCATCAACCGATTATATCTTCATCGAATCCTCAAGAAGACATCTTATGAACTCCTAACCGGTAAAAAGCCCAATATTTCATATTTTAGAGTTTTTGGTAGCAAATGTTTTATACTTGTTAAAAGAGGTAGAAAATCTAAATTTGCTCCTAAAACTGTAGAAGGCTTTTTACTAGGATATGACTCAAACACAAGGGCATATAGAGTCTTTAACAAGTCCTCAGGACTTGTTGAAGTTTCATGTGACGTTGTGTTTGATGAGACTAACGGCTCTCAAGTAGAGCAAGTTGATCTTGATGATGTAGGTGAAGAACAGGCTCCATGCATAGCGCTAAGGAACATGTCCATCGGGGATGTGTGTCCTAAGGAATCCGAAGAGCCTCCAAATGCACAAGATCAACCATCCTCCTCCATGCAAGCATCTCCACCAACTCAAGTTGAGGATGAGGCTCAAGATGTTGAACAAGCAAATCAAGAAGATGAGCCACCTCAAAATGACGGCAACGATCAAGGGGGAGATTCAAATGATGAAGACAAGGAGGATGAACAACCAAGGCCGCCACACCCAAGAGTCCACCAAGCAATTCAACGAGATCACCCCGTCGACACCATCCTCGGCGACATTCATAAGGGGGTAACTACTCGATCTCGTGTTGCTCATTTTTGTGAACATTACTCGTTTGTTTCCTCTATTGAGCCAACCAGGGTAGAGGAGGCACTTCAAGATTCGGATTGGGTGATGGCGATGCAAGAGGAGCTCAACAATTTCACGAGGAACGAGGTATGGCACTTAGTTCCACGTCCTAACCAAAATGTTGTAGGAACCAAGTGGGTCTTCCGCAACAAGCAAGACGAGCATGGTGTGGTGACTAGGAACAAAGCTCGACTCGTGGCCAAGGGGTATTCACAAGTCGAAGGTTTGGATTTTGGTGAAACCTATGCACCCGTAGCTAGGCTTGAGTCAATTCGTATATTATTAGCCTATGCTACTTACCATGGCTTCAAGCTCTACCAAATGGACGTGAAGAGTGCATTCCTCAATGGACCAATCAAGGAGGAGGTCTATGTTGAGCAACCTCCCGGCTTTGAAGACAGTGAGTATCCTAACCATGTTTATAGACTCTCTAAGGCGCTTTATGGGCTCAAGCAAGCCCCAAGAGCATGGTATGAATGCCTTAGAGATTTCCTTATTGCTAATGGCTTCAAAGTCGGCAAGGCCGATCCTACTTTATTCACTAAGACTCTTGATAATGATTTGTTTGTATGCCAAATTTATGTTGATGATATCATATTTGGGTCTACTAACAAATCTACATGTGAAGAATTTAGTAGGATCATGACACAGAAATTCGAGATGTCTATGATGGGGGAGTTGAAGTATTTTCTAGGATTCCAAGTCAAGCAACTCCATGAAGGCACCTTCATTAGCCAAACGAAGTATACTCAAGACATTATAAGCAAGTTTGGAATGAAGGATGCCAAACCCATCAAGACACCCATGGGAACCAATGGGCATCTCGACCTCGACACGGGAGGTAAGTCCGTGGATCAAAAGGTATACCGGTCGATGATTGGATCATTGCTTTATTTATGTGCATCTCGACCGGACATTATGCTTTCCGTTTGCATGTGTGCAAGATTCCAAGCCGACCCTAAGGAATCACACCTTACGGCCGTAAAACGAATCTTGAGATATTTAGCTTTTACTCCTAAGTTTGGGCTTTGGTACCCTCGGGGATCCACCTTTGATTTGATTGGATATTCGGATGCCGATTGGGCGGGGTGTAGGATTAATCGAAAGAGCACATCGGGGACTTGCCAGTTCTTGGGAAGATCCTTGGTGTCATGGGCTTCAAAGAAGCAAAACTCGGTCGCTCTTTCTACCGCCGAAGCCGAGTATATTGCCGCAGGTCATTGTTGCGCGCAATTGCTTTGGATGAGGCAAACCCTGCGGGACTACGGTTACAAATTAACCAAAGTCCCTTTGCTATGTGACAATGAGAGTGCAATCAAAATGGCCGACAATCCCGTCGAGCACAGCCGCACTAAGCACATAGCCATTCGGTATCATTTTCTTCGGGATCACCAACAAAAGGGGGATATCAAGATTTCTTATATTAATACTAAAGATCAATTAGCCGATATCTTTACCAAACCACTTGATGAACAATCTTTTACCCGACTTAGGCATGAGCTTAATATTCTTGATTCTAGGAATTTCTTTTGCTAAGTCTTGCACGCATAGCACTTGAATATACCTTTGCTCTTGTCTCTTTTATATATGCTATGACTAATGTGTTTTCAAGTGTATTTCAACCAAGTCATAGGTGTATTGAAAGGGAATTTGAGTCTTCGGCGAAGACAAAGGCTTCCACTCCGTTCTACTACTCATCCTTCGCCGTCGCTCCGCATCATCTCTCCAACGTTGGTATAACCTTCACTCATTTATTTCATGACCAAAGGAGGAGAATGTACTTCATTGGGCTCTAATGATTCCGTTTTTGGCGATTCATGCCAAAGGGGGAGAAAATATGAGCCCAAAGCAAAAGGACCGCACCACCACCTAATTTCATAACTTTGATAATTTTATTGGTAAATTTCAAAATTGGTATCTCTTTGTGTTCTAAGAGGGGAGTAACTAGTGTTTTCAAAATTAATGGAAAACCCTCTTGAACACTAAGAGGAGACCTCATTTGAGGGGGAGTTTTGCTTAGTCAAAGGAAAAGCATTGGAAATAGGGGGAGAAAATTCCATATCTTGAAAATGCTTTGCAAAATCTTTTTCATTTACCTTTGACTATCTTGCAAAAGTACTTTGAAAAGAATTTACAAAAGAATTTGCAAAAACAAAACTCGTGGTGCAAATGTGGTCCAATATGTGAAAAATAAAGAAAACCATCCATGCGCATCATATAAATTTATATTGGCTCAATTCCAAGCAACCTTTGCACTTACATTATGTAAACTAGTTCAATTATGCACTTCTATATTTGCTTTGGTTTGTGTTGGCATCAATCACCAAAAAGGGGGAGATTGAAAGGGAATTAGGCTTAGACCTAGTTCCTAAATAATTTTGGTGGTTGAATTGCCCAACACAAATATTGGACTAACTAGTTTACTCTAGTGCATAAGTTATACAGGTGCAAAAGGTTCACACTCAGCCAATAAAAAGATCAAATGTTGGATTCAACAAAGGAGCAGCAAGACAACCGAGGGCTTCTCTGGCCGGAGGCACCGGACTGTCCGGTGTGCACCGGACTGTCCGGTGCGGCCAGAGGACTTCGACTTCCAAACTCTTTGCTCTCGGGATGTCTCGGTGGACAGCGCGCTATAATTCACCGGACTGTCCGGTGTGCACCGGACATGTCCGGTGCTCCAAGGAAACACCGTCCCTGGAACTCGCCAGCCTCGGGTTTGCTCGGCAGCCGCTCCGCTAAAATTCACCGGACTGTCCGGTGTGCACCGGACTGTCCGGTGTACCAGCGGAGCAACGGCTCTCTGCGGCGCCAACGGCTCCCTGCAGTGCATTAAATGCGCGCGCAGCGCGCGCAGTCGTCAGGCACGCCCATGCCGGTGCACCGGACATCAAACAGTACATGTCCGGTGTGCACCGGACACCCCGGAGGGCCCACAAGTCAGAAGCTCCAACGGTCAGAATCCAACGGCAACCGTGACGTGGCAGGGGCACCGGACTGTCCGGTGTGCACCGGACTGTCCGGTGCGCCATCGAACAGAGGACTCCAGCCAACGGTCACTTATGGTGGTTGGGGCTATAAATACCCCAACCACCCCACATTCATTGCAATCCAAGTTTTCCAACTCTCAACCACTTACAAGAGCTAGGCATTCAATTCTAGACACATACAAAGAGATCAAATCCTCTCCAATTCCACTCAAGCCCTTAGTGACTAGCGAGAGAGATTTGCCGTGTTCTTTTGAGCTCTTGCGCTTGGATCGCTTTCTTTCTTTCTCATTTGTTCTTGAGATCATCACTCAATTGTAACCAAGGCAAGAGGCACCAATTGTGTGGTGGCCCTTGCGGGGAAGCTTTGTTCCCGTTTGATTGAGAAGAAGAGAAAGCTCACTCGATCCGTGGGATCGTTTGAGAGAGGGAAGGGTTGAAAGAGACCCGGCCTTTGTGGCCTCCTCAACGGGGAGTAGGTTTGCGAGAACCGAACCTCGGTAAAACAAATCCTTGTGTCACACTCTTATTTGCTTGCGATTTGTTTTGCACCCTCTCTCGCGGACTCGTTTCGTTATTACTAACGCTAACCCGGCTTGCAGTTGTGATCATTTTTGCAAATTTCAGTTTCGCCCTATTCACCCCCCCTCTAGGCGACTATCAATAAACCACTGTGCCATCTCTGTGTTGATCTCTTTGTGGTTATTGTGTTTTGCTAAGACTCCTGTCTAGCCACTTGGCCTTATTGGTGCTAACTCCTAATCAAGTTTTTGTGGCACTAAGTTTCAAGTTTTACAGGATCACCTATTCACCCCCCCCCCTCTTGGTGCTCTCAACTTCCCATCACATTATGCAATGCATCAGCCCTTTAATTCAGAATCCCAAGCCCAGGAAAGCTTTCCGGCCCCGCCTAGAAGGTCGAAAAGGTACGGTAAATCCTATGAGCCATATATGGCAAATAGTAATGCACCATATAACTCAAACCAATGGGGGGAAAGACAACATGCTAATATTCAGCCAACCCCACCTGTGTTTGACCAGAGAGCCGGTGGTTTGGCACCGGCTGCCATTGATATAGTGAGAGAAGAAATAGCTGGGGCGTTCCGAGATAAGCTCCGAGTAAGCATGGTCCATGGGGGGCAATCATACCGGAAACCTTATGACAGCCGATCTGATCACCACCCATACCCACAGGGAACCAAGATACCCGAACTCGCAAAATTTTCGGGTGACCAAGGAAAAAACACACGTGGACATATAGGCCAATATCTAGCACAATTAGGAGAATTGGCCAACACAGAAGCATTTCGCGTATGTTTATTTTCATTATCTTTAATAGGAACCGCGTTCGCATGGTATGCCACATTACCTCCTAATTCTATTTTGCCATGGGGGGATTTAGAACAAAAATTCCATGATCACTTTTCTCCGGTGATTATGAATTAGATTTAGTAGATTTAGTGGCCTTGCGACAAGCGAAAGACGAATCGGTTAATGATTACATCCGGAGATTCTGAGATACAAGAAACCGATGCTTTCATATTCACTTAGTAGAAAAGCAGCTAGCAGCATTAGCCTTTAATGGATTGCGATACTATTTAAAAGAAAGATTAGAAGGCATCCAATTTTTCACGTTGGCACAATTACACCAGAGAGCTTTGGCCTATGAAAGCCGAAGCAAAGAGACTGCCAAAACCATTCGTCACAATGTCCATATAGTAGAATGTGACCAAAGTAGCTCGGACGACGAATCAACAGAAGTATACGCTGCTAAAATGGTTTGGCCAAAGCAGGCCAAATCTTCGGCTTGTTCCTCCTTGCAGCCGATTCAAAAGAAATGATAAGAGGAGGTTAAGTTTACATTTAATGTTGGTAAATGTGATAAAATATTTGATGAATTACTCAAAAATGGAATCATTAAAATAAATCATACTGTTTCATCCACTAGCGAACTAAAACGCCGTGCATACTGCAAGTGGCATAACTCATTTTCTCATGCTACTAATGATTGTAATGTATTCCGTCGACGGATTAAATCGGCCATGAACGAAGGACGATTGAAATTTCAGGAGATGCAGATTGACACGGAGCCCTTTCCGATGAACATGGTCGACTTCGAGGGCAAGAAAGTCCGGATTCGGCCAAGCACAGCCGATAAAGGCAAAGACAAAGAAATAATCATCGGCAAAGTAAGAGAGGCCGATGGGAATCATCAGATATCTTGCAGGAAAGTGGTAGCTGAGAAGACTCCTGATGGAGGAGAGACTATCAAGGTGACCATCATGACCTCCGGTACTGGGGGACAAGCGTAGACCAAGAGGCAGGAGTAGGAGCCCATGCTGCGCATCTCGGACGGTCCGATGCATAGGCGTAGACGGTCTGGGACCACCCCGAACGGTCCGGCGGATTCCAGCGGACGGTTCAGCGACACTCATGACCCGCAACGACCGGATATCTTCAAACCACGACGACCAGAGATAGGTACGTGGAAAACTAATATGTTCAAGGCAGCTGGTCGGTTGGTCAAAACTAGCCCGACTTTCGATCAATTACTATCTAAATATGTGAAAAAGAAGGCCGGTCCCAATGACCGGCCAGCAAAGCGACCTCGCTCGCCCATTCGTGAGCAACATCAGGTAAGACCGATTGGACCACCTCACCAATCGGAAGAAATGGAAGGTCATACTGTGCAATTAAGACCTAATTGTGGTGGAACTTCCCGAATTATTCCAACTTAAGTGCCTAAGTCCCACCTTAAAGGCTAGACCACGCTTAAATAGGAATAAAACATCAGTCCCTCGGATCTAGTCCGACGAGGCCACTAACAGGATCAAGTACCACGTACTCACTCGAAGGTGAGGCATAGAGCAAATACAATAAAGCATAAAACCAAGTAATAAGGAGTAATTAATTTATTACAACATCATCGGGGTTTTAACAAAAGCAGTGATCATTGTTCGGAATGCAGCGGAATAAAACTAACGATAAATAAACGGAGGGATGGGGAAGCCTGGCCCATCACTCCTCATGCTCCTCCTCTGCCGAGGTAGGGTCCCACTCGACTGTCCAACCCGGTGGCAAGATGGAGGGCCAAGTCACTCCAGCAATCATGTCCTCCAGAGAACCTATAAAAATTATGCCACAAGCAAGGCTGAGTATACTAATACTCAGCTAGACTTACCCGGTGTGAGGAGTCTACTCCTCTACCTCTAGACATGCAGCTGTTTGGCTGAGGGGTTTGGTTTGCCAAAAGCACTAGATGAGTCTAAAATCAAGTTTAGCTTTTCAAGTTTTAGTGTGACTCTCTTAAGACTAAATGTATACCTAGCTAATCATACATGGTAGCAATCATTTAGCAATCAACATCTTTTGCCAAATCAACACATTTCCACTTGTTACTCAATGCAGTACAATGGATCAAGCAGTCTCATTAGCTGCGAGAAGCAGACGATTCGAATCGAGTTTTTATCCTTGCAAGGTAAACCTAAACACACGACATGGTGAGGCACTCCGTCCTCACACACATCAACCGTCCCCATCGATAACCTGTTAACATATCAGGGCTCATCGCCTTGGCGTACAAAGCCTCACTGACCCCGACTGCCGTCGTGCAGTGACCACACTTGTACCCACCATAACCGGAATGGGAGACCACGTCTCAGGTCGTGTGAGGTGTAAAGTCTGCGGGCAGGTTCACTCAGGTACTAGGCTTACCGATTTACCATATTTCTCGGCATATGTTTAGTACGTTCAAATGCTTGACATAGGTATCCGCACGTTAATCCTTATTCCCTTTTTCATCTCGTAAACAACGCATCCCCATGGATCCGTGTCCACAGACCATCATCATTCTGATATAAAAATGGATACAACAAATTCCTGACCTCGCGCGAGTGCTAGAAAAATCACTCGACTTCTACCGAGATCCCTATTAAGTAAAGCAGCTACTCGACCTAGCATACTAGTATCCATCTCAAAGGGGATCCTGAGTTCATGCAACTAGGGTTTCAGTCAAGTCCTACACTTAAGTGCACAGTACAAGCCTACAAACATTAAGTGTAGTAAAATAGCATATATAAACGGTTATGCATAAAACCGGGCTTACCTTCTAAAGGTGGGGCAGGCAGATCCTCGATGGCAGGCTCTGGTGCTGGCTCCTGGGCTACCTCCTGAGCAGCTCCTTGCTCCAGAATGAGGATGTACTCCCCGTTAGTGAGATTACAGTCTATCGAATGCAATAAGATATATGCATATTAATGACATGGAAATTTGTAAAGGCCATGCATAGTAAAATAGTACTTAAATTTAGTGGTACTCTTAGGGTCTCCTTTTGGGTATACTTAAGGGTTTTACATCTTCATTTTTGGGGTTTTGAATACACTTGAAGTTCAGTCACCTTTTTGAGGATTATTTTGGCTCTTGGAAGATTTAAGGTTTCACCTCACTTTTCTTTTCCAACTTCTTATTTTAATTTCACTAATGCTTCTCAGTGAGTGCTTTTACATTGCCATGGCAAGTTAACATTGTCCAAAAATGTTGTAAAAATTACAGTGGGTAAACATTGACCTCTGTGGGTTATTCTAAAAAAAATTGAGGTTGAAATTTATTCAGATGCCCCTTTTGCAAAATTAACAAAAATAAGGGCAAAAGGGCACTTTACACTATAGCTCTACTTTGGGTGAGGTTCCTGGACTAAACTTTATTTTTGCCATGCTCCATAGGTGACCTACTGGGTATTTAGTTATGATTTTCCAAAGTTTAAAGCCAAAAAGGTACTTATAACTAACTTGTTATTTGAAAAATATCAAACAATAGAACTTACATTTTTCCTAGATTCATATTAGCATATTATTTGTTACCCCAAGGATTGGGGTGGGTTCTCCTTAGGATTATTTTTCTAAGGTTTGTCTAAGTTTTCATTGTTTTCACAAAATAAAAGGTAGTGCATTTCTTTTGTACTAACAGAGGGTCTAACAAAATTTTCTAGTGAACTATGTTGGATAAGTGACCTAGCAAAAATATGGTTGCCTCCTGGTTCTTATCTTAAATCCTCTTTTCTATTTTTCTTAACTTTGAGCCAAAATAAGTTAAAAAGGTAAACCCTTCCTTAATTTGGTGTACTAAGGGGTTTATTATTTTTAAACAGGCTAGGTAGTGGTTTAGTACCTCTCTAATTTTTCTTAACCCTAGTTTAATAGTGTAGCTATTTTTTCCTCTTTTATTTAGCTTTTGTCCAAAATACTATTTAATTCCAAACTTTAAAATCTTCTGCAACACTTAGGGTGTTTTGCATTTTACCTAAGTAGTTCACATTATTTAGAATCCAGCAAAATTGGTTTGGCCAAATTTGGCTGAATAAAACTGAAGTTATGAATTTTACAAGCTCTGTTTGTATTTAAATGGATAATGTTTAAAGGTTTTCTGGAAAACCAGTTTGCACCGAGGACCCTAGGTTTTCCTAAACCAACTCTTAAACTTATGCCCCTGTGCCACAATTCACTTGAGTCTCTAACCATTCAAAAACCCCCCTGATTTCTTTTCCTTCTTCCCCGAGGTCCCTCCCCCCTTTTAAACAGTACCCGCGGATGTAAACAGGGTGGCGTGGCTTACCGGCGGCGAGGGAGGTCCGGCGAAGGGTGGGGTTAGCTCCGGGAAGTCCTTGCGGTCACGACGAGGTACGGCTCGACGACGGTGATGGCCGGAATCGACCGGTCCACGTGCGCAGGGGGGCGAGCTCGTCGGCGGCGTGTACTCCGGCCTATCCACGGCGATATAGTTCAATCCAAGGGCATGGGAAGCTTCACGGGGTGCTAAGGAGTCTACCCGTGCAAGGAATTGAAGAAAGGCTCACCGTGGAGCTCGGTCTACGCTGACTGGCGGTCGGGTGAAGTCTGGTAACCCTGATCCGGTATCTCCGGCGAGGCAGAGCTTGATTCCTTGCTCTGGGAGCTTCACCGAGGCACATAGAGTCTCTCTCGAGGGTCGGACAGGGCTGGGAATGGCTCGGTTGGCCGGTCTACGGTGGTGGGTTCTCGGGCGGCCGCTGGCACGCCGTGCGCAGGGCAAACGCCGGTGATCTTGTGCTCCAGCGAGGTCGGGAGTGAGCGAGGGAGTACGGCCGAGGCCTTGGTTGGCTTTATAGGCACGGGCGCGGGCACGGGTTTGGCTCGGCGTGGCGCGGTGCGCGCGGAGTCGGGCGCCGGGGCGTGCTCTGGCAATGCTAGGGCACGTCGAACACATGGAGGTTTGTTTCTGCCCTTGTTCAAACGTCTGCAGAAATCGCAAGCTTGCGAATCTTGGCAAAAATCCTGCGTAGACCTCTTCTTGGCACCTATGGCTATCTCTTGTATGTGAGTTCCGAGGGAGGATACGCCCTAGATCAGAAGATATGCGGACGCCAAATCGGGGTTGTCACACTGTTCACCCCGAGATAAAAGTGGTGCCAAATCATGTCAAACGATTTTGGCTTGGGTTCAAATTTTTCTAGTGGGTTCCTTAGGTAGTTTGGCTCATTTTTTATATTTAGACCAAGTGGTTTTGGCGCCATTAACTAGGTGAACACTTTGGATCTTTAGATTAGGGTTCTTTTTTTGACTTAGAGAAAATTGGAGAGCTCTAGTGTGCTTTCTACTTAAAGAATGGATTTGGTGTCTTTAAGGGGCCTTTTTGTAATGTTTCCCCTCTGCATTTTATAGATTTTAATGTGTACTTAAACTTTGGTTAAGAGTTGAAAACAAGAATTTGTCATTTGATTATCTTTCCCTCTAATCTCTTGCTTGGAGGTCTAGTGCTTAAAGGGGGGTCTAGGGTTTGCTCCTCTTTTGACCAAAGTGACCATTGCATAAAATGTTTGGGAAATCCTTTTGTCATGAACCTTCTTTAGTCAACCCCATGTTTCCAAGGCTTTGGTGCTCCTTTGCCTCCACTTAAACACATGTGATAACAAGTCATAAGTGTAAGTGGGGAGTCAGGCCTTGGGTAACACCTGGGGTGTTACACTAACATACATGCATGGACACCTCCACCCCCATATCCACCTATGCCATATCCATACACGTACATACCTCCACCATATGTCCCAAATCAAATATTGGGCATGCCACCATATCCATTTGGGATGCCACAGTACCCCGCTTGGGGGGCACCCCAAACATCTGTATTCAATAGGTTGGCACCTCCAGTACAAGACCGATTGAGCGCCGCTTAATCCGGTCACCAGGCATAGGCCCAACAAGATTGCCGGACTACTCGGCCTCAAAGGCCAAACAATCCGGTAGGGGGGCATATACCTGCAGTGACCAAAAGAATGACAAAGAAGGACATCATCAAAATAGGTACTACAGATGTCATCATACAAGAAAATAATGAAGGGCCGATGATTTTTGGTGAATCGGCCAACACAACCAAAAGAGAGGATATGGCTACCATCAAAACAGCCGATCCAAAATACTCCATGCCTCGATGGTGCCCGTCGGGATTGACACGATCCCAAAAGCAAAAATTACAGCGCCTAAGAGCAAAGGAGAGCCAAGAGAAGGAGGCAGAAAAGATATTCAATGACACACATCCACAATACCCGCCACCACAAAAGAAATGGAGACCAAAGGCCGTTGAAGAAAAGCAAACGGCCACAAAAATAGAAAATAAAACCACACTTGTGCAACACCCTGCAGATATGACAGATAGCCCGGCCAAAAGGGCCGAACCATCTGCACAAGGTGTGGACCGTCCGACCCCTGAGTCCGGACCGTCCGCACCAAACCAGGGCGCCTCCGACGACGTGCCGACATCAATGGAGGAGGACGAATTACAGGGAGAGGACCTGGTTGACTATGAAGCCTCTATAGAGCGCCTAGGTATGGATGTAAATGTTATTACATTTTCCGCCGATTGTAATATTGTCGGCGACGATGAACCTGTCGTTGCCCAATTTGATTTTGGTCCTAAAGAAGCTGCCTTCACTAAACCAAAAGAATCGGTAAATCATTTGAAGCCGCTCTTCATGCGTGGCCACATTGATGGGATACCGATTGCTAAAATATTGGTAGACGGGGGGGGCTACAAATCTAATGCCTTATTCATTGTACAGAAAATTAGGTAAACAAGATGACGAACTGGTCAAGACCAACATGACCCTCAGCGGCGTTGGGACTGATAGTTCGATCAAAGCTAGGGGAGTAACGTCCGTTGAATTAACCATCGGGACTAAGACCCTTGCTGCTACATTCTTCATCGCTGATGTAGCAGGAAATTACAGTCTAATTTTAGGCAGGGATTGAATTCATGCTAATCAATGTATACCTTATACGCTGCATCAAATGCTAATACAATGTGTAGGCGACGATGTAGAACAAGTGCACACTGATGCATTGGCCTGTATTGCTATGGCTGATGCTCCTGTACTTTGGACCTATGAGACTGCTATGTGCCTCACAGGAGTAAACTTTTCTGATTATCAGTTCATAAGTATAGATAAGAAGGGTTTCATTCCTGTAATGCTAGAGCTGATGGAGAATCGGCTAAATCCTAAATAAAGTTTAAATAATGAATACAAACAAAATACATTAGCTCTGGTCACGGATGGTCTAGCCCCTAAGGCCGAATAGTCTGGTCTTTCACAAAACAGTTCGGTCTTTAAGACCGAACATCTACCACCTCGTAAAGTCAGTACCACGGATGATCCGGTCCTCGAGACCAGAGAGTCCGCCATCACACAAAGATCATCTAATTTCTCTATGGGAGACATGATAGAGGAATTCAGAGATCTCGATAAATTAGGACAGGGGTTTACATCAGCTGATCCTTTGGAGGAGATCAACATAGGAGATGGTAAAACTCCAAGGTTGACTTTTGTGAACAAGACCCTAGAGACCGATCCTAGAAATGAAATGATCGGTCTATTGAAAGAATATTCAGATTGCTTTGCTTGGAATTACACTGAGATGTCAGGATTAAGTCGTGAGATCGTAGAGCATTGGCTGCCCATTAAGTCTGGTTTCAGACCTTTCAAACAGAAAGCTAGAACATTTCGTCCAGACCTTCTCCCACGAATCAAGGACAAAATTCACCGGCTGCTAGAAGCCAATTTTATTAGACCTTGCAAATACGCAGAGTGGGTCTCCAATATTGTGTCGGTGGAGAAGGAGTCAGGTAGCTTAGAGTATGCATTGATTTTCGCAACTTAAATAGAGCAACTCCTAAAGATGAATATCCCATGCCCATAGCCGACACATTAATCAATAATGCATCAGGGAATAGAATTATTAGCTTTCTTGATGGTAATGCTGGATATAATCAGATTTTCATGGCCGAAGAAGATGTGTCTAAAACAGCCTTTATATGTCTAGGCTTCATTGGTTTATTTGAGTGGGTTGTCATGACATTTGGTCTAAAAAATGCTGGTGCTACTTATCAGAGGGCTATGAATTTGATCTTTCACGAGCTATTGGGAAACACTGTAGAAGTCTACATTGATGATATTGTAGTCAAATTAGCTGAGTTTAGTTCTCATGTAGCTGATTTGCGCAAAGCCTTTGATAAAATGCGGCGGTTTGGTTTGAAAATGAACCCACGTAAATATGCTTTTGGAGTGTCAGCTGGTAAGTTTTTAGGATTTATCATTCATGAACATGGTATAGAGATAGACCCTGACCGAATTAAGTCTATTTGGAGTGTGGGACCTTCGACCTGTAAGGTCAAAGTGCAGAAGTTTCTCGGCAAGGTAAATTATTTACGAAGGTTTATTTCTAACCTAGCCGGGAAGATTGATTCCTTCACCCCTATCCTTCGGCTTAAGAATGATGTCGAATTCACTTGGGGGCAGAACAGCAGGAAGCATTTGATCTCATCAGAAAATACTTGCCTTCAGCTCCCGTATTAAAAGCACCACAAGTACGAATACCGTTTCGATTATACATTGCAGTTGAAGATAAGGTTATTGGGGCTGTTCTGACACAAGAGACTGGAGGAATGGAGCATGTGGTGACATATTTAAGTCGGAGGTTGGTGGATGCTGAAACGAGGTACACTTTTATTGAGAAGTTATGTTTATGCTTGTTTTATGCATGCACCAAGTGTAGAGGTTATTTACTGTCTAGTCATTGCACTATTTTTGGTCAAGCCGATGTAATCAAATACATGTTACATAACCCAATTATGAGTGGTAGAATTGGTAAGTGGGCTTACGCACTCATAGAATATGACTTGGCCTATGAACCATTGAAATCTATGAAAGGCCAGGTCGTAGCAGATTTTATTGTAGAACATCAGATTGATGATACTCATACCTCACTATTACTCCTTGGATTTTATATTTTGATGGATCGGTTTGCAATGAAGGACAAGGAATTGGCATCGTGCTTGTTTCACTAAGTAATGTCTCATTCGACTTCTCTAGCCGATTGAAAACTTATTGCACTAATAATCAAGCCGAATATGAGGCCCTTTTGTTCGGCTTGGAACTTTTAAATTGTATGGGAATAAAACATGAAAAAGCATTTGGTGATTCTCAGCTAGTTGTCCAACAGGTATTAGAAGAATATCAATGTTTTGATGGTACTTTGAATAGTTACCTTGAAAAGTGTTGGGACATAATTCTTTCTTTTGACGAATTCAGTATTCGGCACATCTCTAGAATTGAGAATCACATGGCTAACAATTTGGCACAAGATTCATCAGGTTATCGGATAAAGCGAGGGAGATTTCACAACACTGAAAATGTGATAACCTATGCAGGGCCAATCCACTAGGTCGCGGACCGTTCGAGTGAGAACTCCGGACCGTCCAGAGTTGTTAGGAAAGTTTTTCTAATTGATTCAGCTGATAATGAAGCTGATGCAAGTGATTGGAGAACACCCATAATTAATTATTTACGTAATCCCAGTGTTAGGACAAATAAGAACATTCGGCATATAGCTTTCATGTACGTTTTAATGAGTGATGAACTCTACCGCCGAACAGTCGACGACGTCCTGCTTAAATGCTTGGGCCAAGATGATGCTATATTAGCCATGGCCGAAGTACATGAAGCGATTTGGGGTACCCATCAATCAGCTCCGAAGATGAAGTAGTTGTTGCGAAGGTCTGGCTTCTATTGGCCTAACATGATAGCTGATTGTTTCAAGTACTACAAAGGATGCCAAGTATGTCAAAAATTCGGCAACTTACAGTTGGTCCCTGCAGCTGAAAGCTCTCTTGTGGATTTTGGTGTTTAGATGACAACCCAATTAAAGGACTAACAAGTGTGCTAAGTGTTGAACAGGTGCTTAATGTAAAGCTAACAGGGTTCAACACAAGTGAACAAGTATGATGGTCCAAAGACTAGATTATCTATTGATAATGGACATCACAAGCAAAATGTACATTGCTTAAGTGAGACTCGATGTGCGTAACTCAGAGACAACCGATCAAGCCAAGGATGGAAGCAAGAAGAGCTTCGAGGTACCGGGTGCACGGGGGAAAGTCAAGGAGACCAGGAACCCAAAGCCAGGGTTGAAGAAGAAGACTTGCAAAGTCAAGGTTGATCTTGTTAAGAGTTATGGTGCATCAAGGAACACTACATAAGGACATGACTTACAACCAATAAGGTAACATCTACAAATTATGTGGTGTAAGTCATATGGCTCAAGACCAAGCTCAAGAAGTGTACAAGGTCGCTGGAAGGAGAAGCTATGTCAAAACCAGAACTGGAAGCAGCCCAAAAGAGCTAAGTGCACCTTGATCTTTAGTTTGGGTTGTTGCTATGTTTGGAGATATCCTATTTGACCTTTGCAGGATGTTGGAGCTCAGAAATGACAAATCTAGATCAAGTCAAGTTGACTTGATGGTTTATGAGTCCAACACCAATCTCAATCATGCCAAATGATAAAGAAAGTGCAAAACAAGAACAAGGTGTGGTTCTAGACTTAGTGAATTGTTTTTGAGTACTAACATATTCTATCTAAGTGCTAGAAACAGCTAGAAAAGAATTGCAAAATGTCTTGGCTCGGCGCAGCCAAAACTCTACTCAGTCTGGCACACCGGACTGTCCGATGGTGCACCGGACAGTGTCCGGTGCGCCAGGCTGAACTCCGATGAACAGGCCGCTCTTGGGAGAAGTTTGGCGGCGTACGGCTATAATTCACCGGACTGTCCGGTGGTGCACCGGACTGTCCGATGAGCCAATGGTCGACTGCGTCAACGGTCGGCAGCGCAATCAGCGGGCGACGCGTGGCCTGAGCCAACGGTCAGTTGGCGCAACGGACTGTTCGGTGAGCCAAGACGACCATTGCTCCAACGGTCAGCTGAGCCTGATACGGAAGGAGATCGTGCACCGAACATGCTATAGGACCTGTCCGGTGGTGCACCGGACTGTTCGGTGCGCCACCCGACAGAAAGCAAATATTGCCTTCCAAAAGGATCTCCATCGACTCCTAGGCCCCTTGGGTCTATAAAAGGGACCCCTAGGTGCCTTCAACAAAAAAACAAGTGCAACCAACAATTGTATACATCACTCAGATCAATCCTCTCTCTCCATCTCGTGTATATCTCTCTAGTTTGTGTAAAAGGCAAAGCTAAGCCTTTAGAGAGTGGAGAAGTGCTGCTAAGAGCTAGAGCATAGTCTTGAGTGCATCGTTACTCTGCCGGAGTGCTATCAAGAAGACTGTAAGCAGTCGCGGCTTTGTTGTAACCAACATCAACATAGTGGAAGGCTCTATCTGTCATACTGACAGATCTGAGCAAACAGAGGAAGGAGTTGAAATAGACTCCAAGCCCAGGTGTGGCTAACTCTAACGAGGAGTAGGCAAACATTTCAGGCTTGGCCAAACCTCGGGATAAATCCTTGTGTCTGTGTGCTCTGTTCTATGTCGTGTGCTGATCCTCTGTCTTATCTACTCTTTATATCTGCACTTCAATACTTATCTGTGGTACAAGTTATATTTGAAGTGTAGGGCATTTTGAGATAGAATCTTCTAGTCCACTGCAACCTACTCGAAGGGTCTTTCATTCCACTGCTATCTGGTCTTCGAGTAGAGTAAGAATTTAAGTGTTAAAAGTGATTATTATTATTATTCGCCTATTCACCCCCCTCTAGGCAACATCCAGATCCTGTTCCCGAGCAAAGGGAACTTTCAATTGGTATCAGAGCTAGGCCTCTCCAGTGTGGGCTTAGCCGTCCGGAGATGACGATGTCGTCACAAGAGGTAACTGTAGAACTTCTTAGTTCTGATGGCTCTAACTACACATCCTGGTCTTTTCATTTATATAATACTTTTAAAAGTTTAGGATCTAAAGTAGAGCAAATATTTGATGCTCATGTTTTGCCCATTAATATTGATATGAAAAATCCATCTGAGCATGATCTAAGATGTCTGCGTCAAAATTATCAAGCCTATGACATCCTAGTCAATTCCCTTAGCAAGGATGTTTATTTTGCTGTCATAGGTAGTAATAATGATGTTCTTGTCGATGCTCATGATCTATGGACTAGAATTAAAATAAAATATTCTGAGTCAAATTTTACTACTTCTGCTCCCTTTGTTGGTTGTGGTACTAACCTTTCAAAGGGAGAAGAAAAACAAGGGCAACCAAACGATGAATCCACCTCACCAACAGGTTTGTCTTCCACTAGTTATACATGTCTTGTTGCTAACGATAAGAGTGGAGATGAAAGTGATGATGAGGAGGAATATGAGGATGAGGAGTCTACATCATCACAAGGTACATTTTCCTGTTTAGCTTCCACTAATAATAATGACACGGAAAATGAGACTGACGATGTGGAAGAAGAGGAGATTCATCGTTTCTACACCCATATCAACAAAGAAGACAAAGCACTCTTGGTTAAGCTGTTGAGAAGGAACAAGGAACAAGGCGAGACGCTTCTCAAGCTAGAGGAGACTCTCATCAAAACCAACGATAGCCTCGAAAAGATGACCAAACAACATGAGGAGCTAAAGTGCTCTCATGATGATTTGGTCCAACAGTATGATTCAGTTTTAATTGAGCAAAGGAATAATGATGATGCTTTATCTTGTGTTGCTCAACTTAAAATGGAAAATGCCACGCTTGAGAGGCAAGTAGAACTGCTAAGTCATGATAAACTTGCTCTTACTGAAAAATATGAGTTATTGTCTTATTATCATGATAATCTTTTGGATAGACATATCATGCTTGATGTTGCTCATGAGGTTGTAATTGCGAACTTAAAGTCATGTGAACCTCATTCTTGCACATGTGCACATTTAGATAATATATCACCATGTGCTAACCCCTGTTGCTCAAAAGAAAGCCAATTTTTGAATGAGCATCAAGCTGCAAGATCAAAAGAAAAGTTGCTTATAAATAAAGAAAGGAACAAGAAAGCAAAGCAACTAAGGAGAAGACGTTGTGCTCGACTTCCTCAAGATATTTACAAACATGTGGTGAATAAGCTTGAGGAAGAAGGAACCGCAGCAAGGGTCAAACTCTGCGAGAAAGAAGCTCCTAAGGCAATAAGTGAAGCAATCAACATGAACAAAGAAAAAGGTAAAGGTTCAATTAGTCATGTTGTTTGCACTAATCATCTCTCTATGTTATCCAAGAGCAAAAAGAGAAGAGGAAAAAGGAGATGCTTCAAGTGTAATGAGTCAAGCCACCTCATTGCTTCTTGTCCATATAAAGACAAGGATGAAGGGATGAGGAGATGCCTTGGATGCAACGATAAGGACCATATGATCACTTCATGTCAGCTCATGAAGAATCAAAGACGTACACCCTTCAAGATGACCCTCACTAAGGAAAAAGACAAACAGCAAGTGGCATGTCAGGTTGAGCGACGCTTCTGCTACATGTGTGGTGAGCATGGTCATCTATCTAGGGTATGTAAAAAGGGTAAGGTTCCTAAGCAAGTAAATTTATCTCAATCTTATTCGCTTAGGAGACCCAAACCATACACTTGTGCTAGATCAGCAATGAGATCACCTAGAACTAGCACAATTGCTATTTGGGTACCAAAGGCTTTTTTGGATGATCGTTATGGACCCATCCCGAGATGGGTACCAAACTGTGCCAAATAGACCATGCAGGTGCCTCGAGATGTACTAGAGACCATGGGAGAGCTTAAGATGGTTAATTCAAACTATATGCTTAAGCTATCAATTTTTTATTGTCTATTTATTGACCCAAGGTTAAATAATTGTGTAATACTAATCCCATGTTCATCTCGAGTTAAATAAGTTGTAGAGGCCTCTAATCATTATTAGCAAATCAAGCAAAGGACCTTGATGAGAATTTGCAACTTGCTCTCCAAAGGACGGTACCCGTGTATCTTAAGTACATTACTTCTAATCAGCATTGCTTTCAAGTTGGATTGTCGTGCTATACCTATCATTGGAGTAGTTATGCTTTTGAGATTGCCTGTGTTAAATACCTTTCAATCAATGGTTCATGATTTCCAAGATCATAATGATGATTGCTTAATCATGATTGTGTAATCTATATTTTTAGATAAAGGAAGCTTATATTGAAAATACCAAGTCATTACATCAAGAGGATACAAATCCTTGGTACAGAACTTCCAGCCTCTGCCTAATGCACATAGCCAACTAAAAAAACCAAAAAAGACATTGATCTAATGATAACCGATCCAAAGTCTAGATCGCCACCCGTGCCTCCAGGAGAAAAACGCCATGGCCACCCTCACCAAGGTTCGTGATCCTGTTACAACCATAGGTCGAACCTCCTTCCTCTGTAGAATAGCCCACCATGAAAGGCATTGTGACGCCGACAAGATAACCTGCAAAGGAGAGCAATAGATTTTTTTCTCAAACACTAAATCGTTTCTACCGGTCCAAAGAGCCCAGCACAAGACCGCCGCTCCAAGTAGAAACACAGATTTTAGTATTTTATTTAGGCCCAAAAGCCATCCCCCAAACATATGTTCTACATTATGCGATGGATTGAAGCCGGTAGCCATTTGTACAATATTCCAAACTGACCGAGCTAAACGGCACTCAAAGAAATGTGGTTGATGGTCTCTTCCTTATGGCAGAAAACACAAGTTAAACTTCCATGCCAGTTTCGTTTGGCCAGATTATCTTTTGTGAGAATTACTCCCTTTCGTAAATACCATAAAAAAGTTTAATTTTCAAAGGGGCCTTCATCTTCCACATGTCTCTGTTTACATTAGGGGTAGTACTAAACTTTAAGGCTGTGTAAAACGATTTTACCGAGAACTTCCCTTTTGGGGTAAGGTTCCAATAAAATGTATCACAGTCATGGGACAACTCCAAACCCTCTATGCGTGACAACAAGGAAATCCAATCCACCAAGTTGGATCCATAAAGTTGTCGTCGCCAGGAAAAGTTAGGAGGGAAGGAGCTCATTCAACGGGTAAATTTTCATTTGATATATTCACCATGATTAACTCTTTTGGTGTATGTGGATAAACATGTATCTTTATGTGATTCATGCTATGTGGTTTTTAAATGATTAACCTATGTGCAAGCATGATAGTTTTGTTTAGTCCATTTTCACATGATTACTTCGTCTTGGTACTCTATGTATACCAAAACAAGAAATCCATGTTGTGTCTCTAATGCACCTTCTCGAGCTATGAGGTGCATGAGCAAAAGGAGCCCTAAATTGATGACAACAGGTGCTCTCATGGCATTCAAGTAAAAGGCAAAGGTATGGAGAATGGAACTAGGAAATTTCATTGAATATCTTGAAGTTCCGTTGATTGTGATCATAGCTATGTTCTTGCCTTTCAATTGGTAGTATCTTGGCTTAGGTTCCTTATGCTTTAAAATATTGTTTCCTTTGGGTACCTAAGAAAATACTTCTTAATCATGGTATGCTTAGACATTGTGCTTTATATGCATGATCGTGTCGTTTTTCAATTGGTGTATGTGTTGCAATGATCATCATGTGTGAAGCGTGCCTAGGATGCTTGTAAAATGTTATATATCTTGAGGCATGCATTGTTTCCACTGGTCATAAGTTGTATTATGTCATCTATCTAATTGCTATCTCTTTGTGATGAAATTAATAGATTATGCCTAGACCAAGATATGTTGTGATCCTCCCTAGTTCTAAGGATGCTAGAATGTGCAAAGTGCAAGTCATTCAAATACTTGATGCACAACTTTAGGGGGAGCACACATAACTTGTGTCTTTTGAGACTAATTGTTGCTTGAGTGATCTTGTATAGTCTCAAGGTGGAAAAGGGAAGATGAGCAAGAAATTGAGCAATCAAGACTTGGGTACCTCCATAAGTCAAGTATTTGGTATCTTAAGTTGTGAGTAATTGCATATTTATAGATTGCTCATGCTCTATAATAGTTGGTGATTCTAGATGCTTATCTTTAAATACTATGGAGCAATGACAGTAATGATTTTTCAATTGGTAGCCTTGGTAGTATGCCTAAATTGATATCTTTTGGTAATCACTAGAATAGAAGCTTCATCTTGTGCCACAATACTATAACTTGTTCTAAGTTTGGTGTCTTAGCAACAAGAAAAGGTTAGGATAAAGGACCAGGCACAAGTATGGAGGAGCTCCCTAGAGATTAAACTTTCAAGATGGAAAGTCCACCACAACATGGTAAAGGTACAAAAGTAAGTGTTGACCTTTAGCTTATATGTATCTTAATTTTCCTCCAATGCTTATGGTGCATATGTTTAATGTGTAAGGGGGAGTAATGTTAGTGTGTTGTATTTTACCTGCTTAATACCCTGCTGTCCCTTGACATCATCCTATGTTCTTGCTCGAATATGGTTTTGGTGTTTGATGTCAAAGGGGGAGAATTTTGTGCATTAAAGCTTAGGTTTCCTTGAGTTCCTTTGATCTTAAGGAAGGATGTGTTAGTTTGTGTTATTTAAAGCTTAGGTTTCCTTGAGTCCCTTTGATCTTAAGGAAGAATGTGTTAGTGAGTTATTGATAATTCTTATGTGGTTATGGTGCTTTAAAATTGCTTTAAATTGGTATCTTGATGGTGAATAGTGGTAGTTTGATATCCCTATGGTATATCCATTCAATTGGTGTTTAACTCTGATTCTGTGCATATGTTTAATTATCAACAATGCATCACACAAGTGCTAAGGTGTAGTAATGCTTCGAATTAGCCTAAGTATGTGCAATTTGGCAAATAAGGCCAAAGTTAAGATTTTAATGTAAGCACATATTTAGGGGGAGCATTCTATAAACTTAGAATTCAAAATTTGTGCTTTAAATCTCATTCTTATGTAAGCTTTAATTGTGTTGCCATCAATTACCAAAAAGGGGGAGATTGAAAGCTCTCTTATGGGTTTTGGTGTTTAGATGACAACCCAATTAAAGGACTAACAAGTGTGCTAAGTGTTGAACAGGTGCTTAATGCAAAGCTAGCAGGGTTCAACACAAGTGAACAAGTATGATGGTCCAAAGACTAGATTATCTATAGATAATGGACATCACAAGTAAAATGGGCATTGCTTAAGTGAGACTCGATGTGCGTAACTCAGAGACAACCGATCAAGCCAAGGATGGAAGCAAGAAGAGCTTTGAGGTATCGGGTGCATGGGGGAAAGTCAAGGAGACCAGGAACCCAAAGCCATGGGTGAAGAAGAAGACTTGCAAAGTCAAGGTTGATCTTGTTAAGAGTTATGGTGCATCAAGGAACACTACATAAGGACATGACTTACTACCAATAAGGTAACATCTACAAATTATGTGGTGTAAGTCATATGGCTCAAGACCAAGCTCAAGAAGTGTACAAGGTCACTGGAAAGAGAAGCTATGTCAAAACCAGAACTAGAAGCGGCCCAAAAGAGCTAAGTGCACCTTGATCTTTAGTTTGGGTTGTTCCTATGTTTGGAGATATCCTATGTGACCTTTGCAGGATGTTGGAGCTCAGAAATGACAAATCTAGATCAAGTCAATGGTTTATGAGTCCAACACCAATCTCAATCATGCCAAATGCTAAAGAAAGTGCAAAACAAGAACAAGGTGTGGTTCTAGACTTAGTGAATTGTTTTTTAGTACTAACATATTTTATCTAAGTGCTAGAAACAGCTAGAAAAGAATTGCAAAATGTCTTGGCTCGGCGCAGCCAAAACTCTACTCAGTCTGGCACACCGGACTGTCCGGTGGTGCACCGGACAGTGTCCGGTGCGCCAGACTGAACTCTGGTGAACAGGCCGCTCTTGGGAGAAGTTTGGCGGCGTACGACTATAATTCACCGGACTGTCTGGTGGTGCACCGGACTGTCCGGTGAGCCAACGGTCGACTGCGTCAACTGTCGGCAGCGCAATCAGCGGGCGACGCATGGCCTGAGCCAACGGTCAGTTGGCGCACTGGACTGTCCGATGTGCACCGAACAGTGTCCGGTGAGACAAGACGACCGTTACTCCAACGGTCAGCTGAGCCCGATATGGAAGGAGATCGTGCACTAGACATGCTACAGGACCTGTCCGGTGGTGCACCGGACTGTCCGGTGTGCCACCCGATAGAAAGCAAATATTGCCTTCCAAAAGGATCTCCAACGGCTCCTAGGCCCCTTGGGTCTATAAAAGGGACCCCTAGGCGCCTCCAACAAAAAAACAAGTGCAGCCAACAATTGTATACATCACTCTGATCAAATCTCTCTCTTCCTCTCGTGTGTATCTCTCTAGTTTGTGTAGAAGGCAAAGCTAAGCCTTTAGAGAGTGGAGAAGTGCTGCTAAGAGGTAGAGCATAGTCTTGAGCGCATCGTTACTCTGTCGTAGTGCTGTCAAGAAGACTGTAAGCAGCCGCGGCTTTGTTGTAACCAACATCAATATAGTGGAAGGCTCTAGCTGTCATACTGACAGATCTGAGCAAATGGAGGAAGGAGTTGAAATAGACTCCAAGCCCAGGTGTGGCTAACTCCAACGAGGACTAGGCAAGCATTTCAAGCTTGGCCGAACCTCGGGATAAATCCTTGTGTCTGTGTGCTCTGCTCTGTGTTGTGTGTTGATCCTCTGTCTTATCTACTCTTTATATCTACACTTTAATGATTATCTGTGGTACAAGTTATATTTGAAGTGTAGGGCATTTTGAGATAGGATCTTCTACTCCACTGCAACCTACTCGAAGGGTCTTTCATCCCACTGCGATCTGGTCTTCGAGTAGAGTAAGAATTTAAGTGTTAAAAGTGATTATTATTATTATTTGCCTATTCACCCCCCCCTCTAGGCGACATCCAGATCCTGTTCCTGGGCAAAGGGAACTTTCAGCAGCCGAATTACATCCTATCATCAAGCCTTGGCCTTTCAGAGGATGGGGATTGGACTTTATAGGAGAAATTCATCCTTCATCATCAAAGGGGCATCGGTTCGTGTTAGTTGCCACTGACTACTTTACCAAATGGACCGAAGCTGTTGCTCTGAAGAACATGACACACAGGGAGGTAATTGAGTTCATAACCAAACATATTATTCATAGATTCGACATTCCTCAGACCTTGACTATAGATCAAGGGGCTTCTTTTTTGTCAAAGGAGGTACGTGAGTTTGCTAAATTATATAGAATTAAATTGCTCAATTCGTCTTCGTATTATGCTCAGGCCAATGGACAGGCTGAGTCTAGTAATAAAACATTGATTAACTTGATAAAAAAGAACATATCTGATAATCCTAAGTATTGGCACAAGATTTTGTCTGAAGCTTTGTGGGCTCACAGAATATCTAAACATCGTGCTACTAAAGTTTCTCCATTTGAGCTTGTCTATGGGCAGGAAGCAGCTTTACCTATGGAGATAAGTTTGAATGCTGTCAGCATCGCCAAGCAAAATGGCTTACCTGTCGGTGATTATTATAATTTGATGATGGACAATATTGATGAGGTGACCGATAAAATAGTGGCAACCTTAGGAGAAATAGAAAAGGACAAGATCATGGTAGTCAAGGCCTATAACAAGAAGGTTAAAGCTAAATCATTTCAGGTAGGGGACCTGGTGTGGAAGACCATCTTGCCTCTAAGAAACAAAGACCGAAAGTTTGGGAAGTGGTCGCCAAGTTGGGAGGGTCCATACAAAGTAACACAAGTAATATCTGGTAACACCTATCTCTACTACTTATTAAGTAAGCAATAGTAGTCTGCCGTTCTGCCGTTCTGCCATTCTGCCCTCTCCCGTTCCGCGTGCAGAAAAAAAATTAAACCGTGGCTGCTCAGGAATCGAACCTTGGATCTATTGAGCAGAATACCTAGCCTTCCACCCTCTAGCCAACATGACTCATGTTGAATTGTGTACAACTTCAACTAAAACGTCTTTTGTGTTTAACCCGCCGTCCACTCTGTATGCTCACTGAGTCTAGAAAAACATTTATAGCTTAGCCCCTGATCTTTCTGGAGTTTGGGACGCAGTCCAGGAAATAAAGAAAATAGGGAAAAGAGTTTAGAAATTGATTTATAGTTTAAAAATAATTGCAGAAACCCATTTAATTCATGGAAATTTCATATTAAATCCAAATGAGTTCATTCCAATTTCTATAATTCTATAATATTATTTTTATCACATAATACCTCTGTTTTGTCATGAAAACAACAATAAAATTGATTTTCTAATTAATCATATATCAAATACATAGAAACTTTGGAAATTCGTAACTTCCCCATTTTAATTCCAAATTGAACCGTTCCAGTTGTGTTAGTCTCGTATGAATATTTACTACGCAGTAACAACATTGATTATATCATGTTTCATACTTTTATAATTAGATATTTATTTATCCTATGTTAATTGGGTTAATCTATGTCTATTGGATTAATTTATTTAATATATTAATATAGTATTCTAACTTTATGGTTATACGATGTTTGACCATTAGTCTTGCAAACACACACTTACCTTTTTGTTTAAGCAAAAGCGTATGGTGGTATGTGTCCGATGACTAATGATGTACGAGGGAATTTCTTCCGGTATGTGTGAAACGTGCTCTCTAATAATGAGACCATGCAAATCGTGACATATATCGAAGTCTGTATGATACTGATGGTTGCAATGTAGTGGTGAAACAAATAGATTATAAATAACAAAATTTATGTATGGCCAAAATCACAAATTGATTATGAAACATTTTCTCATAACGGTATAACACATATTTTGTATATAAGTTATCGTAGTATACTGGTATTATATATTCCCGTTGCAACGCACGGGCATTCAGCTATCATGTATAGAAGTCTGCACGGTACTGTTGGTTGCAATGTAGTGATAAAATAGTTAGATTGAAATAACAAAATTTATGTATGGCTAGGATCACAAATTAATTACGAAACATTTTCACATAACAGTATAACACACATTTGTTCATAAGTTATCATGATATTAAATGTTTCTGTTGCAACGCACGGGCACCCACCTATATGTGTTTATGTCTACATCTATGACAGGAAACACATCTACTACATCTCTCTCCAAGCTCACTTGCTACCATTGCACAATGCGTAGTAGTAGATAAGTATCACCGAGATTTTTGAATTATATTTTTGGATGGAGGTAATATTATTTAAAGAAGAGCTTTGCATGCTATTTCTTTTGTTTGAATAATGCATTATACTTAAATTCCCTTTTTTTGCATGTGTGACATTTTTTCTTCGTAATATTTTTTTCCATGGATCAGACTTGTGTCATTTTCATAAACCAACGCCAAACATGAATCCATGTTTCCTACTTCAAACCCCGAACAAACTCCATGAGCAGGAGGCACTCACGTTGTCGTCGCTTATCGATGACGAGAAGAAGCTTGGCGACTGTCAGTTCGACCTCTAAAAGCAGTCTTACGTGGTCGCATGCGCTGCTGTGTACGATAAGCTCCCGCGAAGCCGCCGCTTGGACGCGGTCCAGAGCAGCTGCACAGCGTTGTCCATCGTTAAGAAGGGGGGCCTCATGGTTGTCGCCAACGTCGACGACTCTCGGGTTGTTCTGGACACCGCATCCGACGACGACGCCATCACGCCGTCCAGCTCATCGTCCACCTGAAGCCCAACCTGCCACATAAGTCGCTACTGACCGGACATAAATTCTTGTGCGCTGGGATGATGGACGTTGCTGACGTTGTGTGAGTGTCCTCGAACATGATGTATGTAGTGGAATAGCGCATCCGGTGGTGCAACGACCAAGGGTACTACCTCGCTGATGAGCCCGGGGTGCACTTCGTTTGGCAGCCCAACCAAGAGTCATCGGTACTCGTCATGTTGCGTGCGTTCGATGACTACTATATCGAGGATTGTGGCATCATCTTGGCGCCGGAGGTGACACAGAGGAGGATCGACAATAGTGACCAGTTCCTCATCCTCGTCACCGTCAGGGTAGCTTTTGTGTCGGCCTGCCTTTAATTCTCTTCGCAAACACATACACACTTACCTTTTTGTTTAAGCAAGAGCATATGGTGGTGCGTGTCTGATGACTAATGATGTACGAGGGAATTTTTCCGGCATGTGTGGAACGTGCTCTCCAATGACGAGACCATACAAATCATGGCATATATCGAAGTCTGCATGATACTGATGGTTGCAATGTAGTGGTGAAATAATTAGATTAAAATAACAAAATTTATGTATGGCTAGGATCACAAATTGATTATGAAATATTTTCTCATAACAATATAACACACATTTTGTATATAAGTTATCGTAGTATACTGGTATTATATATTCCCGTTGCAACGCACGGGCATTCAGCTAGTTTACTATAAACATTGCAAGGCAAATATTTGCCCAAGGCTTTGAATGGGCATTTCCTTAAGCAGTACTGTCACACCCGGGTTTTAGGGCACCAAGACCCGGGCGCGAACATAACCACCAGATGTGCTGGGACCAAGTCTCACACATATGATGATTCATGGCACAAGATCGAATGTCCCAATTTTACTATATAATAGGAGTTCTGTACAAAATAAATAAATAATTATATAAGGAGACAACGGTCCAGCAACCTAAAGTTGACTGGGAGACCTCTCACGAACACAGCACAACAATCCTCCATGCGCCTCATCCTGTGGTACCTGTTCTTGACCTGTGGGGGGTGTGAGACAGCAAGAGTGAGCTCACATACGTTCATAGCTCAACAAGTTGTGGAGAATAATGTGCATGGACTCGCCAAAGGTGTGAGCTCACGTGAAGTGTAAGGCTTACCAAAGAGGATGGTTAAAGCTGAGCATTGCTTTTAAAGTTGGTCAAAATTTTATTAGCAGTTACTAAATATAAGTAAATATCAACCCAATTAAGTAGTAGAACAAAAGTGATAACAACACCTGCGATGCAATGCATAGGACAAATTGAATTTAGTTCCATAATTTACTCATGTGAGGGTCCGAGCTGCTCATGACCGTGAGCACGACTAGTATACTAGTTTTACACTCTGCAGAGGTTGCGCATCTTTACCCACAAGTCATGTTACCCATCTGCCAAGGGATCGCGACTTCCCATACACCTCTATCGTAATAATGTTCCACTAGCTTCAGAAAACCCGCTACAGTTTATAGGAAGCTCCAATGCGGGGATCTCTCGCCTGACCACCATCGCAGCAAAATCAACCCAAGGACCTCCCTACACTGACCACTCCCCTACTGCCCTTGCCCCTTTCGGGTAAGGTTGTCATCCACTAGCTTTCCTAACTAATCAGCCAAGGGGTCTCATTCCTCCCTTGTGGTAGCACTGTTTTCCCGAGTGATCGCTCCATTTCCAATTAACATAATGATCTTAACATGAACAGTAATAATAAACAGATAATAAAAGTGTGATCATGAATAATGTATCTCCATACCCAAAACCACATAAAGCAATAGCAAGTACTACCCAAAAAGTTTAGTGGTAAACAAGGCATAAAGATAGACAAACTAGGGTAACCTATTGGGTCCCATCAAAATTAACCTAGGCAGCTCATTATGATTAATTAGAACATGAGTGGGTAAAAAGAAGTGATCAAGGGCACAACTTGCCTGGGGCTTGAGATTCCAGGTACCAGGATGATCTTCAGATGACTCGTGACCTCACTGCTAGTCATAGCAATACAAACAAAACATGGTATAGGCAAAATTAACATTACACCAAACATAAGCACAAACTGAATAATAATAATAATATACATATTGTAACAAGATCGTGTGTTCGAGAACTACTAAGATCGAAGTTATGGAATAGGAGTTATGATTTATGGATGATAAATGTGATTTAAATACTAATCTATATTATAAATTAGTTAATATACATCATATGAGAAATTATTAATTAACTCAACTTTAATCTAGATTATGACTTGATTAGAAACCATATTTTAGTCAAATCACTATCATGATCTAGTTTAACTTTGGTTAAAAGGTATAATCTACTAAACATAGGCTACACAAATATCTAATTATAAAAATATGCTCTATGGTACAATTAATGTCGTCACTGCATAGATAATATTTTTATAAAGCTAACGCAATTCGAACGGATCAAATCGGAGTTAAAATGAATTAATTATGAATTTCTGAAGTCTACTTCTATTCTAGGGGTGATTTTGTGAATACCCGGGGGCTAATTTGTAATTTCTAGAATCCTAGGGTAAAGCTGTGTATGTGGCCGAGGACGGTGGGTTTATACCAAGAAAAGGCAGGGTCTCTTTAGCTAAAAGTCACGGCGAAGGGGTAAGTAGAGATCCTGGCCGTTAGATCGAGGATCACCGGCCACGATTAAAAGCCCAAGGGTTATGCCACGCCAGTCCTTGGATCGGAGACCAACTATGGTGATTTTAAAATACGGGAGATCAGTTCCTGATCGTGGATAAACGGATCAACGGCTGCGATCCCCTGGACCAAACCGGTACCCTTCATTTAATCTACACCGCCCAGTATCAAATCGGCGGACAGCGCGCCATCGCTGGCATTTCTAATCTCAGCCATTGGCTAAGGACACAATGGCGCCCACGCTTTCTTCCACCTGCAAGCGCGCAGGCAGCGGCGCCTATGCCCTATGGTGGCTCTAGGGACGGTGAACACCCCATGGTGTTGCAGTGACCCGTCATGACCACCGACCCAGTAATCAAACGCAGCGCACACCGTAGAAAAGATAGGGAAAAGGGCCTCACCGCGGTTGTGACGAGGATGGAGCTGGCGATGTTGCCTCGCCACCTTCCACGAGCAGCGAGCTCCGATGATGGTCATACCATCGCTAGAGACCCCGAGGCGCTTGTTGGCGATGAACGGCATGCCGAGCCAGAGGGGTTACCCCAAACCGTCTTCTGATCCAAACACGCTATAGGCGAGGTGACGGCAGTGCGCCACCCCATTCTCTCTCCTCTCGGTTCGCTCTCCCTTTCTTCTTGCTTCTGCCACTACCCAAGGTGCGAACGGCGCGATAGCTTATATACTCCGAGGGGATCACATGACGGCCGAGAAAATCGGAGTTGGTAGTGGACTTTGTTACGGAGTTTGTTGGCCGAGTCGCGATGGATGGAGTTCGAGTCTGGGATCCACCCGAATCGCGCGCTCTGTTCACCAGAGCCTGGTTTGTTTGCAGGTGCGGTAGAAGATGGAGCTGACGACCAGGCCTACACGATACAGACACAACAAGGCGGCATCAATATGCGGCCCACATGGCGGCGAGTATCCGCGGCGCGGCGGAGTGTGAAGTCGGTGCAGGACCCATGCTTCAGTGGAGGGATGGTGCAGATCGAATTGGTACTGGGCCAAGCAGGATCTGGCCCAAGCAGGTAAGTGTTTTCTTTTGTTTTTTTCTTTTTATTATTTGTTTATTTCTCTTTCCATTTAAGACTGCAAAACCAAATTAGTTCAAATCTGAGTTATCAGTTTAAATACAAATGTTGCAAAACAAGAGACCTATCATGACACAAATATGTATTTATTATTCTATTTTTTCAAATACATCTAACTATGTAGCTCACACTTAAATAGTTCATTTTAGAGAAATAATTTTTTCTATTAAGATATGATTTCTTTAAAGAGTACCTTTCAGTGTATATGTCGAAAAAGATAACTTCGTTTATCTAGTGATCTTTTCATTTGTTCTTTTACTGAAAGCATATTTATTATATAGTTATTGAGAGGAATACCCAATTTAATATTTTTTTATTATTCATTTGTTTCCTGGTCTCAAGTTGAACCCTAGTTCCAAATTTTAACTCAAATATTTTGGACAAACTTTTATGAAATCCAAAGTTAGGATTTTGGGATGTTACAAATCCTACCCCCTTAACATAAGTCTTGTCCTCGAGATTTGTAAGAAAAGAGATATAAAAAGCCAAATGTTTGGTTGCAGTTTAGCTTCGAGTTTTTTTAAATGGTTTTAAGCACAAATGTTTTCTATATATATATATATATATATATATATATATATATATATATATATATATATATATATATATATATATATATATATATATATATATATATATATATATATATATATATATATATATATATATATTTAGTCATTAAATAAGGAAATGATTAGGAACACATGGGTATACTATGTTTAGCTATTAGGCAGAAGTAGGGGAGGTTGCGGTAATAAGGATTAGGGCAAAGAAAGATTCCATTATGGATGGTGGATCCTGACTCATCTTGGTGATTCCGTTTTGCCCTTTGAAGACTTGAGTTGGTGCTTATCCTCCCTTGACGTGGTTGGTCTTCTTTGGCCCTCAATCCTGGAGTTGCCATCCGAGTTGAGGACATATGGCTGAGGACATATAGCTAGGATAGCTAGGGTACATGAGGTAGTTAGGTTCAAACATAATTTTACTTTGCTTTTGGGATATCTGGATTAGGTAACCTATGATGTAGGTTAGGTTGTTGTTTACGGACAAGTTGGTATAAGACATTAATTTAGGTTAGGTTATGTTTGAGGAAGTAGTGTCTAACCCATATCACCAGATTAACTAACCTGTTAATAACTCACTTTAGATTGAATCATATTAGATTAGGTGGTGATCTAGATTAGATTGGATATAACTAGATTAGACTAGTGTAGGTTAGATAGATCTATTAGGGTAGAATCAATATTATTGGGGTATGTTAGAATCTTTTGAGATGGGATGGATTATATGGTGTAGGTGAGTCAAAATCTTTGTTAGGTTAACAAAGGGGTTATGCAACCATCGGATGGGTATGATAGTTGCATAAAGTCTGGTTGGTCTGTCGTTCTTAATTTAGTGCAGAGTGAACATATTTTAAGGAGTTGAGTCAACTCCATTTTATTAGTATTATCCTTCTTGGTAAGCAATTTACATTAGATTAGCTCCACTTTAGCCTTCGTTAGGTTAGATTAGTTAGATCAGATCTAGGTTAGATTGTTATGACTAGATAGACTAGATAAGATTTAATTAATTAGGTCATGGTTGTTGCTTTAGGATGAGATAAGTAGGGTGGTTAGGATAAGATGAATCTTTCAAGATAAGATGAATCCATTAAGGTAAGAGAGAATCTTTTAAGATAAGGTGAGTTTCCTTTAAGATAGGATGGATCCATGAGTATAGGATAGAATCTTTTTAGATGAGATGGATATTGTTAGGCTAGATACTTTAATGAGGGATAATCTAGTTTGTCTAGTTATAAGCATTTTTTATATGTATATGCAGATGTAATTGTGGACATTACTCCCTGACTCATCACACTCAATCAATGATCAGGCAAATATCATAAGAACAAACATTGAAGTACACAAATATCTATAAGAATAATAATTTTGTTTTTGTTCCTATGAATAGTTTTCCTATTCCTAAAGGTCACTTTAGGCACAGGGTTTCAAAGTGTGAAATTCACATTTGTCTTTAGAAAGAAAAAGGTAAGACTAATCACAGTAAAACGGAAATAGATGAGAAAAGATTAAGAAAAGTTTAGAAAAGATCAGAGTAGCAAAGGTAAGTAGATAAGGTTTGTCTGGTTCTATCTAGGTTTCATCCTACAGTGAACATTGCTCTGATACCACTTCTGTCACATCCAGGTTTTAGGGCACCAAGACCCGGGCGCGAACATAACCACCAGATATGCTGGGACCAAGTCTCACACATATGATGATTCATGGCACAGGATCGAATGTCACAACTTTACTATATAATAGTACCTTTCAATGTATATGTCAAAAAAAGATATAACTTCATTTATCTAGTGATCTTTTCATTTGTTCTTTTACTGAAAGCATATTTATTGTATAGTTATTGAGAGGAATGCCCCAATTTAACATTTTATTATTATTCATTTATTTCCTGGTCTCAAGTTGAACCCTAGTTCCAAATTTTAACTCAAATATTTTGGACAAACTTTTATGAAATCCAAAGTTAGGATTTTGGGATGTTACAAGTACCATCCTAGTACGTGGCAAGATGCTTAAGAAAACCGATGTGATCACATCGAGTTAGTTGCTTTTGGTTCGCTCAGCCCCACCAAAAGGCATGGGGGCATATGTTGAACACCAAATAGAGGGCGGACGGTCTGGCCCTAGGGCCGAACGGTCCGCGGTTCGGACGGTCCGCGCGCGCGCATAACAGATTAGGGTTCCGAGTTTCTTGCTATGTTTGTTGGCTAAATTCTCGGAATTAGCTCGGGGAGTTTGTTTGTAACGGGTCCATCCCCCTCCTCTATAAATATAGAGGAATACGGCCGATTTGTAATCATCAATCGAATCAATAACACTTTTATCTTGCATTTATTTCTTGTACAATTAGGAGTAGTTCTAGTCTAGTTCTAGTTTAGCCGCTCAATCCCCAAATTCTCCACTTCTCTTCGACTCTATGTCGATTAGAGGAGTCTAAGTTGGTCTGCCCGAGCCTAGACATCCCCTAGGATCTCTCCTCCCCGACGGGGTCCCTCCCTAGAGCGAGATCCAGATGCCGCCGACGACTTCCGCTGCCCCTGCACACGCACGAACCGTCCAGCCTGTAGGCGTGGACTGTCCGGCCATCAGGCAAGAAACCCTAGCCCTGCGCCAGGTCGCTGACCATCCGGCCCCTGGCCGCGGAGCGTCTGCGCCTATGCAGAGAGCACCGCCGCTGATTCTTGTTTTGTGTTTGGCGCCCAAAAAAGATGTCAACAATATGAAGACTAAAAGATGAATTAATTAATCTTAATTAAGTCTATATTTCATACTCCTAATTAATATTCAAACATTTTATGTGACACGAACTAAACTATAGTCAGGGAAACCAAACACCTATGAGTCATTCAAAGATCTGTTGAAGAATGAATAGGAACATGAAATGCAGGCTGTTTAGAGGAATGGTCTCCTCAATAAAGCGCAAATGCACCACATTATTTTGCTTTGATTATTATAGATATTTACCTTCTCAAGTTGGGAATGCATTAGGATATAATTTTTCAAATCAATCCTTTCATTGTGTATCATCTTTCAAAATGACCAGTGCAGAATTGAGAAATTAGATCATAGCTCAGCTCGAGCTCTTAGCGGCTTAGCTTAATGTAACACCCTAAAATCCTATTTTTGAGATTTAGAAAAATTCTCTAAAGATTTAAAATTCAAAGTGTCTTTTAATAATGGTCATGTATTTAGAACTATTTTCCCTAAAATAAATAAATAGTAGATATTAAATCTAGGCTATGTATTTAAACTATTTTCTTAAATAAATATATGGTGAAATATTTTACATGAATTATTCCTATCGTATTATATATATTTAGAAGCATTTATCTAAATAAATAAAGCAATAAATGAATAAATAAAATGAACCTTACATTGCATGTTGGATATTTTTTCGTTACATCTAAATTAGAATTTGAATTTTGTTTGACTTTGATTTGAAATTTGAAAAAGAAAATTTTGACAAAACAACTTGTGCACTTCTAAATCCTCCTTTATTGGCAAAATATCTTCACAGAATATAATTGGTAGACTTTTCCTTTGTGATAGACGCTTCGATGATTTACCATTGTACTCAACAATAGAGAAAGGAGCTTTTGAAGTTGCTTAGCCCAAATCAAATAGATAGCAGCATCGTCTACTACTACATATACCTAAATATACACGAAATAAGTAACCAAATCCAACATTTAGCATAAGAGATAGGTTCGGGAATAAATGATTATCTGACTATCTATGGCATGAATATTGATACGAGTAAAGTAAACCCTTCTCATGAGATTATGTATGTAAATCTTCGACCGCAAACAAGAACTATCCAAAAACTTCTTTAAAATACTTCTTACGTCGCCTGTGCTGCAAATTTGTTAATAACTTGTAGATGCTAATTTAAATAAAAATATCACAACAAGGTATTTAAAAATCCTCCTTCCATCCTATGTGTCACACCAAAAATTCTAATTTGAAATCTAAATAAAAGATTTGCTACGATCTATTTGAATTGGAGGACTTTTATATGGATTGTACATTAAAAGGATATTTTCCTAAAGTAAATATTTTGCTTGTCCCCTACATGCTGGAGCATTTTTTGCATGTGTACATTCAAATTTGCATCTAAATTTTTAAATTTAGATCTAAACTCTTTTCTGGATATTAAAAAAATTCTATGTTTCTCTGGTTCATGGGCTGATTTTCTTACCCCGGTCGTTAGAACCGCCTTCCCCAAATTCGATCAGGACTTTGTTCCTTGTTCGTGCAAGCACCGAGTCCTAGCGAGAATCACATCGACTAACAAGTAGGGCTCACTCGTCGTAGTTGTCTCCTATCTAGAGTCCTTGGACTCAGTCGTCATGATTATTGGGAGGTCTAATATGAGTAGGACTCCAAAAATACAAATACAACAAAGATATTTTTGGAATAGGAGAGACAAGTTAGAGTCCTATTTATGAAATTCATATTACATTGATACCTTTGGCTTGCTCGAAGGTGAAGACATGAGAGAGTGGATACAATTCAGCGTGAACAGTACGGTGCTACTGTTTATCTATTTATAGGCACGAGACGCAGCCCGGGTAAAAGTACATTTATGTCCCTGACATCTATTTATAACCATAACATGAATCATTAAGGACTAAATAGTCTTTTTTCCCCTTTAGGCCAGCATCATATTTGGTCTCCATCACCAAATTAAGCCGAAGCTCTTCAGCTACAGCTTCGGCGACCATTCTTATCACCTTCGAGTTGCATCTTCACATCGTATGTCTTTGCCATGAGAGAAGACCTTTATGCCGAAGCCAAAGCCCCATGTAATAATCCATATTCTGAAAACATATGGTCAGTCACGTTTTTGAGGACCTTCGGAAGAGGAAGGCCCCCAACAGTAGCCCCTCGCAGTATTGATTTGTTTCTTTGTAACAAATTTAGACTGCGACATGGACGAAGGCCTTTAGCCGAAGGTCCAAAAAAACATCTTCCCTTCGCTAGAATAGCAAATCATTCTAAATTGTGGGACCCACCGAACTCTGAGGCTCTGAGTATATATATAGAAGCCTGTGTTGTGAGTATTTTTTGTGCTATCTAGCTGATTGCGTTGTGTTTGCCATTTTAACTTTCTTTGCTTTCTCGAGTTCGATTAACTTTTGAGCTTCGGCATCTGTGCAACCATTGTCTGAACGGCTAAGGAGAAGAAGATCACTGACCCTGCATTGACTGGTTTCTTCGAAGCTATGGAGAAGACCAATGCAGAAAAAATTACCAATGAGATGCTGGCTGGGTTGTCTGAGAATTCCTGGGATAGTGAAAGCTTCGATATTGAGAGTGAGGATGAGAATGTCGAAGATCGGCCGTGGAGATCTAGCCACGTTGTTTTTGGGAAATCCACCATCAAGCAAGGACAAATTGAATCGATGAAGAGGAATATTTTCATGATATGTCTATAGTTAGGGCTGAGGGAGAGGACACTGTTCCGCTGCAAGAAAACGATGAAGTGGTAGTCTTTAGTAGCTTCATGAAGGTTGGGCTTCGTTTCCCGCTTCATAAGATGTTAGCCAATGTTTTGAAGACATTTGAGATATACCTTCATCTAATTATCCCCGAAGCTCTTATTAAAGTGGGGGTTTTTATCTGGGCCATGAGGAGCCAAGGACTAGAACCGGATGCAAGATGCTTTTGCAATATTCATGAGTAGTCTTATGAGACAAAGGCAACTGGAAAGGAATAGTACCACAATAATTTTGGTTGTTATAGATTCGTGCCGCGATCTGAGGCGAATTATCCTGTGCCCACGTTTTGGAAGAGGTGGCCAGGCTCTTGGATGTAGGAATGGTTTTACGTGAAAAATAACCTGAGTCAAAGGGCGGATGTGAAAGGGATTATTCAATGCCTTATATGGTCTCGCTTCAGCATTAGGAGGCCACCCACTACACCTGGAAATGATGTGCAAGCGTGCCAAGCGGCTTTCAACACAGTGTGTACCTATATTGGCACAAGAGACTTGGTATAAGAGCATATTGCATACAAAGTATGGCCTCTTGCGAGCGAGTGGGAAATGCCGAAGGAGGCCGCCGCTGGCTCCAGCCAGGGTGGCCTGGTTTATCTGAAGTACATATTTTGGTTCAGGAATCAGTTTGACGCGCCAAATGATGATTGGTTGGATGCCGTAGAAGCAACAAGTGATGAGATACTTGGAGCGTATTCGAAGGCAAAAGACAAAGCTATGACAACTGCCTTCGGTGCTTGCAGCAAGAAGAGATTGAACGGGGTGTTTGATGTTATCGGGTTTGTATATCCAGACTATTGTTATCCCACATGGAAGCAAGGGAAGAAAAGGAAAGCCGCTACCTCAGCATCTACTGTTGTGTCGAGGTCGAAGAAGATCAAAGTTTTGATGCGCCGACCCAGGTGCATTGAGATGACCGACGTGCCAAAGCTAAGTGAAAGGGTGGGAACAACCCCTTGGCCATAGAGGCTATTCCTATTGTGCCTACTAGAATTATTGCAGACCTAGCCAGAGAGCTAGAGCCAATAACAAAAAAAGTACAAGAGCAGCCGAAGATGAAAGTAGCAATACTGCCGAAGCTGCCAACTACCACAGGCACTCCAAGGAAAAGGAGGATGGCAAGCGTTATGGAAGCTGTTCTAGAATCTATGAAGATGCCACCTTGTTCCTCTGCCGAAGCTTCTAGGAGTAAAACTGAAGAAGTTCTAGAGATAATTGTTGTTAGTATCTCTAACCACGCCGAAGCGGGTCCTTCGAAATTCATACCAGAAAAACTTATGGAAGAGAGCCTTCTAGAGAAACCTTTGGCGCCTGCTCCTGAAGCGCCTTCCTAGGGTGACCTGGACTATATCGTTCGACATGCTTTGGGAAAGCAACTAATAGAAGAGCAGATTGCCGAAGTGCAACACTATGCCAAGGATCTGAAATACCTCCGAGGGTCCTTGGTATATGGTGAAAATGATGAAGATGACTTCCTTTACTGTCTACCAGACAGTAAAGAAATACATGTCTGCCGGGAAATAATGGACGATATAGGATATCTGAAGCTTTAGCTTGGCCTGCCTGCAATGTTGAAAGATCAACTTGCAGACAGTCTTGCTTACAACAGTCTGAAGGTGTGTATACTTTAACTTATCTAGAATAGATTATTTTTATGGCTTTTCTTGCCATCATTACGTGCTCACTCTTCATTTTCTAGGGCTTAATTCTAAGCAAGGCTTTAAAGGCCCAGAAAGAAGCAGAGGATGAGAGCTGCCGAATAGCTCTTGGGAATCTTTGTTCAGGAGTTATCATGCTAAGGAACAAAGCTCTTGAAAAGGATAAAATATTACTCTCCTTAGTAGATAGACTGAAATCTAACGAGGCTAAGCTTACTGCCCAAACCGAACCTCACAAAGCCGAAGTACAAGAACTAAAGAGGAAGGTTGCTGAAGCAACCGAAAATTTTGAAGTTGAAGTGGTGAACTATGAGATATGCGAGATCGAAAGATTAAGAGCACAAAAGAATGTCGATGAGCTTCATGCTGCCAAAGAAAAATGTTACTAAGTATCCTTGGACTGTGCTAAGAGTTTAAAGAATAGCTTCGCTAAGGTTGGAGCCTATTCCTTTGGGCAAAGATTTATCCGTGGTGACCCTAATGGAGTTATCTAGTGGATCAGCGGGAAAGCCAAAGCTTTTGAGGAAATTCTCAGTGATCGAGGGGATTTCTGTGCCTTTGCTGGTGCCCGGGGGGCCACATCCATCAAGAGAAGGCTGGTTGGGATCATACTAAGGCGGTAGCTCAGTCAAACTTCGCCTTCTCAGTTGATGATATCAAAAACCCTTCAGCCGAAGTTACTACCCTAAGTGGGAAATTTTACTCTGAGATATGGCTGAAGGGCGGACGAGAAGTTGCTGATGAAGCCATCAAAAGGAACGAAAAGGAATCACATGATGCTTCAGAAGAGGTGAAAAGGGCTGAAGAAGCTGTCGAGCGGGCTAGGCTTATCGGTACATCTATTGTGTTTTAGCTTCGTAATCTGTTTTAGCTTCAGAACTAACAAACATACTTTGGTGCCGCTGAACTATCTCCCCCTCTGGAGCCATATGATCCAGAGGTCGATCCGTCCCTGAAGGAAGCGCTCGAAACTATTAGAATTGCAATTGAAGCTGTTGACGAAGCTATCAACAAGTTGTTAAACGAGGCCACGAGGTCCTGAATGAAGACTAGAACTTTGTATTTTTGCTAGTCGAATGTCATTGAACATGATCCCTAGTTTTCCAAGAAACACTTGTAAACAATTTGTGTGTATATTGTTGTAATATATTTCTTTGTGATGCATGAAACTTTCGTACATACCGCTTTTGAGCCGCTAGCGAAAAAAACACCTTCCCTTCTTTTCATGCTTCACGAAGAAAAAGATTCCCCTTCTGTCGATTCAATACTGAATATTTTGCCATGTTTGTTGTATAGTAATACTGCTGACAAAGATTCCCCTCCTGTGTAAAAATATATCTACCCAAGGCATACCTTGTGCTACAGCACATTCTTTGATGATCCGATAGGTATTTTCGAAGGAGCATTTTCCTTCTTCTCCATGGCTTTTTGCTGATGCAAAATGATGTATGATGTGATGCTATGCGATATGATGGTATGATGCAAAATGATGTTTATGCCGAAGATAAAACCCACATAAATACACACCCAGAGTCTGCATCCCCTTAGGAACGACTTTGGAGTCTCTTCACCTTTTACTTAGGTGGTATTTCTGCTCTGCATTATCTTAGGAACGACTTTGGAGCTAAGCTCTGCATCCCCTTAGGAACAACTTTGGAGCTTCTTCACCTTTTACTTAGGTGGTATTTTAGCTCTGCATTCCCTTAGGAACGACTTTGGAGCTTCATCACCTTTCCTGTTACACTCGATGGTGTAACCACAGATTTTTTTTACAACAAGTCGAAGGTTAAACCTTCTTATATTGTCTTCAAAGGGGAGCAACATAAGGACAGAAAGGTAAAGAGTACATTAGGTATGAAAATTTTGTATTGGAGCCCCTATGTGACTTCAGTAAATATACCTCGACTCGGGCACAATGCTATTGACTGTGCGAGCTTTAGATTCTTCACGTGCGTCACGCTGTTGCTGAGCATGACGACGCCCTTCTGGCTGTTGGTTATGAACCAAGGCAGGCGCCAGTAGTGGCGTTGGTGGCAACTAAGCCTAGGAGGCTTGGGAGTGACTTACCAAAGTGACAGAAGTCGTAGGCTGTTGATTGCCCACATACTCCGGGATATACGGAGAATAGCATGAAGCAGTACACAAGACCTACTTTGGTGGGTTCTGCCGTGCTTTGGCTTCAGCGATTTCCTTCTGCTTTTGGATCGTGACTTGGCACATCCTTGTCGTGTGTCCCTTATCTTCGCCACAGAACAGGCATAACAGCCTTCTGGGCTGATTACCATATCTTCTTCCGAAGCTTTTGCCCCCTCTGCCTCTTGGAGCCAGTGGCCTGAAGGAACTTTGTTGTGCCCCTGATGATTGGGAGCTATGTTGTTGCCCTTGGGTATGATTTCCCATGTCATCGCTTGAGCTGGGATTATGGATCATCCTGACATGCCTAGGGTGGAGTCTTCCTCCAAAGCCCTTGGTCATCTCGGAGTATCTGTAGGCTTCTTCCATTCTCTGCGGAAAGTCATTATCGGCTCTGATGTACTCGTCCATTTTCTGTAGAAGTTTCTCCAAGGTTTGTGGTGGCTTCCTTGCAAAATATTGCGCCGTAGGTCCTAGTCTGAGCCCCTTCATCATGGTTTCAATGACAATTTCATTGGGCACTGTAGGCGCTTGAGCTCTCAGTCGCAAGAACCTTCGAACGTACGCCTGCAAGTAATCCTCATGGTCCTGCATACACTGGAACAAAGCTTGGGCAGTAACTGGCTTCGTTTGGAAGCCTTGGAAACTGGTGACTAGCATATCCATCAGCTTTTACCATGAATTAATTGTTCCTAACCGAAGACGAAGGACTTCACCATGACAGTAGTGTTGCCCCCATATGAGGATATGGTTACTTCGTAGCTCATCGGGAACTACTTCAGATCTGAGTGCCCATCTTACATGGGGAGCTGAGGTGGCTTATAAGATGGTGGCCACAGGGTAGCCTGCAACTCTGCTGCTAGAGGAGAAGCATCATGAAAAACAAAGTTACCATGATGAAAATCATCGTACCATTCATCATCATTGATTGGGCTTTCCTCACGAAGCTCCCTGTGTTGGGGCCTTCGATCTTGGTCATCCTGAGTAAGGTGACGCATTTCTTCGGTAGCTTCATTGATCTTCCTATGAAGGTCGGCTAGCCGAAGCATCTTTTCTCTCTTCCTTTGCACTTGCTGGTGAATAGCCTCCAAGTCCTTGATCTCCTGGTCTAACTCCTCTTCCTGAGGTGTTGGGCTGGTAGCCTTTCTCTTCTAACTCCTAGCTTCATGCAAGGAGAGTGTCTCCTGATTTGTGTCCAGTGGCTGCAGGACAGCCCCTGGCGCTATTGTCTTCTTCGGCGGCATGATGAAGGTGGATGCTTGCCGACGGTGGTCGTTTGAGTTTATCAGAGGTGGGTGCCAATGTTGGTCACTTGTTCTTAAATACTATGAATCAAGAACAATGCAACACAATTATTAATTATAACAGACCTTCGTCCTCCGAAGCATTATATCCACATAGGTATAATGCTCATCAGACGAAGGTCAAGAAGGACATACCTTCATCATTAACAGAAGTGCAAAAGGATGTAAACAATAACAACATCTCGTTAATTTATTTATATTTGCATTCCATAAACATATATTAATATTAATGAAATTCATATTACATTGATACCTTCGGCTTGCTCGAAGGTGAAGACGTGAGAGAGTGGATACAATTCAGCGTGAACAGTATAATGCTACTGTTCATCTATTTATAGGCACGGGACGCAGCCTGGGTAAAAGTACATTTATGTCCCTGACATCTATTTATAACCATAACATGAATCATTAAGGACTAAATAGTCTTTTTCCCCTTTCAGTTAGCATCATATTTAGTCTCCGTCACCATATTAAGCCGAAGCTCTTTGGCTACAGCTTCGGCGACCATTCTTATCACCTTAAGATTGCATCTTCACATTGTATGTCTTTGCCATGAGAGAAGACCTTGATGCCGAAGCCGAAGCCCCTGTAATAATCCATATACTGAAACATATGGCCAGTCACGTTTTTGAGGACCTTCAGAAGAGGAAGGCCCCCAACAGTTACCATATTAGATCAATCATGTGACCTACTCGTATTCACCCCTATAATTGCCCATCTCCTTGGACTATATAAGGAGAGGTGGAGTAGACCGAAAAGAGCAGACCAGAACACAATAGATCAATAGCCTCCAAAACACTAGGTGTAAGGTATTATCTTATGATGAGAGCTCAAACCTACCTAACTCTAACCTACCCCACCTCGACAGAGGAATTTGAATTCCAACGTACAGAAGCATCTAAGCAACAGGAGTTTGCTAAGGAAGGCAAGTGTGTTCTTGATCATGTTGCTTTAACCTAATAATATTTAATGGATTATTCTCACATATGAATTGCACATTTACGGTAACCTGACAGGACCTAAAGGTTACCTAGATTTGTTTTCTATATACCTTATTTAGACTTAGGGTGTTTATTAATGGGTAGATTTGCTAGTGTTCTACTTGTGTTTTGGGATAATGATACTTATGAATCATGATCATATTTTATTATCATTTAATAATGTTGGTTTACTTAATATGTATGATAAGATCATTTTGTTTAATTGGAACATAAAGAACCATCCAAAAAAACAGTGCAACCATAAGATCTAGTCTTGACTAATTAATTTGGGAATCTAGTGTGCGAGCACCTTACTCGGTTAGGTGCAAAACGACTAAAAAACTGATTACCGAATAAATACCGTTTTCGACCGTTTTCATCCCTAACGGTCACGACGGTTCGGACCCTCACATGAGAAATTTATGGAATTAATTAAATCGAACATGCATCACATTGTTGGTACTTTATTTAATATAATTTATTTAATTGTATGGAATATACTTATATTTAGTAATTGCTAATAAAATTTTGACCAACAACAAAAAAGCTAATGCTTAGTCTCATCGATATTCCTTGGTAAGCCTTACACTGCACTTTTTCCTATACACTTATTGAGCCCCGCCATAAGTGAGCTCACCCTTATAGAATTTGTTGCTCAGAATCAGGTTAATAGGAGGACTACTACGATGAGTCTGAGGAATTTTATGATGTCGTCGATTTGGTGAACCTGCTTGTGGTTCGTTGTCAAAATTGTCGTAGTCGTCATTTAATTTCTATTATTTAGTTGTTCTTTAAAGACATTTACTTATATAATAAATTTTGTGACACTAGTTTCTATACTCTAAGTCATCATACGTTTGAAATTTGATCGTGGCACACATATGATATGCATCTGAATTTGTCCTTAAATTCAAGTGTGACACTCGAGAAAATAGTGAATCAGCTCGCTACAACTCATGAGGTGGCTCATGACTTTTCCCAACAATAATTTATTACTTAAAATCTTAATTAGCATGTAGTGGTATTGTCAAATAAATAATTAGTTTACGCTATTTGAGACTATTCTATAAAGTTATTTTATACTCTATATTATATTAGTGATATATTTATTTTATTAATAAAAAATATGCTAATTTAATTATTTTTAGCTTTTATATAATAATTTAGAGGACGAGTTCACACTTATGGCTAGACTTGTGAGTCGGCTTTGAGCTGAGTCGAGCCGACCTTTTAGACTCGCCAGAGGAGCGAGCCGAGCGGAGGTTGGTTCATTACTTAATCAAGTCACTCAACTCATTTCCACCCCTAGACCACTATATTTCATCTATATTTTAAATACATGCCTCTCATCTCCACTAATTTGTTTGTTTGCACTAGACATGTTCCAATGTCGGGTCGGGTTTAGGTCGAATCATGGGTTGTTTTGCATGGCTCACGCTAGATTCGTGCATAATGTCAGGTCGGGTTGGCCCATGCCTCCTTGTCAAACGTGTCGGGTCAGGTTTTTTCATGTTGGGTCGGGAATTTTTTGTCTTTGGGTCGGTATTTTGGGTTGGATCGGCTTTTTGGTCAAAAATCACGGCCTGTACTTAAGCCGCGGATTGTTGCGGGTCAAAAACTATAGCTCGTGCCCGCCTGTCGTATTGGTCGGGTCAGTTTTTTCGAGCGGGTCGGGTTGATGGCCCATGTTTAGGTCTAGTATGCATCAAGTGATTAGTTTACACATGATATGTTTCGTGTTTGTGTGTAAGATCTATCCATCATCTAGTGTGATAGACCATGGCCAACCTGGACCACCCCTTGGCGTGCCCACGTCCTGTCCGACCGAGCCACCCCCACGCCCTGCGTCCCCAGCCGATCGAGCCACCATCCGCGCCCGTGCCCAAGCCGACTGACGGAGCCGCCCACCAGGCCTGCCCGCCCGACCAAGCCGATCAACAAGAAAAATGACTGAAAAAACAAAGAAAGACTTAATGTTGTCTAGGCTTTGGAATGACCGAAAAAACCAGCAATGTATGAGAAAACAGGAGAATGACTGAAAACAAAAAATGACTTAATGTTTCTCTGAAAAATGACTTGATGTTTCCCTGAAAAAAGGAATGACTGACCTTAAAAATAAAAGAACGTCTGAGAAAACATGAAAAAATGCCTGAAAACTAAATGACTTAATGTTGCCTAAGTGTTACCTAGAATGACTTAAATGTTGTCTGGACGCTAGAATGACTTAATATTTTCTCGAATGACCAGACTGTCATGCACGTGCGCCCGCTCGCGCCCACATGACTGCGCTCCCGTGCGGCTTCGGCCCACCAGGTGTTGGCATCGATCCGTACGTCAATCACTGCGATGAGAACCAGCGGCGGTGCTCTCTGAGGAGGCGCGGACAGTCCGCGGCTTGGGGCTAGACGGCCTGCGACCTCGCGCAGGGGCTACGTTTCTGCTACATTTCTGCCTCACGAGCCAGACGGTCCGCGCCTGGTGGCTAGACGGTCCGCGCCTAGTGGTCGAACGATCGCGTGTGCGCATGGGTGGCGGAGTTCGTCGACGACACCTGAATCTCGCTCCTGGGAGGGACCCCATCAGGGAGGAGAGATCCTAGGCTTTATCTTGGGATCGACATGCCACCCAAGACGCCTCTAAACGACGTAGAACCAGAGAGAGGTGAAGATTTAGAGAGATGAATCTAATTTACTATCTACTCCTAGGGAAAAATGTAAAGAACTAGATGTATATTGATTGATTGATCGATTGTTTGTGTTCTAATCGGCCAGAGCCCTTCATATATATAGAGGGGGAGGTCTGGACCCATTACAAGCTGGCTCCCGAGCTAATTCCATGGATTTAGTTAACAAATCCCGTAAGAAACTCGAAACCCTAACCGGCTCTGCGCGTGTGCGGACGGTCCGTGCCACAACGGTAGACTGTCCGGCCTTAGTGCCAGACCATCTGCCCGGCATTTTGGTGCTCAACATATGCCCCCTGCCTTTTGGCGGAGCTTGAGCAAACCAAAAGCACTAACTCAGGCTGAAACTAATCCAATGTGAACACATCAGTTTTCTTAGGCATCTTGCCACATACTAGGATGGTACTGCTTGAGGAAACGCCTGTTAGTGCCTTGGGCAAGTCTTTTCCTTGTAGTGTTTGCAACAAGTAGGCGTTATCACATATCAGCTACGTGATTTTGTAAGGGCCTTCCCAGCTTGGCGACCACTTCTCAAACTTTCGGTCTTTGCTCCTTAGTGGCAAGATGGTCTTCCTTACCAGGTCCCCAACCTGGAATGATTTAGCCTTGACCTTGTTGTTGTAAGCCTTGGCGACCATGATTTTGTCCTTTTCTATTTCTCCTAGAGCTATCACTCTCTTGTTGGTCACTTCATCAATATTGTCCATCATTGAATTATAATAATCACCGACAGTTAGATCATTTTGCCTGGCGAACCTGACATCATTTAATCTTATCTCTATAGGCAACACTGCTTCCTGCCCATAAACAAGCTCAAACAGAGACACTTTAGTAGCATGGTTCTAAGATATTCTATGAGCCCATAAAGCTTCAGACAAAATCTTATGCCAATTCTTAGGATGATCAGATATCTTCTTTTTTACCAGGCTAATCAATGCCCTATTACTAAACTCGGCCTATCCATTGGCCTAAGCATAATATGAAGATGACTTGAGCAATTTAATTCCATATAATTCATCAAACTCATGTACCGCCTTTGACAAAAAAGAAGCCCCTGATTTATGGTCAAACTCTGGGGAATGTTGAATCTATGAATAATATGCTCAGTTATGAACTCAATTACCTCCCAGTGTGTCATGTTCTTTAGAGAAACGACTTCAGTCCATTTGGTAAAATAGTCCGTGGCAACCAATACGAACCGATGTCCTTTTGATGATGAAGGATGAATCTCTCCTATAAAGCCCAATCCCCATCCCCTGAAAGGCCAAGGTTTGTTGATAGGATGCAATTCGGCTGTAGGGACCAACTGTAATGTTGGTGACTTGTTCTCAAATGCTATGGATTAGGAACAAGGCAACACAAATGTTAATGGTTAAAGGCCTTCGTCCTTCAAAGCGTTATCTCCCTTAGGATATAATAATCTTCAGACGAAGGTCATGAAGGGCATACCTTCATCATCTCAATATACAATGGAAAGTAGAAGCATGAATTGCATATGAAGAATATGAATAGTCATCTCAATCATTAGATCATCTATATTTTTATTGAATAACCATGAATGAACATTAATGATATTGAATTACATTTGTACCTTCAGCTTGACAGAAGGCAAAAGTCTGAGAGTGACGTGCGAGTGATTACAAGTCAGTGTGAACAGTACGGTGTTACTGTTCAACTATTTATAGGCACAGGACACAGCTTGTGTAAAATTACATCCATTCCCTTGACATTTATTATTGACTAAGGGTAATCTATCGAGGACTAGATAGCCTTTTCCTGTTTAGGTCGGTTTCATTTTCCACCGCTAAGCCGAAGCTTCTCCATCCGTAGCTTCGGAACTGGTTCGTCCTTCTCCCAGATCGCGCCTTTCATACCATGTGCACCTTCATTTCAAGCCTGAAGGTTCCTGTGACTATATTATACTTGGAAAACATGTTAGTCGTGTTTTTGAGGACCTTCGGAAGATGAAGGCCCACAGTAGCCCCTCGCAGTATTAATTTGTTCCTGTAACAACAAATTTAGACTGCGATGTGAACGAAGGCCTTAAGCCGAAGGTCCGAAAAAAACACCATCCCTTCGCTAGAATAGCGAAAGTCAATGACAAATGGGGCCCACCAAGTTGCAATGCACTAGGCATATAAATAGAAGCCCACGGCGGGGGCATTTGGTGCGCCATTTCTGTTGCTTGCATTATTTTCTCAGATTTTTAACTCTTGCTTACTAGTCCTCACCTGATTTTTGAGCTTCATCTTAAAGACAAGTGTTTGTTCCTCATCTGAAGAGAAGATGTCTAAGGAGAAGAAGATATCTGAGGAGGAGATGTATGAGAAGAAGAAGGTTGCGGACCCTTTTATTGCTGGGTTTTATGAATCCATGGCAAAAACCAATACAGAGAAAATTACAAAAGAGATAATGGCAGACTTATTTGAAGATTCTAATGACAGTGATGACTTTGATGTGGAAAGTGGAGATGAAGATTTTGAGGACTGGCCGTGGCGACCAAGCCATACCATCTTCGGAAAATCGACTATTAAGTAAAGCCATGTTGATGCTATGAGGGGAAGATACTTTCGTGACATGTCTATTGTGAGGGTTGGAGGAGACAGTACCGCCCGTGCTCCTGAAGAGAATGAGGTGGTTATTTACAAAAGCTTTTTGAAGGCGGGTCTTCGGTTCCCATTAAGCAGATTTTTGGTTGAAGTACTAAAGATATTTTAAATCTTTCTTCATCAACTTACTCCAGAAGCTATAATTAGAATGTGCTTATTTGTTTGGGCTGTAAGAAGCCAGGGGTTGGAACCGAGCGCGAAGTGTTTTTGCAGTATGCATGAACTTTTGTACGAGATGAAGGCCACCGGCAAGGAGCAGTATCACAACTTCGATTGTTACAGATTCATTGCTCGCTCTAATGCAAGCTACCTGGTTCCAACATACCAGAAAAGATGGCCCGGGGCCTGGATGGAGGAGTGGTTTTATGTTAAGAATAATCTAATTGAGAGGGGGGATATTAAGGAAATTATTCAGCGCCCCATGTGGTCTCGCTTCGGCCTTCAAAGGCCGAAGGTGGCTATTGAAAGTGATGCCAAAGCATGTCAGAAGGCTTTTAGCAATATATGTGCTTTCATTGGCACAAGAGACATAATTCAAGAGCACATAGCCTACAGGGTATGGCCACTTGTGGACAGCTGGGAGATGTCGAAGGAGACTACTGCTGAATCTAGCAAAGGTGGGCTAGTTCGATTGAAATATACCTTCAGATTCAGGGACCGATTTGACGAACCAAATGATGACTGGTTGAAATGCATTGAGGCTACTAGCGACGAGTTGCTTGGGGCATATACCAGAGCTAAGGATGATGCCTTGTCCTTAGCCTTCGAGGGTCAGGCAAGAAAAGATTGAACAGGGTTTTTGATGCAATTGGCTTCATATATCCTGATTACTGCTACCCCTTGAAGAGGCAAGGAAAGAAGAGGAAAATTGTCGCTTTGGCCTCCACTATTGTACCGAAGGGCAAGAAAATAAAGGTTTTGACTCACCAGGCTCGATATATTGAAACGGTCGTAGTGCCTGAATTTGGTGAGGGGACTTCCTCCACGTCCGAAGCAAAACAAGATGTTCCCGCCGCTCTAAGAGCTGAAGGATCGATTGTAGTGCCGAAGGTGCCTATAGTCGGGCCAGCCGAAGCCAAAGATGATGCGGCCAGAGAGCCAGAATTGGAAAAAACAGTGATGATGCCAGAAGTTCTGAGCCCACCGGTAGAGGCAGAATTGCCGAAGGTGACAAAGGCTCTTGCCACAACTCCCAAGAGAAGGAGAATGGCCAACGTGCTAGACGCAGTCATGGAGACCACAAAAGCTTTAACTCCTGTCCCTATGAAGAAAGTTGCCAAAGTTGTGACAGCCCAGGCCGAAGCCAAAGCTGGGCCTCCAGTACCCATTGAGACGAAGCCTGCTGTGTTTGAGGATAAGGCTGAGCAACAAACTCTGGATACTGGCATGGCAGCGAGGCTGGACATGATAGAAAAAGCTAAATCTCCTGCTCCCGAAGCCCCATCCGAAGATGTTGATTACATTATTCGACATGCTTCGGGGAAGAGATTGTCCGAAGAAGAAATCTTAGAAGCCAAACACTACGCCCGGAGACTAAAATATCCGAGGGGGGCCTTAGTGTTCAATGGTACGGACAAAGATGATTTCCTATACTGTCTCTCGGACAACAAAGAGATATTTGTTTGCCGGGAGATAGCCAAAAGTATGGGATTTTCGAAGCTCAAGACTGGCCTCACCGCCATGCCAAAGGATGACCTTGCGGATAGCCTCGCATACAACAGTATAAAGGTACAGAAGCTGTTAACTTTAAAGATGGAAATGAAGTATTTCATTGTCATGCATAATTCTTTCTTTTTCTTGCAGGGCTTAATTCTTAGCAATTCCTTGAGGGCACAAAACAACGCCGAAGCCGAGAGCTGCACAATAGCTCTCAGCAACCTTCGTTCAGAGGTGATTGAGCTAAGAAACGAAGCTTTGGAGAAAGACAAGATTTTAATTTCATTGGTAAATAAAGTGAAAGAATACCATGCTTAGGTCGAAGCTCAAAAAGCTGAGATCGAAGAACTTTGGAAAAAGCTTGCCGAAGCCAATGAAAATTGTGAGGTTGCAAAAGCTAGCCAAGAAATTAGTGAATGGTGGAAGGCCAGGCTAGAGAAAAATATTGAGGATCTTCATGATTCCAAGGAAAGATGTTCTGAAAAATCCTTGGATTGCGTGAAGAAACTAAAAACTAGCTTTACCAAAGTGGGTGCATATTCTTCTAAGGAAAATTTTATCCGAGGCGACCCTAAGGGCATTATTGAGTGGATAAGCGGGGAAGCCGAAGCTTTTGAGGAAATTCTGAACGATCGCGGAGATATTTGTGCTTTCTCTAGTGCTCGAGGAATCGCAGCTATTCTGGAGAAGGCTGCATGTGATCACGTCAAAGCTACAGCTCAGACCTAAGTCGCCTTCTCCATAGACGACACAAAAGACCCTTCAGTTGAAGCGACTTTGGTGGGCGGAAAGTTTTATTCTGATGTCTGGGTGCACGGTGGCCGAGAATTAGCCAACAAAATTATAAAGAAGAATGAAAAGGACACCCATGACGCCCAAAAAGAAGCTAGGCTAGCTGAAGAAGCTGCTGAGCGCGAAAGGCACATAGGTATTGTTTTTGAATTTTAGCTTCGGTACTTACTTTGTTACTTCGAACTAATGGTTTACCTACTATAGCTGAACTATCGCCACTACCGGAGCCGTACAACCCCCTAGCTGATCCAGACATGAAGGAAGCATTGGATGCAATAAGCATTGCTAACTCTATTATCGACGAAGTTGTCGACAAGTTATTGAACAAAGACGCAGAAAAAATCCTTAGAGAAGAGTAGACTTTACTGTAATAATACTTTGTAATATTCGATGTATGGAACAATTAATGAGACATGTAAATTACTGTAATATATTTCTTTACGATGCGTGAAATTTGCACACATACCGTTTTTGAGCCTTCGGCGAAAAACACCTTCCCTTCTTTTCATGCTTCATAAGGAAAGAAGCCCCTTCTATATCAAGTCTGATAAAACTATATTTCCCGAAGTTTACTTTGTGCCACAGCACATTTTCATTTTTACAAAGTATTTGCCGAAGTTTTGCTTCGTATCCAATCTTTGTGCCGTTGATGCGATATGATGTATGATGTAATGTTATGCAAAATGATATGATGACATGATGCAAAATGATGGCGATGCCGAAGACACACACGCGCGCGCCCACACTGGAATACACAAGACTCTACATCCCCTTAGGAATGTCTTTTGAGTCTCTAAGCTCTGCATCCCAATAGGAACGACTTTTGAGCTTCTTCACCTTCTATTTCGGTGGCATTTAAGCTCTGCATCCCCTTAGGAACAACTTTTGAGCTTCTTCACCTTATATTTCGGTGGTATTTGGCTCTGCATTCCTTTAGGAATGACTTTTGAGCAGAGAACTTACGCTGCGCTCCCTTAGGAACGACTTTCTTGCAGCTTCGGATCATAATTTTTGGCTCTGCATTCCTTTGGAACGACTTTTGAGCAGAAAACTTACGCTGCGCTCCCTTAGGAACGACTTTTTTGTAGCTTCGAAATTTACTCCGTTTTCTTAGAAACGCCTTTCGAGCTTCGTAAGTCCATGAGGAAGATATATTTTACTCTGATGCAAGCACAATTATTACATGAAATAGAAATTAAGTTCTTCATTACTTGTTTCTCGCACAAAAAAATAAAATGGCATAAAAGATAAAGGTAAATAAATAGTAGGATATTCCTTAGTATATATGCTCCGACTCTGGTACAGTGCTATTGACTGTATGAGCTTCGGACTCCTCCCTGAAGTCACGCTATTGTTGAGAATGTTGGTGCCCTTCTGGCTGCTGGCTTCGGGTATGAGTAGGTGGCAATGGTGGTGGTAGTGGGAGCTGGGGCCAGGAAGCTTGTGAATGAATTGCCAAAGTAACAGACGCTGCAGGTTGATTACCCACGTATTCTGGTATATAGGGAGAGTAGCACGAAGTAGTATGTAAGACCTGCTTTGGCTGATTCTGCCGCACCTCTGCTTTAGCAATCTCCCTTTGCTTCTGAATGGTGACCTAGCATGTTCTTGTAGTGTGGCCCTTGTCCTCACCACAGAATAAGCAATAGAGTTTTCTGGGTTGATCCGCATACCTTCCTCCAAAGCTCCTGTCGCCTCTGCCCCTTGGGATTGGTGGCCTGAAAGAGTTTTGCTATTGCCCTGAGGATTGTGAGCTATGTTGTGGCCTTTGAAGCTGGCTTCCTCTATCATCACTCTGACTGGAGTTGTGTATTGATCTGACATGCCTAGGGTGGATTCTTCCTCCGAAGCCCCTAGTCATCTCATAAAACCTATAAGCTTCTTCCCTTCTTAGGCGGAAATCATTATCAGCCCGAATGTACTCATCTATCTTCTGAAGAAGCTTCTCCAGGGTCTGAGGGGCTTTCCTGGCAAAGTATTGAGTCGTAGGTCCTAGTCGAAGCCCTTTGATCATGGCCTCAATGACAATTTCATTGGGCACTGTGGGTGCTTGTGCTCTCAGATGCAAGAACCTCCGGACATACGCCTGAAGGTATTCTTCGTGGTCCTGCGTGCATTAGAATAGAGCCTAAGCAGTGACTGGCTTCGTCTGAAATCCTTGGAAACTGATGATCAGCATATCCTTCAACTTCTGCCATGATGTGATTGTTCCTGGCCGAAGAGAAGAGTACCAAGTTTGTGCGACATTCTTGACTGCCATGACAAAGGATTTCACCATTACTGCAGTGTTGCCCCCATATGAAGATATGGTTGCTTCGTAGCTCATTAGAAATTGCTTCAGGTCTGAATGCCCATCATAAATAGGGAGCTGGGGTGGCTTGTCTGATGGGGGCCATGGTGTAGCCTGCAGTTCTACTGACAGAGGAGAAGCATCATCAAAAGCAAAATTTCCATGATGGAAATCATCATACCATTCGTCATCATCGTAGGAATTGTCCTGACGAAGCTCTCTATGTTGAGGTCTTTGGTCCTGGCCATCTTGGGTGAGATGACGCATTTCCTCAACGGCCTCGTCGATCTTCTTCTGAAGATCAGCAAGACGAAGCATCTTCTCCTTCCTTTGGACCTGCTGATGGATTGCTTCGAGGTCCCTGATTTCATGGTCTAATTCCTCCTCCTGAGGGGTTGGACTTGTAGCCTTCCTCTTTTGGCTTCTAGCTTCGCGTAGTGTTTCTTGGTTGATGTCCAGTGCCTTTAATGCAGCCCCTAGTGTTGAAGCTTTCTTCGGCGGCATGATGAAGGTCACAGCTTGCCGAAGGTGGTCGAATGAGTTCACCGGAGGTGGGCACTAATGTTGGTGACTTGTTCTCAAATGCTATGGATTAGGAACAAGGCAACACAAATAAAGGCCTTTGCCCTTCGGAGCGTTATCTCCCTTAGGATATAATAATCTTCAGACGAAGGTCATGAAGGGCATACCTTCATCATCTCAATATATAATGGAAAGTAGAAGCATGAATTGCATATGAAGAATATGAATAGTCATATCAAATCATTAGATCATTTGTATTCTTATTGAATAACCATGAATGAACATTAATGATATTGAATTACATTTGTACCTTTGGCTTGATAGAAGGCAAAAGTCTGAGAGTGACGTGCGAGCGATTACAAGTCAGCGTGAATAGTACGGTGTTACTGTTCAACTATTTATAGGCACAGGACGTAGCCTATGTAAAATTACATCCATGCCCTTGACATTTATTATTGACTAAGGGTAATCTATCGAGGACTAGATAGCCTTTTCCTCTTTAGGTCAGTTTCATTTTCCATAGCTAAGCCGAAGCTTCTCCATCCGTAGCTTCGGAACTGGTTCGTCCTTCTCCCAGATCACGCCTTTCATACTGTGCGCACCTTCATTTCAATTCCGAAGGTTCCTATGACTATATTATACTTGGAAAACATGTTAGTTGTGTTTTTGAGGACCTTTGGAAGATGAAGGCCCCCAACATGTAAGTCGCCGAATTTCTGACACACTTGGCATCCTTTGTAGTATTTGAAACAATCAGCTATCATGTTAGGCCAATAGAATCCAGACCTTCGTAATAACCACTTCACCTTTCGAGCCGATTGATGAGTACCACAAATCCCCTCATGTACTTCAGTCATGGCTAATATAGCATCATTTAGGACCAAGCATTTAAGGAGGATGTCGTTGACCATTCAGGGGTGGAGTTCATCACTCATTTAAACATACTTGAAAGTTGTACTCTGAATGTTCCTATCCGTCCTAACACAAGGATTTCGTAGGTAATTAATTATAGACATCCTCCAATCAATTGCATCGGCTTTGTTATCAGCCGAATCAATTAGGAGAACTTTCCTAGCAACGTCGGACGGTTCGGCTCCCACACTCGGATGGTCCGAACCTACGGCGAACAGTCCGTGTTGGCAGCTTGGACGGTCAGTGACCTAGGAATCTAAAACTGCACTCCCTCGCTTTGTCCCATAACCTAATGCATTCGGCACTAAATTGTTAGCTCTGCAATTCTCAACCCTGGATATGTGCCGAATGTTGAATTTGTCAAAAGAATGAATTATGTCCTAACACTTTTCAAGGGAACTATTTAAAGTACCATCTAAGCATTGGTACTCCTATAAGACTTGTTGGACAACCAACTGAAAATCACCAAATGCCTTCACATGTCTACTCCCATACAATTTAAAAGCTCCAAGCCAAATAAGAGGGCCTCATATTCGGCTTGATTGTTAGTGCAATAAGTTTTTAATCGGCTAGAGAAGTCAAAGGAGGCGCTATTTGGTGAAACAAGCACGATGCTAACCCCTTGTCCATCATTGCAAATTGATCCATCAAAATACAAAGTCCAGGGAGTAACAATGAGGTACAATATATATAGTTTATAAGTATCATCAATCTGATGTTCTATAATAAAATCCGCTACGACCTGGCCTTTCATAGCTTTTAATGATTCATAGGCCAAGTCACTCTATATGTGCATAAGCCCATTTGTCAATCCTACCACTCATGATCGGGTTTTGCAACATGTATTTGATCACATAAGTTTACCAGAAACAGTGCAATGACTAGATAATAAATAACACCTACACATGGTGCATGCATAAAACAAGCATAGACATAACTTCTCAATGAAAGTGTACCTTGATTCAGCGTCCACCAGCCTCCGACTTAGGTAGGTTACCCCATGCTCCCTTCTTTCGGTCTCTTGTGTCAGAACGGCTCCAATGACTTTATCTTCGGCTGTATAACCTGAATGGCACTCCGGCATGTGGCGCTTTTAACATGGGAGCCGGAGACAAATATTTCCTAATAAGATCAAATGCACCCTGCTGTTCTGCCCCCAGGTGAATTTAGCATCATTTTTAAGCCAAAGGATAGGAGTGAAGGTATTGATCTTCCCGGCTATATTAGAATTAAACCTTCATAAATAATTTACCTTGCCGAGGAACTTCTACATTTCAAGCTTATAGGTCAGAGGTCCCAAATTCCGAATAGATTTAATTCGGTCAAGGTGTATCTCTATGCCATGCTCATGAATGATGAATCCTAAGAACTTACCGTCCCACACTCCAAAAGCACATTTATGTGGATTTATTTTTAGACTGTGCCGACGCATTTATTTCCTACGGTTTGTTATAAAAGCTGTAGGAAGTTAAAAAAAACCGTAGGAAGTGTATGATTTTGGTGTAGTGGCAAATCAGCTATATGAGAACTAAACTCAGCCGATTTGACTACAATATCATCAATGTAAACCTCCACAGTGTTTCCCAACAGCTCATGAAAGATCAAATTCATAGCCCTCTAATAAGTAGCGCCAGCATTTTTCAGACCAAATGTCATGACAACCAACTCAAATAAACCAATGAAGCTTGGACATATAAAGGGTGTTTAGATGCATCTTCTTTGGCCATAAAAATCGGATTATATCCAGCATTACCATCAAGAAAGCTAATAATTCTATTTCCTAGCACATTATTAATCAATGTGTCGGCTATAGGCATAGGATATTCATCTTTAGGAGTTGCTCTATTTAAATTGCGGAAATCAATGCATACTCTAAGCTTACCTGATTCTTTCTTTTCCATCGGCACAATATTGGAGACCCACTTTGCGTATCTGCAAGGTCTAATAAAATTAGCTTCTAGTAGCCGGTGAATTTTGTCGAGTAAGTCTGGACGAAATGTTCTGGGTTTCTGCTTGAAAGGTCTAAAACCGAACTTAATAGGAAACTAATGCTCTACTAGGTCTCGGCTTAATCCTGGCATCTCAGTGTAATTCCATGTAAAGGAATCAAAATATTCTTTTAATAGACTGATCATTTCATCTCTAGGATCGGTCTCTAGGGTCTTATTTACAAAACTCGACCTCAGAGTTTTACCATCTCCTATGTCGATCTCCTCCAAAGGATCGGCTGATGTAAACCCTTGTCCTAACTTATCGAGATCCCTAAATTCCTCTATTATGCCTCCCTCAAAGGAATTAGGCGATCTCTGCGTAGCTACGGATCGTCCGGTCTCGAAGGCCGAACCGTCCGCGACACCGGATTCGTGCTGCAGCGACTGCCCAGCCTTAAGGGCTGAACTGTCCTACGAAAGACCGAACCATCCAGCCTCAGGGGCCAGACAGTCCGTACCTAGGCTGAACTCTGAGAATCTGTTTGCCTTTCCTCGGACCGTCCGGCCTCGGGGCCGGACAGTCCACAACCTAGGATATTTTCCTTATGGGTGTACTCATCGTTTAAACTTCATTTGGGATTCAACTGATTCTCCATCAACTGTAGCATTGTAGGAATGAAACCTTTTCTATCTATGCTTATGAACTGATTATCAGAAAAGTCAACTCATGTGAGACATGTAGTAGTCTCATAGGTCCAGGGTATAGGGGCATCGGCCACAACAATGCGGGTCGATGCATCAGCATGTACTTGTTCTACATCATTACCTACCCATTATAGCAATGTCTGATGTAGAGTAGAAGGTACACATTGATTAGCATGAATCCAATCTCTGCCTAAGATTAGACTATAATTTCCTTCTACATCAGCGACGAAGAACGCGACAACAAGGGTCTTGGTCCCGATGGTTAATTCAACGGACGTGACTCCCTTAGCTTTGATCAAACTGTCAGTCCCAACACCGCTGAGCATCATATTGGTCTTGACTAGTTCATCATCTTGCTTTCCTAATTTTCTGTACAATGAATAAGGCATTAAATTTATGGCCACCCTTCTGTCTACTAACATCTAGTAATTAGTATTCCATCAATATGATCGCGCATGAAGAGCGGCTTTAAATGATTGACCAGTTCTTTTGGCTTGGTGAAGGCGGTCTCTTTAGGACCAAAATCGAATTAAGCAACGGCAGGTTCATCATTGTCGATAATAGTACAATCGGCTGAGAACATAATAACATTTACGTCCATACCTAAATTTTCTAGCTTAGCTTCGTAGTCGACCAAGTTCTCTCCCACCAGGTCGTCCTCCTCCATAAGTGTTGGCGCATCATCGGAGGTGTTCTAGCATAGGGCGAACAATCTGAACTCGAGGGTCGGACGGTGCACGACATCCGCGGATGGTTCGACTTTAATAGCAGGACTGCCCGCCGTACCTACAGAGAGCTGCAAACTTGTTGTCTTGTTCTTAGTGGTCGTTTGATTTATTTCGAAGGCCTTTGGCCTCCACCTCTTTTGCGGTGCTGGGTACTGAGAATGTGTATCATTCAATATTTTTTCTCCTTCTTTTTCCTTGCTCTCCTTTGCTCTCAAGTGCTGCAGTTTTCGGTTTTGAGGCCATGTTAGTCCCGATGGGCACCATCGGGACAAGGAGTATTTTCGGTAGGCTACTTTGCTGGCATTCGTGTCTTCTTTTTCGCCTGTATTGGCCGATTTACCAAAAATCATCGGCCCTTTGTTAGTTTCCAGTATGACGACATTTTTTGTGTCTATCTTGATGATGTCCCCTTTTGTCGTCCTCTTGGTGGTTGTAGATATATGCCCCCTGCCGGATCGGTCGGCCTTTGTGGACGAGTGGTCTACCAATCTTGCTGGGCCTATGCCTGGTGAGCGGATTGAGGGGATCTCAAATGGTCTTATACTGGAGGTGCCAACCTATCAAAAACAGATGTTTGGGTTGCCCCCAAGCAGGGTATTGGGTCATCCCGAATGGATATGGTGGCATGCCCTATATTTGATTTGGGACATAGGGCGATGGTATGTACATATATTGATATGACACAGGTGGATATGGGGGTGGAGGTGTCCATGCAGGCACGTTAGGTATTTATTGGACATTATGACCTAGCATCCTTTCCGATTGGTGAGGTGGTCCAATAGATATTACCTGATGTCGCTCTTGAGTAGGTGAGCGAGGTCGCTTTAGTGGCCAGTTTCTTGGGCTGGCCTACTTTTTCATATATTTAGAAAATAATTGAACAAAAGTCGGGCCAAATTTGACCAGTCGACCAGCTGCCTTGAATATGTTAGTTTTTCATGTACCTATTTCTGGTCATCGTGGTTTGAAGGTACATGGTCTTCTTGGCTCCTGGGCATTGTCGGACCGTTCGCTGGAATGATCCGGACTATCCGGCAATGTCCTGGGTCGTCCGCATCTATGTGTCGGACCATCCATGCGTAGGATAGGCTCCCATGCCTGCCCCCCGACATTAGAGGTAGTGATGGTAACCTTTAGAGTCTCACCTCCATCGGGGGTCCTTTCCGCCACCACTTTCCTGCAAGAGTTTTTATTATTTTCATCGGCCTTTCGTGTGTCGCCGACGAAGACCTCCTTGTCTTTGCCCTTATCGGTCGTGCTAGGCCGAATCAGATCTTTTTTGCCATCAAAGTTGATCATATTTATTGGAAAGGGCTACATGTCCACCTACATTTCCTGAAAAATTCAATCGTCCCTCATTAATGGCTGATTGGATTTGTCGTTCGAATACATTACAATCATTAGTGGTATGAGAAAATGAGTTGTGCCACATGCAATATGCACGACGCTTGAGTTTGTCGGTGGGTGGAACAGTATGGTTTATTTTAATGTTGCCATTTTTTAGTAACTCATCGAATATTTTATCATATTTGCCAACATTAAATGTAAACTTAACATCCTCCTGTCGTTTCTTTTGAACCGGCTGTAAGGAGGAACAAGCCGAAACTTAGCCTACTTGGGCCAAACCATTTCGGCAGAGTAAACCTCTTTTGATTCGTCATCCGAGCTACTCTGATCGCATTCTACTATATGGACGTTGTGACGAATCATTTTGGCAGTTTCTTCGCTTCGGCTTTCACAAGACAAAGCTCTCTGGTGTAATTGTGCTAGCGTAAAAACTGGATACCTTCTAATCTTTCTTTTAAATAATAGTGCAATCCATTAAAGGCTAATCCTGCTAGTTGTTTTTCTGCCAACAAAATTTGGAAACACCAGTTTCTTGTATCCCAAAATCTTCGGATGTAATCACTAACCAATTCATCCTTCCCTAGTCGCAGGTCCACTAGGTCTACCAAATCTAACACATAGTCGCCGGAGAAGAAATGGTCATAAAATTTTTGTTCTAAATCTCCCCATGACAAAATAGAATTAGGAGGGAGTGTGACATACCATGTGAATGCAGTCCCCGTTAAAGATAATGAAAATAAACGCTCATGGAACGCCTCTGTGTCGGCCAATTCTCCTAATTGTTCTAAGAACTAGCCTATGTGCTCGCACGTGTTCTTTCCTTGGTCACCCGAAAACTTTGCAAATTTAGGTATCCTAGTTCCCTGCGAGTATGGGTGATTGAAAGTCGCCTAGAGGGGGGTGAATAGGCAAAACCTGTAAATTATAAACTTTGAACACAAATTTTACCTGGGTTTGGATTAGAAACAAATAATAATGAATACAGAGTGTGGAAGATAGTTCTTGCAATGGGTTTCTCAATCACTGTGGATAAATTTGGGAGCAAACTCAAAAGGTTGTGAGCAAGAGAACTTTAGAGAGAGGGGAGAGGAAGAACCAAATTGTGTAATGATCAATACAAATGAACTCGATGATTTGTTTCCCGAGGTTCAGTTTCAATGAACCTACTCCTCATTGAGGAGGCCACGGAGGCCGGGTCTTTTTCAACCCTTTCCCTCTCTCAATAGGTCACTTAGACCAGTTGAGTGCTTCTTCTTAATCTCACGGGTCACTAAGACCCCGCAAGGATCACCACATAATTAGTTGTATCTTGCTAGCTTTACAAATCACTTAGAGAGTTTAGAGGGAGATGAAGAAAGCACAACCAAGCAACAAGAACAACAAACGAAAACAAATCTCACTCTCTCAAGTCATTAATCACTATTGATCACTTCTCTTAATTGTGAGACTTGGAAAGGATTGAAAGCTTTGAATGTGTCTTTGGAATGAATTCTTTGCTCTTGTATTGAGTGTGGAGAGTGGAAAGCTTGGATGCATTGAATGGTGGTGGTTGGGGGTATTTATAGTCGCAACCACTATTCTAGCCGTTGGCTGGGCTTTCTGTCGACGGGCGCACCGGACAGTCCGATGTGCACCGGACACTGCATTGTTCATTGTCTGGTGTCTGCCACGTCAGCCGATCGTTGGGGTTTGGAGCAGTTAACCATTGAATTCGCCTATCCTTGTGATGCACAGGACAGTCTGGTATGACCTGGTATCATTGACTGTTTCTGACCTTCTGACTGTTCAGACTGCGGTGGCAGTCGATCGTTGGCGAAGTCGACTGTTGCTCGTGGGCTCACCAGACAGTCCAGTGACACACCGGACAGTCCGGTGAATTTTAGTCGAGGAGCGCTGCATTTTCTCGATAGCGGCCAGTTCGTTGGGCACGCTAGCCTAGGCACCAAACACTGTCCAGTGCACACCGGACAGTCCGGTGGGCCGCAGGCTGGTGCAAATCTGATTTGCCCTATAATTAGAGAAGTGGCCCAATGGTCTATTTTCCTTATAGATGTATATGAACTTTATGCACCTATGAAAAGATCAACTAGGCAAACTAGTTAGTCCATAAGGTTTGTGATGGTCGTCAAACACCAAAATCAATTATAAGAAATGGTTGATGCTATTTCCCTTTCAATCTCCCCCTTTTTGGTGATTGATGCCAACACAAACCAAAGAAAATACAAAGTATAGAAATATAGCTAGTTTGCATTTTGTCAAATGTGCATAGTTACTTTGAAGTGAAAGCAGTTTTAAGCAAATATGATTGTTTGGATATATTTAACATTTTGGACCACAATTGCACCACTTAGCTTGTTTTTGCAAATCTTTTGGAAAAGTCTTTTCAAATTCTTTTGCAATTAGCCAATGGATAAGAATATGCTTTCTAAAGGCATTTTCAAGTTTTGAAAGACTCTCCCCCTTTTTCAAATGCTTTTCCTTTGGATAAATAAAAGCTCCCCCTCAAAAAGTTCTCCCCTTAGCTATCAAGAGGGTTTTTGCAAATGCAATTTTTTTAAAAAAAATAGAAAACAGGGTGGTGGTGTGCTTCTTTTGCTTTGGCCTATTAATTTCTCCCCTTTGGCATTAAGCGCCAAAAATGGAGAAATCGATAGGTCTTTATTAAGAAAGATATGAAAGTAAATACAAAAGTAGGGCAAAGGATACTAACGAGTATGGAGCGAAATCCTTGCCTTTGCCTGCAACTCCATTACCCTTTCAATTTAAGACTAAGCATAGAGATACTCTTGGAAGCACATTAGTCTTAGCTTTGGCATAAGAAGAATAAGAAATATGCAATTGTGCCAAATGAAAGAGACATGGCATTCTCAAAGGTATAACATGAGAAATATGTGCAAGATTTTAATCAAAGTTCCGAGAATCTAAGACATTTAGTTCATTCCGAAGCTTGCTAAAAGACTTTTCATCTAGGGGCTTGGTGAAGATATCGGCTAATTGGTTGTGGGTGCTAACATAAGCAATTTTGATATCTCCCCTTTGTTGGTGATCTCTCAGAAAGTGATACCGGATGTCTATATGCTTAGTGCGACTATGTTCAACAGGATTATCCGCCATGTGATTGCACTCTCATTGTCACATAGGAGAGGGACTTTGCTCAATTTATAGCCATAGTCCCTAAGGGTTTTCCTCATCCAGGGTAATTGTGCACAACAATGACCAGCAACAATATACTTGGCTTCGGCGATGGATAGAGCTACTGAATTTTGTTTCTTTGAAGCTCAAGACACCAGAGATCTCCCTAGAAACTGACAAGTCCCTGATGTACTCTTTCTATCAATTTTGCATCTGGCGTAATCAGCATCAGAATACCCAATTAGATCAAAGGTAGATCCCTTGGGGTACCATAGCCCAAACTTAGGAGTGTAAACTAAATATCTCATGATTCTTTTCATAGCCCTTAGGTGGATTTCCTTAGGGTTGGCCTAGAATCTTGCACACATGCATACTAAAAGCATTATATCCGGTCGTGAAGCACATAAATAGAGTAGAGATCCTATCACCAGCTGATATACCTTTTGATCTACATACTTACCTCATATGTCAAGGTCGAGATGCCTATTTGTTCCCATGGGGGAGTCTTGATGGGTTTGGCATTCTTCATTCCAAACTTCTTGTGTATATCTTGAATGTACTTTGTTTGGCAAATGAAGGTGTCCTCTTGGAGTTGCTTGATTTGAAATCCAAGGAAATATTTAAACTCCCCCATCATGGACATCTCAAATTTCTATATCACAATTCTGCTAAACTCTACACAAGATGACTTGTTAGTAGACCCAAAGATAATATCATCAACATAAATTTGGCATATAAACAAGTCTTTGTCTATTGTTTTAGTGAAGACAGTAGGGTCAGCTTTTTCGACTTTAAAACTATTAGTGAGAAGAAAGTCTCTTAAGCATTCATACTATGCTCTTGGGGCTTGTTTGAGCCCATAAAGCGCCTTTGAGAGCTTATAAACATGTGAAGGATCCTCACTATCTTCAAAGCCGTGAGGTTGCTCAACGTACACCTCTTCCTTGATAGGGCCATTGAGGAAAGCACTTTTCACGTCCAGTTGATATAGCTTAAAGCCATGGTAAGTAGCATAGGCAAGTAATATACGAAGTGACTCAAGCCTAGCTATGGGTGCATAGGTTTCATCAAAATCCAAACCTTCGACTTGTGAATATCCCTTTGCAACAAGTCGGGCTTTGTTCCTAGTCACCACACCATGCTCATCTTGTTTGTTGCGGAATACCCACTTGGTACCTATAATATTTTAGTTAGAACGTGGAACTAAATGTCATACCTCATTTCTTGTGAAGTTGTTGAGCTCCTCTTGCATTGCCACCACCCAGTCTGGATCTCTTAGTGCATCCTCTATACTATATGTCTCAATAAAAGACATAAAACAGAAATGTTCACAAAAATGTGCAACTCGAGATCGAGTGGTTACCCCCCTTTGAATGTCACCAAGTATAGAGTTGACGGGGTGATCTCTTTGAATTGCTTGGTGGACAGTTGGGTGCGGTAGTCTTTGATCTTGAACCTCTTGTTCATCCTCCTTTTCTTGATCAACTTCATCTCCCCCTTGATCAATGTCCTCTTCTTGAGGTGGATCATTATCTTCATCTTGATCCTCTTCTTCTTGAGCTAGTTCCTCACCTTGAGTTGGTGGAGATGCTTGTATGGAGGATGATGGTTAATCTTATGCTTGTGAGGGCTCTTTAGGTTCTTGTGGACACACATCTCTAATGGACATGTTCCTTAGCGCGATGCACGGAGCTTCCTCATCATCTAATTCATCAAGATCAACTTGCTCTACTTGAGAGCCATTAGTCTCATCAAACACAATGTCACAAGAAACTTTAACTAATCCAGTGGACTTGTTGAAGACTCTATATGCCCTTATGTTTGAATCATAACCAAGTAAAAAGCTTTCTACTACTTTAGGAGCAAATTTTGAATTTCTACCTCTTTTATAAGAATAAAGCACTTGCTCCTAAAAACTCTAAAATAAGAAACATTGGATTTTTTACTGGTGAGGAGTTCATATGATGTTTTCTTGAGGATTCGGTGAAGGTAGAGTCAGTTGGAGTAGCAAGCGGTGTTAATCGCCTCCGCCCAAAATCGATCCGGTGTCTTGTACTCATCAAGCATGGTCCTCGCCATATCTAAGAGAGTTCTATTCTTTCTCTCCACAACACCGTTTTGTTGAGGTGTGTAGGGAAAAGAGAACTCATGCTTGATGCCCTCCTCCTAAAGAAAGCCTTCAATTTAAGAGTTCTTGAACTCCGTTCCAATGTAGCTTCTAATCTTCTTGATTCTCAATCCGAACTCATTTTGAGCCTATCTCAAGAATTTCTTTAAGGTCTCTTGGGGTTGTGATTTTTCCTGCAAAAAGAACACCCAAGTGAAGCGAGAATAATCATTCACAATTACAAGACAATACTTACTCCTGCCGATGCTTATATAAGCAATCGGGTCGAATAGATCCATGTGGAGTAGCTCAAGCGGCCTTTTGGTCGTCATGATGTTATTGTGTGGAAGATGAACTCCAACCTGCTTCCCTTCTTGACATGCACTACAAATCCTATCTTTCTCAAAATGAACATTGGTTAGTATTAAAATGTGTTCTTCCTTAAGAATCTTATGAAGATTCTTCATTCCAACACGAGCAAGTCGGTGATGCCAGAGCCAGCTCATGTTAGTCTTAGCAATTAAGCAAGTGTCTAGTTCAGCATTGTTATCACTGAAATCAACTAAGTATAGTTGATCATCTAACACTCCTTTAAAAGCTACTGAATCATCACTTCTTCTAAACACGGTAACACCAACATCAGTAAATAAACAGTTGTAGTCCATTTTGCATAATTGAGAAATAGAAAGCAAGTTGTAATCTAAAGAATTTACAAGAAAAACATTAGAAATGGAATGGTCAAGAAATATAGCAATTTTACCTAATCCTTTGACTAAACCTTGATTTCCATCCCCAAATGTGATTGCTCTTTGGGGATCATCAATTTTCTCATATGAGGAGAACATTCTTTTCTCCCCTGTCATATGGTTTGTGCACCCGATGTCGATTATCCAACTTGTTCCACCGGATGCATAAACCTACAACACAAATTCAGGCCTTAAGAGATTGGAGTTCGTTCGTGTCGCTTACCTTAGGGGTAGCTGTAGTGGGTCAGAGCGAAGCCAAATCAGTCGCCCGTTGTCGAATGACCTTGTTATTCCTGTCCACTTTTAAGTTGGCCAAGAATTTTGCTTTTGCTTCCTTGATCAGCTGCTCTTGGTGTTCCTCAAATTTTCGCTGCTCTTCAGCCGGAAAGGTTTCCCAAGTCGGCTCGATGATGGTGTTGGGGGATACGTCGGAGCTATCTTTTGAACCGGCCATTTGAGGGCCGATCCGATAGGTCTTTACGTGAATTCCCCGACGGATTCGCCAAAAAGTGTGTTGGCGCTAATCCGGGCGCCAATCACTGCGATGAGAACCGGCATCGGTGCTCTCTGTGGAGGCACGGACGGTACACGACCTGGCGCAAGGGCTACATTCCTGCCTGACGAGTCGGACGGTTCATGCCTAGTGATCGAACGGTTCGCGCGTGGGCAGGGGCGGCGGAGTTCGCCGACGGTGCCTGAATCTTGCTCTCGAGATGGACCCCGCCAGCGAGGAGAGATCATAGGCTTTGTCTTGGGATTGGCAGGCCACCCAAGATGCCTCTAAACGACATAGAGCCGGAGAGAGTTGAAGATTTAGAGATAGGAATCTAATTTCTTGTCTACTCGTAGGGCAAAAAGTAAAGAACTAGATGTATATTGATTGATTGATCGATTATTGGTGTTCCAATCGGCCGTAGCCCTTCATATATAGAGAGGGGGAGGCCTAGACCCGTTACAAGCGGACTCTCGAGCTAATTCTGCGGATTTAGTTAACAAATTCCGCAAGAAACTCGGAACCCTAACCGGCTCTACGCGTGCGTGGACGGTCTGTGCCACAACGGTGGACCGTCCAGCCTCAGGGTCGGACCATCCGCCCGGTCATTTTGGTGCTCAACACCCGACTCGTGCCCGCTCGGCTCAGCCTTGCCCTGGCACGCGCCAGCCACGGCTCCGCCCCACATGGCTCACGCCTTGCATGGCCCCGCCCCCACGCCACATTAAGTCATTCCAATCAACATTAAGTAATTCTAGCAAATATTAAGACACTTTTAAAAAAAATATTAAGTTATTTATTGTTTTCAGTCATTTTTGTGGGGTTTTTCAGACATTTCTTATGTTATTGGTTCAGTCATTTCAAGAAAATATCAAGTCATTTTTAGAAAACATTAAGTTATTATTTTTAAACTTTTTCTGGGTTTTCTTAGATATGTCTTATGTTATTGGTTTAGTCATTCCAGAAAATATTAAGTCATTTCAAGAAATATTAAGCAGTTCTTGTTTTTTCAGTCATTCTTCATGTTTTTTCATACATTTCCTGTTTTGGTTTAGTCATTATAGGCAACATTATGTCATTCCAGCATATAGGCAACATTATGCCAATTTTGTTTTCATACACTTTTTCATATTTTTCAGATATTCCTTGTTTTTAGTTCAGTCATTTTAGACAAAATTAAATCATTTTAAGCATTTAGGTACCATTAAGTCATCTAGCGTAGAGAAAACATTAAGTCATTTGAGCATGTTAAGTCATTCATGCTCAGTAAGTTAGTATATCTCGGCTCGGCTCATCAGGGAGGCACGCGCGGGTACGGCGGCTCGGCTTTGTGAGCGGGCGCGTGTTGGGTGAGGCGGCTCGGCTTGTGGGCGGGGCGTGGCTCGTGGGCGAGCGCGGGGGCACGCCGGCTCAGCTTAGGGCGGGCGCAGGGCCCGCTCTCTTGGTCGGGTCCAGGTGATGAATAGATCTGCTATATATATACACACGGCTAGTTTGGGAACAAGGGAACTGGAGGGGATTGAAGAGAATAAAATTCGATTTCTATTGAAAATTAAATAGGAAGGGATTTTAGCCTCCTCAATCCCCTCTAATTATTTTCTTACAAACTAGTCCTTAAAGACTATAAACTATAAAGAAGTTGTTGGACCACGGATGGATAGATGTGGTAATGAAATATAAATTTTAGGCTTATAAAATTTAAGGATTAAATTATATTAATATAATACTCTATTTTTATTTAATTTTAAACTAAAATCTATTAAAGATCCTAATCTATTATGAAAAAATATTTGGATCAAGATGTATTATCGTCTCTACCGACAGGGCAGAAAGCGAGCGGTCGGAGGGAAGGATCCGGCAGGATGGGGACGTTTGCAGTGGCGTGGAGCTTGGCCGTTCGGACGGCACCTCGCTGTTGCCTCACAGTTGAGGCGTCGCGGGCCTGTTGCAGCGCCGGACGGTGACCCCATAGCTAGCGCGGCGGCCGGCGATGCAGCTTTGTCCACTTGTGATTGTGAACGGTGTGTGCGTCTACGGCACATCTTGCTCTGTCGGTTCGCTTCTCGTCTCAGCGCACGTATTGACGTGCAACGATAGATTCTGTGGTATGTGACCAGCGAAATGTTCCGAGACCTGAAAACTTTAAAACAAACTTTAGTTGCCTTTTCCAGCCTCAAATAAGCAACTGAGTAGAAGTTTGCTCGCCGACAGTACAGTTCAAGGTTCATCAGAAAGGCACAACCTACCTAGCTAAGCTACAACAATAGCACTGCAACCGCCTTGCAATGGGCAAGTCTACCGCGCCATCAAACAATAGCGCCACTGCAGCAGCAGCATGCCTTACCAACGACAAACGTCCGCATTTGCTGCCCAATAGGACAGCTCGTCCTTCCCATCAAAAAAAGAAAAGAAAACAAAACAAAAGAAAAGAAAAGCTCGAACCAGAACATAGCTCATTAGCAGTGAGATACCGGCCAATCTGGAAACTTGCAGAGAACTCAAGCTCGTGATGATTCCCATCCGATATCTTTTCTTTTTCATCTGGTGTAACAACTTCCACTATGAAGAGACAGAGATCATACAACCTTCATCTTAGTGAAACAACAAAAGGCAGGTTTCCAGCCCTTTTTCCCTTTATATTTTGTCATCACCAAACTGTCTATTAATGTAAGGATTAAGGTGCGTGAACAAAAGGAAAAAAACAAAAAGGATATCTGCAGCACACAGCATTTTCCACATCAACCATGACTGGACACACTTAACCCGACAGCAGCACATCTACGTAGGTTGCTTTATCGTAAGCTCAGCTCTCAGATGCAGCATCCCGTCGATGAAGAAGAGGCTGTCATCGGCCATGAACGCCTGCCACGGAATTCCAAAGAGATTCCTGTACCCAACTGCCTTCCCACCGGTGAATGTGTAGTTACCCTTATACTTGCTCACAAACTCGCCGGATGGTCTCGTCCTTGCAGCGAACTCATAGTCCACGGTCACGCTCGTTGAGCCCTTCTCTTGCATCCCCAGGAACAGGCCAAAGCAGTAGAAGGTGCTTTGCTGCTCCATGTTACAGTGAGCTGAGAGGAAGAAGCCCTGCCCTGCGAGGTGGAACGCTTGCGAGTATATCCGGCCTGCAGGAAAGAGTCGAGAGCACTCCTCGCGCTTGAGATCCAAGTATGCTATGCACTGTGGATAGGGCCGATCAAACTCAACGACCTTGAGTGGTCTGTACTTGTAAGCCCGCTCAGCGAATTTCCGACAGGTTGTTGTGTCCGCTGCAAGAGCTCGTTGCCGGTGTGGTGCATCAGCTTTGTACAGAAGAGCCTCGGTGACACACTTGGTTGCCTGCTCGTGGTCTATATCTGTACATGTTAGGACCTTCCGCAGCTTCCTACATGTCATGTGACTGAATCGCACAAGAGGGAGCAGCCGAGAACTAAGGATCTCACGTCTCTCTTCTGATTTCGGGTATTGTGCACGGGCCCATCTGAGCAAGAAGTCATAGATGGTATCTTCAGATGCCACCTGGAGGTCATTACTTGACAAGATGGCTTCAATTCCAGCAAGAGGGATGTTCATCACTTCATCTTGGAACCTGAAATAACAAAACAAAAATACATTTAGTATGTTCACAATGATCTTGTCAGGACAATGTTAGGCTAAACTTTCCATAAGTAAAAATAGGTGTCCATCCAATATATATCACTCACTTAGTCAAATCCTTGTATTTTACAGCAAGGAAATCCTTAGCTGCATCTGTCAGAGGTTGAACTGCTGCTGCCATTGAAATTGAGCAAGGGAGATCTAGGTAGAGAAGTGCAGATTCTGTGGTCATCGGCAAGCTTGTGAGCAACTGGCTGCAGTACCTCATGCATGAAACAACCTCAAATTTGTCGGCAGCCATCAAGATATCCAGCAGAAGAGTGGGCTCAGTAGTTGCCAACTTTCCACTGTACATAAAGCTTAAAAGCTCCATGAGGGCAGTTTCCTCTGTTCCAAGAGAATTAAGGGAAAAAGGATGACGCACAAAGTAAAGATCCACTAGAGAAGGATTTTTCTATTTTATTTTGTTTGTTTGTGCGTGTGTGTGTTTGTGGCAACTGGTTCTCAGAGAACAAATGATGAAATCTGTACAGAAAGCAGGCTACACAAAATATCCATTTGATAGGTAGAGCTAAGGAGGGAAAAATAGTAGGCAATGTCACTACCAAAGAAAAAAAGGCACAACTTTGGAAACATTAAATATTCTTTGCATATATAATCATAACAGTTGATTTAAAAATGGAAATTATTAGGAAATAAATACAAAAGAAGCAGGATGCTCTAGTTTCCCAAAGTTGTCACGTTACCTGAGTCAGTAATTCTAAGGGTTGCATGTCTCTGATCCGATTCTTTCATGCCGTTTGAGAAAAGCTATAAGAAAAACACATTAAGCTTATCAGAAAGCGGCACTGACTGGAGTAGAACAATTGCCTTTGGGAAGGTTACCATAAGTCCATAACTACCTTGAAAAAGAAAGGACTCTTCGCAGCAAGAATCGCTGAACTGATATAAATTGTCTTGACTCGTAAAACTGGTGTACCCACCACAGTCCAAGACGAATCAATACCTTGCCCATCATCACCTGTTAACACCAATGTCAAATGTGTATAATGGGTAAACAGGGAAGGAAATAAAAGGTACAAAAAAGTGAACTAGACAGATATTCGGCAACCAAAACACTTGGAGCAAACTGTTCATTGCATCCAGTCATCCAGATAAGTTTTTTACCTTCAGAAAGACGGGTAATGGCAAAATAAAGGATAGGACAGACTCATTGCTGGCAGCTCCCACATAGGTGGGGTGCAGAGAAGGAACAACCACGGCAAGCCTTACCCCTGTATTTTGCAGAGAGGCTGTGTCGAACAATTGGGGGGGGGGGGGGGGAGGCAGAACAAAATTTTAAAAACACATTCTGCAAGCAAAACACATGCAGCAAATTGTTCGTTGCATCCAGATTAGCTTGCTACCTTCAGAAAGACATGGTAATAGAAAAATAAAGGACAGGCCACTGTCGAAGGCTCCTACAAGTAGGTCTGGAAAGGGATAAACCAAGGCAGGCCTTTCCCGCAAACGCAGAAAGGCCGCTTCGAACCTGTGACCTATTGACTCGGTAAGACAGTTCTCACCACTGCACCAGGTCTACTTTTATGATAATAGGAAAAATAAAGGAATTTATTTTTTTTTAAAAGCCACAAATAAATATTCACTTTGTATGCTTTTGGCAATCTAAGCATGCTTATAGCTCACCAAGTAACAATCACGGATGTTTACCACCAAGGGTCAATTTATAGAATAAGTAACCTAGTTTGTCAGAACGTTGTACCTAAGTCACCAATAAATGTCACATTGTGCAACTAAATCTACATGTTCTTCCTACAAACCTATCTATTTTTGTGTTAAATACATAGAACTATCAATAGCAGATTTGAGGTAATGATCAAGCAGAATAATTGAACAATTGTATGACATCTACAGCTTCTGTGCTTACTTTGGGGCTCAAATAATAAAAAACATGGCAACTAAAGGAATAAGACAGCTTTGGGCTCCAAAATAGGGCTGGATTAAAATTTTGGATGTTTTGATTTAAGAATTTAGTCTTTGATTTTTAAAATTTAATATAAACTTAAAAGAAGCATATCAATCAACAAGAATGAAGTGATCAATATAGGGGTTCAAAACTGAAAGGCATCAATAGGAAATGAGGAAGTGCTTTAACAAACTGGAACTAGGCTTGCCCTGATTGCTCAATGATTTCTGGAAAAATCTCGATCTAACTTAACACCAAAAAAGTTCAATTCATGAGGCAAATAGCCAAATACAATTTCATTAGATAGTAAACTTGCCAAAAGCCTAAATAGACAATAATTTTGAAACAGCAGGAGCTTTTGCCTAACTTCACTAATAATCATAAAAAATCAATATTGTATTCACAAAGAAAAAAATATTAGGGATGCAGATTATGGTTATACAAACCATCTTGGCCAACATCGGGTGGAGATTCTTCTACCATCGCTACAGGTTCCTCTTGATTTTCTTCATACGCATCACACTCTTCTGCTTCAACTTCATTGCAATTTGTTTGGTCTGACATGTGAGTTATAGATTCTACAGAAGAAATTGATAATTGAAAGAAATCACAAAAACGAAGGTGACACTGGCATAGCAGAAAATCAAATGAAACAAGAAAGGACAACAATAATAGAACCTACGGTTTAATAGGAAACGTTGTTTCATAGCAAAATGGTCATATGTATACAACAGTAGCATTATTAAGGGGAAAATGGATTGTAAATCAAAATCTGCATGCATAAGCAACACCCATGACTTGTATAGCTAACATGAGTCAAAGTGGAGAGTGGAAAATGCCATAAGCAGTAGAAAGCAATGCAGATTATGACTTTCAGGATCACAAGCTTGCTCAATATTATCTTTAAAAAATATACAATTTTCAGAAAAAACTTATGTATCTTGATTCAACACACCCATTGTCATTTCAAGAACCTCAATCTTGTGGTCTATTAATTTGGCCAGTTGCTACTGTAAAGAATATTCACAGAATCACATCAGCAGGAACATGACTGCAACTAGACATCCATAACCTTGAACAACAACAATAAAGTCCCAAGCAAGTTGGGGTAGACTAGAGTTGAAACCCAACAAAAGCCACAAATCAAAGTTTATGCACGTGGATAGTTGTTTTCCTCTCCTATTCAAAGCTAAATCTTTGATTATATTCCATCCTTTCAAGTCTCCTTTTATTTTCTCCGATGTCAACTTCAGCATTCCCCTGCCTCTTATCATTACTATCACGCAGTAAGATCCCACTACACACTGGTGTCTTTGGAGGTCTCACACGTCCAAATCACCTCAATTGGTGTTGGACAAGCTATTCTTCAATTGGTGCTAACCATATCCTATCACCTATATCATCGTTTCGAACTTGGTCCCTTGTATGGCCACAAATCCAACACAACATAGGACATACGCATTTCCACAACACTTATTACAACAAATTAGAGGTGGCATGCCCTGCTGCTGAATCGACACGAGAAGATGGCTGCTGCCACCAGGGCTGCTGGAACGAGGGTGGACAGCAACTCCGGCACAGTAGCCAGCAGATCTGCCGCTCTCCCTGTCTTCCATGCACTTCCTCTCTCTGCCACACGCTCTATTTCTCCCATGCTTTTCCTATCAGTCTCCCGCCAGAATCTCCTGATGCTTTCCCCCTCCTCCCACCTTTCTTCCACAAGTGATTTCCTACGATTCAGACACTAATGTGACGATTTTGAGACGCCAAACCCATAAGACGGACAACATATATATATGCAAGGCATAGTGTAACCCTAGCCCACTCCAGTGCTTAAACTACACCTTAATAACTATGGTTACCATGCTTATGAAGCACAATTGACCCTCTCCGGGTATTTTATCAGGAACAGAATAAGTCTTCCATGGTTACCTTAAGAACAGGTGACACAAAACCTACACCTCCATAATCAGAAGCATCTATTGCCAACCTAAAAAGTACAGATGCATCACCTGGAAATGGTTTCTGAGTTGCACCCCTCTCGTTACCCCGTAGCTTCTCAACTAGATTAATTTGAATATTTGGGTGGGTGAATTCAAATTCAAAGTATGGGTAGCCTGAATTAATTCATTTATTCCTGTAAATACGTTTGTCAATTATTGTAGCTCATGACAGATCAAATTGTCAGATAATTCGTACAAGTGCGTCATGGCAGCTCCAAATTGAAATTCCTCTCTATCCTTCACCGATTCCCTTTCCATTATAACCTATATTGTCGGGTACCTACGTGAATCAGATTTTACTAAAATAAACGAGGCACATAGGAGTCCCCAGCAAATTCTCAGCCGAATCACGTCAAGCGTCACAAATAAACACGCAAAATCACACGACCGCAAGGCAACAACGGCATGAGTATCCAGAATCCGTGGCGTACCTTTCTCCTTGAGGAGCTCCTCACGGCGGCGCTTGCGGTGGCGCGCCCAGTCGGCGAGGCCACCTCCTCCGGCACCGGCGCCGCTGGACCCCGGAGCGTAGTCATCCCCGGCGACGACCTCGATACGCAATTCCCGGTCGGAGAAGTTGACCTCGTTGAAGGCGAATTCAAAGCTGGGCCCCCCGCCCCCGGGCGAGAAGTCCGGGTCCATCTCCGCCGCCGCGGTCGCGTGCACGCCGACCAGCCTCCGCCTACGGGAAGTGGGGGAGGCGTGGAAGGCGGTGGCCGTAACCCTAGCCGGCGGGGTGCTCGAGGGGGAGGGCGAAACGAGAGAAGTGGCCGGGAGGGAAAGGAGGAGAAGACACAAGGAAGAGACGGTGGTGGTTATAATGAGGCAATGGAGGGGCTAGGATGGGAAAGGGGGCTTCAAACGTTTTGGTGGTGGTGCCGATGGTGCCGCGACAGCGGCGTTGAATTCGTGATCGGATTGTTGGTTTGGCTGACCGTTTGCGTTGAATTCGTGCTCGGATTGTTAGTTTGGCTGACCCTTTGCGTACGCGGAAAAAAAAAGTTGGAAGCTCGCCAGCCGGTTTAAGTTCGGGGCGGTTCGTAAACCTCGAGCGACTCGAATCAAGCCTCATTTTCGAGTTCACTCGTCCATCGAGTCAGCTCGTTCTGGCTTATAAATCATGCAAAATTAATCCAACTATACATAATAATGGATAATGGATAATTTCACTTATAGTATTAAATGATGATTATATTTTTTTCATATTTATATATTATTAAATCACTATATAATGTAATATTATTTATTAAAGTCCCGCTTGCGAGCTGAGCCGAGCCTACTCTTTCAGCTCGTTGAGTGAATGAGCTGAGCTCGTCTGTCAACGAGCTGCACCGAGCCGAGCCGAGCCGAGCCAGTTCCAGCCCTAATACCACCTTTTGTGTTTCAATTCGAAAATATCCAATGTCGTGTATTGTATATATATGATGAGAGTGGCAATAGAGACTACGCCCTCTATTTGCTACGGGGAATTGCTCTTATTTGGGTTTGTTCGGTTGCTATTGGAACTCAGTGACACGTGGTCGAATGGGTCCAAGCAGTGGGAAACAGGAATACTTTGATGCTTAACAACACAATGGATTAGAGCAAAAGTGTTTTTCAGCCTATCCCATCAGGGTACAGTGTGGGTATTATAGGTAACCAGGGGGCAGTCTCACCCTCATAAATACAGTTATGCCCCTAGTTACCTACGTTATCCCCAGAATATTCCCCTCATGGGTTATTAGAGGTCATTACAGTGTGGTTAAGTACAACCATATGTTTTCAGCATTATATCGATTATTACAGGGAACTTCGGCTTCAGGATGGAAGTTCTCTCCCATGGCAAAGGCATACAAGGTAAAGATATAATCCGAAGATGATAAGAATGAACGCCGAAGTTATAGCCGGAGAGTAATATCTTCGGCTTAAATGGTGATGAAGACCAAACATGATGCTGACCGGAAGGGAAAAAGACTAGCAAGTCCTTAATGATTTATGTTATGTTCATAAGTAAATATCAAGGACACAAATGTATTTTTACCTGGTCTATGTCCCGTGTCTATAAATAGATGAACAGTAGCACCGTACTGTTCACACTGGATTGTAATCGCTCTCACGTCAACACCTTTGAACAAGCCGAAGGTATCAATGTAATGTAAATCCTGTTAATGTACATGTCTACATTATGAAATTCATATGAATATGAATTGATGAATTATAATCATTAATATTATGTATTCTCATTTTCATGAATGTTAAAGACATATCCTACATAACCTTCGTCTAAAGATCATTATATCCGAAAGGAGATAATGTTTCGAAGGACGAATGTTCTTAATTCTTAACGATTGTGTTGCCTTGTTCTTGATCTACAGCACTCGAGAACAAGTGAGCAACATTGGCGCCCACCATGGGGTGAACTCACTTCCACAACCTTCGGCAAGCATTTACCTTCGTCATGCCGCTGAAGAAGGCAATAGCACCAGGGGCTGCCTTGCAACCACTGGATACCAACCAAGAGACACTTTCGCTGAGAGAAGCTCGGAGCTAGAAAAGGAAGGCTACCAGCCCAACGCCACAGGAAGAGGAGTTGGACCAGGAAATCAGAGACCTAGAAGCCATACATCAACAAGTGCAGAGAAAGAGAGAAAAGATGCTTCGGCTAGCCGACCTTCAGAGAATGATCGACAAAACTGCTGAAGAAATGTGTCGCATCACCCAAGATGACCAAGGACAAAGGCCTCAATAGAGAGAGCTTCGTCAAGGAAGTCCAATCAATGATGATGAGTGGTATGATAACTTTCATCATGGTAACTTCGCTTTTGATGATGCTTCTTCTCTAGCAGCAGAGTTGCAGGCTACCCCATGGCCACCATCTTACAAGCCACCACAGCTTCCCACGTATGATGGGCATTCGGATCCGAAGCAGTTTCTCATGAGTTACGAAGCAATCATATCTTCATATGGTGGCAACACGACTGTCATGGCGAAATCCTTCGTCATGGTGGTCAAGAGTGTAGCTCAAACGTGGTATTCTTTCCTTCGCCCGGGAACGATCACATCATGACAAAAGCTGAAGGACATACTGGTAACTAGCTTCCAGGGTTTTCAGACGAAACTAGTAACTACTCAAGCCTTGTTCTAGTGTACACAATACCATGAAGACTACTTGCAGGCATATGTCCGAAGATTTCTGCGACTTAGAGCTAGAGCGCCAACGGTGCCAAATGAGATTGTCATCGAAGCTATGATCAAGGGGCTCCGTCCAGGACCGACAACACAGTATTTTGCTATAAAAACCACCACAAACTCTAGAAAAGCTCCTCCAGAAGATGGATGAATACATCAGAGCTGACAATGACTTTCGGCAGAGAATGGAGGAGGCCTACAGGTATTCTGAAATGACTAGGGGCTTCGGAGGAAGACTTCACCCTAGGCATGTCAGAACAATCCACAACCCTAGCATAAATGATGACAGGGCAAACCACACTCAAGGAAACCAACAAAGCTCACAATCTTCAGGAATGCAGCAAACCTCCTACAGGCCACCAGCTCTAAGGGCAGAGGAGGAAGAAGCTTCGGAGGAAGATTCAGCACTCAACCCAGGAGATTGTTCTGTTTATTTTGTGGGGAGGATAAGGGACACACAACAAGGACGTGCCAAGTCACGATCCAAAAGCAAAAGGAGATAGCTGAAGCCGAAGCACAGCAGAATCAGCCGAAGCAGGTCTTGCATATTGCCTCATGCTATTCGCCATATATCCCTAAGTATGTGGGCAACCAGCAACCCACGACATCAGTTGCTTCGGCAAGTCATTCTCAACCTGCATGGGCTCAGTTACCACCACCACCACCATTGGCACCAACCTTGGTTCACAATCAGCAACCAGAAGGGCATCGCCAAGCGCAGTAACAGCGCGACACTCGAGAAGACTCTTAAGCTCGCACAGTCAACAACAATGTGACCGAATCGAGACATATTTACTAAAACAACATAAGGGCTTGACCAGAAAGTTTCCAAGTTCAATGTATTTTTACTTTTATGTCTTTATACTTTCCCTCCAAAGACAATATAAGGAGGTTTAACCTTCAGCGTGTTGTAATAAATTTGTGGTTACACCATAGAGTGTGACAAGAAGGGTGACAAAGCTCCAAAGTCGTTCCTAAGGGGATGCAGAGCTAAAATACCACCTAAGTAAAAGGTGAAGAAGCTCCAAAGTCATTCCTAAGAGGATGCAGAGCTAAAATACCACCTAAGTAAAAGGTGAAGAAGCTCCAAAGTCGTTCCTAAGGGGATGCAGAGCTTAGCTCCAAAGTTGTTCCTAAGGGGATGCAGGGCTGAAATGCCACCTAAATAAAAGGTGAAGAGACTCCAAAGTCATTCCTAAGGGAATGCAGAGTCTTGGTTTTTCTTTGATGATTTATGCATAAACATCATTTGCATCATACCATCATATCATATTGCATAGCATCGCATCATACATCATTTTCCATCGACAAAAGCACTAGAGAAGAAGGAAAATTGAAAATTGCTCCTTCAAGTATACCCATCGACTCATGAAGGAACGTATCAATAACACAAGATATTCCTTTGGCAAATATATTTTTTATAGGGATGGTACCTTCGTCAACAGTATTACTATACAACAGCCATGGCATGATATTCAGTATTGTTTTGGCAAAGAAGGGAAATTTCTTTCTTTGTGAAGCGTGAAAAGAAGGGAAGGTGTTTTTCGCCAGCGGCTTAAAAACGGTATATACGAAGGTTTCACGCATCACAAAGAAATTTATTACATTAACATACATACAAATATTTGATAATTGTTTCTTACAAAAATGAAAGCTATGTATAAAGACCCTAAACTTTCAAATATACAAAGCTTTAGTCTTCTTTTAAGACCTTTTCGGTAGCTTCTTCTAACAGTTTGTTGACAGCTTCGTCAATGGCTTCGTTAGCGATTCTAATTATGTCGAGCGCTCCCTTTAGAGATGGATCAGCTTTAGGATTATTTGGCTTTGGAGGGGGAGAAAGCTCGACTGCATCAGAATACAAGTATCTATTAGTACCAAAGTTGCAATAAATTGCGAAGCTAAGCTGTAATAGGTATACCTATAAACCTAGAGAGTTCGGCAGCCTCTTTAGTTTTCTTAGCTTCTTCTCGGGCGTCGTGAGATTCTTTCTCATTTCTTCTAATATCTTCATTAGCTATCTCTCGGCCACCCTTCAGCCATACTTCAGAATAGAACTTCCCACCTAGTATAGTAGCTTCGGCCGAAGGTTTTTAAAATCATTGGCTGAGAAGGCAAATTCTATCTGAGCTACAACCTTGGCGTGATCACAGCTGACCTTTTCTAGAATTAACACGACCCCACGGGCACCGGCAAAAGCACAAAAATCCCCTCTGTCGCTAAGAATCTATTCAAAGGCTTCAACCTCAACGTTGATCCACTGGATAACTCCATCGGGATCATCGCAGATGAATTTCTACTCTAAAGAAAAAGCACCAACTTTGGAGAAGTTGTTCTTCAAATTCTTAGCGCATTCCATAGCTACATTGTAGCATTTTTCTCTAGCTTCATGAAGCTTTTCAACATTTTTTGTACTCTTGCGCGTTCGATATCAGATATCTAGCACTTTGTTAGCTCTACATAAAAATTTTCAGTTACTTCGACAACTTTCTTTTTTAACTCTTCCACTTCAGTTTTGTGCGCTTCTGTTTGAGCGGATAGCTTAGCTTCACTAGACTTCAGCCTTTCGACCAAAGACAGCAAAATCTTGTCCTTTGCAAGAGCTTCATTTCTCAAGGTTATAACCTCCGATCGGAGGTTTCCATGTGCTATCTGACAGCTCTCGTCCTCTGCATCCTTTTGAGCCTTTAAAGCCTTATTGAGGATCAAACTTTGCCAAACAAAAAAACGAACAAACAATAAAAGTAAGAATTACCAAAAAAATAGCTCGAAAAGTACCAAATATGAAGCCAAAATGTGCAAACCTTTAAGATATTGTAAGCAAGGCTGTTCGCAAGCTAATCCTTTGTCATGGCGGACAAACCAAGCTCGAGCTTTAGAAATCCCATGTTGTTCATCATCTCGTGGCAAACATTGACCTCCTTACTGTCGGGCAGACAGTAGAGGAAGTTGTCTTCGTCATCCCCTCCGTATACCAAGGACCCTCGGTGGTATTTCAAGTCCTTGGCATAATGTTGAACTTCGACAATTTGTTCCAATGATAACTGCTTTCCCGAAGCGTGTCAAACAATGTATTCCAAGTCACCATGGGGAGGTGCTTTGGGAGCAGGAGATTTAGATTTTTCAGGAACACTCTCTTCCACTAGCCCTATTGGCATAGCTTTCGAAGGTCTGGCTTCAGCAAGAACATTAGCTGTGCTTGCGGTAATCGCTTCTCTTGCAGCTTCAGATTTTTCACCAGTTGCTTTGGCAAAAGGAGGAACTAGCGCTTTCACGAATTCTAAAACAACATCTAAGACGCTAGCCATTCTTCTCTTCCTTGGAGTCGCTGTTGTAGTACTCGATGGCTTCGACAGCCTTGTTACAGTTGGAGGGCTCAGCACCTTTGGTTGTTTTGCTGCCTTTTCTGGTTTTGGCTCTTTTATCAGGCATGTACTAGCTTCGATCGACATTGCAGGAGCTGTTTCCATGGCTGAGGGTGCAACCTTTGCACTTTAGTGTACCCCTTGTATTTGCTTCTCTTGATGGTTGGTCAAATAATAAAAACGTTGTATTTTCCGGTACATCATTATGGATTGGATTAGTCTTTCTAGTAGCTATTCTGAATTCTCTTATTTCTTGAATTTGTTTAGTATTTAGTAACCCGATACAAAATAAATAAAAAGAAAGGCCCTTTTTCAAAAAAATAGGATTTTTATACACATTAAAATGCTATTTTCGTTCCGAATTATTACCTCTTCTCTTTCATTATTATGAAATTCTATTGCCATTAGAATATTGATTGATAGACAATTAATAAAAAGAAAACTCTAATAGAAATAAGCTTCGACGCCTCGGCCGTCCCAATAGGATTCGGCCTACGTGTCAGGACCTTGGCCCTCTTTGGCTTCGACGCACTAAAAGAGGTTGAAGCAGCAACTTTCCTTTTCCCCCTTGCCTTCGGACAGGAAAATAGTAATCAGGGTAAACCCAATAACATCGAAAACCCTATTTAGTCTCCTCTTCCCTCGGGCGTCGAAAGCAACAGTCATGGCCTCGTCCTGTCTTCGAGTAAGCTCCAAGTAGCTCATCACTCGTTGCCTCTATAGCGTCTAGCCAATCATCATTTGGCTCGTCAAACTGACTTCTATACCGGAAGGTGTACTTAAGATAAACCAAGCCACCCTGTCTGGAGCTAGCAGCAGCTTCCTTCGGCATTTTCCATTCATTCACAAGAGGCCATACTTTGAAAGCAATGTGTTCTTAAACTAAATCTATGGTACCGATGTAGGTACATACGGTGTTGAAAGCCATTGGGCATGCTTGCACTTCATTCCCAATTGCAATTGATGGCCTCCTAATGCCAAAACGCGACCATATGGGATGTTGAATGATGCCCCTCACATCCTCCCTTTGATTCAGATCATTCTTTACATAAAACCATTGCTTCATCCAAGAGCCCGGCCACTTCTTCTAAAATGTAGGCACAGGATAATTTGCCTCAAAGCGGAGCACGAAGCTGTAACAGCCGAAGTTGTTATGGTATTGCACTTTTCCGGTTGCCTTCGTTTGATAAGATAACTCATGAATATTGTAGAAGCACCTAGCATCCGGCTCTAGCCCCTGACTCCTCATAGCCCATATAAAACCCCCACTTTGATAAGGGCTTCGGGGGTGAGTTGATGAAGGTATATTTTGAATGTCTTCAGAACTTCAACCAGCATCTTGTGTAGTGGAAAGCGAAGCCCAACATTTATGAAACTCTTAAAGACCGCCACCTCATTAGCTTCAGGAAGAGGAACAGTGCTTTCCCCCCCCAGCCCTCACTATAGAAACATCATGAAAATATTTGCCCTTCATGTCACACCCCGGGCTTTAAGGGACAAAGCTGGGTGCATCTCATACATGCGCTAAAGAAGACAACATATATAATAACAGAGTGTATAGAGATAAATGTCACAATATAATCAGAGTACTTATTACATAGTGGAAGTCTTACAAAATAAAAGATAAATATAACAGAATCTAAAATCCATCCTTGGCGCTAGAAAGTCAACTGGGAGACGACGACCTAGACCTCTCACGAACACAGCGCAGCATCCACCATGCGCCTCATCTAGTGGTACCTATTCTTGACCTGTGGGGGGGGGGGGTGTGAGACAGCAAGGGTGAGCTCACACATGTTCATCTCTCAACAAGTTGTGGGGAATAATGTGGCATGAACTCACCAAAGGTGGGAGCTCATGAAGTGTAAGGCTTACCAAAGAGAATGGTTAAAGCTGAGCATTGCTTTTAAAGTTGGTCAAAATTTTATTAGCAATTGCTAGATGTAAGTAAATAACAAACCATAATAACAATAATAGAACAAAATTAATAATAATCCCATGCAAATGACAAATTGAGTTTAAGTTCCATAAATTAATCATGCGAGAGTCCTGAACTGCTCTTGACCGTGAGCTCGGCTAGTATACTAGTTTTACACTCTACAGAGGTTGTACCCTTTACCCACAAGTCGTGTTTCCCATGTGGCTAGGGTTATCTAGACCCTTAGACACTACCGAGGTGAATGACTAGGGATCCACTATGAGGCCTTTATAAAGTTCCACTAGCTTCTGAAAACCCGCTACAGTTTATGGGAAGAGCACTTGCAAGAATCTCCCGTCTGACAGCCATCGCAGCAAAATCAACCCGAGAACCTCCTTGCATGCAACTCCCCTACTGTCTTTGCCCCTTTCAGGTAAGGTAGTCTTCCACTAGCTTTCCTAATTAGTTAGCCAAGGGGTCCTATTCCTCCCTTGTGGTGGCACGTGTTTCTCGAGTTAAGCTCCATGTTCCAATTAACAATAATATAATGATCTTGACATGAACATAAATAAAATAACATAATAATTGGAGCATGGACATAAAGTAGTATTAATCCCAAAAGCAATAGCAAAAACTACCCATGTGATTCAGGGGTAAACAAGGTAAAATGGATAAACAGACTAGGGTGACCTATTGGGTCCCATCAAAATTAAACCTATGCATTGAATAATGATAATAAAGAACATTATTGGGTAACAAAAGTGATCAAGGGCACAACTTGCCTGGCACTTGAGATTCCAATTACCAGGGTGATTCTTCAGATCCTCATGACCTCACTGCTAGTCGTAGCAATACAAACAGACATGGTATAGACAAAATTAACATCACACCAAACATAAGAACATACTGCATAATAATGATCTACGCGTTGCTACGAGATCGTGGGATCGAGAACTACTAAGATTGGAGTCGTGGTTAAGGAGTTATGATTTATAAAAGCTCTACGTGACTTAAATATTATCTATATTATAAATTGGTTAGTATAGATCATATGAGAGATTATTCTATAAATAATTATCTAAACTTTAATCTAAGTCATTATTTGATTAAAGATTATCTAGTTAAATTATAACCATAAAGTTAGAATACTATATTAATATTAAAGAAATTTATCCAATAGACATAGATTAACCCAATTATAAAAGTACGGGATATCATACAATAAATGTTGCTATTGTGTAGTAGATATTTATATGAAGCTAACGCAACTTGAACGAATCAAATCGGAGTTAAAACGGAGGAGTTGTGAATTTCCTAAGGTTTTATGCATTTGATATGATTTAATTAGGAAATAAATTTTAAAGTGACTTTCATGTCAAAACAGTGGCACAAGATGATAAACAATAATATTACAAAATTATAGGGATTGGAATGGATCAATTTGGACTTCATATGATTTTTCTAGGAATTTAACATGTTTCTGCAATTAATTTATACTGAAAAACCATTTTCTAAATGAATTTCCTGGTTTTAATAGATGTCTGGACTGTGCGCTAAATAAACAGAAACACAGGGTCCACTACGCAAAAGATTCTAAGACTCAGTCACCCAGCGCAGTGGACTGTGGGTTCATTTCATTAAAATCCGAGGGCTAATATGAAAAAGTCTCCCAGCGAAAGGGTATGGACTAACGCTGGCCGTCCGATTAGAGGCTCATGGCCCAGATCTACGCTATGAATAACTGAACTAGAATCTCACCACGTACGTTGGATTGGAAATCAGTGGTCGGGATCTTATGAATCGCTATTGACATCTGCCCATCGAATCTAACTTCAATGGTCCTGATCTAGATCGCGCGAAGGGGTACTGTCTTCTAATCTGAGCCGTTACCTGCTAGATCTACGGTTTAGATTGCCCAGCACGAATGGATACGTTCAGATCGGATCCCATCCATCGGATGGAGATCCAACAGACGCGGGGCATCTTCCTAGCTGGACAGTACTCGGCGGCGGGGAAACGGCACCCGTGGCGGCACCATCGCCGACGGGCCATCCAGACGTCGTATATCTCCGGACCCAGACCAAACTCGCTCCAAACAACGCCAAGGACCCTACGAAGTCTATTAAGCCGCCCTCATATGGTGAGAGCCAGAGGTCCGAGCTAGCCATGGCGAGGCGCGGCGTTGCGACACAAGGATCCCCGATGAGAAATGCACGGCCACAGGGGGGTCAACCTATGAAGGCCGATAGGCACTACGTATTCTATCGGTGCAGGGAAGATAGTAGAGGTGCTCACCGACCTCGGAAGCTCGAGTCTTGCCATGGCTGCTTGACGGCGTGGCGGCGACAAGGGACTGAGGCGATAAATCTCTGCAACTCCAAATCCCCACGCGACTACCGATTCTCTGCACAATCTGAGGTGGGGTTGGCTTTCGGGATGGCCAGCGGGCGTTGGAGTAAGGCAGCTAGGCGCCCAGGAGGCTTTATCCCTAGGAGGAAGCGGTCTCCAGATCGGTTCCAGGTTCCGCGCGAGGTGGTCCAGAGAAAGCGCTGGTTCGTTACGGTGGAGACGACGGTCCTGTGTAGGTGGTCCCACGCGCCAGCCTCGTTACTTGGTCTCACAGACGAGCGGACCCCGCGTGTCATACACAGCGCGAGCGCGCTAGGGAGTTGGGCCGGCTGGTGAGGGGTAGAGTGGGCCAAGTGAGTGGATTTGGCCCAAGATGAGTGGTTCTCTTTTTTCTTTTTTTTCCTGTTTTTCTTTTTCTTTTCTTTTAAATTTCAAATTTGAAATTCTAATTTTTGTGGGATATTTTGTACTCCGATTGGATGTTTAATTTAAACATACCATTTTGGGATGATTTTATTTATTTATAAATTAATTTTATATTGTATAGTGTTTTTCTCCTTCCTTTCTTTTTTTCATTTTAAATCCAAATTTTAATTTAGGGTTCAACCCAAATTCTCACATTATTATATTTTTTTAGTAATATTATTGTTATCATCATTAGATGCATAAACAAAGCTCCAACATGATGCATGTTTGTGGGGGACAGATATCCCTCAGGTCCACTAGAAGGCTAGAAGGCCTTGCGAAAGGCTTTGGGCCCATTACTTCGCAAGGCCATCCCTTCGTGGGCCAGGGGAGGAATCACTGGTGAAATGGATCGATGCAAGATTGGATAGACTCGAGCCCAGACGGCTCATTGGGTTTAGGCATTATCCACAGTATCGATTCGATTCTCCCGCGCAGCGCTCTCAGACGTCGGAAATAAACCAGGATAAGTCGGCATAATTATAGGAAGATAAGTTCAGTCGGTTCACTATTACTTAGGAGCATGTAGTTATCATACCCGCATGTAACGCCCCACGGTCCAGTATATAAGGCCTAGGGGGCACCCCATCAAAAGACAGGTCACTCATTAGCCATCTATTCCATTCTCTAGCATCCATCGTACTAGGGAATCCCTCTGTAACCCACCACATAAAGATCCACACCAGGAAGTAGGGTGTTACGCCTCTCTAAGCGACCCGAACCTGTATAAAATTGTCCATCATCTCTCGTGCACCTAGCACGAACCATCGAGCTACAGTCGGTAACATCGTCCTACCCAACAACACCTCGAGGGGTAACTCCGGGTGCGCGGTCGGGTCCCAAACACTGACAGTTGACGCGCCAGGTAGGGGGTGTGTCGCTGATCCAAGCTAGCTCAATGGCCATCGTTTTCCAACATAAGATCGCCCTCCGACCTGGATCCGTGTTCTGCTTAGATACCATCTCGTTCATGGCAGATGAAGAGGGGACTTTACATCGCATAGCGGATCCACCGGAAAAGGAGCCTTCCTCGAAAATCTCCAAAAAAGCTGGAACGAAGCAGGAAATAGCGCAACCTCCAGTGCTCTGGGCGAAGACTACCTCCTGCAAGCCAGAAGTGGAGAATTCGTTTACCCAGAGAACCCCGCTGTCCACCTCATCCACGAAAAGATGGACGTGAATTACAAGGAAAAAAAGAAGCAAATAAGATAAAGGCCCGTCAAGCTGCTCTTCTGGCACCTCCGCCCTCAAAGGAGAACCGAGAGAAACTTATCGTCACGGCAACTCCATTCTACCCTGACGTCCTCTTCATCGGGGGAAGAGCGGAATCATCCCCCATCTCCGACGATGAGCCAACCGTGCCTGGGGAAGAACCTCCTCAGCGAGAAGCTTGCTGATGGAGAAACTGACGCCGAAATGTTCGGCGGCATCATGAAGCCGGAGAACGAGACCCGGCGCAGCCTGTATCACAAGATGAGATCTCGGAGGTGGGAGAAACTCCTGATGAACGAGTCTTCAGGGAAAGGAGGAACTCCCGCTGACGTGGTCGTCGACAAGCTCAAGAGCAAGCTGAACAGGATGCGAGGCTTTGCCGAGAGAACCCTCTCTTCGCGTGAAACCTAAATCTCGAATTCACCCGTGCCATGAACACACCGAGTGAGGTCGGGGGAGTATTGGCTCAGATAGCCAATGGTGTCCCCCGGACTCTAGACGCTGAAGGGTATCGGCGGCTGCTCACTCGAGCGGCTAATCATCTTCTGCCTCTCACTCATCCTCCAGGCGATCTACGGCACGCCATCAATAGTCGGTAGGACGCACGGAGCTCCATCAATGCTTCGTGCGAATGACAACATGAGAACGAGATCCGGTGCCGAGAAGAGTATGATCGGGATCATGGCATCCCTGCACAAAGTTAGACCACTAGGGTTGAGTCGGCAATGGCTTCAACTGGCGGCACAACCCGGGGACGGTCGAGGCAGCACATCAGCAACTCCCCTCCCCGGGACCGACACCACAATCGTCGATAGGAGGACACATGTGGAGTATCCGCGCTCACTCCGCGTCTCAGGGCCATTCAGTGGCCCCCAAACTTCAAAGTCTCCAACGTCGACAAGTACGAGCCTAAGCAGGACCCAGGAGGCTGGTTAGCTGTCTATACCACCGCTGCCTGGGCCGCTGGGGCAACTAAAGATGTGATGACTGCATACTTACCCATCGTCCTTGGGCAAGATGCACTACAATGGCTACGACACCTACCCCAACACTGCATCGACGATTGGAGCGACTTCAGTCAGCGTTTTATCGCCAACTTCCAATCCCTCTCCGACAAGCCGGCGCAGCCATGGGACCTCAAATCCATCAGGCGCCGCGGGGATGAGAATCTTTGGTCATACCTCAAAAGGTTTCAGACCATGAGAAATCGTATTCCTGAGGTGTCTGAAGCAGCAGTTATCGAGGACTTCTACTGAGGATCTAATGACTTGGCCTTCATCCGAGCCATACTACAAAAGGCGCCGACCACTTCCGAACAGCTGTTCAAGGAGGCGGACCTCTACATCACCGCCGATGAGCGTGACCAGGACCTCATCGGGGGAACGAAGCCCGCTCCATCTGCACCATGCGCGACACGAACCAGCAAACCGACAAGCGCTGGGAGAAGAGACCTCATGAAGAAGTCCATGTCGCTGGACCACCCGTCTCCCGTGCCCGAGGGGCACCCCACGGAGGCGAACGAACATTAGACGACATCCTCGATGCACAGTGCCCATACCACAAAGATATGCACCACACCCTCCGGAACTGCAGAGACTTCAAGCACTCCATTGGGAATGGCCGACCCTTCCAACCTCTACCACCTCCCCCACCACGATGAGGACCTGGAGAACCTCGACAACCTCAGCAGCAGGAAGGGGGAGGAGGCGGAGCGTTCCCGCGCGTCGATGGAGAAGTTAATGTCATCTTCGGCGGACACGGGTCACAAGAGAACAAAAGGCAACAGAAGCTCAACGATCGACAGATACTGGTGGCGACCACCAGTACTCCCGCCCCCTATCGGTGGTCAGAACACCCGATCACCTTTACTTGGGTGGATCAATGGCTCAACTTCGATCATCCGGGCAAGTACCCGCTCCTCGTCGATCTGGTGATCCGAGAGACCAGGGTAAAGAAGGTGTTGGTGGACGGGGGAAGCAGCATCAACGTCACCTTCCCCTAGACGCTCCTAGGCTTGGGAGTCGCACTCAAAGAGCTCCATGAGTCAGACACTCCTTTTTTTGGCATTGTGCCGACCGAAGGAGAATACCCGCTTGGACACATCTACATGCCTGTCACCTTTGGAACTCTGGAAAATTACAGAACCGAGTTCTTGAGGTTCGAGGTGGCAAGTTTCGACTGCGGATACAATGCCATCATCGGTAGGCTAGGGCTGGCAAAATTCATGGCCATTCCACAGTATTCGTACATGATATTGAAGATGCCGAGACCACAAGGAATCATCACCGTGCGCGCTGACTTCCAAGGCGCCACGGAATGTTTCCGAGTGGCCATTCAGGTGGCCCTCACCACCAAACTGTCGATGACTTCCTCCGCACAGGCGAACTCAAAGCCTAGGGAAGACCTCGCGATACCTGCAAATGAAGCTCAAGCCGTGACCTCTATACAGCCGACTGAGGAGACAAAGAGAATCAACCTCGGGTTCGCTGATGAACGCAAAACTGCCATCACCAGCTCCAGCCTGGACGACAAATAGGAAGGCACGCTCGTCCAGTTTCAGCAAGATAACCGAGACGTATTCACATGGCAGCCTGCGGATATGCCAGGAGTCCCGAGAGAACTGGCTGAGCACAAACTGAAGGTCTATCCCCAGGCAAGGCCGATCCGACAAAAGTTGCATCGTTTCACGCCTGACAAGAGAGAGGCTATTCGCGTTGAGCTAGCTTGCTTAGTCGTAGCAGGGTTCATTAGAGAAGTACTGCATCCTGAGTGGCTAGCAAATCCTGTTCTTGTACTAAAAAAGAATAAAGTGGATTAGCGCATGTGCGTCGACTATACAGATCTCAACAAACACTGTCCGAAGGATCCCTTCGGACTCACTAGAATAGATCAGGTGGTAGATTCGACCGCCGGATGTTCTATGTTGTCCTTCCTAGATTGCTACTCTGGATACCATCAGATCAGCATGGCAGAAGAAGATGAAGAAAAGATAGCATTCATTACCCCGTTTGGAGCTTTCTGCTATACCTCCATGCCGTTCGGCCTCAAGAACGCTGGAGCAACTTACCAGAGAGCTATTCAAATATGCTTGGCTGATCGCTGGGGCAAGCGGGTAGAAGCTTATGTCGATGATGTGGTGATCAAAACAGAAAATTTAGAAAACTTCATCGAAGATTTGCAGCTGGTTTTCAACAGCCTGAGACAATATCGGTGGAAACTCAATCCGAAAAAATGCGTCTTTGGAGTACCAGCAGGGAAGTTGCTCGGATTCATTGTCAGCCACCAAGGAATTGAAGCTAACCCAGAAAAATCGAGGCTATCATGAGAATGGAAGCACCACGATCGCAGAAGAAAGTGTAAAGGCTTACTGGATGCATGGCAGCCTTGAGAAGGTTCATATCAAGGCTAGGAGAAAAAGGCTTACCTTTCTACAAATTGCTCAAGAAGGTAGACAAGTTCTAGTGGACCATAGAAGCACAGGAAGCTCTCGACGCAATAAAGAAGTTCTTGACCACGCCACCAGTACTAAAGCCGCCACACCGAGCCATGCCAGAACAGTCGGCAGAAGATCTGCTGTTATACATCTCCTGCACGACTCACGTGGTAATCACCGCGTTAGTAGTCGAGCGGGCAGAGGAGGGACACACGTATCCAGTACATCATCCGGTCTATTTCATCAATGAAGTTCTAGGACCCTCTAAAAAGAAATATCCTCAAGTTCAAAAGCTCCTATATGCAGTACTTCTAACTGCTCGTAAGCTCCATCACTACTTTGACGACCACAAAGTCATAGTAGTCACCGGGTTTCCAATAGGAGATATACTTCACAACAAAGAAGCCATTAGAAGAATAGCCAAGTGGGCCCACGAGCTAGGAGCTCACGACATTGAGTTTTGGCCTCGCATTGCAATAAAGACTCAAGCACTAGTTGACTTCGTATCAGAATGGACCGAGCAACAAGTACCAGACAACCTGGAAGCTATAGAAGTATGGCAAATGTATTTTGATGGCTCGCTGAAACTACAGGGAGCAGGCGCAGGAATCCTTTTCATTGCCCCTGGAGGTGAATAGCTCAAATATGCTCTTCAGTTATCATTCCTAGCATCAAATAATGCAGCAGAATATGAGGCTCTGATCCATGGATTGAACATTGCCGTATCACTGGACATTAAGAGGTTAATGGTATACGGAGATTCACTGGTGGTCATAAGTCAGATAAATAAAGACTAGAATTGCACGACTGATTCTATGGGCAAGTACTGTACAGCCATCCGAAAATTAGAAGACAAATTTGAAGGGCTGGAATTTCATCACGTGGAAAGAGATCGCAATGCAGCAGCAGACGCGTTGTTAAAACTAGGATCCCATCGAGCTCAGGTCCCACCCAGAGTTTTCGTCCAGGAAGTGTCATGCCCAAGCATTCCCTCAGATCAGGCGGAAGAATGCAATGCTTTGAGCCAGCCAAAGTCATACTCTAATGACTGGAGAGAGCCTATCATCAGGTATATAAAGAATGAAGAAGAACTGGATGATAAGGCAGCAGCAGAACGCATCGCAAGACAGTCGTCCCACTGCACCCTCATAGGGGACAAACTGTACATAAGGGGTGCAACAGGAGTCCTCATGAAGTGCATTTCCTCGGTTACTGGGAGACAACTACTAGATGAGATTCACGCCGGACAATGTGGAATACACGTAGTGTCCAGAACTCTGGATGGGAAAGTCTTCAGGTCTGGATTCTATTGGCCAACAGCAAAGAGTGATGCAGCCGAGTTAGTCCAGAAATGTGAAGCTTGCCAATTCTTGTCGAAGCAATAGCACTTACCAGCATAGTAGCTGCAGACCATACCCATAACATGGCCATTCGCGTGCTGGGGATTAGACATGATTGGACCCTTTAAGAAAGCTCAGGGAGGTTATACTCACGTGCTGGTTGCCATCGATAAATTCACCAAATGGATAGAGTACAAACCCATTGCTTCTCTAACTTCAGCCAAGGCAGTGGAATTCATACAAGATATAATATTTAGGTTTGGGATACTGAATAGCATCATAACCGACCTGGAATCCAACTTCACTAGCTCTGAATTCTTCGATTTCTGCGAGCAACGGAGCATACAGATCAAATATACATCAGTAGCACACCCAAGAGTTAATGGTTAGGTGGAAACGGCTAATGGAATGATACTGGAAGCACTTAGGAAGAAAGTCTTTGACAAGAATGAAAAGTTCGCAGGAAAGTGGATTAGAGAGTTGCCTTATGTGGTTTGGAGCCTAAGAACTCAACCTAGTCGAGCTTTGCATGAAAAAACCCCCTTCTTCATGGTCTATAGTTCGGAGGCAGTGCTACCTGCCGACCTTAGGTTTGGAGCACCAAGGTTGGTCTTCGAAAGCATAGCTGAAGCAGAAGCCACCAGGCTAGAAGATATTGATGTGCTAGAGGAAGAGCGATTGAACATGGTAATTCAGTCAGCTAGATACCAGCAGACCTTGAGGCGCTATCATGATAAGACTATACGACATTGCACCTTTGAAGTGGGAGACTTGGTCCTTCACCGAATTCTAACGGGGGAGGGACGACACAAGTTGTCACCACTATGGGAAGGACCATTCATTGTGTCAGAAGTCACTCGGCTAGGATCATATCGACTTACTCAAATGGATGGTTCGGAAGTGGGGAATTCATGGAACATAGAGCATCTTAGAAAATTTTACCCTTAGCAAGACCTCAAAAGCTATCAGATCAATGTTGTACTCTGTAACTGGAGAATACATCATCAATAAAATATTTCATTCTCAAAGGCATTCAAACTGTCGGTTATCAATTGACTTCAATTCAATTAGACTGGGAATCAACGCACTCACTCGACTTAGGGTGACCAGTATACCCTACTAATGGAGCAATCGACTTAAGTCAGCGATGACTTAAGACGGTGCAACATGCTCACGCTTACACGACTTAGGGTGACCACTATACCCTACTAACGGAGCAATCGGCTTAAGTCGACGATGACTTAAGACGGTGCGACATGCTCACGCTTACTCGACTTAGGGTGACCACTATACCCTACTAACGAAGCAATCGGCTTAAGTCGGTGATGACTTAATACGATGCGACATGCTCATGCTTACTCGACTTAGGGTGACCACTATACCCTACTAACGGAGTAATTGGCTTAAGTTGGCGATGACTTAAGACGGTGCGACATGCTCGCGCTTAGTCGGCTTAGGGTGACCACTATACCCTACTAACGAAGCAAATCGGCTTAAGTCAGCGATGACTTAAGACGGTGTAACATGCTCATGCTTACTCAACTTAGGGTGACCACTATACCCTACTAATGGAGCAATCGGCTTAAGTCAGCAATGACTTAAGACGGTGCAACATGCCCGCGCTTACTCGACTTAGGGTGACCACTATACCCTACTAACGAAGCAAATCGACCTAAGTCGGCAACGACCTAAGACGATGCGACATGCTCACATCTACTCATCCTAGGGCGATCAGTATGCCTTACTAGCCAAGCGATTGGCATAAGTCAGGAAAAAGCTTCAAAACCAGCACGCCGCATTTACTTCAACAATCATGCAGGACGACTGTTACATCCTGACAACAAAAACAAAATGGTAAAGTTATCAGCACCAATGACACATTATAGTGCCCTATCCACTAAGTATCCAGACACAATGATCACACACACATAGAATTCACAAATACATTCAGTATTTTCTAAAAACATCACTACGGCGAAATTGAAGAAGAAGAAGGCCGACTTGAGGCATCAGGCGCAGCCTTGACGTCGGCAACAATGTCATCAGGAACAACTACACCGGGCCTTCTCATCAAGATCTGCCCCGCACAAATGGCTTTGTCCATGGCCTTGTCGTGCTGAGCCTTCAGAATGGCACAATTGTCCTCCGAAACTTTGGTAGCCAGTCGAGCGGCCTCTAGCTCCTAGGCGACTGACCTCTTGGAGGCACGCAGATCCTTGATGATGGAATCCTTGCTTGACACCAACTGTCTAAGCCGCAGGACCTTATCCTAAGACACTTGTAGCTCATGACGATGATGATCCAGATCTGACATAGTAAAGCGATGGCTTCTCTTCAAGATGGTTAAGGAATTGCTGGCATCACGATACAACCTATCCAGATTGTCACGAGAAGCTGCAAGTGCTCATCTCTCCTCCTACAAACAAGAATCAACTCTCAAGCATCCAGTAAACAGTAAGCACGACAGAGCCAATTAAGTAAGTTTACCTCGTGAGCTGCCCTTTCAGAGTCAAGCTGAGCATTAAGAGAAGAATTCAAAGAATGTGCATCGTCCAAAGAAGCAGAAACCTGAGCCAGGTCGATCTGACCTTGAGAATACTTCTCTTCAAGACCAGAGTACCATCAGGTTGAGTCGGCTTGATGTTGAAGACATTTTTCCTCAAGCTCGGAGCACCACCGGGCCGTATCTGACAAAGCAGTCAAGGAAGGATACAGAGTTAAAAACAAAAGTTGTTCAATCAGCAAAGAAAGAAACAAAGTTACCAACTAGCATTTGACGCCTTCAAATCAGCTATTTGTTTCTGAAGCAGCAATGGGTTCCACTGCGTCAGAGATAGAGCCCCTTCTGGAATAGTGGCACCATGTGATCTCAACTGAGCAGACATTTCGTCGACCAAAGCCTATGATCAAAGGCAAATGAGTATAGGGAAGATGATTTACCAGGAGGAACAGTAAAACAAAAAGAGCTGAGTTACCTGAAGATTAGAGAAGAATGAGAGCAATCCCAAGTCATGAGTAGCTGCATTGTAGCTCGACGAAGGAAGATCAACCAGAACAATTTGAAGAGCATTGTCAGGGGTTGACTTAGCCCCACTAGCAGATATCAGAACTCTTTCATCTGGCTCGCCGACCTCCAAGGCGACTTGCTCTCTTGAAGTTAAAGAAGCAGGCATCACCACCGCTCCATCAGATCGTGGTGGAGACGACCCGACATGAACATCCATGGAGGTGTGGGAAGGAGAGCTCACTTGGACACCCTCGGGGGCTGGGTTGTAGCTCGCACTACCCACCAGAGCCAGATCATTACCGGCAACACCCTCGGGGGCTGGGTTGCAGCTCGCGCTACCCACCAAAGCCAGATCACTATCGGCGATACCCTCGGGGGCTGGGTAACTGCCAGCACCACCCTCGAAGGCTGGGTTTTTTGCAACAGCCACCTCTAAGGCTAAAGGATCCTTAGTCACCTCCATAGGAGTCGGGCCTACTTGACCAACTTCTTGACATCGAAGACTACCTTCCAAAGTCGACGATGCATGATGTTGGGACCATGCTTCGTCGCCGAAGGTCCTATAAGAGGAAACAGCTTCGGTGAAAGCTGCTTATACGAAATGCCGAAGCTACCACTTATAGCGTACCCGAAGGTGAAGGATTGAACTGACTTAAAGATAGAATGACCTTTTAGTCCATAAAGGTCTGAGTCATCATTGTAAACTTTTGTAAAGGGCATGAATGTAATTCTGCATGGGCTGTGTCCCTTGCCTATAAATAGATGAACAGTACTCCTGTACTGTTCACGCTGACTTGGCATTGGCTTTTGCGTCACGCTTGTACTTTTGCCTTCCCTCAAGCCGAAGGTACATTTGTAATCTACGATCATTTCTATTTTTCCATGTTAATAAAATAGAAATGATCTAATAAAAATGTTTGTATTACGCTTTATTTCATCATTATCTCTTGTGCTTACGAAGGTATGTCCTTCATAACCTTCGTCCGAAACTCATTATATCCCGAAGGGAAATAATGTTTCGAAGGACGAAGGACATTAACATTTAACACTTTTTATGTTGCCTTGTTCTTAACTCTTAGCATTTGAGAGCAAGTCCCCAGCATTGGCGCCCACCTCCGGTCAACTCACTTCCACTTTTTTTTGAGCTGATGGCTTCGTTCAACGATCAAGCTGGAGCTGCTTCGGCCCCGAAGCTGGTACTCCCGATAACAGGTGGTTCATGCTCAGAGCCAGCCAACAAAAAACAGAAGAAGGAAGCACAGAGAAGGGTACAACATGTTGGGGTGCAAGGACCCTTCATCAAGTCAAGATGGTCTCCCATTCCAATTACCTTCTCCCAAGAGGATCTTCAACTCAAGGACTACCCACATAATGATGCTATGGTTATCTCTTGTGTGATCAAAGGATTTGTGGTCCATAATGTTTTGGTTGACACAGACAGCGCAACTGATATCATATTTGCTAAAGCTTTCAGACAAATGCAAGAGCCCGAAGACAAGATCCATGATGCTACGCACCCTCTTTGTGGCTTTGGAGGACGGCAAATTGTAGCACTTGGAAAGATTATCATGCCAGTAACCTTCGGATTTGTTAACAACATAAGGACTGAGCAAATTGTGTTTGATATTGTTGACATGGAGTATCCTTACAATGCTATCATTGGTCGTGGTACTCTCAATGCCTTCGAAGCAATTCTTCACCCAGCTTACCTTTGCATGAAGATACCTTCGGACCAAGGGCCTATTGCTGTTCATGGAAGTCAGGAAGCTACTAGAAGGGCTGAAGGAAATGGGACAGATTCAAAAGCAATCCATAACATAGATGGAGCTGAGGCCTGTGAGCAATACAAGTTCAGAAGGGAAAAGCTGCTTCAGCTGACCAGCCGAAGCCCATGCTCTTATTTGAGGATATAGTAGATCAGAAGGTGCTATTGGGATCTCAATTGTCTGAAGAGCAGGAAAAAACCTTGATAAGGTTTTTGTTCAACAATAAAGATGTTTTTGCTTGGTCAGCTAATGATCTTTGTGGAGTTAACAGGGATGTTATTGAGCATTCGCTCAATGTCGATCCATCCTTCAGACCCAGAAAACAGAGGCTTCGGAAGATGTCTGATGACAAGGCCGAAGGAGCTCGGAATGAAGTGAAAAGACTTCTTAGTGCCGGAGTTATTAGAGAGGTAAAATACCCAGAATGGTTGGCTAACACTGTTATGGTGAAGAAGGCCAATGGTAAATGGAGAATGTGTATTGATTTTACTGACCTCAACAAGGCTTGTCCGAAGGACGAGTTTCCATTGCCAAGGATAGATTCCTTAGTCGATGCAGCAGCTTCATCAGAGCTCATGAGTTTGCTGGATTGCTATTCAGGCTATCATCAAATCTGGATGAAGAAGGAGGATGAACCGAAAACTAGTTTCATAACCCCTAGTGGGACATATTGCTATCTTCGGATGCCTGAGGGGCTTAAAAATGCTGGAGGAAGCTTCAGCAGAATGACAGCGAAGGTTCTCCATTCTCAGATAGGCAGGAATGTACTAACTTATGTTGATGACATCATTGTAAAAAGTACGAAGCAAGATAACCACATTGCTGATTTACAGGAGACCTTCGCTAATTTTAGACAGGCTGGTTTAAAGCTGAATCCAGAAAAATGTGTCTTCGGAGTAAAGAAGGGGAAATTTCTTGGTTGCCTGGTTTCAACAAAGGGAATTGAGGCTAATCCAAGTAAAATCGAAGCTATACTTCGAATGGAACCACCAAGTACAAAAAAGGGGGCTCAAAGATTGACGAGGAGGCTGGCATCTCTCAACAGATTCATATCCAGATCAACAGAGAGAAACTTACCATTCTTCGAAGTGCTGAAGTCAACCGAAGTCTTTCAATGGGGACCAATCCAGCAGAAAGCCTTCGAAGAGTTGAAGCAATATTTGATAGATTAAACAACATTAACTCCACCAACGCCAGGGGCTCCTTTGTTATTATATGTGGCAGCTTCGCACTCAGCGGTAAGTGCAGCGCTTGTCCAAGAGAAGCTTGAAGGCCAAGTTAAGAGGCAGGCCCCAATATATTTCGTATCCGAAGTTCTTAGTCTATCGAAGAAAAATTATACAGAATTGGAGAAGGTACTGTATGCTGTTTTGATGGCCTCCAGGAAGCTTCGACATTATTTTCAAGCTTACAACATAATTGTTCCTTCTTCGCAACCTCTGAAGGATATTATGAGAAACCGAGAAGCTACTGGAAGGATTGGAAAATGGGCTGCAGAGCTCAATGAATTTTGTATTGATTATGTTCATAGATCCTCGATTCAGTCCCAGGCGTTAGCAGACTTCATTGCTGACTGGACGCCAGGGGCTTAGGAGGAAGAAACAAATAAAGATGCCGAAGCATGGACAGTGTTTTGCGATGGGTCCTGGGGAACCTTCGGAGCAGGAGCGGCTGCTGTGTTGGTTTCACCTTCCAAAGTTAAAACTTGTTATGCGGCAAGACTTGATTTTAGTTGCACAAATAATATCGCTGAATATGAAGCTCTGCTCTTGGGCCTTCGGAAGTTAAAGGCAATGGGAATCAGAAGGGCCATTCTTAAAACTGATTCTCAAGTTATTTCTGGTCATGTTGACAAGAGCTATAAAGCAAGAGACCCGAAGCTTGAAAAGTATCTAGATACAGTCCGAAGGATTGAGGCTTCCTTCGAAGGTTTCTGTGTCAAAAATATTCCTCGTGGAGAAAATGAATATGCTGATCTGTTGGCCAAGTCAGCAGCCCAGGGGCTACCTATACCTTCGGAAGTATTTTTCGAAACAATAAAAGCACCTTCGGTCGAGCTTCTTGAAAGAGCAATCCTTAACATATCCCCTGTTTATAGCGAGGATTGGAGAACTGAGATCGTCTCTTTTCTTCAGGGTAATTTTCTTTCAGACGACGAAGCTTATAACAAGAGAATAGAAGCAAGAGCTCGACCATATGTCATAATAGAAGGGGAGTTATACAAGCATGGGGTCTGTTCCCCATTGCTCAAGTGTTTATCCAGATCCGAAGGTATAGAATTAATGAAGGAAATACATGCAGGCCTGTGTGGATCTCACATTGGATCTAGGCCCTTGCTCGGGAAAGTTTTTCGCCAAGGATTTTATTGGCCAAAGGCAGCTTCAGATGCAGCGGATATAGTCCAAAAGTGCGAAGGTTGTCAGAAATGTGCAAGAGATCAAAAACAACCTTCGTCTTTAACTCAATTAATACAACCAACTTGGCCGTTGCAAAGGTGGGGCCTTGATTTGCTAGGCCCGTTACCACCAGCACAGGGGAATTTAAGATATGTGGTAGTGGCAGTGGAGTATTTTTCCAAATGGATTGAGGCAAAGCCCTTAGCCACAATAACTTCATTTACTATTCAAAGGTTTTTCTGGCAGAACATTGTTTGTCGCTTCGGAGTGCCGAAGGCCATTACTGTGGACAATGGGACACAGTTTGATTCTGAAGCCTTCAGAGAATTTTGTGATCAAATTGGCACGAAGATCCATTTTGCATCAGTTCGACACCCAGAGTCAAATGGACTTGTCGAAAGAGCTAATGGGATCATAATGACAGGAATAATGAAATTAATCTTCAATCAGCCAAGGGGAAAATGGCCTGACGAGCTAATCAAAGTGGTATGGAGCCATAATACAACCATGTCAAGGTCAACAGGTTTTACGCCCTTTAAACTATTGTTCGGTGACGAAGCAATAACCCCAGAAGAGGCCAAAGCAGGATCAATAAGGATAGTAGCTTCAGCAGAAGGTAAAGACGAAGTTGATTGCTCTGTAGAAAAGATGCTATTGAAGGGATCAGACTTCAAGCTGTGGAAAACATCAATAAATATCAAGCTGAAACAATAAAATGGCGTGACAGAAAAGTCAAGCTGAAGAACATTGAACCAGGACACTTGGTACTTCGAAGAGTAGCCAACCCTGAGACAGCAGGCAAATTACAGCTGAAGTGGGAAGGTCCCTTTTTGGTAGTATCTTCGTCAAGACCCGGTTCCTACAGATTGAAGGATATGGACGGCAACGACATTCCTAGATCATGGAATGCGGATGAGCTTCGGCGATATTATGTTTAGCTTGATGTAATTTTTTATATTCTTTTTCGTGGCACCCTTTTCCTTTCTGAAGGGGGAGAAAGGTTTTTAATGGGGACATAGCATGTAATTTCTCTTTTATTTCAGCTCTTTAAGAGCAAAATCCCCCAAAGATGTAAATGTAAAAAACTGAGAATGCACCATCGAGTGCCAAAAGAAAAAAACAGGGGAGAAGCTCGAAAGCCGTCCCTAAGGGGATGCAGAGCACGACGAAGCTACCAAAAAAGCCGCTCCTAAGGGAGCGCAGTGTAAGTTTTCTGCTCAAAAGTCGTTCCAAAGGGAATGCAGAGCTTACAGCGAAAAATAAACGCTGATCCCGCCTAAGTAAAAGGCGAAGCGCGAAAAGTCAACGCGAATACCGCCGAAAGTAAAAGGCGAAGAAGCTCCTAAGGGTGGCTTACAGCGAAAAGTCAACGCTGATACCGCCGAAAGTAAAAGGCGAAGAAGCTCCTAAGGGAGGCTTACAACGAAAAGTCAACGCTGACATGTGTTTATTTTTAAGAGAACAATAGCTGCGGTTGTGGCTTCGGATATGTGTTTGGTCATTCATTTGCACACCACATTACATCATAACATTTGCATTCATAAACATTCATTCAGGCATATGTAGGATAACCATCATCATAGCATAAGCAGTTGCTTCGGCTTTAAAGATCAGGCTTCGGCAGAAAGAAGAAACAGTCTTTATATGCTTCGTTGTGTACAAAAAGAAGGGGAGGTGTTTTTTCGCCTTCGGCTCAAAATGCAGTTGCTTCGGATTTAAAGATCAGGCTTCGGCAGAAAGAAGAAACAGTCTTTTATGCTTCGTTGTGTACGAAAAGAAGGGAAGGTGTTTTTTCGCCTTCGGCTCAAAATGCTAATTTCGTCCACATCAAAGCACTTCATACATTGATGGAAGGGTAAGAATATATTACAAGGTATGATCAAAGTTCATCAAGAACAGTTTAGTTGTATTTACAAAAGTTATTACAAAAAGTTTTTTGAGTCTTTCTACAACCTACTTCTACCAATCTTCATTAGGCCTCGACTTCGGCGTCATATTCTTTAAGTATTGGCTTCGGCTTCGTCATCCTACATGAATTAAAGTATTGTGAGTAAAAATCAAGTTTGAAGGAAAAGGTAAGCACAAGGTATGATTTCTTACTGGTTCAAGATGACTCCGAGCTTCGTCTCCAGCTTTCTCTCGTCCACCTTTTGTCCATATCATCTTTACAAATCTATTTGAAATGCTTCGGGCAAGATCAGGAATATCATCTAGAATTGTTGGTGACAGAGTAAAATTGGGCCTATTAACAATTTTTCCGTGGTCACAACCAGCCTTCAGGAATGCAGCAGCAGTGCCCCGAGAAGCTACCCAGGCACAGAAGTCACCATGCCCGGCTATAACTTCATCAAGTTCATCAATTTCACCTTCAATGTGTTCAAAGGTTCCCGGTAGATCTTTAGCTGAAGGAGTGAATTTTCCGCTGCTGGCCCCGACCGAATAGAAGATCTTTTTCAGCCGTTGAACACATTTATTGCTGAACTCTAAACATTTATCTTGAAGACTTGTTAATGATTTTTCCAATTTTGAAACTTTTTCAACCTCGGTTTCCAATTTCGCGTTAAGCTTTTGCTGGTCTCGCTCAAAGCTTTCTGACTGAGAGAGAAGCTTCGTATTTAGATCTGCTATTTTAGCTTCAGCTTCCGCCAGTAAGCCTTCGGTCGCCTGAAGCTCGAAGTTTTTCTTTTCAAGAACAGCTGATTGGTCTTTTATTTTGTTCTCTAGGTTTTCAATTATAACCTCATGCTTCTTGTCCTCCAAATCTTGTTGCATTTTTAAAGCTTTGCTCAGCAACATACTCTGCACACGAATAATTTTTATTAGAAAACATCATCATCATATTAAAACAATTAAAAGATAGAGCAAAAGATGTTTACCTTGAAATTGAAATAAAATAAACTACCAACGATATGCTGTCGTTGGTAGCGGCTAATGTCTGTTTCCAGCTTCGGGAAACCAATACTCTTTGATAGAGTACCGATAACCTTAGCTCCGGTCTGATCCCGGATACAGTCCAACTTTTCATCGTCAACACCCCCGAAGAGAAGTGCTCCCGGCTTATACCCACAAGATTTGGCATATTCTTTTAGCTCTTCTATTTCGGTTTTTGTTAACTCTTGCCCAACTAGGTTTTGAAATATGAAAGCTTCATCTTCTGAAGTATCTTCGGCTATTTCCTTCTTTTTCTCAAGCTCCGGGGTCAAAGTCTTTTCGGTATCTCCTGCAGCTTCTTTTGCGGCCATGTCTAGCAGTATTTTATCGATATGTTCAATTGTGGTTTCCATGTTAAAATCTTCGGCCGAGGTAGCTTCGGTAGCTGCGACCTCCGAAGGTGCAACTTCGATATTTGTTATGTCCTCAGCGGATGGCGTCTTCCGAGCCGAAGCTCTTGGTGGCGTCTTGTCAATAACTTCTGTTACTGCGATGATTCTTTGCTTTTTTGCTTTAGCTGTTTTCTCCATTTTTACGGGCTCCTCTTCCTTCTGAAAAAGCTTCGTCAGATGAGGCCCTAATGGACTTAGCTTCACAAGCAAAGATTCAGTCATTACCTTTAAAATCTCTTCCACGTCGGTGGTAGAGGGTGATGCAGGAGTCCCTTCTTCGTCAGTTATTTTTCGCTTCGGAGACAAAATCCTTCTCTTCTTTGGGCCTGTCCCCGGATTTTTCTCTTTTGGTTGTTCTTCGTCATCTTTATTCAAAGCTTCGGCTACTCTTTTCCTCTTCTGGCCCTCAGCACCCTTATCCAGCCGCTCATAGTCAGAATATTCAAAACCTAAGGCATCCATCACTCGATTCATTCTTCGCTTCGGACGGGTGCCGAAGGCCGCAGTCATTAACTGATCTTCTTTCTTAGAGTAATTGCCAAGGATCTCGTTACACATAACTTCAATTGTATCCAGCCACTCTTGACAAGGTGTTTTAAAATATTTCTTAAACTTGTAATAGTAAGGTAACCGGACAAGTTCCCCTTCTTTCTTTTCCCCCTTTAGCTTCGGCATTTCCCATTCTTTCAAAGTCGAAAAAATTCTGAAGGCCAAGAACTCTTGCACCAGGTCTCTAGTGCTGATATGCTCCAAAATAATTCTAAATTCAGCCAAAGCAGTTTGGGCTGGGCCTTTTGGTGTCAGATTACATGAGGGTCTGGTTTCTCCGAAAGTCAATTCAAGCGGACTCTGGACCAGCTTTTCCTTGTCATCTTCAACTTTGACATAGAACCATTCAGACTTGCAGCCTGCCGGCCACTTGCTTCGGTAGCTAATCACAGGAAATTTTGAAGTTTTCCGGTAAGCAAAGTTGTAGCAACCAAAATTTTCGTGCAATCCATCCTTTCTGGCCTTGGTTTGGTAATGCAGTTCGTGCACCCGACAGAATCCTTCAGAAAATGGTTCCACCCCTGGCTTCGGAGGGCCCAGATATAAACACTGAGCCTAACGATAGCGTTAGGAGTCAGCTGATGGAAGTAGATCCCAAACTTCTTCAATACATCTGCAATCATCCTATGGAGTGGAAGTCTTAGCCCAGCCTTGAAGAAACTTTTAAAAACCACTATTTCATCTTTCTCTGGCTTCGGGGTGGTCTCTTCTCCACCGAAGCGAATTGATTTCTTCTCTGTTTCACGAAGATAGCCCAACTTTACCAATTTAGGAAAATCAGCCTTGGAAATGGTAGATTTGTCGAAATCCAAGTGGCTGGGTTTGCTCGGCACTGCGCTACTGTAATCATCTTCGGAATCAGTCTCTTCAACAGTAGCCCGTTCTGTTTCAACAGCAGGGGTATCTTCGGCAACTTGCGTGTCTTTCGGCGCTACTAGACGAGAGCGCCTCATTGCTTCGGAAATTGGAACAGTTTCAGTAGCTTCGGCCTCACCTCCTTCACGCTCAACCCTAGCAGTGGAGCGTAGTCTGGCCATTTGGTTTTAAATTTTCTTGAAAATTCCTTGGAAATTAATAACCTTTCTCTTCCGAAGCTCTTCTTGTGACGAAGCAGTTTCCAAACTTCAGCTTTGTTCGAATGCAAAAGTCAAGCTTCGGCTATGGTTAAATTTTTGGCAGCAAAATAGTGCAATAGCAATGAATGCTGTGGTAACTTCACACCTACCCATCTGTTTATATACTGCTGCAGGTAAGAAGGTGGATCGTCAAGATTTTTACACCGGGCAAACAGTCGCTCGCACTCGCTGCATGGTGGGACCGCTCCACACTCGGAAGCTCTATCGTTTCTCGACAACGAGCTCAGGGAAGGTGTTTTTTCAGACCTTCGGCTTCCCGAAGCCTAGGAGACTTTTTTCACGGATCAAGCTCGTTACGAAAAACGATCTAGCACCGCGAAGGGGCTACTGTTGGGACCATGCTTCGTCGCCGAAGGTCCTATAAGAGGAAACAGCTTCGGTGAAAGCTGCTTATACGAAATGCCGAAGCTACCACTTATAGCGTACCCGAAGGTGAAGGATTGAACCGACTTAAAGATAGAATGACCTTTTAGTCCATAAAGGTCTGAGTCATCATTGTAAACTTTTGTAAAGGGCATGAATGTAATTCTGCATGGGCTGTGTCCCTTGCCTATAAATAGATGAACAGTACTCCCGTACTGTTCACGCTGACTTGGCATTGGCTTTTGCGTCACGCTTGTACTTTTGCCTTCCCTCAAGCCGAAGGTACATTTGTAATCTACGATCATTTCTATTTTTCCATGTTAATAAAATAGAAATGATCTAATAAAAATGTTTGTATTACGCTTTATTTCATCATTATCTCTTGTGCTTACGAAGGTATGTCCTTCATAACCTTCGTCCGAAACTCATTATATCCCGAAGGGAAATAATGTTTTGAAGGACGAAGGACTTTAACATTTAACACTTTTTATGTTGCCTTGTTTTTAACTCTTAGCATTTGAGAGCAAGTCCCCAACACATGAGACACTGCTCGGGATACCTCTAATCCCACGTTTGGAATTTCTGAATAGACAGTCATCATGTCATCAGCAGTTGGCTCCAATAGCATATCTTTAGGAACGACATCCTCAAGGGCCTGATCAAAATCTGCTATGGATAACTCTTGAAGGCTGACAAGAGCAGATAGAGCTAGAGAAGGAATATCACTATCCCCCCTACTACCTCTGTAACACCGGCTATTTTTACGAATCAGTGAGATTTCTTCTTCTTCTTCCTCGTCCTCATCAACTATACGATCAACAACAGGCGCACGATCACACCCATTGGGATCAGCCTTAGCAGGGTTACACCCATTGGGATCAGCCTCAGCAGGGTTACACCTAGTGGGATCAGCTTCAACACGGTTACACCCAATGGGATCAGCTTCAACACGATCACACCCATTGGATTCAGCTTCAGTAGGGTTACACCCATTGGGATCAGCTTCAATAGGGTTACACCCAGTAAGATCAGCTTCAACATGGTCACACCCATTGGGGTCAGCTTCAACATCTACACCACCATTGGGATCAACCTCAGGAAGGACCTCTGCTGGTAGTTCTTCACAAACAGGAGCAGAAGGGCCATCATCTTGGTCCAAGCATGACAGTCACCGAAGCCACCTCTTCTTTTTCTTCTTCTCCTCAACAGGCACAACTGGACAGCTAACTTGGTGAGGATGCTTTGGGCGAGTACCCTCAGGCCTTCGGATATTCATTGTTTTGTTAAGCTCTCGTCCAACCGTAACAACCATCGGTTCAGCATGGGCCAAATCAGAAGATTCCCCAGCCAACATATTAAGTACAACATCTATTTCTACATCATCCAGACTTGCCGGCATCGAAAAGTGAACTTGCCTCTCATCATTGGGAAGATCCCAAAAGGAAGCAATCAGAGCTTCAACATCCTCGAGAGAGGGTCACACTCTAAGACCCAGATCACTATCACTATTAGGAGGATTGGACACAAAATCAGAAAATGACCTATGAGGTGGCAAATTTCAAGCAGAATAAGCAACAGGAGCACCAACATTCGACACTCTGCCCCTCAGAATCATGTCCAGTCGGCTTACCAGATCTTTAGCAGGAATTATCTTGTTGATAACCCAGGTAGAGTCATTTATGCCACTAAACAGATAAGCTAGATACACCCTGCCTTTCAAAGGCTATACATTCTTGAAGACGAAGTCAACAACAACCGATTCAGCAGTCAGACCTCTCTCCTTCAGCAGGCAGATCTTAGCGAGCAGAACTCTGGCCTCTATAACCTCTAAGGGAGTTGGAGATTCAACCTAGCTCGGAGTGCGCACATCTGGCTATCTACCCGACCGAGGGGGAGGGACTTGTAGTGGTTTTCCACAATAAACCATTCAAGACGCCAACCTTTAATGCTGTCCTTGAGAGGAATATCAAGGTATTCTGTTTTCCTCCCTCGGCGCATCTCCAAACTCACGCCACTTACATGATGATGCTACCCTCCAGCCATCCCAGGCCGACAGTGATACAAGTATTTCCACAATCCAAAATGGGGTAGAATTCCGAGGTAGGCCTCACACAGATGTACAAAGATAGAAATTTGCAAGATGGAATTGGGATTCAGATGGGTCAAGTTCAGATTGTAAAAATCGAGGAGACCACGGAAGAAGGGAGAAATGGGAAGAGCAAGACCGCGGATAAGAAAAGGAACGTAGACGACGAACTCGTGGGTATCTTCTGTCGGAACAGTGATCTCATGGCAAATCCGCCAAGAATAGAGCTATTTTGGAGGAAGAACTCCAGCATCGACAAGGTGGAGGAGATCTGATTCTGAAACAACAGACATATGGTTACCTGTGAACGGCAACTAGCTGTTGGGGTCGATGGGAGGAATGACTACCGCAACAGAATTCTGGTTCTTTCGCTTAGGCGCCATCGCAATCTCACCGGCGGGTTGAACAAGGGCGAAATCAGAAGGAAACAGAGGAGTGGTTTGAGGCGAAAATGTGAAGTTAGGGCTCTGAACTCAGAAGCGCGCGACGACGTGATATAAATGGGTTTTTCCCGGGTTGGGCACCATTTCTAAAAAAGTGCCAAGTCATCACTTGGGAAAACGAGATTTCCGACATAACTCGACTGTTACCTCCAAAATGTTGACATCATCAAGCACCACTCGGCGGTTACCTCTAAAACACCGATAGTGTTTGTCATAACTCGGCTGTTATCTCTAAAACGCCGACATGGTCTAGTGTAACTCGGCTGTTACCTCTAAAACGCCGATAGCATCAAGCACCACTCAGCGGTTATCTCTAAAACACCGACAATGTTTGTCATAACTCGGATGTTATCTCTAAAATGCCGACGTGGTCTAGCGTAACTCGGCTGTTATCTCTAAAATGCCGATGTGGTCTAGCGTAACTCGGCTGTTACCTCTAAAATGCCGACGTCATCAAGCACCACTCAGCGGTTACTTCTAAAATGCCGACATTGTCTATCGTAACTGGGCCGTTTTCTCTAAATGAATTCCGGCAGAACAAAATACGACTCAGCGGTTACCAGTCATTACTTGGTCATTATCTCTAAAAACGCCAGCAGTGCTAAGCACGAAGACAAACTATCAATTGACTATAAAAGAAGAATGACGGAAAAATGAAAGGATACTCGGAACAAGCTGAAATTTTCTTCAATATATGGAAGAGGGAAGTCTTTCCACAAACTTGAAGACCAACTCATTATGAGTCGGCCTTTTTCCCTTTTTCACTACATTACATTACTACATCACTACACTACTTACACTACACTATACTACTAACTACTACTACATTATTCTACTACTACTAATACTACTCCTACTACTAATTATCTATACTAATATTTAAACCAGTGGCGCTTTGCCACTGGCCTTGCTGCTGCCGCCGCTGCCTTTGCCGTCGACGCCGCCCTTGCCACCGCTGCCGTCACCCTTGCCGTCGCCATTGCCGTCATCGCCGCCGTCACCTCCATCGCTGCCGTCGTCCAAGGAGATCTCTGACTCATCGGAGCCCTCGAGCCCGGAGCGCTCGATGGCCTAGATGTACGTCCACACCTCGGCAGCGATCCCCTAGGAATCGTCCGAATCATCGGATGACACCGGGGGAGAGGCGTAGACCAGTGACCCCTCGGACTCAGAGGAAAACTCCTCCTCCAAGTACTCGAAGTCACCAAAGTCCTCCGAGGGGGACTTGGCTCGCGCTTCCGCTTGTCGTCGGAGTGGTGCGACGAACTTCCACGCTTCTTGTTCTTACCCATGGCCGGTTGGAAGAGAAGAGAGAAGTGGAAAAATAAGCAACAAACGACCAGGAGATGTGTGAAGACACCAGCTAGGCAGGCAGTCTATTTATAGAGGCTGGAGGCAACCGCTCATCTCCTACCATGATCACCGAATAGTCGCAAGTGTTCAATAAGCAATTCAAATCGTCTGGAAACAAGTCAGGCGGCAGACGCCGTTTCACGTAACACGACACCATTTGGACTGAGGTCAACTGCTTGGACGATATGATTACACCCCGTGGTCACATCAAGTTACTACTTAAGGGCAGTTTGCTAAACGCTTGGCGTACCAAGCCGTCCCTTGGTTACACCCATTGGGGAAGGGACGTCCAGGAATTTTCAATAGATTTTCCCAAGCAGTCACATCCATACAGTATACACAATGAATGTATCAAGACAGAAGAAAGATATCGATGGAGATCGGAGGAAAGCCAAATATAGCTACTGAAGTACAAGTCTAATCAACAGAAGCATTGAAGCACAAAGCGAAATGAAGACCAGCCAAGAGCCATCTACCAAACGTCCAATCTTTCGCCAATCAAATAAATTTCAAACCTAACAGGACATTGGCAGATCACGCTGTTATTCTCTAAAACAGGAAATGAAGACAACATGCTGATCTCTAAAGCATAACCTGCTGATATAATGCTGAGTTCTAAGGCATGAGACAAAGATAAGATAATAACTTCTGAAAGCATAAGATGAAGACCTTTGAGTGGATTATTTTCAGTAATCCACTCAAAGCTCGGGGGCTACACCCATTGGGTGCACCTTCGAATCCTCAACCCCTAAAGACAGAATGCTGATCTCTAAAGCATGGACCGACGATGAAATGCTGATTTCTAAGGCACAAGACGAAGATCAACCAATGGTTTCTGAAAAGCATAAGATGAAGACCTTTGAGTGGATTATTTTTAGTAATCCACTCAAAGCTCGGGGGCTACACCCATTGGGTGCACCTCCGGTGCACCCAATGAATCCTCAACCCCTACGGACAAAATGCTGATCTCTAAAGCATAAGCTGGTAATCGAGCACTGATTTCTGAAGTATAAAGTGAAGACAGTTGGAAGAGCTGAAGAAGGATAACAGAAGCTTGTTTTTACTGGGTTGATTAGAGTTCAGAAGCAACAATTCAGAAGGTGTACTTTCAGAGCACCCATTACCTAAAATCAAAACCGCAAGCTGGACCTAGAATCTTTAGGCTGATTATTTCAAAATCAACTCAAAGATTGGGAGCTTGTGGGGAACAGATATCCCCCGCGTCCACTAGAAGGCTAGAAGGCCTCACGAAAGGCTTTGGGCCCATTACTTCGCAAGGCCATCCCTTCGTGGGCTAGGGGAGGAATCACTGGCGGAATGGATCGACACAAGATTGGATAGGCTCGAGCCTAGACGGCTCATTGGGTTTAGGCATTATCCACAGTATTGATTCGATTCTCCCGTGCAGCGCCCTCAGACGTCAGAACTAAACCAGGATAAGTCGGCATGATTATAGGAAGATAAGTTCAGTCGGTTCACTATTACTTAGGAGCACGTAGTTATCATACCCGCATGTAACGCCCCACGGTCGAGTATATAAGGCCTAGGGGGCACCCCATCAAAAGATAGGTCACTCATTAGCCATCTATTCCATTCTCTAGCATCCATCATACTAGGGAATCCCTCTGTAACCCACCACATAAAGATCCACACCAGGTAGTAGGGTGTTACGCCTCTCTAAGCGGCCTGAACCTGTATAAAATTGTCCATCATCTCTCGTGCACCTAGCACGAACCATCAAGCTACATTTGGTAACACCGTCCTACCCAAAAGCACCTCGAGGGGTAACCTCGGGTGCACGGTCGGGTCCCAAACACCGACAATGTTTTAGTAGGAGGTTAGTCACTTAGAGTATGTTCACTAATACATTTCATGAATACAAGGACATTACACCCCAAGATTTATTCTCTTCTCTTTTGTATTCCTAGGTTGAGTATTACACTTCATCGCTTCGATTTGCCCTTGTTTGGCAGTTGACTTCCCAAAAAAAACATGGCTTGGCCTCCACGGCCGATCTTCGACATCTTCATTCCCACTCTCCACATGAAAACTATCGCTATCGCTGGACTCCTCAGACAACCCAGCCAACATCTCATTGGTGATCTTTTCTGTGTTAGTCTTCTCCATAGCTTCATAAAACCCAGACATTGTAGGGTCTGTGATCTTCTTGTCCACAGCCATTCGGATGATGGTTGCGGAAAATGCCGAAGCTCAAAAGTCAATCGAGCTCACAAAAGAGAAGAAGGATATGATGGCAATCACAGCACAAATAGCTAGATGACACGAAAAATATTCACGACATAGCCTTCTATATATATACTCAGAACCCCACAACTCAGTGGGTCCCATGGTTCAGAATGATTCGTTATTCTAGCGAAGGGAAGGTGTTTTCCAGACCTTCGGCTAAAGGCTTTCGTTCACGTTGTAGTCTGAATTTGTTACAAAGAAACAAATTAATACTGCGATGGGCCACTATTGGGGGCCTTCCTCTTCTGAAGGTCCTAAAAACATGACTAACCATATGTTTTCAGCATGATATGGATTATTACAGGGAACTTTGGCTTCAGGATGGAAGTTTTCTCCCATGGCAAAGGCATACAAGGTGAAGATGTAATCCGAAGATGATAAGAATGAACGCCGAAGCTATAACCGAAGAGTAATAGCTTCGGCTTAAATGGTGATGAAGACCAAACATGATGCTGACTGAAAGGGAAAAAGACTAACCAGTCCTTAATGATTTATGTTATGTTCATAAGTAAATATCAAGGACACAAATGTACTTTTACCCGAGTTATGTCCCGTGCCTATAAATAAATGAACAGTAGCACTGTACTATTCACGTTGGATTGTAATCGCTCTCACGTTAACACCTTCAAACAAGCCGAAGGTATCAATGTAATGTAAATCCTATTAATATACATGTCTACATTATGAAATTCATATGAATATGAATTGTAATCATTACTATTATGTATTCTCATTTTCATGAATGTTAAAGACATGTCCTACATGACCTTCGTCTGAAGCTCATTTTATCCAAAAGGAGATAATGTTTCGAAGGATGAAGATCCTTAATTCTTAACGATTGTGTTGCCTTGTTCTTGACCCACAACGCTCGAGAACAAGTGAGCAACACACACCATCAATCCTACCCAGACAAAGGCTTACACGTGGGGTCAAGCGATCCAGGATGCCAGCTGCACGGGCCCGCTTCAATAACATGCGCGGATAGTGACTGTAGCCTTCGTATTAGGGCGCCGGGTCTTTAGGAGCCGTCAAGGCCTTCACCTGTCCTAGTCGATCCCTCCGTTCCAAGGCCTTCGCTTGGTTGAAGTAGACTTTGCTCTCCCTCCATTGTGACTTGTCGTGTTCACATTAGAAATGAACCGAGCGAGGGGGTGGGTGGCCTTCGCTCCAACACTTGCCCCCTTGGTGCCGGTTCAACATAGTGAGCTGGTCCCGAAGTCTTTTTCGGGAGATGGCCAAGACGCTGCCCTCGCTCGGTTGAAGTGGTCCCACAGGGGTTTTTAAAATGTGACCATTAAAAGGTGAGGTATTACTGTGGAACTGTTGGATTCCCAAGGGATTTTTGGGCCTATAAAAGATGGCGCGTTCACGGCCGTGGGGTTTTACCCGTCTGCTTGTGAAGAAACACCCGCTTGTGAAGAAACACCCTAGCCCTGCCGCTTTCTGCGTGTCGATTCTTTTTTCTCTCGTCGCCGGTGATCTGGCCCGCATCAAGCAGATAGCTCGTTGTCATTGACAGTACGTGATGCCATCATTGTCTTCTTCTTTGTCGTTTGCCGCGACCATGTTCTCAAACGCGCCGTCGTCGGAGAAGACAATTAGTGATCCGACAACGACCGTGGAGCTGCAGCCATGCCATACTATTGAGTTTGGGACTTCTAGGATTTACTCAGGCCACATGCACAAGATGCAACGCTTGAGTTATTTTGGGAATGGTGTTGGGTGGGTGCTGGGGGCTGAAGATGTCCCTGAGCTAGAGGGTGAGTTGGTTGTTTTTAGGCCTTCTTTACTATTGGACTTCGCTTGCCTTCTCACCGACTTATAGTGGAAGTGCTGCGGAAGTTTGAAATTCAAATCCATCAGCTGACATCGAACGCTATGGTAGCGTCGGCGAAGTTTTTCTGGGCAGTGAATTCGTATCGTGGGGAACCATTGGTTGAGGTCTTCATTAAGAATTACTGTCTTCATTGATAGAAAAAGAAGATTGGTGGATTGATTGCCCAATTTGGGTCATGCACGTTTACTTTGAGGACTAGGAAGACTTTGGCCAAAGTTGTTGAGATTGTGCCGTGTGCCAAGAACAAGTGGGGTAATTGGTGGGATTTCTAGTTTTATGTGGCACCGGAGGACATCGAAGGGGTGCCTGGCTACCCCCATCTATCTTGTGTTCGCATTGTCATGTGGCGTTTCCACATTTTAAAGTGAAGAAAGGAGATAAGAGCGTAGAGGCCCTTCGGCACGCAACCCGGTTGGGTAACAACCGATATTTGGTTGAAGAATTCGTTGCCTACGGTGTATGGCTGCTGTCACATGGGTGGAATCTAGGCAAAGTCAAGCTTCGTCCGATGCCCTTTTTGAGTGGTCGGATGGTGCAGAGCCTTGCCTTTGCCATTGATCTACGAGGGCGGGATGTGGCTGCCTTCATTAGGGAAGTGGAGTCGAAGGCTATTAAAATCCTTGGTAAATATTCGCCGAAGACAGAGTTGATAAGAAGCTAGGATATACGAGGTTCTAACGTCAGGTTCAACCGAGTTTTTGAACTAAATGGTTTGCGGTACGGTCCTTACCCGGAGGGGGATTCTGCTGATGCTAGAGAAGACCGAGGGAAGAAGGTGAATACTCGGTCAGAAGAGGGCACCTCGAAGGGGAAGGCTATGATTGCAGCGACTCGGGAAAGGAAGATAGAGGCGAAAGGTACAGAGAGGGAAATGGCGAGGGCCTCTAGGTTTTTTTGTTGAGGAATTGGCGGGGACAAGTGCTGGGCCTGGGGAGGTTATGACTTTGCCTGATCTCTAGGAAACATCTTCGCAAATGTTGAAGGTGACCGGGGTCAGTGGAATAGGAAGGACTCCATTCCCCGGGCCGCCAGCGATGACTACTTTTTGTCTCGTATGGCTCGTGAGTTAAAAAATCTTTCCTTATGGAAGAAACATTGGTGTTGTTGTGTCAACAGTGATGGATAAGGACCGCTATGCAGCCATGCGGAAGAAGCAGAAGGCCCCACTTCGGCTGGTGGACCCACACCGTGACGCCAAGGTGTTGCGCCCCAGCGAGAAGGGGCTACTCTGGCTACAATGATGCCCCCTCCCATGTCGCCAGTGGCACCTGAGAGGGTGCCTTCGCCACCTCATGCTGCTGAAGCAGTAGTTTCGAAGACTGGAGGGACTAGCTAGGAGTTGTCTATTGACGACTACCTGGTAGGAGGTGTCACCATGTTTGACGCCCAGATGGGGTTGCCGCCTGCCGGTAAGTTGGGTGTTTGTTTGTGGATTGTGTATGGTGACGTGTGTTTATGCTAACCTATGTTTCTAGTGTAGGGAGTGAAACTGGGCGGCTGGTGGTGGCACCGACGAGGCTGCCCGCTCACACAGGGGCTTCGACGAAGGGTGCGGCTATGGCCTCACTGGACCCGTGGGCGCATTTTTGTGCCGCTACTGATGGCGGTGGAGAAATCGTCGGCGCGTTTGTGGCCGAAGGCGTGGCGGCGGTTGTCGTGCGACAACTGTGTTACGTGAGTTTTTTTTGTTTTTTCTAACCTTGATTTTTGTAACGTCAGGCAGCTGTCTTTGCCAATCAAGTTGCGTCCAAGGCACTGGTGAATGTTGTGACCTCGTAGCTGCGTTCCGAGAGGAAACGACTGGAGGGCAAAATAGAGCGCTTTCGGATGCAACATACTGAAGCTGTCAGACACAAGTTGGTGGCCGAGAACAAGAGCCGAAACCTTCTCGGTAAGGTGAACATGCTTGAAAAAATGAAAAAGATAATGAAGACCTCGGTTGTCGGCTCAATGACGAGAAGGATGTCGCCACGAGGCGAAGACGAAGGCCAAAAGTGCCCACGTGAAGGCCCAAGCCGCCTACAAGCGTGCTGCCGAGATTGAGCTCGAGGTGAAGAGCATGCACGCCTACCGCGAGGGATGGAGTCCGCCATACGTGCTGGTGTGGACCGGGCGCACACAATTTTTGTGGATGCGTACCGCGACCTGGGTGCGCAAACTGCTCCCTTCGATAAGTCAGGAGGGGAGGTGGGGACCCGTTTTTCTCGGGTGGCTGCAGGAGGATCTGGAGTCTCCCTCATCCATCGTGACAAGCCTGATGTCCTACGCATCGCTCATGTCCTGCGAAGGGACTGCGAATGCCTTGGCCCGCGAGGGCTGTAGGCACTTCAAGGCCTTTGACTGGAGTAACGAGGACATCGATGCTGGTGTATTCCAAGTTGGAGACGATGTGTTGAAGCGCTCGTCTAGGGCGCTTTATGATAGGATGTGGGGTCCTCACAACTACGGCGTCATTTGAGAGAGGCCCGACTGGACGCTGGCACAGGTATGTTTTCACCCTCGGTAAAGGCCTCTATTATGTTTGGCTTGTCTAATGCGTTGTTGTGTTGTCTTTGCATGCGATGAGGGACGAAGAAGTTGAGGACCTCGCCGGCCTAGAGAGCTCCATGGCCCGAAATGATGCCGAAGTTGAGGTGGGAGCTGAAGAGTGGTCTTCACTCACAAAAGGCAGCGTTGAAGACCCTACGACAGCGGGGACTTATGCGCAGGTGTAATGAATAGAGTAGGGGTAGTACAATAATGCTTTTAATTTGTACGATACTTAAAGTCGGCTGCTGCGCAGGTTCCGGCACCTAGGTCTAAGTGGGCAGATTTTAGTTACAATGGAAATGACAAATCGTTGATGTGCAAAAGTTTGATAGTGCTTAGTAGGGGGGAATCTGATGTTGACCCGTGGTCATCAAAAAGTGAGGAGTTGCTGAGCCCGTTTGCTAGGATGGTGCGGGTTTTGACGCCTAGGCCTGTGTAGGCAGATTTTGGTGACAATGGAAATGGCAAATCATTGATGTGCAAAAGTTTGATAGTGCTTAGTAGTGGGGAATCTGATGTTGACCCGTGGTCATCGGAAAGTGAGGAGTTGCTGAGCCCGTTTGCCAGGATGGACGATGAGTCTTCGGAAGATGACTTAGATTATTTTATTGCGTTACATTTGTCTGTGAAGGAGTCTTCACCTAGGGTTGCCCCGACTATGGCAGAGTCTTCGTCTAGGGTTGCCCCAACTACGATGAAGGGCAAGAGAAGGATCAAAGTGCCGAAACGGAGTGTGGGAATATCGGTCGAGTGTTCGCAAGGCATCAGAGTCCCCCCCGAAGGCATCGTCGTATGGGAATGGAGAGGCCTCGTCCATGGGAAAGAATGTGGTCGAAGGAAGGGACTCACCGGATCATCCTTGCACCGACAACAGGGCCGTGTTTCGAAGAGGGAGATTTGCGGGCTCTATTTGATGGCGAGGAGATTAGACTGATGTTGTTTTATTTTCTGGGAGGCTGGCCTGATCCCGAAGGCAGAGCCTATGTAAAGTGTCGGTGTTGGCATGGCTGTTCTTTGGTGAATTCAAGTGGCAACGCTTCCCTCGCCCCCTTCACCAAAGGATGGCTATGGGAACTTGTTTGCAGAACGGAATGTCTTGTATATTAATGGTAGCTTCATGCTTATTGTTTTCCCATTTTTGAATTAAGTTGTGCCCTTCGTTGTTCGCATGTGGAATGCTTTGCGCTCTTAGATTATTAAAGGTGCGTGATGTTTTTTGATCCGACTGTACCCATAGGTGACTTCGTGTTTGGATAGAGATAGGCGTCTCTCGGACGACCTCGAAACTTTAGGTGGTTTGATGCACTTGCGCTAGCCCGGCTGCACCTTTGGGTGCTTTTGCTCAGAGTGGTTGTCTCTCGAACGACTTCACATCCTTTATTAAAATGCACTTGTGCTCATCCAGCTGCACCCTTAGGCGACTTTTGCTTAGATAGAAACGTGCGTCTCTCGGAGAACGTTGCACCCTTAGGTGTTGTGATGCACTTGTTGTGCTGATCCAGCTGCACCCTTAGGCGACTTTTGCTTGCATATAACTTGGCATCTCTCGGACAACTTTGCACCCTTAGGTGTTGTGATGCACTTGTTGTGTTGATCCAGCTGCACTCTTGGGCAACTTTTGCTTGGACGGGACGTGTTTGTCTCGTGCAACGACTGTTTAGACTTGCCATTGTGGTTACTATCTTGGTGTCGAATGCCGAAGACCGACTCCGTGGTCTTTTTCAACATTTTGCAGTCATGATTGTCTTTATTTCTTTTTGTGGGGGTTTTCTTAGCGCTTTATTACATGGCACCGCCTCGTTAAAAACCTCACCCCCTGCGAGGAAAAGAGTGTGGGCCCAAGCAGAGTAATGTGTTTGTAGGTGTTACAAGGGTGCGAAGGCCCTGGAAATGGTTAGTTTACACATAAAATTTCCTTAGGTTGTCTACGTTCCACGAGTGCTCGAGGTCTTCGCTCGATTGTTTTGCGAGTCTATAGGCGTTTGGTGACGTTTTCTTTTTGATGATGAAGGGTCCTTCCCATTTAGGCTCGAGTTTTTCTCGGGATTCTATTCTACTGGTTCTGATGAGGACGAGGTCCCCCTCGTCGAACCCTTTAGGAGTAATAGTATTGTCTCGCCAGGCCTTCGTTTGTGCTTGATATTTGTTCAATGCTTCGAGGGTGACGACACGATCCCCATCGAGGAGGTCTTTTGCTGTTGGCTCATCGATGTCTGGTGTGGCCGTTGTGCTTGTTTGGGGTGATCCGTGCTTGAGTTCTTGCGGAGTCATGGCCTCTGATCTATACATTAGTTTGAAGGGTGTGAATCTAGTGGCTCGGGCTTCTATTGTGTTGAGTGCCCAAATGACTTCGGGTAGTTGCTTGGCCCACTTGCCCTTTTTGTCGTCTAAAAGTCTCTTCTTTATGACGCTAAAAATTTTGCCGTTGGCGTGCTCTACTACCCCATTGGATTGTTGGTGGTAGACAGACGCAAATACTGCCTTCATGCCGATGGAGTCGCAGAATTCCCTGAAGTCCTGATTGTCAAATTGTTTTCCGAAGCGACAGACAATGTTCTACTAGAAGAACTTTTATGTTGTCTTTGATGTTATTATTGACACGGCTCTGGCTTCGATCCACTTAGTGAAGTATTCGATTGCGACAAAAGCAAATTTGAGGTTGCCTTGCACAGTGGGCAATGGTCTAACGATATTGAGGCCCCAACGCTGCAGTGGTCAAGTGTGGGCGATGAACTTTGTAAATTGTGAGGGGGCACCCGTTCTAGGTGAGAATTTTTGGCACACTACGCATGAGCAGACCACTCTGTTGGCGGCGCACTCAATAGCTGGCCGGTAGAAACTTGGGGCATGACTTTAGCGGCGAGGGCCCTAGGTCCCGATTATGACCCACATGTTCCTCTGTGGACCTCGCGAAGGAGTTCTATGCCTTCGACTATTGTGATACATTTGAGCATCGATTGGCTTATTCCCTTCTTGTATAGTTGTTCATCTATCACTGCGAAGTCGTGACTTCTGTGCTTCAATCTTTTGGCTTTGCTCTAGTCAGAGGGGTGATAATGACCTTGGAGGTATAAAGTAATGGGTGCATGCTAGTCTTCGGTCATTATCAGATGTACAGTTCTGTAGTCGTCGAAGTCTTGTGTTATCTGCAAATCTTCGGGGTTTCTTACAGCTGGTGTGCCGATTGTGTGGAAAAACACGTCAGAAGGTAGTGGGCCGCCTTTCGCTGCTGCTTTCGTCATTTTGTCTGCCTCTTCATTCTTGTTCCACTCTATGTGTTGCAATGTGAATCCTTTGAACTGTTTTTCCAAGCTTCGCACGTCCAAGAGATATTGTATGAGGACTAGTTCTTTGGTGGAAAAGTCCTTTTCAATTTGGCCTACGTCTATCTTGGAATCAGTTTTGACTATACACGTTGTTACCCCTAGGGATCGTAGTTTGCGGAGTCCAAGGATGACGACTTTTGTAACACCCAAAATCCTATTTTGGGATTCATAGAAGTTCTTCAAAAGATTTTTTTGAATTAGAAATGCTTTTAATAAGAATTTTATTAGATTTGAAATCATTCCCTTAAAAATAAATAAATGGTAGTATTACAATTCGATTATTCAAAGTTATACTTAGGTCATGAGACTGGAATTCGTATTACTCAAAGGAATGAAATAAGTAATATAAAAAGTATATCTATAAAAAAATGCATCCATGCTGGATTTTGACTGTGCATTAAATTTGAAATGAAAACCCAAAACTCACACTAGAAATTTGGAGCCAAGTTGAAATTTTGAAATGAAATAAGAAAAGAGAAAGAAAAGCTCACCTTTACTTGAACCTAGGCTGAAACCTGCCAACCCATCACAGCCTCGCCCCCTTCCTCGGCCGGTTGGGCCAAACAAAACCCCAACCGGCCTAGCCAGAGCGACCACGTGTTGTCGGGTGGGGCCGAGAACCAGCGCCCCCACGTGCCAGTGGCTCATCCCAGCCATCGCGCGCGTGAGCGCCTGCTCGCTATCGCCACCGACAAGCCTTGGTCTGGGATTTGGGGAGCGGTTGGGTGGTTGGGGGTGCTCGCGGGACGACTTGATACGGCCTCAGACCAGCGTTTCACCCCACCATCACCGTTAGTGAGCCATCCATCTTCTTTGTACCTTCTTCTCCGCTCTTGGATGCTTCTGGGGTTGGGCGCGTAACTGTGGGGGTGGAACAGACTAAGCCAAGGCTGCTACTGTGTTGGCCACACTGCCGCTGGGTTGTGTGAGAGAGAGGAGTCATGATTTGGTGAAAGGTAGTCGTCGCGCTGGTGTTGGGCATGGCTGTAACAACCCTGGTGTTACTAGAACTAAAACTTAAGCATGACATCATATGCATGGGCATTTCATTTTGTTTGTTACACCTTGAATGCATCCACTAGGTAAAACTTCAAAACAAGTGTGATGTGGTGACTTGAAGTGTTCTTAACCCTAGGGTAGGGTACTTAACCCTGGGATTAGGGCATGTGGGTAAATGTGAAGCCAAAATGAGTAATACCTCAAAAGCTATTGGAAATGTTCACAAGAGATGAAGTTTGATGAATTTGAGTGGCACAAAAACCATAGAGTGCTCAAAACCATAAAAGGAACCCTAGAAAACCCTAATTTGTACCCTAGGGGGTGATTTCAAATTCTATACACTTTTGGACTAAAGTTTATATGTCAAAGTGGTAAAGTTTTGGGAGCCTAATACTTTTCTTATTTTGAGATTTTCAAGTATTGTGAAGTAAATTGGAGAAAAGGGCAAAGGGACACAAGTGCTTCCAAAATTGGAACCCTAAGAACAAGTTACATTGAGTCAACATTGGGCTCTTCTAACTTTTGATCCATAAGGATTTTGTAGTTGGCCACCATAACAAAGTTGTATGGCTATTATGGGGGTACATGTTTGACTAAAAGACCCAACCCTAAAACCTTGAGGAATTTAATGAAAAACCCCCTCGAATTTGAACTGTCACACAAGGACCCTGCTGAAATTCAGAATCGCAGTGGTATTGGGTCAACTTTGGAACCATGTTGTGCTCAATTTAGTGGGAGTTTGACCGAAACCTTTGTAACAAAGTTAAGGCTGGTTTATAGGGGAGCAACTTTGGTACAGTCGGCTTAGTGGGTTGTTGTATAAAAATCAAATAATTAGTGGCATGAAGTGGCTCTGTCAGAAGTAAGTTGCGCGGTTCAGGTAATACTGAAGATTGAGTTCAGAAAAGTAATGGTCCCAGTAAAATGTGGCTGATTTGTGAGCACCATATCTTGGGATCTATTCAGTTTAGGTCTTAGAATCCTATAGTAAGTTTGAAGACCATTGTTTGGTGAACAAGTCTAGTTAATGGAGATTAACCTGTCCTTAACAAGAATCGAGAGAAAAAGGGGATTAAATAGAGCTGGTTCAGTGGAGCAAGGAAGATCAGTGGCGCTGGGAAATATCTAAAGAAAAGATCTGCTTCGCTGTGGAATTTGGATGTGTCCAAACGAAGAGGAGATAGAGATGGCCGAGCGGGATAACGCTGAGCCGATTCACCATCTTGCGGATTAGGCCGGGGACGGGGCAATAATATCTCACCAGTAGGCACCGTGGCTCGGGTACTTCTATCGCGGTGTTGCCCGTGCCCAAATTCTACCACACTGTGCTTCCTTCTTACGTGGTCTCCATGCACTAACGTCGTACCTTAGTGACCGCAGGTAGCCAGCTAAGTCGCCATCCCTTTAAATTGAGTCGTGAACCACCGTGAGGCGTTCACTGTCTTCCGATGTGGTCAATAGAAGCCAAAATTTGTGGTGTCCTCACTTCCTTATCCCAAATTGGTAGTGCATGGTGAATTTGTTGATCCTTATGGCCGTATAGCTCCAGCGTGACTGCCTAATTACGACAGAGTTCACCGCGATGTCCATTGTTCCCATCAGACCCTGCAGTGCGTGCTCATCTCTGCGTCCCCGTGGCCAGGCGAACCTGGTATGGTTCTACGCCTTTGATTTAGTGTTTGAGCATCCCTGAGTGTTAGTGAATCTCACTAAGGTGGTCGTTTGGTCATTACTGGTATAGCTTCGTTGGAACACGAGCTCGACGCCGCGTGCTAGCCCGTAAACGGCGCCTGTGTCGACCAACCAGAATTCTGTTGGTCTGACGCTGGTTCTTGTGAGCACCATGATTTGCGTGACCCACTTGTGCTCTCCGTTTTCTTAATTTGGAATTTCCAGGGTGAATGCTGCATGAACGTGCGTCGTGGAACCGACACACCGTCGTGGCCATGGGTAGGTCTCTAGGGGGGTTTGTGAACTGGATTCGTGCCCGAGACTATTCGGTTTAGGTCAGGGTTAGGTCTGGCAGGTGTTTGAAGGACGCTCGAGCTCTCCACCGTCGTGGCGTGGCGGGGTGTTCATCCGCGCCGCCAGCGAAACTCGAGGACCTGATTTCGAAAGACAAAGAAATCGGGAGGGGCAGAAGGTAAAGTGTCAGAGACACATAGAAGTCGGGTTGGGACTCTTTTCCAATTGTTTGGACTCTTTTAAGTTTGGAAATCTATAGAAAATAATGGAAAATGATAAAAATATGGGACCAATTTTGCTAGACTCCTAAAATCCTCTAGTATTTAATAAAAAATAGTTCCAAGATTTTTAGTCCAAACCTGGATTTATGTGGCATTTAAAGATGCCTAATCCTAGCCTTTTAGAATTTTAGAATTAATTTGGTAGCTCTAAAAATAATAAATCTTTTTGGGTAAGCTTAGTTTGATGATTAAAGCCCTTGGGTATAGTTTGACAAGCTTTGGGCATTTTTGGTCCCAAACCTAAGACACTAGCTCCCTAGGATATAAGTGCCTAACCCTAATATAGTACTAACCTACGAAACTCTAGTGACTAGTGAACACCATGAAGGAAAGTTGTATTCAAGATACAACTTAGTGTGCTTCTATTACAATTGCATATTCATAGCATCACATAAGCATTCATGTATATGAATTGTTATGTATAGAGAACGAAGAAGAAGTGGTAGTCGAAGAAGAAGTTGCCCCACAAGCTGAAATTCCACCTGTTGAGAACAACTTCTACTTTGATATCTGTGGGACAGACCCTGATCCTCCTACAACACAAGGCAAGCCCCGGTGCATTTACCTTTTTCCTTGTTGTTTTAAACTCTTTATCACTTGGAATGATGCATTAGGTGATAAGAGTTGTGTGCTAAACAATTGCTATATTTCCTTCCTTGGAACTGTTTACCATTCCTTGATACCTGTTTTATTCAAAAGTTTTCTGATGCTTAGTCTTGCCTTAGAGAACAAAATGTTTTGCTTTAAACAAAAATGATGCTTCATATGGGACGAGAAGTTTTCAAAGAAAAGACTTGATGGTGAATCCATCATGGCCATGATGGGTTCAACATCGGAAAAGATGTACCTCTATGAGGTACCAAACTTTTGGGTTGTAAATGATAAAGATGAGACCGGGCGAGTGACTTGCACGAGAAGGAACTCTCGGTGTAGTGTCTCCGTCTGAGTCGATTAAGGACCGTGTCGATGTAGGCTTGATGATCAAGGACCTTTTAACTAGCCACATGCCTCATCATGGGTAAGCTTTGCCTCAGTCGGACCAATACCAGAAAGGCCACCACACAATGGGAGTGGAGAGATGGCGAGAGTAGCGTGTACCCTCCATGGTAAGAGGCTGGACGGTGGAGTATCTGTGCTCTAGGTTGGCATGAACCCATTCTGGTCTTGAGAAACCCAGTGGCGAGTTGACATATGAAAGGGTTAAGTGCTACATATGTTGTGTGGTTGGAGATCCCTAGCTGGGTATTAATTGATTCGGATCACCGCTACTTCTCGGACATGAAGACTTGGTCACTGACTTACACGTAGCAATCCAGTGAACTCAAAGGGTGACAAAGATGGATAGTATAGGCTAAGTGCCTGAACTAGGATAGAAAGAACTCTAGATACAGGTAATGACTTAACATGATAATAAAACTGGATTTTTAAGGATCCACTGTTAGTAAGCATTTTTGCAAATAGAGTCTTTGATTCTTGATCAACTTTATCTTGAATCCCACAAGCCAGCATATCCTTGAGAGTCTTTTCCTTTGTCGGGTAAGACTTGTGAAAGTACACTCCGTACTCAGGGTTTTCAAAACCATGTTGTTGTAGGTGATGAAACAACGAAGTTTTGATGTTTTTGCTCGAAGGTGGTGCCAAAGGAGGAGGCTAATCAGTAAACTTGTTGGTGGGAGGATGTTTTACCTCCCTAGTATGTAATATTATATTATGCACTCAGACACCCGGTATTGTAATAAATACTCTCCCTATATTTTATATATGAATGTAAATTATGTATTGTAATCCGTTTCCGCTTAGTCTTTGCTCCGACTATGTGTGTAATTTCTGCGTGATGGGTGAAGCGCTCTTGGGCTATATGATGATGATACAGATGACCGAACTTGTCAAGTGATTATGTGCATCTACATGGTTGTCTGAGGTCCGTAGGACAAGGACATCTATAGGTGGGCCTAATACCTTGGGAGGTTCCATGACAATGTCGATCTGTGTTCGGCGTGGGAGTGATGAGGAAGAAGGGTTCTGGACCGTTGGTGTTGAGATTTACGGCCCAGATTGGGAGTGGGTCTTCTAGCGACGCCCGGGTCTGGGGGAGAAGTTGGGACCATGGATCTCCATGTGAACGGTCGATATCCTATCAAGCGTACCCCTTCGCCTCATCAAAACAGAGCCGTTGATCTTGGATCCGTCTGCCGGGTGCGCTCGCGATGGTACAATAATTAGGGGACGTTAGATCGAGATCCAAGGGACACGATCGAATCTCGAGTAATTAAACCTCGATCGCCGATCTCTCCATCTACAGTCTAGAATAATGTGTACCCCTTTAGCCTCGGATTAGTGCAAAAGAGCCCCTGACTTTGTCTCTATTTCACCCGCAATCCACTGCTATACAAAGACCATTACATATACGTCCGCATCTTTGCAGAATTAACCCTAGGCTTTTTGGAACCTCAACCCACCGTCCTAGGTTAACAACTTTACATCCGGGCCCTCCCATTTACACTAGTAATTACATTCAATTCCCGATTTTCTCACAAACAGATCCCAGAACATAGATTTGTAATACAAAACCAAACTAAATCTTATAAAATTCATAACTTTGGCATTACAACTCCGATTTAATCCATTCAAATTGCATTAGATTTATATTTGTATTGTCTACATGGTAACCACATTTATTTCAGTATTTTTCAGAAATAATTAAAATACCTCTTTATCACATTGACTTTTCTAGTCAAGGTTAATGTGACATTTGAAATTAACCTAAGACTACAGTCTAACTAAAACATGACTCTAGTAAAGTTATAACACAGATGAAAGTTTAATTAATCACAGGTGATATATTCTCACAAGATTTATATCAATCAATCTAGAATACAATCTACTATTTAAATCACCTAAAGCTTCGGAAAATCATATCTTCTCAACTGTAACTCCGATGTTAATGATTCTCGAACCTACGATCTCGTAGCGTCGTGTAGAATATTTTTACGCTGTTTGTTCTCATGTTTGGTGTAATGTTATTTTTATGTACTCCTTGTCTATTTGTATGTATTGCTACGAATAGAAGTGAGGTCACGAGGATCTAAAGACCACCTAGGATCTCAAGTCTAAGGCAAGTTGTGCTCTTGATCACTTTTCTTCACGTAATAATGTTCCTGTTAATCACTGTGACATGCTCAGGTTAATTTGATGGGACCTAATAGGTTTCTCTAGTATTGTTTACCCCACACCTTGCAAACAAAAGAACTATTGGGTAGATTTGCTATCGCTCTACCTGGTTTTAGGAAATTAATGTTATATTATGATCATCTTCCAATTTTGCTGTTGTTTTAATTATTGTTCATGATAAGGTCATTATGTTAATTAGAACATGGAGCGACCACCCGGGAAAACAGTGCTACCACAAGGGTGGTATGGTATGCCCTTGGCTGACTAATTAGGAAAGCTAGTGGAGGACTACCTTACCCGAAAGGGCAAGGGCGGTAGAGGAGTTGCGGTATAGGGAGGTTCTCAGGTCGATCATGCTGCGATGACTTTTTGGACGAGGGATTACTATATTGCCCTTCTCAGAAACCGTAGCGGTTTTCTGAAGCTAGTAGAACTTTGTAAAGGCCTCATAGTGTTACCCTGCCTCGTCTTCTCGGTAGAGATGTATGGGATTCATGACCCCGTGGCAAATGGGTTACACGACTAGTGGGTAAAACTGATATATCAGCCGTGCTCACGGTCATATGTGGCTCAGACCCTCACATGATTAACTTATGGAATTAAACTTAATATGTCATTTGCATTGTATTGTGGGTGTTATTATTAATTGTGATATCTTATTTATTTGGTTTGGTATCTGCTTACACTTAGTAACTGCTAATAAAATTTTGACCAACTTTTAAAGCAATGCTCGGCTTTAACCATCTCCTTTGGTAAGCCTTACACTTCACATGAGCCCCATTGTAAGTGAGCTCATGCACATTATTCCCCGCAACTTGTTGAGCGATGAATGTATGTGAGCTCACCCTTGCTGTACTCACATCCCCTAGGTCAAGAACTGGTACCGCAGGATGAGGAGCATGAAGGATGCCACAATAAGTTCGTGAGAGGTCTAGGCTGTCGTCTCTAAGTCAACTATGGTTGCTAGATCGTTGTCTTCATATGATGTAATTATTTAACTATTTTGTACATAACTCTATTATATATTAAAGATGTGACATTCGTTTCTGTACCATGAGTCATCATATGTGTGAGACTTGATCCTAGCACATATTTGATTCACGCCCAGGTTTGGTCCTTAAACCCGAGTGTGACAGCTTCGTATTCTGCTATATTATTCATGCATCTGTCTGATTCAAGTGTGAAACTGAGACACATGGTGTATCTGTATTTGAGGCTTGTGGGTGATGTAATAATTGTTGCAGCACCTTCTCCCGCATAACATCACACACTGTTGTAGTGGATGGTCCAAATGGTCTCTGTGTGAAGCTGGTGTGGCTCTGAAAGCCCTGCCCGATCTACTATAAAGTTTGCCAGGACCTAGGATTTTATTGTTGTCCTCGGCTCGAATGTAATGTTGTATCCAGAGAGCTTGACTGCCCATTTGGCTATTCTGGTAGATGCTTCGGGATTTCTGAATAGGTCTCCTAGACCTCGATCAGTGGTGACCCTTACTTTGTGTGCCTCTAAATAGTGCCTTAGCTTGCGTGAAGCTGTGATGACCGCGTAGGCTATCATCTCTAGCTCTGTCAGATTGCACTTAGAGCTAGTGAGTACCTCAGAGACAAAATATACTGGGCATTGCTGGATCTTGCCGTGTTTGTACCTTTCTTTTACTAGAGCTGCGTTGGGTGACACTACGATGTAGAGAAGGAGGGGTAGTGCGGGATCCGGGCTAGTAAGTGCTGCTAGATCAGATAAATACTATTTTAAGGACCTGAAAGCTGCAGCCTGCTCTAGTCCCCAAGCGAAGTCCTTGGCTTCGTGCAGCGTTTTTAGGAATGGAAGGCTTCGCTCAGTGGACCGTGAAATAAATTTGTTTAGCGCTGCCAGTCTTCCTATCAACCGTTGGATGTCTTGGGTCGATTGTGGTGGAGCCATGTCCATTATAGCTCGTATCTTGCTTGGATTTGCTTCGATGCCACTGTGCGATACAAGGTAACCGAGTATCTTGCCTTGTCGGACTCCGAATATGCATTTTTCCAGGTTCAAGCGGAGTCTGGCTTCACCTATGTTAGAGAATGTGAAAGTTCCCTATGCATGGGAACATGATCTTGATGTCACCTAGAGGGGGATGAATAGGCAAATAATAATTATCACTGTAAAACTTAAAACCTTACTCTACTCAAAGATTGGATCATAGCGGAATGAAGATTGCTTTGAGTAGGTGGAAGCAGAAATGAAGTTCTTGTCTCAAAGAGTCCTGCACTTCACAAGTAACTTATACCACAGATAAGAGTATATGAAGTGCACACAGTAATAAGGCAAGAGACAAAGAACAAACACAGAGACAAGACAAGAGTCACAACATAGAGCACATAAGACACAAGGATTTATACCGAGGTTTGGCCATGTCTAAAATGCTTGCCTAGTCCTCGTTGGAGTTAGCCACACCTTGGCTTGGAGTATCTTACTCCATCCTCCGATGTGCTCAAATCTGTCAATGTGACATATAGAGCCTTCCAATATGTTGATGGTTGTTACAACATTGTCGCGACTACTTACAACCTTCTTGATAGCACCCTAGTAGAGTAATAGTGCTCAAGATCTTGATCTTGCTCTCAGGAGCACTTCCCCTCTCTCTAAAAGCTTATAACTATGCCTCTACACAACTTAGAGAGAAATACACAAAAGAGGGAGAGCAAAATGATTTGCAATGAGTCTACAAAGTGTTGCTACACTTGAGTCTTCCACAATATGCCTTGGTATGTTTCTTGGGCTCCCACACCTCCAAATGGCCGGTGGGGGGGGGTATTTATAGCCTCCCCCACACTTGTAGTTGTTGGACAGAAAGCAGTAGCTTTCTGTTGACGGGCACAACAGACAATCCGGTGCGCACCGGACAGGGCACTATTCAATGTCTGGTGCCTGCCACGTCAGTCGACCGCTGGATCCGACCGTTGCCACCCTTCAGCCACTTGGCACACCGGTCAGTCCGGTGGCGCACTAGACAGTCCAGTGCAACTTGATGACCGTTGGCTTGTCTGATGTGGTCGGCGCTGATTGCGCGGCCGACCGTTGGTCAGGTGTGCGGCTGACACACCGGACAGTTTGGTGCACACCGAACAATCCGATGATTTATAGCCACAGCGCCCCCAACTGCTTCCCGAGAGTGGCCCGTTCACCGAGAGCTAGTCTGGGCACCGGACACTGTCCAGTGCACACTGGATAGTCCGGTTCTCCCAGACTGGTGCAACTTCTTTACTCCAATTTGTCTTCTTTTGGGATGATCCCTAGCACTTAGACACACACAGTTAGCCAATAAAACAATTGACTAAGTCTTGGGATCATACCTCTTTACTCTAGGATTTCTATTCTACTTTAGACAGAGCTTCAAAACCATCAAGTCAACTTGACTTGATATAGATTAATACACATAAGTTCTAACACTTTGCAAAGGTCACATAGAACATATCCAAACACAGGAACAACCCAAACTAAAGGTCAAAGTAAACTTAGCTCTTTTGGACTGCTTCTAGTTCTGGTTTTGACACTGCTCCTCCTTCTAGTGACCTTGTTCACTTCTCGAGCTTGATCTTGAGCCTTATGATTTACACCACATAACTGTAGATGTTACCTCATTGGTTGTAAGTCATGTCCTTATGTAGTGATCCTTCATGCACCGTAACTCTTCTTAACTCGATCAACCTTGAATTTGCAAGTCTGCATCTTCACCCCTGGCTTTGGGTTCCACGGCCTCTTTGACCTTCTCCCGTGCACTCGGTACCTCGAAGCTCTTCTTGCCTCCATCCTTAGCTTGATCAGTTGTCTCCAAGTTACGCACATCGAGTCTCACTTAAGCAATGTCCATCTTACTTGTGATGTCCATTATCTATAGATATTCCACTCTTTGGACCATAACACTTGTTCACTTGTGTTGAACCCTGGAAGCTTTGCATTAAGCACCTATTCAACACTTAGCACACCTATTAGTCCTTTAATTGGGTTGTCATTCAAACCACCAAAACCTACAAGAGAGCTTTCAATCTCCCCCTTTTTGGTGATTGATGGCAACACAATTAAAGCTTACACAAGAATAAGATTTAAAGAAAAAAATTTGAATTCTTAGTTATAGAATGCTCCCCCTAAATATGTGCTTACATTAAAATCTTAACTTTGGCCTTATATGCCAAATTGCACATACTTAGGCTAATTCCGAAGCATTACTACACCTTAGCACCTGTGGGATGCATTGTGTCAAGAATCAAACCGTGATGCGCATGACACACACATGCACAAAATCAGAGTTAAACACCAATTAAATGGATATACCACAGGAATATCAACCTACCACTATTCACCATTAAGATACAAATTTAAAGCACCAGAACCACATGAATATCTATCACAAGATAAACAACAAACACAATAAATACCAATTGATTCATATCAATGCAAGCACTAATTATGCATTATCACCATATAATACAACAAGAAGCATATCATAAGCATTATCAACAAAGCTAACACATTCTTCCCCTTAAGATCACAAGAACTCAAGGAAACCCCTTTGAGTCCTTTAGCACACAAAACATTAATCTTCACCATGAAGATATCTTCACCCTTGTTTTCGCCTTGTCTTCTTCCTTCATATAGATTTGGTGGTAGCTCAAAAAACAATCGAGCAGAGACATCACTTTGCATCCTACTGCGGAATCAATGATTTTGTCGATTCTTGGTAAAGGGAAGTTGTCCTTTGGGCAGACTTTGTTGAGATTGGTGAAGTCTATGCATATTCTCCATTTTCCATTTTTCTTTTGCACCATGACAACATTGACAAGTCAGGTGGGGTAATCAGTTGGTTAGATGAATTTTGCTTCTAGTAATCGGTGGACTTCTGCCTTCGCTGCTTTGGTTTTTTTATCAGACATTTTGCACAGTTTTTGTTTCATGGGGCGCATGGCGAAGTCAATGCCCAAGCTGTGCTTAATGATGGTGCGGCTGACATCGATGAGGTCTAGGGCAGACCATGCGAAGACATCCTTATTGTGGTTGAGACAAGAGAGAAGCCTTTCTTCTTCTGCTGGTAAAAGGTCCTTGTTGATCAGGACTATTTGCTTCAAGGTGACAGAGTACATGGGGACTATTTTTACTCCCTCATAACTCTGCAACTGTGCATAGATCTTTTCCCTTTGTTTGGGTGAAATCTAGTGGGGTCTTCGCGCTCTGTTGTGAGACAATGCATGTTGCTCTGGCCGGGGATGAAGTCTCTTTCTATATTCCTGGCTACCTGTTGATCTCCATATATGGTGATTGCGACCTAGGGCCCTGGGATTTTCATGCACATGTATTGTCTGTGTATGGCTGCCTCAAGTTTATTAATGGATCCTCACCCCATGATGGCATTGTATGGGTAGACCATGTTGACTATGTTGAAGGTGACTTGCTCACTTCTTAGAGTCGGTGCAGTGTTGAATGACAGTGGTAGCTCGATTTTGCCAAGCGGGAATGTTCCTTTTCCTCCAAAGCCATAGAGAGGGTTATCTGTTGGTTTGAGTAGGCTGTGGCTTATGCCCATTCGATCGAAGGCACGTAAGAAAATGATGTCTGCCTGGCTGCCATTATCAACGAGCACCTTGTGCAGATCCCATCCTGCTACTCGACAGTTTATCACCATTGCATCGACATGGGGTGCACTATGGAGGTCGACGTCTCTTGCGTCAAAGGTGAGTGGTATATGGGACCACTTTGTTTTTTAACAACTGGCCCAGTGAGGGCTACATGATTGACCCTTCGATAGTGGTCTTTCTTCTGCCATTTTGTGTCAAATTTGGAGCTGGATCCTGTAGTAATCATGTGAATGAACCCTCGAAAGGGTTGATCAGCGAAGTCCTCTTGCTTCGTGGAGGTGGTGGTGGTAACTGTTGATTTGGATGCTGTGGTGGTAGAGGCGGTAGAGCTAGGATTTCTTGGTGTTGCTGGTATATATTGTGGTTTTGTTGGTGAGGATGGAAATGTTCATTGTGGAATTGGTGCTAGTTGTACTGATCTGGATGGTAGGTGTGGGTGACAAGCCTTTGGTTGTCAGCCAGTTGGTTTCTGGCCATTTGATCTTTTGTTGCCTTAGTTTCGGGGCAATCCCTGGTTGGGTGTGCCGAGTCTTCACCATGGAAAAGACAATATAATCTTCACTGCTACGGGCCTCGGCCTTTCTGCGGAGGGTAGTTGTGATGACGAGCGGTGTCTCCAATCTGCTGCTGATTTGTGATGTTGTGCTCCTAGGACTAGGCACAGTTTTACCGGCCTGAGTCTGGTTGCGAAGGCTTGACCCATGTCCTGGTGGACTACAAGGTGTCCTTGGGCTTTCGCTGTGACTCGATTTTCCTTTGGTGGAGCTCTTCTGACCGAGCATACTTTTTGAAAAGCTAATATAACTCCTACAAGTTTTTGGGTGGGTCTCTTATGCAGTGGCTATATAGAACACTTGCATGAAGGCTGCTGATTGCATAGTGAATAACTATGTGGTCATCAACCAAAGGCAACTACGACTTCAATAGGAGGAATTTCTTATAGTACTCTCAAAGGGTCTATTTTCCTACTGCCTGCAGAGTGATAATTCTATCAAAGCATCTGTGTCTGGCTTGTACCCTTGAAAATTTAATGGCAGCAGTCTGGTGTACCATGTGAGGGATGGGCCTTCGAGGGCTATGATTAAATATTTGGTCATTGTGGCGTCGTCTCCTCCGGATGATGCAACCACAACTTGGTAGCTCATAATACACTGTGTTGGGTCAGTACTGTTGTTGTATTTGAGGTATGTACTTGCCCTAAAGTTGTGGGGATAGGGTGAAGCTTGGAGCTATGGAGTGAGAGGGCTTTGTTCATCAAGGTAGTTTAGTCCCAGAAAAGTAGATGGGGCCAGGACTGGTATGTGGAGAGGGTTCTACTGCTGGTGATGGGGGTCTTTGTCACACCCGGCTTTAAGGAACAAAGCCAGGTGCATCTCATACATGCGCCAAGAAGACAACATATATAATAACAGAGTGTATAGAGATAAATGTCACAATAACATCAGAGTATTATTACATAGCGAAAGACTTATTACAAAATAAAAGAATAAATATAAAACGAACTAAGGATCGTCGTTGGCGCCAATGTCAACTGAGAAATGCCACCTAGATGAGGTCATACTCCTCGCCTTGTGGCTCCTCCTGAACCACCTGCTCTTCTCCTGTGGGGGGGGTGTGAGACAGCAAGGGTGAGCTCACACATGATCATAGCTCAACAAGTTGTGGGGAACCAGTGGACATGAACTCACAAAGGTGGGAGTTCATGTGATGTGTAAGGCTAAATCAATGACAGGGGTTAAAGCTGAGCATTGCTTTTAAGTAGTTGGTCAAAATTTTATTAGCAGTTACTAAGTATAAGTAAATACCAAACCATAAATAAAGTAATTGAACAAAATTAGTAATAAACCCATGCAATGCAAATGACAAAATTGAATTTAAGTTCCATAATTTAAACATCAGAGAGTCCTAAGCTGCTCATGATCGTGAGCTCGGCTAGTATACCAGTTTTACACTCTGCAGAGGTTGTACCCTTTACCCACAAGTCATGATACCCATCTGCCAAGGGGTCGCGACTCCCATACATCTCTACCTAGGAAGCGCGGTAGGGCAACACTACGAGGTCTTTACAAAGTTCCACTAGCTTCCGAGAACCCGCTACAGTTTATGGGAAGAGCACATCCAAGAATCCCCCATCTGACCACCATTGCAGCTAAATCAACCCGAGAACCTCCTTGCATGCAACTCCCCTACTGTCCTTGCCCCTTTTGGGTAAGGTAGTCTTCCACTAGCTTTCCTAATTAGTCAGCCAAGGGCATCCCATTAAACCCTTGTGGTGGCACGTGTTTCTCAAGTTAAGCTCTATGTTCCAATTAACATTAATGAACTTGACATGAACATAAATAGAATAACAAGAATAATTGGAACATAGATATAATAAATGATTATCCCAAAAACCATGTAAAGCAATAGCAAACTACCCAAGTGATTCAGGGGTAAACAAGGTAATGAGATAAACAATCTAGGGTGACCTATTGGGTCCCATCAAAATTAACATATGCATGGATAAATGATATTAAAGAACATTATTGGGTAAAAAGTGGTCAAAGGCACAACTTGCCTTCAATGAGCTCCTGCTCAGCTACTTCTGTCTACTGCTCACCAAGATCCTCAGTCACGGGCTCTTCTACTCGCCACAATACAAACAAGCACAGTATATAGGAAAATTAACATCACACCAAACATGTAAACAAAACACACAGTAATATTCTACACAGTAAAATAAAATCCTAGGAATAGGAATCATAATTTTTTGAGTTATAGATTTTAAGTTATGGATTTTCAAAGGTTTTATGTGTTTAAAATAGGATTAAGTGTGGGATTAATTTTCTTACTGTTGTCATGATAAAACAGAGACACTAAGTGCTAGATAATAAAATTACAAAATTTTAGGAACTGGAATGGAGTAATTTGGAGTTCATATGAATTCTCTATGAATTATTAAAGTTCTAGCATATATTTTTGTATTTAAAAATCAATTTTCTAACTCATTTATTCATTTAACATGGCACTAGACTGGGCCTCAAATTCATAAAAGGGCAGGGACCCTGGCGCAAATAAATCCTAGACACAGGCGTCCCTGACCTAGGACTGCGGGTTGAATTTCATTTTACTCAGGGGTTCTATGAGAAAAGTGCCTGGACGAAAGGGTATCGCTCGATATCTGCCGTCGGATCTAAATTTCGCGGCAGAGATTAGATCTGACAACGAGTAAGTCGATAGGTATCCAGGATCGCTAGATCAGAATCCAACTGCAGAGAAGATCTTTGCCCAAATCCGATCCTAACCGCACATCGCAAGATCGATGGCCCTAGCCCGTCTCCTCCCTTACGCTGGGCACACAACAGCCGAGACCTCCACCGCGGTGGCGATTTTGCCGGCGAACTGCACGCCCGCGCCCAAGGAGACCATTCCCAAATTTGACAACATCGACACAATGCGGAGACTACGGTGAACTCATGGATGGGTGACATACCGGACTTGACGCCGTAGAAGTACCCGGTCATGGTGTGAAGTTGCCCACAGCGGAGACCGATCAACGGCGAGGAATTGCCCCCCAGTCCCGCGGGCGCCCCACTAATTCGCCTCCCACCCAGCTGCTATGAGGTCATCCCAACACCCGCAAAGCCTTGCTGGCGCTTGAATCCCACCGTCCACGTGTATCGCATGGAAATCTCTCTCTCTCTCCTAACTGTGGTCGCAACCGAGCGGTGTCAATCCTCGGATCGCATGGACTGGAAAAGTGGCGGCCGCATTTATATCCGGGCGCCCGAGAGGATGGCGCGGGCGCGAACGAGTCCGTCGAGCATAGTAGACCCTGTCCCAGTGCCTTCCCTGGTCGCATCGCGTGGAGTTCCGTAAGGGAGCAGCAGAACTTGATGACAGGATGGGCCCAGCAATAGCGGCAACCGAGAAGCTAAGGTGCGGGCCCCAAATGACCATGACACAGGGCACATGCCTGGTTGGCGGAGTAGGGGAAATTTGGGCTAGGATGCGGCCCACACGGGCGCGAAAGGAGGAGACGCATTGGGCTGTGCCCAGCATGTAGCCCAAGCGCAGATGGATTCTTATTATTATATTTTTTTATCCTTTCTTTCTTTCCAAATTCAACTCTCCAATTCAAATTTAAATTCAAAATTTGTGACAAATCTATCCTCAGATTAAATGTTAGATTATAACATACCAAGATGTGATGAATTTATTTATTTATAAATTTGTTTTGCCTTTTATAGTATTTTTTTTTCTTTCTTCTTTTCCAGACTCTAGAATTTCTTTTAGGATTAAATTCCAATTTAGGTATTAACATATATTTTTTTACTCTATTTTTTTATATCATCACAAAAATGCACACAAAATAAAGCTTCAACATGATGCATGTTCCATTTTTTTTCATTTGTTTTGATTAATCATTCTTGATTATAGGTGTGCTCTCGTTATGATGAATATATGGCATATAAAATAAGAATAACAACTATATATACTCATTGTATTACTTTTTTGGATGTTACAAATCCTACCCCCCTTAAAAATAATCTCGTCCTCGAGATTTAGGAGGAACGAGGGAAAAGATGAGGAAAGTCTATGCGAAGCTCTTCTTCTCTTTCCCAAGTTGCTTCATCTTCGCCGTGGTGACTCCATTGCACTTTGCACATCTTTATCACCTAATTCCTTGTAACTCGAGTCAATGTATTCAAAACATTGATAGGATACTCCGTGTAAGTCAAATCACCCTGAACACTGAGCTCTTCCATTGGTAACTGTTCCTCAGGGACACAGAGACACTTCTTCAGTTGAGATACGTGGAACACGTTATGCACATCCGATAGGGTAGCAGGTAACTCGAGTTGGTATGCCATCTCCCCAACTCGCCTAAAGATGAAGAATGGTCCAATATAACGAGGGGACAATTTGCCCTTAACTTTGAATCTCCTCATTCCACGAAGTGGTGACACCTTGAGGTACACATAATCTCCTTCTTCAAATTCCAGTGGCCTCCTATTATCAGCATAGCTCTTTTGCCTGGTTTGAGCTACCCTCAAATTCTCTCGAATTATACGAACTTGTTCTTCTGCTTCTTGAATCAGTTCAGGCCCAAAGAACTGTCTTTCTCCAGTCTGATCCCAATACAAAGGAGTCCTGCATTTCCTGCCATATAGAGCTTCAAAAGGTGACATCTTCAGACTGGCCTGATAACTATTATTATACGAGAACTCAGCATATGGTAGACTTTTATCCCAACTTCCTCCATGCTGAAGGGCACAGGCTCTCAACATATCTTCTAAAACTTGATTAGTCCTTTCAGTCTATCCATCAGTCTGAGGGTGATAAGCCATACTGAAATTCAACTTCGTACTCATGTTCTCATGAAAGCTTCTCCAAAATCTTGAGGTAAACTGTGAACCTCGATCAGACACGATCTTTTTTGGTACTCCATGTAAACACACAATCCGAGCCATATATAACTCTGCTAGCTGAGAACCTTTATAAGTAGTCTTGACAGGGATGAAGTGCGCCACTTTAGTCAATCTATCCATAATCACCCATATAGCATCATATCCTTTCTAGGTGCGAGGCAATCCTATAATAAAATCCATACCAATCTCTTCCCACTTCCACTCGGGTATCTTTAGTGGGTGCAATAGTCCAGCTGGCCTCTGGTGTTCAGCCTTAACTCTTTGACATACATCACACATAGCCACATGTGCAGCCACATCTCTTTTCAATCCATACCACCAATACTTCCGCTTCAAATCCTGATACATCTTAGTACTATCAGGATGAATAGAATAATCTGAGTCATGGGCCTCCTTTAAAATAGTCTCTCGAAGGCTTTCAATATCAGGAACACACATCCTGTCCTTGAACCATACAGTGCCTTGCTCATCTTCCGTAAATTCCGGAACTCGACCTTCAGTAATCAGATCCTTAATCTCTTTTATTTTAGCATCACCAATTTGTCCTTTGCAGATTTCTTGCTCCAAGGTAGGTTCCACATCAATAGTAACTCCTTCTGTATGAGCAACTATCCCTAGGTTAAGTCTCCTGAAATCCTCAACAATCTCATCAGGTAGTTGGGCAACAATAGCTGAGTGAACATGCTCCTTTCGACTCAAGGCATCTGCAACCAAATTTGCCTTGCCCGGATGATAGTGAATCTCCAAATCATAATCCTTGATAAGCTCCAACCAACGGCGCTGCCTAAGGTTGAGATCCTTCTGAGTGAATATATACTTCAAACTCTTATGATCCGTGTATACTTGACACTTGGTCCCCATGATATAATGTCTCCAAATCTTAAGCGCATGCACAACGGCTGCCAATTCTAAGTCATGAGTGGGGTAGTTCAATTCATGTTTCCATAGCTGACGAGAAGCATAGGCAATCACATGTCCTTCTTGCATGAGCACACATCCTAAGCCTTGGCCACATGCATCACAATAGATATCAAATCCTTTCTGTAGGTCTGGCATAACCAATACTGGTGGTGACATCAATCTCTTTTTCAATTGCTCAAAGCTGTCTTGGCACTTATCGTCCCACTTAAATTCTCTGCCCTTCTCCCGAAGCGAAGTCATAGGCTTAGCAATCTTAGAAAATCCTTCAATAAATCTCCGATAATATCCTGCTAGTCCCAAGAAACTCCGAATCTCAGTAACTGTAGTGGGTACTCTCCACTCCATTATCTCCTTAACCTTAGCAGGATCCACTGATATTCCTCCATTAGATATGATATGACCAAGAAATGGCACCTCACCAATCCAAAACTCGCACCTGCTGAACTTGGCATATAGCTGGTTATCTCGTAACTTCTGTAGCACCAACCTTAGATGTTTCTCATGATCACTATCACTCTGGGAATAGATAAGAATATCGTCGATGAATACCACGACGAATCTGTCCAAATACTCCATAAACACCTTGTTCATCAAATTCATAAAATAAGCTGGTGCATTGGTTAATCCAAATGACATAACAGTGAACTCATATAATCCATATCGAGTCGAGAATGCTGTCTTGGGAATATCCGATGGTCTAATCCTCATCTGATGGTATCCTGATCGGAGATCAATCTTCGAAAATACTCTAGCACCTCTCATCTGATCAAATAGATCCTCAATACGGGGTAACGGATACTTGTTCTTCACAGTAACATCGTTGAGGGATCTATAATCCACACACATTCTTTGTGATCCATCCTTCTTCTGCACAAACAGAACCGGTGCTCCCCTTGGTGAAGAACTCGGACGAATGTACCCAGCCTCTTGTAACTCAGTTAACTGCTTCTTCAGTTCCTTTAACTCTTCTATAGACATCCTGTATTGCCATTTAGAAATAGGGGCAGTTTTGGTAATAGATCAATAACAAACTCAACTTCTCTATTAGGTGGCATCCCTGATAACTCGTCTGGAAAGACATCCGGAAAATCTCTAACCACACGGATGTTGTCACCAACAAACTCCTCAGGTATAAAGAACATTGCACGTTTGGATGAGGTGGTCACTGCAATATTAACTTGAAATCTTTCTCCTTTAGTGGTAGTGAGTTCTACGGTACCACTACCACATGCTATAATGGCCTTTGCCTTTCTTAACCATGACATACCAAGGATCACGTCTATAGTGCTATCTTCTAACACTATAGGGGTAGCCCATCTGGGTTAGAAACATAGGGTAAGAAAGGATGAATTGTAGACGAGGCGAGTAATTACGAGAAATGTTACTTTGGGGGATTTATTAGCTAAGTAGATTAGTGTGTTATCCACTAAAGCTAATACATTACCTTATGGTGGTACATGCTAAGATGCCCAACTATAATGTTTCAATCAATCAAAGAAGCAAATCAAGCATTTATCATCAGAACAATCAACCAACTTTTTTTTAAAATAGAGAAAATAGTTTTAATTTTGCCTTGGGTTCCCTATCTCTTAAAAATGTCATAAATGTAGGATTCCAAGGTGTGAAATCCATCTTGTCTCAGAGTAGAAAAGGTAAGAATAATCAGAGTAGAATAGCAAAAGGTGAGACAGGATCAAGATAAGGTAAGTATGGAATGAATCAGAGTAAGATAAGTAGTTAAGGGTTTGTCCATTTCTATCTAGGTCTCGTCCTATAGTCAACATTTGCTCTGATACCACTTCTGTCACACCCGACTTTAAGGAACAAAGCCAGGTGCATCTCATACATGCGCCAAGAAGACAACATATATAATAACAGAGTGTATAGAGATAAATGTCACAATAACATCAGAGTATTATTACATAGCGGAAGACTTATTACAAAATAAAAGAACAAATATAAAACGAACTAAGGATCGTCGTTGGCGCCAATGTCAACTGAGAAACACCACCTAGATCAGGTCACACTCCTCGCCTTGTGGCTCCTCCTGAACCACCTGCTCTTCTCCAGTGGGGGGGGGGGGTGTGAGACAGCAAGGGTGAGCTCACACATGATCATAGCTCAACAAGTTGTGGGGAACCAGTGGACATGAACTCACAAAGGTGGGAATTCATGTGATGTGTAAGGCTAAATCAATGACAGGGGTTAAAGCCGAGCATTGCTTTTAAGTAGTTGGTCAAAATTTTATTAGCAGTTACTAAGTGTAAGTAATACCAAACCATAAATAAAGTAATTGAACAAAATTAGTAATAAACCCATGCAATGCAAATGACAAAATTGAATTTAAGTTCCATAATTTAAACATCAGAGAGTCCTGAGCTGCTCATGACCGTGAGCTCTGCTAGTATACCAGTTTTACACTCTACAGAGGTTGTACCCTTTACCCACAAGTCATGTTACCCATCTGCCAAGGGGTCGCGACTCCCATACACCTCTACCTAGGAAGCGCGGCAGGGCAACACTACGAGGCCTTTACAAAGTTCCACTAGCTTCCGAGAACCCGCTACAGTTTATGGGAAGAGCACTTGCAAGAATCCCCCGTCTGACCACCATCGCAGCAAAATCAACCCGAGAACCTCCTTGCATGCAACTCCCCTACTGCCCTTGCCCCTTTCGGGTAAGGTAGTCTTCCACTAGCTTTCCTAATTAGTCAGCCAAGGGCGTCCCATTAAACCCTTATGGTGGCACGTGTTTCTCAAGTTAAGCTCTATGTTCCAATTAACATTAATGAACTTGACATGAACATAAATAGAATAACAAGAATAATTGGAACATAGATATAATAAATGATTATCCCAAAACCATGTAAAGCAATAGCAAACTACCCAAGTGATTCAGGGGTAAACAAGGTAATGAGATAAACAATCTAGGGTGACCTATTGGGTCCCACCAAAATTAACCTATGCATGGATAAATGATATTAAAGAACATTATTGGGTAAAAAGTGGTCAAGGGCACAACTTGCCTTCAATGAGCTCCTGCTCAGCTACTTCTGTCCGCTGCTCACCAAGATCCTCAGTCACGGGCTCTTCTACTCGCCACAATACAAAAAAGCACAGTATATAGGAAAATTAACATCACACCAAACATGTAAACAAAACACACAGTAATATTCTACACAGTAAAATAAAATCCTAGGAACAGGAATCATAATTTTTCGAGTTATAGATTTTAAGTTATGGATTTTCAAAGGTTTTATGTGTTTAAAATATGATTAAGTGTGGGATTAATTTTCTTACTATTGTCATGATAAAACAGAGATACTAAGTGCTAGATAATAAAATTACAAAATTTTAGGAACTGGAATGGAGTAATTTGGAGTTCATATGAATTCCCTATGAATTATTAAAGTTCTAGCATATATTTTTGTATTTAAAAATCAATTTTCTAACTCATTTATTCATTTAACACGGCACTGGACTGGGCCTGAAATTCATAAAAGGGTAGGGACCCTGGCGCAAATAAATCCCAGATACAGGCGTCCCTGACCTAGGACTGCGGGTTGAATTTCATTTTGCTCAGGGGTTCTATGAGAAAAGTGCCTGGACAAAAGGGTATCGCTCGATATCTGCCGCCGGATCTAAATTTCACGGCAGGGATTAGATCTGACAACGAGTAAGTTGATAGGTATCCAGGATCGCTAGATCGAAATCCAACGGCAGAGAAGCGCTTTACCCAAATCCGATCCTAACCGCACATCGCAAGATCGATGGCCCTAGACCGTCTCCTCCCTTACGCTGGGCACACAACAGCCGAGACCTCCACCGCGGCGGCGATTACGCCGGTGAACTGCACGCCCGTGCCCAAGGAGACCATTCCCAAATTTGACAGCATCGACACAATGCGGAGACTACGGTGAACTCATGGATGGGTGACATACCGGACTTGACGCCGTAGAAGTACCCGGTCACGGTGTGAAGTTGCCCGCGGCGGAGACCGATCAACGGCGAGGAATTGCCCCCCAGTCCCGTGGGCGCCCCACTAATTCGCCTCCCACCCAGCTGCTATGAGGTCATCCCAACACCCGCAAAGCCTTGCTGGCGCTTGAATCCCACCGTCCACGTGTATTGCATGGAAATCTCTCTCTCTCTCCTAACTGTGGTCGCAACCGAGCGGTGTCAATCCCCGGATCGCATGGACTGGAAAAGTGGTGGCCGCGTTTATATCCGGGCGCCCGAGAGGATCGCGTGAGCGCGAACGAGTCCGTCGAGCAGAGTAGACCCGGTCCCAGCGCCTTCCCCGGTCGCATCGTGTGGAGTTCGGTAAGGGAGCAGCGGAACTTGATGACAGGATGGGCCCAGTGACAGCGGCAGCCGAGAAGCTAAGGTGCGGGCCCCAAACGACCCTGACACAAGGCACATGCCTGGTTGGCGGAGTAGGGGAAATTTGGGCCGGGATGCGGCCCACACGGGCGCGAAAGGAGGAGACGCATTGGGCTGTGCCCAGCATGTAGCCCAAGCGCAGATGGATTCTTATTATTATATTTTTTTATCCTTTCTTTATTTGCAAATTCAACTCTCCAATTCAAATTTAAATTCAAAATTTGTGACAAATCTGTCCTCAGATTAAATGTTAGATTATAACATACCAAGATGTGATGAATTTATTTATTTATAAATTTGTTTTGCCTTTTATAGTATTTTTTTTCTTTCTTCTTTTCTAGACTCTAGAATTTCTTTTAGGATTAAATTCCAATTTAGGTATTAACATATATTTTTTTACTCTATTTTTTATATCATCACAAAAATGCACACAAAATAAAGCTTCAACATGATGCATGTTCCATTTTTTTTCATTTGTTTTGATTAATCATTCTTGATTATAGGTGTGCTCTCGTTATGATGAATATATGGCATATAAAATAAGAATAACAACTATATATACTCATTGTATTACTTTTTTGGATGTTACTGTCTTTGCCTTGCGTATATGTGATTTGTTGTTCCAGCTCTTCGGCTTTCTGCCCCTCATCTAGTATCATCTGTCTAACCTTGGCCTGCATGGTGATGCATTGGCGCTTGGCTACTAGTATTTCCTTTTGTTTCTGTAGGTGATTATTTTTTATGCAAAGTGCCCGCAACTTGAGTTGGTCCTCGACTGAGATGCCTAGGACTTCACCGTCCTTGATGATATCGTCAGCCTCTGGGGGGTGAAGCCTAGCGGAGGGGCCTGGGGTAGTCCCTCGAGCTGTATGTGCGAACGGTGCCCTCTGGGTGGGTAGATTCTCTTGGCGGTGTCGCTTGCTATTGACTGCCCCATCCTCGAGGGCCTCATGAGGGATGTCGCCAACAAGGGATGCTTTGCCCTTCATTTCAGCGAGAAGGGTCGCCTTCGCTGCGTCGTCGATGGAGGTGGTAGCCTTCAAAGTTGCTTCCTTGGGAGCCATCGCGGGAATGGTTTTTCGGATTACGAACGGTGGACACTAAATGTTGGAACTCACTGACACGTGGCTGAGTGGGTCCAGGCAGTGGGAAACGGGAATACTTTGATGCTTAATAACACGATGGATTAGAGCAACAATGTTTTCAGCTTGTCCCATCAGGGTACAATGCGGGGGTATTTATAGATAACTAGGGGTAGTCTCACCCTCGTAAATACAATTATGCCCCTGGTTACCTACGTTATCCCCAGAATATTCCCCCCTCAAGGGTTATTACAGGTCATTACAGTGTGGTTAAGTACATCCAAACTGACACACCATTACTCCTACCCAGACAGAGGCTTACACGTGGGGTCAGGCGATCTAGGATGCCAGCTGCACGGGCCCACTTCAATAACATGCGCGAGTAGTGACTGCAGCCTTCGTCTTAGGGCACGAGTCTTCGGGAGCCAGCAATGCCTTTGCCTATCCAGGTCGATCCCTTCATTCAAAGGCCTTCGCTTGGTTGAAGTAGACTTCGCTCTCCCTCCATTATGACTTGTCCTGTTCACATTACAAATGAACCGAGCAAGGGGGTGGGCGGCCTTCACTCCAACAGTTGCGTCTGAATCGAATGAGATTGAAGGGGGTTAAATTCCTCATTAGTAAAAATTGAATAGAAGAAGATTTTAATCTCCCCCAATCCACTTTGATTCAGACGCAACCGAACAAGGCTTTAGGGGATAAGGACAGAGAAAATTTAATCCTCATCAAAACTGTAAGGGATGGAGAACCATGATCTGTCCTCGTTCGATAGTTGTCGCACGAACTTCTCTTAATCTAAATTGGTCCATTAAAATCTAATATATAGCCTATTCTATAACACAATATAATCCACTAGTTTAAACATTGCAAACCCAACTCAACTAAATCACCCCCACATCCATAATCTCTAGTAAATCTACCAAACAAATTGTACTCAAATTTAACCCACCATCAAAATCAACGGTTCATATCGTTGGATAACCCCTTGTTCTTTAATCGCTCAAATTTAGTGGACAATTTTATTTGGATCATCTATGATCCATCATCCCTTCCCCATGACCCCGCTTGATAGATGGCAAGACCCGATCTTTCATGAGGTACAATAACTTGATTGGGTGGAGATCTCGGTGTTGATGATTCAAGGCTCCGAGCGAACGGATCCTCGCAATCACTACACCACTATTCTGTTGGTTATCACCCGTGACACACGAGTGACCTCGCCATGAAGGAATATCCCTACAAGCACAATCAAGAACACAAGCAAGAACATGAAGAACGTAATCAAAACTATATTGATCACGAGGTGGGGTCTCCCAAACTAATGATAGTGACACTGTTCGATGATAGGTATGATCTAAGCAAAACCCAAACCCTAATGTGGTGGTGGTTGCTGATAACATAGAGGTTAGGTGCGTGCAAAACACCTGGAGGTACCCCTAATGGGCTCCAACACAATACACAAGCCAACAACCCAACAGACGATGTCACAGCACTGAAACAAATTCTTAGCGCTGACATGTTTCGATGATTTTAATTGATGCCAGATGATTTTTAAGTTAGTTCCAGTTGGGTTGGAAATATTCACTCCTTAGCTTTCCATCCATATAAAGCCCGACCTAATTGAAGTTTAGATGCATCTTGGGAGTCTATTTTAATGCAAACCGGTCCTGTACTTCGATGTGGAGATGAAGTTGAGTCAGACTTAGCTAACTCTTATCGTGAATGTCCTAGCTTCTCCTCCTTGACATCTTGTGCTTTTCCAAGTCCTTGCTAGTCCTCTATAAGGTTTCTAATCATCAAAACATCCATGGCACCAAGCATAAGCTCTAAAACACAATTGATTAGGTTAGAACAGACCTAGAGATTCAGTTGTGGTGCACATGCTCGTGTTATCGATCCATACATTGTGCATGTGGTAGTGATGTCCTCATCATCCTCCCCGTCTTGAATTGGAGTCATCCTCAACTAAGGCGATGGCCAAGGGGGCTGTCGAGCAACCCTAGGATGTACAAGGCCTTTAGGCCCAAAACTAGGCGTCGCTGATTTCTAGCAGATTCTGGATGTCATCTTGTTATGACAATTTCCATTAGCTCTGAGCATATTTTGATGTAGCACTAGTTGGTTTGGAAAGCTTATCTCCTTATCTTTCTAATGGTATCTAGAGCATCCAAAATGGAGTCCATATGTGGCATAGGCGTCCGTTTTTGTGAGGACCACACTTGCAGCCCTAACCTGATTCGCGAATAAACTGGACTTCAACTCCCCTTGAGCTTGAGACTCTATGTGTCACGCCGGTTTTGGAAGGTAAACTGAATGCGAACCATGTATGTGCCAGGATCAGAAGTTCATGTACACATCGATTAGATAATTGGACATCATCACACATTGCTCAAAATAATAATGGAGATAAGTACTTTATTACATCATGATGTCCAAGACATCCATAGAGACATTAACTTAAGTCATAATCAAAGTACTGAACAAAATGTAGTACGATAAGGCCTTCATAGGCAGCTGACTAGGGGTTTGCCACTAAACTAATTTAGAACTTGTCGAAGTCCTAAAACTCCTGAAATTCCTCCATGTTGCTTTCATCTTCTCCTGAGCACTAGTTGCAATGGGGATAACCTAGGGTTTGGTGTTTTTAAGCAAGGGTGAGTGCACAACAACGTACTCAACAAATGTCCCGTTTGGCTAAAGTGGACTAGCTATATGTGGGGTTAAGATTAAAGCAGTTTCTTTTAGTTGGTCAGGTATTTGTTACTCGTAAAAAGCCAAGTTTTAGTAAAAATCCCAAGTAATTTACCAAAAAGTACTCTCACCAAGAGGAAATACAAGAAATCATAGTTATAATCACCATCATTAAGCATCATCATAAAAGTATCCAGAGTTACTCTAATCAAAGGAGCTCCCAAGGCTGCTCATAACCATGAGCATGACTGATATACCAGTTTCTAACATTCTGCAGAGGTTGCACACTTTACCCACAAGTCGTGTTCCCTTCCTAGTCTAGGTTGTACAGACCCGATCTTCACTACCAAGGTGAATGGCCAGGGATTCATTACGTAGCCTTTACAAAGATTCCCTAGAGGTCATAGCCACCCTTTAGGTTTCTCTAGTTTGATAAACACAGTACCTCTCCCCACCAGAAGAGTGACTAACAAAAGCAACATGAAAGAACCTCGGCACCCAGCCTCGGCATAGTAAGTACTGTGCCCGAACCCCATTGACGGCATGACGCCGAAGTCGACTACATATCAGGTTCCTATAATTAATCAGCTAAGGGCGCCCCATAACACCCTCATGGTTGTACAATATTCCCAAGTGGTCATCCAGCGAACAGGTCCGTACGGAGAGGTACTCGAAAAACAGCTCGAGTTCCCTATAGTATCACAAGTTCATCATCATAATCAAGAATATCATCATCGTATCATCAATATTCTCATCATGTTCATTGATTAAAGTAAAGCAATAGCATAGTACTAATCATAGTAAACCATTCATAAAGGATAACCAAGGACAGGAAAAACAGATCACTAGTAAATCCTTCGGTTGATCATGGTAAGTGGGATAGTGAATTATAAAGTAAGTAGAACATAATGGGTCAAAGGACACTTGCCTTCACCAAGTTGCTGCTCAGGGAAGTCTCCTGCAACACACTTGGGAACCACAGACTATTCGTTGTCTAATCAAAGCAATAATTCATTCAACACACTTGGGGAATAACTAAAGAACATTACATCAAACATATGTAACAGAGCAAGCACATGCTCAATAGAAAGGTACAGGCACACCGGTGAAATCTAGGTTCTGGGATAAATCATTATGCCTAAGGGTCTATTGCTCCCTAACTAAACCTATCTCAGTAGATTACTTACCTAACTAGGTCTATCTTAGTAAATTACTTACTTAAACAAAGTTATTCCAAGATGGGATCATACATTAAATGGGATTAAGTCTACAAGGTTAAGCACTTGACTATTCATTAGGGTTTTACCTTTTATTTTATTTCTAATGAAATTTCTATAGTCTTATTCTAACCCAGAGTCTACCATAAAATTGAGACATGAAAATAGTGGGTAAACATAATTTAAACAAATAGAGAATAATATTATGAACATTTTGCAATTTGAACCACCCAATTTGGAGTTCATATGCAAAAGTTATGAAATTTACAAGTTTTGAAATTCATAAACCCTAAATTAAACCTATTTTTGTGATTAAAATAAAGTCCAAGGGTCCCTCCGCAAGAAACCAGGGACCCAGGCGCAAGTAAACTGGAATGTGGTTTCTATTCTTAGGAAAGTGAGGGGTTCTTTAACAAAAATGTCAAACGAAGGGGTATCGGGCCATCTCGACCATCAAATCTCAGATCAATGGCTGAGAAAAGATCCCGCAGGCGAGCGTGCGGGCGCGGGTACATGCACGCGGATGACAAGTGGGCCAGGGCAGACAGTGGCCTAGGGTCAGTGGGGTTGATAGGCTAAGCCCAGCGACACGGGCGAGGGTGAGGGGAAATCCGAGTGGCCAGATCTAGAGCGAGCAATCAGGATTAGGTTTGATCTAATTAAACTCGAGCCATCCGATCTCAGATGAATGCATGAGATCTAACAACCAACTTAGGCAGGGCTCCCTGGCCGCCAGCGGTTGCGCTGCACATGCCCACAGTGGAGGCCCGCCAGAGACGAGGGCGCGAGCGCGCTAGGGGCCCCACGGCGCCTGGAAGGGCTCAAGGAGGATTGGGGGAACGTGGCGAACACTGGCGTAGGCATGACAACAACGTAGAGGCCCTAGAAGGTAGCTGCCCACGGTGGGATGGCTCAGTGGCAGCGCGACCTTACTCCAGCAAGCAATCACGCACACCCGAGGGTAGGAAAGGGAAATTTAGGGGCATGGGAAGGTTGGTTACCTCGAAAGAAGATTCTGGGACTCTTGAACAGAGGCAGGGGCACGACGAGGGCTTGGGTCAACAATGGTGGCGCTACGACTGCACGGTGATGAGCCGGTGAGCGTGGGCAGAAAGAACCAGAGGGGGAGAGGGTACTTTGAGGCATGTCTCGAGTTGTGGACGCCTAGGCGGAACTCATCGAGGAACCAGGTACGGCGAGACCTCAACGCTGGTGGCAGAATGGGCGCGCGAACACGGTGGATGGCGGCGGTGCTTCTCTGGCGCGCGTGCGGTGTGAGGTGGGTGCGGGAGCTCTACAGGAGGTGCGACTAAGGGAGGGGGAGAGTGAGAGGGGTGCAGGCCGCTAGAAATGGCCTAGGGGTGGGGCGGTCGCAGCCTCAGCGTGTGTCGTGGGCGCGGAGTCCACGACGTGCACTGAGTCATGCACACGGACTATTGGGGAGGATGGGACTGACAGGTGGGGCCCACGGGTCAGCGAGAGGGGGCGTGCGTGCGAGCGAGCAGCGCCGACAAGGTGCACCCACCTTGGAGAGAGAGGAAAGGGGAAACGGGCGCGCGCGGGCGAGGTGATTAGCGCCGATAGGGTGGGCCCACTTAGCAGAGAGCGTGGACGCGCGAGGGGATGCGACGACACGTGGGCCTAGATGGCAGAGGGATAGGGGACGCGCGGGGGAGAGGGAAGATGGGCTGGCTGGTTCGAAAAGGCCGGGGAAGGGGGGCTTGGGCTTCTTTCTATTTTTCTCTTATTCCGAATTTTCTAATCCCTTTTTCTTTTATTTTCTCTTTTGAATTCAAATCCAATCAAACTACAAATTCAAATTTGAATATTTCAAGCATGTGCGTCAACCAAAAACAAAGTTTAAGCTCAACATGATGCAATAATTCATGTCTCCCCTAGATTTTAATATACTAAATAACAATACATCTCCCAAATAAATAAACAAAACTTCTATTAAAAGGAAGAGAAAATAAATCTATAGAGAGTGGAAAAGAGGTAACACCTGAATTTGGTAGATATTAGAGAAGAAATTTTATACCCCAAAATTTAGGGTGTTATAGACCTATCCCCTTAAAAAGAATCTCGCCCTCGAGATTTAGGGTTGGCTAGCAAAGAGCTTAGGGTACATGTCTTTCAGATCATTTTCTCGTTCCTAGGTTGCTTCTTCCTCTGAATGATGGCCCCACTTGACTTTGCACATTCCGATGGTGCTTCTTCAAGTGACTCTATCTGCTATCTCCAGGATCTGCATTGGTTTCTCCTCATATGTCTGGTCTTCCTGGACTTCCAGTCCTTCCACTGGCAGTTGCTCTTCTAGAATTCACAAACATTTCTTCAATTGAGACACATGGAAAACATAATGCACTGCTGATAGACTTTTTGGTCGACTGATTTGGTATGCCACTTGTCCACGTCTTACCTGAATCTGGTACTGTTTGATGTATCGAGGTGCTAACTTGCCCTTGACTTTGAACCTTCTGACTCCTCTGATTCGTGACACCTTCAAGTAAACATAATCTCCCACTTCGAAACTCAGCTCTCTTCTTCTGGTATCAGCATAACTTCACTGGCTGGAATGTGTTGTCTTCAGGTTCTCCAGAACCATTCTAATGTTCTCTTCGGCTTCAAACAAAATATCTAGCTCGAACACCTGCCTTTTGCCGGGTTGGTCCCAGTGCAACGGAGTTTGACAATTCCTCCCATAGAGTGCTAGAATGGTGACATCTTCAAACTGGCCTGATGACTGTTGTTGTAGGAGAATTCTGCATAGGATAGCCTCTTATCCCAAACTAACTTGTCCTACAAAACACATCCTCTGAACATGTCTTCTAGGGTTTGGTTGGTTCTTCAGTCTGACCATCTGTTTGCGGGTGATAAGCTAAACTAAAATTCAGATGTGAGCCCAAGGCTTCATGTAGCTGCTGCCAAAAGTGAGAAGTGAACTGGGTTCCCTTGTCGGACGCTATTTTTTTCGGAACACCATGTAAGCATACAACCCGGGACATGTATAGCTATGCTAACACTACACTATTGTAGCTTTTCTTGACTGGTATGAAATGAGCTGCCTTTGTTAAGCAGTCCACTCCTACCTAGATGGAGTCATAACCGGCTCGAGTGCAAGGTAAACCGACTATAAAGTCCATCCCGATCTCATCCCACTTCCATTGAGGAATCTGCTGTTAGAAATATGCCCTAGAGATAATCATAGAGATGAGCATATTTATTTGTATCCATGATATATATATTGCTTAATTGAATATCCATGAAAGGCACCTTGTATTGGTTAGCAATTATGTGAATTGTTTGTGAGATTCTTTGCATGTATGGTTATTCTAAATGATGTCCCTGGTCAGAGTCGATGACTGGCACATATATTAGTTGATGACTACATTTCACAAGTCATGGACATGGAGATGTCGAACTAATAATGTGGGCGCATGTATGACATGAGGCTGGACCGACTCAATGTGACATATTGTAATATAGTTCTCTTTTTGCAACATGTATACTGTGTCCTTAGACCTGAGATTGTCGCATGTTCTCAAGATGTGGATTAACCAACTTAGGGACTATCAAACGCTACTCCATAACTGGGTAGTTATAAAGGTAGTTTTGGGTTTATCAGGAAGCATGCTGTGAGGCATGGTCAGTCAAGATGGAATTTGTCCCTCTCTTCTTGAGAGATATATCCCTGGGCCCCTTGAGTGATTAGATCAAGAAATGCATGGTCGTGCTAGGGTTAAGAGTTAACCATTGAAAGGATTCCAATTCACAGTATTGAGAAAGAGAGGTCAACTTAGAGCCAGACCAAATATCGTGAGACAAAGGGAACAACATATACATAATGTTGCAATGGTTCGTCTGATATGATCTTTACGTGCGCATAGGAGTTGACATGTTTTGCTAGAGGCCGCTGTCAATTATTGGGCCAAGTAAGAGTACTCGGGCCATGTCTATTTGTATGTGAACCTATAGGGTCACACACTTAAGGGGAAGGAAGCCTAACTCGGATTAGATCTGAAATTAGACTGGGCTTTAGGGTTACTGATGGGCCTCAGAGTCAGAAGCCCACCATAACGCCTATTTAATGAGGGTCAGGGCGCGGTTAGGTTAACCCTAATTTGCCACCAGCAAACGAGCAGCCGCTCTCCTCTCGCCCTCGTGCAGCTGCCGTCGCGAACCTAGCAGTTCAGTATGCGACGCTTCCTCCCTGTACGTGTGGATACCTCGGAGGTGCTGCATCTGGAGCACTAGGATGAACCACGCGAGGACATGAAAGACGCCAGCGACTGCACGACATAGCTCGACGCGTTTGTCTACATCGAGACATCTTTCGCTGCGCGGTGCGTCTAATTGTAATTCCATGACCTATAACCGCAGTAGTTCTTGGTTTTATGGGGTCGAAAATTTTGTTTTTCGCTAGCGTAGCCTTCCCATAATCCTACAGTGGTATTCGAGCCAGGTTCTGTGTAGTTTTAGGTCTGGATCTAGATTCATGAGATGGATCTACTTGATGCACGATGTGATTAGATCATTTGGTTCTAAGGGGTTGGAGTAGATTACATCTTATATGACTAGAGAGATTAGTCCGTCCTTCTCTGTTATGTGTGTGACTTGCCCCTACCGGCTGGAATCACCATCGGGGCTAACTGCATACACAACCAGTAGATTGACGTAACAGATCGACTTCATGAGTGTAATCTCCTTCGGGTCAAAAGTCTTAGATTTGGGTTGATTTGATCAATCACATGAGATTTTCAGTGGAATTTCCATTTATACGATGCATGGAATCTTGCATGGACCGCCGTGGCTATCTGCTGTAGTGGCGAACATATAGGAAAGTGTTTGTCTAACCTATTTTTGCAGGACATCTTGTGATTGGTATGGCTATTGTGTGTATATGATGCATATTAATGAATTGTTCATGACCTGCGTGTCGTGGCCAGGGCAATACGGCTGGAGCCATATGTATTGTCCAAATTTAATGTAATGACCTACATGTCAACATGTGATGATCCAAAGCGTATATGTAATTTGTTTACCAGCATATGTTAGATAGGTCTTGAAGGACTCATCACCTGAAGGATGGCATACCTATATCATGGAGATGGAGATCATCATGATGGACAGATTATTGGAGATGGGGATCACCATGTGACAGCAAGCCATACCGAACCACAACTGTTGTGTGAATGCCATTCTTAATGTTCTACTTGTTCATGTTGCATATATGTCCTTGCGTGCGATAAAATAAGTAGGACGATCCCTCATAAATGTTTAAGCTTAAATGCCTCTCCAAACCTTGCACTATCATAAGTCTTGTACAATTGGTGGTGGGTCTATGAAATTAGGGTACCACTAGTTTTCCTTGACTAGATAGGTTTGTATCAGATACGAACTGTAGAAAGGGTTGGTTAACTTAAACAAAGTCAGCTTAATGGTTAAGGACTTTGGGGCATAAGGTTGGGAGCCGAGACATAGAGATGTCACCCAACAACAGAAGTCATATATATGATATGATTAGCAAGGAGTTGCTTACCGATATACCTTGTCTTCTAGCGGTGATGTTAAAGCTCACTAGTAGACTTGTTAGTTGCGGGTTCTGAATCACTAAGTATCAATCGAGGGATATTGATTTTAGTGGGAGTAGACTCTATTAAATGTTTAATATGATTTACTCTATTATGGATATTTTTGTCTTAGTATTTTGCATTATTTTGTTGTAGATAAATGGCACCTAGCACACCAACATTTACTTGGCGATCAATTCTTGAAAAGGATAAGTTAAATGGAACAAATTATACGGATTGGATTTGTAACCTGAGAATTGTTCTCAGGGCTAAAAAAAGGAAGACGTTCTAGACACCCCAATGCTAGAGGATCCTGGTGAAGAAGCAACTGCTGCAGCTAAAACCGCTTACAAGAAGGCAATGGATGCTAATCTTAAAGTGAGTTGCCTGATGCTTGCTTGCATGGAGCCTAAGCTGCAGGTGTAGTTTGAGACAAACCCTGAGGCGCACGATATGATCGTGGCACACAAGGATATGTTCCAGACTTAGGCTAGGACTGAAAGGTTCAATGTGTCCAAAGCCTTTCTGGAATGCAAGCTAGCAGAAGGCGCAGCAGTTGGGCCACATGTAATCAAGATGGTTGGTTACAGTCAGAGGTTGGAGAAGCTAGGCTTCCCAATAGGCCAAGAGTTGGCCATTGACTTCATTTTGGCATCTCTTCCGCCCAGCTATGGAAACTTCATTACGAACTACCATATGCATGGGGCGGAGAAGGGCCTCAATGAACTGTGGCATGCTGAAAACAACAGAGGGTGACATAAAGAAAAGCGCTGGCAGTAGCGGCCATGTGATGGCGGTCCAAAACAAACCCAACTTTAAGAAGAAGGGTAAATCTCAAAAGAAGAAGAGCAAGGCAAAGGATATAGTATCCAAGCCAAACCAAAAGCCCAAGGCTAGACCAGCCGCTGATGCAGAGTGCTTTTATTGCAAAGAACTTGGTCACTAGAAGAGGAATTGCAAGCAGTACTTGGCCTCTATTAAGGATCACGGCGGTAAGGGTACAGCTGTAGCAAGTACACTTGCTATTCACATTATAGAAATTTTTCTTGCTGATTCTTATATTAATTCTTGGGTATTTGATACTGGATCGGTTGCCCATATTTGCAATTCGATGCAGGGAATGATAAGAAGTAGAAGCGTGAAAAGAGGAGAAGTTGATTTCCGGGTAGGCAATAATGCAAGAGTTGCTGCGTTGACCGTCGGGATGATGCAACTCCACCTCCCATCAGGATTTATTTTGGAGTTAAATAATTGTTATCTAGTTCCTAGTATGAGTCGAAACATTATGTCTCCTTCATGTTTGATGAAGGATGGTTATTCATTTGCGAGTGAAAACAATGGTTGTGTGATCTCTAAGAATGGCATGTTTATGGCTTTTGCATCCATTATGAATGGGTTGTTCATTTTAAATCTTGATGATGCACCTATCTGTAATATTAGTGCTAAAAGGTCTCGGCCTAATGATTTAAGTCCTACCTACATGTGGCACTATCGTTTGGGTCATATAAGTGAGAATCGCATGAAGAAGCTTCATTCTAATGGGCTTTTAACTTCGTTTGATTTTGAATCAAACGAGACATGTGAAACATGCTTACTTGGCAAAATGACCAAGGCACCATTCACGGGTTTACCTGAGAGGGCATTAGATTTGTTGAAACTCATACATAATGATGTGTGCGGACCAATGAGTACGACAGCTACGGGAGGATTCCAATACTTCATAACCTTCACTGATGATTTTAGTAGATATGGGTATGTCTAATTAATGAAACACAAGTCTGAATCTTTAGAAAAGTTCAAAGAGTTTCAGAATGAAGTGGAAAATTAGCGTGGCAAGAAAATTAAAGCACTGTGATCTGATCGTGGAGGTGAATATTTGAGCCATGAGTTTAGCAATCATCTAAAGAGTTGTGGAATTGTTCTGCAGCTTATGCCGCCTGGAACGCCTCAGAGGAATGGCGTGTCTGAGTGACGTAATCAGACTTTATTGGATATGGTTCGATCAATGATGAGCCAGTCGGACCTACCTTTGTCGTTTTGGGGATAGGCTCTAGAAACAACAGCTTTCACACTAAATAGGGTACCGTCTAAGTCCATAGTTAAGACATCATATGAGATGTGGACTGGGAAGACTCCCAGTTTGTCTTTTCTGAAGATTTGGGGTTGTGAGGTTTATGTCAAGCAACTTCAGTCGGATAAACTCACTCCAAAATCGGACAAGTGCATGTTCGTGGGATATCCAAAGGAAACTTTGGGATATTACTTTTACCATCGGTCAGAGGGCAAAGTGTTTGTTGCCCGAAATGGTGTGTTCTTAGAGAAAGAGTTTCTCAAAAGAGAGAAAATCAAACAAAAGGTGTATCTTGAAGAAGTTCAGGATGAGCCAATGTCACATGATCCAACAAGTGATGCTAATGTAGCAGAACAAGTTGAGACGTCTGTGGCAAGAGAAACACCACCACAACCACGAAGGTCAGCAAGGCTTCGCGAAGCACGTAGAGAGGTGCTATTGTTGGGCAATGGGGAAGTGTTGTTGTTAGACAACGATGAACCTGCAACATATGCAGAAGCGATGATGGACCCAGATTCCAAGAAATGGCAAGTCGCCATGAGATCCGAGATAGATTCCATGGGAGAAAATCAAGTTTGGAACTTGGTGGACCCGCCTAATGGTGTTAGACCCATATAGTGCAAATGGATCTATAAGAAGAAGAAAGACATGGATGGAAATGTTAACATCTATAAGGCTTGACTTGTTGCAAAGGGTTTTCGACAAGTTCAAGGAGTTGACTATGATAAGACATTCTCGCGAGTTGCGATGCTTAAATCTATTCGGATCATTCTAGCTATGGCCGCATATTTCGATTATGAGATTTGGCAGATGGATGTCAAAATAGCTTTCCTTAATGGAAACCTTGATGAGGATGTGTATATGATACAACCCGAGGGTTTTGTCGATCCGATCAATGATGGAAAGATATGCAAACTTCAGAAATCCATTTATGGGTTGAAGCAAGCATCTCGAAGTTGGAACATTCGTTTTGATGAAGTGGTCAAAGGGTTTGGTTTTCATCAGAATGAAGAATAAGCTTGTGTTTACAAGAAGGAAAGTGGGAGCGCTATTGTATTTCTGATCTTGTATGTGGATGGCATATTATTGATTAGGAATGACATTCCTATGCTGGAGTCCGTTAAGGCTTCGCTAAAAAAGAGTTTTTCTATGAAGGACTTAGGGGAAGCAGCATATATTTTGGGCATAAGGATCTATAGAGATAGGTCAAAGAGGCTTATAGGATTAAGTCAAGATACGTACATTGACAAGGTGTTGAAACGGTTCAACATGGAACAGTCCAAGAAAGGGTTCTTACCTGTGTCACATGGTATACACCTTACCAGAAGCAATGTCCTAGGATGGCATATGAGCGAGAGCGCATGAGTAAGGTACCATATGCCTCAGCAATTGGATCAATCATGTATGCCATGATAAGTACATGCCTAGATGTTTCATATGCTATAAGTGCTATGAGTAGGTACCAGGCTGATCCAGGTAAGTGTCAATGGACAACAGTAAAAGGCATTCTTAAGTACTTGAGAAGGACTAAAGATATGTTCCTATTATATGGGGGTAAGGAGGAGCTCGTTGTAACTGGTTACACCGATGCTAGCTTCCAAACTGACCCGGACGAGTTAAAATCGCAATCAGGTTTTGTGTTCACAATAAATGGTGGTGCTGTTAGTTGGAAGAGTTCCAAACAGGAGACTATGACTAATTCTACAATAGAAGCCGAGTACATTGCAGCTTCTGAATTTGCAAAGGAAGGTGTTTGGATAAGGAAGTTCCTCATCGAGCTTGGTGTGTTTCCTAATGCCTCTAGTCCATTGAACCTCTACTGTGACAACAATGGGGCAATTGCGCAAGCAAAGGAGCCAAGGAACCACCAGAAAAGCAAACACGTACTGTAGAAATTTCACCTCATACGGGAATTCGTTAGACGGGGCGAGATAAAGATATGCAAGATACATACGGATTTGAATGTTGCTGATCCTTTGACAAAACCTCTTCCACAACCTAAGCATGAGGCACACATGAGATCTATGGGTACTAGATATCTTCTAGATTAACTCTAGTGCAAGTGGGAGACTGTTAGAAATATGCCCTAGAGATAATCATAGAGATGATAATATTTCTTTGTATCCATGATATATATATATATATATATTGCTTAATTGAATATCCATGAAAGGCACCTTATATTGATTAGCAATTATGTGAATTGTTTGTGAGATTCTTCACTTGTATGGTTATTCTAAATGATGTCCCTGGTCAGAGTCAATGACTAGCACATATATTAGTTGATGACTACATTTCACAAGTCATGGACATGGAGATGTCGAACTAATAATGTGGGCGCATGTATGACATGAGGCTGGACCGACTCAATGTGACATATTGTAATATAGTTCTCTTTTTGCAACATGTATACTGTGTCCTTAGACCTGAGATTGTCGCATGTTCTCAAGATGTGGATTGACCTACTTAGGGACTATCAAACGCTACTCCATAACTGGGTAGTTATAAAGGTAGTTTTGGGTTTGTCAGGAAGCATGCTGTGAGGGATGGTCAGTCAAGATGGAATTTGTCCCTCTCTTCTTGAGAGAGATATCTCTGGGCCCTTTGAGTGATTGGATCAAGAAATGCATGGCCGCGCTAGGGTTAAGAGTTAACCATTGAACGGATTCCAATTCACAGTATCGAGAAAGAGAGGTCAGCTTAGAGCCAGACCAAATATCGTGAGACAAAGGGAACAGCATATACATAATGTTGCAATGGTTTGTCTGATATGATCTTTACGTGCGCATAGGAGTTGACATGTTTTGCTAGAGGCCGCTGTCAATTATTGGGCCAAGTAAGAATACTCGGGCCATGTCTATTTGTATGTGAACCTATAGGGTCACACACTTAAGGGGAAGGAAGCCTAACTCGGATTAGATCCAAAATTAGACTGGGCTTTAGGGTTACTGATGGGCCTCGGAGTCAGAAGCCCACCATAACGCCTATGTAATGAGGGTCGGGGGCGCGGTTAGGTTAACCCTAATTCGCCACCAGCAAACGAGCACCCGCTCGCCTCTCGCCTGTGATGGAACCTCCCAAGGTATTAGGCCCACCTACAGTTATCCTTGTCCCAAGGACCTTGGACAACCCTGTAGATGCATATAATCACTTGACAAGTTCGGTAACTTTATCCTCCTCATTTCGCCCAAGAGCATTTCACCTGTCACGCAGATATTACATCACATCGGGGGAAAGAATAAGCGGAAGCAAATTACAATAACTTAATTTACATTAACAAAATATAGAGAGAGTATACTTGTTACAGTACCAGGGTATTAAGAGTGCTTAGAGTATTATTACAGACTAGGGAGGCAAAACACCCTCCCGCATGAAAGTTTATTACTATCAAAGTTGGAGGCCAACATCCTCCCGTGACCATCTTCACTGCTGGGACTCTTCCTTGGGTACCACCTTTGAACAGAAACAGTAAAACTCTGTTGTTTCCTCTCCTACAACAACATGGGTTCGAAAACCCTGAGTACGGAGTGTACTTTCGCAAGTATTACCTGACAAAAGAAAAGACTCTCAAGGATATGCTGGCTTGAGGGAGTCTAGGTAAGGCCATTCAAGAATCAAGAACTCTGTTTGCAGAAATGCTTACTAGCAGTGGATCCTTAAACTTCTAGTTTTATTATCAAGTTAAGTCATTACCCACACCTAGAGTTCTTTCTATCCTAGTTCAAGCACTTGACCTGCACTAGTTGTCTTTTATCACCCATTTTCTTTACTGGATTGCTACGTGTAGGGCAGTGACCAAGTCTTCATATCCGAGAAGTAACGACGATCCGAATCGATTAATACCTAGCTGGGGATCTCCAACCACACGACATATGTAGCACTTAACCCTTGCATATGTCAACTCGCCACCAGGTTTCTTAAGACCAGACCGGGTTCACGCCAACCGAGAGCACAGATACACCACTGTCTAGCCTCTTGCCATGGAGGGTACACGCTACTCTCGCCATCTCTCCACTCCCATTGTGTGTTGGCATTTCTGGTATTGGTCTGCGTGAGGCAAAGCTTACCCATGACCATGCATGTGGCCAGTTAAAAGGTCCTCAATCATCAAGCCTACATCGGTACGGTCCTTAATCGACTCAGATGGAGACACTACACCGAGACTTCCTTCTCGTACAAGTCACCCACCTGGTCTCGTCTTTATCATTTCAACCCAAAATTTGGTACCTGATAGAGGTACATCTTGTCCGATGTTGAACCCATCACGGCCATGATGGATCCCCCATCAAGTTTCATTTTTGAAAACATCCCAGTCCATCTGAAGCATCATCTTTGGTTTAAAACAAAACCTTTTGTTTTTCTAAAGCAAGACTAAGCATCAGAAAACCTTTTAATAAAATAGGTAATCAAGGAATGGTAGTCAACTTCAAGGAAGGAAATGCAGCAATTGTGTAGCACTCAACTCCTATCACCTAATGCATCATTCAAGTGAGAAAGAGTTTAAAACATCAAGGAAAAGGGTAAATGCATCGGGGCTTGCCTTGTCTTGTAGGGGATTTGGGATCTGTTCCACAGATATCAAAATAAAAACTATTCCCGGCAGGTGGAGTTTCAGTTGGTGGTGTAGTTTGTTCTTCTTCCACACTTACTTCTTCTTTGTTTTCTATATATAACCATATATAAACATGAATGCTCATGTGGTGCTATGAATGTGCAATTATAATAGAGATCCATCAAGTTGTATCTTGAATACAACTTTCCTTCATGGTGCACCTAGATAACTTAGGGTTTTCTGGGCTAATACCCTAATAGGGTGAGGTAGTTTTATTCTAAAAGGCTAGGGTTTTGGAGTTTTGGGATCAAACAATGTCCAAAACATGTCAAATTCACCCAAGGACTCTAATTAACATATTAAGCTTATCTAAAAAGTTTTATGATTTTTGGAGCTATCTAGTAATTTCTAAAATTCCAAAAGACTAGGTTTAAGCCTTCTTAAATACTAAATAATGTAGGGTTGGGACTAAAAATCTTGGAACTATTTTTATTAAATCCTAGGGGATTTTAGGAATCTAGAAAAATTGGTCCTATATTTTAATCATTTTTCTAGAATTTGTTATGAATTCCCTAAGCTTGGTAGAAAAAGAAAAAGAATGAATAGTGACGGGCTCAATTCAGCCCAAGTTAGCCCGTAGATTGGAGAAACACGCGCGCGCCCACGCCCACGCTGGTGAACTTGTGCAGAGACCCCTGTCCATTTGAATAACCAGTAAAGAGCCCCTAAACACTATTCCATTGTCTCACTGACATTTACACAACACCCCTCGCACTTCTGTTTCTTCTCCAACCCAAACCCTAGCAACGACGCGCTCGCTGTTGGCCATCTCTCCGCGGGAACTTGCCCCAAACGGCAATGACCGACTAAATCAAGCATTGCACTAGCATCCCTAATCCCAGGCTGTCACACCCGGGTTTTAGGGGCACCAAGACCCGGGCGCGAACATAAACACCAGGTATGCTGGGACCAAGTCTCACACATATGATGTATAGTGGCACAGGATCGAATGTCACATCTTTATATATATAACAGGAGTTCTATACAAAATAAATAATTACATTATAAGGAGACAACGGTCCAGCAACCCAAAGTTGACTGGGAGACGACGACCTAGATCTCACACGAACACATCGCAGCATCCTCCAAGCGTCTCATCCTGCAGTACCTGTTCTTGACCTGTGGGGTGGTGTGAGACAGCAAGAGTGAGCTCAAATACGTTCATCGCTCAACAAGTTGTGGGGAATAATGTGCATGAACTCGCCAAAGGTGGGAGCTCACGTGAAGTGTAAGGCTTACCAAAGAGGATGGTTAGAGCTGAGCATTGCTTTTAAAGTTAGTCAAAATTTTATTAGCAGTTACTAAGTATGAGTAAATACCAAACCCAATTAAGTAGTAGAACAAAAGTAACAACTTCACCTGCGATGCAATGCATATGACAAATTGAATTTAGTTCCATAATTTAATCATGTGAGGGTCCGAGCTGCTCATGACCGTGAGCACGGCTAGTATGCCAGTTTTACACTCTGCGAGGTTGCGCATCTTTACCCACAAGTCATGTTACCCATCTGCCAAGGGATCGCGACTTCCCATACACCTCTACCGAGGAGGCGAGGCAGGGTAACACTACGAGGCCTTTACAAAGTTCCACTAGCTTCAGAAAACCCGCTACAGTTTATAGGAAGCTCCAATGCAGGAATCCCTTGCAGGACCGCCATCGCAGCAAAATCCTCCCGAGGGCCTCCCTACACTGACCACTCCCCTACTGCCCTTGCCCCTTTCGGGTAAGGTAGTCTTCCACTAGCTTTCCTAATTAATCGGCCAAGGGCGTCCCATTAAACCCTTGTGGTAGCACTGTTTTCCCGGGTGGTCGCTCCATGTTCCGATTAACATAATGATCTTATCATGAATAGTAAATAATAACTGACAATAAAAGATAATCATGAATAAAATGTATCTCTATACCCAAAACCACATAAAGCAATAGCAGGTACTACCCGAAAAGTTCAGTGGCGAACAAGGTATAAAGATAATCAAACTAGGGTAACCTGTTGGGTCCCATCAAAATTAACCTATGCAAATCATTATGATTAATCAGGACATGACTGGGTAAAAGAAGTGATCAAGGGCACAACTTGCCTGGGACTTGAGATTCCAGGTACCAACTTGCTTTTACGATGACACGTGTCCTCACTGCTAGTCATGGCAATACAAACAAACAGTGTATAGGCAAAATTAACATTACACCAAACATATATGCAAAGTACATATTAATAATCTACATATTGAAATAAGATCACAGGAACATGGATTATTAATTTTGGAGTTATAGATTCTAAGTTATGAATTTCCTAAGGTTTTATGTGATTGGAATAGGATTAGATGAGAAATTGATTTTCTAACTATTTTCATGACAAAACAGAGACACTATATGATAGAGAATCTTATTACAAAATTTTAGAAATTGGAATGGCCCAATTTAGAGCTAGAATGAATTTTCTATGCATTTTACAAGTTTCTAGATTTGTTTTTGTGTTTAAAACGAATTTCTAATATAATTTCTCTATTTTTAATCTTCTCTGGACTGCGCACACAATAACCAGGGAACTCGGGGTTTAACTTGCAAAATCGCCCAGACACAGCCACACCCGAGGGGTACTGCGGGTTGATTCTGCGAAAGTTTGGGGTCTCTTTAGTAAAAAGGTAACTGCCGAAGGGGTATGAATAAATCCCGGCCACCCGATCGAGCGCCAACGCCCTAGATTAAATCCCAAGCTCCGCGAACCGGTACGTGATCGCAACCCTCGGATTACCATCCAACGGCCAGGATCCCATCCATCGAAACGCTACCTTTATTCTAATCCCAACCACGCGATGGTGGACTGACGGCCGACGCGATACCGGACACAGGATCAAATCCGACCGTTAATCCCCGCATCAACGGTTGCACCCCATCTTCCCCAAACGCGCGGCGGCCCGAGCGATGCAATCCTGGTCGCGGCGGCGAGGCTGTCGGGTTTGCGAATCCGACCAACCCGAGCACCATTCTCCAATTAGCTCATCCTTCGCCAAGTAGATGACTCCCTGAATCTAATTCCCCAACCAATTTCACCCGCCATCAAGCACAGGCCCCTGCCCATGGAGGAGTTCCGATTTGCAGCCATGCCGATGCCGTTAGCCTAAATTCGCCACCAAGACTCAATCTGAATGACCCTATACGACATTGGGAGGAAGGCGAACGAGATGGGCTTACTCACCGGCAGGTTTAGTCACGGGCGCGCACGGACCATGGAGAAACGCAACCTTGCGGTAAAGGTTATGCTCCGGTGAGCAATTGCCCAATGCCAGCACCCACACCGAGCACCGCGATGCCCCGAACGTCACTGAGGCACCCTAACGAATCTCCCAGGTGACGGCCGCACGGTAGCGATGGATGGCGCGTGGTGCCAAGGTCGGGTGCTCCCTGCTCTCTCTCTCCTCGCGGCGGTGGGTCTTGGTTTGAAGCACGCTGACAGCTGATGAGGGAAAGGCGCGGTGGAGGCCAAGCTTTTATCCCCCAGCCCACGGAGCGCCCGGTCCTGATTTCCCCGGCAACGCGCGGTTGTTGCGTGATTGTCGCGGTGGCGAGAAGGTCGCACGAGCTACGGAGCAGGTCTGTTACGCGGTGGAAGAACGACAGCCAAGACGGCCCCACATGGCAGAGAAATGAGAGGAGGCGCGAGAATGACGAGTTGGGCACACTTGGCGGTGACCTGGAACGCACCCGCGTGAGGCTGGAGCGCGTGACGCCTGGGCCCGAGCGCGGAGAACAGCGGGAGGTGGGCTGCGCGGGTAAGAAAGTGGAGTGGGCCGCGAGAAGGTTTGTTCGGCCCAGGTGCAGGTTTGTTCTTTTCTATTTTCGATGTCTTTTAAATTTTCAAATTCCTATTCCGAATTCAAACTTGTTTCAATTTCTCTGATTTGTCTTTTCAAATCCCCAAATATCAAACCAATCCCTAATGAAAATATAATCTCTATTATTTTCAGTAATTTTATTTTCCTAGTCATTCCTTTAGAGGAGGAATAAGGGTTTTATTTAAATTTCCTTTCACATTCCTATTCCTTATTCCAAATTCAAATTTATACTTCTATTTTAGTTTTCAGATTTTTCAAATGTATCAATTGAAACCCAAAGGTGAATATAAACCATACTATTTTAATATTACTAATTTAAGTTTATTCTCCTTCTCATATTTGACTCTTAGCAATAGTTGACTTTATTACAAGATGTCTTTTCCCATTCCCAATTCCTAAAGCACTATAATAGCTATATTTGTTTATTTATTTTATAATAATTATTTATTTTTCTACTAATTTTGGGTCTTACAAATCCTACCCCCCTTAACAGAAATCTCGTCCTCGAGATTTGTAAGAAAAGGAATGTATACTCACATTGTTTTCGGAACATATGCACAAACAAAGAAATCTCGGCATGATGCATAATTTTTTTAACAAAACATAGGGTCAATAGACCTTATTATTATTTTTATTACCAAAATAGTAAAATACTACTACTAGCTAAACTACTATTTAGGTCTTACAAATAGGGAAGTATATATATGTATCTATGTTTATGTTTATCACTATTTTTGTTGTTCGTTGACTTCTTCCCCGACTACTTCATCTTCAACTGGCTCTTCTTCTTGAATTTCAAGTTCACTTGGTTCAACCTCTACTTCTGCATGATGGGCATGTCCCCGGTTGATAGATAGGGGCTGACTCTTTCCTGCCGAGGCTTGTCCTTGCTTCATCGGAGCCGGTGTAGTGTAGGCAGCTCTGTTGGGACAGTAATTGGCGTAGTGTCCCGTTTGTCCACACTTGAAGCATGCCCTGTTGGTGGATGTGTTAGGAGCAACGGGTCCTGCTGGGGTGCTTGCTTTTGGAGGAGCAGTTGGTGCCTGTTGAGTTTGTTGTCCAGGACTGCCACTAGCTGGTGTACATGGAGTGGTAGTATAGCGAGGACGGGAACTACTTCCAGCCTGCCCTTGGTTAGCAGCCTTTCTTTTCTCCCCAAATATACTCCTCTTGTTTTCTACAGCAATAGCTTTGTCAAGTAGCCTTTGGAAGGATGGGAATGTGTGTGATACCAGTTGATATTGCAAGGGTCCAATCAAACCGTCCAGAAAAAGCTCCTGCTTTTGCTCATCATCCTCAACATCTCTAGGAGCATATCAAGATAACTGGATGAATTTGTCCCTATATTCACTCACGGACATACTTCCTTGCTTGAGGGATAGAAACTCCTTTCTCTTAATCTTCATGAGTCCAGCAGGAATATGGTAATTCCTGAATTGTGTGGAGAATTCTGCCCAGGTAATTGTATCGACAGCAGCATGAGCAGCGCAGTACGCATCCCACCAATCTGCAGCAGGACTAGCAAGACGACCTGATGCGTAGAGTACTTTCTCTCGGTCCGAGCACTGAGCTATGTTGAGCATCTTCTCTATAGACTTTAGCCAGTCATCAGCTTGCAGTGGATCCATGGAGTTGGAGAAGGTTGGTGGTTTGTGGCTCATGAATTCCCGATGCTTATCTCGGGGTGGAACTGGTGGTGGAGGTGGAGGCAATGGTACCTATTGCTGTTGCTGCTGTTGTTGAAGTTGTTGTTGCAGCTGCTGTTGTTGCACCCTTCTTTCCTGGCATAATTCCTCCCGCTCTTGGCGCATTTCCCGACGTGCATCCTCTCTTTCCTGGTGCATTTCCTGGCGTTCTTGCTGCATCTGTGCGCGCATATCTGCCCTAGTGTCCGCCATTTGCTGCATCATCCTCATTTGAGCTGCAATTAGTGGATCAACTCCGCCTGGTGGAGGATTAGGAGGATTCATCTCTGCTGGCTGTGGTTGGGGTTGTCGATATATCCACCGAGTGTGTCGATTAGGAGGTAAATCAATTCCACCACCCCGCCTGGTATTGACCATCTGAGTTAGATACATATGGTAAGATAGTTTTGCAAGGGAATCATTTGGTAGACAGAATGAATAAGCTAATAGTTGGTTATGTACTGAAACTTTCTTTGGCAGGGCTTGACCAGATGTTTTTATGTCAAGACTAGGGTAACTAGTTGTACGAGGTGAATGTCCAAAGGTAAGATAGAATCTGTCAAGATGAGATAGATACGGAATACTATATATATATTTTATTTTTTTTAAGGGAGAATAATCTAGATTGTCTAGTTATCTTACAAATACTATCCTTTATGCCTAGATGTATATGTAAATGTAATTATGGACATTAATCCACAACCCATCACACTCAAACAAAGATCCACATCAGGCATGTATCATAAGGACAAACATTCAAGTTCATAGATATCTATATAAAAGAAAATAGTTTTGTTTTTTTTCTGTTCCTAAGAGTGGGTCTCCTATTCCTAAGGTCACTTTAGGCACAGGATTTCAAAATGTGAAATCCACATTTGTCTTTAGAAGGAAAAAGGTAAGAGTAATCAGAGTAAAGCGGAAATAGATGAGAAAAGATTAAGGAAAGTTCTGGAAAGAATCAGAGCAAGGTAAGTAGACAATGGTTGTCCAGTTCTATCTAGGTTTCGTCCTACAGTCAACATTCCTCTGATACCACTTCTGTCACACCCAGGTTTCGGGGAACCAAGACCCGGGCGCGAACATAAACACCAGGTATGCTGGGACCAAGTCTCACACATATGATGTATAGTGGCACAGGATCGAATGTCACATATTTATATATAACAGGAGTTCTATACAAAATAAATAATTACATAATAAGGAGACAACGGTCCAGCAACCCAAAGTTGACTGGGAGACGATGGCCTAGACCTCTCACGAACACATCACGGCATCCTCCATGCGCCTCATCCGGTGGTACCTGTTCTTGACCTGTGGGGGGTGTGAGACAGCAAGAGTGAGCTCACATACGTTCATCGCTCAACAAGTTGTGGGGAATAATGTGCATGAACTCGCCAAAGGTGGGAGCTCACGTGAAGTGTAAGGCTTACCAAAGAGGATGGTTAGAGCTGAGCATTGCTTTTAAAGTTAGTCAAAATTTTATTAGCAGTTACTAAGTATAAGTAAATACCAAACCCAATTAAGTAGTATAACAAAAGTAACAACTTCACCTGCGATGCAATGCATATGACAAATTGAATTTAGTTCCATAATTTAATCATGTGAGTGTCCGAGCCGCTCATGACCGTGAGCACTGCTAGTATACCAGTTTTACACTCTGCAGAGGTTGCGCATCTTTACCCACAAGTCGTGTTACCCATCTGCCAAGAGACGGCCAATCCCATACACCTCTACCGAGGAGGCGAGGCAAGGTAACACTACAAGGCCTTTACAAAGTTCCACTAGCTTCAGAAAACCCGCTACAGTTTATAGGAAGTTCCAATGCAGGAATCCCTTGCAGGACCGCCATCGCAGCAAAATCCTCCCGAGGGCCTCCCTAGCAGGAATCCCTTGCAGGACTGCCATCGCAGCAAAATCCTCCCGAGGGCCTCCCTACACTGACCACTCCCCTACTGCCCTTGCCCCTTTCAGGTAAGGTAGTCTTCCACTAGCTTTCCTAATTAATCGGCCAAGGGCGTCCCATTAAACCCTTGTGGTAGCACTGTTTTCCCGGGTGGTTCTCCATGTTCCAATTAACATAATGATCTTAACATGAACAGTAAATAATAACTGACAATAAAAGTATAATCATGAATAGTAATGTGTATCTCTATACCCAAAACCACATAAAGCGATAGCAAGTACTACCCAAAGATTCAGTGGTGAACAAGGTATAAAGATAGTCAAACTAGGGTAACCTATTGGGTCCCATCAAAATTAACCTATGCAGATCATTATGATTAATTAGAACATGAGTGGGTAAAAAGAAGTGATCAAGGGCACAACTTGCCTGGGACTTGAGATACCAGGTACCAACTTGCTTTTCAGATGACACGTGTCCTCACTGCTAGTCATGGCAATACAAACAAACAGTGTATAGGCAAAATTAACATTACACCAAACATATATGCAAAGTACATATTAATAATCTACATATTGAAATAAGATCACAGGAACATGGATTATTAATTTTGGAGTTATAGATTCTAAGTTATGAATTTCCTAAGGTTTTATGTGATTGGAATAGGATTAGATGAGAAATTGATTTTCTAACTATTTTCATGACAAAACAGAGACACTATATGATAGAGAATCTTATTACAAAATTTTAGAAATTGGAATGGCCCAATTTGGAGCTAGAATGAATTTTCTATGCATTTTACAAGTTTCTAGATTTGTTTTTGTGTTTAAAACGAATTTCTAATATAATTTCTCTATTTTAATCTTCTCTGGACTGCGCACACAATAACCAAGGAACTAGGGGTTTAACTTGCAAAATCGCCCAGACACAGCCACACCCGAGGGGTACTGCGGGTTGATTCTGTGAAAGTTTGGGGTCTCTTTAGTAAAAAGGTCACTGCCGAAGGGGTATGAATAAATCTCGGCCACCCGATCGAGCGCCAACGCCCCAGATTAAATCCCAAGCTCCGCGAACCGGTACGTGATCACAACCCTCGGATTACCATCCAACGGCCAGGATCCCATCCATCGAAACGCTACCTTTATTCTAATCCCAACCACGCGATGGTGGACTGATGACCGACGCGATACCGGACACAGGATCAAATCCGACCGTTAATCCCCGCATCAACGGTTGCACCCCATCTTCCCCAAACGCGCGGCGGCCCGAGCGGTGCAATCCTGGTCGCGGCGGCGAGGCTGTCGGGTTTGCGAATCTGACCAACCCGAGCACCATTCTCCAATTAGCTCATCCTTCGCCAAGTAGATGACTCCCTGAATCTAATTCCCCAACCAATTTCACCCGCCATCAAGCACAGGCCCCTGCTCATGGTGGAGTTCCGATTTGCAGCCATGCCGACGCTGTTAGCCTAAATTCGCCACCAAGACTCAATCTGAATGACCCTATACGACATTGGGAGGAAGGCGAACGAGATGGGCTTACTCACCGACAGGTTTAGTCACGGGCGCGCACGGACCACGGAGAAACGCAACCTTGCGGTAAAGGTTATGCTCCGGTGAGCAATTGCCCAACGCCAGCACCCACACCGAGCACCGCGATGCCCCGAACGTCACTGAGGCACCCTAACGAATCTCCCAGGTGACGGCCGCACGGTAGCGATGGATGGCGCGTGGTGCCAAGGTCGGGTGCTCCCTGCTCTCTCTCTCTCCTCGCGGCGGTGGGTCTTGGTTTGAAGCACGCTGACAGCTGATGAGGGAAAGGCGCGGTGGAGGCCAAGCTTTTATCCCCCAACCCACGGAGCGCCCGGTCCTGATTTCCCTGGCAACGCGCGGTTGTTGCGTGATTGTCGCGGTGGCGAGAAGGTCGCACGAGCTACGGAGCAGGTCTGTTACGCGGTGGAAGAACGACAGCCAAGACGGCCCCACATGGCAGAGAAATGAGAGGAGGCGCGAGAATGACGAGTTGGGCCCACTTGGCAGTGACCTGGAATGCGCCCGCGTGAGGCTGGAGCGCGTGACGCCTGGGCCCGAGCGCGGAGAACAGCGGGAGGTGGGCTGCGCGGGTAAGAAAGTGGAGTGGGTCGCGAGAAGGTTTGTGTTGGGGACTTGTTCTCAAATGCTTCGGATTAAGAACAAGGCAACATAAAAAGTGTTAAATGATAAAGTCTTTCGTCCTCTGAAACATTATTTCCCCTCGGGATGTAATGTATTTCGGACGAAGACCACAAACAACATACCTTCGTAAGCACAATAAACAATGATGAAGAACTTATATGTAACATAAGAAGTAATATAAACATTTAAATATTATCACAACCTCATTTCTATTTTATTATCATAGAAAAATAGAAATGATTTCAGATTACAAGTGTACCTTCGGATTGCAGGAAGGCAAAAGTATAAAGATGACGCAAAAGCAAATGCCAAGTCAGCGTGAACAGTACGGGAGTACTGTTCATCTATTTATAGGCGTGGGACGCAGCCCATGTAAAATTACATTCATGCCCATTACATTTGCTAATGACTTATGGGAGTCTATCAAGGCCTAAGTAGTCTTTTCATCTTTAGGTCGGTTCCCCTTTCTACTATCGCGACGAAGCTTTCCTGCGCATAGCTTCGGCTGTGCACCATCCTTCGTACAGCATGGTAATTAGCCCGTCCTTCATCTCAATCCCCCTTCGTCTGGCTTAGGCTTCGTCCTGACCGTACTCCATGTTCATAATCTGAGTCCGAAAATGCCTGTTCATATAATTCACTTGGAAAACATTGTCAAATCTTGTTTTTGAGGACCTTCGGAGGACGAAGGCCCCCAACAGTAGCCCCTTGCAATATTAATTTGTTAGTGATAAATTCGGATTGCGATATGGACGAAGGCCTTAATCCGAAGGTCCAAAAAAACACCTTCCCTTTGCTAGAATAGCAACATTCACTGACAAGCGGGGTCTTTCAATTTTCAACGCACTGGGCGTATAAATAAGATCATACCGCAAACTCATTTGGTACGCTCTCTTGCCATCTGCTCCCGCTCACTGAATTTTTAGCTCTTGCGCACTAAGATTTGCTGATCTTTTAGTTTTGAAGCTTCGGCTTTGAAAATAGTTTTTTAGTGTTTCCGAAGATGTCTGAAGATAAGAAGGTTGCTGCTGAGATGAAGCTGAGTCTCGACGAAGAGAAGAACTTGGGGTTTCTTATAGCGATGGCGAAGACCAATACGGAAAAAATCACCAAGGAGATTCTGGAAGGTTTGTCTGAAGATACTGGTGACAGCGACAGTTATGATGTGGACAGTGGTGGTGAAGACTCCGAAGATCGCCCCTGGCGACCAAGCCATTCAGTCTTTGGCAAGTCAGGTATCAAAGAAAATCATCTTGTCAACATGAGGAGAAGATACTTCCGGGATTTATCCATTGTGAGGGTCGACGAAGGAGAGAAAACTTGCCCGACCCCTGAAGAAAATGAAGTTGTAGTGTTCCGAAGCTTTTTGAAAGCTGGACTGCGATTTCCCCTGAGCAGCTTTGTCGTAGAAGTGCTGAAAATGTTTGAAATCTATCTTCATCAACTTACCCCCGAAGCAATTATAAGGCTGAATATCCTCGTGTGGGCCGTAAGAAGCCAAGGTCTGGAATCTGATGCGAAAAGTTTCTGCAACATACACGAGTTATCATACGAGACAAAACCCTGGGGTAAGGAACAATATCACAATAATTTTGGCTGCTACAGTTTCGTTTCTCGGTCTGGGTCAAGCTGTCCCGTGCCAACATTTCGGAAGAGATGGCCCGGCGACTGGATGACAGAATGGTTCTATGTGAAAAATGACCTGAAAGCACGGGAAGATATTAAAGGTATAATTATGCGCCCTATTTGGCAAAGTTTCGGCCTGCGAAAGCCGAAGGTTGAGATGAATGAAGCTGCCGAAGAATGTCAGAGAGCCTTCAGAGTTATTTGTTCTTTTATTGGAACGAGAGATTTGGTACAAGAACATATTGCCTTCAGAGTATGGCCGCTCGCGGAGAAATGGGAAATGCCGCAAGAAACCATGAAGGAGGCCGACGAAGGTGGACTTATCAGGCTGAAGTATACTTTCAAGTTCGGAGATAAATTCGTTGAGCCAGATGATGACTGGTTAAAGAGTATTGAAAATTTAAGTGATGAACTGCTTGGGGCTTATTCGAAGGCCGAAGATACTGCACTGTCAGCAGCCTTCGGAGGCCGAAAAAAGAAAAGGCTGAACCGGGTGTTTGATGCAATCGGGTTCGTCTACCCTGACTATCGTTATCCTATTCGAGGGCAGAAAAGAAAAAACACAACCTCTGCGAAAGAAGAAGCAGCAACTGCTCCTAGCAAACCAGAACCGAAAAGAAAGAGGATAAAGGTCCTCACACATCGGCCACGCTATATTGAACCAGCTTCAGTGCCTGAGTTCACCGGAGAAACTTCTTCGGCCACCGAAGCTGAAAAGCCAACCAAACCAACCTTGCTGCCAGAAGTGGCAGAAACGGCCGAAGCGCCAACAAAGATGGAATTGGAAGAACCGAAGATTTTGTTATCAGAAACCAAAGAGATGGCCGAAGCGCCATCCACAGAAAAAATGGAAGAAGCAAAAAAACCAACTGAGGAAAAAACATCAGAAGTTTTGAGTCCTGCAGCAAATGTTGAGACAGTAAAAAATCAAAAGGTGTCAGCAGTGACTCCGAAAAGAAAGAGAATGGCTAATGTGCTAGATGTTCTGGAAACAATTAAGTCCTCAAGCACAACTCCGAGGAAAACTGTTGAAACCTCCGAAGCGAAAACTGAGATTTTTGATACTAAAGCTCCAGAGCAAGAAACTGAAGCTGAAGCTGGGCCTCCGGAGCCCACGAAGGTAAAATCCTTGGAAACCGAAGAAGAAAAAATGATAGAGCCAATTCTTGTTGAAGAACTCAGTGCTGTTGCCCCCGAAGCATCCCCCAAAGTCCTTGATTATATTGTTCGACATGCTTCGGGGAAAAAGTTATCAGAAGAAGAAATTTTTGAAGCTAATCATTATGCTAAAGAATTGAAATATCCGAAGGGGGCACTAGTGTTCAATGGTACAAATGAAGAAGATTTCCTATACTGCCTCCTGGATAACAAAGAACTACTTGTCTGCCGGGAAATGGCTCGAAGCATGGGGTTTCCGAAGCTAGAGGCTGGCCTCTGCGCGATGACAAAGGACGATCTTGCGGACAGCCTTGCGTATAATAGCCTGAAGGTACGAGATCTGCGCATTTGGAAACTTTATGATTTGAAATCTATTGTTTTATTCTTATACTAACTTTTTACATATAGGCTTTAATACTAAGCAACGCGCTGAGAGCGCAAAAGAATGCCGAAGACGAGAGCTATGAAATTGCCTTCAACAACCTTCGATCAGAGGTTATCAAACTAAGGAACGAAGCCATGGAAAAGGACAAAATTCTAGTTACATTGGTGGATAAAATAAAGGAGGACGAAGCTGCCTCTAAAGCACAAGCTGTAGCTCAAAAACACGAGATTGCCGACCTTCGGAAGCAATTAGCCCGAGCTAAAGAAGAACGCATACTTGAAGAAACGAGGCGGGAATGTAGCGACCAATGGGCCAATCATTTGGAAGGAACCGTTGAAGAGCTTCGGTCTTCTAAGAAAAGGTGCTACGAAAAATCCATGGAATGTGTAAAGAAGTGTAACACCCGGATTTTAGGGGTCCAAAACCCGGGGTTAACATAAACACCAGGTATGCTGGGACCAAGTCTCAAACATATGATGTATAGTGGCACAGGATCGAATGTCACATCTTTATATATAACAGGAGTTCTATACAAAATAAATAATTACATTATAAGGAGACAACGGTCCAGCAACCCAAAGTTGACTGGGAGACGACGACCTAGACCTCTCACGAACTCATCGCAGCATCCCCCATGAGCATCATCCTGCAGTACCTGGTCTTGACCTGTGGTGTATGTGAGACAGCAAGAGTGAGCTCACATACGTTCATCGCTCAACAAGTTGTGGGGAATAATGTGCATGAACTCGCCAAAGGTGGGAGCTCACGTGAAGTGTAAGGCTTACCAAAGAAGATGGTTAGAGCTGAGCATTGCTTTTAAAGTTGGTCAAAATTTTATTAGCAGTTACTAAGTATAAGTAAATACCAAACCCAATTAAGTAATAGAACAAAAGTAACAACACCACCTGCAATGCAATGCATATGACAAATTGAATTTAGTTCCATAAATTAATCATGTGAGTGTCCGAGCTGCTCATGACCGTGAGCACGGCTAGTATACCAGTTTTACACTCTGTAGAGGTTGCGCATCTTTACCCACAAGTCGTGTATCCCATGTCGCCAGGGTTTGCAAGGCCCTTAGACACTACCGAGGTGAATGGCTAGGGATCCACTACGAGGCCTTTACAAAGTTCCACTAGCTTCCGAAAACCCGCTACAGTTTATAGGAAGATCCAGTGCAGGAATCCCTTGCAGGACCGCCATCGCAGCAAAATCCTCCCGAGGGCCTCCCTACACTGACCTCTCCCCTACTGCCCTTGCCCCTTTCGGGTAAGGTAGTCTTCCACTAGCTTTCCTAATTAATCAGCCAAGGGCGTCCCATTCCACCCTCGTGGTAGCACTGTTTTCCCGGGTGGTTCTCCATGTTCCAATTAACATAATGATCTTAACATGAACCATAAATAACAACTGATAACAAAAGTATAATCATGAATGGTGTATCTCCATACCCAAAACCACATATAGCACTAGCAAGTACTACCCAGAAAGTTCAGTGGTAAACAAGGTATAAAGATAGACAAACTAGGGTAACCTATTGGGTCCCATCAAAATTAACCTATGCAGATCATTATGATTAATTAGAACATGAGTGGGTAACAAGAAGTGATCAAGGGCACAACTTGCCTGGGCCTTGAGAATCCACGTACCAGGATGATCTTCAGATGACACGTGACCTCACTGCTAGTCGTAGCAATTCAAACAAACATGGTGTAGGCAAAATTAACATTACACCAAACATAAGAACAAAATACACATTAATAATATACATATTAAAATAAGATCACAGGAAAAAGAATTATTAATTTTGGAGTTGTAGATTTTAAGTTATGAATTTTCAAAGGTTGTATGTGCTTAATACAAGATTAGTTAAGATAACAATTTTAATGTGACTTTTATGTAAAACCAGTGGCACTAATTGATAAACAATAATATTACAAAATTATAGGAAGTGGAATGGATTAATTTGGAGTTCATATGCATTTTCTATGAATTATATAAATTCTAGGAATTATTTTTATATTAAAAACTCATTTTCTAATTCATTTTCCTGATTTTATAACTCTCTGGACTGGGCCTCAATTAAACAGAAGCACAGGGGGCTCGGCGCAAGAATCCCGAGACACAGGGAACAGTTAAACGGGGATGGCGGGTTGATTTCAATAAAACTCAGGGTCTCTTTAAACAATATGCCATGCGAAGGGGTATGGACGGTTTTCAGCCGTTCGATCAGATCTCGATGGTGAGGATTAGATCCACAGCCGCTCGAACCGGTACGCGCTGATAGCCGCAGGATCGGAATCCAACGACTCTGATTTTATGAAGCTTGATCCTCTCCGAACCGTCCGATCAAAGGCGAACGATCCAGAACGGATCAGGCCGAACCGGTGTCCTCGTTCTAATCTGAGCCATCGCTGGTGAATCCAACGGGCCACAGCCTTCGCCCCAACAGGACGCACTCGCACGACGGCGCCGCCCCGCGCGCGCGGCGGAGCACGCCGGCGAGGCTGCCAATCGGCCGTCCCGGAGCGCTAAACTCAAATCGGACCGAGCTAAGCGTAGAGGAGGACTTGGCGAGCACGGTGAGGTGAGTTACCGAGCAGATAGACCACCGGCAGAGGCAGGCCACGGCGGCGGGCGGACCCGCGGCGGTGCTTGAACTTCGGTGAGGAATTGAGACCGCCTCGAGGCTCAATCCCATCGAACACTGGCAGAGATGTCTTCCTGGTGGCTCGGCGAAGTCCTAAGTTGAAGCGTCGAGGATGATTCTCCACCGTGGGCGGAGACCTCCGGCGGCGGACGGAGACGCGGGGAGAGAGCTCGGTCCCGGGGAGAGAGATGTAAAGGAGGGGGGTCGCGGCCACGTACTTATACTCAGGGAGCACTTCGCGGTTGTTGCACGGGTACCGAGATCACCGGCGAGCTTCGCGGAGTCCGCGCGCTCCGTTGAGCTCCACGCACGCGCGGCCGTTTCGGTAAGGAAGGATATGACACGCGGGACCCACCTGTAAGCCTCACGGGGAGAAGAGAGAGCGAGGCATGCGCGGACGACGGAAACGGCTGACCGCGTGGGCCCGGGATGCCAGTGGGAGAAGGCGCGGTAAAGGGAGTGCTGACGAGGGTGGCCCGCCGGTCAGTGAGTCCGGGCGCGATGGTGATGGGCTGGGCGCGAGAGGGAAGGTGCGATGGGCCGAATAGGAGGGGAGCGGCCCAATACCAGGGTTTATTCTTTTTCCTTTTTCTTTCTATTTTTCCTTTTCTATTTCAAATTCAAATTTTCAAATCAATTCCAGGTTTAAGTTTCCAAACTTTGTGGCAAGTTTACTCTCAGTTTATATATTCAATTTGAACTTACCAATATAGGATCTATTCATTTATGAATTTATCTTGTATTTTATAATATTTCTTTCTCTTTTCTAATTTCTAGAATTTCATTTAGATGTCAAATTCCACTTTGGATTTTAATATATTTCTTTTTATATTATTTTTATATTGTCATAAAATGCACACAAAATAAAAATCTCACCATGATGCAATGAGTTAGTGGCATATATTTTATAATTATCTGTTTTAAAATATGGTGTTCACATATGATGATGCATAAAGATCAAACTCATAAAGAGAGAAATTGTTTTTCTCTATTGGTATTTTATCTAGCAATTACAAAGTGGGTGTTACAAATCCTACCCCCCCTTAAAAATAATCTCGTCCTCGAGATTTGTAAGAAAAGGGATGTAAAAGGCTTTATTTATAATTTAGCTTTTAGTTTCTAATCAGTTTAAGATTAAGAAGTTTCATGTTACTTAGAAAGTGATTTAGAAAAGCATGGGTATCTTCTATGTTTAGACACACAGTTAGGTAAGAGGAGAGATGATTAGAGTGAGGTTAGATGATGGTAAGAAGAACTTGGTAAGGGAAGACTCCATCCAAGGTGGTAAATCTTGAATCATCTCGAGATCTGATTTGACTCCTATTCTTCCATGTCGAGGTTGATCTTATCTTTCTTGCTCTTTGGTGTCTCCATCCGGGTTTGGGTCAAGAGGTTAAGATAGGTCTGTATGGCATATATAGGTTTGGGATAAGAAAGTAGGATAAGAAAAGACTTCATCCAAGATTGTGGTTCTTGACTCATCTTGGTGACCTCACTTGATCCTTGAAGACTTGAGTTGGTGCTCATCCTTCCTTGATGAAGTTGATCATCTTCTCCAGGCTTGTCTCATTGATTAGGAGTTAGTGTATATTATCAGGCTGGGGAATATGGTTAAGATAGACATGGATGAGATATACTACATGATGTAGGTCAAAGGTTTGTTTGATGTTAGGTGGGGATAGACAAACTATGCAATTCTTCATGACTCTATTGGTTGGATCAGATCTCATGCATGTGGCTGAGTTGGTTTAAGGCACTAGTTTAGTTTTAAGTGCATGGAGGGTATGGCCTTATCTTTTGTACCATCATTATGTAACTTACTCTAGATTAGATCATAATGGATTAGATAAAATCTAGATTAGGTTAGATATGACTAGATTAAACTAGTTAAGATTAGCTAGATCTACCAGGGTAGGATAAATATTATTAGGATATGATAGAATCTTTTAAGATAGGATGGATTATATGATATAGGTAGGCCATTGTTCAAGGATGAGTTGGTATAAGACATTAATTTAGGTTAAGATATATTTGTAGAGACAGTGTCTAACCTATATCACCAACTTAACTAACTTGTTAATAACTCACTTTAGATTGGGTCATATTTAGATTAGATAGAATCTGGATTAGGTTGGATATAACTAGATTAGACTAGATAATATCTAATTACTTTGGATTAGATCTTGGTTGTTACTAGGGTGGGGTAAATATGCTTATTAGGACAAGATGAATCCATAAGGATGAGGTAGAATCTTTTGAGGTCAGTTAGATTTATTAGGATAGGATGGAATCTTTTCAAGACAAGATGAATTTATTAAGGCAAGAAGAATCTTTTAAGATGAGGTGGATCTAGTAAGATAAGAGAGAATCTTATAAGATACGATGAATCTATTAAAATATGGGAGAGTCTTTTAAGATTAGAGGGATCTCTATGAGATAGATACATTTTAATGGAGGATAATCTAAGTGGCTTAGTTTCCTTATGAATTCTATTTATGCTTATACGTATATGCAGATGTAATTGTGGATATTACTCCACAACCCATCACACTCAATCAAAAATCCAAATCAAACAAATATCATAAGAACAAGCATTCAAGCATATAAAAATAATAGTTTTGTTTTTGTCCCTAAGAGTAGGTCTCCTATTCCTAAAGGTCACTTTAGGCACAGGATTTCAAAGTGTGAAATCCACATTTGTCTTTAGAAGAGAAAAGATAAGAATAATCAGAGTAAAGCGGAAATAGATGAGAAAAGATTAAGATAAGTTTAGAAAAGAATCAGAGTAAGATAAGTATTTAATGGTTGTCCAGTTCTATCTAGGTTTCGTCCTACAGTCAACATTCCTCTGATACCACTTCTGTAACACCCGAATTTTAGGGGTCCAAAACCCGGGGTTAACATAAACACCAGGTATGCTGGGACCAAGTCTCAAACATATGATGTATAGTGGCACAGGATCGAATGTCACATCTTTATATATAACAGGAGTTCTATACAAAATAAATAATTACATTATAAGGAGACAACGGTCCAGCAACCCAAAGTTGACTGGGAGACGACGACCTAGACCTCTCACGAACTCATCGCAGCATCCCCCATGAGCATCATCCTGCAGTACCTGGTCTTGACCTGTGGTGTATGTGAGACAGCAAGAGTGAGCTCACATACGTTCATCGCTCAACAAGTTGTGGGGAATAATGTGCATGAACTCGCCAAAGGTGGGAGCTCACGTGAAGTGTAAGGCTTACCAAAGAAGATGGTTAGAGCTGAGCATTGCTTTTAAAGTTGGTCAAAATTTTATTAGCAGTTACTAAGTATAAGTAAATACCAAACCCAATTAAGTAATAGAACAAAAGTAACAACACCACCTGCAATGCAATGCATATGACAAATTGAATTTAGTTCCATAAATTAATCATGTGAGTGTCCGAGCTGCTCATGACCGTGAGCACGGCTAGTATACCAGTTTTACACTCTGCAGAGGTTGCGCATCTTTACCCACAAGTCGTGTATCCCATGTCGCCTGGGTTTGCAAGGCCCTTAGACACTACCGAGGTGAATGGCTAGGGATCCACTACGAGGCCTTTACAAAGTTCCACTAGCTTCCGAAAACCCGCTACAGTTTATAGGAAGATCCAGTGCAGGAATCCCTTGCAGGACCGCCATCGCAGCAAAATCCTCCCGAGGGCTTCCCTACACTGACCTCTCCCCTACTGCCCTTGCCCCTTTCGGGTAAGGTAGTCTTCCACTAGCTTTCCTAATTAATCAGCCAAGGGCGTCCCATTCCACCCTCGTGGTAGCACTGTTTTCCCGGGTGGTTCTCCATGTTCCAATTAACATAATGATCTTAACATGAACCATAAATAACAACTGATAACAAAAGTATAATCATGAATGGTGTATCTCCATACCCAAAACCACATATAGCACTAGCAAGTACTACCCAGAAAGTTCAGTGGTAAACAAGGTATAAAGATAGACAAACTAGGGTAACCTATTGGGTCCCATCAAAATTAACCTATGCAGATCATTATGATTAATTAGAACATGAGTGGGTAACAAGAAGTGATCAAGGGCACAACTTGCCTGGGCCTTGAGAATCCAGGTACCAGGATGATCTTCAGATGACACGTGACCTCACTGCTAGTCGTAGCAATTCAAACAAACATGGTGTAGGCAAAATTAACATTGCACCAAACATAAGAACAAAATACACATTAATAATATACATATTAAAATAAGATCACAGGAAAAAGAATTATTAATTTTGGAGTTGTAGATTTTAAGTTATGAATTTTCAAAGGTTGTATGTGCTTAATACAAGATTAGTTAAGATAACAATTTTAATGTGACTTTTATGTAAAACCAGTGGTACTAATTGATAAACAATAATATTACAAAATTATAGGAAGTGGAATGGATTAATTTGGAGTTCATATGCATTTTCTATGAATTATATAAATTCTAGGAATTATTTTTATATTAAAAACTCATTTTCTAATTCATTTTCCTGATTTTATAACTCTCTGGACTGGGCCTCAATTAAACAGAAGCACAGGGGGCTCGGCGCAAGAATCCCGAGACACAGGGAACAGTTAAACGGGGATGGCGGGTTGATTTCAATAAAACTCAGGGTCTCTTTAAACAATATGCCATGCGAAGGGGTATGGACGGTTTTCAGCCGTTCGATCAGATCTCGATGGTGAGGATTAGATCCACAGCCGCTCGAACCGGTACGCGCTGATAGCCGCAGGATCGGAATCCAACGACTCTGATTTTATGAAGCTTGATCCTCTCCGAACCGTCCGATCAAAGGCGAACGATCCAGAACGGATCAGGCCGAACCGGTGTCCTCGTTCTAATCTGAGCCATCGCTGGTGAATCCAACGGGCCACAGCCTTCGCCCCAACAGGACGCACTCGCACGACGGCGCCGCCCCGCGCGCGGCGGAGCACGCCGGCGAGGCTGCCAATCGGCCGTCCCGGAGCGCTAAACCCAAATCGGACCGAGCTAAGCGTAGAGGAGGACTTGGCGAGCACGGTGAGGTGAGTTACCGAGCAGATAGACCACCGGCAGAGGCAGGCCACGGCGGCGGGCGGACCCGCGGCGGTGCTTGAACTTCGGTGAGGAATTGAGACCGCCTCGAGGCTCAATCCCATCGAACACTGGCAGAGATGTCTTCCTGGTGGCTCGGCGAAGTCCTAAGTTGAAGCGTCGAGGATGATTCGCCACCGTGGGCGGAGACCTCCGGCGGCGGACGGAGACGCGGGGAGAGAGCTCGGTCCCGGGGAGAGAGATGTAAAGGAGGGGGGTCGCGGCCACGTACTTATACTCAGGGAGCGCTTCGCGGTTGTTGCACGGGTACCGAGATCACCGGCGAGCTTCGCGGAGTCCGCGCGCTCCGTTGAGCTCCACGCGCGCGCGGCCGTTTCGGTAAGGAAGGATATGACACGCGGGACCCACCTGTAAGCCTCACGGGGAGAAGAGAGAGCGAGGCATGCGCGGACGACGGAAACGGCTGACCGCGTGGGCCCGGGATGCCAGTGGGAGAAGGCGCGGTAAAGGGAGTGCTGACGAGGGTGGCCCGCCGGTCAGTGAGTCCGGGCGCGATGGTGATGGGCTGGGCGCGAGAGGGAAGGTGGGATGGGCCGAATAGGAGGGGAGCGGCCCAATACCAGGGTTTATTCTTTTTCCTTTTTCTTTCTATTTTTCCTTTTCTATTTCAAATTCAAATTTTCAAATCAATTCCAGGTTTAAGTTTCCAAACTTTGTGGCAAGTTTACTCTCAGTTTATATATTCAATTTGAACTTACCAATATAGGATCTATTCATTTATGAATTTATCTTGTATTTTATAATATTTCTTTCTCTTTTCTAATTTCTAGAATTTCATTTAGATGTCAAATTCCACTTTGGATTTTAATATATTTCTTTTTATATTATTTTTATATTGTCATAAAATGCACACAAAATAAAAATCTCACCATGATGCAATGAGTTAGTGGCATATATTTTATAATTATCTGTTTTAAAATATGGTGTTCACATATGATGATGCATAAAGATCAAACTCATAAAGAGAGAAATTGTTTTTCTCTATTGGTATTTTATCTAGCAATTACAAAGTGGGTGTTACAAGAAGATAAAAACCAGCTTCGCCAGTGTTGGCGCATTTTCGAGTGAAGAAGATTTCGTGAGAGGTAACCTAGAAGGACCGATCGAATGGATCAGCCACGAAGCTGAAGCCTTCGAAGAAATTCTAAACAGTCGTGGAGACATTTGCGCCTTCTCGGGTGCCAGGGAGATTGCTACTATGCTGGAGAAAAAAGGCTGCGATCATGTTAAGGTTCTTGTACAATCCGAAGCCAGCTTATCCCCTGAAGATATTAAGGACCCCTCGGCCGAAGCTAGCCAGGCTGGTGGAAAAATTTTCACCGACGTCTGGGACAATGGTGGCCGAGAAATGGCCCGAGAAATTATTCAGAAAAGTGAGAAGGGCATTCACGACGCTAGAGAAGTAGCTAAGGCCGCTGACAAAAGCTCAGAGCCCGAAGGGCAAATAGGTATTAGCTAATGGTTTTTATTGTGTTGTAATTTTTGATTTTAAACTTCGCTCGCAATTTGTAATAGCAATGTGGCCGTATCCTGTCCTCCTTCAGATCCTACTAAAGTGTCTCCGGGCCCTCACCCGAAAGGAGACGAGGAAATTAAAAAGATGGCTGAAGCTATCATGGATGAAGTTGTTAACCGACTCCTGAACGAAGCTGCAGAAGTTGTTTTGAGAGAAGATTAAGCACTATTGTAAAAACTTCTGAAATGAAATATGTGTAACATTTTGTAACCCTGTAATATATTTGCTTTTAATGATTCGATTCTTTACGATGCATGAAACTTTACATACGTACCGTTGTTGAGCCTTCGGCGAAAAAACACCTTCCCTTCTTTTCATGCTTCGTGAAGATAGAAAAACTTTTATGCATCACAACGTCCATAGCGCTCTGATGAAGAATATCCAAACTTCGTGAAAACATTCTCCGAAGCTATATTCCGAAGATCACTATTGTATCCCCTTGTGACTTAGCACGATTTTCACTTTCTCAAAGCATCCTTCCGAAGGTCGATACTGTGTTCCCTTCTTTTGCCATATGCAACATGATGTATGATGCTTATGCTATGCAAAATGATGTGATGATGTTATGTTATGTAGATGACATTTGTTCCGAAGATACACACATATCCCCGTAAAACACACAATCTTTTTGTATCAGCGCTGACTTTTCGCTGTAAGCTCTGCATTCCCTTAGGAACGACTTTGGAGCTTCTTCGCCTTTTACTTAGGCGGTATCAGCGTTGACTTTTCGCTGTAAGCTCTGCATTCCCTTAGGAACGACTTTGGAGCTTCTTCGCCTTTTACTTAGGCGGTATCAGCGTTGACTTTTCGCTGTATGCTCTGCATTCCCTTTGGAACGACTTTGGAGCAGAAAACTTACACTGCGTTCCCTTTGGAACGGCTTTTTGTGACTTCGAAGGATTTTTGATAATTCGAAGGTCCTCCTTGTTATCGCAAATCTTTAAGCTTCAGCAACTTAAGCCTGTGGAGAAAATACATTTTCCTTGTGGCAAACAATGAAACTATTACATGAAAACTAAAAGATGTCCTTTATTACACAGAAAATAGAACTGAATGGAAAAGACTGCTATCAAGGTAGGATATTTGTCAATAGATGTGCTTCGACTCTGGCACAGTGCTATTGACTGTGCGAGCTTCGGATTGTTCTCTGAAGTCCCTTTGGTGTGGAGCATATTGGCTCCCTTCTGGCTGTTGGCCTTGTTGCAGCAGTGGTGGAGGCGGAGGCTGTTGCCAGGAAGCTTGAGGTTGACTCGCCGATGCAACAGAAACTGCAGGGTGGTTGCCTACGTATTCTGGGATGTAAGGCAGATGGTACGAAACAGTATGCATGACCTGCTTCGGCTGAGCTTGTTGTGCTGCAGCTTCGGCTATCTCCTTTTGCTTCTGGATGGTAACATGGCACATCCTGGTGGTATGGCCCTTGTTTTCACCACAGAACAAGCAAAATATTCTCCTTGGTTGATCTCCAAATCTTCCGCCGAAGCCCCTGGCGCCTCTGCCTCTTGGAGCTGGTGGCCGGGAGAAGCTTTGCTGTTGCCCCGAAGCCTGTGAGGAGCACTGCGGCCTATGCTGCTGACTCCCCTTATCATCATTTTGAGTAGAGTTGTGGATTGACCTGACATGCCTCGGATAGAATCTTCCTCCGAAGCCCCTGGTCATTTCAGAAAACCTGAAAGCCTCCTCCCTTCTTTGGCGAAAATCATTGTCGGCACGAATATACTCGTCCATCTTCTGGAGCAGCTTCTCCAAAGTTTGAGGAGGCTTCCTAGCAAAGTACTGAGCTGAAGGTCCAGGCCGAAGTCCCTTGATCATGGCCTCAATGACAATTTCGTTGGGCACCGTTGGTGCCTGCGCCCTCAAACGCAAGAACCTTCTGACATACGCCTGAAGGTATTCTTCGTGATCCTGAGTGCACTGAAACAGGGCCTGAGCAGTGACCGGCTTCGTCTGAAACCCTTGGAAGCTGGTTAACAACATGTCCTTCAGTTTTTGCCATGAAGTGATGGTTCCTGGTTGAAGGGAGGAATACCAGGTTTGAGCAACACTCCTGACAGCCATAACAAAAGACTTTGCCATGACTGCAGCATTGCCACCATACGAAGATATTGTTGCTTCGTAGCTCATCAAAAACTGCTTCGGGTCTGAATGGCCATCGAATATGGGAAGCTGGGGCGGCTTGTAGGACGGAGGCCAAGGTGTAGCCTGCAGCTTAGCGGACAGAGGAGAAGCATCATCGAAAACAAAATTTCCATGATGGAAATTGTCATACCAGTCATCTTCGTTGAAGAAACCCTCCTGATGAAGGTCTTTTTGTTGAGGCCTTCGGTTCTGCTCATCGTGAGCAAGATGGCGAACCTCTTCAGAAGCTTCGTCTATCTGCCTTTGCAGTTCAGCTAGCCTGGCCATCTTTTCCTTCTTCCTCTGCACCTGTTGATGAAGCATCTCCATATCTCTGATCTCTTGGTCTAGCTCATCCTCTTGAGGCGTCGGGCTGACAGCCTTCCTCTTCTGGCTTCGGGCCTCCCGAAGAGAGAGAGTCTCCTGATTGGGGTCCAGCGGTTGCAGAGCTGTAGCCCCAGTTGCTGAAGCTTTCTTCGGCGCCATAGCGAAGGTTTATGGCTTCCGAAGGTGTTCAAAAACTCAAAGAGTGGAAGTGAGTTCACCGGAGGTGGGCGCCAATGTTGGGGACTTGTTCTCAAATGCTTCGGATTAAGAATAAGGCAACATAAAAAGTGTTAAATGATAAAGTCTTTTGTCCTCTGAAACATTATTTCCCCTCGGGATGTAATGTATTTTGGACGAAGACCACAAACAACATACCTTCGTAAGCACAATAAACAATGATGAAGAACTTATATGTAACATAAGAAGTAATATAAACATTTAAATATTATCACAACCTCATTTCTATTTTATTATCATAGAAAAATAGAAATGATTTCAGATTACAAGTGTACCTTCGGATTGCAGGAAGGCAAAAGTATAAAGATGATGCAAAAGCAAATGCCAAGTCAGCGTGAACAGTACGGGAGTACTGTTCATCTATTTATAGGCGTGGGACGCAGCCCATGTAAAATTACATTCATGCCCATTACATTTGCTAATGACTTATGGGAGTCTATCAAGGCCTAAGTAGTCTTTTCATCTTTAGGTCGGTTCCCCTTTCTGCTATCGCGACGAAGCTTTCCTGCGCATAGCTTCGGCTGTGCACCATCCTTCGTACAGCATGGTAATCAGCCCGTCCTTCATCTCAATCCCCCTTCGTCTGGCTTAGGCTTCGTCCTGACCGTACTCCATGTTCATAATCTGAGTCCGAAAATGCCTGTTCATATAATTCACTTGGAAAACATTGTCAAATCTTGTTTTTGAGGACCTTCGGAGGTCGAAGGCCCCCAACAGTTTGTTCGGCCCAGGTGCAGGTTTGTTCTTTTCTATTTTCGATGTCTTTTAAATTTTCAAATTCCTATTCCGAATTCAAACTTGTTTCAATTTCTCTGATTTGTCTTTTCAAATCCCCAAATATCAAACCAATCCCTAATGAAAATATAATCTCTATTATTTTCAGTAATTTTATTTTCCTAGTCATTCCTTTAGAGGAGGAATAATGGTTTTATTTAAATTTCCTTTCACATTCCTATTCCTTATTCCAAATTCAAATTTATACTTCTATTTTAGTTTTCAGATTTTTCAAATGTATCAATTGAAACCCAAAGGTGAATATAAACCATACTATTTTAATATTACTAATTTAAGTTTATTATCCTTCTCATATTTGACTCTTAGCAATAGTTGACTTTATTACAAGATGTCTTTTCCCATTCCCAATTCCTAAAGCACTATAATAGCTATATTTGTTTATTTATTTTATAATAATTATTTATTTTTCTACTAATTTTGGGTCTTACACTTTCCATCCATGTATAAATTGCTTTGCTGTGGACAAAACTTGTATCTTTTGAGCCGAAGGCGAAAACACCTTCCCTTCTTTTCGTACACTACGAAGCATGTCCTTGCATAAAATGTGTATGTTTGAAACGAAGCTTCTTCGTGTTCTTCAAAGCACTGTCGTCAAAGCTAGAGTATTCCTATTTATGCTTCATGTTATGATGATGATCCTACGAATGTCTATATGAATGCAATGAATGATGTAATGTAATGTGCAAATGAATGTCCCAAACACACCCAAAGCCACACACAGTCTCTGCATCCCCTTAGGAACGACTTTGGAGTCTTTAAGCTCTGCATCCCCTTAGGACGACTTTGGAGCTTCTTCACCTTATATTTCGGTGGCATTTAAGCTCTGCATCCCCTTAGGAACGACTTTGGAGCTTCTTCACCTTCTATTTCGGTGGCATTTAATCTCTGCATTCCCTTGGGAACGACTTCAAAGCAGAAAACTTACTCTGCGCTCCCTTAGGAACGACTTTCTGCAGCTTCGTCATGCTCTGCATCCACTTAGGGACGTCTTTTGAGCTTTTCTCTGTTTTCTTTTTTGCACTCGATGGTGTAGGCTCTGATTTTACATATTACATCATTGGGGATTTTGGCCCTTGTATTGCGTAGGGCTAAATAAGAATAAAAGAATACAAGCTATGGCCCCATTAAAAACCTTTCTCCCCTCTTGAAAGGAAAAGGGTGCCATAGAAAAAATGAGAAAAGATTACATCAAATTACACATAGTACCGTCGAAGCTCATCGGCATTCCAAGATCTGGGTATGTCGTTGCCGTCCATATCCTTCAATCTTTAAGAATCGAGTCTTGACGAAGATACTACCAGAAAAGGACCTTCCCACTTCAGTTGTAACTTGCCCACTGTATCTGGGTTGGCCACTCTCTAAAGCACTAGATGCCCTGGCTTGATATTTTCAATCGAACTTTTCTATCACGCCACCTTATTGTTTCGGTCTGATATTTATTGATGTGTTCTATAGCCTGAAGTCTGGTTCCTTGTATAGTATCTTTTGTTGTTTGATAATCAGCTTCGTCTTCCACCGAAGCTGTTGTTCTTATTGATCCTGTCTTTGCTTCTTCTGGTGTTATTGCTTCGTCACCAAACATGAGTTTGAAGGGTGTAAATCCTATTGACCTTGACATAGTTGTGTTGTGGCTCCACACCACTTTAATCAACTCATCTGGCCACTTTCCTCTGGGCTAGTTGAAGATTAAGTTCATTATTCCTATCATTATGATGCCATTTGCTCTTTCTACTAGCCCATTTTATTCTGGATGCCTTACTGATGCAAAATGAATCTTTGTACCAATTCGGTCACAGAAATCTTTGAATGTTTCGGCATCAAATTGTGTTTCATTGTCCACAGTTATTGCCTTCGGCACGCAGGACAAACAATGTTTTGCCAAAAGAATTTATGTACTGTGGCCGAAGTTATTGTGGTTAAAGGATTTGCTTCGATCCACTTAGAGAAATATTCCACTACTACAATGACATATTTCAAATTTCCCTGTGCAGGTGGAAGTGGACCTAACAAATCCAGACTCCACCTTTGCAGTGGCTAAGTTGGCTGTATTAACTGGTTAGAGATGAAGGTTGTTTCTGGTCTCTTGCACATCTTTGACAAATTTCACACTTTTGAACCAGATCTGCTGCATCCAAAGCTGCCTTCGGCCAATAAAATCCTTGTCTGAAAACCTTCCCCAGCAAAGGCCTAGACCCAATATTAGATCCACATAAACCTGCATGTATTTCCTTCATCAGCTCTTGACCTTCGGTTCTGGATAAACACTTGAGTAGTGGAGAGCAGACTCCATGTTTGTATGACTCCCCTTCTATTATCACATATGGTCTTGTCCTTGCTTCCATTCTTTTATTATAAACTTCGTCATCCGAAAGACAGTTACCTTGGAGGAAAGATATAATTTCAATCCTCCAATCTTCGCTATGTACAAGTGATATTGCAAGCACTGCTCTCTCCATAAGTTCAATCGAAGGTGCTTTTATTGTCTCAAAGAATACTTTCGAAGGCAGAGGGAGCCCCTGTGTCGCTGACTTAGCTAGCAGATCTGCATGCTCATTTTCCCCTCTTGGAATATTTTTTTACAGAAAATCCTTCGAAAGAAGCCTCCAATCTTCGTACTGTATCCAAATATTTTTCAAGCTTCGGATCCCTTGCCTTGCTACTTTTGTCTATATGACCAGAAATAACTTGGGAGTTAGCTTTTAGGATTGCCCTTCTTATTCCCATCGCCTTTAGCTTTCGGATCCCTAACAGAAGAGCTTCATATTCAGCAATATTATTTGTACAACTAAAGTCCAGCCTTGCTATGTAGCATGTCCAGACTTTAGAGGGCGCTACTAGAACAGCAGTCGCTCCTACGCCAAAGGTTCCCAAGAACCGTCACAGAATACTGTCCAGGCTTTGGCATCTTTTATTGCTTCTTCTCCCTAAGCCCCTGGCGACCAATCAGCAATGAAATCTGCTAGTGCCTGAGATTGAATTGAAGATCTATGCACATAATCAATAGTGAATTCATTAAGCTCCGCAGCCCATTTTCCAATCCTTCTAGTAGCTTCTATATTCCTCATTATGTCCTTCAGAGGTTGTGATGAAGGAACAATTATATGAAATGCTTGAAAATAATGCCGAAGCTTCCTAGAGGCCATCAACATAGCATACAATACCTTCTCCAATTCTGTATAATTTTTCTTTGATAAACTGAGTACTTCAGAGACAAAGTATATCGGTGCTTGCCATTTTATTTGGCCATCTAGCTTCTCCTGTACCAGTGCTGCACTAACTGCTGAATGGGAAGCAGCCACATACAGGAGTAATGGAGTTCCTGATGAAGATGGAGTTAGAGTTGTCGTCTATCAAGTATTGCTTTAACTCTTCGAAAGCCTTTTGTTGAGCCGGACCCCATTGAAAAACTTCGACTGACTTTAGTATTTCGAATTATGGCAGATTCCTTTCTGCTGATTTTGATATAAATCTATTTAACGATGCCAACCTTCCTACCAATCGTTGAGCCCCCTTCTTTGAATTTGGTGGCTCCATCCGAAGGATAGCTTCGATCTTACTTGGGTTAGCTTCGATTCCATTCGTTGATACCAGACAGCCAAGGAACTTGCCCTTCTTTACTCCAAAAACACACTTTTCTAGATTAAATTTAAGACCAGCTTGCTTGAAATTGGCAAACGTCTCTTGCAAGTCAGCAATATGATTCTCTTGCTTCGTGTTTTTTACTATGATGTCATCAACATAAGTCAGCACATTCCTGCCTATTTGAGAGTGAAGAACCTTGGTTGTCATTCTGCTAAAGCTTCCTCCAGCATTCTTGAGCCCCTTAGGCATCTGAAGGTAGCAATAAGTACCACTGGGAGTTATGAAGCTTGTCTTTGGCTCATCTTCTTTCTTCATCCAGATTTGGTGATAGCCTGAGTAGCAGTTCAATAGACTCATGAGTTCCGAAGAAGCTGCTGCATCTACAAGGGAGTCTATTCTTGGTAAAGGAAACTCGTCCTTCGGACATGCCTTGTTGATATCTGTGAAATTAATACACATTCTCCATTTCCCATTAGCCTTCTTCACCATAACAGTGTTGGCTAGCCACTCTATGTATGTTACTTCTCTGATAACACCAGCACTGAGAAGTCTCTTTACTTCATTCCGAGCACCTTCGGCTTTATCCTCCGACATTTTTCGAAGTCTTTGCTTCCTTGGCCTGAAAGATGGATCCACATTGAGTGAATGTTCAATGACATCTCTATTGACACCACAGAGATCATTAGCTGTCCAATGGAAGACATCTTTGTTGTTGAACAAAAATCTTAGCAGAGTCTTCTCTTGTTCATAAGATAACTGAGATCCCAGCAGTACCCTTTGATCTGCTATATCTTCACACAGGAGCATAGGCTTCAGCTGATCTACCGAAGCAGCCTTCTCTCTTTTGTGCTTATATTATTGACAAGCTTTGGCTCCATATATGTTATGGATCACCTTTGAATCCGTCCAACTCCCTTCAGCCCTTTTGGCAGCTTCTTGACTCCCATGGACAGCAATGGGCCCATGTTCCGAAGGTATCTTCATGCATAAGTATGCTCGGTGAAGTATGGCTTCGAAGGCATTAAGCAACCCTCGACTAATGATTGCATTGTATGGGTATTCCATGTCAACAATGTCAAAGATAACTTGCTCAGTTCTTGTGTTGTGAATGTAACCGAAGGTAACTGGCATTGTTATTTTGCCAAGTGCTACAATCTGTCTTCCTCCAAAGCCACAAAGAGGGTGTGTAGCATCATGAATCTTGTCTTCTGGTTCTTGCATCTGTCTAAAAGCCTTTGCAAATATGATGTCCGCTACACTGCCTGTGTCAACCAGAACATTGTGAACCAGAAATCCCTTGATGACACAAGATATAACCATGGCATCATTGTGAGGATAGTCTTTAAGCTGAAGGTCCTCCTGGAAGAAGGTAATTGGGATATGAGACCACTTGGATCTAATGAAGGGTCCTTGCACCCCAACATGTTGTACTCTTCTCTGTGCTTTCTTCTTCTGCTTCTTGTTAGCTGGCTCTAAACTTGAACCGACTATGATTGGGAGCACCAGCTTCATGACCGAAGGTGCTACAACTTGGTTGTTGAACAAAGCCATCATCTCAACAGTGGAAGTGAGTTCACTGGAGGTGGGCGCTAATGTTGTGGACTTGTTCTCAAATGCTATGAATTAAAAACAAGGCAACACAAATGTTAATGGTTAAAGGCCTTCATCCTTTGAAGCATTATTTCCCTTAGGATATAATGATCTTCAGACGAAGGTTATGAAGGACATACCTTCATCATCTCAATATGTAAGAATAAAAACAGGAGTATATGAAACATGAAAAGAACACAAATAATCATATTAAATCATCAGATTATTTATTTTATCATTATATGATTGTGAACAAACATTAATGACATTAAATTACATTTGTACATTCGGCTCGACAGAAAGTAAGAATCCAAGTGACGTGCAAGTGATTACAAGTCAACGTGAATAGTACAGGAGTACTGTTCATCTATTTATAGGCACGGGACACAGCCTGGACAAGTTTACAGTCATGTCCTTGACAACTAATCATAACCATGACACAAATTATCAGGGACTAAGCGATCTTTTCCTCTTTAAGTTGGTGCTACCCTTCGTCTCAAGCGTGTCATCATGCCGAAGCTCCCTTGATCGTAGCTTTGGCATATACCTTCATGTTATGCTTGCTTGCATATCGTCTTGCCGAAGGTGTTTTTGCTTAGAGGACCTTCGAAGGAGAAGAAGGCCCCCAACACTCCACCACCGCATCACTCTCCACGCGCTGAGGATTTTGTTCTGCACCACGCATGGGTACGATGCCACGCACGCGCCCACTGCTCGTGTGCATCGGTGGGTCGAGGACAGGTGCCTCAGGGATGAAGTTGCAGGCACCGACACCATTGAAGCACCACCCATGGTGCATGCACTGAAGGCGCCCTTGGAGAGTGGCGCAAGGTGGTGCGGGCAGGTGTCGTCGAAGGCGCCACTACTTACTCTTAGCCTCACAAAGCCCAATGGCACGGTGACCATGGCCAGGGGTAGCGGTTGGCACGAGGGAGCTACAAGAGGGAGAGGGGATCCATCGCGTGATGACAGACATGGTGGCTGAGAGGTCGTCGCTGACGTTAACGGCGTCGATGTGGCCCTTAGTGGCGGCCACTGCCTTCGGAGTTGGTGTCGAACACCCGCGACAGTGGGGGTGGAGCTTATGAGGGGGCGGTAGCGAACGGAGGTGGGGATGAGGATAAGCACGGAGGGGATGCGGGGTAGGGTGGAGCGTGGGCGGCGGACGCGGCGTGAGCCTCGCGGAGGGCAGGGGGAGCGCGGGTTGCGGACACGGAGCGGAGACTGTTGCGTGGAGGGGGAGCCAGGCGGGGGTATGGTTGTGCCAAGGTCTACATTGTTGGCTTAATAGTTATTAGAGATTATTGTAAAACATCTTACATGAATTATACTTACTAATTTTCATTTGTTTAAATGGATAAACTAATTAATAAAAATGCTTTGCATTCATGTTGAGTTTTTGCCTGTTGCAATTTATGCTTGAGATAGAAAATTTAACTCAACTCTAAATTAGACTTGAATTTTAAATATAAAATAAAAAGCAAAAAATAGAAGTTGATGCAAATTAGGATATCGCAATAAGATATTTAAGAAAATACTCCTTTCAGCTCGCGTGTAACACCCAAAAAAATTAATTTAAAATTTTAAATAAATATTTATTCTAAGATTTATTTAAATTGAAGGACTAATATGATTAATACAGATTAACGACAATATTATTGGAATAAAAGAGATAAGTTAGAGTTTCTAACAGATAGAATATGATTGTAACAAATATGTACCAGATTAGATCTATCATGTAACGGATTTGGTTTCGAGTTTGTTAGAGTTTCTAATAGATAGGACAGGATTGTAACAGATAAGTACCAAATTAGATCTATCATGTAACAGATTTGGTTTCGAGTTTGTTAGAGTTCCTAATATATAGGATATGATTGTAACAGATAAGTACCAGATGAGATCTATCATGTAACCACCACCTCACAGCCTATATAAATACATGCCATTATAACACCTCAAGCCATCAATCATAGACTTATCTCCTCTATAGCCTTGCAGCAGCACCGTCGCCATCCAAGCCACAACAGTCCGCCGCCAGCTAAGCTCACATCCATAAGACTCTATGATCAGCTCATCAAAGTTTGACTCCCACTCAAACTCTAGCGACAACTCTCACGAGAAATTTCTCTCCATCCGTTCAGCTTCCGGGGTAACCCAGAACATCGTCGTGATCAGCTCAGCGAGAGCTTCGTCACCGGCTTCCAGTTCATCGTCAAAAACTGAGAAGACCAGCATGAACATGAGATTGAAGGGCTTGATTGTAAGATAAGTTAGTGGTAAGTTAAAAGTCTTTTGCACAAAATAGGCTTGACACTTTCTGCCTAATAGATAACCACCACCATAGACCCATTTATATGCAAGACTGTCATGTATTATGAATTTAACAGTAGGTACAATCATGATAAGTTGGCAACATCTAGGTAATATATTTATAAATAAATATTTTCCATCTTTAACAATCCTATCTAACTAATCAGATCGCATCATGTCACCTATGTCTGTGCAACATACTAATTTATTAAAAATACGATATCTTTTGGGTCAAATTATTGGTTTTAATTTTTTTAAGTTGTGTTAGGTTCATATTAATGTTTACGTACGTAGTAATAACATTATTTTAATATGCCACATGGTTTAATTAAATAATAATTCATTAATTACTTGTTTGTTTAATGTTAATTAGCTAGATAATCTAGTTAATCTAATTTATACTTCTAACCTACATATTTTATAAATAATTGTTAATGATTAATATGAACTCAAATAGATTAATTTAATACATACTTAATTTAAATGTAATATCTATTAGGACATATCTATTAGATATATTGAGCCTAAAAATATTGTTTTATCTATAACTTCTTTGTTTTAACTCCAATTTTAATGATTCTTTAACCTACTATCTCATAGCGACGTGTAGGATATTCTTACATTGTTTGTTCATATGATTTTAATGGATATGTTACCATATCCATTATTTTTCTTGATTGTACGTATTGCTACGAGTAGACGTGAGGTGACGAGAACCCGTTGCCCAACTTTTAGGGCAGCATCTAGACAATAGGTTATCTCAAGTCACAGGCAAATTGTGCCCTTGATCACTTTCCTTTACCTAACAATGTTCCTATTAATCACTGTGACATGCTCAGGTTAATTTGATGGGACCCAATAGGTTTCCCTAGCATTGTTTATCCCCTACCTTGCAAACAAAAGCACTATTGGGTAGTTTTTCTATTGCTCCACCTATTTTTGGGAAATTAATGTTACATTATGATCATGTTCTAATCTTGGTGTTATTTTAATTACTGTTCATGATTAGATCATTATGTTAATTAGAACATGGAGCGACCACCCAGGAAAATAGTCCCATACCACAAGAGTGGTATGGGATGCCCTTGGCTGACTAATTAGGAAAGCTAGTGGAAGACTACCTTACCCGGAAGGGGAAAGGACGGTAGAGGAGCATTCGTATAGGGAGGTTCTCGGGTCGATCATGCTGCGATGGCTTTTCGGATGAGGGATTCCTATATTTCCCTTCTCAGAAAATGTAGCGGGTTTTTTGAAGCTTGTGGAACTTTGTAAAGGCCTCCTAGTGGTACCCTGCCTCGTCTCCTCAGTAGAGATGAATGGGAAGTCACGATCCCTTGGCAAATGGGTAACACGACTTGTGGGTAAAGATGCACAACTTATTGAGCGATGAACGTATGTGAGCTCACCCTTGCTGTACTCACATCCCCAGTTCAAGAACAGGTACCGCAGGAGGAGGAGCATGAAGGATGTCGTGATGAGTTCGTGAGAGGTCTAGGCCGTCGTCTCCCAGTCAACTTTGGTTGCTAGATCGTTGTGTTCATATGATGTAATTATTTAACTATTTTGTACATAACTCCGTTATATAGTAAATATGTGACATTCATTCTGTACCATGAGTCATCATATGTGTGAGACTTGATCCTAGCACACACTTGGTAAAGTTCACGCCCGGGTTTTGGACCCCTAAAACCTTGGTGTGACGTGCTCCATCCTTAACTACCGATGATAGCCTTATCAAAAAGAATGAAATACTTAAGACTAAGTTAGCTAGCTCTCAAGAAGCTATTGAAAACTTGCTAGAGAAAATGGAAATTCTTAGCATACACAATAATGAGCTAACTACTAAGCTAGAAAACATCGGTAGCACCACAGGAGCATCTTTAATTGAAATTCCTGAAATCATTAAGAAAGATGCTTCTACTTCTTGCTTTGATTTAGTTGATGATTCTAATCCCTACAATCAAGTTCGTGTTAAGAATGTTGTTATAGAAACATGTTCGGATGAGATTGCAATGGAGAATGAGCAATTAAAGCAAGAGGTGGCTCGCTTGGCAAGGCCTTGTATAACAAGAAAGGCAAAGCCAAACAAATCCAACCTCTGCAGGATAACACCACTGTGGGAGTGAACAAGACTGTGGAGGGAGAAACTATGATTTGTAGGCTATGCCACAAGGAAGGCCACAAGTCTTACCAATGCAAGGTGAAGACCGGGGATAAGCAAAAGCAAGAGCTCAAGTCAACAAACAAAATCTCCAACACCTACATCAATTAGGTGGACAAAAAGGCTGCTGCACCATATTTGATCAAGAAGAAAAAGAATGGAAAGGTGATAGCGATCAAGGCCAACAAGCAAGCCAATAAAGGAAAGGGGACCAAACGCATCTAGGGGCCAAAGGAAATTATTTCAACCATGAAAAGCACCATGAAGGTTTGGATCCTAAGAGGGAAGTGAGAAGTCCGAAGGACCTCAGGAAATTTGGAGACTTGGCAAAATTGGGATGTATATCATGGGATGCATCATATTGGATCAAGTCTACTGCTAAGTGGGTTAGCGATTACTTTGGACCCAAATTCCCCACCCATGCTAAGGTAAATAGATTTATTGCATTTCATTATTTTTAGATGTGAGTATCAATTTTCTTATATCTAGTTTTTACCTTACATGCCTAGTTTTTACATTTGGTATTTACTTTTGATTTCAATTGCATGCATAGTAGGTACTCATATGGTAGGAATGCTTGTTTTCAATTCATATTCTTGAACAAACCTACATGGTTTAAAATGTTTAGTTAAGCCCGACACATGGATTATTTAACATTCCTAAGTAAATGACACTAATGCTTCAAAGTTTATGTCCTACTAGTGGTATTCTCCAAATGGTGTCATTTTGACTTATATGTGCCAATGCTCATATTATAGATAATTTGCCCCTCTTGACATCAAAATCAAAGTGCAAGTCTCCTACAAGTATTCAAAACTTGTATGCACACTATCGGGGACCATAATTAGGGGTACCCCCAAGGTTCCTAATCTCAGCTGGTAAACCCCATCAGCACAAAGCTACAAAGGCCTGATGGGTGCGATTAACTCAAGGGACACGATCTCGCCTCGCCCGAGCCCAGCCTCGGGCAAGGTCAGCCGACCCCGGAGGATTCACGCCTCGCCCGAGGTACCCCCTCAAGCAACGGGCACACCCTCGGCTCGCCCGAGGCCCAAACTTCGCCAAGAAGCAACCTTGGCCAGATCGCCACACCGACCGACCGCATCGCAGAAGCATTTAATGCAAAGGTGGCCTGACACCTTATCCTGACGCGCGTCCCTCAGTCGACAGAGCCGAAGTGACTGCAGTCACTTCGCCGCTCCACTGACTGGCCTGACAAGGGGACAGCGCCGCCTGTGTCGCTCCGACTGCCGTGCCACTCGACAGAGTGAGGTTGACAGCAGCCAAGTCTGGTCTCGGGCGCCATAGGAAACTCCGCCTCGCCCGAACCAGGGTTCAGACTAGGCTACGGCCTCGGAAGACGACGGACTCCGCCTCGCCCGACCCAGGGCTCGGACTTGGCTACGGCCTTGGAAGATGACGGACTCCGCCTCGCCCGACCCAGGGCTCGGACTCGGCTACAGCCTCGGAAGACGACGGACTCTGCCTCGCCCGACCCAGGGCTCGGACTCGACTACGGCCTCGGAAGACGACGGACTCTGCCTCACCCGACCCAGGGCTCGGACTCGGCTACGGCCTCGGAAGACGACGAACTCCGCCTCGCCCGACCTAGGGCTCGGACTCGACCCCGACCCTAGGGCTCGGACTCGACCTCGACCTCGGAGGAGCCTCCGCCTGACCCAGGGCTCGGACCGACCACGCCACAGGAGGGGCCATCATTACCCTACCCCTAGCTAGCTCAGGCTACGGGGAACAAGACCGGTGTCCCATCTGGCTCGCCCTGGTAAAACAGGTAATGATGGCACCCTGCGTGCTCCATGACGACGGTGGCTCTCAACCCCTTACGGAAGCAAGGAGACATCAGCAAGAGCTCGACTGCCTCGACAGCTGTCCTTCCGCAAGGCTCCAGCGCTCGTCCGATGGCCACGACATCACAGGAACAGGGTGCCAAAACCTCTCCGGCTGCCACGACGGCATGTACTTAGGGCGCTAGCTCCTCTTTGCTAGACACGTTAGCACACTGCTACTCCCCCCGTTGTACACCTGGACCCTCTCCTTACGCCTATAAAAGGAAGGTCCAGGGCACTCGTACGAGAAGGTTGGCCGTGCGGGAGAACGGGCTGGCGGACAGTCTCCCACTCTCACTCTCCCTCGCGAACAATTGTAACCCCCTACTGCAAGCGCACCCGACCTGGGTGCAGGGCAACACGGAGGTCGCGGGATTACCCCTTTGCCTGTCTCTTCCCCCCTTCGTGCTCCGCCTCGCGCCAACCCATCTGGGCTGGGGCACGCGGCGACAATTTACTCGTCGGTCCAGGGACCCCCAGGGGTCGAAACGCCAACAGTTGGCGCGCCAGGTAGGGGCCTGCTGCGTGTTGATGAATAGCTTCCCGTCAAGCTCCAGATGGGTAGTCTCCAGCAACCTTTCCAGCCCGGGACGGTGCTCCGTTTTGGGAGTCTTGAGTTCATGTCCCTCGACGGCAGCTATGACATGATACTCTGTCTTTCGCCGCGCGACAGCGAAAATGGCGACCGACAACCCGTCCGTTGGCGGCGGAATCGACGACGTCTTCCCCACGTGGCGGAAGAACAACATTCGGGCTTGTCCCATCGCCTCCCCCGCCGATGGAGGAGGGGGCGGGGCAACCAAGGCCAAGTAGGAGGCGGCACCTCGTCGGCTGTCGAGTGAGTCGACGGCGCTGGCGCCCCAAAGGGGGACACGTCGAGCGTCGCCCTCGCGTCTGAGACGAAGACGAGCGCCGTTTCCCGCGACATGCCAACTCCAAGCGGACGAACGACGCTAGCACGCTCACGAAGGACTTGCTGGGCGTCACCCTCGTACCCAAGACGACGGTGCAGTCTGCCCCCGACGCGACTTCGCCACCGCCCGTCGATCAGGAGGTACCGACCGATTCCCATCTCGTGCCTTTTGGATGTAGCCTCGACCCACCAAGCGACTTCGCTTTGGTGGGAGCCCTCATAGAGGCATGTCCAAGCCCTCCGGGGTATGGTATGCGGTCGTCCTGGGACCGGCTGACAGCCGTCTCGACCTACGAGCCCTCGGATCACGAGGAAGATAACGAGCCCGACTTCTGTTGGGATTTCTTTGGGCTTGGTAACCCCAGTGCTATGCGGGACTTCATGACCGCATGCGACTACTGCCTTTCTGATTGTTCCGACGGTAGCCGTGGCTTCGGCGACGAGGACTGCGGCCCGAGTCGTGAATGTTTCCACGTCGATCTAGGGGTCCCAGCGAAGGCAACCATCTTGGTATGCCGGAAAACGGTGATCCCCCTAGGCTTGCGCCTCGTGTCGACATCCTTCGGGAGCTAGTTGTGGTCCCAGTCCATGCGGGGGGTCAGGACACACAGCTCGAGCAAATCCGCGAGGTGCAGGCCAGGCTCGTCGAGGGAGCAGGAACACTTGAGCCGTTCCGTCGGGACATCGGGCAGGAATGGGCAGGCCAAGCTCCGGCCGGAGAAGCACGTCGTCTACCCCAGGGCATCCAGCACCGCATCGCCGACGATGTCAGGGCAAGATCGCCCCCGGCTTCCAGTGGGGTCGGCCAGAACCTGGCTGCAGCAGCAATACTTCTCCGCGTGATGCTGGAGCCATCAACCACCGAGGGGCGGCGCATCCAGGGAGAACTCAAGAATCTCCTAGAGGACGCCGCGGTCCGACGGGCCGAAAGCTCTACCTCCCGAAGGCAGGGGTACCCCCTGGAGCATCGCGCCGCGACTTCCCGGTTCGAGCGGGAAGCCACGGTCCACACCGGGCACACGCGCAACACAGCGCCTGCGGCCCCAGGACGCCTTGGCAATGAGTACCATTACCGCAACCATTGAGCCCACCTCAATGAGAGGGTGCACCGAGGCTACCACCCCAGGCGTGGGGGACGCTACGACAGCGGGGAGGATCGGAGTCCCTCGCCCGAACCACCCAGTCCGCAGGCTTTCAGCCGAGCCATACGACGGGCGCCGTTCCCGACCCGGTTCTGAACCCTGACTACCATCACAAAGTACTCGGGGGAGATGAGGCCGGAACTGTGGCTCGCGGACTACCGGCTGGCCTGCCAACTAGGAGGAACGGATGACGACAACATCATCATCCGCAACCTCCCCCTGTTCCTCTCCGACACTGCTCGAGCCTGGTTGGAGCACCTGCCTCTGGGGCAGATCTCCAGCTAGGACGACCTGGTCCAAGCCTTCGCCGGTAACTTCCAGGGCACGTACGTGCGCCCCTGGGAACTCCTGGGATCTCCAAAGCTGCCGCCAGCAGCCGGGAGAATCTCTCCGGGACTACATCTGGCGATTCTCGAAGCAACACACCGAGCTACCCAACGTCACCGACTCGGATGTCATTGGCGCGTTCCTCGCCGGCACCACCTGCCACGACCTAGTGAGCAAGTTGGGTCGCAAGACCCCCACCAGGGCGAGCGAGCTGATGGACATCGCCACCAAGTTTGCCTCTGGCCAGGAGGCGGTTGAGGCTATCTTCCGGAAAGATAAGCAGCCCCAGGGCCGCCAGCCGGAAGATGTCCTCGAGGCGTCTACTCAGCGCGGCACCAAGAAGAAAAGGCAAGAAGAAGTCGTAATCGAAACGCGACGCCGCCGATGCGGACCTTGTCGCGTCGCTAAGTATAAGAACCCTCGGAAACCTCCCGGGGGTGCCAATCTCTTCGACAAGATGATCAAGGAGCCATGCCCCTATCATCAGGGGCCCGTCAAGCACACCCTTGAGGAGTGCGCCATGCTTCGGCGCCCTTTCACAAGGCTGGGCCACCTGCGGAAGGTGGCAGGGCCCCCGACGACAACGACAAGAAGGAAGATCACAAGGCAGGAGGGTTCCCCGAGGTCCACGACTGCTTCATGATCTACGGAGGGCGAGTGGCGAACGCCTCGGCTCGGCAACGCAAGCAAGAGCGCCGGGAGGTTTGCTCGGTAAAGGTGGCGGTGCCAGTCTACCTAGACTGGTCCGACAAGCCCATCACCTTTGACCAGGGTGACCATCCCGACCGCGTGCCAAGCCTGGGGAAGTACCCGCTCGTTGTCGACCCCGTCATCGGCAACGTCAGGCTCACCAAGGTCCTCATGGACGGAGGCAGCAGCCTCAACATCATCTATGCCGAGACCCTCGGGCTCCTACAAATCGACCTGTCCTCGGTCCGGCCTGGCGCGACGCCTTTCCACGGGATCATCCCCGGGAAATGCATCCAGCCCCTCGGACAACTCGATCTACCCGTCTGCTTTGGGACTCCCTCCAACTTCCGAAGGGAAACCCTCACATTCGAGGTGGTCGGGTTCCGAGGAACCTACCACGCAGTGCTGGGGAGGCCATGCTACGCCAAGTTCATGGCCGTCCCCAACTACACCTACCTCAAGCTCAAGATGCCGGGCCCCAACGGGGTCATCACCGTCGGTCCCACATACCGACACGCGTACGAATGCGACATGGAGTGCGTGGAATATGCCGAGGCCCTCGCCGAATCTGAGGCCCTCATCGCCGACCTGGAGAGCCTCTCCAAGGAGGCGCCCGACGTGAAGCACCATGCCGACAACTTTGAGCCAGCAGATATGGTCAAATCCGTCCCTCTCGACCCTAGCAACGACGTCTCCAAGCTGGTCCGGATCGGCTCCGAGCTCGACCCCATATAGGAAGCAGTGCTCGTCAACTTCCTCCGTGCAAACGCCGACGTTTTCGCGTGGAGTCCCTCGGACATACCTGGCATACCGAGGGAGGTCGCCGAGCACTCGCTGGATATCCGAGCTAGAGCCCAACCCGTGAAGCAGCCTCTACGCCGATTCGACGAAGAAAGGCGCAGAGCCATAGGCAAGGAAATTCACAAGCTGATGGCAGCAGGGTTCATCAAAGAGGTATTCCATCCCGAATGGCTTGCCAACCCTGTGCTTGTGAGAAAGAAATGTGGGAAATGGCGGATGTGCGTAGACTACACTGGCCTGAACAAAGCATGTCCGAAAAGTTCCCTATCCTCTGCCTCGTATCGATCAAATCGTGGATTCCACTGCTGGGTGCGAAACCCTGTCTTTCCTTGATGCCTACTCAAGGTATCACCAAATCAAGATGAAAGAGTCCGACCAGCTTGCGACTTCTTTCATCACACCATTCGGCATGTACTGCTACGTTACTATGCCGTTTGGTTTGAGGAATGCGGGTGCAACATACCAAAGGTGCATGAACCACATGTTCGGCCAACACATTGGTCGAACGGTCGAGGCCTACGTCGATGACATCGTAGTCAAGACAAGGAAAGCCTCCGACCTCCTTTCCGACCTTGAAACGACATTCCGGTGTCTCAAGGCGAAAGGCGTAAAGCTCAATCCCGAGAAGTGCGTCTTCGGAGTGCCCCGAGGCATGCTCTTGGGGTTCATCGTCTCCGAGCAGGGCATCGAGGCCAACCCAGAGAAAATCGCGGCCATCACCAACATGGGGCCCATCAGGGGCTTGAAGGGTGTATAGAGGGTCATGGGATGCCTTGTGGCTCTGAGCCGCTTCATCTCGCGCCTCGGTGAAAGAGGCCTACCCCTGTACCGCCTCTTAAGAAAGTCTGAGTGCTTCACTTGGACCCCCGAGGCCGAGGAAGCCCTCGGGAACCTGAAGGCGCTCCTCACGAACGCGCCCACCTTGGTGCCTCCCACCGCCGGAGAAGCCCTCTTGATCTACGTCGCCGCTACCACTCAGGTGGTCGGCACCGCGATCGTGGTTGAGAGACGAGAAGAGGAGCATGCATTGCCCGTCTAGAGGCCGGTCTACTTCATCAGTGAGGTACTGTCTGAGACCAAGATCCGCTACCCACAAATTCAGAAGCTGCTCTACGCGGTGATTCTGACGCGGCGAAAGTTGTGACACTAATTCGAGTCTCATCCGGTGACTGTGGTGTCACCCTTCCCCCTGGGGGAGTTCATCCAGTCCCGAGAGGCCTCGAGTAGGATCGCTGTTGGGGGCCTTCGTCCTCCGAAGGTCCTCAAAAACATGATTTGACAATGTCTTCCAAGTGGATTATGTGAACAGGTATCTTCGGACTCAGAATTATGAACATAAAGCACGGTCAGGACGAAGCCTAAACTAGACGAAGGACGAGCTGATTACCAACTACGAAGGATGGTGCACAGCCGAAGTTGTGCGCAGGGAAGCTTCGTCGCGATAGTAGAAAGGGGAACCGACTTAAAGATGAAAAGACTACGTGGGCCTTGACAGATTTTCATAAGCCATTAACAAATGTAATGGACATGGATGTAATTTTACGTGGGCTGCGTCCCGCGTCTATAAATAGATGAACAGTACTCCCATACTGTTCACGCTGACTTGGCATTCGCTTTTGCGTCACGCTTGTACTTTCTACCTTCTCTCAGGACCGAAGGTACATTTGTAATTCGAAATCATTTCTATTTCTCCATGTTGATAAAATAGAAATGATTCTATGTTGATGTTTATATTTCACGCTTTATATGAATCCTTCGTCATTACTTATTATATTTACGAAGGTACGTTTCTTATGACCTTCGTCCTAAAATCATTATTTCCCGAAGGGGCATAATGTTTCGAAGGACGAAGGACTTTAGCATTTAACACTTTTTATGTTGCCTTGTTCTTAATCCGAAGCATTTGAGAACAAGTCCCCAACATTGGCGCCCACCTCCGGTGAACCCACTTCCACTTCGAGTTTTTTGAACACCTTCGGAAGCTGTAGACCTTCGCTATGGCACCGAAGAAAGCTTCAGCGGCTGGGGCTGCGGCACTGCAACCGCTGGACCACAACCAGGAGACCGTCTCTCTTCGGGAGGCCCGAAGCCAGAAGAGAAAGGCCGTCAGCCCGACGCTTCAGGAGGAAGAGCTAGACCAAGAAATCAGGGATATGGAGATCCTACATCAACAGGTGCAAAGGAAGAAGGAGAAGATGGCCCGGCTAGCTGAGTTGCAACGGCAAATAGACGAAGCCTCTGAGGAAGTCCGCCATCTTACCCATGATGAGCAAAACAGAAGGCCTCAGCAGAAAGACCTTCATCAGGAGGGCTTCGTCAATGAAGATGACTGGTATGACAATTTCCATCAGGGAAATTTTGTTTTCGATGATGCTTCTCCTTTGTCCGCTGAGCTGCAGGCTACACCTTGGCCTCCATCTTATAAGCCACCCCAGCTTCCCATGTTCGACGGCCACTCAGACCCGAAGCAGTTCTTGATGAGCTACGAAGCAACAGTGTCTTCGTATGGGGGCAATGCTGCAGTCATGGCGAAGTCTTTCGTTATGGCCGTCAGGAATGTTGCTCAGACCTGGTATTCCTCCCTTCGACCAGGAACGATCACCTCATGGCAGAAGTTGAAAGATATGTTGCTAACCAGCTTTCAAGGATTTCAGACCAAGCCGGTCACTGCTCAAGCTTTGTTTCAGTGCACTCAGGATCCTGAAGAATACCTTCAGGCATATGTCAGAAGGTTCTTGCGTTTGAGGGCACAGGCACCAACGGTGCCCAATGAAATTGTTATCGAAGCCATGATCAAAGGGCTTCGTCCTGGACCTGCAGCTCAATACTTTGCTAGGAAGCCTCCTCAGACTCTGGAGAAGCTACTCTAAAAGATGGACGAGTACATTCGTGCTGATAATGACTTTCGCCAAAGAAGGGAGGAGGCCTTCAGGTTTTCTGAGATGACCAGGGGCTTCGGGGGTAGATACTACCCGAGGCATGTCCGGTCCATCCACAGCTCCACTCAGAATGATGATAAGGGGAGTCAGCAGAGCAGACCACAGTGCTCCTCACAGGCTTCGGGGCAACACCAAGCTTCCTTCCGGCCACCAGCTCCGAGAGGCAGAGGCGCCAGGGGCTTCGGCGGAAGATTCGGAGATCAACCAAGGAAATTGTTTTGCTTGTTCTGTGGAGAAAACAAGGGCCATACCACCAGGACGTGCTATATTACAATCCAGAAGCAAAAGGAGATAGCCGAAGCTGCATCTCAACAAGTTCAGCCGAAGCAGGTCATGCATACTGCTTCGTATCATCCGCCTTACATCCCACAATACATAGACAACCACCCTGCAGCTTCTGTAGCTTCGGCAAGTCAACCTCAAGCTTCCTGGCAACAGCCCCCGCCTCCACCTCCATTGCAACAGGGTCAACAGCCAGAAGGGAGTCAATATGCTCCACATCAAAGGGACTTCAGAGAACAATCCGAAGCTCGCACAGTCAACAGCACTGTGCCAGAGTCGAAGCACATTTATTGACACATATCCTACCTTTGATAGCAGTCTTTTCCATTCAGTTCTATTCTCTGTAGCAAAAAACATTGATAGTTTCCATGTAATAATTTTGCTGTTTCCCACGAGGAAAATTTATTTTCTCCACAGGCTTAAGTTGATGAAGTTTTTGTGTTAACAAGGAGGACCTTCGAAGTATTAAAAATCCTTCGGAGTAACAGAAAGTCGTTCTAAGGAACGCAGAGTAAGTTCATGAAGTCACAAAAAGCCGTTCCAAAGGGAGCGCAGTGTAAGTTTTCTGCTCAAAAGTCGTTCCTAAAGGAATGCAGAGCTTACAGCGAAAAGTCAACGCTGATACCGCCTAAGTAAAAGGCGAAGAAGCTCCAAAGACGTTCCTAAGGGAATGCAGAGCTTATACCGTCTAAGTAAAAGGCGAAGAAGCTCCAAAGACGTTCCTAAGGGAATGCAGAGCTTATACCGTCTAAGTAAAAGGCGAAGAAGCTCCAAAGACGTTCCTAACGGAATGCAGAGCTTACGAATGTATTTTGTGTGTATCTTCGGAACAGACGTCATTTGCATAACATAACATCATCACATCATTTCGCATAGCATAAGCATCATACATCATGTTGCATACGACAAAAGAAGGGCACACAGTATTAACCTTCGAAAGAATGATTTGAGAAAGTGCAAATTGTGCAAAGTCACGAGGGAATACAATGATAATCTTCGGAAAATAGCTTCGGAGGCTGTTTTCACGAAGCACGGATGAGCTTCATCAGAGCAATATCAAAATTGTTTAGCTTCGGAGAATGCTTTCATGAAGCATGGCTGTGATTTATCAGAACAGTTTTAACGGAGAATGTTTTCTTCACGAAGCATGAAAAGAAGGGAAGGTGTTTTTTTCGCCGAAGGCTCAAAAATGGTATGTATGTAGAGTTTCATGCATCGTAAAGAATTGAATAATGAAAAGAAATTTGTATATTACATTCAAATGTACATAATGTTACATAAATCACACTTTAAATGTTTTTTCTAAATAGCATCTAGTCTTCTCTTAATACTGCTTCGGCGGCTTCATTTAGAAGTTGATCAACAACTTTGTCCATGATAGCTTCGGCCATTTGTTTAATTTCATCATCCCCTTTTGTGTGGGGGTCGCCAGTCGATCCAGCAGCTTCTGAGGGAAGAGAACATTTCTTCATTACTATTACAAATCGTGAGCAAAGTTTGAAATAAAAATTACAACACAATAAGAACGACTAATTAATACCTAATTGCCTTTCGGGCTCTGTACTTTTTTCGGCAGCTTCTGCCACTTTCCTAGCATCATGGATGCCTTTTTCGCTTCTTTGAATTATTTCTTGCGCCATTTCTCGGCCGCCATTGTCCCAGATGTTAGTGAAGAATTTACCGCCAACCATGCTTGCTTCGGTTGAGGGATCCTTGATGTCTTCAGGGGACAGGGCAGCTTCGGACTGAGCTAAGGATTTTATGTGTTCACAACCTTTTTTCTCCAAAATAGCAGCAACTCCTCTGGCGCCTGAAAAAGCGCAGATATCACCGCGGCTGCTCAGAATTTCTTCGAAGGCTTCTGCTTCGTGGCTAATCCAGTCCAGTGGACCTTCGGGATTGCCTCTTGAAAAGTCCTCTTCACTAGAAAAGGCGCCAACGCTGGCGAAGCTTGATTTTATCTTTTTCACGCATTCTACAGATTTAATATAACATTTCCTCTGAGATGCACGAAGCTCTTTAACTCTTAACTCCAATTTGTTGACCATATGATCACTGAGTTCTCGTTTTGTTTCCTCAAGCACACGTTCCTCTTTAGCTCTAGCCAGCTGTTTCTGAAGATCTTTAATTTCACGCTTTTGGGCTTCGGCCTGGGTTTTTGAAGCAGCTTCGTCTTTCTTTACTTTATCCACTAATGTAAGCAGAATCTTATCCTTTTCCAAAGCTTCGTTTCTTAGTTTGATAACTTCGGAGCGTAAATTGTTGAACGCAATCTCGTAGCTTTCATCTTCGGTGCTTTTTTGGGCTCTCAATGCGTTGCTTAGAATTAAGCCCTGTACGAAAAAGAATCCATATAAGAATATAGGAATGAATTACGTAAAAAAAAGTTTTTTCAAACGCTTAATTCCCAAACCTTTAGGCTATTGTATGCAAGACTGTCTGCGAGATCCTCTTTCGTCATGGCGCTTAATCCAGCTTCGAGCTTCGGGAAGCCTATACTCCTGGCCATCTCTCGGCAGACAGATAGTTCTTTATTATCAGGTAGGCAGTATAGGAAGTCATCTTCATTTGTCCCATTGAATATTACTGCCCCCTTCGGATATTTTAGCTCTTTCGCATAATGGTTAGCTTCATAAGTTTCTTCCGCAGATAGTTTCTTCCCCGAAGCGTGTCGTATAATGTAATCGCATGTGCTAGCAGGAGCTTCGGGGATGGCAGTGTCAATTTCTTCAACTAAAACTGGTTCTGATATCTTTATTGCTTCGGCTTCCAAAGGTTGCTCCTTGTAGGGCTCTAAAGGCCCAGCTTCAGCTTCAGCTTGTTGCGTCAAAGCTTCAGTAGAAGCTTCAGCAACTTCAACACTCTTTTTTGGAGTTGTGCTTGAAGACTTAATTGTCTCCAAGACATCTAGTACGTTTACCATTCTTTTCCTTTTTGGGGTCACCGATGGCCCCTTTTGGTTTTTTATTGCTTCGACATTTACCGAAGGACTTAAGATTTCAGACATTTTTGGCTCGTCAACCTTCGGTTTCTCTGATTTTTCCGCTGAAGGCGCTTCAATCTTTTCTTCCATCTTCGGCACTGGAGCTGGTTCTGTAGCTTCAGATGCTAAAGAAATTTCACCAATAAATTCAGGCACTGTGGCCGGCTCAATAAAACGTGTCCGGTGGGTGAGCACCTTCATCTTTTTCCTTTGAGGTGCTGGCTCACTAGTGGCACTTGTGGTAGCCTCTGTTGCAGGAGAAGCATTTTTCCTTTTGCGACCTAATACCGGATAGTGATAGTCAGGGTACATAAACCCGACTGCGTCAAACACACGGTTGAGCCTTTTCTTCTTTCGGCCTCCGAAGGCTGCTGATAGCGCAGTATTTTCGGCCTTCGAATATGCCCCAAGTAGTTCATCACTTAATGTTTCAATGCTTTTCAGCCAGTCATCATCAGGTTCAACAAATTTATCTGCATATTTGAATGTGTATTTCAGTCTGACCAGTCCGCCTTCGTCGGACTCTTTAATGGTCTCCTTCGGCATTTCCCACTTTTCTGCAAGTGGCCATACCCTGAAGGCAATGTGCTCTTGGACCAGGTCCCTTGTCCCAATGAAAGAGCAGACTATGCCGAAGGCTCTTTGGCATTCCTCGGCTGCTTCGTCCATTTCAACCTTCGGCCTTCGAAGTCCGAAGCGTTGCCAGATGGGGCGCATAATGATACTCTTGACATTTTCTTGCGCAGTTAAGTCATTTTTTACGTAGAACCATTCGGTCATCCAGGCCCCGGGCCATCTCTTCCGAAAGGTTGGCACAGGGCGGCTTGACCCGGAGCGGGCTCCGAAGCTGTAACACCCAAAATTATTGTGATATTGTTCTTTTCCCCACGGCTTCGTCTCATATAACAGTTCATGAATGTTGCAAAAACTTTTAGCATTTGGTTCTAAACCCTGGCTTCTTGTAGCCCAGACAAACATCCCCATTCTTATGATAGCTTCAGGAGTAAGCTGATGAAGGTAGACTTGAAATGTTTTCAGTACCTCAATAACAAAGTTGCTCAGGGGGAATCGAAGCCCAGTCTTGAGAAAGCTTCGGAAGATTACAACTTCATCTTCTTCGGGGGTGGGAGAAGTCTTTTCTCCAGCGTCAGCCCTCACAATAGATATATCTCGAAAATACCGCCCCCTCATATTATCAATATGACTCTGCTTGATAGTGGTCTTCCCGAAAACCGTGTGACTTGGCCGCCATGGTCGATCTTCGGCCTCTTCTCCACCACTTTCTACATCATAGCTGTCGCTGTCATCAGTATCTTCGGACAAACCTTCGAGAATCTCTTTGGTGATTTTCTCTGTATTGGTCTCCGCCATCGCAATCAGGAACCCCAGATTCTTCTCTTCCTCGAGACTCAGCTTCGTATCAGCAGGAATCTTCTTGCCTTCAGACATCTTCGGAAACGCTAAAAAATTATTTTCAGGGTGAAGCTTCGAAATCAAAAAGGTCACCAATCTTAATGCACAAGAGCTAAAAATTTAGTGGACCGAAGCAGATGGCAAGTGTGTGTACCAAATGAGTTGGCGGTACGATCTTATTTATACGCCCAGGGCGTTGAAAATTGAAAGACCCCGCTTGTCAGTGAATGTTGCTATTCTAGCAAAGGGAAGGTGTTTTTTCGGACCTTCGGCTCAAGGCCTTCGTCCATATCGCAATCTGAATTTATTATTAACAAATTAATATTGCGAGGGGCTACTGTTGGGGGCCTTCGTCCTCCGAAGGTCCTCAAAAACATGATTTGACAATGTCTTCCAAGTGGATTATGTGAACAGGTATCTTCGGACTCAGAATTATGAACATAAAGCACGGTCAGGACGAAGCCTGAACCAGACGAAGGACGAGCTGATTACCAACTACGAAGGATGGTGCACAGCCGAAGTTGTGCGCAGGGAAGCTTCGTCGCGATAGTAGAAAGGGGAACCGACTTAAAGATGAAAAGACTACGTGGGCCTTGACAGATTTTCATAAGCCATTAACAAATGTAATGGACATGGATGTAATTTTACGTGGGCTGCGTCCCGCGTCTATAAATAGATGAACAGTACTCCCATACTGTTCACGCTGACTTGGCATTCGCTTTTGCGTCACGCTTGTACTTTCTACCTTCTCTCAGGACCGAAGGTACATTTGTAATTCGAAATCATTTCTATTTCTCCATGTTGATAAAATAGAAATGATTCTATGTTGATGTTTATATTTCACGCTTTATATGAATCCTTCGTCATTACTTATTATATTTACGAAGGTACGTTTCTTATGACCTTCGTCCTAAAATCATTATTTCCCGAAGGGGCATAATGTTTCGAAGGACGAAGGACTTTAGCATTTAACACTTTTTATGTTGCCTTGTTCTTAATCCGAAGCATTTGAGAACAAGTCCCCAACAATCGCAAAGTGGGCGGTGGAAATCATGGGTGAGAAGATCTCGTTCGCCCCTCGGAAGGCCATCAAGTCCCAAGTCTTGGCGGACTTTGTGGCTGAATGGGTCGACACCTAGCTTCCAGAGGCTCCGATCTAACCGGAACTCTGGACCATGTTTTTCGACGGGTCGCTGATGAAAACAGGAGCGGGCGCGGGCCTGCTCTTCATCTCACCCCTCGGGAAACACCTCCGCTACGTGCTGCGCCTCCATTTCCCGATGTCCAACAACGTGGCCGAGTACGAGGCTCTAGTTAACGGGTTGCGCATCGCCATCGAGCTAGGGGTCTGACGCCTCGACGCTCGTGGTGACTCGCAGCTTGTCATCGACCAAGTCATGAAGAACTCCCACTGCAGCGACACGAAGATGGAAGCCTACTGCGACGAGGTTCGGTGCCTGGAAGACAAGTTCTACGGGCTCGAGCTCAACCACGTCGCCCGACGATACAACGAGACTGCGGACGAGCTGGCTAAGATAGCCTCAGGGCGAACCACGGTTCCCCCGGACGTCTTCTCCCGAGACCTACATCAACCCTCAGTCAAGACTGACGACACGTCCGAGCCTGAGAAGGCCTCGGCCCAGTCCGAGGCACCCTCGGCCCCCGAGGGTGAGGCATTGCGCGTCGAGGAAGAGCGGAGCGGGGTCACGCTTAATCGAAACTGGCAGACCCTGTACCTGCAATATCTCCACCGAGGAGAGCTACCACTCGACCAAGCCGAAGCTCAGTGATTGGCACGGCGTGCCAAGTCGTTCGTCCTACTGGGGGACGGGAAGGAGCTCTACCACTGCAGCCCCTCAGGCATCCTCCAGCGATGCATATCCATCACCGAAGGTCAGGAGTTATTACAAGAAATACACTCGGGGGCTTGCGGTCATCACGCAGCGCCTCGAGCCCTTGTCGGAAAAGCTTTCCGACAAGGTTTCTACTGGCCGACCGCGGTGGCCGATGCCACTAGGATTGTCTGCACCTGCCAAGGGTGTCAATTCTACTCAAAGCAGACTCACCTGCTCGCTCAGGCTCTGCAGACAATACCCATCACCTGGCCGTTTGCTGTGTGGGGCCTGGACCTCGTCGGTCCCTTGCAGAAGGCAGCTGGGGGCTACACCCACCTGCTGGTCGCCATCGACAAATTCTCCAAGTGGATCGAGGTCCGACCCCTAAGCAGCATCAGGTCTGAACAGGCGGTGGCTTTCTTCACCAACATCATCCATCGCTTCGGGGTCCCAAACTCCATCATCACCGACAATGGCACCCAGTTCACCGGCAGAAAGTTCCTGGACTTCTGCGAAGATCACCATATCCGGGTGGACTGGGCCGCCATAACTCACCCCATGACGAATGGGCGAGTGGAGTGTGCCAACGGCATGATCCTGCAAGGACTTAAGCCACAGATCTACAACGACCTCAACAAGTTCGGCAAGCGATGGATGAAGGAACTCCCCTCGGTGGTCTTGAGTCTGAGGACGACGCTGAGCCGAGCCACGGGCTTCACACCGTTCTTTCTAGTCTATCAGGCCGAGGCCATCTTGCCCATGGACTTAGAATACGGTTCCCCGAGGGAGAGGGCCTACGACGACTGACGCAACCAGACCAACCGAGAAGACTCACTGGACCAGCTGGGAGAGGCTCGGGACATGGCCTTACTGCACTCGGCGTGGTATCTGTAGTCCCTGCGACGCTACCACGCTCGAGGGGTTCGGTCCTGAGACCTCTAGGTGGGCGACTTGGTGCTTTGGCTGCAACAAGACGCCCGAGGGCGGCACAAGCTCACGCCTCCATGGGAAGGGCCATTCATCATCGCCAAAGTTCTGAAGCCCAGGACGTACAAGCTGGCCAACAGTCAAGGCGAGGTCTATAGCAACGCTTGAAACATCCGACAGCTACGTCGTTTCTACCCTTAAGATGCTTTCAAGTCATTCGCACACCTCGTTCACACACAAAGTCTAACCATCAAGTAAGGGTCAGCCTTGCCTCGGCAAAGCCCGACCCTCCCTCGGGGGCTAGAAGGGGGGACCCCCTTTGCGTCAAAATTTTCCTTGGAAAAGATCTTTTCTGCTAGAACGTTTTTCGTGCTTTCCGACTACTTCGAAAGTGGGATCCTGAAAACGACGGAGTACACGTAAGCAGCCAAGGCTGACCGAGCCGAGGGACTCCTACGCCTCCGGGATACGGATACCTCACTCATCACCTTCTGCGATAAGTAACTCACGCTCGGATAAGCGATTCCGCGGACCGAACAAGTCTTCACGCTTGAAAACTCTTCTGCTGAAATGATTTTTCGTGCCTTCTCGGCTATATCGGTAATAGAATCCTACGGACGAGTAAGAGTACACGTAAGCGGCAAGGCCGACCGAGCCGAGGGACTCCCACGCCTACGGGATACGGACACCTCACTCATCACCTTCCGTGAGAAGTAACTCTCGCTCGGACAAACAATTCTGTTACCGACAAATAAGTCCAGATACTCGAAACAAGAGGGAAAGAAATGCAGCTTTACAACACGATGATAGTATGTTTTGGCCTTGGCGGCCGCAGAAAGCATACACACAAACTACAAGAGGAACCGGTCCTGCAGGCTCAGGCGTCGACGGAGGGGGAGCAGCAGCACCCTCGGCGTCAACTCCACCCTCGGCGAAGTCCAACCGAGCCTCGGACGGCAACACGGTCGGAGGATCTCCACTCCGAAGGACGATGTCAGCATCGCGCTTGGGCCATCACCGCTAGGGTCTCCTCCAGGAATCCAGCCCGAGCAGATGGCTCGGCCGGCCGCCCCGAAGCCTCAGCCAGCTGTCCTCCAAGGACACCGGCCTGGCTCGTGGCCTCGGCAACTCGACTCCGGTGCTAGTCCCGCTAGTGGACGGCCCGGCCAGGCTCCGGCCGACAAAGTCTTCTTTTCGAGCCAACTCTGCCTCTGTCCATGCTAACACCGCTGCCTCCGGCTTCGGCTCAGCGAAGAGCGGCCGAGGGTTTCCTTTAACTAAGCGAGAGAAGCCTCGGGCGGCAATTCCGACCGAGCCGAGGGACTCCTACGCCTCCGGGATACGGATACCTCACTCGTCACCTTCGCACGAGGCAACTCACACTTGGTTAAAGCGGTTCAGTTAGCCGACAAGCGAGTCCTAGTGCTCGAAGAAAGGAAAAAACACGGCTCTATGCCGAAAATACATACATGTTCAGGCCCCGACAGCCATAATGAACAGACACCAGCACTCAAGGTGCCGTTACAAACGGAACTCTGGTTCCGCCCCCTGCGGGTATGAACAACCTCCATACCAGGGGGCCCGCGGGACGACGGACTCCAAGCGGCTCACCGCCGCCCGCTCCGACAGCCGCAGCAACAGCTTCCGGGCAAGTGCTGCGGCAGAAAGGCTCACATCCCCTCCAAGGACAGCGAGAGAGCCCTCTCCCACGGTGTGAAGACGACGCGCCCGTGATCCGTTCCTCGAACGGCTCGCGCACGCGCAACGACTGCCCGCGAACTGCTCGTCCCATCACATTAACTCTGTGACAGGGCAGGCGGCACCTTTGGCAGGCGAAGCAGGCGACGCTTCGCTTCCACCATATTGACCACGTCAAAAAAGGTGCGCCACGACGTTCGATTTCGTATCTCCTTCTTCTCTTTCTCTCTCTCTTGCAACAGGGATCGGGAAAGGGGATACCACGAAAGGGATCCTTCTCCGCGAAGGAAACGGGCCCCGAGCCCCCACTACTGATCAGAGGTTCGAAGGCTGGCCCCTCGGAAGGGTTCAATAGTCGCCTTAGAGCACTCGGGCTCCGCGCCCACTACTGGTCAGAGGTTCGATGGCCGGCCCCTCGGAAGGGTTCAACAACCGCCTCAGGCTACTCGGGCTCCGCACCCACTACTGATCAGGGGTTCGTAGGCTGGCCCCCGAAGGGTTCATAGTCGCCTCAGACGCAGAGCGAGGGATGACCATGGGTACGTTCGATACATAACCGAGGCTCGGGCTACGCTCCCGAGGTACCCTAGGACATTTTCGAGACCCGCGGGAACGACTACAACGGAATCCCACCAGAGGGAGGCATCGAGCCCTAGGACCCCGTCGAAAGGGGACCAGGTCCGGCAAATCACCCGCAGGTACTTTTGGAGCGCGCCTCCGGGCCACAGCCGACCCCTAACGAATGGGGTACGGGCCTGACAAGGGGACAACGCCGCCTACGTCGCTTCGACTGCCGTGCCACTCGACAGAGTGAGGCTGACAGCAGCCAAGTCTGGTCTCGAGCGCCATAGGAAACTCCGCCTCACCCGACCCAGGGTTCGGACTAGGCTACAGCCTTGGAAGACGACGGACTCTGCCTCGCCCGACCCAGGGCTCGGACTCGGCTACAGCCTCGGAAGATGACGGACTCCACCTCGCCTGACCCAGGGCTCGGACTCAGCTACGGCCTCGGAAGACGACGGACTCCGCCTTGCCCAACCCAGGGCTCGGACTCGGCTACGGGCTCAAAAGACGATGGACTCTGCCTCGCCCGACCCAGGGCTTGGACTCGGCTACGGCCTCGGAAGACGACGGACTCCGCCTCACCCGACCCAGGGCTCGGACTCGACCCCGACCCTAGGGCTCGGACTCGACCTCGACCTCGGAGGAGCCTCCGCCTGACCCAGGGCTCGGACCGACCACGCCACAGGAGGGGCCATCATTACCCTACCCCTAGCTAGGTCAGGCTATGGGGAACAAGACCGGCGTCCCATCTGGCTCGCCCCGGTAAAACAGGTAATGATGGCACCCCGCATGCTCCATGACGACGGTGGCTCTCAACCCCTTACAGAAGCAAGGAGACGTCAGCAAGAGCTCGACAGCCCCGACATCTGTCCTTCCGCAAGGCTCCAGCGCTCCTCCGACGGCCACGACATCACAGGAACAGGGTGCCAAAACCTCTCCGGCCGCCACGACGGCATGTACTTAGGGCGCTAGCTCCTCTCTGCTAGACACGTTAGCACACTGCTACTCCCCCCATTGTACACCTAGACCCTCTCCTTACGCCTATAAAACGAAGGTCCAGGGCACTCGTACGAGAAGGTTGGCCGCGTGGGAGAACGGGCTGGCGGACAGTCTCCCACTCTCACTCTCCCTCGCGAACGCTTGTAACCCCCTACTGCAAGCGCACCCGACCTGGGCGCAGGGCAACACGGAGGCCACGGGATTCCCCCTTTGCCTGTCTCTTCCCCCCCTTCGTGCTCCACCTCGCGCCGACCCATCTGGGCTGGGGCACGCGGCGACAATTTACTCGTCGGTCCAGGGACCCCCCGGGGTCGAAACGCCGACACACACTTTCATGGGGAGGTTACTGTATAATCTAAGTCTTTGAGACTAATAATTGTTTTCAAGTCTATTATGTGTAGTAGTCTCATGGAAGGAAAATGGAGTCCCTAGAGAAAGACAATAAGCTTCCACTGCAATTCTACAAGAATTTTCAATTGATTCCATAAGTTATTTCATTCCATAATTGGTATCATTTACATGTCTTCTCCAGAATTTGATTATACTATATTACAAAACTTATGCTTCCCGTGTTTCTATAAATGCATATGTCATCAAAACATATTGTTGGTCACTTGTTCTCAAATGTTGTGAATCAAGAACAAGGCAACACGATTGTTAAGTATTAAGGACCTTCATCCTTCGAAGCATTACCTCCTCTCGGATATAATGATCATCTGACGAAGGTCATGAAGGGCATGCCTTCATCATTTCATGGATGAAACGGATAAATAAAACTACATAGCAATAATGAATGTAATTCAATAACTCATTCACATTTGTATTTCATAACATACACATGAATATTAACAAGGTTGTTATTACATTGTTACCTTCGGCTTGCTCGAAGGTGCTGATGCGAGAGTGATTACAATTTAGCGTGAATAGTACAGTGTTACTGTTCACCTATTTATAGGCATGGGACACAACGCAAGTAAAAGTACATTTATGTCCTTGACATTTACTTATGACCATAACATAAATTACTAAGGACTAGCTGGTCCATTCCCTTCCGGTCAGCATCTTGTTTGGTCTTCATCACCATTTTAAGCCGAAGCTATTACTCTTCGGCTATAGCTTTGGCATCCATTCTTATCATCTTTCGGTTACATCTTCACATCGTATGCCTTTGCCATCGGAGAAAACTTCCATCTTGAAGCCAAAGCACCCTGTAATAATCCATACATGGTGAAAACATATGGTTAGTCATGTTTTTGAGGACCTTCAGAAGAGGAAGGCCCCCAACATATATCTTTTACCTTTGCATAGGGGGAGTTAGTCTAATCAATCATGTCTTGTCCCTATCTTTCTCATGTGCTTTTCCTAAGTAGAGGATCTCTGATAGGAGGAGTATATCTTTGTCTATGACAAAGGGGAGAATATTCTTTCAAAGGCGGAGAACACTCGTTTAGGGGGAGTAAGATTTTAGAGCTACAAGTAGTAAATCCTTTAGAGGGCAAGTCTTTTTGCTTCCTATATGCTTTTAATGTCTTCCTTTTTGGTGTTTGATGTCAAAGAGGGACAAGTTTTAGGGTCCAAAGCAATGAAAAATATATCAAACTCCAAACACCACCAATTTAATTTTTTTATCTCGCAAGTGGTTTTGGCTCTTCAAGTATCTTTGGTCTAAAATACGAAGCAAGTGAATTATGGAGTTAGGGGAGGCTTAAGTCTATAATCTCACTTTAAGGGGACACTCATGCATCCTAGCAAGTAGATTGCATATTTTCATTAAAATGTCTGTTATATTTGCTTGCTTTGGTTGTGTTGTCATCAATCAACAAAAAGGAGGAGATTGTAAGGAAAATGGACCCAGGCCATTTGGCTAAAGGGATTTTGGTGTTTGATGATCAACATAACCTGTAGACTAATATGTTTGCTAGTGTTTGTGTTTATAGTTCACAGGATGCAAAGAGGATTGGACTAAGGCACTAAGGATGCAACACCTCAAAAGAAGACATAAAAGAAGCATAGAAGTCCAAGACTCAAGAACAAAAGAAGCACTAGGAAACAACGAAGAAATCCATGAAGTGGGTAGTCAGCCAGCGCACTCGTGGCGCACCGGACAGTGAACAGTAACCTGTCCGATGGGACACCGGGCAAGTCTGCGCAGAGAGGCCCACAACGGGTGGTCGTAGGCTGTAGCACTAGACTATCCGGTGTTCACCGGACTGTCCGGAAATGGTCATATCCAACGGTCTACTATTGCAGACCCCAACGGTCGGCTGACGTGGCCAAGCCACTGGACAGTGAACAGTGCATGTCCGGTGTGCACCGTACTATCCAGTCCGTGCATCAACAGAAAGATGTTGCTTGTCCAATGGCTATAATTGTGGGGGGAGGCTATAAATACCCCCAACCGTCCATTTCAAGGTGTGGGAGCCCAAGCAACATACCAAGGCATATTGTAGCCATTTCCAAGTGCTCAAACACCCAAGTGCTTAATAGAATCACTCGGTGATTAGCGTAGGTGCTTTGCGAAGTGCTTATGTTAGTTAGACCACATTAGCGCTTGCTCTAGGTGAATCCTAGTTAGTTGAGTGAGTTTAGAAAAACCACACAACCCCTTGGCTCTTGTGCGAGTCATTGTAATTGTACTGGGTGGGGCGAGTCTTGCGAGACCGTAACAACGAGTTTGTGTCACGGTTGTCACCGTGTACCAGAGGGAACAAGGCCCGCAGTGTTTTGACCAGAAGCTCGATAGTGGAGACGGCAGGGAGCATTCGAGAGGAGTCGGAAGCGGAGCACCACTTGCGCGTGGAGAAGGCCCACAACTCTCTACTGAGTTACTCGACCGAGGTGCGTGGCCCGCATGTGGGCTACCCTTTGCATAGGGGCACCAACGAGGATTAGTCGGAACCTTGCGTGGTTACAGATACCTCGGTAAAAATACCAGCATTGTCCACGGGAATTTGCATCTATACCCATGCTGTTTACCTTCCGTATTTACATTAAGTACTTAAGTTTCAATCTCGCTTCTCTAGTTAGAATATTTCGGATTGAAACTTAGGTTTTGCGGTAGAGATAGCAACACAAAGACTAAACCTACTTTACACATTCTTGATTGTTTATTTGCATAGGTTTTGGTCTAGGGGTTTATTTGTGGGCTAGTTTAGAGATAGTTTTTAGAAGTCCTAATTCACCCCCCTCATAGACGTCACTGTTTCCTACACAAAGAAAATCCCAACTTATAAGCACACAAAAGAACACCTTTTCAGATAGGTATTGGCACCCTCACATATTCTCTCATATTTTTCAAAATATTGTGCCATAGGCTAGATAGTTTTTAGAGAAAATAAGCAAATGGCGAGATTTTGCATTTGGGTGTTGCACTAGTGGTTTCATGTATGAATTGAGTTGTGAATACTCCCCCTAAGTGTAGTGCCACATGCATATCTCAAAAACCAACAATTTCATAGTAAATTAAATTTAAGTACCAAAAACGTAAAAGCTAGAACTTGTCAAGTTTGAGCCCGAGTTAAGCTTTTTCACTCGCTTTGTTGGCAGTTATCTCAACTAGGTTAGACAAGTCCTAGATGCAATACAAAAAATTTAAATATGCAATGCAAACTTGACATCACCATTTTATGATTAAGTAAAATTTCTGAGATCAAGAATATTTAGCTAATTGATCTTCCGATCTCACTCTTTCTAATATTATATCTCCTTTAGCAACATGATCTCTAAGGAAGTGATGACGAATATCAATGTGCTTGGTGAGGGAGTGTTATACAGGATTATTTGCAATTTTAACAGCACTCTCAATATCACACAACGAAGGTACCTTTTCTAGAACTACACCATAGTCTAGAAGAGTGTTTCATATAAAGAATTTGTGTGCAACAAGCACCCGCGGCAATGTATTCCGTTTCGGCGGTTGACAAGGCAACACTATTTTGCTTTTTAGAAGTCCATGAAACTAGTGATCTCCCAAGAAAATGGCATCCTTTGGATGTACTTTTCCTATCAATTTTGCACTCGACGTAATTCGAATCAGAATAGCCAATTAATTCAAAAGTAGCTCCTTTTGGATACCAAAGGCCAACGCTTGGGGTATGCTTAAGATACTTAAGAATTTTTTTAACATCGTTAAGATGAGCTTTCTTAGGATTTGCCTGAAATCGAGCACACATATAGACACTAAACATGATATCGGGTCTAGATGTGGTAAGATACAATAAACTACCAATTATATAATGGTAGAGAGTTTGATCAACTTGGTTACCTCCCTCATCTAGGTCGAGATATCCATTGGTAGGCATGGGTGTCTTGATTGGTTTGCACTTCTCCATTTTGAATCTTTTCAACAAGTCTTTGGTGTACTTATCTTGTGATTGGAAGTTGTCCTCTTTCATTTGCTTGACTTGGAAGCTGAGGAAGAAGGTTAGCTCACCAATCATTGACATCTCGAACTCCTTCGACATCAACTCACCAATCATTTGTCGAGCCAAAGATTATATCATTAACATAAACTTGACAAATGAAAATATCACCGTTATGTTTCTTTGTGAATAGAGTGTTGTTGACGCTCCCGATCTGGAAGCCCTTCTCAATGAGGAAGTCGTGAAGACGCTCATACCAAGCCCTTAGAGCTTGCTTTAGACCATATAGTGCCTTGGACAACCTGTAAGCATGATTAGGATACCTAGGGTCTTCAAACCTGGCTGGTTGCTCAACATATACTAGTTCATTTATGAAGCCATTTAAAATGCACTTTTTACAACCATTTGATAAAGTTTTATGTCATAGCAGGATGCATATGCAAGAAGGATACGGATGGCTTCAAGTCGAGCAACAAGTGCAAAGGTCTCTCCAAAATCTAAACCTTCAACTTGAGAGAACCCCTTTGCAACAAGCCTTGCCTTGTTCCACAGATACACCTTGATCATCTTATTTGTTTTAGAACACCCACTTTGTTTCAATGATTCTTGCATTTTGTGGAGGCTTCTCCAAGGTCCAAACTTGATTCCGGGTGAAGTTGTTTAATTCTTCATGCATAGCATTCACCCAGTCCGGATCATGTAGCGCCTCAGCTATACATGTAGGCTCAACACAAGAAACTAAGGAGTGGTGTTCAATAAATGAAGCATATTCTTGAGAACAAGTAATAACCCCTTGTGAAGGACTCCCAATGATAAGATCTTGTGGAGGTGCTTGTAGTAGTGATGAGTTGCTCTTGTCAACCACTTGGGAAGAAGATCTTGGAGCATCAACATCTTCGGCTTGTACCCTTGCTTGTTCATGAGAGACAAATGTATCTTCATTTGCATGCCTCTCATCTTTTTCATCATCTTGTAGTACATTGATGAAGGCCTATTGATATTTTGCACCTCTTCTTCATCTTCTTTTGGTTTGATGGCTCATATTGGCATATTCTTCATGGCTTCCCTAAGTGGTTCATCACCTACATGTCACACCCAGATTTAAGGGGTAAAGCCAAGTGCATCTCATATGTGCGCCAAAGAAGAACATCACATATAATGACAAAGTGTATAGAGATAAATGTCATGATCATTATTACATAGCAGAAGAGTCTTACAAAAATAAATGATACTAACAAAACAAACTAAATGATTATTCCTTGGTGCCATCAAGCTGACTAGGAGACACCACCTAGATAAGCTTGTACTCCTCGTTCTAGACCTTCTCCTGAACCACCTGTTCTTCTCTTGTTGGGGGGTGGTTTATATATCGCAAGGGTGAGCTCAAAAAAGGTCATAGCTCAACAAGTTGTGGGGAATAATGTATATGAACTTGCCAAAGGTGGGAGTTCATGTGAAGTGTAAGGCTGATCAACAAATAATGGTTAAAGCTGAGCATTGCTTTTAATAAGTTGGTCAAGTTTTATTAGCAGTTACTAAATGTATGTAGATACCAAACCAGAGTAATAGTAGATCAAAATTAATAATAAAACCACAATATGATGCAAATGACAAATTGAGTTTAATTCCATAAATTAATCATGCCAGAGTCTTGAGTTGTTCATGACCACGAGCACGGATAGTATACCAGTTTTACACTGTACAGAGGTTGTACCCTTTACCCACAAGTCATGTTACCCATCTGCCAAGGGGTCATGAATCCCATACACCTCTACCAAGGAAGCGAGGCAGGGTAACACTATGAGGCCTTTACAAAGTTTCACTAGCTTCAGAAAACCCGCTACAGTTTCTAGGGAGCGCAATACAGGAATCCCCCATCTGAAAAGCCATCGCAGCAAAATCAACCCGAGAACCTCCCTACACCGACAACTCCCCTACTGCCCTTGCCCCTTTCGGGTAAGGTATACCTCCACTAGCTTTCCGAATTAGTCAGCCAAGGGCGTCACATTGCACCCTTGTGGTGGCACGTGTTTCTCAAGTTAAGCTCTATGTTCCAATTAACATAATAGTCTTATCATGAACAGAATAGAATAACAATAATAAAGCATGACCATGTGTAATAATTATCTTAACACCCAAAACCACATATAGCAATAGCAAAGACTGCCCAAAAGTTCAGGGGTAAACAAGGTGTAAAGATGACCAAACTAGGGTGACCTATTGGGTCCCATCAAAACTAAGCCTATGCATGCCAAAATGATTATAGAAAACATAATTTGGTAAATAAAAGTGGTCAAGGGCACAACTTTCCTTCAATGAGCTCCTGCTCAGCAATTTCCACCTGCTGAACACCTAGGTCCTCGGTCACTTGTTCGTCTACTCGAAGCAATACAAACAAACATGGTATAGGAGAAATTAACATCACACCAAACATCAGAATAGAATGCATGATAATATTCTACATATCGTAACGAGATCGTAGGTTCGAGAATCACTATTCGGAACTACGGATAACAAGTTATAATTTTCCGAAGTTTTTATGTGTTTGGTACAGAATAAACTAAGTGATTAATTCTAATCTATGTTTCATGATAAAATAGAGTTACCAGATGATAAAAAAACATTAAAACAAAATTATTGCAACTAGAATGGGTTGAAAAGGAGTTGAAATGAATTTTCTATGGATCAAACAAGTTCCTGGAATTATTTTAATACAAAAAATAAATTTCTGTTTCAATTTATTTAACTTGAGATCAATTTGGACTGCGGCCACTATTTTGTGAAAGTGCAGGGACCTAACTGCTAAAAACAGGGCCTAAACTAAATGTTCTTTTACTGTGCTAGGACTGCTAGTTGATTCTGTGAAAATACAGGGACTCTTACGTAAAGTGGCAATTGCGAAGGGGTATGGATAATCCTCGCCCATCCAATCAAGGGCGAATGATGCTGATTAGAACGGATTTTAAACGAAATGGTATGAATTTGCGGCCCTCCGATCTATCTTCTACGGTTAAGATTTAAGACAACTGAACCCTGATCTTGAACATACGATCAAGATGCGATGCATCAGATCAACTCTTGAACCGGTACACAACCCTAGCCTTCAGATCTTAAATCAACGCTCAATATTCAAAGAACCCTCGATCTACCCCAAGCTAGAGGATCTGGGATCTACGGTGCAGATTCAAGGCACGAAGGGGTAAGTTGCAGATCTAATCCCACACGCACAAACCGAATTCGACAGTCACGATTGGACCAAGCCGAACGGGTATCTACATCCTAATCTAGGACGTTGGTTACAGATCCCACGGTGAACCCTAACTCGCCTGGTTTCCACCGGAGAGCGGTGGCGGGCCCCTGTTCTGCGATAGAGCCATGGCCGGGGTTTTCCAACCCACGCCTCGCCCTGTACATGCCTAATCGCCAAGACAATCCACCAAGCAAAGGACTCCATGGACCCGAGCAGAGTGACACACCTGCGGAAAGAGCGGTGATGGCCCCCGCCCATGCTCGCGTGCGGCTTCCCGGTGGTTGCGCTGCTCCGGCGAGAAATTCGCTGCGAGCCGCTCACTGCAAGCGTCTGGCGAGCCAATACGTATCCTTCCGTGAACGTGGCGCAGCACCGGCCCACTCAATTAGGTTCCAACGGCGCCGTGAGGATGGAGACAGCGACGACAGTCTTCTTTCTCCGCACGGTGGTGACCGCCGGCGGCAAAATCTCACGCGATGTGGAGAGGGGTGTATGCGGTTGAGGGGGTAATTTTCGAGCGCAGGTACTGTCCCTTATACCGGCGACACATTTGGCGGCCCAGCTGCCATCATCGAACCCATGGATTCGATGGTCAATTCATCCGCGACAGTTACGCTAGGGGAACGCTTGACGACACGGGGCCACCGGTCAGCAACATGGAGCAAGTCCGCGAGAGTTGCAGCAGCTGCCAAGCGGGTCCCAGTGGTCAGTGCGGGCACGCTGCGCGCACGCCACTTGGGCCGGGGACCAGGTAGTGCGCAGGTGGGCCAAAGGCGAGGAATCAGCCCAATCGGTTTCGAAATCAAATATGGTGCTATTATTAATATTAGCTGCACTGATTACAATGATATTATTTATTTATTAATACTATTATTATTATTTTAACTCTTTTGCTCCCATATTTTTAGAACTCAATTGAATTTTGAGGCTAGTTTTATTTTAGATATAAGTTTGAGTTTGATGCACAACCAATAAAATCTCAACATGATGCATGAGTTCATGTGTTTGTATTTGGTATTTATTTGCAAGAAAACATGTCTCATGAATAAATCACATAACCCAAAGAGTTCCTTTATTATGCCCAATGACATGAGCCATGGGGACTCTATACTAGGGTTTACAAATCCTACCCCTCAAAAATAATCTCGACCTCGAGATTAAGAAGAACTAGGAAGAGGTGGGGAAATTCTATTCATAGCTCTTCTTCTCTCTCCCAAGTAGCTTCATCTTCACCATGATGACTTCATTGTACTTTGCACACTTTTATCACTTTATTCCTTGTAACCCGAGTCAAGGTGTCAATGATCTTAAAGGGATGCTCCGTGTAAGAATCACCTTGCACACTGAGCTCTTCCATTGGCAACTGTTCCTCTGGAACATGGAGACACTTCTTGAGTTGAGATATGTGGAATACATCATGTACATCACACAAATGATCTGGTAGCTCAAGCTGGTAGACCATCTCCCCAACTCACCTAAAGATTCTGAAGGGTCCAACAAAGTGAGGAGATAGCTTGCCTTTAACTTTAAATCTTCTCATTCCATGAATTGGTGACACCTTGAGGTACACGTGGTCACCCTCTTCGAATTCCAGTGGTCTTCTCTAGTTATCAGCATAGCTCTTTTGCCGAGTCTGTGCTATATATTCTCAAGTTCTCCCCGATCATATGCACTTGTTCTTCTGCATCTTGAATAATTTTAGGCCCAAAGAACTATCTTTCACTAGTCTGATCCCAATATAGAGGGTTCTGCACTTTCTGCCATATAAAGCTTCAAATGGAGACATCTTCAGACAGGCTTGATAACTTTTGTTGTAAGAGAACTCCACATATGACAGACTCTTGTACCAATTGCCTCCATGCTTAAGGGCACAAGCTCTTAACATATCCTCAAGTACTTGGTTAGTTCTCTCAGTCTGGCCATCAGTTTGGGGATGATAGGTCGAGCTAAAATTCAACTTCATATCCATATTCTCATGGAGACTCTTCCAAAATCTTGAGGTGAACTGAGATCCTCGATCGGAAACAATCTTCTTCGGCACACCATGTAGGCACACAATTTGAGCCTTGTATAACTCTGCCAACTGAGAACCTTTGTAAGTAGTCTTTTTGAGAATGAAGTGAGCCACTTTGGTTAATCTATCCACGATCGCCCATATGGAATCATACCCTTTCGGGGTGCGAGGCAACCCAATAATGAAATTCATACCAATTTCTTCCCACTTCCATTCGGGCACTTTTAATGGGTATAGCAGTCTAGCTGGCCTCTGATGTTCAGCTTTGACTCTTTGACATACATCACATACAGCCACATGTGCAGCTACATCTCTTTTTAGCCCATACCACCAGTACTTCTGTTTTAGATCCTGATACATCTTGGTGCTACCAGGATGAATAGAGTAATAAGAGTCATGGGCTTCCTTCAGTATGGTCTCACGGAGGCTATCAATCTCAGGAACACATATCCGGTTCTTGAACCATATTGTGCCTTGCTTATCCTACGTGAAGTCTGAACCTCTACCTTCAGCCATCAGATCTTTGATTTCTTGGATTTTAGCGTCACTGATCTAACCCTTGTGTATTTCTTGCTCCAAGGTAGGTTCCACTTCTATAGTGATCCCTTTAGTATGTGCAACTATTCCCAGGTTGAGTCTTTTAAAGTCTTCTACTAATTCATTGGGTAACTGGGTGACAATAGCTGCATGAACATGCTCCTTCTGACTCAAGGCTTCCGCAACTAGATTCGCCTTGCCAGGATGATAGTGAATCTCCAAGTCATAATCTTTGATGAGCTCCAACCAACAGCGTTGCCTGAGGTTGAGATCTTTCAGAGTGAAGATATACTTTAAGCTCTTATGATTAGTATAGACTTGGCACTTAGTCCCCATTATATAATTCCTCCAAATCTTGAGAGCATGCACTACAACTGCTAGTTCTAAGTCACGAGTGGGGTAGTTCAACTCATGTTTCCGCAACTGGCGAGATGCATAGGCAATGACATGTCCTTCTTGGATAAGAACACATCCCAAGCCCTAGCAGCACGCATCACAATATATATCAAATCCCTTCTGCAGATCTAGCATAATTAACACTGGGGGTGACATCAATCTAAACTTCAATTGATTGAAACTATCTTGACATTCACGAGACCACTTAAACTCCTTTCCCTTCTCTAATAATGAGGTCACATGCTTTGTTATCTGGGAGAATCCTTCAATAAAATGTTGATAATATCTGGTGAGTCCCAAGAAACTCCGGATTTCAGTAACCGAGCTTGGTATTTTCCATCCCACTATCTCTCTCACTTTAGCAGGATCCATAGATATTCCTCCATTAGAGATGATGTGTCCAAGGAATGGCACTTCATCAAGCCAGAACTCACACTTGCTACACTTGGCATAAAGTTATTTATCCCTCAGCTTCTGTAGATTGTAGATGTTCCTCATGATCACTATCATTCTTGGAATAATTCAGAATGTCGTCGATGAATACCATGACGAACTTATCAAGATACTCCATGAACACCTTGTTCATCAAATTCATGAAGTAGGCTGGTGCATTAGTTAAGCCAAACGACATGACCGTAAACTCATATAGACCATATCGGGTAGAGAAAGCCATCTTGGGAATATCAGAAGGCCTAATCTTCATTTGATGATAACCCGATCTGAGATCAATCTTAGAGAATACCCTAGCACTTCTCATCTGATCAAAACAAGTCCTCGATACGAGGTAAAGGATACTTATTCTCAATTGTGACATCATTAAGTGATCTATAATCAACACACATCCTTTGTGAACCATCCTTCTTCTGTACAAACAGAACCGGTGCTCCCCAAGGTGAGGAACTCGGATGAATGTACCTCGCCTCCTGTAATTCTGTTAGTTGCTTCTTAAGTTCTTTTAGTTCTTCTACTAACATCTTGTATGGCCTTTTAGAAATAGGAGCGGTTCCAGGTAAGAGATCAATAACAAATTCAACTTCCCTATCTAGTGGCATCCTGGGTAACTCCTCTAGAAAGACATCTGGGAAATCTCTAACCACATGGATGTTTTTGCCCACAAATTTACCATCTACTAGATATACGGTGGGTCTAGTGGAGGGGGTTATGGTGATCATGACTTCAAATCTTCCTCCTTTTGGACTAGTGAGTTCTACGGTTCCCCTAGCACAATTTATAACTGCCTTTGCTTTCCTTAACCATGACATACAAGTATTAGATCAATACTGCTTTCCTCTAATACTATACGCATAGACCAGAATTCCCTTCCCATGATTGTAAGTGTTAATCTGTTGGTCATATACTTTGCTTCAATAGGCCCTTTAGGGGTTATTACTATCATGGGTTTTGCATATTTTGAAGTGGTAACTCATTTGTGTTGACATAGCGAGTAGAAATGAACGAATGCGTAGCTCCAGAATCAAATAATATAGCTACAGGAACTGGCCCAATCGGTCAACACCTTTTCTTTTATTTTCTTTTATTTTTTATTACTATTTTCCTTTTCCCAATTCAATTTGGTTTTGAAATCAAAGAAGGTGCTATTATGAATATTAGCTCCATTGGTTACAATAATATTATTTATTTATTAATACTATTTCTATTCTTTTAACTCTTTTGCTCCAATATTTTTTGAACTCAATTGAATTTTGAGGCTAGTTTTATTTTAGATATAAGTTTGAGTTCGATGCACAAACAATAAAATCCCAGCATGATGCGTGAGTTCATGTGTTTGTATTTTGGTATTTATTTGCAAGAAAACATGTCTCATGAATAAATCACATAACCAAAAGAGTTCCTTTATTATTCCCAATGACATGAGCCATGTGGACTCTATACTAGGGTTTACACTACATCATCAAGATTTTCAAGTGCTCCTTGGGAGCTATTAGTCTTATCAAATTCCACATAATATGTTTCTTCCACCATGCTAGTGGCATGATTGAATACTCGATGTGCTTTGGATTTTGATAAATAACCAAGAAACTAATGTCACACCGTCTTTGAAACTACCATAGGTGATGGCGTTTTGTAATACCCAAAAGTGTAAACTATGAAAATAGAGTTGATCTCCATATTTTGAGTCCTCTACTTGTCATCACATGTGTCTAACCCTATTTAAAAGTGAATAATAAACAGATGACACGTAAATAACTTATGCATCTTGCAGAGGTTTATTTGTTTGTGCATTCACACATAAAAATAATAATAATAGTAATATACTAAAGTTGCAATAGGCATTAAACATAATTTGGAAATTAAGATTTGGAGAAAAAAAGGAAGAATACTATACAAAAATAAAGGAAATAAATATATAAATAAGTAAACCACTTCCATACCACTATGCCTATTTTTGTACATTAATTGAGAACAAGTTCACAACACTATTTGAATTCAAATTAGGATTGTAAAATAAAGAGAAAAGAATTTGGAAAAGAAAAAGAATAAAAAAGGGAAAGGGAAACTCTCACCCGCATTGGGCCTAATTCGCTTAAGTCGGCCTACTAGTCTTCACTCCGCGCGCCCAAGAACTGGAGCCGGCGCCGACTTCTGGGGCCCACCTGTCGGTCTCCACGGGATTGCGCCCTCATCCACGCGTACTCAACCACAGCCTAGCCACTGCCAGCGGGACCACTCGGCCAGCTGCTGTTAGCACGTCTTACTGACTTGTGGGCCACCCGGGTCAGCCTCTGTCTGATTTCCACGCATCCGTTTCACTGGGTTGCAGGGCCTGCATGTCATCTCGCCGCCCCGGCAACCACCTGAGTGCCATGCGTGGACCTCCCCTTTCTTCGCGCTTGCAGGGCCATGTTGCTGACTCCGTGGGCACGGTGGATAAATGCGGACCTCGCCCATGATCCCCTTCCTCCATATGCCTCTCTGCGACCGCCACATTAGACACCCCATAGCTCGGTTGAGGGAGGAGGGTGAGCGCAACCACAATGGGTTTGGGCGGTCTGCGTTGTCGGGTCGCCAAAGTGGGGTTCTTCGGTGCAAGCTGCTCACGGGGGTAACCTTTCGCGGCCGGATCGAGGGTGGGCCAGCTCTGAATTGCTCGCGGTACCACGCCGTCCACCATCGCACGTGGCCAGAGATCGCCGCCCCGCAATCCACGGTAAATCCACCCTTATTATGTTTGCAATAGCATCGGGTTTGACTAGAGGGGTTCAGATGTGGGTATTGGGGCCTCTCGGCACAGGTGTGAGCCACACCGCCGATAAGCCGCCACGATCGCGGGTGGGCGGCGTCGCCGTCATAGTTAAGCAGTGACTGCTAGGCGATGTCCGGTCGTCAATCAGTATGGGGACGACTAGGATTAGAAGCGACCATACCCTTTCATGTTTTGACGTGGGTTCGTTGATCCACGAATTAACGGCGCAGATGAAAGCAAACCTTACACATTCGCTGCATTAAATCCGAATCGTAGGTCGTAGATCCAGTGGTTATGGTTAGATCTGGGTACATAAAATCTACGCCGTTAGATCCAAATCTGAGGGACTGCATTGCGTACCCGTTCGGTTGGCTCGGAATTTAATCAAGGTCGCTCACAACTGACCGGATGGCCCATATTGGCCAGTACCGCTGGGCGAGGTAACTTAGCCAAGACTACCACCCCATGTTAACATGAGTGACCACCAAACCACTGCCGTCCACTCTTGCCCATCTTTTAGGTAGGGTTGCTAATCACTAAGTCTATAAAGCTTTTTACCAAAGCTAGAGCCATGATAGCACTCGTGGTTGCACTGTTATCCTGGGTGGTCACTCCATGTTCCATTTAATACAACATGATCTTGTTTTAACCATCGGGTTAACATAGTAACACAAATTTCATTTACAGAACAAAAGTTTTATTAAAGCGTGACATCATATTTATCAAGTTGAGCAGAAGCACAAATTACTAAGCATAGTATTTATCCCAGGGTAATCAAGAAATAGGGTTGGTATTTCTAGGTAATCCTATTTAGGCATATCACATCAAATTTATGCAAATATCCAAAAGTAAACATTATTATATGTATTATTTGGGTACAAATAGAAATGCAGAGGGAGAATCCACATGCCTTGGTCAAAGGCATCCTGCGGATCATCTTCAAACGTGTTTTGGTCTTCTACCATGAAATCAACTAAATCCTTGACATCCATTCTATAAGGTCTTTTTGAAATAGGTGCAGTTCCGGGTAATAATTCAATAGAGAACTCCAATTGATTTACCATGGTGTCTGCTTCTGCTAGCATACCAACATTGACTTCAACTCTTTCCCCCTTGCGGACTTGTTATTGTAACCATTCTCTTAGCACAAGATATTACTCCATCATACTTGGTTAGGTAATCTATTCAAGTATCACATCAATTCCACTAGATTCCAAAATTATTAGCTCCATTCGTAAGCTTATTCTTCTAATCTCAAGCTTAGTTTGAGGGCATGAGTGAGTGGTTCTAAGTTCACCTCCTGGTGATCTAATTAATAGTTTCCTCTTCAAAGGATAGTTTGATATATTATGCTTTTCTACAAATGACTTTGTTACGAAAGAGTAGGATGCTCCAGAATCAAATAAAACTGATGCAGGTATGGAGTTAATAAAGAACATACCATACACCATGTCGGCATCATCTGGAACTGTTTCTGTTGTCACGTGATTTATTCTTCCCTTACTCTGGTTCTGCGCAGCCTTGTTCTGTGCAGTACCACGAGTAGGTGTATTCTAATCAACTATTTGACTGTTGTTCCTCTGGGGTGTTTGTGGGTTGCACTTTGGACAATTGTTGGCATAATGACCAATTTCTCCACACTTAAAACATCCACTAGACTGAAATGGGGTAGTTGTATTGTTAAATCTGGTCGATGTTTTCACGGCGCTTCCTAGACGATTCTGCTGGTAACCACTAGACCTATGACTAGTCTAAGAGTTGTTCCTCTGTTGGTTCTAGTATTGGTTATTTCTCTGCCCTTGTTGTCCAGAGCGTTGTATTTGATAATCATTATTTCCACTCTGATTTCCAGAGCGAAACTGAGAACCTTGAGAGTTGTTATGTGGACGAGTGTTCTTGGTAGACTATCCCTGAAGTTTTCTCTTATGGTCTGACAATTCCATTCTTTTTCTTTCGAGGCCAATCGCCTTGTTAAACAGAGTCTGGAAATTCAGAAAACTTTGGCTTTGTAGCTGATAGTTCAAAGGTCCAACCAGTCCTTCTAAAAATCGCTCTTGCCACTTCTCATCTGTGTTAACTTCCTTTGGTGCATAGCGGGAAAGTTGGGTGAAACGATCCTGGTATTCTCTAACAGACATACCTCCTTGAGTGAGGTATAAGAATTTTTTCTTCTTAAGTTTCATTATTCCCGAGGGAATTTGATGAGCACGGAAATTCTCCTGAAATTCCTGCCAGGTTATCGCATTTGCATTTGTGTGCGCCGCAGTGAAGGCATCCCACCAGTCGAACGCGGTGCCTTCAAGTCTTCTAGAAGCATACAATACCTTCTCTCGATCATTGCATTAAATGTCCAGCTTCTTGCTTATGACCTTAAGCCAGTCATTGGCATCCAAGGGATCAACCGAGTGAGAAAAAGCAGGTGGGTGATGGCTCATGAAATATCTGTGCTTGTCCCGAGCTTCGGGTGCATTCTGATGTTGGGGATTCTATTGGTTTTGTTGGTTCTATTGGATTTGCTGTAAGGAGGTAGTGAGGCCTTGGAGAAGTTGCATCTGCGTGGCAATGAACTGCTCCATTGTTGGGTTGGGTGGCGGTGGTGGCAATTGTTGACCAGTACATTGATTTTGTGTCTGTCTAGGACCTGAGCGAGTGTTCACCATCTGGTTGGTTAGGAAGTGCATCCTTTAGATGAGTGAAGAGTAGAGAAAGATTCTAGTGGGAATAGCTTTTAACTAAAGATAAGCTTATTTGTTTATTTTAAATATTCTTATGGCCATCATTCCATATGATTATTGCACTAAAGCAAAAATTCAAATCAAACATTATGCAAACATCACCATCACATGGTTGCTATTATAATAATATTATCATAAGGAGTTTCGTCGTCTAACACAAAAATAGAACTTATTACATCATGACTTATAAAGATCTAAAGTAGTCAAGTTATTGATCCTGGGGATCCATAGTGAATCCTCTTGCGGGGCGAGGACACAGCTTTGGCAGGGACTTGGGCTTCGGGTGGATTCCTTCCATCGAGTTGAGCTTCAAGGGCTGTAATCCTTGCATGTGCGTCTTCAAGTTCTTCGTGTACCCTTGAGAGATCCAGGGTAGCACTATCTAGGTCAGTGTTAAGACCTGCCACCACACCTACAAGGGTGTTGAGGTGATCTTCTCCAACTTCACCTGGAACAACACTTGTCTGGCTTTCTCCACGAGGATGTAGGTGAAGGTGCATGTACGTCATGTCGTGCAGCTACTGCCGATAGGTATGGCTAAGGGACCACAGAGCTCTCCTAGCAGCATTGCTGACTAAAGCAGCATAGGTGGATAGCGGCGTTAAAGACTCATGAGAAGATAAAGTCCAAAAACCTCTATCTCCTGCATCCAACACTCTAATATGCACACGAGTGATGTAATCAAGCCCGAGGAGGCTCAGACACTCGCTTTGTGTCATATAGAGGTCGAACATTGGTTCCCAACGCAAGCAGCACATCCTATAGCAAGTTTAGAAAGTGTCCCATCTCGAACATTGAAGTGTAATGTTCTGCGACAGGCCGCAATCCAACGAAGTTGTCTTCTTGCCCAATGTTGGAATCCTCAATGTTGTCATTATTTTCTTCTTCTTCTTCTTCATCGTCTTCATCATCACCAGAATCATCCAGGTCATCACCTTCAGGAGCTGAGGCTTGAGCTCCTGGTACAGGTTGTGCTGAAGATGAAGCTCCCGCAGCAAAGGCAACAGACTCTGACAATGGAGTGGGTGTTGCCAAAATCTCCTCAGAGTTGTCCTCCAAGATTACACCATTCCTTACTTGAAGGTGGTGTAGCTCCATAGGGACTTCCTCCACTACCACTGGGTAGAAAGAAGTCTGCCGTGGCGGAGGGATATGGTTGGTGTTTACACGGGTGGTCTAGAGAGTACGCACCATCTACAAGAGAAAGTGTCACCTTAGTTGAATGTTTAAAGAGGCAAGATTAATAAAATAAATTTGTAAGAGTAAAATAAGCCTATTTTGAACAGACTATGCTTTCCATTTCTAACTAGTCTAACGACCTAGAGTCAGCATAGCTTTGATACCACTTCTATCACACCCGATTTTAGGGCAAAACTGAATGCATAGCATGTGTGCTAGGATCCATTTTCCACACATATGTTAGCATCACAAGCATAATATATCAAAAGACAATGCAATAAAGGCGTAAAAGAGATTATAGTATATTTATTACATCATCCAGACATAAAAGTCTTAAATAGTATCATCATCAAAGTACAACAGATATAACATGGGCAATCTTCCACAGGAAGATGACTGGTGCATCATTAGACTCAATACTCGTCATCACCATCGTTACAGTCTTCCTCATCAGCTTCTGATCAAAATATTAACAAGGGTTAAGCTCACTTGGGGTGGGGGCTCAGCAAGTGGGAGGAGTAATGCAAGGTTAACAAGGTAGACTATGGTTAAGCGGTAAGCATTTTAGTTGGTCAATGTTTTATTAACAATGCCTAACTTACTAATTGTAAGTGTATCCCAAAATTCCCAATTAATCATAAGCATATGATTATATCAAAAAGAATTAAGTGAAACCACTTAAGAAAACCATTTATAAATCATCAGATCATGATTTATTCTCCATCTTTAAGTTTAATTACCATGTGGGGGTCCTGGTTGCTCTTAACCGTGAGCACGACTGACATATCAGTTTTACACTCTCAAGAGGTGGTACAACTTTACCCACAAGCCATGTATCCCATCTAGTCTTAGTTGTACGAACCCATAAACACTCTGAGGTGAATGGCTAGGGATCCATTATGAGGCTTTAACAAAATATCCTTAGTACAAAGCCACTCGCTAAGGTTTCCATGTCAGTATTGGTGACCCTATGGGCGAGGTAACTTAGCCAAGACTACCACCCCATGTTAACATGAGCTGCCACCAAACCACTGCAGCCCCCTCTTGCCCATCTTTCAGGTAGGGTTGCTAAGCACTAACTCTATAAAGCTATTTACCAAAGCTAGAGCCATGATAGCACTCGTGGTTGCACTGTTATCCTGGGTGATCACTCCATGTTCCATTTTATACAACATGATCTTGTTTTAACCATCGGGTTAACATAGTAACACAAATTTCATTTCTGGAACAAAAGTATTATTAAAGAGTGACATCATATTTATCAAGTTGAGCAGTAGCACAACTTACTAAGCATAGTATTTATCCCAGGGTAATCAAGGAATAGGGTTGTTATTTCTAGGTAATCCTATTTAGGCATATCCAACAGATTTATGGAAATATCAAAAGTAAACATTATTATATGCATTATTTGGGTACAAACCGAAATAAAGACGGAGAATCCACTTGCCTTGGTCAAAGGTGTCCTATGGATCGTCTTCAAACGTATTTTGGTCTTCTACCACGAAATCAGCTTCTAATATAGATTCGTATATCGTACATACAAAAAAGAAAACATACACCAAATAAATAAGCATACACCATTACATGAATAACATACACCATTACATGTAACAAACAAACCATACTTATAGAAATGTCTAGAATAAAATGTAATTCATATTTATATTATTAGTCTACTCGTATTGACCTCCATTTGCTACGAGATAAAATATAAACTCTACTTTTTAGATTGCCACTAGTGAAAGTTATATGGAAATTCGACTACGCAAGTATTCACATAACTTAGTTTAGATGTAGTGATTTAACGAATTCTACGGAAATAAATTAATTATTAATTAATTATTTCTATCATAAACATATGTCTACTTTTACACTTATCTTTTCTTCCAAGAGGGAAAATGTCATCATGATAATCAAAGGTCAAATAATTTTATTAATAAATTAAACCACTGATTGTACTTGAACTATTTGAATTATCATGAGCACGGGTACTACTTATCATCTCAATGCTAATAAAGCTTCTATTATTTATTTAGTGGATCTAAATCAAACTATGATTATAAATTCTAAATTAATTCTAAAATTCATCATAAACAAAGTTGATTGTCAAATTACTCATCTAACACGTGGTTCACCAAATTCTGTCATTCTTCTTTCTAAACATAAACTCTAAAATAATTGTAAACAAATAACATGACTAATAATAATATACTAATTCATTGCATACTGAAAATCACAATATTCCCAAATTAAAACAAATAATTACAGAAATCATGAACTAATTAGAAAAAATATTAAATAAAACTTTATGTTCTCTTCAACCTTGTTCTTGGTCTACGCGTAGGTATGGATCAAAGAACGGAGGGGGTTTGTCCACGACGAACGGCGGTCGGCAGCGAGGTCATGGCGAGCGGACAGTCCGGGAACGGGCACGGACGGTCCGGGATGCGGTTGAGGCGATGTGTGTGGCCGAGGCGAGGCCGGGCAGGGGCAGGGGTCGACGCGGTGGCGGACGGTTCGACGGTGGCGGCAAGAGGAGAGGGAGGGAGGGGAGGGCGCGGTTGAAGGGCATGGGACCTGCTCCATGGGGCACAACCCCGGGTTTTATAGAGGGGGAAGGAGAGGGAGGGCGCTAGGGGAGAGGGAGAGTCGGTGGCCATTGATGGTGTTGGTTACCTCCATTGATGGAGAGAGGGGAAGTGGGGGAGAGGAAGAGGGAGGGACAGTCCTTTCTGGCGTGGGAAGGGGAGCGGTCGGGGAAGGGGAAGGGGCATGACCAGGCACGGACGGTCCGGTCGAGGGCCAGGGCAGAGGCGCGGGACGTGCATGGACACGGCACAAGGAAGACGAAGGGACTAGGTGGGCCCCACATGGAAGTGAGAGGGGGAAGGAAGAGGCGGCGGCCGGTTGGGCTGCCCTAATGGGCCAGTTGGCCGACGGCTAGGGTTTGGCTTTTCTTTTTTTATATTCAATAAAAGTATAAATAAATGTATATTTTTTAAAATCTTTCCAAAAATCATAATAATTACACCAAAATTGTTTATAATTAAAATACTTATTTTTGGACCAAATTTCCTATTTTAATTAAATGGGTTTCAGATAAAAGGGATTTTATAAATTCATAAATCAATTATGAACAAGCAAAAATCATTCTCTAAAGATAAATGAGATCAAACACTTGATTTAAATTTCTACTTTACTCACTACTAAGTTTTAAATGACTCTTAATGTATTATTTTAATTGATGGATTTGAGGTCTTACACAACAAGAGTTGGGTACCTAAATCCCAAGCTTAAACTGCCTTGCAGGATTATGCATCCGGGGCACAAGCTAGATTATTGACAGCGGATGCAGCAACCATATAATGGGGGAGAATGAAGAAGATGTTCACCTCCTACGTCAATAACAAGGATTCCCCAGACACAATTTTCTTTGGAGATGGGAATCATGGCAAGGTCAATGGTTTGGGTAAAATAGCCATCATTACCGAGCATTCAATTTCTAGTGTACTTTTAGTGGAATCGCTTGGTTATAATTTAATTTCTATAAGTCAATTATGTCATATGGGTTTTAATTGCTTATTTACAAATATTGATGTATCTGTCTTTATAAGAAGTGATGGTTCATTAGCTTTTAAAGGTGTATTGGATGGCAAGCTTTATTTAGTTGATTTTACTAAATAGAATGTCGATCTAGATGCATGCTTAATTGCTAAGACTAACTTGGGTTGGCTCTGTAACACCCTGAATTTGGGGGTATAAAAAGTTTCTTTCCATTTATCAACCAAATTCAGGTGTTACTCTTCTTTGTCTCTAGTTTTGCTCTCTCTCTCTTTTTCTTTTGGTTAGGGTTAGCTTAATTAGTGAGGGATTATTTAGTTTATTTTGTCAAAACCATATGAGTCATGAAATGTTGCATCATGTTGAGCTCCAAATATTCTTTCAATTGTTGCACATGATTGATTTGGTTTGAATTTGAAACTTGATTTGAATTTGAATTGAAAACCCTATAGAAAATAAATAGAAAAGCAATTAGAAATTCCCTAGAAAATAGAAAAGCCAATTTAGCCAAAGTCGGCCCATTAAGCCCAGCCCCCTGCGCGCGCGCCCTTGCCCGCGCGCCCTCGGTGCCTGACAGGCGGGTCCCGCCCGTCGGCGCCAACTAGCGTGCCCTCTCTCCCTCTCTCAATCTCACTGCCCCATGGGCCAGGTTTGTCGACACCGTTCCTCTCGCACACGCGCCGCTCTCTGTTCCACTGACCCCACCTGTCAGCTCATCCCCAACTTCCCGCCCATGATCCCACGTCGTGGACGCGCCCACGACTGTGAGATCTCCGGACACCTCCACACGTCCTTGCCCCTTTTGAGCCCCGTGTCCTGCTCGCCCACCTTCCCCCGCTCACTTGCACCCTCAGCTGAACGTTCTCGCCCTCTCTCTCGCTCTACGCACGCGACCAGAGAGCTCTGCCACCGCCCACCGTCGACTGCCGTCCATTCTGCGACAGTCGTCGAGCCCGCGCCCCGTCTGTTGCCTCGGTGAGTTCCGCCTTGCCGTCAGTTACTCGGGACACCCTCTAGTTTGCCCTTCACCTCTCTGGTTTGTCCGGTCCGCGCTCACCGGAGCGTTTCTTGCGCAGCCGGAGCCCCGCCAGCGTCGACCCGAGGCTCCATCGCACCTCCGCCATTCTCCAAGTGTCCCAGAGTTCGCACTCGAGGTGAGCACCCATCCCATGCCTTTATTTTGCCAAGTATCGCCCCAGAGTCGCCGCCGCGGGACTTTTCCCACCGCGGTCTGCGTTCTCTGGCGCCCCCGTGCCGGTTCTGCGCCCATGGTCATGTTTGCCATGTCGCCATGAACGTGCCTAACCCTTTCCCTAAGCCCCTAGATCCTCGCCATGGCCGCCCCCATCTCCGGTGAGCCCTCACAGTGGAACCGAGCGGCGCCACCACGCTCATGTCTGGCCCCTAGACGTTGGATCTCGGGCGTCCATCCGAGATCTAACGGTTTAGGTTTAATCAGCAAAGATCTAATCGCAGCCCTCTGATCCAGATCCGACCGCTCTTTTCTCTCCCCCTCACTCGCGCCCCTACCGCTGGGCCTAGCTGGTCAGCCCACCCTGGTTCGCTGACACCCTGTCCCCGCCTGTCAGTCGCGTCCGTGCGCTCACGCCCGCGCGCGCGTCCGCGAGATCTAATCCTGTCCGTTGATCTCTGATCCGATGGTCACGATCACCCCGTACCCCTTCGCATGTATGTTTTACTTAAGAGACCCTTGGGTTTTAGTAAATCAACCTGCCGTCCAGAGTTTTAGCGCACAGACCCCTGGTTTCTTTTAAATAGCCCCATGTGCTTTTATTTAATCATAGTATTAGCCCTAATTTCATATTTTCAACTTCAAAACTTGTTTATTTCATATCTTTTTCATATGAACTCCAAATTTAGTGGTTCAAATTGGAAAATGTTCATGAAATTATTCTCTGCCGAAATAAATTATGTTCATCTATAGTCTGTACACTTTAATTTTACACCTAGGATATAAGATTAAAGTATATGTTGATTTATTCCTTTAATGAAATAAATAAAAGGAAAGCCCTAGAAGTTAAAGTATATTTAATCTTGTGAGTTAATAATATGTACTACCTGAATTCATCTCTGGTTTAACTTTTATGTCTCAATAAAATTTAGGTTATGTCATTATGGACAACACTTAAAGTATAATCAATTCCTAAATGAGATTAGTTCATCGTACAATTTAATCTCTTTCTTTATTTAATTGCTATTTTACCTTTTTGAGATGCGTTCCAAACATTTAGAGAGTAATAATTCCTAATTAAGATTAGTTTATTTTATAGTTCAAACTCATTATCCTTTATTTAATAATATACCTTTTGAGATGCGTTCCAATGTTTGTACATGCTTGATGTGCTGTTCATTTGTACTTTCCAAATGTATTGAATGTATGATTGCTTTATTTAGACAACGAGCAACCAGTGGTTCCTGAGTGTGTTGCCGAAGATCCCTCTGAGCAACAACCAAGTGAAGGCAAGTGTCCTCAGACCTATCATGTCCTCTGTCCCGCATTACATTATTGAAACTTAAGGATTGACTAGTCTATATTTCCCTTGACCTTGTTTACCTTTTTGGGTTAATCATGGTTAGCTTATGCTATTGCTTTAACTTAATCAATGAACATGATGCGATTGTTTATGATACGATGATGTTATCTTGATGAGGTTCTTGTGATTACTTTAGGGGACTCAGGCTATTTCCTGAGTGCCTCTCCGTAAGGACCTGTTTGGGGAGTGACAACCAAGGATAACAGTGTAACCATGAGGGTGGAATTGGACGCCCTTAGCTGATTAATTAGAGGAACCAGAGGAGTAGTTGGCTTCACCGTAAGGCCGTCAATGGGGTCCAGGCACAGTACTTGCTCTGCCGAGGCTGGTTGCAGAGGTTCATTGATTTGGTTTTGTTAGTCACCCTTCCTTTGGGGAGATGTACTGTGTTTATCAAACTAGAGAAACCTAACGGGCTGCTATGACCTCTAGGGAATCTTTGTAAAGGCTACGTAGTGAGACCCTGCTAGGTCACCTTGGTAGTGATCAATGGGGAGGCTAGAACCTCGGGCAGAAAGGGAATCAAGACTTGTGGGTAAAGTGTGCGACCACTGCAGAGTGTTAGAAACTGATATATCAGCCATGCTCACGGTTAAGAGCGGCCTTGGGATCCTCTTTGATTAGAAGAACTTTGGTTACTTTTATGATGAGGTTAGCAATGATGGTTATAATTTTTAACTCTGGTATTTCCTCTTGGAGGGAGTGCCTCTGGGTAATAACTGAGTTTATTGCTAAAATTTGGCTCTACTTGTAGTAATAAAACTTGACCAACTAAAAGCAACTGCTTAACCTTAACTCCACATACAGCTAGTCCACTTTTAGCCAAACGGGACATTTGGTGAGTACGTAGATGTGTACTCACCCTTGCTTTACAAACCACCCCACCCCAGGTTGTCCCCGCTGTACTCAGTGCTCAGGTGGAGATGTTGGCAACATGGAGGACTGAGGAGTTCTAGGACTAAGATGAGTTCTAGTTTATTTTAGTGGCAAACCCCCAGTCAGCTGCCTGTGTAGGCCTATCTTCTACATTTCGTTTCTCCACACTTTGATATTAATGTTGAACACTATGGATATGTATTAGACTTTGTGGATGTCTTGGACATATTGATGTAATTAAAGTACCTTTCCGCTATTTACTTTGAGCATTGTGTGATGATGTCTAATTATGTAATCACTGTGTACGTGAGTTCTGATCCTGGCACGTACATGGTTCACATTCGGTTTACCTTCCAAAACCGGGTGTGACATAACTGGTATCAAAGACTTGCTGACTGTAGGACTGCATCATCGCCTACACGAGGAGCAGGAGCGCCGACACCAGGAGTAGGAGCAGGACCAGGAGCAGTAGGACTCTTCCCCCTCACCTTAGCAGGGGGTGGAGTCTGGGAGGCCGCCTTCTCCTGCACCTCAGCCAGAGATGCCCCCTACACCACCACAGGGCATCCCCACTGCTGAAGGAGACCCTGATGGAGATGGAGACGACGAAGACACCGGTGGCAGTTCGAGCCACGACACGGAGCTCTCGGAGGAGTCGGAGCCGGAGGGGTGGATCACTAGACCCATCACTCGTGACGCCGCTCGCGGGTGTCACTTCCATGACACTCTTGATACCTTATTGCGTCAGGCCTTTGACTGACACACTTGGTCCATCGATTACTGTTGTGTAGTCTACCAGCATCGTCATGGGTTATACCCGGACCAGTGGGAGGCTACTTGCTTGGTGCGCCGTTCCGGCGATGATCTCCGGGGGTGTAGAGGCCTTCTCAAAGCAATATTCTATTACTGAGAGGGATACTACCGAGGCAGCCATGCAAGATGCAGCACGATAGGCACTTTCTCAGTATTGCTTGTTGTTTAGTGGGGTAGCTGACGGCCTTGACCTAAAGTACTACCCTCGCCGTTCGACCGGCAGTGCTGGAGGTGTGATTGTCTCGCAAGTTGGTGAGGGCAATCCCAGGCTGAACAACATGGTCAACCTGACCGCCGTGCTCAACATCGAGCTAGAACACTCCCTTGACGAGTTGGGCAAGGTTCAGGCGGAGGTTGCGGAATTGTGTGCTGAGTACGCAGCCCGCCACTATCTAGATGGTGGTTCTCCCGCCCCTATCGGGATTTAGCACCTTTACCGCTCACCGCCCCATGGTCGCTTTGACTGTGGTACCCCAGACTGCAGGATCCAGATAGATTTGGATCCATAGATTGATAGAGTCAGATTCTGTAGTAATGCTTAATTCAGTGTCTTAGTCTAGTCAGTCTTAGTTAGAGTTAGTTTGCTTATCATATGTTGGAATGCTTGTCATGATGAACATGTAATGAAGTTGGATCTTTGTAATGATTGTCATCAAGGTGTGGGTATCTCCTACAACTTGGTGTAGTTATTAATAAAGTCAGTTATTTAGTTGGGTAATCCATTTATTTCCACTTTCCTCCTTATCTGAGAAGCTGTCAGTGAAGATGATCATTTGTTCAGTGCTATGAAGATTTCCATATATCTTTTCTTATGCTAAAAGACTGCAGAGTCAGATCTGATTTGTGTGTGCTATCTACAGATGTCTGAGAACAGGCGCAGAGGTGCAAGGCGTGCTCAGCCGGAACAGCAGGCACCCCAGGAAGATGCAGCTCAGTAGCAGTTGCCACCACCACCCCTAATGACCATTGAGCAGATGTTCTGATGCAAACTCAAGTAGTCCAAGCGATTGGTCAGACCCTAGGAGCAATGCAGTAGGTGCAGCAGCAGCCACCCCCACCTTAGCCTCAAGTGCAAGTTCAGATGCCACAAGTGCCTAGAGACAAGCGAACAGAGTTCATGAGGGGCCATCCCCCTGTCTTTGCCCACTCTGCTGATCCCATGAACTCTGAAGATTGGTTGCGTACTATGGAGCGCGAGTTGCACACTGCCCAGTGCAACGATCGTGAAAAGGTTCTATATGGTCCCCGTCAGCTAAGGGGAGCAGCACAGTCTTGGTGGGAGTCTTACCTCGCCACCCATGCCAACCATGAAGCCATCACCTTGGAGGAGTTTAGGGATAACTTCCGTCGCTACCATGTGCCCAAGGGATTGATGATAGTGAGGAAGGAGGAGTTTCTCACATTGAAGCAAGGTCCCCTATCTGTCAGTGAGTATAGGGACAAGTTTCTGCAGCTGTCACGTTACGCCCCAGAATATGTCAACATAGATGCCAAGAGGTAGTACCATTTTCTGAGAGGATTGGTTGACCCCCTTCAATACCAGCTGATGAATCACACTTTCCCTACCTTCCAGCATTTGATCGACAGGGCAATCATGACTAAAAGGAAGCGCCGAGAGATGGAGGACAGGAAACGCAAGATTGGTGGATCTCAGGCCGGGAGTAGTAGTCGTCCCCGCTACTCAAGCAACTCACCCCAGTAATTCAAGTAAGGTCACCAGCACTAGCATCAGCGTCAGCATTAGCATCAGCACCAGTATTAGAGGTAGTTTCCTCAGCAGCAGCAGCAATACCGTCAGAGCACCCAACTGGGAGGAAATCAATATCAGCGTCAGAACAATCAGGCAGCCCGCCTTCTTGCCCCAGCAACTAACTAGAATGGCCAAGCAACTCCAGATCAAGTAGGAGGTCGTGCATGCTTCTACTATGGAGAACAAAACCACTGAGCGAGGAACTATCCAAAGAAAGCAGCTCAGGAGTCACCAGCAGTCAATGCCCCAGCAAGACAAGGAGCGCCATAGCAAGCACCAAGAGGCCATGGTCAGGCCTACAACCGTGGAATGGTGAACCACCTAGAGGCCGAAGCAATCCAGGATGCTCAGGACGTGGCAGTAGGTATGTTTCCAATCGAATCCTATCCAGCAAAAATATTATTTGATACTGGTGCCACGCAATCTTTTGTTTGTACATATTGGGTAGAATCACATAACAACCCCATAGAATCAAAGATCCCACCTTTAAGAGTTAATTCAGTTGGGGGAAAAGTTCAGTCCGATAGGATCTGTCCGAATCTAAGGATTGAAATAAGGGGGATAGATTTCCCCGCTAGCCTAGTAGTAATGGGAGCTCAAGGGTTAGATGTCATCCTAGGGATGAATTGGCTACACAGAAACCAAACCACTATCAGTTGTGACAAGAGAACAATTAAGTTGGTGTCCCCATCCGGAAAGGAAGTAGTAACCAAGTTGTACTTGCCTGAACTAGAAGAAGGAGCCTGTCACCATTTATCAGTAGATGACAAGGAATCCAATCCGATTGAGGCAATTAGAATTGTGCCAGAATTCCCCGATGTATTCCTTAAAGAGTTACCAGGTATGCCACCTGAAAGGAAAGTTGAATTTGCCATAGAGCTTATCCCAGGCACCACCCCTATTTCCAAGAGAGCCTATCGAGTGTCCGGACCAGAGTTGGTGGAACTCAAGAAGCAAATTGATGAGTTGTTGGAGAAAGGTTACATCAGACCAAGTACCTCACCTTGGGTAGCCCCAGTGCTATTTGTGGAGAAGAAGGATGGTACGAAGATGATGTGCATCGATTACAGAGCTTTGAATGAAGTCACTGTCAAGAATAAGTACCCCCTGCCTCGGATTGAAGACCTATTTGATCAGTTGAGAGGAGCCAGTGTGTTCTCAAAGATAGATCTGAGGTCAGGTTACCATTAGCTCAGAATCCGACCTTCAGATATACCGAAGACAACATTCATCACCAAGTATGGATTATATGAGTTCATGGTTATGTCATTCGGTTTGACGAATGCGCCAGCTTACTTCATGTACCTGATGAATAGTGTGTTCATGGACTACCTCAACAAGTTCGTGGTGGTGTTCATTGATGACATTCTTATATATTCCCAGAATGAGCAAGAGCACGAGGAACATTTGAGGAAAGTACTTCAGAGGCTACGAGATTGCTAGTTGTACGCCAAACTTAGCAAGTGCGAGTTCTAGATCAGCGAAGTTCTATTCTTGGGTCATATTATAAACCGAGATGAACTAGCGGTGGATCTAAAGAAGGTAGCAGCGATTCTGGACTGGAAAGCACCAAAAGATGTCCGAGGAATCAAGAGTTTATTGGAATGGCCGGTTACTATCGGCGTTTCATTGAGGGCTTCTCCAAGATTGCCAGACCAATAATAGCCTTGCTAGCAAAGAAGGTTGAGTTCAAGTGAACCCTAGTGTGCCAAGAATCATTTGAGATGTTGAAGCAGAAGTTGACAACAACGCCGGTATTGGTTTTGCCAGATGTTCACAAGCCATTCTCAGTATATTGTGATGCTTCGTACACCGGACTGGGATGTGTGTTAATGCAGGAAGGGAAAGTAGTGGCATACTTGTCCTGACAGTTGAAAGTTCATGAGAAGAATTACCCCACTCATGATCTGGAGTTAGCAGCAGTGGTTCATGCACTGAAGACCTAGAGACATTATCTTTATGGGCAGAAGTGTGATATCTACACGGATCACAAGAGCCTCAAGTACATATTCACTCAGTCAGAGTTAAACATGAGGCAGCAAAGATGACTATAATTGATCAAAGATTATGAGCTGGAGATTCATTATCACCTAGGCAAAGCAAATGTGGTTGCAGATGCTCTGAGCAGAAAGAGTCAAGTTAATATGTTGGCCGCTCACCTGATGTCGTTCGAGCTAGCAAAGGAATTCGATAGGCTAAGTCTCGGATTTCTGCACAACACTCAAGGAGTGATAGTCGAGCTAGAACCCACCCTAGAGCAAGATATCAGAAAGGGCCAAAAGGATGATGAGAAGATCGACAAGATCCGGCAGCTGATCATGGATGGGAAAGGTAAAGATTTCCATGAAGATGCAGAAGGAGTGGTATGGTTCAAGGATAGGTTGTGCGTTCCCAACATCAAATCGATCCAGGAACTGATTCTCAAGGAAGCTCATGAGACAGCATATTCCATACACCCTGGTAGCGAGAAGATGTACCAAGACTTGAAGAAGAGATTCTGGTGGTATGGTATGAAAAGAGAGATAGTAGAGTATGTAGCCAGATGCGACAGTTGTCAGACGATCAAGGCAGAACATCAGAGACCTGCAGGATTGTTGCAGCCGTTGCAGATTCCTCAATGGAAATGGGATGAGATTGGGATGGACTTTATAGTCGATCTGCCCCGCACTCGAGCTAGTTATGATTCCATCTAGGTAGTAGTGGGCCGTTTAACAAAGGTGGCCCATTTCATACCAGTCAAGACCACCTATAACAGTGTGGTGTTGGCAGAATTATACATGTCTCGGATTGTGTGCTTGCATGGCATTCCAAAGAAGATAGTATCGAACAGAGGCACCCAGTTTACTTCTCATTTTTGGCAGCAGCTAAATGAAGCTCTGGCACACACTTGAAATTTAGTTCAGCTTATCACCCACATACAGACGGTCAGACTGAGAGAACCAACCAGATTCTTGAAGACATGTTGAGAGCTTGTGCTTTGCAAGACAAGTTAGGTTGGAACAAGAGGCTATTGTATGCAGAATTCTCCTACAACAACAACTATCAGGCCAGTCTGAAGATGTCACCATTCGAAGCGCTTTATGAGAGGAATTGCAGAACCCCGTTGCATTGGGACCAACCCAACGAAAGGTAGGTGTTCGGTCCGAATATTTTGCTTGACGCTAAAGAGAATATTAGAATGGTCCGGGAAAATCTGAAGGCAGCACAGTCCAGACAGCGAAGCTATGCTGACACCAGAAGAAGGGAACTCAGTTTTGAAGTGGGAGACTATGTCTAATTGAAAGTGTCACCCATCAGAGGAACCAAAAGGTTTGGAGTCAAAGGCAAGCTAGCACCTCGATATATCGGGCCGTATCAGATTCAAGCAAGACGTGGAGAAGTGGCTTACCAACTCAGCTTACCAGAGAATCTATCCACCGTGTGTTGGGGCGAAGGCAAAGGCGCCACCCCTCGCTCGAAGTCTTCGCTGATAACCGCTGGTCAGACAGAGACAGAACAGGTAGGGACACCCTTCGCTTGGTCGGCACCAGACGAAGACCGGTGATGAAGTCATCCCACAGTGCGGCCTCGTCCAGCTCAGAGGCCCACGTGCGTCCCGGCCCATTGTAACGGGCCCTGCGTGGCCGCCGCCGGTTACGGGCCTAACCTGTAAAGGCATCCCTTTAATTACAGTCTATAACCCCGCTTTATGGGAATATTCTAGGGATAACCTAGGTAGCTGAGGGCACATGCGTCCTTAGCACAAGGCGCTGGGCGCTCAGGTACCTATAAATACCCCTGTACAGTGCCCGTGGGAGGCCAGATTAACAGAGCTATTGCTGTCAGTGTTTAGGATCCGACCGCACACCCGGGGTTGCCCCTCAAGGTGTTTTAGGAGTAGGAAGGTGTCAACAACTGTAGCAGAATGGTTCGTGCTGATCGCACGAGAGACGGTGGACAAGATTTACAGGTTCGGGCCGCTTAGTGATGCGTAACACCCTACGTCCTGATGAATATGCTTGGTGGATGTGGTTACAAGAGAACTCTCTGGATCGAGAATACAGAGAGTTGATGTGGGTGGCTAAGTAATGGGTCGATCGTTCTGAAGGGGTGCCCCCTAGGCCTTATATACTCGACCGTGGGGCAGTACACATGGATAAGATAACAACGAGTGGCTAAAAGATAGTGAACCTCTCGAGATTATCCCTTACGTAATCCTCGCCGACTTATCTTCACGTGGCTTCGCTGCATGGAGGCCCCGACGCGGGAAAGTCGGATCTCTGTTGCAGCCAATCACCCGACGCTATGGGTCGTCCGGGTTTGCACCAATTTGGCCTCATATCGCCCTGCGTTGCTGGTTGTTTTTCCCCAGGCCCACGAAAGAATATCCTTACGATTTATTGGGCCCTTGGGCCTTTCGTGAGGTCCTTTACTCTTTTAGTGGACCCGGGGGATATCTATCCCCCACAAGCCCCCGATCTTTGGGTTAATTTAGAGGTAATCAACCCGAAGATCTCAGGTTCAGCTTGTAGGTGATTTGAAGAAAGATGGCTCCTTGTTGTTTTCTCCTGCTTCGATCACTTGTTGACCAAAACCTAGCTTCATGCCTGTGCCTTAGAGATCGGCATTCCTGTTTGCAGGATTCTGAACTTCATTGGGTGCACCGGAGGTGCACCCAATGGGTGTAGCCCCCGAGCTTCGAGTAGATTTTAGAAAATAATCTACTCGAAGGTCTTCAACAGAGATTACTTCCATTTGTGTTCCTTTATTCCAGTTGAAGATTGGCTTCTTAATCTTGTCCCATGCCCTTAGAAATCGGTGCTATCCTGGCTTAGAATGACAATCCATGGGGTGCACCGAAGGTGCACCCAATGGGTGTAGCCCCCGACCTTCAAGTGGATTTTTTGAGGATAATTCGCTTGAAGGTCTTCTTTTTGTGTCCTTTTGCTGAAGATTACTCTTTCTGCTTATAAAAAAGTTGGCATGATGTCATCCGTGCTATGTCATCAACATTATGCTTCAGAGGTCAGCATGTGTTTTGTCTTTTGCAGCCGAATTTGCAATCCTTCCATATCTTGCTAGGTAGCGTAGTTTATTTGCTCTGCAACTGATTGGACATTCGATGGACGTTCTCTGTCTAGTCTTCAAGTCATGTCTGTCGACCATATTTTGCACTCTGCTGGTTATACTTGGCTTCCCTCTAACTCTTGTTGATATCTCATTTTTGTCTTGAGGCATTCACTGCATGCTCTGTACTGATGTGACCATTTTGAAAAATATACTGACAATTCCTGGGCGTCCCCCCCCAATGGGTGTGGGCAAGGGACGGCTTGGTACGCTGAGTGTTTTAACCGGCTGCTTCTGAGTTGTAATGTGATGGGACGGCGAGTGTAATCATATCCTTTGCGCTGTTGACTGGAGTCCCAATGGGTGTAGTGCTGCATGAAACGGCGTCAGCCGCCTGACGTGTCTTTGGACGGGTGGAGGTGTATATTGAATGCTTAGCGACTGTTCAGTGACCGCGGTTGGAGGTGAGCGGTTGCCTTTCTCTTCTATAAATAACGCTGTTGCTCCTCTGATTTCTTCACATCTCTTCGCTATTCCTTACTGCTTCCTTTTCTCCTTTTCTGCTTGCTTCCACCATGGGAAAAAACAACAAGCGCAAGCGCGAGCCGACTCCTCCATCGGAGGACTTCGGCGACTCGGAGTACTCAGAGGAGGAGTTCTCCTCCGAGTCCGAGAGGTCTCCGGTCCCCGTCTCTCCCCCGGCGTCGTCCGATGACTCGGACGACTCCCAGGGGATAGCCGCGGAGGTCTGGTCGTACATCCGGGCCGTCGAGCGCTCCGGGCTCGAGGGCTCGGATGAGTCCGAGTACTCCTCGGATGAGGAGGACTCGGACGGCGGCGGCGAGGGCGAGGACGACGACGACGACGACGACGACGATGATGACGACGACGACGACGACGACGACGACGGCAGCGGCAGTGGCGGGGGCGGCGGCAATGGCAGTAGCAGGGGCAGCACCAAGAGCGGCGGCGGCGGCAGGGGCAGGGCCAGTGGCTAGATGCCACTGGTCTTTTTTAGATATTAGTATAGATTAGAAGTAGTATAGTTAAATAATGTAGTAGTATTAGTAATGTAGAGTAGTATAGTGTAGCGTAGTAGTAGCAGTAGCAGTAGGGGAGTATCAACTCATAATGAGTTGATTTGTAAGTATTGCCACTTCCCTTAAATGAAGAATGAATTTGGTTCCCTCTTGATGTCTCGCTTTGTTTGACTATAAATCTGATTCTTTTGAGACCATAGACGAACAGTTTGATCATTATACTGACGCCTCCGAGCAATATTGCAGCCTGTATCAACGTTTTTAGAAGTAATGCCGAGTGATTGAAGGTCAACGTTGGCATTTTAGAAGTAATGCCGAACGATTGAACTCGAGATCAACGTTTTAGAGGCAACGCCGAGTGACTGAGTAGCGACGCCGGCATTTTAGAGGCAACGCCGAGTCTTTGAACTCAAGATCAGCGTTTTAGAGGCAACGCCGAGTTATTGAACTCAAGATCAGCGTTTTAGAGGCGCGCCGAGTGATTAAAGGTCGTTGTCAGCATTTTAGAAGTAATGTCGAGTGATCGAAGGTCAACGTTGGCATTTTAGAAGTAATGTCGAACGATTGAACTCGAAATCAGCGTTTTAGGGGCAACGCCGAGTGACTGAGTAGTGACGTCGGCATTTTAGAGGCAATGCCGAGTTATTGAACTCGAGATCAGCGTTTTAGAGGCAACGCCGAGTGATTGAAGGTCAACGTTGGCATTTTAGAAGTAACGCCGAACGATTGAACTCGAAATCAGCGTTTTAGAGGCAACGCCGAGTGACTGAATAGTGACGTCGGCATTTTAGAGGCAACGCCGAGTTATTTTGAGGATTAACACCCGAGTAAGGATTAACACCCGAGTTATTTTGACGTCGGCATTTTGGGAAATAACTGCCGAATGACCACGTGGCATGCTGGGATTTCGGAAATAACTGCCGAGTGATGACTGGGCACTTTTTGAAACGGTATCTGGTCCGAGAATATCCCATAGGAGCTGCACTTTTAGCCGCTTTTTGCTTTCCGCGCCCTAGTTCTTGCATTCCTGCTTCCAAATCCTCTCTGCGCTCGCCTCCAATCTGCTCACTGGTGAAATCGAGATGGCTCCCAAGAGGAAAATCGCGAGTTCTTCCGCTGTGGTGATTCCTCCAATTGATCCCAACAGCCAGTTGCCTTTCGCAGGTAACCACATGTCCATCATCTCTGAAGCCGAACTCCTCCACCTCGTGTCCATCGGGGTTCTTCCTCCATGGGAACTCTGTTCTTGGCGGGTTTGCCACGGGACTACGGTCCCGACGGAGGATACCCACGAGTCCGTGGTTTACGCTCCTTTTCTTCTCCGCGGCCTTGGCCTTCCTATTTCTCCCTTTTTCCGTGGTCTTCTTGATTTCTACCACATCAACCTAACCCATCTGAACCCTAACTCAATTCTTCAAATTTCTATCTTCGTTCACTTATGTGAGGCCTTTCTTGGCGTGCTGCCGCATTTTGGCTTGTGGAAACACCTGTATCATTGTCGCCCTGGGATGGCCGGGGGACAACATCAGTTGGTTGGAGGTGCCAGCTTGGAGATGCGCCGGGGACGGAAAACTGAATATCTTGAGATTCCCCTTAAAGACAGCATTAAGGGATGGCGCCTGGAGTGGTTTATAGTTGATAACTATGGAAATTCTCTCCCCCCCGGTCAGGGAGACAGCCAGACGTTCGCACCCCGAGCTGGACCGAGTCTCCTACAGATGAGGAGGTGGCTGAGGCCAGTGTGCTGCTAGCTGAAGTTGGGCTATTGAAAGAGAGGGGTTTAACTGCTGAAGCTATAGTTGCTGACTTCGTTTTCAAAAACATTCAGCCACTGAAAGATAGGGTCCACCCGGCTTATCTGTATCAAGGGCTAGCCGACCCAACTCGAGTTACCAATAGAAGAATCCCTTCTGCAGATTTGGTGAGCCGACTGGAGATGATTCTCAGAGGCAAAGTATCCAATGTTGGTGCTCCGGTGGCGTATTCGGCCTGGAATCTGCCTCCTGCCAAGGTCTTCACTCGTTTTGTGTCAAATCCACCCGCGGCTGATGGCAATTTGGGCCTTAGAACACGGCCCTCTGATGAGGAAGTTAATGCTTTGGTTGCCTCACTTGGGAAAATTCCTGATGATGAACGACAAGTCCATTTCGAGGTGCCTTTGGACCCTAATGACGCGGAAATGAATGCCATGCTTGATATGTTAGCTGAAGATTCTTCTGACGCTACTCCTGCTGAGGCATTGGCAGTGGCACCTCTTCCAGAGGTCGGTATAACCTTGGATGTTCAGAGACCTGTCCGTGCTCGCTCAAGGCGTCCCCGCCGAACCAATCAGACTGATCTTTCTGTTGATGAGCAGAAAAAGAAGAAAAGACGTATTCGGCGGGTATCTAGTTTGGATCAGGGTGCTGGTCCCTCGGTTCCTGTCGATGAGGAGGTTCCTGCGCCTGAATCTGCTGATGCTGATCCCAATGGGTGTGTTATGACTATTGCTGATCCCAATGGGGGTGTTGCCAGTGTTGCTGATGAAGACGACGAAGAGGAAGAGAATGAGGTTCCTCTGACTCGGAAGAACAGTCGGCAATTCCTCGCCAGTGGGGAAAGTAGTGGAGTTCCTTCTCCTGCTTTATCTGCTCTTGTTGGTCTGCAAAACATATCCCTGGCCGACTTTGATCAAACTCTCGAGGATATGGTCCCAGAGGACTTGTTATCAGGGCCAGTAGATGATGATGTGACGGAAGCTTGTGGTGCCGTGCCGGACGCTGGGTTGGGGTCATCCCGTGCCTCATCAACCTTAGAGCGCGATCTTGAGGGTCGGGATGCTAACTTGGATTGTCCTGATTCCATGGAAGTAGCCGAGGGCCCATCAACCTTAGAGATGGTTACTGCTGAAAGTTTGGACCCCAAGGATGGTGTTGACACATGTCCAGCCCCCGAGGGTGTCGTCGGGGGTGACTTAGCCCGGGCGAAGAGTGCGAGCTACTGCCCAGCCCCCGAGGGTGCTGCCGGGGATAATCCAGCTCAAGTGGGCAGTGCCAACTATGGCTCAGTCCCCGAGGGTGCCCAAACAGGGTCTCCTTCCGGCACTTCCATGGACGTTCACGTTGGGTCACCTCCACACTCTGGCTGCATGGTGGTGGCCCAAACTTCGGACCGGGGTGTCGCTTTGGAGGGCAGCGTCCCCGCTGATCGGGTATCCGGCTCTGTTGAAGGAGATGAACTGATTCCCACTGTTCCATTGCATGCTGCTTCGGGTGATGACCTTGCGCCTGGTTATCATCTGATTTCTCCTGACTTGGGGATCCCTTCGTTCTTCTCCAACCTCCAGGTACTGTGCTGTTTCTTAGCTTGACTTTTACATGAACTTTTGCCATTAAGCTCATCTGTTCTTCTCATCAGGTTTTGGTGGATGGGATGACCAGCCAGCTGAAATTGCATGGTGCTCCTATCCCAGAAGTGGCTTCATCCTTTTCGTGTTGGAATCCGGTGTCGCTTCATCGCCGTGTATCCGAGTTGGAGGCGACTAACGCTGGTTAGTGCCCTTTTTCCTTTTCTTCGCGCTTGTTGTGGACTGTTTTACCTTCTGACCTCGTTTTGTTTGGTTATCCTTTGCTAGGAATGACTCGACAGATTACACTTCTTGAGGAGAAACATTCTCAAGATCGGGCTGAACTGTCTCAGCGATGCACTGATCTTGAGGAAAAGTGCTCTCAAGGTCAGATTGAGCTGAGTCAAGTCTCTGCCGCCTTAGATGATGCCAATGCGTTGAGTTCTTCCCTGCATGCTCAGCTCGACTCTGAAAAGGTGATATACGAAACTGTGCTTTTGCCTTGCTATACTCCTATTATTTGCCTGGTTTTCTGAAGGAACTGATTTGTGCTTGCAGGAAGAAAAACGTATCCTTGCGGCTTCTCGTGACAATCTTGATAGGTTGTATCGAGATTCTAGCAACTCGTTGACTATTCTGGAGAGGAGTCATCGCTTTTCCATGGAGGAGTTAAACAATCTTCGCTATAAGCTGCAGGAGTCCTTGGATGATGTGATTCGCCTTCGGGAGTTGATATCGGCTAAAGACGTTGTCATCAAGAATCTGCGTGCTTCCAAGAAATCTGTTACCCAGGAGCTAGAGGCTGCCCAGTTGGCTGTCAAGGTTGCTGAAGAGACTTCCAGTACTCTGAGAGCCCAGCGCGATAGGGCCATGGATAAGGCCATTCGGGCGGGACAAATCCTGATGAGGAGACCTGGCGTAGTCGTTCCTGAAGATATAAGGGCTGACGTGAACGCTGCCCCTGATTCCTCGAGTCGTCCTTCTTCGTCAATTGCTCCTGGAAAAGACATTGCAGAATAGAGAAAACATTTCGCATGCTCCAAGCGCGCAGCTTGCATGATTGAACATTTGTTAGAGGACACTGGTTTATTTGAATAACATAGTTACTCTCTCATTATATCAGAATTTTTTAGTTAATGAGTTTGGTAGTTATGACGCATGATGACTATGAATTTTGTCTGTGGGATATGGAAATCATCCCCTGAATTATATAGGCGAGAGCATGTTGCATTGGTCTTAAGTAGCCGCCAACTTAAATCGATTGCTCCGTTAGTAGGGCATAGTGGTCACCCCGAGTTAGGTAAGCGTGAGCATGTGGCACCGCCTTAAGTCGTTGCCGACTTAAGTCGATTGCTCCGTTAGCAGGGCATAGTGGTCACCCCGAGTTAAGTAAGCACGAGCATGTCGCACCGTCTTAAATTGTTGCCGACTTAAGTCGATTGCTCCGTTAGCAGGGCATAGTGGTCACCCCGAGTTAAGTAAGCGTGAGCATGTCGCACCGCCTTAAGTCGTTGCCGACTTAAGTCGATTGCTCCGTTAGCAGGGCATAGTGGTCACCCCGAGTTAAGTAAGCGTGAGCATGTCGCACCGCCTTAAGTCGTTGCCGACTTAAGTCGATTGCTCCGTTAGCAGGGCATAGTGGTCACCCCGAGTTAAGTAAGCGTGAGCATGTCGCACCGCCTTAAGTCGTTGCCGACTTAAGTCGATTGCTCCGTTAGCAGGGCATAGTGGTCACCCCGAGTTAAGTAAGCGTGAGCATGTCGCACCGCCTTAAGTCGTTGCCGACTTAAGTCGATTGCTCCGTTAGCAGGGCATAGTGGTCACCCCGAGTTAAGTAAGCGTGAGCATGTCGCACCGCCTTAAGTCGTTGCCGACTTAAGTCGATTGCTCCGTTAGCAGGGCATAGTGGTCACCCCGAGTTAAGTAAGAACGCAAGTCAATCGTAAATAAATTGAGTATCCTTGAAACCTTTTCTTTATTGATGACATATTTCCACTTTACAGAGTACATCATCGTTATCCCAGCGGTTTTGAGGTACGGCTAAGGATAAAACTTTCTCAGGCGCTCTATGTTCCAGGAGTTCCCAACTTCCGTGCCATCCATCTGGGTGAGGCGATATGATCCGGGCCGAGTGACTTCTGCTACTATGAAGGGTCCTTCCCATAAGGGTGATAACTTGTGTCGTCCTTCTCCCGTTAGAATTCGGCGAAGGACGAGCTCCCCTACTGAAAAGAATCGTTGCCGCACAGCCTTGTCGTGATAGCGCCTTAGAGTCTTCTGGTATCTTGCTGATTGGATTACTGCGCTTAGCCGTTCTTCCTCGAGTACGTCTATGTCCTCCAGCCTGGTGGTCTCAGCTTCTGCTATACTTTCAAAGATCAGCCTTGGCGCCCCAAACTTGAGATCAGCAGGCAGCACTGCCTCCGACCCATAGACCATGAAGAAAGGAGTGTTTCCATGCAAAGCTCGGCTAGGTTGGGTTCTTAGGCTCCAAACAACATAGGGTAATTCCCTTATCCATTTTCCTGCGAATTTTTCGTTCTTATCGAAAATCTTTTTCCTAAGTGCATCCAAAATCATCCCATTAGCTCGTTCAACCTGCCCGTTGGCTCTTGGATGGGCTACAGATGCATACTTGATCTGAATGCTCTTTTGCTCGCAGAAGTCAAAGAATTTTGAACTCGTGAAATTGGATCCTAAATCAGTTATGATGCTGTTGGGTATCCCGAATCTGAATATTATGTCTTGTATGAATTCCACGGCCTTAGCAGAAGTTAAGGAGGCAATGGGCTTGAATTCTATCCATTTAGTGAACTTGTCAATCGCTACCAACACATGAGTATATCCCCCTTGAGCTTTCTTGAAAGGTCCAATCATATCCAGCCCCCAGCATGCAAAAGGCCAAGTTACTGGTATGGTCTGCAGCTGCTGTGCTGGCAAGTGTTGTTGCTTTGACAAGTATTGGCAGGCTTCGCACCTCTGAACTAACTCGGCTGCATCATTCTTTGCTGTTGGCCAATAGAATCCTGACCTGAAGACCTTCCCAACTAGTGTTCTGGAGGCTGCATGTATCCCACATTGTCCAGCGTGGACCTCTTCTAAGAGTTGCTTTCCAGTGGATGGGAGAATGCACTTCATGAAGACGCCTGATGCACCCCTTCTGTATAATGTCTCCCCAATAAGTGTATAGTGAGCTGACTGTCTTGCAATGCGTTCTGCCGAGTTCCTATCGTCTGGTTCTTCTTCATTCCTTATGTACTTAATGATTGGCTTTCTCCAGTCTTCGGGATCTGACTCTGGTTGATCTATGATGTTGCACTCTTCTATTTGATCCAATGAAATACTTGGCTGCAGAATTTCTTGCACAAATACCCCGGGTGGGACCTGAGCCCGACTGGACCCTAGCTTGGACAGTACATCGGCTGCCGTGTTCCGATCTCTTTCCACATGATGAAATTCTAGACCCTCGAATTTATCCTCCAGTTTTCGGACGGTAGTGCAGTATCTTCCCATCGAATCGTTTGAGCAATCCCACTCCTTATTTATCTGGCTGATGACTACCAGAGAATCCCCATATACCATTAATCTTTTGACGCCCAATGATATGGCAATGTTCAATCCATGGATCAAAGCTTCATACTCGGCTGCATTGTTGGAGGCCGGGAATAGCAGCTGGAGGGCGTACTTGAGGTGTTCGCCTCCAGGTGCAGTGAAAAGAATCCCCGCTCCTGCTCCCTGCAGCTTGAGTGAGCCATCAAAATACATTCGCCATACTTCTGCAGTCTCCGGGTTGTCTGGTACTTGCTGTTCAGTCCACTCTGATACGAAATCAACCAGTGCTTGGGTTTTGATGGCAGTGCGAGGCCGAAACTCGATGTCATGAGATCCCAGCTCACAGGCCCACTTGGCTATTCGACCGATGGCTTCCTTGTTGTGAAGAATATCCCCTATTGGAAAATTTGTGACTACTATGACTTTGTGGTCGTCAAAGTAGTGACGCAGCTTGCGGGCAGTTAGAAGCACTGCATACAATAGTTTCTGAACTTGAGGATACTTTTTCTTTGAGGGGCCGAGGACTTCACTAATGAAGTAGACAGGATGTTGTATTGGATAGGCATGCCCTTCTTCTACTCGCTCGACTACCAACGCGGTGCTCACCACGTGAGTCGTGCAAGAGATGTACAATAGCAAATCTTCGGCTGGTTGAGTTGATGTAGCTCGCCGAGGTGGTTTCAGTACTGGCGGTGTCGTCAAGAATTTTTTCAGAGCATCCAGAGCTTCTTGCGCTTCTGAAGTCCACTGAAATTTATCCACCTTCTTGAGTAACTTGTAAAACGGCAAACCTTTTTCCCCCAGCCTGGATATAAACCTGCTTAGAGCTGCCATGCATCCAGTAAGTCGCTGAACCTTCTTCTGCGATCGAGGTGCTTCCATCTTCATGATAGCTTCAATCTTATCCGGGTTAGCCTCAATTCCTCGGTGGCTGACAATAAATCCGAGCAACTTTCCGGCTGGTACCCCGAAGACACATTTCTCGGGATTAAGCTTCCATCTATACCGCCTCAGGCTGTTGAAAACCAGTTGCAAATCTTCGATGAAGTCTTTTGAGTCCTGTGTTTTGATCACCACGTCATCCACATAAGCCTCCACACGCTTGCCCCAGTGATCGGCTAAGCATGTTTGAATAGCTCTCTGGTAAGTCGCTCCAGCGTTTTTGAGGCCAAACGGCATGGAGGTATAACAGAAAGCGCCAAATGGAGTAATGAATGCCGTTTTTTCTTCATCTTCCTTCGCCAGACTAATCTGATGATATCCAGAATAACAATCCAGGAAAGACAGCATAGAACATCCAGCGGTGGAGTCCACCACCTGATCTATCCTCGGGAGCCCGAAAGGATCCTTCGGACAGTGTTTGTTGAGATCAGTATAATCAACACACATGCGCCAGTCCACTTTATTCTTTTTGAGTACAAGAACAGGATTGGCTAACCACTCGGGATGTAATACTTCTCTAATGAATCCAGCCGCGACCAAGCGAGCTAACTCGGCGCGAATGGCTTCCCTCTTATCAGGCGTGAAACGACGTAATTTCTGTCGAATCGGCCTCGCCTGGGGAAAAACCTTTAGTTTGTGCTCGGCCAGTTCTCTCGGGACTCCCGGCATATCCGCAGGTTGCCATGCGAATACATCTCGGTTATCTTGCAGAAACCGGACGAGCGCGCTTTCCTATTTGTCATCCAAACTGGAGCTGATGATGGCCGTCTTGCGCTCATCAGCGAACCCCAGGTTGATTCTCTTGGTTTCTTCAGTCGGCCGCATAGAGGTCGCGGTCTGAGCTTCATTTGCTGGTATTGCGAGGTCCTCCTCGGGCTTAGAGTTCGCCATTGTGGAGGGAGCTGTCGGTGGCTTGGCGGTGAGGGCTGCTTGAATAGCCACTCGGAAACATTCTGCGGCGCCTTGGAAGTCGGCGCGCACAGTTATGATCCCTTGTGGCCCTGGCATCTTCAGTATCATGTATGTGTAATGCGGAATGGCCATGAACTTGGCCAATCCAGGCCTCCCGACGATGGCGTTGTACCCGCAGTCGAAGTTCGCCACTTCAAACCTTAGGAACTCGGTTCTGTAGTTCTCCGGAGTTCCAAAGGTGACTGGCATGTAGATGTGGCCCAGCGGGTATTCCCCTTCCGTCGGCACGATGCCGAAGAAAGGAGTGTCCGACTCGTGGAGTTCTTTGAGATGAACTCCCAAGCTTCGGAGTGTCCGGGGGAAGGTGATGTTGATGCTACTCCCCCCGTCCACTAACACTTTTTTCACCCGGCTCTCTCGGATCACCGGATCGACGAGAAGAGGGTACTTGCCCGGGTGGTCGAAGTTGAGCCATTGATCCGCCCGAGTGAAGGTGATCGGGTGCTCCGACCACCGGTATGGAGCGGGAGGGCCGATGGTCGCCACCAGTATCTGGCGATCATTGAGCTTTTGCTGTCTTCTGCTCTCCTGCGATCCGTGTCCGCCAAAGATGACGTTGACCTCCCTGTCAACGCGTGGAAAAGCTCCTCCTCCTCCTCCCTCCTCCTGCCGATGGGGTTGTCGCGGTTCATCTGGTCCTCCCCTCGGCAGAGGAGGAGGTAGAGGTTGGAAGGGTCGGCCGTGTCCGACGGAGTGCTTGAAGTCTCGGCAGTTACGAAGAGTATGTCGCATGTCCTTGTGGTACGGGCACTGGGCGTCGAGGATGTCGTCCAGCGTGCGTTCGCCTCCACGAGGCCCTCCTCGAGCGCGAGAGGCAGGTGGTCCGGCAGCGTGCACTTCTTCGCGTGGCCTCTTCTCCCACCGCTTGTCAGGTTGCTGGTTCGTGTCGCGTCGTGGTGCTGCCGGTGCGGGCTTTGCTCCTCCGATGAGATCCTGGGCTCGCTCGTCGGCGGTGATGTAGAGGTCGGCTTCCCGGAACAGCTCCTCCGAGGTGGTCGGCGCCTTTTGTAGTATAGCTCGGACGAAAACCGAATCATTAGATCCTCGGTAGAAGTCCTCGATCACGGCCGCCTCCGTGACATCGGGGATACGATTCCTCATGGTTTGAAACCTCTTGAGGTACGACCGGAGAGTTTCGTCCCCCCGGCGCTTGATAGATTTAAGATCCCACGGCTGCGCCGGCTTGTCGGAGAGGGACTGGAAGTTGGCGGTGAAGCGTCGACTGAAGTCTCCCCAGACGTCGATGCAGTGTCGGGGTAGATGCCGTAGCCATTGCAGCGCGTCTTGCCCGAGGACAATGGGCAAGTATGCAGTCATCACGTCTTCGGACGCTCCGGCGGCTCGAGCAGCGGTGGTGTAGACGGCTAGCCAACCCCATGGATCCTGCTTAGGTTCATATTTGTCAACATTGGATACCTTGAAGTTGGGAGGCCATTGGATGGCCCTAAGGCGTGGAGTAAGGGCGGACACTCCGCACGTGTCCTCCTGTCGTCGGGGTCGATGTCTGTCCCGGGGAGGGGAGTTGTGATTGTGATTCCTCGACTGTCCCCGGGTGGTTCCGCCAGTTGAAGCCGTTGCCGACTCAGTCCTAGTAGCTTGGCTCTGAGTCGGGGCGCCATGATCCCTGTCGTACTCCTCTCGACGACGAATTTCATTCTCATGCCGCCGCTCCCGCGAAGCATTGATGGAGCTCCGCGCGTCTCGGCGACTGTTGATGGTGTGTCGTAGGTCGTTCGGCGGGTGAGCTAGCGGTAGAAGATGGTTGGCCGCCTGGGTGAACAGTCGTCGGTAGCCGTCGGCGTCAGGAGTCCGAGGAAGTCCTTCCGCTATCCGAGCTAGCACCCCTCCGACTTCGCTCGGCGTGTTCATGGCTCGGGCGAAGTCGGGGTTCAGATTGCGCCCGAAGAGTGGATTCTCTCGACGTTGCCTTGCATCCTGCTCAGCCTGTTCCTGAGCTCGTCGGCGATCACGTCGTCGGGAGTTCCTTCGCTCTCTGAAGACGCGTTCTTCCGGGGTTTCTCCTACCTCCGAGACCTCGTCTCGCGAGACAGGTTGCTCTGGATTCCGCTCTCCGGCTGCGTGATGTCGTCGAACGTTCCTGCGCCGGTTCCTCCGTCGACGGGATTCTCGCTGAGGCGGTTCCTCCCCGGGTACAGTCGGCTCGTCGTCGGAAATGGCGGGCGATTCCGCCCTTCCGACGAAGAGGACGTCGGGGTAGAACGGTGCTGCCGGCGTAGTGATCTTCTTTCGGAGAGTCAGAGGTTGCACTTCTCCGATATTTTCGGAGTTTGTTGAGGGAGATTCCTTTTCCGGCGGATCCGCGATACGGTGCAGAATTCCTTCTTCGTCCGCTACGAAAGAGATTGTTCCAAAGCAGAACACAGATCCGGGGCGTAGGGCGATTTTGCTGTAGAAGGAGATGGCCATTGAGCTAGCTTAGATTGTCGACACACCCCCTACCTGGCGCGCCAGCTGTCGGTGTTTAGGATCCGACCGCACACCCGGGGTTGCCCCTCAAGGTGTTTTAGGAGTAGGAAGGTGTCAACAACTGTAGCAGAATGGTTCGTGCTGATCGCACGAGAGACGGTGGACAAGATTTACAGGTTCGGGCCGCTTAGTGATGCGTAACACCCTACGTCCTGATGAATATGCTTGGTGGATGTGGTTACAAGAGAACTCTCTGGATCGAGAGTACAGAGAGTTGATGTGGGTGGCTAAGTAATGGGTCGATCGTTCTGAAGGGGTGCCCCCTAGGCCTTATATACTCGACCGTGGGGCAGTACACATGGATAAGATAACAACGAGTGGCTAAAAGATAGTGAACCTCTCGAGATTATCCCTTACGTAATCCTCGCCGACTTATCTTCACGTGGCTTCGCTGCATGGAGGCCCCGACGCGGGAAAGTCGGATCTCTGTTGCAGCCAATCACCCGACGCTATGGGCCGTCCGGGTTTGCACCAATTTGGCCTCATATCGCCCTGCGTTGCTGGTTGTTTTTCCCCAGGCCCACGAAAGAATATCCTTACGATTTATTGGGCCCTTGGGCCTTTCGTGAGGTCCTTTACTCTTTTAGTGGACCCGGGGGATATCTATCCCCCACAACGTCGACCTACGCAGCGCCCCCCACATCGACGCTATGGTCATCAATTGCAGCGTGGCAGGCTGGGACCTACACAAAGTCCTAGTCGACAACGGTGCGTCGAAAAAAGACCACGACGACGGTCTTCGACATTCGACCAATTCGAGGTCACCGCGAGGCTAAGCGCTAGCCACCCTCGTGTGCGACAAATCCGCGCAGAAGTCGCCTAAGGGTGCAGCCGGACTAGCACAACAAGTGCGAAAAAACCGAAGTCTACCGCGAAGACTATCCGCGCAGAAGTCGCCTAAGGGTGCAGCCGGACTAGCACAACAAGTGCGAAAAAACCGAAGTCTACTGCGAAGACTATCCGCGCAGAAGTCGCCTAAGGGTGCAGCCGGACTAGCACAACAAGTGCGAAAAAAACCGAAGTCTACCGCGAAGACTATCCACGCAGAAGTCGCCTAAGGGTGCAGCCGGACTAGCACAACAAGTGCGAAAAAACCGAAGTCTACCGCGAAGACTATCCGCGCAGAAGTCGCCTAAGGGTGCAGCCGGACTAGCACAACAAGTGCGAAAAAACCGAAGTCTACCGCGAAGACTATCCGCGCAGAAGTCGCCTAAGGGTGCAGCCGGACTAGCACAACAAGTGCGAAAAAACCGAAGTCTACCGCGAAGTCTATCCGCGCAGAAGCAGCCTAAGGGCGCAGCTGGACTAGTACAACAAAAGCAGAAACGACAGCATCAAACCGTCCGTGCCAAGACCGACTATAATCACACCAGCACAGCATAACAAAACATACCAGACAAAGTACACAACGCCTTCGCAGGCACAGGCAAGCGAGGGCACACGACTTCATCGTACAAACCTTTACACATATACAAGCGAGGGCGCCACACTCTACATAGGCTCAACCTTAGGAATAATTCCCATCTCCAAATAATTAAATAACATTATCCTAAGCTCCTCACCCGCAAAAAGACTTCGCAGTTCCCCTTCCCCTGTACTCGCGGCGGCCGGCAAAGACAACAGTTCCTGCCGACCAGCCCTACTCACGCGAAGCCGAGCCCCTTCCCCCGTACTAACCCTACGCTTTGCAACCGCCCTTCGTCGTCGGCGCCCGGTGCTAGGACCTGGCACATCTTGCGCGTCCGCGGCGTGTGGCGAGGCCTTGGCCTATCCACGTCCAAGGCCGCAAAATAGTCCAAGTCCTCCTCCGACGACTCCTCAGTCCACTCAACCGAGCTGCCAGAGTCAGTAAAATCAAAAAACTCAGATGCAGATCCACCATATTCATTACCACCTTCCACGGTCGAAGCCGCCAAAAATTCAGTAGTAGCGGCTGCTTGTGCAGGCCCAAAATCTTGAACCTGCGCAGCAACCAAAATTCAGCAACATATCCAAAATTCCCCAACCCTATACACCCACTACGCCACCTGCGAAGGCCCTGACGCTGCGGGAGCCTCCGCCGTTGGCTCCGCCGCTGCTCCCGCTGTTATTTCCGCCGCCACCGCCGTGGGATCTTCAGCACTCGGCGCAGCTGCTGCGGGGGCATCAGGTGCGCCTTCGGCCACCTTTGGGGGCAGGTCTTCGCCGGCCGCAGCGGATGTGGGGGCATCCGGTGCGTCTTCCGCGGTCTCCGGGGTTGGCTCCAGGGCGACCCCTGACACGGCCTCCGCAGGGGTCGGCTCCGGGTCAGGCTGCGCTGTTCAACGCCCCGAAGTCGTCCACCCGCTCGCCACGCGCCGCCTAAGACAAAACACACAAAATTCAGCAAACACACGCACAGCCCACATCCAGCAAACGCCAAACAAACGACAACGTTACCTGAGCCCTCGCAGTCTCGGCCCGCTCCCTGACCACCACACGACCGTGCGGACCCCACATCCGGTCATAGAGGGCCCCGGCGGATTCCTTCACTACGGGGTCTTCGACCTTATAGACATCTCGCTCAAAATCTTCATCTGCCTGGTCGAAGACCTCGAAGTGCCGGCACCCTTCGCGGGAGAGTGCGTTCATCGCCCCCTCGCAGGTGACAAGGGAGGCGTACGACATAAACCCCCCACGACAGTGGGGAGTTCCTGCAGCTCCTCCTGCACCCATTCCAGACAGCGAAGCCCGGGCTCTCGGTCCGGCACCTCGAAGTCACCGGTCCGCGCACCCAGCTCACGATATGTATCCATAAGCTGTGTGCGCGTCCGTTCGGCCTCCGCGCGCATCGCGGCCTCGGCCCCCTTCACGCGGCTCTCCAGGGCGGTGAGCTGCTCGTGCAGCTGTTCGGCGCGCTCCCTGGCAAGATTGCCTTCCGCCCGCGCTAGCGTGGCCTCCGCCTGTGCAGCCTGCCCCCTGGCGACGGCCTCGTTGGTCTCCCTCCTCTCCCCCGCCAGTTGGCGCCGGAGGTCAGCCTTCTCCCTCTCCAGTGCGGCCACCTTGTCCGTCAGTTTACGGCACTTGCTGTCGGAGGCCGATTTTTCACGGACAGCGTCAGCATGTTGCGTTCAAAGCCTCTCGACTTTGGCAGACACAGCTGCCGTGAGGGCCCCCGACGCAGTACGGCTGGCGAAGTCAGCCACCTGCAGAGCACACGTAAGGCCGTTGCCCAAAAAAAGGAGAGAGTATAGCTCAGCGGACCTGACTCAGCGCCTCCGTCACCTCCTTCAGCCGGCGGGTCGCTGCGTCCGCCTCGTCCCTGACAACTGCAAGGGCCGACACCTCGCCTCCGGCGCCAAGGGCCTCGCCCCTCGCCTTCGGCACTATGGCAGCCGTCGCGATCGCCGCGGCAGGCGCAACTATAGCAAGCTGGCCTTCGTCCGACCCTGCAATGTATCAACGAATTAAAAAAAACAAGCCAACGACTTACCACCAAGATAGTCGTCCACATTAATATCGGTGCCGAAGTCGGCAACACGTTTGCCCGACAACGGCAGCGCTCGGGCCGCCTTCACGACCTCCGCCACTCCGCTGACCGGAGGCACCACCTTCGTCGATTTGGAGCCTCCGGCGCCTGCCGTTGCCTCCGGCGCCTTGCTAGATGCAGAGGCGCCCGGCTTCACCGCCAGTGGCGGTTTGCCTCCGCCGGAGGCCGCAGCCTTTGCAGACCCCCGCTGCCTCTTCGGCCTAGCTTCATGAAGCCTGACAGCCGCCTGGCATTTTTGCGCTACCCCTTGGCGATCCTTGTCCATCACTGCCGACACAACAGCAGCAATATTCCGCCCGTAAGGAAAAACTCTCCATTCACGAACCATGCGAGATGTAAAACAGTCCTCGCCAGCCGCGCGGGGGATAGGAACATTCATAGGCCAGCAACCCCCGGTAACCCTCAGCATCCGAGCCGAAGACTCCCGGAGCTCGGGCGAAGACATCCTTCCCCCCGGGGCCGCGCACGTCCTCATCAACTCTCTAGCAAAACTATCAGACACCCCAAGTCCTCCCATAGCAGTACCTAATTTTCTCTTTTTGGAGGAGGGGGCGGCCGCCGGCGCAGGGTCGTCTCCAGTCTCCACCACCGGCTTCTATCCACGGCGGTCCGCGTCGTCTTGACCAGGATAGCCGTCGTATGGCAATTGATTTAATTCGAAAACCCTGTTCAAACGGTCATTTGACCCGCGGATATCAAAGCTGCGCTAGCCTTCCGTCCTCGGCACGTAACGTCCCACGAGCCGCACCGCCCCATCCTCCGCATCACGCACAAAGGCGGCCGAGTCGCGGTTTCGCAGATTCAGTGCGAAGGCAGGACTTCGCACCACCCTTCCACCGTGAAAAGGCATCCGGCGAGGGCACACTTCGCCCAACGCCCAGCCATGCGCCAAGGGCCACACCCCGTACGCCACGAACTCTTCAACTAAATCGCGCCCACTGCTCTGACCGGCGGCGCATCGAAGGGCCCCTTCGTCCGCATCCTCCTCTGCCACTTCAAAGGGCGGATACGCTGAGTAATAATGAGAGCACATCTCGGACACGGGGAGTCCATCATGGCCTTCGACGGTACCCTCAGCAACGTAAAACCAAAATTCATTCCAGTTGCCCCACTTGTTGCGGGCGCATGGAACCAACTCCACTACTTGCAATGTGGTCTTGCCGGTCTTCGGCGTGAATGTGCATGACCCAAACTGAGCAACTTCGTCCCCAATCATCCTCTTCTGCCAGTGCAAACAATAATACTTCGCAAAAACTTCAACCGATGGCTGTCCGCCGTACGAAGTCGTAGCCCAGACATACTTCGACAACGCCACCACGGCATTCGGTGTCAGTTGATGTATTTGAACATTGAACCTACGCAGGACTTCGCCAACAAACCGGTGCGCAGGCAAGCGGAGACCGGCGGCGAAGAACGCCTCAAAAATGACCAACTCACCCTCCGGCTCGGGGACTTCCTCCGTCCCTGGAGCACGAGCAACTCCGCCGCCAAAGTAACCCAACCGCTGCATATCTTGAACGCGGGCTGACGTCATCCGCGACACGCCAAAATCAACAGAATCGCCAGCGCGCAACTCCTCCGCCATCAAACTACTCAGCGTCTCCTCAGACGAGGCGGCGGCCGGCGGCGAGGAATCGGCCGGCGGCGTAGCGGCAGCGGAAGAAGAAGAGGATGGCACCGCTACGTACCGTCGGCGGCGGCGGGCGGTCTGCTTCACTCGAGCCAGATCTCCGGCGAACAAGAGCACAGCGGGCAGACGAGCAGCAAAACGGCGGGCGGCTAGGGTTTTCACGGAGCGCGGAAGGCGAAGTTCAAAAAGCGCCGACCCCCGCCCCCTTTTATAGGCAGGGCGCGGCTCTTCGGGAAACCCGCAATCCAACAGTACGCCGTCCATCAACGGTCACATCAAAAACCCCCGCGGAACCACTTCGAGCGAGGGCAGCGTCTCCGCCATCTAGCGACATCTTCGGCACCAGGTGACTTTGTCGAACTGGTCCCTCGGAGGGCAAATGTTGGGGCGAAGGCAAAGGCGCCACCCCTCGCTCGAAGTCTTCGCTGATAACCGCTGGTCAGACAGAGACAGAACAGGCAGGGACACCCTTCACTTGGTCGGCACCAGACGAAGACCGGCGATGAAGTCATCCCATAGTGCGGCCTCGTCCAGCTCAGAGGCCCACGTGCGTCCCAGCCCATTGTAACGGGCCCTGCGTGGCCACCGCCGGTTACGGGCCTAACCTGTAAAGGCATCTCTGTAATTACAGTCTGTAACCCCGCTTTATGGGAATATTCTAGGGATAACCTAGGTAGCTGAGGGCACATGCGTCCTTAGCACAAGGCGCTGGGCGCTCAGGTACCTATAAATACCCCTGTACAGTGCCCGTGGGAGGCCAGATTAACAGAGCTATTGCCTCCTAGCGCGTAACCCTGTTGTCACCTCTGTTCACCCTTGTTGGCCTCCTTGCGATTGAGAGCAAGTTCCAACACCGTGCATGATGTGTTTCACATGTCTCAGTTGAAGAAATGCTTGCGAGTACAAGAAGAGCAGTTGCCAATGGAAGACCATGAAATTCAAGAAGATCTGACATACATTGAGAAGCCAACTCAAATTCTAGAGACAGCAGATCGGGTCACTCAAAGGAACACAATCCGGATGTGCAAAGTTAAATGGGGCCATCACTCAGAAGAAGAAGCAACCCAGGAAAGAGAAGACGATCTGAGAGCCAAGTACCCTGAACTCTTTGCTAGTCAGCCCTAAATCTTGAGGGCAAGATTCTTTTAAGGGGGATAGGTCTATAAAACCCTGAATTTGGGGGTATAAAATTTCTTTCCATTTATCAACCAAATTCAGGTGTTACTCTTCTCTCTCTAGTTTCTCTCTCTCTTTTTCTTTTCGTTAGGGTTAGCTTAATTAGTGAGGGATTATTTAGTTTATTTTGTCAAAACCATATGAGTCATGAAATGTTGCATCATCTTGAGCTCCAAATATTCTTTGAATTGTTGCACATGATTGATTTGGTTTGAATTTGAAACTTGATTTGAATTTGAATTGAAAACCCTAGAGAAAATAAATAGAAAAGCAATTAGAAATTCCCTAGAAAATAGAAAAGCCAATTCAGCCAAAGTCGGCCCATTCGCGGGCCCTCGGTGCCTGACAGGCGAGTCCCGCCTATCAGCGCCAACCCGCGTGCCCTCTCTCCCTCTTGCTGCCCCGTGGGCTAGGTTTGTCGGCACCGTTACTCTCGCACGCGCGCCGCTCTCTCTCTATCCCGCCGACCCCACCTGTCGGCTCATCCCCATCCTCCCGCCCATGATCCCCCGTCGTGGACGCGCCCACGACCGCATGATCTCTAGCCACCTCCGCATGTCCTCGCCCCTTTTAAGCCCCGCGCCCTGGTCGCCCACCTTCCCCGCTCATGCACCCTCAGCCGAACCTTCTCGCCCTCTCTATCGCTCTGCGTGTGCGACAAGAGAGCTCCGCCACCGTCCACCATTGACTGTGGTCCGTTCTACGACCGTCGTCGAGCCTGCACCCCGTCTGTTGCCTCGGTGGTGAGTTCCGCCTTGCCATTAGCTACTCGGGACACCCTCTGGTTTGCCCTTCCCCTCTCTGGTTTTCCGGTCTGCGCTCACCGGAGAGTTTCTTGCACAACCAGAGCCCCACAGCTGTCGACCCGAGGCTCCATCGCACCTCCGCCGTTCTCCAAGCGTCCCGGAGTTCACACTTGAGGTGAGAACCCTACTCATGCCTTTTTTCGCCAAGTATCGCCCCAGAGCCCACGCAATTGCTCACTAGAGTTAGTTGCACCGCCTCAGGACTTTTCCCACCGCGGTCTGCTTTCTCTAGCGCCCTCGTGCCGGTTCTGTGCCCATGGTCGTGTTCGTCGTGTCGCCATGAACATGCCTGATCCTTTCCCTAAGCCCCTAGAGCCTCGCCGTGGCCGCCCCCTCGTCTCCGGTGAGACCTCGCCGTGGAACCGAGCGGTGCCACCACGCTCATGTCCGGCCCCCGGCCGTTGGATCCCAGGCGTCCGTCTAAGATCTAACGGTTTAGATTTAATCAACGCAGATCTAATCTTAGCCCCTCAATCTAGATCCAAACGCTCTTTTCTCTCCCCCTCACCTGTGCCCCTGTTGCTGGGCCCGGCTGGTCAGCCCGCCCTGGTTCGTTGACACCCCATCCCCGCCTGTCAGTCGCGTCTGCGCGCGCGCGTCCGCGGGATCTAATCCTATCCGTTGATCTCTGATCCGATGGTCACGATCACCCCGTACCCCTTCGCTTGTATGTTTTACTTAAGAGACCCTTGGGTTTTAGGAAATCAACCCGCCGTCCTAAGTTTTAGCGCGCAGATCCCTGGTTTCTTTTAAATAGCCTCCTGTGCTTTTATATAATAACAGAATTAGCCCTAATTTCATATTTTCAACTTCAAAACTTGTTTATTTCATATCTTTTTCATTTGAACTCCAAATTTAGTGGTTCAAATTGCAAAATGTTCATGAAATTATTCTCTGCCCAAATAAATTATGTTCATCTATAGTCTGTACACTTTAATTTTACACCTAGGATATAAGATTAAAGTATATGTTAATTTATTCCTTTAATGAAATAAATAAAAGGAAAGCCCTAGAAGTTAAAGTATATTTAATCTTGTGAGATTAATAATATGTACTACCTGAATTCATCTCTGGTTTAACTTTTAGGTCTCAATAAAATGAATAGAATTAGGTTATGTCATTATGGACAACACTTAAAGTATAATCAATTCCTAAATGAGATTAGTTCATCTTACAATTTAATATCTTTCTTTATTTAATTGCTGTTTTACCTTTTTTTAGATGTGTTCCAAACACTTAGAGAGTAATCAATTCCTAATTAAGATTAGTTTATTTTATAATTTGATCTCATTCTCCTTTATTTAATACTATACCTTTTGAGATGCGTTCCAATGTTTGTACATGCTTGGTGTGCTCTTCATTTGTACTTTCCAAACATATTGAAAGTATGATCGCTTTATTTAGACAACGAGCAGCCCGTGGTTCCTGAGTGTGTTACTGAAGATCCCTCTAAGCAACAACCTAGTGAAGGCAAGTGTCCTCAAACCTATCATGTCCTCTATCCCGCATTACATTATTGAAACTTAAGGATTGACTAGTCTGTATTTTCTTTAACCTTGTTTACCTTTTTGGGTTAATTATGGTTAGCTTATGCTATTGTTTTAACATAATCAATGAACATGATGCCATTATTTATGATACGATGATGTTATCTTGATGAGGTTCTTATGATTACTTTAGAGGACTCAGGTTATTTCATAAGTGCCTCTCCGTAAGGACCTGTTTGCGGAGTGACAACCCGAGATAACAGTGCAACCATGAGGGTGGAATGGGACGCCCTTAGCTGATTAATTAGAGGAACTAGAGGAGTAGTTGGCTTCGCCGTAGGACCGTCAATGGGGTCTGAGCACAGTACTTGCTCTGCCGAGGCTGGTTGCAGAGGTTCTTTGATTTGGTTTTGTTAGTCACCCTTCCTTTGGGGAGATGTACTGTGTTTATCAAACGGAGAAACCTAACAGGCGGCTATGACCTCTAGGGAATCTTTGTAAAGGCTACGTAGTGAGACCCTGCTAGGTCACCTTGGTAGTGATCAATGGGGAGGCTAGAACCCCAGGCAGAAAGGGAATCAAGACTTGTGTGACACCCCAGGTGTCAGTTTCACGTTATGTCGAGAGATTTATCCTAATCTTGGATGCTCAGTAAAAATTTCTATTTCTCGCTCGCATATGTCTCTGATTATCCAGAGTATTCATTCTCATTTCACCGGATTCGGAGTTATTCAGTCTCACAGAAGGCCGAATTTGGAGCCTATTAAAAACTTTTATTCTCAACGCGAACGCAAACTCGAAAATCATTCTCAACTTATAAATCTCATCCGAAGCTCATTTAATCAGACGCTCGACAGTTGCTAGTCAAGCTGTGTCCGAATCCAATTCCTCGAACCTTAGTCTATGTTTGATTATTTTATCCAAATCCGCTTTCTCAAACGGAATACTCAATATGTTGTCCTCTAATTAATTCTTACTCGGCTCAGCTGTTGGAACTTGCTCTCCTGTGCAAGTTGATTCAACGGGGGAGTGAAAGCGGTGTGAACGGGGCTACAACTCGAGATGGCAATAGCTCTGTTAACCTAGCCCCTCAAGGGCACTGTGCGGGGGTATTTATAGGTTCCTGAGTGCCCAACATCAAGGATTAAGGACGCATGTGCCCTCAGGAGCCTAGGTTCTCCCTGGAATATTCCCATTAAAGTAGGGTTACAAACTGTAATATTAGAAAAACCTTTATAATTTAGGCCCGTAATGCGCAACAACAGCGCGGGGCCCGTTATGACGGGCTGGATTATACGTGGGCTCTCACGTTGGGTGACCTTGCGGGACGGAGCGACCTCGCCATGGGTCTTCGTCCTTCAGTCGCGTTGGACGAAGGGTGCAGTCCGTCAGTCGTCGTCTCTGTTGGTGCAGCGAGACTGGCGAAGGCATCGAGCGGAGGGTAGCGTCTACATCTTTGCCCCAACATTTGCCCTCCGAGGGACCAGTTCGACGAAGTCATCTGGTGCCGAAGGCATCGCTAGATGGTGGAGACGCTGCCCTCGCTCGAGGTGGTTCCTCGGGGGTTTTTGACATGACTGTTGATTGACGCCGCACTGTTGGATTGTGGGTTTCCCGAAGCGCCGCGCCCTGTGTATAAAAGGGGGCGGGGGGGCGTCGCCTTTTGAACTTTATCTGTCCGCGCACCGCGAAAACCCTAACCTCCTTTTCAAACCGCCCTCTTGCTCGTCTGCTCTCCTTGCTCCTACTCGCCGGAGATCTGGCCCGTGTGAAGAAGACCGCCCGCCACCGCCGACGGTACGTAGCCATGCTGTCCTCTTCCTCTTCTACTGCTGATACGCCGCCGGCCAGCGAATCGTCCATGGAGACGCTGAGCAATGTAGCAGCGGAGGAGTTGCGTCCTGGCGACACAGTGGAATTCGGTGCGTCGCGGATGTCCTTAGTCTGCGTGCATGACATGCAATAGCTTGGGTATTTTGGCGGCGGAGTGGCGCATGTGCCGGGGGCAGAGGAGGTCCCTGAGCCAGAAGGCAAGCTGGTCGTCTTCGAGGCTTTTTTCACTGCTGGCCTTCGTCTGCCCACGCATCGATTCGTGGGAGAAGTTCTGCGCAGATTCGAAGTCTAGGTCCACCAGTTGACACCGAATGCCGTGGTCGCCCTAGCAAAGTATGTCTGGGCGACGACTTCATACGATGGGCAGCCATCGGTCGAAGTCTTCGCGAAGCACTATTGTCTGCATTGGCAGAAAAGGAAAATTGGAAATAAGATTGCTCAATTTGGATCTTGCACATTTACGCTGAAGACCGGCAAGACTTCGATGGAAGTCGTGGAGTTGGTTCCCTGCGCCCGCAATAAGTGGGGCAACTGGTGGGAATTTTGGTTCTACGTTGCCGAAGGCACAGTCGAAGGCCAACCAGGGCTTCCCGTGGCCGTTATGTGTTCGCATTATTACGCGGCGTATCCGCAGTTTGAGGTAGCGGAGGAGGATGAAAACGAGGGGGCCCTTCATTGCGCGGCCCGCATGAGTAGCGGGCGCGACCTCGTTGAGGAATTTGTCGGGTATGGGGTATGGCCCTTAGCGCGTGGCTGGGCACTGGGCGAAGTATGCCCTCGCCAGATGCCCTCCCGTGGCGGGATGTTGGTGTGGAGTCCTGACTTCGCACTGGATCTGCATGGCCGAGATCCCGCCGCATTCGTGCGTGAAGCGGAGGACGGCGTGGCGAGGATCGTGGGGCGGTACGCGCCGAAGACGGAGGGTATGCGGAGCTGGGATATCCGCGGGGCCAATGATAGGCTGAATCGGGTCTTCGAGTTGAACCGCTTGCCTTACGGCGGTTACCCCGAGGAATACGCCACCGACCGCCGCGGGAAGAAACCGATGGGCGGTACCGAGGAAGGGCCATCGCTGGAGGCCGCCCCGGTCACTAAGAAGAGAAAATTAGGTACCATGGTGGGAAAAAGAGGGTGTCTAATAATTTTGTTGTGGAGTTGATGGAGACATGCGCGGCCCCTGGGGGGAGGATGTCTTCGCACGAGCTCCGGGAGTCTTCGGCGCGAATGCTGGAGATTATCGGGGGTCGGTGGCCAAAGAATCTTCCGATCCCCTAGGCAGAGGGCGAAGACATGTCTACGTCTCGTGTAGCTCGTGGATTGAAGATTTGACCTTACGGATGGAATGTTGCTGCTGTTGTGTCGGCAGTGATGAACAAGGATCGGCAGGAAGCTGCGCAGAAGCGCCGGGCGGTCGTCCGGCTCCCTGAGGCCAGGCCGAAGAGGGCGCGGGGGGTGCGAAGGCTGCCGTCCCAGGCGGTAGCCAGCCTTCGCTGGATGCAAAGGTGGCCGCGCCCGGATCTGGCAAGTTGCCGGAGAGCGCGAAGGCGGCCGGCGCTGGCGGGACCAAGTCCGCCCCAGAGGGAGCTGCCAAGGTCCGGGAGCAGCATTCGCCAGGGAAGCGTCTTGCCGACTTCGGCACAGACATTTGCGTGGACGACTATCTCGTCGGTAAGTTTTTTTTAACCGGTGATACGTTGCAGGGTCGGGCGAAGGGCAACTTGTTGCCGTCTCGCCCGCGGTGGCAGCCTCGGTGTCTGCCGCGGTTGTTGGGGTGAAGGGTGGCGCTTTCACCGCTGGCGGCAAGGTGTCGGCGGCCACTGCTGTCAAAGATGAGGCGGGCACTATGTCCCGCCGGCTATGGGAGGCGTTGCTGCAGCTGAATCAAGTAAGTTGAGGTAGGCTTTGTTGTGGGCCGCTTTCATGGTGATTTTGGACTGATGCACGTCTGTTAGGTGGTCGACTTCGCCGATTGCGTGGCGTCAGGTGCCCTTACGGCGGGTGTGGATGCCGAAGTCGAGAGACTTCGGGCGCAGCACGCGGACGCCGTCCAGGAAAAATCGGCTGCGGAGAGCAAAAACCGTAGGCTGGCGGAAAAGGTGGCCGCCCTGGAGAGTGAAAGGACAGACCTCCGGCGCCAGCTGGTGGAGGAAAGGAAGGAGGCCAATCAGGCCATCACCAAGGCGCAGACGGCTCAGGCGGAGGCCAAATTGGCGAAGGTGGAGGAGAGTCTCGCCAGCCAGCGCGCCGAGGAATGGGAGGCGCAGTTCAATGCTCTGCAGGCCCGCGTGGAGAGGGCCGAGGCTTCTACTCGTGTGGAGGTTGAGTGGACGTGCAAACAGCTCGTGGACTCGTACCGCGAGCTAGGTGCGCGGACTGCTGACTTCGAGGTGCCCGACCGAGAGGCGGGCCTTCGGTTCCTTGAATGGCTGCAAGAGGAGTTGCAAGCGCTCCCGACCATCGTGGTGGGCTTCATGTCGTATTCCTCCCTCATCACCTGCGAGGGGGCTATGAATGCGCTGTCCCGCGAGGGGTGCAATCACTATGAGGTCTTCGACCGATCCGATGAAGATTTTGGGCGCGATATTTTTAAGGTCGAAGACCCTATGGTGAAGGACGCCGGGGGGCCCTCTTTGACCGGATGTGGGGCCCCCACGGTCGGGAGGCGGTTAGGGAACAGGCTGACCGGGCGAGGGATCAGGTAAAGTTTGTGTTTTGTTTTGTGTTGTGTTGTGGAATGTGGGTGTACGCTGGTGTACTGAATCGGTTTGCTGCGCTGCAGATGGCGCGTGCTGAGGAGGTGGAGGACTTCGGGCGTCTGAACAGCGCGCTACCCAAAGCGGAGGCCGACCCGGTGATGGCCGAGGCTGAGGTCTACCCAGCGCCGCTCCCGGAAGCCGGTGAGGGTTCCCACACTGCCCCTGCGTCTACTGTGTCTAGTGGAGGCTCGTCGGCAGCCACCGTACCGATGGCGGAGGATCCCCTGGAGGCGGCGACGGAGCCAGCGGCGAAAGATCCCGTCGCGGCTGCAGGGCCTTCGTAGGTGGCTTAGTGTGTATGGGGTAGTTAGGGAATTTTGTCTGTGTTACTGAACCTTGGTTGCTACGCAGGTTCAGGATTTTGGGCCTGCGCACGCAACCGGTACTGCTAATTTTGTGGCGGCTTCAACTGTGGTCGCCGGAAATGAATCGGATGGGTCTACATCTAAGTTTTCTGAGTTTGACGACTCTAGGAGTTCGGTTTTGTGGACGGAAGAGTCTTTGGATGAAGGCTTAGATTATTTTGCGGCCTTGGATGTGGCTGAGGCGGAGGCTTCTCCGCGTGTTACGGATGCTGAAATTTTGCCTGGTCCGAGTCTTGGGCGTAGGCGGCAAAGGGTGGTGGCGAAGCGTAGAGTGAGCGAGTTTGATGGTGGTCGGCTTCGTGTGGGCAGGGCTGGTAGGCAGGAGTTGTTGTCCTCGCTGGTTGGGGCGAGTATGGGTGAGGGGGAGTTGCGAAGGCTTTTTGAGGGTGAGGAGCTGAGGATAATGCTATTTAACTATAGGGAGATGGGGATCATTCCGAAGGTTGAGCCTATGTAAGGTGTGATGCCCTCGCTGTACGCGTGTAACTGTAGTTTGTATGATAAGGTTGACTGCCTTCGTGCATCTGGGTGTGTTCGTAAGGTGTTGCGCACCCAGTCTGGTACATTATTGTGTCAGTCCGGCTGCGCCTGTAGACTTTCGGACTGATGTAATGCGCCTTCGATTTTTACACTCGTTATGCTAGTCCGACTGCACCCTTAGGCGACATTTGCACGGGTAGTCTTTTGGAGAAGACATGGGATTAGCGCACTTGCTGTGATAGTCCGGCTGCACCCTTAGGCGACTTTTGCGCGGATTGTCTTTTTGAGAAGACTTCGAATTTACGCACTTGTTGTGCGAGTTCGGCTGCACCCTTAGGCGACTTTTGCGCGTATTGTCTTTTTGAGAAGACTTCGAATTTACGCACTTGTTGTGCGAGTCCGGCTGCAACCTTAGGAGACTTTTGCACGGATAGTCTTTTTGAGAAGACTTCGAATTTACGCACTTGTTGTGCTAGTCCGGCTGCACCCTTAGGTGACTTTTGCACAGATAGTCTTTTTGAGAAGACTTCGAATTTACGCACTTGTTGTGCTAGTCCGGCTGCACCCTTAGGCGACTTTTGCACGGATAGTCTTTTTGAGAAGACTTCGAATTTACGCACTTGTTGTGCTAGTCCGGCTGCACCCTTAGGTGACTTTTGCGCGGACTGTCGCACGCGAGGGTAGCCATCGCTGCCCCTCGCGGTGACTTTTGTGTTGGTCGAATGTCGAAGACCGTTGATGCGGTCTTTTTCGACGTAGTTTTTGCGGGGTTTTTTCGCGTGTATATTACATGGCTCCGCCTCGTTAAAAACCTAACCCCTCGGGAGGAAAAGAGTGCGGGCCGGCTTAAAACTGTTCTGCGGATTACAAGGGCGAAGTGGCCCTAAGGAGTTAAACAAAAAATTTGCGAAGATTATCAATGTTCCAAGAATGTCCTAAGTCTTCGTCGGATGGCGTTGTGAGCCTGTACGCGCTGGGGGACGCCTTCATCTTGACGATGAAAGCGCCCTCCCATTTCGGCTCCAACTTGCCCCGGGACTCTGTCCGAGCTGTCCGGACGAGTACGAGGTCTCCTTCGTTGAACTCCCTCGGGATGACTGTGTGGTCACGCCATGCTTTTGTCTGAGCTTGGTATTTGTTTAGAGCTTGTAGGGCGAAGACGCGGTCTCCGTCGACGAGGTCCTTCGAAGTAGGCTCGTCTACGTCGGGGACGGCCGACGCAACTGTCCAAGGTGATCCATGTTTTATTTCTTGCGGAGTCATAGCCTCCGATCCGTATAGAAGGCAGAAAGGGGTGAACCCAGTCGCCCTGCACTCAGTTGTGTTCAGCGCCCAGACCACTTCGGGTAACAGGTCGGGCCACTTGCCTTTTTTGTCGTCGAGGAGCATTTTCTTGACGGCTGTGAAAATTTTTCCGTTGGCGCGTTCCACGACTCCGTTGGATTGGGGGTGGTACACTGAGGCGAAGGCAAGCTTGGTGCCGATGGAGAAGTAGAAATCCTTGAAGTCTTGGCTGTCGAATTGCTTGCCGTTATCGACTGTGAGTTCGGACGGGACTCCGAAGCGGCAAAGAATATTTTGCCAAAAGAATTTATAGGCTGTCTTCAATGTTATAGTGGATACTGCCCTCGCCTCAATCCATTTAGTGAAATACTCAACAGCGACGAAGGTGAACTTGAGGTTCCCCTGAGCCGTGGGCAGGGGCCCGACAATGTCCAGGCCCCAGCGCTGAAGAGGCCACGTGTGGGCGATTAGCTTCGTGAATTGCGAAGGGCGTCCCGAGCGTGGAGAAAATTTCTGACAGGCCTCACAGGACCTTGTGACCCTATTTGCGGCGCAAATCATGGCGGGCCAGTAAAAACCTTGACGAATCACCTTTGCCACTAGGGCCCTAGGCCCTGCGTGAGAGCCGCAAGTCCCGCTGTGGACCTCGTGTAGAATTTGGACGCCTTCAGTCTCGGTGACGCACTTAAGCATCGGTTGGCTGACCCCCTTCTTGTAAAGTTGGCCTTCGATCAACGCGAAGTCTCGGCTTTGGTGTTTGAGGCGCTTGGCCTCGTTGATGTCGGTTGGATGGTAGTACCCCTGCAGAAACAGGGTTATTGGTGCCCGCCAGTCTTCAGTCATGATGAGGTTGACTATGCGGTGGCCCTCGCTATCATTGGTTATTTGGAGCCCCTCTGGGCTGTGGAAGGCTGGCGTGCTGATGACGTGGTAGAACACGTCGGAGGGTAGGGCCTCGCCCCTGGCGGCTGCCTTGGCCAATGCATCGACCTCCTCATTCTTGGCTCGGTCCACGTGCTGCAACGTGAAACCCTTGAATTGTCTTTCGAGGCTGCGGATGGCCGCGAGGTACTGCATGAGTGCGAGGTCATTCGTTGCATAGTTTTTCTTGACATGGCCGGCGACTACCTTGGAGTCTGTTTTGATGATGCAGGTGGTGACACCGAGTGCCCTTAGCTTGCGAAGGCCGAGGATGACAGCCTCGTATTCTGCTATGTTGTTGGTGCACCTATCAGACTCCAAAGCAAAGCTGAGGCGCGCTGCGTATCTGTGCTTTATCCCGGTGGGCGAAGTAATGACTGCAGCGGCGCCTGGCCCCGCATGGCACCATGCGCCGTCGCAATGATTGTCCACACTTTTCTGTGGTCGGCTCTGGCTGTGTCATTGGCCCAGTCCAATCGACGATGAAGTCTGCCAGGACTTGTGATTTGATGGCTGTCCTGGGCTCAAATGTGATGTGGTAGCCGGAGAGTTCGGCTGCCAACTTGGCAATCCGTACTGATGCCTCCGGGTTTCTCAACAATTCGCCGAGTCCTCTATCTAAGGTGACCCGGACCTTGAATGCCTCAAAATAATGGCACAATTTGCGCGAGGCCATCACGACTGCATAGGCGATCATTTCCAGTTCTGTCATATTACATTTTGATGTTGTGATTACTTCAGAGACATAATAAACTGGACATTGCCTGGTCGTGCCCTCTCTGGTCTGCTCTTGAACCAGTGCTGCGCTGACCGCGTGTGGCGAAGCCGCGACATAGAGCAATAGGGGTAGTGAAGGGTCGGGGCTTGTAAGAATCGCCAATTCCGACAAGTACTGTTTTAGAGAAGCGAAGGCCGCCACCTACTCTGGCCCCCATGCGAAGTCTTTTGCGCCGCGGAGTGTTTTGAGGAAATGGAGGCTCCACTCCGCGGACTTGGAGATGAATCTGTTGAGGGTGGCCAACCTGCCTGTCAGTCGTTGCACTTCTCTGCCTGACTGCGGGGGCGTCATATTGATGATAGCCTGGATTTTGGTTGGATTGGCCTCAATTCCGCGGTGTGATACCAGGAAGCCCAAGATTTTCCCCTGGCGAACTCCGAAGACGCACTTTTTGGGGTTGAGGCGAAGTCGTGCGGTCCGCATGTTCGCAAACGTTTCAGCGAGGTCAGCCAGGTGGTCTTCCTTGCTTCTGCTGGCAACGACGATGTCGTCCACATATGTGAATATATTTCTGCCGACCTGGCTCTCGAGCACCGTTTTGGTGAGTCGAGAGAAAGTGGACCCGACATTCTTAAGTCCTTCTGGCATTCTGATGAAACAATACGTGCCGAAGGGTGTTATGAAGCTGGTGCTTGCCTTGTCCTCCTCCTTCATATATATTTGGTGGTAGCCAGAGAACCAGTCAAGGAGTGACATGACTTTGCACCCGGCCACGCTATCGACGATTTTGTCGATCCGAGGCAGCGGGAAATTGTCCTTGGGGCAGGCCTTGTTAATACTGGTGAAGTCTATGCACATCCGCCATTTGCCGCTCTTCTTCTGCACCATCACTACATTGGCGAGCCATGTGGGGTAGGCGATTGGCTCGATGAATTTGGCTTCGAGCAGGCGATGCACCTCGGCCTTGGCGGCTTCTGTCTTCTCGTCAGACATCTTGCGCAACCGTTGTTTCTTCGGCCTCACCGAAGGGTCGATTCCTAAGCCATGCTCGATGATGGAGCGACTGATTCCGACCAGGTCGAGGGCGGACCAGGCGAAGACGTCTTTGTTCTTGGATAGACAGTAGAGGAGCCTCTCCTCATCGTGTGAAGTGAGGTCTTCGCTGATGGTAACCATCTGCTGGGGTGATGCCCGGTAGAGGGGGATAGTCTTGGTCTCGTTGTTGCTCTGCAGCTGTGCTTTTTCATGATCTTTGGCGGTTGGATTGGCAGACCTGGGGACTTCGCGTTGGGCCGTGAGGCAGTGTACGTTTCTTTGTCCGGGGACGAAGTCTCTTTCTATGTTACGCGCAACCTGCTGGTTGCCGTAAACTGTGATGGCGCCTTGCGGACCTGGGATCTTCATGCACAGGTAAAGTCCGTGGATAGCTGCCTCAAACTTGTTGATGGAGCCCCGACCCATTATGGCATTGTACGGGTACACCATGTCGACGATGTCGAACGTGACTTGCTCACTTCGGGCATTGGGTACTACACCGAAGGAGAGGGGCAACTCTATTTTGCCGACGGGAAAGGTGCCCTTGCCGCCGAAGCCGTACAGGGGGTTGTCCGAGGGCTTGAGCAGGTTGTGACTTATGCCCATGTGATGGAAGGCATGGAGGAAAATGATGTCCGCCTGGCTGCCATTGTCAACTAAAACTTTGTGCAAGTTCCAGCCTGCCACGCTGCAGTTGATGACCATGGCATCGATGTGGGGGGCGCTGCGCAGATCGACGTCTTGGGCGTCGAAGGTCAATGGCACGTGGGACCACTTTGTCTGCACGACCGGGCCGGTGACGGCGACGTGGTTGATTCTGCGGTAATGGTCCCTCTTTTTCCGCTTTGTGTCGAAGTCGATGCTGGACCCGCTAGTAATCATATGAATGACTCCGCGATACGGTTGATCGGCGAAGTCCTCTTGCTTTGGGGCTTGGGGGTGGTTGGGGTGGTGGATGTTTTGCTGTTGATGGTGTGGGGGTGGGGGTGGGGGAGGTACGATTTGTACCTCTTGGTGGTGTTGGTATGCGTGGTGCGGTGGAGGCGGAGCGGGGCCGTGGTTGTATGGTTGAGGGGGTGCTGATATGTGTGCGCGACAATTCTAGGGTTGTCGGCAAGTTGTGCCCGTGCCATTCTGTCTCTGGTGGCCTTCGTCTCAGGGCAGTCCCTTGTGGGATGCACGCAGTCTTCGCCGTGGAACAGGCAGTAAAATCTGCGTGGCTGCTGCGCACGCCCCCGTCCTCGACCGTGAGTTCCATTTCCTCGGCCATGGGGGGGATACTCCTGACGGCGAGGGGCCTCACCAGCGGGGGGTTGGTTGGCGATGTTGTGCACCTGCTGCTGATTGCGGCCGTCCCGGCCGGAGGCTGTCTGCGAGGGCCTTGTCCAAGTGCGGCTGGACTGTGGAGGGTCTTTGGGCTTCCTCTGAGACTCGACTTTGCGATGGTGGAGCTCTTCAGATCTAGCATATTTCTCAAACAGCTGATACAGCTCCTGGAGGTTCCTGGGTGGGTCCCTGATGTAGTGGCTGTAGAGGACGCTGGCCCGAAGGCCACTGATGGCGTAGTGGATGGCGATCTGGTCATTGACCGAAGGCAGTTGTGACTTGAGGGTCAGGAACTTGCGGTAATACTCCCGCAGAGTCTCTTGTTCTAGCTGCTTGCAGAGTGAGAGTTCAACCAAGGCGTCGGTGTCTGGGCGGTACCCTTGGAAGTTGAGCAAGAATTTGTCCCGGAGACTTCTCCAGCAGTCGATGGACAATGGGGGCAACCTGGTGTACCAGGTGAGGGCTGGGCCTTCGAGGGCAATGATGAATGACTTGGCCATCGTGGCATCGTCCCCTCCGGATGATGCAACGGCTACTTGATAACTCATGATGTACTGTGCTGGATCAGTGCTGCCGTTGTACTTGGGATAGGTCCTTGCCCTAAAGTTGGCGAGCCATGGTGTCACTTGCAGGTGAGGTGCCAGGGGACTTTGCTCGTCAAGGTAGTTGACGCCTTGGAAAGCTGTGGCGTGAGGGATGGTGTGTCCGCGCTGAGGGATGAACAGGTCTTCAGTTTGTGCGCGCTGCTGGAGGGGTGGGCCGTGTTGCAGGCCGAGTTGGCCTTCGCTCTGCATAAGCGTGATCTCTTGTTCAAGCTCCTGTGCCTTCTGCTCTTCATCGCGTATCATCTGTCGCACCTTGGCTTGTGCAGACACACGTTGGCGCTTGGCCTCGAGGATCTCTTTTTGCTTTTGGAGGTTGCGGTTCTTGATGCACAGGGCGTGCAGCTGTAGCTGCTCTTCGGCTGAAATGCCGATGACTTCGCCGTCCTCGGTGGCATCTGCGCCCTCTGGTGGAGCGAAGTCTGAGGGAGGCTGCTGTGGTCCCTCAGAGCTGCAGGTGCGGAGGCTGCCTTCGGTAGTGGGTTGTTCAATGCGCTGCTTCTTGCTGTTTGCGTCGTCTTCGTAGGGCTCTTGGAGAGTGTTGTTGACAAGGGCCTTGCCCTTTTTCTTGGCCAGCAGTGCCGCCTTCGCGGCTTCGTCAGCCTTCGATGAGGTTCTCTTGGGTGCCATCGTGGGTGAGTTTTCGTAGCACGAACGGTGGGCGCCAAATGTTGGAACTTGCTCTCCTATGCAAGTTGATTCAACGGGGGAGTGAAAGCGGTGTGAACGGGGCTACAACTCGAGATGGCAATAGCTCTGTTAACCTAGCCCCTCAAGGGCACTGTGCGGGGGTATTTATAGGTGTCTGAGTGCCCAGCGTCAAGGATTAAGGACGCATGTGCCCTCAGGAGCCTAGGTTCTCCCCGGAATATTCCCATTAAAGCAGGTTTATAGACTGTAATAATAGAAAAATCTTTACAATTTAGGTCCATAATGCGCAACAACAGCGCAGGGCCCGTTATGACGGGCCGGATTATACGTGGGCTCTCATGTTGGGCGACCCGGCGGGACGGAGTGGCCTCGCCATGGGTCTTCGTCCTTCAGTCGTGTCGGACGAAGGGTGCAGTCCGTCAGTCGTCGTCTCCGTTGGTGCAGCGAGACTGGCGAAGGAATCAAGCGGAGGGTAGCGTCTACGCCTTCGCCCCAACATCAGCCTAGTATCTTGTGACTGAACTGAATTCAAAACCCACTCCGGCAGTGAATTTTAAAATGTCACGATTCGCCTTCTCCGACTAAAAAATCTGAAAGTCGTTCGTATCTCAAGACGATTTTGTTTCAAATCATGTGTAGGGAATTATTTTCAAGCGAAATAAGATCAGACTCTCGGCCGAGTTAATCGCTCAATCATCCGTTCGTCGGAACTCTAATTCGCTCCGTTCTCCGTAGAGACGAATTCCACAGGAGCAAAAATTGTATCTTCGGCACGAACAAAAGCAGCAATAATTCTTAAAAAGGAACAATTCGTGTTATTTAATTTTAATCCGAGCTGTGAGGTTCTAATTCAAGAGCATGTTCAAATTTGAGTCAAGACACAATTTTTCTCCGAGCAACGGCGACTTGAATCTCTATTAGATCTGCCGTCGTGATCTCATATTGTTCGAAACATATCGACAATTAATTTTAGTGGGGAGTTTAAAACCTAGTTTCCTTAATTAATTATTTTCTTGATTCACTGTCATGGGTCATGCAAAAAAAGAGAAAAAAATGGAAAACACACGCACACAGGCTACACACGCACGCCAACGCCTGGTCCTGGCGCTCGGCCCGGTGCTCTCTGCACCAATGGCTGCAGCCAACCAGTGAGAAATGCCGCCCAATCCCAACCAATGGTGGCCAGCGGTGTCTTGATTAAATCAAGCAGCTGGCCTCCTTCCTCCTTCATCTGGCTCCCTCTCCTCCGCCTAGGACCGAGCGTCCCTGCGCTCTCCCTCTCACTGTCTTCTCTCCCACATGGCAGCACAACCAGAAATTCTTCCTCCCTGCTGTCCATGGCGAGCAGCCAGCAGCAAGCTCAGCTCCTCCCCTTCCTCCCCTCGACCAGCCATGGCCGAGCTTCCTTTTCCCCTGCTGTTCCCCTGCGTGCAAGGAGCACTAAAGCTAGTGCCCCTTGCCCCTCTGCTCTAGCCATGGAGTGGGCCTTCTCTGGTTCGGGCTCGCAGTAGCCCATGGCGCTTCCCCTTCTCCACGGTGTTCGGCAGTAGGAAACCCTTCTCCCTAGACGCACATGGGCGACTCCACTCCGGCACCCCCTAGCAGGCGAGTGACAGCGCCATAGCGAAGCCCCTCGGCGCCCTCCTTCCTCCCTGCGCCGAGCTTCCTCCCAGGCTGAACAGTGGCTCCTCTCTAGGGATGCCGTGACACAAATCCCCATGGCTGGCACGCGCCCCTGCTGTGTTTCCCCCTGCGAGCTTGGGCTTCTCCCTCTCGGCACCTTGCTTCTGCTCCTCTGTGGTGCGTGGCCCCCATCTCTTCCCCATGGGCGCCCCCAGCCATGGTGGTGGTCACCCCCTTCCTGGCAGCAAGCTCCCCTGCCTAGCTGCTTCCAACAGAGACTCAGCGCCCAGCCTTCTGCAGGAGCAAGCGCCCCCTTCATCTCTCATGCCCGCCAGACTCTCCCTGCAGCCGAGCCCCCATTCTCCATGGCGTCCAATAGCAGGGAGCAGCCGCTTCCATTTCCCAGCAGCAGAAGCTCCCACTCCCATGGCGCGCGCTGTAAAGCCTAAAATTGGTATCGGGAAACTAAATAAATATAATTATCTTCAGTGTTTGAGAATTTATGGAACCTTGGGAGACCATTTGAATTTCTCCTATTTGTGCATATTCAAAATAATGGAATTATATTGGCCAAATAACAAATAAAGAAATTTAGAAATATGTATCTCATGCCGATGATTTTGTTGTGATGCATTTTGTTTGAATAAAGGAATCAAGACTTAATTTGACCTCAAATGATAAATGGGAGTATAACACAAAAAAATTAGTTAAGTCCATAATTAAATAATTAGAAAAGAAAGATAAATAATACAAATGCAAATAGTGGAAGTAATATTCACAGTAGAATGGTATTTAATATTTGGAGATCCGAAATTTAAGCCAGGAATTTAAAATTGAGTTTAAATCTTTAAATTTGGAATTGAAAAAAGGAAAAGAGAGAACATACCTGCGCGTTGTGGGCCCAGTTCACACAGCTGCCCCAAAATGTGCTAGCCGACCCAACTCTGCTTTACGCCACGCGCAGCCCACTCCGCGCTCACCGGCCTCAGTCTCTGTTTGGTGGGACCCTGCTGTCAGCCTCTTGGCGCCCATTGTGTCTTTACTGACGTGTGGGGCCGCAATCGGGGAGTCGTCTTCTCCCTTCAACGTCCTTCACCAGAACGCCGTAGGCGCCGCTAGGGAAGCCGCGCGTGGATCGTTGGCGTGCACCTTAGCGCTGACTGGTGGGCCCCAACGGGTGGTCTCACGATTCACGCGCCTGGGTTCATTCCGCTCAGAACTTAGACCTGTGGTCTCGCCTTGTCGGGTTGGTCTTCTCTGACTTCTTCGCGGCGCGGAGTATGATCCCAACAAACCCGCCGCAGCTGGGCAACTACTGCGATACGCGCGACAAGCTCGCCCCGCTCAGTTCAGACTCTCGGGGCGTATAAGTAACCAGTCATGGCACCCCTAGCCATGTATACGGTCGATTAGAGCCGAGAGAGAGAGAAGCAGTGCGCCGTCGCGATCGACCTTCGTGGGCATCAGCGTCCAGCCTCGTTTTGGGTCTCGACGTGCTACCAGTCGGGTCGCCTACGTAAGTTGGAACCTCTGGTATCGTTGATTTCGCGCAAGATCGATCGGTGGATGGGCAATTGCTCACCGGACTCACTACTCCGCCGCTGTGCCACTAGAAGTCGTGGGCAGCGCCACCAACGCCTTGATCTTCGGTATGAATGCTTCCTTTGAATTCTCCTCATTTTCTGCCTGCTATCACATCTAGTAGATACCGAAGTGGTGCACTAGAACGTAGTATGGGCTTACGCCGGCGAGCAGCGCCACCGTGGTTTTACGCGTTGGGCTGTGGGGCCGTCGGGAGGAAGGCGATGGCCTTTGTGCCATGGATTTGTGTGCCAACGTTCCAGATTAATCCTAGGTGTACCGCTTCGATGTATGAAATCTAGGCCGTTCGGGAAAGATCCGACGACCTAAGCCAGCCATGCGTTCTCAGCCACAGATCCCTGACCCAACGACCGTCGCGTCTCACCGTTCGGTTATAGACTAGTGTAATCCGGGCCGTGGATCTGAGATCCAATGACCACGGTTGATTACCCTTTCATTCAAAATGGAGATCTAATCCGGTCCCTAGATACTGGATCGGACGGCTCACCTCTACCCGTACCCCTTCACCGTGACATGTTGCTAAAAAGCCCCTGCCCTTTGCCACAATTAACCCGCCATCCGCGCGGTGAGAATATGAGTCTTGGAGAAATATACAAATTAGCCCCTGCACTTCTTTGATTTTGGCGCGCAGTCCAGATAAATTATAAAACAAAGAAATACATTTAGAAAAAAAGATTTATGATACACAATTAATTCCAATAACTTGTTTAATTCATAGAAAATTCATATTAAGTCCAAATTAGCCCATTCCAATTCCTATAATTTTGTAATATTATTGTTTATCATTTAGTACCACTGTTTTGACATGAATATCATAATAAAATTTGTATCGTATTTAATCTTGTACAAAACACATAAAACCTTCAGAAATTCAAAACTTAAAATCTATAATTCCAAATTTAATAATTCTTGTTCATGTGATCTTATTTTAATGTGTAGATTATTAATATGTATTTTGTTCTTATGTTTGGTGTAATGTTAATTTTGCCTATACATGTTTGTCTGTATTGCTACGCCTAGCGCGAGGTCACGAGACACCTAAAGATCATCCTGGTACCTGGAATCTCAAGTCCCAGGCATGTTGTGCCCTTGATCACTTCTTTTTACCCACTCATGTTCTAATTAATCATAAGGATCTGTATAGGTTAATTTTGATGGGACCCAATAGGTTACCCTAGTTTGTCTATCTTTATACCTTGTTTTACCACTCAATATTTTTGGGTAGTACTTGCTAGTGCTATATGTGGTTTTGGGTATGAAGATACATTATTCATGTTCACACTTTTATTATCTATTTATTATTACTGTTCATGATAAGATCATTATGTTAATTGGAACATGGAGCGACCACCCGGGAAAACAGTGCTACCACAAGGGTTTAATGGGACGTCCCTGGCTGATTAATTAGGAAAGCTAGTGGAAGACTACCTTACCCGAAAGGGGCAAGGACAGTAGGGGAGTGGTCAGTGTAGGGAGGTCCTTGGGATGATTTTGCTGCGATGGCGATCATGAGAGGGATCCCTGCATTGGAGCTTCCTATAAACTGTAGCGGGTTTTCTGAAGCTAGTGGAACTTTGTAAAGGCCTCGTAGTGTTACCCTGCCTCGCCTCCTCGGTAGAGGTGTATGGGAAGTCGCGATCCCTTGGCAGATGGGTAACATGACTTGTGGGTAAAGATGCGCAACCTCTGCAGAGTGTAAAACTGGTATACTAGCCGTGCTCACGGTCATGAGCAGCTCGGACCCTCACATGATTAATTTATGGAACTAAATTCAAATTGTCATATGCATTGCATCGCAGGTGATGTTGTTACTTTTGTTCTACTTCTTAATTGGGTTGATATTTACTTATACTTAGTAATTGCTAATAAAATTTTGACCAACATTAAAAGCAATGCTCAGCTCTAACCATTCTCTTTGGTAAGCCTTACACTTCACCTGAGCTCCCACTTTTGGCGAGTTCATGCACATTATTCCCCACAACTTGTTGAGCGATGAACGTATGTGAGCTCACTCTTGCTGTCACACCCCCCACAGGTCAAGAACAGGTACCACAAGATGAGGCGCATGGAGGATGCTGCGATGTGTTCGTGAGTGGTCTAGGCCGTCGTCTCCCAGTCGACTTTGGGTTACTGGACCGTTGTCTCCTTATAATGTAATTATTTATTTATTATAGAACTCCTGTTATATAGTAAAGATGTGACATTCGATCTTGTGCCATGATTCATCATATGTGTGAGACTTGGTCCCAGCACACCTGGTGATTATGTTCGTGCCCGGGTCTTGGTGCCCCGAAACCCGGGTGTGACAGAAGTGATATCAGAGGAATGTTGACTGTAGGACGAGACCTAGATAGAACTGGACAACCATTAAATACTTATCTTACTCTAATTCTTTTCTAAACTTATCTTAATCTTTTCTCATCTATTTCCGCTTTACTCTGATTATTCTTACCTTTTCCTTCTAAAGATAAATGAGGATTTCACACCTTGGAATCCTACCAATATGATTTTTTTGAGGACCTAAGACAAAATTTAAAACTATTTTCTCTAAAAAAATGTTGGTTGATTGTTCTGATGATAAATGCCTGATTTGCTTCTTTGGTTGATTGAGATATTATATATGGACATCTTAGCATGTACCACCATAAGGTATTGAATTAGCTATGGTAGGTAAAACATTAATCTGCTTAGCTAATAAATCCCCCAAAGTAACCTGAATTGTAAATACCTGCCTTTTCTACTATTCTCTTACCCTATGTATCTAACCCAGATGGTCAATACCAGGCGGGGTGGTGGAATTGATTTACCTCCTAATCGACACACTCGGTGGATATATAGACAACCCCAGCCACAGCCAGCAGAGATGAATCCTCCTAATCCTCCACTAGGCAGAGTTGACTAACTGGTTGCAGCTCAGATGCGGATGATGCAGGAAATGGCGGACACTATGGCATATATGCGCGCTCAGATGCAGCAAGAACGCCAGGAAATGCGCTAGGAAAGAGAGGATGTATGTCGGGAGATGCGCCAAGAGCGGGAGGAAATACGTCAAGAGAGAAGGGCGCAACAGCAACCGCAACAAGCGCCACTGCCTCCACCTCCACCACCAGTTCCACCCCGGGACAAGCACCGGGAATTCATGAGCCATAAACCACCAACCTTCTCCAACTCTGCGGATCCGCTGCAAGTAGATGACTGGCTAAAGTCTGTAGAAAAGATGCTCAACATAGCTCAGTGCTCGGACAAAGAGAAAGTACTCTACGCATCGGGTCGTCTTGCTGGTGCCGCTGCGGATTGGTGGGATGCGTACTGCGCTGCTCATGCTGCTGTCGATACAATTACCTGGGCAGAATTCTCCACTCAATTCAGGAATTACCATATTCCTGCTGGGCTCATGAAGATTAAGAGAAAGGAGTTTCTATCCCTCAAGCAAGGAAGTATGTCCGTGAGTGAATATAGGGACAAATTCATCCAGTTATCTCGATATGCTCCTAGGGATGTTGAGGATGATGAGCAAAAGCAGGAGCTTTTTCTGGACGGTTTGATTGGACCCTTGCAATATCAACTGGTATCGCACACATTCCCATCCTTCCAAAGGCTACTTGACAAAGCTATTGCTGTAGAAAACAAGAGGAGTATATTTGGAGAGAAAAGAAAGGCTGCTAACCAAGGGCAGGCTGGAAGTAGTTCCCGTCCTCGCTATACTACCACTCCAAGTACACCAGCTAGTGGTAGTTCTGGACAACAAACTCAACGGGCACCAACTGCTCCTCCGCAAGCAAGCACCCCAGCAGGACCCGTTGCTCCTAACACAACCACCACAGGGCATGCTTCAAGTGTGGACAACCGGGACACTACGCCAACTACTATCCCAACATGGATGCCTACACTACACTAGCTCCAATGAAACAAGGCCAGGCTTCGGCAGGAAAGAGTCAGCCCCTATCTGTCAACCGGGGACAAGCCCATCATGCAGAAGTAGAAGCTGAACCAGGTGAACATGAAATTCAAGAAGAAGAGCTAGTTGAAGATGAAGTAGTCGGTGAAGAAGTCAACGAACAACAAGAATAGAGATAAACATAAACATAGATACATATATACATATTTTACTATTTGTAAGACCTAAATATAGTTTAGCTAGTAGTAGTATTTTACTATTTTAGTAATAATAACAAGGTATATTGACCCTTGTTTTGCTAATGAGTTATGAATCACGCTGAGATTTTGTTTGTGCATATGTTCTGAGAACAATATGAGTATACATTTTTTTTCTTACAAATCTCGGGGACGAGATTTCTGTTAAGGGGGTAGGATTTGTAAAGCCCAAAATTGGTATCAGGAAAATAAATAAACATAATTATCTTCAGTGTTTGAGAATTTATGGAACCTTGGGAGACCATTTGAATTTCTCCTATTTGTGCATATTCAAAATAATGGAATTATATTGGCCAAACAACAAATAAATAAATTTAGAAATATGCATCTCATGCCGATGATTTTGTTGTGATGCATTTTGTTTGAATAAAGGAATCGAGACTTAATTTGACCTCAAATGATAAATGGGAGTATAACACAAAAAATTAGTTAAGTCCATAATTAAATAATTAGAAAAGAAAGATAAATAATACAAATGCAAATAGTGGAAGTAATATTCATAGTAGAATGGTATTTAATATTTGGAGATCCGAAATTTAAGCTAGGAATTTAAAATTGAGTTTAAATCTTTAAATTTGGAATTGAAAAAAAGGAAAAGAGAGAACATACCTGCGCGTTGTGGGCCCAGTTCACACAGCTGCCCCAAAATGTGCTAGCCGACCCAACTCTGCTTTACGCCGCGCGCAGCCCACTCCGCGCTCACCGCCCTCAGTCTCTGTTTGGTGGGACCCTACTGTCAGCCTCTTGGCGCCCATTGTGTCTTTACTGACGTGTGGGGCCGCAATCGGGGAGTCGTCTTGTCCCTTCAACGTCCTTCACCAGAACGCCGTAGGCGCCGCCAGGGAAGCCGCGCGTGAATCGTTGGCGTGCACCTTAGCGCTGACCGGTGGGCCCCAACGGGTGGTCTCACGATTCACGCGCCTGGGTTCATTCCGCTCAGAACTTAGACCTGTGGTCTCGCCTTGTTGGGTCGGTCTTCTCCGACTTCTTCGCGGCGCGGAGTATGATCCCAACGAACCCGCCGCAGCTGGGCAACTACCGCGACACGTGCGACAAGCTCGCCCCGCTCAGTTTGGACTCTCGGGGCATATAAGTAACCAGTCATGGCACCCCTAGCCATGTATACGGTCGATTAGAGCCGAGAGAGAGAGAAGCTGTGCTCCGCCACGATCGACCTTCGTGGGCATCAGCGTCCAGCCTCGTTTTGGGTCTTGGCGTGCTACCAGTCGGGTCGCCTACGTAAGTTGGAACCTCCGGTATCGTTGATTTGGCGCAAGATCGATCGGTGGCTGGGCAATTGCTCACCGGACTCACTACTCCGCCGCTGTGCCACTAGAAGTCGTGGGTAGCGCCACCAACGCCTTGATCTTCGGTATGAATGCTTCCTTTGAATTCTCCTCATTTTCTGCCTGCTATCACATCTAGTAGATACCAGAGTGGTGCACTAGAACGTAGTATGGGCTTACGCCGGCGAGTAGCGCCACCATGGTTTCACGCGTTCGGCTGCTGCGCCGTCGGGAGGAAGGAGATGGCCTTTGTGCCATGGATTTGTGTGCCAACGTTCCAGATTAATCCTAGGTGTACCGCTTCGATGTATGAAATCTGGGCCGTTCGGGAAAGATCCGACGACCTAAGCCAGCCATGCGTTCTTGGCCACATATCCCTGATCCTATGACCGTCGCGTCTCACCGTTCGGTTATAGACTAGTGTAATCCGGGCCGTGGATCTGAGATCCAATGACCACGGTTGATTACCCTTTCATTCAAAATGGAGATCTAATCCGGTCCCTAGATACTGGATCGGACGGCTCAGCTCTACCCGTACCCCTTTACCGTGACATGTTGCTAAAAAGCCCCTGCCCTTTGCCACAATTAACCCGCCATCCGCGCGGTGAGAATATGAGTCTTGGAGAAATATACAAATTAGCCCCTGCACTTCTTTGATTTTGGCGCGTAGTCCAGATAAATTATAAAACAGAGAAATACATTTAGAAAAAAAGATTTATGATACACAATTAATTCCAATAATTTGTTTAATTCATAGAAAATTCATATTAAGTCCAAATTAGCCCATTCCAATTCCTATAATTTTGTAATATTATTGTTTATCATTTAGTACCACTGTTTTAACATGAATATCATAATAAAATTTGTATCCTATTTAATCTTGTACAAAACACATAAAACCTTCAGAAATTCATAACTTAAAATTTATAACTCCAAAATTAATAATTCTTGTTCCTGTGATCTTATTTTAATGTGTAGATTATTAATATGTATTTTGTTCTTATGTTTGGTGTAATGTTAATTTTGCCTATACATGTTTGTCTGTATTGCTACGCCTAGCGCGAGGTCACGAGACACCTGAAGATCATCCTGGTACCTGGAATCTCAAGTCCCAGGCAAGTTGTGCCCTTGATCACTTCTTTTTACCCACTCATGTTCTAATTAATCATAAGGATCTGCATAGTTTAATTTTGATGGGACCCAATAGGTTACCCTAGTTTGTCTATCTTTATACCTTGTTTTACCACTCAATATTTTTGGGTAGTACTTGCTAGTGCTATATGTGGTTTTGGGTATGAAGATACATTATTCATGTTCACACTTTTATTATCTATTTATTATTACTGTTCATGATAAGATCATTATGTTAATTGGAACATGGAGCGACCACCCGGGAAAACAGTGCTACCACAAGGGTTTAATGGGACGCCCTTGGCTGATTAATTAGGAAAGCTAGTGGAAGACTACCTTACCCGAAAGGAGCAAGGGCAGTAGGGGAGTGGTCAGTGTAGGGAGGTCCTTGGGATGATTTTGCTGCGACGGCGATCATGCGAGGGATCCCTGCATTGGAGCTTCCTATAAACTGTAGCGGGTTTTCTGAAGCTAGTGCAACTTTGTAAAGGCCTCGTAGTGTTACCCTGCCTCGTCTCCTCGGTAGAGGTGTATGGGAAGTCGTGATCCCTTGGCAGATGGGTAACATGACTTGTGGGTAAAGATGTGCAACCTCTACAGAGTGTAAAACTGGTATACTAGTCGTGCTCACGGTCATCAGCAGCTCGGACCCTCACATGATTAATTTATGGAACCAAATTCAAATTGTCATATGCATTGCATCGCAGGTGATGTTGTTACTTTTGTTCTACTTCTTAATTGGGTTGATATTTACTTATACTTAGTAATTGCTAATAAAATTTTGACCAACTTTAAAAGCAAAGCTTAGCTCTAACCATTCTCTTTGGTAAGCCTTACACTTCACCTGAGCTCCCACTTTTGGCGAGTTCATGCACATTATTCCCCACAACTTGTTGAGCGATGAACGTATGCGAGCTCACTCTTGCTGTCTCACACCGCCCCACAGGTCAAGAACAGGTACCACAAGATGAGGCGCATGGAGGATGCTGCGATGTGTTCGTGAGAGGTCTAGGCCGTCGTCTCCCAGTCAACTTTGGGTTGCTGGACCGTTGTCTCCTTATAATGTAATTATTTATTTATTATAGAACTCCTGTTATATAGTAAAGATGTGACATTCGATCCTGTGCCATGATTCATCATATGTGTGAGACTTGGTCCCAGCACACCTGGTGATTATGTTCGTGCCCGGGTCTTGGTGCCCCAAAACCCGGGTGTGACACGCGCCCCTGCCCGTGCCTTCACGGTTATCAACGTCGTCGACCTCGCGCAGCAGCCACGACGGCTGTTCGCGCAGCCACATGGATTCCCTCCACATCGTGCCCTCGGTGTGCTCGACGTATTGCATCAGCAGTAGCGACACCCTTCGCTATGTCGCGCTCGCCAAATCGGGCCACCTGCCGTCGATCTGCGCAGTCCCCGTCACGGTGCCTTCAATCCGTGGCGAGCTCCTTGCTGTCCTGTGCTTCTCTTGCTCGATGAAATGACTAACTCAGTAAATCGGCATTGTTGTGTGCAGCTAGCTATCGGTGTCGCGCCTCGTGCTCTGCCTATGCGACGAAATGCTAGCCGGTGGATAGCACATGCGACTCACCGATCCGGCGAGGTTGCTTTTGTTTTATTTACGATTCAGTCGACGGCGTGAATATGTGCATGAAAATATAAGTGTATTAATGAAAGTGTGTAGAGGAGAAAACGAAGTAGAAAGAACTCGGACGTTTTTATTCTTGGTAGGAAAAATATGTGATGCATTGTTTGATGCGAAAACTAAGTTACAAAATGCGGATTATGTTTTGGGAAATGCATCGATATGTGTTTATGTGAAAAGTATAATTGTTTTATGCAATGTAATGGGATTCATGATTATATCGGGAGTATATTTATTAATGTGACGAGTAGTTTAGAAAATGCTAGTTTGCGTAGAGGATGAATTATTAAGACATGAGTGTCGGAGTTCATATATTAGTGGTTACGCTACGATGATCGTAATGTCTTGAGTGCATGCCACAATATGGTTGTATGCGAGACATGGTAATATAAGGTGTGCTCGACACGAAAGTTCGGTTGGAGTAGGTAGAAATTGTTTTGGCTTATATAGAGAGGTGGTGACATGCCAAAGTAGTCGTCGCCTTCTCTATAATTTTAAGTCGAGTCATGACAATGTGTATTGTGCGTTCGATAAATTAGGCTTCGCATATAGTGTATGATTGTGCTCACGATTTCGAGCGGACACTCCAAGTAAGTCAAGTAGGTTTGTGATACAAGTGGGTAATGGAGTTAGTTATTTTAGGATAATTATTGAAATACTTGGCTCGTATGATAAACATGTAAGCGTTCGTGATTTGGAAAGTAAATTCGTAGCGATTGCGATTTGGAGATCAGTGGTTTATGATTCGTATAGATTGGTCGATGTGCGAAAATACTTGTGAGTATGTGTGTTTATAAAAATGTGGCAGTGTATGTTGAGTCTCAGAACTCGATAATAATAGGCAAGCCGACGTGTATGTTATTTAGCGGTCTATGTCGTTGCTCTAGTTAGCCGACTGTTAGATGGCTTTGGTTAAGCTCGTAATCACAGTGATTTGCTTGTTTTGGTCTAGACGCACATGGTTATGATCGCGGGTAAAAAGTAGTAGTGCTCATGTGATGTCTAAGTTGAAATGCAAATTATTTGGTGAAAAGCGCTTTGATATTGATTATCGTAGAGAATGCGTTGTTAATTGAGTATGGTACTTCTAGTGTTCAAAATGACACGGATAAGAATTAGTAAGTCTACTTATTAGTCCTCATTTGATTAATTTAACGCTAACAAATGGTAAAGTGTTAGAATGGTTCGAGACTCTAGAACGCGACAATTCTTGAAGTAAATAGGAGCTGAAATTACTAGTTGCTGTTTTGGACTGCACGCAGTGATTTCCCCGTGCTGTATGTTTCATGAACCAAATTGTGCTTTCTGTAGATATGTGCTATAAAAGAGTGGTAGATAACTTTATTATCTTGCTGGTGTTAAAATTTAACAGGCATAAGTCTGATCGTTTAGGAGCTATGCTTTTTACAACTTTAGTAACTGAATCTACCCAAATTCTGTACAGATTTCAGAAACTGCATTGTTTGGCTAATTTAATATTACAATCTGTTCATAGTCGTTATAAGAAAGTTGTAGATGCTTTTCTTATCTTGCTTGTGTTAAAATTTCATAATCATAGGCCTGACAGATTAGGAGTTATGAATTTTACAAAATGGTTGCTGTATTCTGTCCACTGACAGAACAGATTTCGAAAACTGTAATGTTTGATTTGATTAAACCTGGAATCACTTCTTGGTGATTATAAAAGTTATGTAGTACTTTTGCTAAGCTTTCCAAAAATTCTTGGATCACTCTTTTTGGTGCTCTGAAGATTAAGTTATAAGTGTTTAAATTGTAAAGACTGAATCTGTCCAGTTCTGGACAGCAAAGTCTTCTAGTGCCTTTTATCCTGAGTTAAATATTGAATCACCTTGAGATGTTTATAAATGATATGTAGAAAATTTCATTATCTTTCTAGAAAGTATAGGATCACTTTGTTTGTATACACAAATCTCTAGTTATGAATTTTTGAAATTGCAAGTTTGAATCTGTCCAAATCTGGACAGAGCTGCTGTGATTGCATGTTTTGACCTCGCTAAGTGCTGAATCATGTTGTGATGACAATACCAAAGTTGTAGAGCACTTTTTAAGCTTTCCAGAAAGTCCTAGTTTGCTATTTTTGGATTAATGTTTGAAAAGTTATGATTAAAACAAGTAACTGTTGTATTGCTGTCCAAAAATCTGCAAGTGCGCATTTGATTGTTTAGTTCACCTGTTGGCTAAAAATGCTTAGTTAGCACTTAGCGGACATAGACTTGTAATATCTAAACTTAAGATAACACGCGTTACATGATTAATGTGCTTGCTTGAGTAGTTGGTTGTGGATAGGAATTCCTCCTCTGTTGAACTGGTGCTTGAGATGCTTTTGTGTGATAAATAGAAGAACTAATGAAAAGCCGTAGCAAGTTAAATAAATGCTCGTACTTATAGGGTCGTATTTGTGTTGCGTTAATATACAAAATATTGTCGTCTTTTAGTGGTGTTAATGTTGTGCGCTCAATGATATGTAGTAGCTAACGCTAATGTGTGTGGTTGCTTATGATGTCTTGCTACTTAGTGTTTAATTCGCTAACATGTACTTAAAGTATCTTGTGCTATTTCATTATATTCATACATATGCATCTTGCATCTCATTTAGGACCGAGAGAGGATGATCGTGCAAGTGATGTGGAGCCAACCACAAGATGCAGTTGGTGGACGACCTGAAGAATGATGGACTTAACAAGTGGATGCTTGCCAAGCGAGTACCTCCCCCAGCAAACACTACCTAAGTGTTAAATTAAAGGCAAGCCCCGGTTTTATGCATAACCGTTTATATATGCTATTTTACTACACTTAATGTTTGTAGGCTTGTACCGTGCACTTAAGTGTAGGAGTTGGTTGAAACCCTAGTTGCATGAACTCAGGATTTCCTTTTGAGATGGATACTAGTATGCTAGGTCGAGTAGCTGCTATGCTAAATCAGGATCTCGGAAGAAGTCGAGTGATTTTTCTAGCACTCACGCGAGGTCAGGAATTGGTTGTATCCATTTTGATAACAGAATGATGATGGTATGTGGACACGGATCCATGGGGATGCGTTGTCTATGGGACGAAATTGGAATAAGGATTAACGTGCGGATACCTGTGTCAAGCATTTGAACGTACTAAACACATGTCGGGAAATATGGTAACCGGTAAACCTAGTACCTAAGTGAAGCCGGGCGTGGACTTTATCCCTCACGCGACCTGAGACTGGGTCTCCCATTCTATATATGCTGGGTACAAGTGCGGCCACAGCACGGCGGCGGCCGGGGTCAGTGGAGCATTGTATGCCAAGGCGGTGAGGCCTGGACGCGAACGGGGTATCGATGGGGACAGTTGACATGTGTGGGGTCGGAGTGCCCTAACATGTCGTGTGTTTAGGTTTACCTTGCAAGGTTAAAACTCGATTCGAATCGTCTGGTTCTCTCAGCTAATGAGACTGCTTGATCCATTGTACTGCATTGAGTAATAAGTGGAAATGATATGACTGGCAAAAGATGTTGATTGATATAATGTTTGATACCATGTATTAATAGATAGGTTCTCATCTAGTCTAAAATTATTATTCTAGAACTTGAAAATCTAAAACTTGATTTTAAACTCAGCTAGTGCTTTTGGCAAACCAAACCCCTGAGCCAAACAGCTGCATGTCTAGAGGTAGAGGAGTAGACTCCTCACACCGGGTAAGTCTAGCAAAGTATTAGTATACTCAGCCTTGCTTGTGGCATAATTTTTGCAGGTACCCCTTAGGATGATTGGTTGATGGTGTGACTTGGCCTTTGTCCCTGCCACCAAGACAGACGGTCGAGTGGGTTACTGCTTCCGCAGGAGAGGACCAGGAGGAGTAGCGTGGCCAGGCTTCGCCATGTTACTCGGTTATCTCTGTTAGTTATTTCCACTGCATTAAAATTTATGGTTATTATTTCTTAAACTCTGATAATGTAATCACTAATGATACTTACTAAATTTGTGGTATTATGCTTTATTGTATTTCTCTGTGCCTCACCTTGGTGTGAGCTAGTGGTATTCGATCCTGGTTAAGTGGCTTTATCGGACTAGATCCGAGGGAATGACGGTTTATTCCTATTTAAGTGTGGTCTAGCCTCTAAGGCGGGACTTAGGCACTTAAGATGAAATAATTCGGGTGGTTCCGCCACAGCTGGCATCGAAGCAAATACCATTACAGGGAAGTCAATAAGTCATGATTACCAACCTTTTCTAAAGTAAAACTTGCTTAGAAACTAAAGTTGGATAGATCGTCAGGACGATAAGGAGGATAGACAGAGGACGTGAAGCCTTGGGAAATAGATGGGTAGCTAGGTGGCTATTTATATAGGCCATAAAGGCTACTACTACTATTATGAGGGATGCTGTAGAAGCACCCGAAAAAAAATAGTTAGGTCTGAGAAGACGACTAGAATGAGCATGCATCATGATTGTCGCATTATAAATGTCTCTTGTGCATCAACATGCTTCTCTCACCTTTATTCCAATAATAAGAAATTGTGAATAATGTGTTGTATTGCTATATTAGGAACTATAAGAAATGCCTTACCTCGTGTCGGATTGGTAAGTATTGCTAGGTTGTGTTATGTGCTTCTCTTGCCTTGCTATCTAGGTAGTATTATAAGCGTTCAACCCCTTTTGCAAAAAAATGATGTCTGTTCTGTCTATGAAAAGACCCCCCCCACCGAACAACCTTGAGTTTAGCAAGTGAAACCTCAAAAAAATTTATGCTTGTGTTGGTATTTTCTGACCCTTGTGTGTTTTACCCTTGAAGTTACATCTGCACAGCTTATAGAACCCCATAGCTTGACCGCTAGACCAACCCAAGTCTCCTTGTGCCTTGTTGTGTCAAAGAAGGAAAAAAAATTGTTGTTTGGTGTCTAGTTGCACAAACCTTATCAAGGCCATGTTTCTTTCCATAGATCCTATCCTGAATCTTCATAACCTTTCTGGTGCTCATTCTAATCGATCTCATTTGATGACCTATCTCTTCACCTAGATCTGGTAATCTTTTTTCTTGTGAATCATGTTGTGGCTTTATCATCCAAATCTCTGGATCCTTTAATGATTCTGCCCCGTTATCTGGTTATCTGCTATAACCTGTTCTCATGTATCAAATGTGGATCGGTCTAATATCTCATAATGATCGTTCTCATACTCTTCTCTGAGGATCATGACGCTGTTTTGTCGATTCTATCTCTAAGCAGTGTATCCATTTGGTTCAATGGATTATGCTGTTGTCTTTAGTTCTCTAATGTCTCAGCAAGTTGCCAATCTTGATCCCATGGTTGGTTCCCCTCATATCCACTCTCGTATAAATCTCTGACCTGATAATCTCCATGTTGATCATAAAATAATTCTCTGAGTTGAAGAAAATTCTCATGTGATGCTCTTTTGCCAACAATCTCTGCTTCAACTCCGATCACATTCTTATTTTCTAAGCCATACTCTCATGGGCTCCATCTATCTTTACTATATGGATTTCTTGTTGGTTACGTTTGGAAATGGTGTTATGACTAACGACAGATGGTGCCGCGACGAAACTGAGAGCCTCCTATGGTACACACATGGTTGAGCTGCTTTGCACGCGCTGGTATCGCAGTTAATAGTTGTGATCCATTACAAGACTACACTGATGTGCTATGTTTTGTGAACATTCTCTCAGAGTGACTGTGGCATTTTGTCTCAACATGTCGCGATATTCTATCCAAATCTATCTTCAGTATCTTGTCAGATCCCATCTCATAAATTTGCATCTATCTTCAGCCTGGGAGTTACATGCTTCTCCACCCTTGAAGATCCTCATTCGAATCTCGGGACGAGATTCTTTTAAGGGGGGAAGGCTGTGACACCCTAGGTATCAGTTTCACGTTATGTCGAGAGATTTATCCTAATCTTGGATGCTCATTAAAAATTTCTATTTCTCGCTCGCATATGTCTCTGATTATCCAGACTATTCATTCTCATTTCACTGGGTTCGGAGTTATTCAGTCTCACAGAAGGCCGAATTTGGAGCCTGTTAAAAACTTTTATTCTCAACGTGAACGCAAACTCGAAAATCATTCTCGACTTATAAATCTCATCCGAAGCTCATTTAATCAGACGCTCGACAGTTGCTAGTCAAGCTATGTCCAAATCCAATTCCTCGAACCTTAGTCTATGTCTGATTATTTTATCCAAATCCGCTTTCTCAAACGGAATACTCAATATGTCGTCCTCTAATTAATTCTTACTCGGCTCAGCCTAGTATCTTGTGTCTGAACTGAATTCAAAACCCACTCCAGCAGTGATTTTTAAAATGTCACGATTCGCCTTCTCCGACTAAAAAATCTGAAAGCCGTTCGTATCTCAAGACGATTTTATTTCAAATCATGCATAGGGAACTATTTTTGAGTGAAATAAGATCAGACTCTCGGCCGAGTTAATCGCTCAATCATCCATTCGTCGGAACTCTAATTCGCTCCGTTCTCCGTAGAGACAAATTCCGCAGGAGCAAAAATTGTATCTTCGGCACGAACAAAAGCAGCAATAATTCTTAAAAAGGAACAGTTCATGTTATTTAATTTTAATCCGAGCTATGAGGTTCTAATTCAAGAGCATGTTCAAATTTGATTCAAGACACAATTTTTCACTGAGCAACATCGACTTGAATCTCTGTCAGATCTGCCGTCGTGATCTCATATAGTTCGAAACACATCGACAATTAATTTTAGTGGGGAGTTTAAAACCTAGTTTCCTTAATTAATTTTTTTCTTGATTCACTGTCATGGGTCATGCAAAAAAAAGAGAAAAAAATGGAAAACACACGCACACAGGCTACACATGCACGCCAACACCTGGTCCTGGCGGTCGGCCCGGCGCTCTCTGCACCAATGGCTACAGCTGGCCAGTGAGAAATGCCGCTGAATCCCAACCAATGGTGGCCAGCGGTGTCTTGATTAAATCAAGCAGCTGGCCTCCTTCCTCCTTCATCCGGCTCCCTCTCCTCCACCTAGGACCGAGCGTCCATGCGCTCTCCCTCTCCATGTCTTCTCTCCCATACGGCAGCACAACCAGAAATTCTTCCTCCCTGCTGTCCATGCCGAGCAGCCAGCAGGGAGCTCAGCTCCTCCCCTTCCTCCCCTCGACCAGCCATGGCCGAGCTTCCTTTTCCCCTGTTGTTCCCCTGCGTGCAAGAAGCACTAAGGCCAGCGCCCCTTGCCCCTCTGCTCCAGCCATGGAGTGGGCCTTCTCTGGTTCGGGCTCGCAGTAGCCCATGGCACATCCCCTTCTCCACGGCGTTCGACAGTAGGGAACCCTTCTCCCCTAACGTGCATGGGCGACTCCACTCCGGCACCCCCCAGCAGGCGAGCGACAGCGCCATAGCGAAGCCCCTCGGCGCCCTCCTTCCTCCCTGCGCCGAGCTTCCTCCCTGGCTGAAGAGTGGCTCCTCTCTAGGGATGTCGTGACATAAATCCCCATGGCTGGCACGCGCCCCTGCTGTGTTTCCCCCTGCAAGCTCGGGCTTCTCCCTCTCGGGACCCTGCTTCTGCTCCTCTGTGGTGCGCGGCCCCCATCTCTTCCCCATGGGCGCGCCCAGCCATGGTGGTCGTCACCCCCTTCCTGGCAGCAAGCTCCCCTGCCTAGCTGCTTCCAATTGAGACTCGGCGCCCAGCCTTCTGCAGGAGCAGGCGCCCCCTTCATCTCTCATGCCCGCCAGCCTCTCCCTGCAGCCGAGCCCCCATTCTCCATGGCGTCCTATAGCAGGGAGCAGCCGCTTCCATTTCCTAGCAGCAGAAGCTCCCACTCCCATGGCGCGCGCCCCTGCCTGTGCCTTCACGATTATCAATGTCGTCGACCTCGCCCAGCAGCCGTGACGGCAGTTCGCGCAGCCACATGGATTCCCTCCGCATCGCGCCCTCGGCGTGCTCTACGTATTGCATCAGCAGCAGCGACACCCTCCGCTACGTCGCGCTCGCCAGATTGGGCTACCTACCATCGATCTGCGCAGTCCCCGTCGCGGTGCCGTCAATCCGTGGTGAGCTCCTTGCTGTCCCGCGCTTCTCTTGCTCGATGAAATGACTAACTTAGTAAATAGGCATTGTTGTGTGCAGCTAGCTATCGGTGTCGCGCCTCGTGCTCTGCCTATGCGACGAAATGCTAGCCGGTGGATAGCACATGCGACTCACCGATCCGGCCAGGTTGCTTTTGTTTTATTTACGATTCAGACGACGGCATGAATATGTGCGTGAAAATATATGTGTATTAATGAAAGCGTGTAGAGGAGAAAATGAAGTAGAAAGAACTCGGACGTTTTTATTCTTGGTAGGAAAAATATGTGATGCATTGTTTGATGCGAAAACTAAGTTACAAAATGCGGATTATGTTTTGGGAAATGCATCGATACGTGTTTATGTCAAAAGTATAATTGTTTTATGCAATGTAATGGGATTCATGATTATATCGGGAGTATATTTATTAATGTGACGAGTAGTTTAGAGAAAGCTAGTTTGCGTAGAGGATGAATTATTAAGACATGAGTGTCGGAGTTCATATATTAGTGGTTACGCTACGATGATCGAAATGTCTCGAGTGCATGCCACAATATGGTTGTATGCGAGACATGGTAATATAAGGTGTGCTCGACACGAAAGTTCGGTCGGAGTAGGTAGAAATTGTTTTGGCTTATATAGAGAGGTGGTGACATGCCAAAGTAGTCGTCGCCTTCTCTATAATTATAAGTCGAGTCATGACAATGCATATTGTGCGTTCGATAAATTAGGCTTCGCATATAGTGTATGATTGTGCTCACGATTTCGAGCGGACACTCCAAGTAAGTCAAGTAGGTTTGTGATACAAGTGTGTAATGGAGTTAGTTATTTTAGGATAATTATTGAAATACTTGGCTCGTATGATAAACATGTAAGCGTTCGTGATTTGGAAAGTAAATTCGTAGCGATTGCGATTTGGAGATCAGTGGTTTACGATTCATATAGATTGGTCGATGTGCGAAAATACTTGTGAGTATGTGTGTTTAAAAAATGTGGCAGTGTATGTTGAGTCTCGGATTGCGATAATAATAGGCAAGCCGACGTGTATGTTATTTAGCGTTCTATGTCGTTGCTCTAGTTAGTCGACTGTTAGATGGCTTTGGTTAAGCTCGTAATCATAGTGATTTGCTTGTTTTGGTCTAGACACGTATGGTTATGATCGCGGGTAAAAAGTAGTAGTGCTCATGTGATGTCTAAGTTGAAATGCAAATTAATGGGTGAAAAGCGCTTCGATATTGATTATCGTAGAGAATGCGTTGTTAATTGAGTATGGTACTTCTAGTGTTCAAAATAACACGGATAAGAATTAGTAAGTCTACTTATTAGTCCCCATTTGATTAATTTAACACTAACAAATGGTAAAGTGTTAGAATGGTTCGAGTCTCTAGAACGCGGCAATTCTTGAAGTAAATAGGAGCTGAAATTATTAGTTGCTGTTTTGGACTGCACGCAGTGATTTCCCCGTGCTGTATGTTTGATGAACCAAATTGTGCTTTCTGTAGATATATGCTATAGAAAAGTGGTAGATAACTTTATTATCTTGCTGGTGTTAAAATTTGACAGGCATAAGTCTGATCGTTTAGGAGCTATGCTTTTTACAAATTCAGTAACTGAATCTACCCAAATTATGTACAGATTTCAGAAACTGCATTGTTTGCCTAATTCAATATTAAAATCTGTTCATGGTCGTTATAAGAAAGTTGTAGTTGCTTTTTTTATCTTGCTTGTGTTAAAATTTCATAACCATAGGCCTGACAGATTAGGAGTTATGAATTTTACAAACTGGTTGCTGTATTCTGTCCATTGACAGAACAGATTTCGAAAACTGTAATGTTTGATTTGATTAAACCTGGAATCACTTCTTGGTGATTATAAATGTTATGTAGTACTTTTGCTAAGCTTTCCAAAAATACTTGGATCACTTTTTTTGGTGCTCTGTAGTTTAAGTTATAAGTGTTTAAAGTGTGAAGACTGAATCTGTCTAGTTCTGGACAGCAAAGTCTTCTAGTGCCTTTTATTCTGAGTTAAATATTAAATCACCTTGATATGTTTATAAATGATATGTAGAAAATTTCATTATCTTTCTAGAAAGTCTAGGATCACTTTGTTTGGATACATAAATCTCTAGTTATGAATTTTTGAAGTTGCAAGTCTGAATCTGTCCAAATCTGGACAGAGCTGCTGTGATTGCACGTTTTGACCTTGCTAAGTGCTGAATCATGTTGTGATGACAATACCAAAGTTGTAGAGCACTTTTTAAGCTTTCCAGAAAGTCCTAGTTTGCTATTTTTGGATTAATGTTTGAAAAGTTATGATTAAAACAAGTAACTGTTGTATTGCTGTCCAAAAATCTGCAAGTGCGCATTTGATTGTTTAGTTCACCTGTTGGCTAAAAATGCTTACTTAGCACTTAGCGGACATAGACTTGTAATGACTAAACTTAGGATAACACGCGTTCTATGATTAATGTGCTTGCTTGAGTAGTTGGTTCTGGATAGGAATTCCTCCTCTGTTGAACTGGTGCTTGGGATGTTTTTGTGTGATAAATAGAAGAACTAATGAAAAGCTGTAGCAAGTTAAATAAATGCTCGTACTTATAGGATCGTATTTGTGTTGCGTGAATATACAAAATATTGTCGTCTTTTAGTGGTGTTAATGTTGTGCGCTCAATGATATGTAGTAGCTAACGCTAATGTGTGTGGTTGCTTATGATGTCTCGCTTCTTAGTGTTTAATTCGCTAACATGTACTTAAAGTATCTTGTGCTATTTCATTATATTCATACATATGCATCTTGCATCTCCTTTAGGACCGAGAGAGGATGATCGTGCAAGTGATGTGGTGCCAACCACAAGATGCAATTGGTGGATGACCTGAAGAATGATGGACTTAACCAGTGGATGCTTGCCAAGCGAGTACCTCCCCCAGCAAACACTACCTAAGTGTTAAATTAAAGGCAAGCCCCGGTTTTATGCATAACCGTTTATATGTGCTATTTTACTACACTTAATGTTTGTAGGCTTGTATCGTGCACTTAAGTGTAGGAGTTGGTTGAAACCCTAGTTGCATGAAATCAGGATTTCCTTTTGAGATGGATACTAGTATGCTAGGTCGAGTAGCTGCTATGCTAAATCAGGATCTCGGTAGAAGTCGAGTGATTTTTCTAGCACTCGCGCAAGGTCAGGAATTGGTTGTATCCATTTTGATAACAGAATGATGATGGTATGTGGACACGGATCCATGGGGATGCGTTGTCTATAAGACGAAATTGGAATAAGGGTTAACGTGCGGATACCTGTGTCAAGCGTTTGAATGTACTAAACACATGTCGGGAAATATGGTAACCGGTAAACCTAGTACCTGAGTGAAGCCGGGCGCGGACTTTATCCCTCACGCGACCTGAGATTGGGTCTCCCATTCTAGATATGGTGGGTACAAGTGCGGCCACTGCACGACGGTGGCCGGGGTCAGTGGAGCATTGTATGCCAAGGCGGTGAGGCCTGGACGCGAACGGGGAATCGATGGGGACGGTTGACATGTGTGGGGTCGGAGTGCCCTGACATGTCGTGAGTTTAGGTTTACCTTACAAGGTTAAAACTCGATTATAATCGTCTGCTTCTCGCAGCTAATGAGACTGCTTGATCCATTGTACTGCATTGAGTAATAAGTGGAAATGAGATGACTGGCAAAAGATGTTGATTGATATAATGTTTGATACCATGTATGAATAGATAGGTTCTCATCTAGTCTAAAATTATTATTCTAGAACTTGAAAATCTAAAACTTGATTTTAGACTCAGCTAGTGCTTTTGGCAAACCAAACCCCTCAGCCAAACAACTGCATGTCTAAAGGTAGAGGAGTAGACTCCTCACACCGGGTAAGTCTAGCTGAGTATTAGTATACTCAGCCTTGCTTGTGGCATAATTTTTGCAGGTACCCCTTAGGATGATTGGTTGACGGTGTGACTTGGACTTTGTCCCTGCCACCGGGGCAGACGGTCGAGTGGGTTACTGCTTCCGCAGGAGAGGACCGGGAGGAGTAGCGTGGCCAGGCTTTGCCATGTTACTCGGTTTTCTTCGTTAGTTATTTCCACTGCATTAAAATTTATGGTTATTATTTCTTAAACTCCGATAATGTAATCACTAATGATACTTACTAAATTTGTGGTATTATGCTTTATTGTATTTCTCTGTGCCTCACCTTCGTGTGAGCTAGTGGTATTCGATCCTAGTTAAGTGGCTTTATCGGACTAGATCCGAGGGACTGACGATTTATTCCTATTTAAGTGTGGTCTAGCCTCTAAGGCGGGACTTAGGCACTTAAGTTGGAATAATTCGCGTGGTTCCGCCACAACTTGTGGGTAAAGTGTGCGACCTTTGTAGAGTGTTAGAAACTGATATGTCAGCCGTGCTCACGGTTAAGAGCGGCCTTGGGATCCTCTTTGATTAGAAGAACTTTGGTTACTTTTATGATGATGGTTAGCAATGATGGTTATAATTTTTAACTCTGGTATTTCCTCTTGGAGGGAGTGCCTCTAGGTAATAACTGAGTTTATTACTAAAATTTGGCTCTACTTATAGTAATAAAACTTGACCAACTAAAAGCAACTGCTTAACCTTAACTCCACATACAACTAGTCCACTTTTAGCCAAACGGGACATTTGCTGAGTACGTTGATGTGTACTCACCCTTGCTTTACAAACCACCCCACCCCAGGTTGTCCCCACTGTACTCAGTGCTCAGGAGGAGACATTGGCAACATGGAGGACTTTGAGGAGTTCTAGGACTACGATGAGTTCTAGTTTATTTTAGTGGCAAACCCCCAGTCAGTTGCCTGTGTAGGCTTATCTTCTACGTTTCGTTTCGCTGCACTTTGATATTAATGTTGAACACTATGGATATGTATTAGACTCTGTGGATGTCTTGGACATCTTGATGTAATTAAAGTACCTTTCCGCTATTTACTTTAAGCATTGTGTGATGATGTCCAATTATGTAATCGCTGTGTACGTGAGTTCTGATCCTGGCACGTACATGGTTTGCATTCGGTTTACCTTCCAAAACCAGGTGTGACAGGCTCTGGCACCGTCGTCTAGCACATGTTGGAATGAATAACCTTCATAAGCTTCTAAAGGGAGAACATGTGTTAGGACTAACCGATGTCTGTTTTGAGAAAGACACACCTTATGCAGCGTGTTAGGCAGGGAAGCAGGTGGGAACAAATCATCCAAGCAAGAACGTGATGATGACATCAAGACCACTAGAACTTCTTCAAATGGATCTCTTCGGACTCATTGCTTACCTTAGCATCGGGGGAAGTAAGTATGGTCTTGTAATTGTTGATGATTTTTCCCACTTCAGTTGGGTATTCTTTTTGTAGGATAAATCAGAAACTCAAGGTACATTAAAGCGCTTCCTAAGGAGAGCCCAAAATGAATTTGAGCTCAAGGTGAAAAAGATTAGTAGTGACAATGGATCTGAATTTAAGAATTTTCAAGTGGAAGAATATCTTGAGGAGAAAGGCATCAAGCATGAGTTCTCCGCTCCCTACACACCGGACACTCATCGACAAGGCAAGTACGATGCTTGGAGAATACAAGACGCCGGAACGATTTTGGTCGGAAGCCATGAATATGACTTGCCATGCCATAAACCGACTCTACCTTCATCGCCTCCTCAAGAAGACGACGTATGAGCTCCTAACCGGTAACAAAACTAATGTTTCATATGTTGGGGGCTTCTCCTTCCGAAGGTCCTCAAAAACATAATTAACCATTTGTTTTCAGCATAGGCCATTACAAGAAACTTAGTCTCCAAGATACAAGCTTCTCCCTTATGATGAAGGCACGCAAGATGAAGTCAGATCAAAAGAGGATAAGAGTAAATGCCGAAACTATCACTATATGGACAGCTTCGGCTCGCAATGAAGACGATGGACAATGATGACAACCGGAGGAGAAAAAGACTATTTAGTCCTTAATGACTTGTATTACAATCATGTGTAATTGTTGAGGACATAAATGTACTTTTGCCCGGGCTGTGTCCCGTGCCTATAAATAGATGAACAGTAATACCGTACTATTCACACTGAATGGTATTCACTTTCTCGGATCCACACCTTCGAGCAAGCCGAAGGTATCAATGTAATATTAACATTGTTTATATTCATTTCTGTTTTATGGAATATAAGAATAAATCAATTAATGAGATGCTGTTACCATGTTTATCCTTTTGCATTCCTAATCACACATTAAATGATGAAGGTATGTCCTTATTAACCTTCGTTTGGTGAAGCTTTATACCCACGAGGAAATAATGCTTCGGTTGGACGAAGGTCCATAATGGCTAACAATTATGTTGCCTTGTTCTTGATATATAGCATTTGAGAACAAGTGAACACCATTGGCACCCACCTCTGGTGAACTCACTTCCACAACCTTCGGCAAGCATTCACCTTCGTCATGCCGCCGAAGAAGGCAATAGTGCCAGGGGCTGCCCTGCAGCCACTAGACACAAATTAGGACGCACTCTCCTTGCGAGAGGCTAGGAGCCAGAAGACAAAGGCTACTAGCCCAACGCTTCATGAGGAGTAGCTTGACTACGAGACTAGGGATTTAGAAGCAATCCACCAGCAAGTATAGAGGAAAAAGGAAAAAATGCTTCAGCTGGCCGACGTTCAGAAAAAGATTGACGAAGCAGCTGAGGAGATGTGTCATCTCACTCAAGATGACCTGGACCAAAGGCCCTAACACAGGGAGCTTCATCAAGAAAGCCTAATCAACGAAGATGAATGGTACGACGACTTTCATCATGGTAACTATGCTTTTGATGATGCTTCTCCTCTGGCAGCAGAATTGTAGGCTACCCCATGGCCACCATCCTATAAGCCACCTCAGTTACCCATGAATGATGGGCATTCGGATCCAAAGCAGTTTCTGATGAGTTATGAGGCAACAATATCCTCGTATGGGGCAACACTTCTGTTATGGCAAAGTCCTTTGTCATGTCAGTTAGAAGTGTGGCTCAGACATGGTATTCCTCTCTTTGGCCAGGGACAATTATGTCGTGGCAGAAGCTGAAGGACATGCTAGTCACCAGCTTCCATGGCTTTCAGACGAAGCCAGTCACTGCTCAGGCCTTGTTCCAATGCACGCAAGACCATGAGGAGTACCTACAAGCGTACGTCTGAAGGTTCTTGCGTTTGAGAGTTCAAGCTCCTATAGTGCCTAATGAGATTATCATTGAGGCCATGATCAAGGGGCTTCGACCAGGACCCACAGCCCAATATTTTGCAAGCAAGCCACCACAGACCTTGGAGAAACTTCTTCAGAAGATGGATGAGTACATCCAGGCTGATAATGATTTCCGCCAAAGAAGGGAAGAAGTATACATGTATTCTAAGATGACTAGGGGCTTCGGAGGAAGACTCCATCCCAAGCATGTGAGGACAATTCACAATCCTAATGCCAGCGATGATAGGGCCAGCAACGCCCAAAGTAGTCACCACAGCTCATAGTCTTCGTGCATGCAGCAAACCTCTTACAGACCACCAGCCCCAAGAGGCAGAGGGGGAGAAGCTTTGGCAGAGGAAGGTACGATAATCAGCCCAGGAAATTGTTCTACCTGTTCTGTGGCGAGGACAAGGGACACACAACAAGGACGTGCCAAGTCACGAACCAAAAGCAAAAGGAAATTGTTGAAGCCGTGGCACGGCAGAATCAGCCGAAGCAAGTCTTGCATACTGCTTCGTGCTACTCTCCATATATCCCAGTATACGTAGGCAATCAATAGCCTACGGCTTCTGCTGCTTCAGCAAGTCACTCTCAAGCTTCCTGGGCTTAGCTACCACCACCCCCACCACTGGAGCCTACCCCGAGTCATGATCAGCAGCCAGAAGGGCATCTTTGGCCTCAGCAACAATGTGGCCTTCTAGAACAATCCGAAGCTCACACAGTTAACAGTACTGTGCCTGAATCAAGACATATCTACTGAAGATGGCACAACGTTCTGGCTAAAAGAGCTCTGATTTCATATATTTTTACTCTTTTTTGTTTTAACCTTTCTTTCTAAAAAGATAATATAGGAAGGTTTAACCTTCAGCTTGATGTAATAAACCTGTGGTTACACCATCGAGTGTGACAAGAGTAAGCTCTAAAGCTCAAAAGTCGTTCCTAAGGGAGCGCAGAGTATGTTCCGAAGCTCAAAAGTCGTTCCTAAGGGAATGCAGAGCTAAAATGTCACCTAAGTGAAAGGTGAAGAAGCTCCAAAGTTATTCCTAAGGGGATACAGAGCTTAAATACCACCTAAGTAAAAGGTGAAGAAGCTCTAAAGTCGTTGTAACACTCCAGGTGTTTATCGTCTACTCGACCACAAGTGTGGACTTTATCACGTGATAGGGTGAATAAAATGGACACTAAATTTTAATCATCTTTGTCATCACGATTTTAATATCGCATCTGTTTCTGTCTATTTAGACTCTTCCTAAAGTTTTTGCGACATTTGGAACGTTATTGTTCAAAAAATTAAGTGAATCGTTCCTCTCAGCAAGTTATCTTTGGCGTCAAATCAAATGATCGATAGCCGGTGAGAATCGTAAAAATTAGATGGGACTAAATATAGTCTAAAATACCGAAGCCAAACTCGTTTTAATTTGGTACATTTATGTTTTCCCAGAATAGTCACGAAAGCTATTTAAACGAAATTTAGCTAGGATCATTAATCCTCTGATTTTTCTGTTTCGTAATTCGGAGAATAAAATGTGTAGCCGTATAGAGCGTCGATCCATTATACATCGCTAAAAATCTTGATTCAAAATATCTACGATTTCCTTTTAAAAAAATATCTTCTCAGATTTTTCTTCAGCCGTTCTCATCCCCTTCTTTATCTCTTCTGTGGAGCACCAGTCACCGACATCTTCCCTGAAGCCTAGCATTTTTTTAGCTCACGAGCTCCTCTACCTCCTAGCCGATATTTTCTATTCTGTTGTGTCCAAAACCCTTGAGAAGAAATATCTCCCTTTATTCATACGATGGATGCTTCTTCCCTTCTCCCTATCTAGCACGTCACCTGTACACGTTGTCTCTCCCTTTGTTCTTATCACACATGGACACGTCTTGCTCTAGCACATGTCCACGATCTAGAGGCTTCTCATATCCATCTCCTAAGCACGTCGACACCCTTCCTTGCTCCCACCCCACGCAGATGCTACAGCACGAAAATGCCTCTGCTGTTAGCCACGCTCGGCTCTTGGGCATCAGCTCACAGGCTAGAGGCTTGGGCACCGCCCCTTGATGTTCCAATGGCCGCCTCCAGCTGCTCCCATGGCAAGCTCGCCCTCCCTCTGTGCCCTGCTCCCTGTACGGCACCCTCCCTGCTCCAGTTTGTTTTTCGGCCACCGGCTCATCGACCGTCGCTCGTCGTAGTGCTCGGCCGTGTCAAGCTGTGTGTTGGGGCCATGCTTCGTTGCGCCGAAGGTCTTACACGAAGAAGCAGCTTCGGCTGAAGTTGTCCCCAGGAGATGGCCGAAGGTTCCTCTTCATGGAGCTTCGGCATTACAAACCGACATAGAGATAGAATGACCTTTTTATCCATAGAGGTCTGAGTCAATGTTGTAAACTTTTGTAAGGGGCATAATTGTAATTCGTCACAGGCTGTGTCCTGTGTCTATAAATAGATGAACAGTACCCCTGTACTGTTCACGCGAACTTGACATTGGCTTTCGCATCGCCCCTGTACTTTTGCCTTTCTCAGGACCGAAGGTACATTTGTAATTTGAAGTCATTTATATTCATTCATGATAATAAAAATGGAGATGATTCTATGATAATATTTAAATGTTCATTTTATACCTCATGATTTGTATGAACACTTCGTTGCTTATTACTATATTCACGAAGGTACGTCCTTCGTAACCTTCGTCCGAAATTCTTAATATCCTGAAGGGATATAATGTTTTGGAGGACGAAGGACTTTAACACTTAACATTTTCTATGTTGCCTTGCTCTTAACTCTTAGCATTTGAGAACAAGCCCCCAACATTGGCGCCCACCTCCGGTGAACTCACTTCCACTTTTCTGAGCTGATGGCTTCGTTCAACAATCAAGCTGGGGCTGCTTCGGCTTCGAAGATGGTGCTCCCGATAACAGGTGGTTCTTGCTCAGAGCCGGCTAACAAGAAGCAGAAGAAGGAGGCTCAGAGAAGGGTGCAGCATGTTGGAGTGCAGGGACCCTTCATCAAGTCAAAATGGTCCCACATTCCAATTACTTTCTCTCAGGAAGACCTTCAGCTTAAGGATTATCCTCACAATGATGCCATGGTTATCTCTTGCGTGATCAAAGGATTTCTGGTCCACAATGTCTTAGTTGATACAGGCAGTGCAGCTGATATTATATTTGCTAAGGCCTTCAGACAAATGCAAGAGCCCGAAGACAAGATCCACGATGCTACGCATCCTCTTTGTGGCTTCGGAGGGCGGCAGATTGTAGCACTTGGGAAGATTACCATGCCGGTAACCTTCGGATTTGTTAACAACACAAGGACTGAGCAAATTGTGTTTGATATTGTTGACATGGAGTATCCTTACAATGCTATCATTGGTCGCGGTACTCTTAATGCCTTCGAAGCAATTCTTCACCCAGCTTATCTCTGCATGAAGATACCTTCGGATCAAGGGCCTATTGCTATTCATGGAAGCCAGGAAGCTGCTAGAAGGGCCGAAGGAAGCTGGACTGACTCCAAAGCAATCCATAACATAGATGGAGCTGAAGCTTGTGAACAGTACAAATTCAGAAGGGAGAAAGCAGCTTCAGCAGATCAGCCGAAGCCCATGCTATTGTGTGAGGACATAGCAGAGCAGAAGGTGCTGTTGGGCTCGCAATTATCTGAAGACCAGGAGAAAACCTTGATAAGGTTTTTATTCAACAACAAAGATGTTTTTGCATGGTCAGCTAATGATCTCTGTGGAGTAAATCGGGATGTTATTGAACATTCGCTCAATGTTCACCCATCCTTCAGACCCCGAAAGCAGAGGCTTCGGAAGATGTCGGACGACAAGGCCGAGGGGGCTCGCAATGAAGTAAAAAGACTCCTCAGCGCAGGAGTTATCAGAGAAGTAAAGTATCCAGAGTGGCTAGCTAACACTGTTATGGTGAAGAAGGCCAATGGCAAGTGGAGAATGTGTATCGATTTCACAGATCTCAACAAGGCTTGTCCGAAGGATGAATTCCCGCTGCCAAGGATAGACTCTTTAGTCGATGCAGCAGCTTCTTCAGAGCTCATGAGTCTCCTGGACTGCTACTCAGGCTATCATCAAATTTGGATGAAGAAGGAAGATGAGCCGAAGACTAGCTTCATAACCCCAAGTGGCACATATTGCTATCTTCGGATGCCTGAGGGGCTCAAAAATGCTGGAGGAAGTTTCAGCAGAATGACTGCGAAGGTCCTCCAGTCTCAGATAGGCAGAAATGTGTTGACTTACGTTGATGACATTATTGTAAAAAGCACGAAGCAGGAAAATCATATTGCTGATTTGCAGGAGACCTTCGCCAGTTTCAGACAAGCTGGTTTGAAGCTGAATCCAGAAAAATGTGTCTTCGGAGTAAAGAAGGGGAAATTTCTTGGATGCTTGGTTTCAACAAAGGGAATCGAAGCTAATCCAAATAAAATTGAAGCTATACTTCGAATGGAGCCACCAACCACAAGAAAGGGGGCCCAAAGATTGACAGGAAGGCTGGCATCTCTCAACAGATTCATATCCAGATCAGCAGAAAGAAATTTACCCTTCTTCGAGGTGCTGAAGTCAGCTGAAGTCTTTCAATGGGGACCAAGTCAACAAAAAGCTTTCGAAGAGCTGAAGCAATATTTGATAGATCTAACAACATTAACTCCACCAACACCAGGGGCTCCTCTGTTGTTATATGTGGCAGCTTCGCACTCAGCAGTAAGTGCGGCGCTTGTCCAGGAGAAGTTTGATGGCCAAGTCAAGAAGCAAGTCCCAGTATATTTTGTATCTGAAGTCCTTAGTATATCAAAGAAAAATTATACAGAGCTGGAGAAGGTATTATATGCCGTTTTAATGGCATCCAGGAAGCTTCGGCATTATTTTCAGGCATACAATATTATTGTTCCTTCTTCGCAGCCGTTGAAGGATATCATGAGAAATAGAGAAGCTACTGGGCGGATTGGAAAATGGGCTGCAGAGCTCAATGAATTTTACATTGATTATGTGCATAGATCCTCGATCCAGTCTCAAGCATTGGCAGATTTCATTGCCGACTGGACGCCAGGGGCTCAGGATGAAGAAGCAAATAAAGATGCCGAAGTGTGGACAGTGTTTTGTGATGGCTCTTGGGGAACCTTCGGAGCAGGCGCAGCCGCTGTGTTGGTCTCACCATCCAGGGTTAAAACTTGTTATGCAGCAAGACTTGATTTCAGCTGCACAAACAATATTACTGAGTACGAAGCCTTGCTCCTGGGTCTTCGGAAATTAAAGGCAATGGGAATCAGAAGGGCGATTCTTAAAACTGATTCCCAGGTTGTTTCGGGTCATATTGACAAAAGCTGCAAGGCTAAAGATCCGAAGCTTGAAAAATATCTAGACACGGTCCGAAGGATCGAAGCCTCCTTCGAAGGATTTTCTGTCAAGAATATCCCTCGAGGACAAAATGAGCATGCTGATCTGCTAGCCAAGTCTGCAGCACATGGGCTGCCGTTACCTTCGGATGTGTTCTTCGAAACAATAAAGGCACCTTCAGTGGAGCTCCTTGAGAGAGCAGTCCTCAACATATCTCCTGTTTACAGCGAAGATTGGAGAACTGAAATCATCTCTTACCTTCAGGGTAACTTCCTATCAGATGACGAAGCTTATAATAAAAGGATAGAGGCAAGAGCTCGTCCGTATGTCATGATAGAAGGGGAGTTATACAAGCATGGAGTTTGCCCTCCGCTGCTCAAGTGTATATCTAGAACCAAAGGTATAGAGTTGATGAAAGAAATACATGCAGGCCTGTGTGGATCCCACATTGGATCTAGGCCGTTACTTGGAAAAGTCTTCCGCCAAGGGTTTTATTGGCCGAAGGCAGCTTCGGATGCAGCGGAGTTAGTTCAAAAGTGCGAAGGTTGTCAGAAATGTGCAAGAGATCAAAAGCAACCTTCGTCTTTGACACAGTTGATACAACCCATCTGGCCATTGCAAAGGTGGGGCCTTGACTTGTTAGGTCCATTACCACCGGCTCAAGGGAATCTAAAATATGTTATAGTGGCCGTGGAGTATTTTTCTAAATGGATTGAGGCGAAGCCATTAGCCACGATAACTTCGGCCACTGTCCAAAAGTTTTTCTGGCAGAATATTGTCTGTCGTTTCGGAGTACCGAAGGCCATCACTGTGGATAATGGAACGCAGTTTGACTCCGAAGCTTTCAGAAATTTTTGTGACCAAATTGGTACGAAGATCCATTTTGCATCAGTCAGGCATCCGGAGTCAAATGGGCTCGTTGAAAGGGCCAACGGCATTATAATGACAGGAGTAATGAAGTTAATCTTCAATCAACCCAGGGGAAAATGGCCAGATCAGTTAACCAAAGTGGTGTGGAGCCACAATACAACAACATCAAGGTCTACAGGCTTTACTCCATTCAAGCTATTGTTCGGTGACGAAGCAGTAACTCCAGAAGAAGCTAAAGCTGGATCAATAAGATTAGTAGCTTCGGCAGAACCAGGTCCTGAAGATGCCTGTCTTGTGGAAAAAGATGCCTTAGAGGGGATCAGGCTTCAGGCCGTGGAGAATATCAATAAATACCAAGCTGAAACAGTCAAGTGGCGAGATAGAAAGGTCCGGCTAAAAAATATTGAGCCGGGACACTTGGTGTTTCGGAGAGTAGCTAACCCAGACACAGTGGGCAAGCTACAGTTGAAATGGGAAGGACCTTTCTTAGTAGTATCTTCGTCAAGGCCTGGTTCATACAGATTGAAGGACATGGATGGCAACGAAATTCCAAGATCTTGGAATGCGGATGAGCTTCGGCGATATTATGTATAACTTGATGTAACTTTTTATGATTTTTCTTTTCGTTTTCATGGCACCCTTTTCCTTTCTAAAGGGGGAGAAAGGTTTTTAATGGGGCCATCATGTGTAATTTCCTTTTTAGTCTTATAAGAGCAAAATCCCCCAAGAAATGTAAATGTAAAAACTGAGAACGCACCATCGAGTGCCGAAACTGAAAAAGCGAAGAAGCTCCAAAGACGTCCCTAAGGGGATGCAGAGCTCACAACGAAAAGTCAACGCTGATTCCGCCGAAAGTAAAAGGCGAAGAAGCTCCAAAGACGTCCCTAAGGGGATGCAGAGCTTACAGCGAAAAGTCAACGCTGATACCGCCTAAGTAAAAGGCGAAGAAGCTCCAAAGTCGTTCCTAAGGGAATGCAGAGCTGATGTGTGGTTGTTTCTAAGGAAATAATGGCTGAGAGTGTGGCTTCGGATATATGTTTTGGACATTCATTCGCACATTACATTACATCATAGCATTTGCATTCATAAGCATTCATTCATGGCATTTGCGTTCCTAAGTGGTTGTTTCGGCAAAAAGAAGAAGTGGTCTTTTATGCTTCGTTGTGTACAAAAAAAAGCTTCGGCAAAAAGAAGAAGCGGTCTTTATGCTTCGTTGTGTACGAAAAGAAGGGAAGGTGTTTTTTCGCCTTCGGCTCAAAATATTAATTTCATACACATCAAAGCGCCTCAATAGAAGGGTAAGAATATATTACAAGGTATGTACAAAGTTCCTTGAGAACAGTTTAATTGTATTTACAAAAGTTGTTACAAAAGTCTCCTGAGTTTTTTCTATAGTATACTCCTACTGATCTTCACTGAGCTTCAGCTTCGGCGACATATTTTAAGCATCATCTTCAGCTTCGTCATCCTACATGAATCAAGGTATCGCGAGTAAAAATCAAGTGTGAAGGAGAAGGTAAGTACAAAGTATGATTTCTTACTGGTTCAAGATGACTTCGAGCTTCGTCCCCAGCCTTCTCTCGCCCGCCTTTTGTCCATATCATTTTTATAAATCTATTTGAGATGCTTCGGGCGAGGTTAGGAATATCATCTAGAATTGATGGAGACAGGGTGAAGTTGGGCCTGTTGACGATTTTTCCATGCTCGCAGCCGGCCTTCAGGAACGCTGCAGCGGTACCCCGAGAAGCTACCCAGGCACAGAAGTCACCGTGCCCGGCTATAACTTCGTCAAGCTCTTCAATTACAGCTTCAATATGATCGAAGGCTTTTGGCAAATTCTCAGCTGAAGGGTTGAACTTCCCACTGCTGGCTCCAACTGAGTAAAAGATCTTTTTTAATTGTCCAATACAGTTGTTGCTAAATTTCAAACATTTGTCTTGAAGGCTTGATAATAATTTCTTCAAATCTGAGCTGGTTTGGACTTCGGCCTCAAGTTTTGAATTAAGCTCTAGCTTCTCTTGTTCAAATTGTTTTGATTGCCAGATAAGCTTCGAATTCAATTCTGATACTTTAGCTTCAGCCTCTGCCAGCAAGCCTTCAGCCGTTTGGAGTTCAAAGTCTTTCTTTTCAATAATAGCTGACTGCTCTTTTATCTTGCTCTCTAGATTTTCAATTATAGCTTCGTGTTTCCTATCCTCTAGATCTTGTTGCATCTTCAAAGCTTTGCTCAGTACCATGCTCTGCACAGAAACAACCTTCGTTAGTAACATTTCCATAATTAAAAAACAATAGAAGTCAGAGAAAAGTTGTTTACCTTGAAATTGGAATAAAATAAGCTGCCGACGATATGTTGTCGTCGGTAGCGGCTGATATCTGTTTCTAGCTTCGAAAAACCGATACTCTTTGATAGAGTACCGATGACCTTAGCCCTAGTTTGGTCCCGGATGCAGCCCAATTTCTCATCATCAATGCCTCCAAATAGAAGAGCTCCTGGCTTGTATCCACAAGATTTGGCATATTCCTTAAGCTCTTCTATTTCAGCCTTCGACAGTTCTTGCCCAACTAAATTTTGAAATATGTAGGCTTCGTCTTCCGAAGTGTCTTCGGCTATTTCTTTTCCCTTCCCAGGCACTGTGGCCATGGTTTCTTCAGCAGCGGTGGCAGCTTCTTCTGCAGCCATGTCTAATAAAATTTTGTCGATGTCTTCAATGGTAGTTTCTAAGTTCACATCTTCGGCTGAAGCGGCTTCGGTAGCCGCGATCTCCGAAGGTGCGACTTCGACATTCGTTGTGCCCTCAACAGCTGGCGTTTTCTGAATTGACGCCCTCGGTGGCGTCTTGTCAATAACTTCGGTCACTGCAATAATTCTTTGCCTCTTTGTTTTGGTTATCTTCGTTTTTTCCGGCTCTTCCACCTTTCGAAAAAGCTTCGTCAGTTGAGGCCTTAATGGACTTAGCTTCGTGGGCAGGGTTTCAGTCATTACCTTTAAGATTTCCTCTACGTCGCTGGTAGAAGGTGGTGCGGGGGTCCCCTCTTCATCGGATAATTTTCGCTTTGGAGTTGATATTTTTCTCTTCTTGGGAATTTTCTTCTCTTTTGCTGGTTTTTCTTCATCCTTGTTCAAAGTTTCGGCCACTCTTTTCCTTTTTTGGCCCTCAGCACCCTTGTTCAGCCGTTCATAGTCAGGGTACTCGAAACCCAGAGCATCGAACACTCGGTTCAGCCTTCGCTTCGGACGGGTGCTGAAGGCCGCGGTCATTAGTTGATCTTCTTTCTTGGAATAATTCCCAAGAATTTCATTACACATTACCTCAACTGTGTCCAGCCACTCTTGGCAAGGTTTTTTAAAGTATTTCTTGAATTTGAAATGGTAAGGAAGCCGGACAAGTTCCCCCTTCTTCTTCTCCCCCTCTAGCTTTGGCATTTCCCATTCTCTTAGAGTAGGGAAGACTCTGAACGCCAAGAACTCTTGGACCAGATCCCTGGTACCGATATGCTCTGAAATAATTTCAAACTCACCCAGTGCAGCCCAGGTGGGACCCTCCAATGTCATGTGGCACCGTGGCCTTGTTTCTCCGAAGATCAACTCAAGTGGGCTTTGTACCAATTTCTCTTCATCTTCGTCAACCTTCACATAAAATCACTCAGACTTCCAGCCTGCCGGCCATTTGCTTCGATAGCTAATAACAGGAAACTTTGTTGTTTTCCGGTAGGCAAAATTGTAGCAACCGAAGTTATCATGTAATCCATCTTTTCTGGCCTTCGTTTGGTAATGTAACTCATGAACTCGACAAAAACTGTCGGCAAACGGCTCCACTGCCTGGCTTCGGAGGGCCCAGATATAGACATTAAGCCTAACGATAGCGTTAGGAGTCAATTGATGAAAGTAAATACCAAATTTCTTCAATACATCTGCAATAATTCCATGAAGAGGGAATCTCAGCCCAGCCTTTAAAAAGCTCTTGAAAATGACTATCTCGTCCTTCTCTGGCTTCGGGGTAGTTTCTTCTCCCCTGAAGCGAAGTAGCTTCTTCTGATTTTCACTGAAATAACCTGCCTTCACCATCTTGGAAAGATCAGCCTTTGAAACAGTCGATTTCCCGAAGTCCATGTGACTAGGCTTGCTGGGCATGGCAATGCGATAGTCATCTTCGGAGTCAGTTTCTTCAATGTTCTCTTCTTCTCCTTCGGCAGTTGTCGGGTCTGCTTCAGTAGCGGGCATTTCTTCCGCAGTCACCAGACCGGAACGTTGCATTGCTTCGGAGATGGGCACAGTCTCCGAACCTTCAGCTTCGTCTCCTTCACGTTCAACTCTGGCAGTAGATCGCACTCTGGCCATTTGATTCTGAGTTTGGGGAAGTTAAACACTTTTTTCTTTTTCCTTTTCTCCCGAAGCCTTTCTTTCTGACGAAGCAGACTTCGAGATGGACCTTCGTTCGATTCTGAGAATCAAGCTTCGGCTATAGTTAAAAATTTTGGCAGCAAAACAGTGCAAATAGCAATGAATGCTGTGGTAACTTCACACCTACTCGTCTATTTATATAGTGCTGCAGGTAAGAAGGCGAAGCGGCAGGATTTTTACACCTGGCGGGCAGTCACTTGTACTCGCTGCGCAGTGGACCGCAAAGATCAAATAGTAACTCTGCAAGGTGGGTCCGACACGAGCTCGGAAATTGAATCGTTTCTCGGCAACGAGCTCAGGGAAGGTGTTTTTTGGACCTTCGGCTTCCCGAAGCTTAAGAGGCTTTTTTCACGGATCAAGCTCGTTACGAAAAACGATCTAGCGCCGCGAAAGGGGCTACTGTTGGGGCCATGCTTCGTTGCGCCGAAGGTCTTACACGAAGAAGCAGCTTCGGCTGAAGTTGTCCCCAGGAGATGGCCGAAGGTTCCTCTTCATGGAGCTTCGGCATTACAAACCGACATAGAGATAGAATGACCTTTTTATCCATAGAGGTCTGAGTCAATGTTGTAAACTTTTGTAAGGGGCATAATTGTAATTCGTCACAGGCTGTGTCCTGTGTCTATAAATAGATGAACAGTACCCCTGTACTGTTCACGCGAACTTGACATTGGCTTTCGCATCGCCCCTGTACTTTTGCCTTTCTCAGGACCGAAGGTACATTTGTAATTTGAAGTCATTTATATTCATTCATGATAATAAAAATGGAGATGATTCTATGATAATATTTAAATGTTCATTTTATACCTCATGATTTGTATGAACACTTCGTTGCTTATTACTATATTCACGAAGGTACGTCCTTCGTAACCTTCGTCCGAAATTCTTAATATCCTGAAGGGATATAATGTTTTGGAGGATGAAGGACTTTAACACTTAACATTTTCTATGTTGCCTTGCTCTTAACTCTTAGCATTTGAGAACAAGCCCCCAACACTGTGAATCCCCGGTGTCGGTCGCCGCCGTCTCAGACTTCTCTATCGTCCCAGCGAGCTCATCTCCCATTGTTTCTCACTGTTGCCGGTGCTCAATTGCGCCTGGTCATACAACTATTCCTCAATCTGTTCTGTTGGGGGTATGCTTCGTAGCCGAAGATCCTAAAAGAGGAAAACATCTTTGGCAAGATCCTTTCAAGAACAGCGCCGAAGTTATCACCGATAGAGCTTTGGCACAGTGACAAGTCTCAAGACGAAGGGGGCGAACCGACTTAAAGATCAAATGACTCAAAGACCCATGATGTTTTGTGTCAGTATTGTAATTGATTATAAAAGGGATAAATGTAATTTCACATAGGCTGTGTCCTGTGCCTATAAATAGATGAACAGTACTCCTATACTGTTCACGCAATCTTGTAATCGTTAACGCATCACATTGGAATTATTGTTTTCCGTCAAGGAGAAGGTATAAACGTACTCAAATGTCATGTTTTAATATTCAGATCCATATAATGAAATATAAGAATAATGTTGTCTGCTTCTAACATATGTTTTACACGTTATGCTTAATTTTACATTGTTCTATAAACCTAATCACGAAGGTATAACCTTCGTGATATTTAATCTGCGACCTTCGTCCGAAGTTCATTAAATCCTTGGGGAGATAATGCTTCAGCGGACGAAGGGCATTAACATTTAACATTTTTATGTTGCCTTGTTCTTAATTCATAGCATTTGAGAACAAGTCCCCAACATTGGCGCCCACCTCCAGTGAACTTACTTCCACTTTCTGAGCTAATGGCTTCGGTCAACAACCAAGCTGGAGTTACTTCGACTACGAAGCTGGTGCTCCCAATAACAGGTGGATCATCCTCAGAACCGACCAACAAGAAGCAGAAGAAGGAGGCACAGAGAAGGGTACAGCATGTCGGGGTGCAGGGACCCTTCATCAAGTAAAGATGGTCTCACATCCCAATTACTTTCTCCCAAGAGGACTTCAGCTCAAGGATTATCCTCCCAATGATGCCATGGTTATTTCTTGTGTTATCAAAGGCTTTTTGGTCCATAATGTTCTGGTTGATACAGGTAGTGCAGCGGATATTATATTTGCTAAGGCCTTTAGACAAATGCAAGAGCCAGAAGATAAGATTCATGATGCTGCACACCCTCTCTGTGGCTTCGGAGGAAGACATATTGTAGCACTAGGGAAGATCACGATGCCAGTGACCTTCGAATTTGTTAACAACACAGAACTGAGCAAGTTGTGTTTGATATTGTCGACATGGAGTATCCCTACAATACAATCATTGGTCGTGGAACACTCAATGCTTTCGAAGCAATTCTTCATCCAGCATATCTTTGCATGAAGATACCTTTGGATCAAGGACCTATTGCTATTCATGGGAGTCAGGAAGCTGCCAGAAAGGCTGAAGGGAACTGGATAGATTCAAAGGCAATCCATAGTATAGATGGAGCCAAAGCTTGTGAGTAGTACAAGTACAGAAGGGAGAAGGCTGCTTCGGCCGATCAGCCGAAGCCCATGCTTTTATGTGAAGATATTGCAGAGCAGAAGGTGCTGCTGGGATCTCAATTGTCTGAAGAACAGGAGAAAACCCTGATAAGGTTTTTGTTCAACAACAAAGATGCCTTTGCATGGTCAGCCAATGATCTCTGTGGTGTTAATAGGGATGTCATTGAACACTCGCTCAATGTTGATCCATCTTTTAGACCCAGAAAGCAGAGGCTTCGGAAAATGTCTGATGACAAAGCCAAAGGTGCTCGGAATGAAGTGAAAAGACTTCTTAGCGCTGGAGTCATCAGAGAAGTGAAATACCCAGAATGGTTAGCCAACACTATTATGGTAAAGAAGGCCAATGGTAAATAGAGGATGTGTATTGATTTTACTGATCTCAACAAGGCTTGTCCAAAGGATTAGTTTCCATTACCAAGGATCGATTCTCTAGTAGACGCAGCAGCTTTGTCAGAGCTTATGAGTCTGCTAGATTGTTATTCAGGCTATCATCAAATTTGGATGAAGCAAGAGGATGAGCCGAAAACCAGCTTCATAACCCCTAGTGGAACATATTGTTATCTTCGGATGCCTAAGGGGCTCAAGAATGCTGGAGGAAGCTTCAGTAGAATGACAGCGAAGGTTCTCCATTCTCAGATAGGCAGAAATGTGCTAACCTATGTTGATGATATTATAGTAAAAAGCACGAAGCAAGAAAATCACATCGCTGATTTGCAGGAGACATTCGCTAATTTTAGACAAGCTGGTCTGAAGCTGAATCCAGAGAAGTGTGTCTTCAGAGTGAAGAAGGGGAAATTCCTTGGTTGTCTGGTTTCAACAAAAGGAATCGAAGCTAATCCAAATAAAATCGAAGCTATTCTTCGGATGGAGCCGCCAAGCACAAAGAAGGGGGCTCAACGGCTGACAGGAAGACTGGCATCTCTGAATCGATTCATATCTAGATCAGTAGAGAGAAATCTACCATTCTTTGAAGTGCTGAAGTCAGTCGAAGTCTTTCAATGGGGATCAGCTCAGCAGAAGGCCTTCGAAGAGCTGAAGAAGTATCTGATAGATCTAACAACCCTAACTCCACCAGCGCCAGGGGCTCCTCTGTTGTTGTATGTGGCAGCTTCGCACTCGGCAGTGAGTGCGGCACTTGTCCAAGAAAAGCTTGAAGGACAAACCAAAAAGCAAGCCCTAATATACTTCGTCTCCGAAGTCCTCAGTCTATCAAAAAAGAACTATACAGAATTGGAAAAGGTGTTATATGCTGTCTTAATGGCCTCCAGGAAGCTACGACATTACTTTCAAGCATATCATATAATTATTCCTTCGTCACAACCTTTGAAGGATATCATGAGGAATAGAGAAGCTACTGGAAGAATTGGAAAGTGGGCTACTCAACGAGTTCAGCATTGATTATGTGCATAGATCCTCAATACAGTCCCAGGCATTAGCAGACTTCATCGCTGATTGGACGCCAGGGGCTCAGGGAGAAGAAACAACTAAAGATGTCGAAGCTTGGACAGTATTCTGCGACGGTTCTTGGGGAACCATCGGGGCAGGAGCAGCTGCTATGTTAGTTGCACCTTCCAAAGTTAGAACTTGCTACGCAGTAAAACTTGATTTTAGCTGCACAAATAATATTGCTGAGTACGAAGCTTTGCTTTTGGGGCTTCGGAAGTTAAAGGCAATGGGGATTAGAAGGGCGGTTCTCAAAACCGATTCCCAAGTTATTTCTGGTCATGTTGACAAGAGTTGTAAAGCAAGAGACCCGAAGCTTGAGAAATACTTGGACACGGTCCGAAGCATTGAAGCTTCCTTCGAAGGGTTTTCTGTCAAGAATATTCCTCAAGGAGAAAATGAACATGCTGATTTGCTAGCCAAGTCAGCGGCACAGGGGCTGCCCTTACCTTCGGAAGTATTTTTTGAAACAATAAAAGCACCTTCGGTGGAACTTCTTGAAAGAGCAGTTCTCAATATATCTCCTGTTCATAGTGAAGATTGGAGAACTGAGATTATGTCTTTCCTCCAGGGTAATTTCCTTTCAGATGACGAAGCTTATAATAAGAGAATAGAGGCAAGATCCTGACCATATGTCATAATAGAAGGGGAGCTATACAAGCATGGAGTTTGTTCTCCATTGCTCAAATGTTTATCCAGAGCTGAAGGTATAGAATTGATGAAGGAAATACATGCAGGCCTGTGTGGATCTCACATTGGATCTAGGCCCTTGCTGGGAAAAGTTTTTCGTCAAGGATTTTATTGGCCGAAGACAGCTTCGGACGCATCAGAATTAGTTCAAAAATGCGAAGGCTGTCAGAAATGCGCAAGAGATCAAAAGCAGCCTTCGTCTATGACTCAGTTAATACAACCAACTTGGCCATTGCAAAGGTGGGGCCTTGATTTGTAAGGCCCGTTACCACCAGCACAAGGAAATTTAAAATATGTTTTGGTGGCAGTAGAATATTTTTCTAAGTGGATTGAGGCGAAGCCTTTAGCCACAATAACTTCGGTTACCATTCAGAAATTTTTCTGGCAGAATATTGTTTGTTGCTTCGGAGTGCTGAAGGCCATTACTGTGGATAATGGAACACAGTTTGATGCCGAAACTTTTAAAGAGTTCTGTGGACAAATTGGCACAAAGATCCATTTTGCATCGGTTAGGCATCCAGAGTCAAATGGACTTGTGGAAAGAGCTAACGGCATCATAATGATGGGAATAATGAAATCAATCTTTAATCAGCCCAGAGGAAAATGGCCAGATGAATTAATTAAAGTGGTGTGGAGCCACAATACAACAGCATCAAGGTCAACAGGCTTTACACCATTCAAGTTATTATTTGGTGACGAAGCAATAACTCCAGAAGAAGCAAAAGCAGGATCAATAAGAACAGTGGCTTCGGTAGAGGACGAAGCTGATTACTCTGTGGAGAAAGATGCTATAGAAGGGATCAGGCTTCAGGCTATGGAAAACATCAATAAATATCAAACCGAAACAATAAAATGGCGTGATAGAAAGGTTCGGCTAAAGAACATTAAGCCAGGACATTTGGTGCTTCGGAGAGTGGCCAACCCAGATAAAGTAGGCAAGCTACAGCTGAAATGGGAAGGACCTTTTCTGGTAGTATCTTCGTTAAGACCCGGTTCTTATAGATTAAAGGATATGGACAGCAACGACATTCCTAGATCATGGAATGCGGATGAGTTTTGGCGATATTATGTCTAGCTTGATGTAATTTTTTCTGTTCTTTCCTATGGCACCCTTTTCCTTTCCAAAGGGAGAGAAAGGTTTTTAATGGGGCCATAGCATGTAATTTTTCTTTTTCTTATTTCAGTTCTATAAGAGCAATATACCCCAAAGATGTAAATGTAAAAGCTGAGCACGCACCATCGAGTGCAAAGGAAAAAGAAAAGAAAACAGGGAGAAGCTCAAAAGACGTCCCTAAGGGGATGCAGAGCACGACAAAGCTACAAAAAATTCGTTCCTAAGGGAGCGCAGAGTAAGTTTTCTGCTCAAAAGTCGTTCCTAAGGGAATGTAGTACAGCGAAAAATAAACGTTGATTCCGCCGAAGTAAAAGGCGAAGAAGCTCCTAAAGGAGGCTTACAGCGAAAAATAAACGCTAATTCCGCCGAAGTAAAAGGCGAAGAAGCTCCTAAGGGAGGCTTACAGCGAAAAGTCAGCGCTGATACACCGAAAGTAAACGTTGAAGCCGAAAAATAAATGGCAAAAAGACTGTGTCTATTTCTAAGGGAACGGAGACTATGGTTATGGCTTCGGATATGTGTTTGGACACTCATTTGCACGATACATCACATCATAGCATTTGCATTCATAAACATTCATTTAGACATACGTAGGATCATTAGCATCATAACACAAGTAATCGCTTCGGCTCTAAAGATCATGCTTCGGCAAAAGAGGAAAAAGAAGCAGTTTCTTTTGCTTCGTTGTGTACGAAAAGAAGGGAAGGTGTTTTTTTCGCCTTCGGCTCAAAAATGATAATTTCGTCCACACCAAAGCACTTCATACATTGACGGAAAGGTAAGAATATATTACAAGGTATGGACACAGTTCACAAAATACAATTTGATTACATTTGTAAAAGTTATTACAGAAAGTTTTTCGAATCTCTTCTACAATCATTTATCTAAGCTTCATCAATATTCGTTGAGCTTCAGCTTCAGCATTGTTATCCAGTAAAAGCTTCGGCGTCATCTTTTTATTCTTCAAGCTTTGGTTTCCGTTTCATCATCCTACACGAATTTAAGTATTATAAACAAAATTCAATTTCGAAGGAAGAGGTAAGCACGAAGGTATGATTTTGTTACCGGCTTAAGATGACTCCGAGATTCGTAACCAGCTTTCTCTCGCCCACCCTTTGTCCATACCACCTTTATAAATTTGTTCCCAATGCTTCGGGCGAGGCTGGGAATATCATCCAGAACTGCTGGTGATAGGCTGAAATTGGGTCTATTGATAATTTTTCCGTGCTCACAGCCAGATTTCAGGAACGCAGCAGCGGTGCCCCGAGAAGCTACCGGGGCACAGAAGTCACCATGTCCAGCAATAACATCATCGAGGTCACCAATCTCACCTTCGATGTGTTCGAAGGCTCCTGGTAGATCTTCAGCTGAAGGAGTAAATTTTTGACTACTGGCCCCGACCGAATGAAATACCTTCTTCAGCCGTTGAATACATTGATTGCTGAATTCCAAACATTTGCTTTGAAGGCCTATCAATGATTTTTTCAAATCTAAACCCTTCTGGACTTCGCCCTCAAGTTTTTCATTAAGCTTCAGCCTTTCCTGTTCGAAACTTTCTGACTGGCAGAGAAGCTTCGTGTTAAGTTCTGTTATTTTAGCTTCGGCTTCTGCTAATAAGCCTTCAGTTGTCTGGAGTTCGAACTCTTTCTTCTCGAAAGCAGCTGATTGTTCTTTTATTTTGTTTTCTAAGTTTTCAATTATAACCTCGTGCTTTTTATCTTCCAGATCCTGTTGCATCTTCAAAGCTTTGCTCAGTAGCATACTCTGTACGCGAACAACTTTCGTTAGGAAACATTTTTGTTATGAAAAATAAAAAGTTAGACAAAATTGTTTACCTTAAAATTGGAATAAAATAAACTAACGACGATGTGTTGTCGTTGGTAGCGACTAATATCAGCTTCGAGCTTCGGGAAACCGATACTCTTTGATAGAGTACCAATAACCTTCGCTCCGGCCTGATCTCGAATGCAGCCTAGCTTCTCATCATCAACACCCCCGAAGAGAATCGCCCCCGGCCGATAGCCGCAAGATATGGCATACTGTTTTAGTTCTTCTTTTTCGGCTTTCGTTAGTTCTTGCCCAATCAAGTTTTGAAAATTGAAAATTTCGTCTTCCGATGTATCTTCGGCAATTTCTTTCTTTTTCTTGGGTTCTGGGGCCGAAGCTTCTTCGGTGGCCCCAGCAGCTTCTTCTGCGGCTAGGTCTACCAGAATTTTATCTATATCAGCAACCATGCTTTCTAAATTAATATCTCCAGCTCCAGTAGCTTCGGCATCTGTGGCCTCCGAAGGTGCAACTTCAGTAGCTGTCGAACTTTTAGCAGCTGGCGCCTTCAGAGCTGAAGCTCCTGGTGGTGTCTTTTCAATGACCTCTGTCACCGTGATGATTCTTTGCTTCTTTGCTTTAACTGCTTCCCTCGATTTCACGGGCTCCTTTTCCTTCTGAAAATGCTTCATCAGTTGTAGCCCCAGTGGACTTAGCTTGATAGGCAAAGATTCAGTCATTACCTTTAAAATTTCCTCTACTTCGGTAGTAGAGGGTGTTGCAGTTGTTCCTTCTTCGTCAATTGCTTTTTGCTTCGGAGACGAAGCTTTTCTATTCTTCGAAACACCTATTTTCGGCTCAGACTCTGGTTTTTTCTTTTTCGATTGTTCTTCATTGTCTTTGTTCAGAACGTCAGCTACTCTTTTTCTCTTTTGGCCTTCAGCACTCTTATCTAGCCGCTCGTAGTCAGGATATTCAAAATCCAGGGCATCCATTACGCGGTTTAGCCTTCGCTTCGGATGGGTGCCGAAGGCCGCAGTCATTAATTGGTCTTCTTTCTTAGAATAATTTCCAAGTATTTCATTACACATTACTTCGATTGTGTCCAGCCACTCTTGGCAAGGTACCTTGAAAAGTTTCTTGAATTTGAAATGGTAGGGCAACCGAACAAGTTCCCCTTTCTTCTTCTTCCCCTCTAGCTTCGGCATTTCCCACTCCTTCAATGTCGGGAATACTCTGAAGGCTAGAAATTCCTGCACCAAGTCCCTAGTGCCAATATGATCTGCAATCACTCTAAATTCAGCTAGAGCAATTTGACTTGGACTCCCTGGTAACATGTTGCACGGGGGTCGGGTCTCTCCGAAGATCAATTCTAACGGACTTTGGACCAACTTATCTTCATCATCGTCCACTCTGACGTAGAACCACTCAGATTTCCATCCAGCTGGCCATTTGCTTCGGTAACTAATCACTGGAAACTTTGTAGTCTTGCGGTAAGCAAAGTTGTAGCAGCCACAATTTTCATGAAGACCATCTCCTCTAGCTTTGGTCTGATAATGCAGTTCGTGCACTCAGCAGAAACCTTCAGTGAATGGTTCCACCCCCTGGCTTCGGAGAGCCCAGATATAAACATTTAGCCTAACGATAGCGTTAGGGGTTAGCTGATGAAGGTAGATCCCAAATTTCTTCAGCACTTCAGCAATCATCTTGTTCAAAGGGAATCTTAAACCAGCTTTAAAAAGGCTTTTGAAAACCACTACTTCATTCTTTCCCAGCTTCGGGATAGTTTCTTTTCCACCAAAACGAATCAACTCCTTCTTCGCTTCACTAAGATAGCCCAACTTCACCATCTTAGGAAAATCAGCTTCGGAGATGGTGGACTTTCCGAAGTCCAGGTGGCTAGGTTTGCTCGGCACTACACTGCTATAATCATCTTCGGAATCAGTTTCTTCAGCATCAGCTTGTCCTGCTTCGGCGACTGGAATATCCTCCGATGTTACCAGCCCAGACCGCCTCATTGCTTCGGAAATTGGAACAGTTCCAGTAGCTGCGGCCTCATCTCCCTCACGGTCAATCCTGGCAGTAGAACGCAATCTCGCCATCTGATTATGAATTTTTTGAATTTTTTTGAAGTTGTTGACTTTCTCGATTTCTCCGAAGTTCTTTCTCTTGTGACGAAGCAGAATCAAAAGTGGTGCTTCGCTTGAGCACAATGATCAAGCTTCGGCTATGGTTAAATTTTTGATAGCACAACAGTACAATAGCAATGAATGCTGTGGTAACTTCACACCTACCCGTCTGTTTATATAGCGCCGCAGGTGGGAAGGTTAATCGTCAAGGTCTTTCGCACCAGAAAAACAGCCACCCACACTCATTGACCAGTGGGCCACAAGGTCTGCGAAGGTGAATGGCCAGGTCGCGTGCAACTGCTGCAAGATGGGGCCACCTCGCGCGTGGATTATTTTAATTGTTTCTCGTAAACGAGCTCAGGGAAGGTGTTTTTCGGATCTTCGGCATCCTGAAGCCTAGAACACTTTTTCACGGATCAAGCTCGTTACGAAAAACGATCTAGCACCACGAAGGGCTGTTAGGGGTATGCTTCGTAGCCGAAGATCCTAAAAGAGGAAAACACCTTTGGCAAGATCCTTTCAAGAACAGCGCCGAAGTTATCACCGATAGAGCTTCGGCACAGTGATAAGTCTCAAGACGAAGGCGGCGAACCGACTTAAAGATCAAATGACTCAAAGACCCATGATGTTTTGTGTCAGTATTGTAATTGATTATAAAGGGGATAAATGTAATTTCACTAGGCTGTATCCTGTGCCTATAAATAGATGAACAGTACTCCTATAATGTTCACGCAATCTTGTAATCGTTGACGCATCACACTGGAATTATTGTTTTCTGTCAGGAGAAGGTATAAACGTACTCAAATGTCATGTTTTAATATTCAGATCCATATAATGAAATATAAGAATAATGTTGTCTGCTTCTAATTTTACATGTTATGCTTCATTTTACATTGTTCTATAAACCTAATCACGAAGGTATAACCTTCGTGATATTTAATCTGCGACCTTCGTCCGAAGTTCATTAAATCCTTGGGGGAGATAATGCTTCAGCGGACGAAGGGCATTAACATTTAACATTTTTATGTTGCCTTGTTCTTAATTCATAGCATTTGAGAACAAGTCCCCAACATGTTCCTAGCATGATAGCAGCTGTGACGGAACCTCCCAAAGTCATTAGGCTCACCTACAGTTGTCCTTGTCCAACGGACCTCAGACAACCCTGCAGGTGCCCCTGAACCACTTGACAAGTTCGGTATCTGTATTCCTTACCTTTCCCAAGAGCGTTTAACCCGTCATGCAGACATTACAATACATCGGAGATACGGAAATGCGGAAGCAGTTACAATAACTTACTTTATTGAAAAGTAAGACAGAGTTATATAGTTACAGACCAGAACAAAAATATATGAGTGCAGAGTATTATTATTACATAACATGGGAGGCAAAAACTCCTCCCGAATAAGCAGTAAAAGTTTTTAACGGAGGGCCTTTCCTCCCGCAGCTTTAGTCTTGATTCTCTTCTTTCGGTACCACCTTTGAACAGAAGCAACAAAAGTTTGCCGCTTCTTCACCTAAAACAACATGGGACAAAGCCTTGAGTATGAAGTGTACTTTCGCAAGACTTACCCGACAAAGTAAAAGACTCTCAAGGATATGCTGGCTTTAAGGGAGTCAAGGTAAGGCTTATCAATAATCAATGACTCTGGATGCAGAAATGCTTACTAATAGTGGATCCTTAAAAATCCAATTTTAATTGTCAGATTAAGTAAGATTACCTGCATCAAAAGTTCCCTCTACCCTAGTTCAATCACTTGACCTGCACTAGCCAATTTCTTAACAACCCATCATCTTTACTAGATTGCTACGTGTAAGTCAGTGACCAAGTCTTCATAACCGCGAAGTTACGGCGATCTGAATCGATTATACTCAGCTAAGGATCTCCAATCGCACGACATATGTAGCACTTAACCCTTGCATATGTCAACTCGCCACGGGGTTCTTAAGACCAGATCAGGTTCACGCCAACCGAGAGCACAGATACACCACCGTCCAGCCTCTTGCCACGGAGGGTACACGCTACTCTCGCCATCTCTCCACTCCCATTGCATGTTATCTTATTCTGGTCTTAGTCTGCCGGAGGCAAAGCTTACCCATGACGAGGCATGTGACCAGTGAAAGGGTCCTCGGTCATCAAGCCTACATCGAGATGGTCCTTAATCAATACAGACGGAGACACTACACCGAGGCTCTCTCCTCGTGCAAGTCAACCGCTCGGTCTCAGCTTTATCATTTCAAACCCAAAGTTTGGTACCTGGCAGAGGTACATTTTTTCCAATGTTGAACCCATCATGGCCATGATGAATCCATCATCAAGTTTTATTTTTGAAAACATCCCACCCACTTTGAAGCAACATCTTTTGTAAACCAACACATTTTGTTTTCTAAAGCACGGCTAAGCACAAGCAAATCCTTTTGTAAATTAGGGATTAAGGGAATAATCAAATCCAAGGAAGGAAATGCAGCAATGGTTTAGCACACAACTCCTATCACTTAATGCATCAAGTAAGTGAGAAAGATTTTAAAAGGAACAAGGAGGTGGCAAATGCACCGGGGCTTGCCTTATGTTACTAGTGAATCAGGCTCTGTTCCATAGATATCAAAATAAAAATAGTTGGCTGCCTGATGTTCCTCAGGTGGTGGTGGTGGTGAAGTCCTTGTCTCTTCGACTTCTACTTCCTCCTCGTTTTCTAAATATAGCCAAAAATAATAATGAATGCTCATGTAATGCTCATGAGGATGCAAAGACAATAAAAGTTTATTATCTATGGTCTTGAATACAACTTTTCTTCACGGATCTCCGAGAACTTAGGGTTTCCAGAGTCAATAGTGAAGTTCATAGGGCAGGGGCTAGGGTTTTGGGTTCTAAGTATCAAACATGGTCCAAATTGTACCAAATTTTACCCAAGGCTTCTAAATATTATTTAGAGTTTATCCTAAAATTTTAGTGAATTTTGGATTTATTATTATTCCCTAAAAATCCAGAAGCATAGTTTTTAGCTATTTTAAATGCTCTATAATTTCCTATTTGGACTAAAAATCATGAAATTATTTTTAGTAAATATTATAGGAAATTAGAAGCCTAGCAAAATTGGTCTTGTATTTTTAGCATTTTTCTACAATTTTCTAAAATTTCTTTAGCTCTGGCAGAAAAAGAAAAAGAAAAGATATGAACAGCTCTGGACTGAATCTGGCCCAGGTCGGCCCAACTTCAGGCGGAAACGCGCGCACTCGCACCCGCATTGTCGATTTTGTAGAGACACCCTTACCGATTCAAAAATCAGAGCAGCAGTCCCTAGCACTATTCTTGTGTCTCACTGACTTTTGCAGGAACACCCCTACACTTCTATGCCTTCACAGACCAAAGTCCACGACGGCGAGCAGCGCCATGCAGAGCTCCGGTGAGCTTGTACTGGTTGATTTACGCAATGACTAGGGCTCTACTTTGGCAAAAACCAAATTCAAGTCCTAACCATCGTTTACCCCCAACTAATTTCATGAACGGTGATCTAACCTGCTCTGTCCACGGTGACAGCGGGTATCGCGGACAACCAAATGCGTTCCCGGCGATCTATGGGGTCCTAGCTCAATTGGGCATGTCAGAGAGTATTAGAAGCATCCAAGAACACGAAAACGAGGACTCAGAGGGCATGAATGAACCTCAGATGCGCTGACCATGGCGAGGTCTTTGTCACGGTGTCCTTGAGTGTTTTGGGGGAAATCCAAAATTGGTGAGCTTTAGGGGAGGATTCAAGGCACGGGTTGCTTCACTGGTTGCGCAATTACCATGCGGAGCAGGCGGGGTCGGTAATTTATAGGTGCCCACAGCGGTGGCTAGTGAATTTGGGAGAGACGCGCGGCAGCTGGAGAAATAGTAGGTCACTGGCGCGCGTGATAGGTGTCTATTACCGTGGCAAGCTCTCCGGCGATCACCGGATACGCTCAACACGACTAACTGCGACGTGGGTAGATGCTCGGGCATGTGACGCATGGTCGGTAAACGGCTAACGCCGGTGAGGACCAATTCGGTCAGCTGCAATCCGAGCGGGTGCGGTGAACTCCCCATCGATCAAATCCAAGCTTATTCGTCGCCAGGATCTTTCACCTAGGAGTGTTATCCGGTACTGGCGAGCACGAATCATGGCGACGGCGCAAATCCGGGCGCAATGGTCGGCGGCGGCGAGGGGAGCTGCATCTGGATCATGTTCAGGGTACTGTACCATCAGCATGTGGTTTAGAACACATGACAGAGCAATTTGCAGGGAGATTTGCTCCCAATTTTGTGTAGTAACGTGATCATCACTCTGTATCAAAGTTACAGCCCTATGATCCAGCTACATTCTTGTATAGCAACCATAGCCAAACACTTACTGGATCATCCTCAAAAAGATTCCCAAAGTTCATCTGATGTCACTGAATACCAAAATTCAGGTTTAGGCTGACTGACAGCCCAACTTTGGGCCAAGTTTTCTCTCAACTTTGCATAACAATGCTTAACACCTTAAGCAAAATTGTTCTCCTAACATAGCTTTACAAACTTGATGTGTTGACCCAGGGCAAAATCTTCATAACCTGGGAGATATGGGGCTTCAAAGTTGAGCCAATGTCACTGATTTCAGACTTATCTATATGATCCAAAAGTGGCTTTTTTGCAAATAGGCCCAAAACTTAGGGTTTCATTTGCAAATCCCTACATAAGTGAATCATATGACTAAATACACCCTATTTCTATGATTTTTTCACTTAGGTCCAAAATGTGCACACTTTGCATATAACCCCTTAGGGTTTTAGTCCAAGGTTTTCCAGGGTTCTCTTTAGGGTTTTTGGTGCTCTTAGGGTTTTAATGCCACTTTAGTCCATTCATAGTGATATTTTATGACTATCTCTAATAAGTTTTGAAGTTTTCACTTGTTTAGGCTTTGGTTACCCCCTTTAAGCCTAATCTAGGGTTAAACACTATATCCTAGGGTTTTGCTTATAACATGTCACATCAATACAACTTGTTTGAACTTTTTACCTAGTGAATGCACTCTAGGTGTAACAAACACATGAGATGTCAATGCTTATGATGTTATGCTCAAGTTTTAGTGATAGTAACGCCAGGGGTGTTACAGCAGCAACCTTGCACAGATCGTCCAATGAAATGTGTCTACTCCAGCTCGCCGAACGCGTTCGTCGCTTGGCCCGGTGTCGTTAGGCTAGTCAACCATGTTCGCTGCCACGAGCGCTTGTCCCTGATGCACATCGCGCAGTATTCAGATCTTGCCGATTGACTCCCGCCATTCGTCGTGCTGTGTGCCGGCTTTCCCTCGCGGCAGACCACGCCGTCGTCTAACCTTGTTCGCTTCGCTACAGCACCATCGTCACCTGCCAGCTCCATCACCGGCGGTTCCTAGTATTTTTCCCCAACACCGAGCCTCTCTGACCTCACTGCACATTGGTGCAATTTATGTGTGTGGATGAAGAAAGCGAAGTCAGTGTACATAGCTCGCAGGGTGTTCAGCTGAAAGCTTCACCCGGTGCTTGTCGTCATTCTTGCGGGGTTCAAGTTTGATTTAGTATAGTAAGCTGATTCAATACTCATGCTATCTATCGATTTGATGTCCGGATGGGTTATATATAATTGTCGATGACTATCTTGTTTGCAACGTATGCATTGTGGCGGTGTTTGATATTTGTTAAACTGTTTCGTATATATGGGGTATGGTTTAGTAAATATCGTGAAGAATAAATTTGGTATACCAAGCGATTAGTCGATTACTCCTGTTATTATGGGTCGTATTAATATATTTGAGTAGTGAAGTGATACCTTGCCATACTAATTGTCGTATTTTGTATTTGTTACTCGGTTAACTGTCATAGGTACGTGTTTGTTGCTGCCCAAAATGGTTGAATCAGATCATCAGCGTATCCGCAGTTTAGTTTAACTATAGTGAGCTTTTTGGCTATCCTTGATAGTTAGCATGTATGATAGGTTGATTAGGATATGGTCGATGATTCTCTTGTCTAGTGATAGGTGTGATTATCGATTGTATGATATATGCTTGGTAAATATATATTTTATTGTTTTGTGATGTATGAGCTACCTCCAAATAGGCTGGAAAGGCGTAATTATTATAATTAGTCTTATATCGCTAGCTAGTATTTGCTTAATGTTTTGTTATAAGTGTTTCATCCTCTTCGGTGTAGATATCTATCTTATGCTATTTATACTTGTGCTCATACATGTGTATCGTGCATCTCATGAGGTACGCTAGTTGATCACGTGATGTGAAGGACAAGAGCTGGATTAATCTCAAGGTGATGCGGATGATGAACCTGAAGCTGGATAAACTGAACGAGTACCAAGGCAAAAGATGGACGTCAAGTGATCATCGTCTAACAAACACTAACGTAGTGTTTATTCCAGGCAAGCCCTGGTGCATGCAAGCCCTTCCTTGTGTTTTTAAGTGATTTTTACACACTTTAAGTCTAGTGAAATGTGCATTAGGTTTATAGGAGTTGCTTGGAAAACCTTTGATGCATTGGCTACCCCGAAATCCATTCCTTTTATAGATACTTCCGGTGAAGTATCAAATATGATTTACAAAATTGCTTAGCCCTAGGGCTGGCAAAATACTCGTGTGTAAAACCTTGAATAATGTTGTATGGATTTTTAACTCGTTCTTGGTTACTTTATAAGAATAATAGTAGAGATTTCTACGACCTTAGCCATTCAAGAAATAATATTAGGGTTATGTTGATTTCATGTTTTATTAATGGAACATGTGTCTCTTTGTAAAAAAAATAAATACTGAATAATATCCAAAATAATGCATCATGCTGAAGTTTTATTTGTGGTGTTGCATCTAAAGTTGAATTTGAAGTTTGGACCATAATTATACTTGGATTCTTGGAATAACACTTTGATTCAATGAATTATCTCCCTATAAGTAAACATTAAAAATGAATAATAATTGTAAGGGTTACCTCATATTGTAATTCTATTGGACATTTTAAATCAGAAGTCAAAACCAAAAATTTAAAGTTAGTTTGAAAAAAAGAAAGGAAATAGAAAATAAAGAAGTTTCTCGGACTCCCTTTCCTCTCACCCCGCGTGGGCCAAAATTGCCTTGGCAGCCCAAAATCACCCGGCTCCTCCAATGGTGCCTCATCGCCCAGCCATGGCGCCCTAGTGGCCGCACCGTGCCCCTGGTCCACCCGCCGCCCAAGCCGGCGTCCTCCCTTTCTTCCCCGTCGAGCTCCTACAGATTCGGCCGTTCTAGCAGACCCCTCACTAGATCGGATTTCTCTCTACTCCACCGAACCCCGCCTGTTTCTTCCATGACCCGAACTCCTCTGGCGGCTGGTGCATGCGGCTGGAGCATGCTTGCTCACGCGTCCTCATCATGCGGAGACCGGCGCGTGGAGCCTCCTTTCAGTGTTATCTCCTCCACGCAACAGAACTCACGCAACAGAACGCTCGATCTGCGCGCTCCTTGTGACCACTTCCGTGCGATCCTCTCCGCTCCAGGATTCGTTTCTCGCACTATAAGACAGTCGTGACCCTCCTCTCATCGTCCATCTGTGGTCGCGTCGAGGGCCTCCTTCCTCGCTGCTCGCCGTGCCCACTTCCGTGATGTTGCGGCAAGCAACCATCCGCCAGGGCCGCCACCAGGGCTTCTCGTCGACGAGGCGCGTTCGTCGGGACCCACACAAGTTGTGGTCATCATGGCGGCAGGGTCTGCACAGCACCCGTCTCCGGTGAGTCACTCGCCCCTCCGCGCTATCCCTATTTGCATTTGGTACTCGAGAGCGGACGACGATAGCAGGGTTGGGGTAGTCCTAGGGCCAGTGAACTGGGATTCCTCACCGGAGTCACGCATTCACCACGGTATCCACCTCAACTCGTGAGCAGGGCGTTCTACATCCACATCGCTGGTACTTCCTCGCCGTGGGCTGGGGATCATCGCGGTGCTACACCACGTGTACCGAGACCTCGTGGGGCTTGATTGGTTTTCCGGGATGCTTAGGCTTGCATCACAGGCCTAGCGCCACTGCAGACCTAGGTGTTCGGCTGGGGGGAGGAATGTGCCGCGCGTCTGGTGGAGGAAAGAAGATTGGGCGCGGGCCGTTGGATTCTCCAGTGACGGCTTAGATTAGAAGTAGAGCACCGGTTCGGGGAAATAAATCCAGAGCATCGATGGTTGATCCGATGGATGGAGTTGATTGGAATCTACATAAAATCTGGGCCGTAGAATTGAATCTGACGTTCACTATTGCATACCGCTTCAGTTATAGTGCGATTTAATCCGAGGCATCCGTTGTGGATCGGACGGCTGACCGTGGCCGATACCCCTTCACCGTGACAGAGTTTCTAAAGAGCCCCCGGAATAGTAGAGAATCAACCCGCAGTCTAGGGTGATTGTGCTCTGAGTCTAGGGAATCTTTCGCTGAGGCCCCTAGTGTTCGGTTTAATCTTATACGCAGCCCAGAGTTCAGTAAAAATGAATAAATGATAAAGGAAATTGATTTTTAGTATGAAATTAATTGTAACAACCTGTATAAATCATAGAAAATTCATATGAGCTCCAAATTGGTCCATTCCAGTTCCTATAATTCTGTATTAATGTTTTCTACAAATATGTAATACTGTTTGAACATGAAAATTGTATTAAATTTGATCTCTTAATTAATCTTATGACAGACACATAGAACCTTCAGAAATTTATAGCTCACAATCTGTAACTCCGATTTGATCCGTTCAAGTTGTGTTAGTCTCATATAAACATTTACTGTGCAATAACAATATTTATTGTACCATGTCTCATTCTTTTATAATTAGAGCTTTATTTAACCTATGTTGGTTAGTCTTGTTAATCTACTTATCATCATAATCTACTAAAATGTGATACATGGTCAATTTATAATTTAGATTAAAGTTGAATTAATTACTACGTTAGGTTATATTTTCTTTGGAGTTATAAAACAAACATAGAACCTGATGTTAATCATTTAATGACATCATAATTTGATGACTACGACTTTGATCTCAGTAGTTCTCGATCCCACGATCTCGTAGCTTCACGTAGATCATTATTATGCAGTTTGTTCTTATGTATGGTGTGATGTTAATTTTATCTATACCATGTTTGCTTGTATTGCTATGACTAGCAGTGCGGTCACGAGGATCCGAAGAATCACCCTGGTACCTGGAATCTCAAGTGCCAGGCAAGTTGTGCCCTTGATTCACTTTTGTTACCCAATAATGTTCTTTAATGTCACTTATTCATGCATAGGTTTAATTTTGATGGGACCCAATAGGTCACCCTAGTCTGTTTATCCATTTTACCTTGTTTACCCCTGAATCACATGGGTAGTTTTTGATATTGCTTCACATGGTTTTGGGTTAATATTTCATTATATCCATGTTTCAGTTATTTTGTTATTCTATTTATGTTCATGTCAAGATCATTGTATTATTGTTAATTGGAACATGGAGCTTAACTTGAGAAACACGTGTCAACACAAGGGAGGAATGGGACCCCTTGGCTAACTAATTAGGAAAGCTAGTGGAAGACTACCTTACCCGACAGGGGCAAGGGCAGTAGGGGAGTTGCATGCAAGGAGGTTCTTGGGTTGATTTTGCTGCGATGGCGGTCAGACGGCGGATTCTTGCAAGTGCTCTTCCCATAAACTGTAGCGGGTTTTCGGAAGCTAGTGGAACTTTGTAAAGGCCTCGTAGTGGATCCCTGCCATTCACCTTGGTAGTGTCTAAGGGTCTAGCTAACCCTAGCGACATGGGAAACACGGCTTGTGTGGCGGAACCGCCCAAATTATTCCAGCTTAAGTGCCTAGGTCACGCCTCAAGGGCTGCAACACACTTAAATCGGAATAACCCATCAGTCCCTCAGATATAGTCTGATAAAGCCACTTAACCAGGATCAAATACCACATACTCACTCGAAGGTGAGTCACAGAAGAAATACAATAAAACAGGAAACTTCAATTAAAGTACTAAATTATTATTACATAGATCGGAGTTTTTTTCCAAGTAGCGAAATAAAGTTCACGAATTAAAATGCAACGGATAGTCAATATCGTCGGTAGCGAGGAAATGGGCAAGGCCTAGCCCACTACTCCTCTTGCTCCTCTCCTGTCGGAGTAGCATCCCACTCAACCGTCCAACTCGGTGGCAGGGTGGTAGGCCAAGTCACACCATCGACCATATCCAGAAGCTCACCTGCAAAAATTGTGCCATAAGCAAGGCTGAGTATACTAATACTCAGCTAGACTTACCCGGTGTGAGGAAACTACTCCTCTACCTCTAGACCATGAAGCTGTTTGGCTGAGGGGTTTGGTTTGCCAAAAGCACTAGCTGTATCTAAATCAAGTTTTAGCTTTACCCATTTCTAACATAATTAGAATAACTAAGTTCGCTCTTTCTAAGCATACATGGTGACAAGCATTTAGTACAATCAACAAGTTATCTCATGTAAACCTCATTTCACTTCTTACTCAACGTAGTACAAGGGGTCAAGCAGTCTCATTAGCTGCGAGAAGGAGACGATTCGAATCGAGTTTTATCCTTGCAAGGCAAACCTAAACACACGACATGACAGGGTACTCCGTCCCCACACATGTCAACTGTCCCCATCGATTCCACGTTCGCGGCCAGGGCTCACCGCCTTGGCATACAATGCTGCACTGACCCTGGCTGCCGCCGTGCAGTGACCGCACTTGTACCCACCATAGCTAGCATGGGAGACCCAGTCTCAGGACGAGTGAGGGATAAAGTCTGCGCCCGGCTTCACTCAGGTACTAGGTTTACCGATTACCATATTTCCTGACATGTGTTTACTACGTTCAAACGTTTGACTCAGGTATCCACACATTAATCCTTAATTCCTTTTCCCGTCTCATGAACAAGGCATCCTCCCTGGATCCAAGTCCATAGACCATCATAGATCCCATTATCAAGATGAATACAGTCAATTCCTGACCTCGCGCGAGTGCTAGAAAAATCATTCGACTTCTACCGAGATCCTGTTTAGCAAAGCAGCTACTCGACCAAGCATGCTAGTATCCATCTCAAAAAGGAATCCTAAGTTCATGCAACTAGATGTTTCAAGCAACTCCTACACTTAAGTGCACATTATAAGCCTACAAACATTAAGTGTAGTAAAGTAGCATATATAAATACGGTTATGCATAAAACTGAGGCTTGCCTTCGATAGCTGGGGCTGCAGGGAGATCCTCAGTGGCAGTCTCGGGAGCTTGCTCCTGGTCTTCCTCATGGACAACTCCTTGCTCGGGGATGAGCACGTACTCTCCATCAGCTAGATTGCAGTTTATTAAATGCAACGAGTAAGATACATGCATGATATGATATGTAATTTAGCAATTAAGCTTTGAGGGTGAATGATCCACTTAAATTAGATAGAGTTAAATCTTGTTACAAAAGCTTTTTGGTGGTATACTTAGTAATTTAGATTATGTTCAGTTAAATGAAGTGGTAAGTCGGCTTTGGTGTTCCACTGATTTCCTTTTAATGTCTTAGTGAGACTTAATAAGATTTCTAGTTGAACTTATTGGAGAAAGAGGTTTATTATTTTTCTTTCTTCTTCTATTTCCTTTATGCTTTTAAGGTGGGTTTGAACTACAAGTTATCTTAATAAATTTCCAAAAATTCTGCAAAAATTACAATGGTTTCTCATTGGTGCATAATTCTCTGTTTCAAAATTTGGGGTTTAAAAAGCAAGTGGTTTTCTCTATATAAAATTATCAAATGCTAGGGCAGAAAGGGTAGGTTGAACTACAACTACCATTAACAGAAGGTTATTTCTTAAGACATATTTTTGCTGGCATTTGGGTTCTATAACATGACTTTGCACAAATTCCTAGCCATTAATACTTACCAGTTATTTTATCATGATTTTCTAAAGTTTCTAGGCAAAGGGGTGCTTTCTACTACCATTATATTTGAAAAATATCAAACAACAGATTTCTGATTTTTCCTAGCTCCATCTTTGCGCAAGAGCAATCATTCTGAAGTTTGGCATCTTTTTTCTTAAGGGAAGGGGTGGTAGAAATTAATTGGATTAAATGGCCTTTTTCATGAAGTATTGGCAATAGGTGTTATTTGGCATCTTTCAAATAGGTTTGCATTTTTCTCTGGTGGCCTATCTCATCATTGATCTAGCAAAATTTTATTTACCCATTATTGCACCGTATTTAGGTTGTTTATGATTTAATTGAAATATGCCCCAATATCAAGTTTTATTTGTTTACCCTACTTAAAATGATGGGCTGGGGTGGTTTTCATTTTTTTAGTGGGATTTTAGTGGTCACAAGTCCACTGGATTTTTATGACAAGTTTTGAAATTGTTTTCATAATTCTATCAATTGTTTTCTAGTTGGAATAATGCTAGATAAAACTTAAGTAGGCTAGGAAAAATAATTGCACTCACTGTTTATTATTTTCTAATGCCTTTCTGATTTTCTTAATTTTTGGGCAAAAATGGTTTTTATTGGTTAATCTTACTTAAATCTTCAATACTGGGGTTCCCACTATTTTTAAACAGTGTCTAATTGAGGTTTGATCATCTACAAATTTTCTCAAGCCTAGCACAGAAGCATAACCAATTTTCTTTAATTAAAAAGGGTTTGGTCAGTTTCTATATTTAATTCCAAACTCTAAAAATTAGAACAGAAAGCATGGGGTTCAATATTTTTAATTGGTAGTCCATAATATTTAGAATCCAACAAAATTGGTTTGACAAAATTCGGTTAAGTATTTCTTAAGTTATGAATTTTCTAAGTCTTCTGCTAAATAATAAAAGATTAATTCAATATGGTTTAAAGAAAAGTAGTTTTGCGCTAGGGTCCCTGGCGAAAGTTCTTAAAGGAATTACAGACAGGTCCCCAGGGCACTATTTATTTGAGTCTACGGCTCTGCAGAAAACCCCATAGGGTTTCTAGAAATCGAACCCGCGGTCCTGTCCACAATTGAATAGTACCCGTGGCGGAGAAAAGGGCGGAGGGGCTTACCAGTGAGGTGGTCGAGGACGTAGGGGAGGTCTCGGGGATCATGGCGATGTGTGGGTCACCGTCGGAGATGGTCGGAGTCGGCCGGTCCACGTGCGCAGGCGGAGGTGCTCGTCGGTGGCGAGGAATCCGGCCTACTCATGGCGCAATAGTTCAATCAAACGGGTCAGAGAGCTTCACTGGGTGCTAGGGAAGACGTGGGTGCAAGGAATTTGAAAATGGCTTACTGGAATGCTCGGTTCACGCATGGTGGCGGGCGACCGAAGTCCGGCGAGGGCAATCTCGGGCCTCCGGTGAAGTTCTACCGGGTCCGAGGGCTTGGAAAGTTTCACGGGCTAATGGTGAAGCTATCCGACGGGTTGGCGCAGCTTGGACGTGACTAGAGGGAGCTGGCCACGGCGGCCGAGGCTTGGAAAGCTTGGCGGGCGGTGGCGCGGCGTGCTCGGGGCAAATTCCGGTGATCTCTGGCTCGCGCAAGACTTGTGAGTGCGCGGGGAGGTATGGCCGAGGCTCAGGGCTGCTTTATAGGCACAGCGCTGTGCACGGGCGGCCGTGGACCGGCGAGCGCGCGCGGGCATGCACTGGGGAGCGCGGGTGCGCGAACGGGTGTGAACTGGGGGTGTCAGCCACGGTCGAACACGTGGAACCGTTGCTTCTGCCCGAGTTCTAACGCCGATTAGGCGCAAATCTTTGTGAATTTGGGCAAGATCGCTGTGAAGGATTTGTTCCACTGACAATGCTTTGTCTTTTGTGTATGGACGTCGCACGGTTTTAGGCTATGGACAGGGAGTTGTAGCGTCACCAAGGTGCCAGTGTCAGAATGCCTGGTCCCGAGGTCAAACGGTGCCAAAACCATGCCAAAACAATTTGGTTTGAGTTCAAATTTTTCCAAAGCGTGTTCAAGGAAATTTGGCACAACTTTGATATTTGAACTTCTTGGTTTTGAGTTTTGAAAAATAGAGAACGCATTTGATCTTTGGAAAAGGGTTCTGAAATTTAGAATTCTGAATTTCCCCATGGGTCCTTGGTTCAAGGGCTGATTTGGGAATTTTGGAAAAACCAAATGGCCAAACTTTCTTACTATGATTTGCTGGTTATTTGGTGAACTAAACTTTGTAATTTGGTCTTTACCAAAATTTGTATTTTTCCCAAGCCTTTTTCCAATTTCCCTTTTATGTGCTTAAGGGTTCACTTTGGGTTAATTTGGGGTTGAGAGTTTTTCTTACCATGAGGTTCATGATGTGATTAGGTGATTTACATCAGATGAAAGACTCACTTTAAACCTTTGGTTATAAATTTTTGAGGTTCATGCCTCTATTTGGTTCACATGTGATAATAGTTCAAGTTAGCTTAAGGAAGAAACCCTAGGTGACACTGGAGTGTCACAGCCTTCCCCCTTAAAGGAATCTCATCCCGAGATTTGGGTTGGGGTCCTCCTGGGGTGAAGTGGAGGGTCAGACTTGCTTGAAGTGGGTGCTTTATATTTTAAGACAAATTGCTCTTCGAATGTCATTCTCTTTGCAACTTCAGAAGGAAGTCCTTCTGAATTTTTGTTTTATAGCTTATTCTTCCCAACTTAAGGTTATATTACTGTAATTTACATTCGAAGGGCAGGAGGAGGGGTTGGGCATGAATACGTACCAATTTCCTTAGGCAGATAATCAGGAAAGTTGGAACGCAGAAATTCTTCAATTTCCTAAGTAGCCTCTTCCTCTAAGTGATTACTCCATTGGACCTTATACATCTTGATCGATTTTGCCCGAGTTGATCTTTCTTTGCAATCTAGAATCTTGGAAGGGTACTCTTGGTATGATAGATCTGGCTCTATCTCCAACTCTAGTTCTGCTACGATCTCAGTCGGCAATCGAACACACTTCTTTAGCTGAGATACATGGAACACACTGTGGATGGCAGACATTTTTGGAGGTAACTTCAATTTGTATGCCACGGGTCCACATGCCTCTATGATCTCATAAGGCCCAATGTAGCGAGGGGCTAACTTGCCTTTGATCCCAAACCTCTGCACTCCCTTGGTGGGTGATACTTTGTGAAAAACGAAATCTCCCACCTCGAACTGGAGAGGTTTCCTTCTCTTATCATGGTAACTCTTCTGCCTGGCCTAGGCAACTTCTAGATTCTTCCTAATTAGTTTGACCTTCCTTTCGGCTTCAACCACTAAGTCAGGTCCAAAAACTTCTCTTTCTCCAGGCTGAGACCAATTGAGTGGTGTTCTGCATCTTCTCCCATAGAGAGCTTTGAAGGGTGCCATCTTTAGGCTGGATTGATAACAGTTATTATAAGCAAACTTTGCCAAGGAGAGGTGCTTATCCCAGTTCTTGCCACAATCGATTGCATAACTCCTCAGCATATCTTCCAGAATTTGATTTACCCTCTCGATCTGACCATCAGTCTGTGAGTGGTAAGCTGAACTTCTGATTAGCTTGGTTCCCAAAGACTCTTGCAGTTGTTCCCAAAATCTGGCAACAAACGGGGCTCCACGATCAGAAACAATGGTCCTAGGCAATCCGTGCAAACACACGATTTGGTCAATGTACAACTCTGCATACTTTTGAACCTTATCAGTAGTGCTCACAGGTAGAAAATGTGCCACTTTCGTCAGTCAGTCCACAATAACCCAAATCGAATCGTGATGATGAGAGGTGTTGGGCAGGCCCACGATGAAATCCATGCTGATGTCGTCCCACTTCCACGAAGGTATAGACAGGGGTCGCAAAGCTCCAGCTGATTTCAAGTGGCTTGCCTTTATCCTCTGATAGGTGTCACATTCCGATACATATTAGGCTATCTCTCTCTTCATTCTGGTCCACCAATACAAGGTCTTCAGATCGTGGTACATTTTGGTGCTCCCGGGATGCATGGAGAATTTGGAGAGATGGGCCTCATACAAGATTCTTTTCTTGAGATACCAATATGCTTCCAAACCATAATACACCCTTTCCATCCTGGCGGAAACATTTATACTTTTCAGTCCTCTGATGGAGATTCTCCTTGATAATCTGTACTCCCTTGTCACTGAGCTGGGCCATGATGATCTAGTCTTGCAAAGCTGGCTCAACAGAAATGTGAGACAAAGCACCAGAAGGAATTACTTCAATCTTCATCTTGCTCAACTCAACACACAAGGTGTCAATATGAGAGTCCATCAGAACACAATTGCACTGCAACTTCCGACATAATGCATCTGCTACCACATTGGCTTTTCCTAGATGTTAATGTACCTCCAGGTCATAATCCTTGATCAGCTCTAGCCATCTTCTCTGCCTCATGTTGAGATCAGCCTGAGTAAAGATATACTTAAGGCTCTTATGATCAATGAAGATGTTGCAGTGAGTTCCCATCAAATAGTGCCTCCACATTTTTAATGCATGAACCGCTGCTGCCAACTCAAGGTCATGAGTGGGATAATTCTGCTCGTGAGGCCTGAGTTCTCTTGATGCATAAGCAATGACGCGGTTGTCTTGCATCAAGACACAACCTAGTCCAGTGCCAGATGCATCACAGTACACATCAAATGGCTTGCTGGTGTCGGGTTGCGCTAATACCGGTGCTCTGGTCAGATGTTGCCTTAATGCATGGAAGGCATCTTCGCACTTCTGACTCCAAACAAACTTAGCTTCTTTCTTCAATAGCTCAGTTATGGGCTTCGCAATTTGAGAGAAATCCGGAATGAATCTTCGGTAATAACCAGCTAATCCCAGAAAACTCCGAATCTGATGGACAGTCGTGGGTGGCTTCCAATTCATCACCTCTTGCACTTTATTAGGATCAATAGCTATACCTGCCTGAGAGATAGTGTGACCCAAGAATTTGATCTCCTTTAGCCAAAAATCACATTTTGACAACTTGGCATAAAGGTGGTGCTCTCGCAGACGTTGAAGCACTACATACAAATGCCCGGCATGTTCTTCATTCTTCGAGTACACCAGAATGTCATCGATGAAAACCACCACAAATTTGTCTAGTTCAGGCATGAACACAGAATTCATCAGATACATGAAATATGCTGGTGCATTGGTCAGCCCAAATGACATCACCAAGAATTCATATAGCCCATATCTGGTTGAGAAAGCCGTCTTCGGAATATCACTTGCCCGTATCTTGATCTGATGGTAGCCGGAGTGAAGGTCTATCTTGGAAAACACTTTAGCTCCGACCAACTTATCAAAAAGAACATCAATACGAGGCAAAGGATACTTGTTCTTGATAGTCACCGCATTAAGAGGGCAGTAATCTATACAAGGCTGGACATCCCCAAGGTGAAGTACTGGGGCGAATAAATCCCTTGTCTAGCAACTCTTGCAATTGCTTCTTCAACTCTGCCAACTCAACGGGTGGCATCTGGTAAGGCCTCTTGGAAATAGGTGTCGTTCCCGGTTCTAACTCGATGGCGAATTCAATGTCCCGGTCTGGTGGCATTCCTGGCAATTCATCAGGAAAGACATCTACATACTCACAGACCACTGGAATCTTCTTCAAGGGTAACTCCATCATAGCAAAGGCACATGACTGAGTAGTCTTGACTGGGCAAAAACAGGGTGAAACTTCCACATATTGGGGAATTGACTTCCACAATGCGGCTGGCTACATCAAGCACTACTTGGTGCAGGGTCATTTAATTAGTGCCCAGAATAATATCCACACTTTCCAAACCCAAAACAAGAAGGGTGGTTTTGATTATGTGGCTTCCGAGTTGAATAGGCACACTTCGGATTAATTGGTTGGTTACAGTTTTACCCCCAGGTGTGGTTATCATAAATGACCCTTTTGCATGATAGAAAGGCAATTGGCATTTAGCACTGAACTTCTGGCTAATGAAACTATGAGATGCACTAGAATCAAACAGAATTAAAGCAGGTTTATTAAAAACTGAAAAGGTACCAATCATGATGGGGGCTCCCTCAGGTACTTCCTCCAGAGTAGTGAAGTTGAGCTTACCTTTCCTGACTTGCACCTTCTGCTTTCTTCCCTTGTCTTGATTTGGTGCAGGCATCTGCTGGTTTCTGGGGCAATTCTTGGCATAGTGGCCCATGTTGCCACAAGTGAAGCACATGTTCCCATTGCCCTGGTAGAACTGCTGCTGCTGAGGAGGCTGGATGTTCCTCGGAGCGGGAGATGGGAAACAAGTGGGTGCCGGCTGCTGCTGCTGCTAAGGTGTCCTGATCACCCATCTGCCTGCCTGCTGCTAAAAACCCCTGCTCTGATTGTGAGAAACAATCCTGAACCTCTGGGCCTGAGTGGATGGTGCTGCCATTGGTGCCTTTCTCTTCTTCTCTGCCCGGTGAGCTACAATACAATCTTCCTAGGAGATGGCCATGTTGACCAACTCATTGAAGCTACCAGCACGAACAATGTTGAGACGTTCCCGCAGCTTGGTGTTGAGACCCCTGCGGAAGCGGTCTCTCTTCTTTTCATCAGAATCAGTATGGTAACCTGCATACTGGCATAGGTCATTGAAGGCCTGAGCATACTGCAAGACCGTGCGGGTTCCTTGATTAAGTGCCAGAAATTCATTCAGCTTGCGCAGTCTTGAATTCCTCCCAAGACACTGTGCGATCAGCGGGTAGCATAGCACGGAAGTGGTCCCACCAAGTCCGAGCAGATCCGCGAAGCTGCTGCATGGTGAAGTGAGTCTTGGCATCATCAGGGCAGTCTCCCGTGAGGAGGGGAAACTTGGACTCAATGACGCGAAGCCACACATCGGCGTCCAACGGATCCTCTGCCTTAGTGAATAAGGGTGGCTGCGTGCTCAGAAACTCCTGGTAAGTTGTTGCTGCCGGAGGTCGCTGGTGCTGGCCTCCACCATGCTGCTGGGGGTGGGGCTGGCGCTGCAAGAGCTGTCGCAGAATCTCATTCTGCTAGGCCATCAGCTCCTGCACTGTGGGAGCTAGAGGAGGTGGCGGGGGAACTTGCTCGTTTTGCCCGCGATGCTGCCTAGCTACCATCTAAAAACAGAGATTACCGCCAATGTTATCCCAACTCGCAATTTCGTACGACATGCTATCATCTTATATGGAAAGAAAATTGTCATAATCATAACATCAGGTCCAAAATGAAGATAACATGGTTACAACATCCCACAGATCTCAATAGTACACAAGGGTTACATTAATTAGAGGAAGGTACTCGTAAGCCTAGTCCAAAATCTGCCAGTACTAAGCTTGCATAGGTTCCTATCCCCTAAGATGTCAGAACGATTCGTCAACCCTGAGCGGTAGAAGCGACACTGGATGCGGGTGAAGGGGGCATCACAAAGGTAGTCCCATTGGCACCAGGGGCTGGTCCTAACTCCTCGGGGGCCTCTTTCCCTCGCTTCCGGCTTCATTAACCTCCATCTCTAAATGGTGCATGTCCAAGTGGTCATTAGCTTCTTCGAGTTCCCGCTGCACATCATGGAGCTGGTTCTCCAAGACATCAATAGTGTTGTCTCGGATCTCCTCCTGCTGCTCCAAGGTGGTAATGCGCTGGCTCAGCCTTTCCACCTGCAGATCCTTCTCCACCAACTCGGAGGACAAGTCGACCACAAAATCTTCTCGACTATCGAGGGTGAGCTTGGTAGTTTGAGCGATGTTAGCAAGATGTGCCATAACGTCGCTCTGAAGGGCCTAAAGGCGATATAGCGCACTCATGCACTGCACAGTGACCCTCCCAACCAAATCAGGATACATTGCCTGCACATCCTTTACATGGCTCACACGGTTACACCACATGGGGTCATCCTTCTTCTCAGCGGGTAAAAGTCCCAAGGGGTGCATCACCATCTCCAGGGGATGGTAGCCACAGAAGGTCGTCAGAGTCTTCATGGCTGCTGCTTCAGTGGTGTCGTCCGTCCTGAATCCAATCTTCTCAGAGTCAAGAGAACGCCAACTCGGCTAAAGGGGATGAGCCTCCAAAGTCAGCCAGAATTGGCAACGAGGTATCCGATGCTCCTCATACAACTGCACTGTGTACAAAGGGGGCGTAGGGTAACCGGCGGAGTTAAGCACTTCCCACAAGATGGAAGGAAAGCCATCGTGAGAGAGGATGTCAGAGCTGAAACAAGTGTCTCCTCCGCTGGCGGGGGTGGGTGAATTCATCTGCGGAAGGGTATCAGATGTAAAGATTATGGTGGAAGAAGAAAATAAGCAGCTTGGGTGGTTTGAAAAGAAGTGGGTTAGCTTGAATTTTTACTTCTTTAATTCTTAATCCTTCAAATTTTATAATGCATGCATGCTGAAAAGAATAACGGCTCCTCTTCAAAATAAAGGGTGCTCCTAGGGCATCCTTTAAAAATCTATGTACTGGCCCATAGGGCCTACTTATTTAGCCACCTATTTCTCCCACTATCCCTAAGGCCTTTCGTCCTAGGTCTAGCGGTCTAGTCCTGACGATCCTTAGTAGTTTCTAAGCAAGTTTTAGATTTTGAAAATTGGTATTCATGGTTTATTGTCCTTCTCTATGGTGGTATTTGCTCCGATACCAGCTATGGCGGAACCACCCGAATTATTCCAGCTTAAGTGCCTAGGTCACGCCTCAAGTGCCGCAACACACTTAAATCGGAATAACCCGTTAGTCCATTAGATCTAGTCTGATAAAGCCACTTAACCAGGATTAAATACCACATACTCACTCAAAGGTGAGTCACAGAAGAAATACAATAAAACAGGAAACCTCAATTAAAGTACTAAATTATTATTACATAGATCGGAGTTTTTTTTTCCAAGTAGCAAAATAAAGTTCACGAATTAAAATGCAGCGGATAGTCGATATCGTCGGTAGTGAGGAAATGGGCAAGGCCTAGCCCACTACTCCTCTTGCTCCTCTCCTGTAGGAGCAGCATCCCACTCGACCGTCCAACCCGGTGGCAGGGTGGTAGGCCAAGTCACAGCATCGACCATATCCTGATGCTCACCTGCAAAAATTGTTCCACAAGCAAGGCTGAGTATACTAATACTCAGCTAGACTTACCCGGTGTGAGGAAACTACTCCTCTACCTCTAGACCATGCAGCTGTTTGGCAGAGTGGTTTGGTTTGCCAAAAGCACTAGCTGTATCTAAATCAAGTTTTAGCTTTACCCATTTCTAACATTATTAGAATAACTAAGTTCGCTCTTTCTAAGCATACATGGTGACAAGCATTTAGTACAATCAACAAGTTATCTCATGTAAACCTCATTTCACTTCTTACTCAATATAGTACAAGGGGTCAAGCAGTCTCATTAGCTGCGAGAAGCAGACGATTCGAATCGAGTTTTATCCTTACAAGGCAAACCTAAACACACGACATGACAGGGTACTCCGACCCAACACATGTCAACCGTCCCCATCGATTCCCCGTTCGTGGCCAGGGCTCACCGCCTTGGCATACAATGCTCCACTGACCCCGGCTGCCACCGTGCAGTGACCGCACTTGTACCCACCATAGCTAGCATGGGCGACCCAGTCTTAGGACGAGTGAGGGATAAAGTCCGCGCCCGGCTTCACTCAGGTACTAGGTTTACCGGTTACCATATTTCCCGACATGTGTTTAGTACGTTCAAACGCTTGACTCAGGTATCCACACATTAATCCTTAATTCCTTTTCCCGTCTCATGAACAAGGCATCCTCCCTGGATCCAAGTCCATAGACCATCATATATCCCATTATCAAGATGAATACAGTCAATTCCTGACCTCGCGCGAGTGCTAGAAAAATCACTCGACTTCTTCCGAGATCCTGTTTAGCAAAGCAGCTACTCGACCTAGCATGCTAGTATCCATCTAAAAAGGAATCCTAAGTTCATGCAACTAGAGGTTTCAAGCAACTCCTACACTTAAGTGCACATTACAAGCCCACAAACATTAAGTGTAGTGAAGTAGCATATATAAATACGGTTATGCATAAAACCGGGGCTTGCCTTCGATAGCTGGGGCTGCAGGGAGATCCTTAGTGGCAGTCTCGGGAGCTTGGTCCTGGTCTTACTCGTGGACAACTCCTTGCTCGTGGATGAGCGCGTACTCTCTGTCAGCTAGATTGCAGTCTAATGAATGCAACGAGTAAGATACATGCATGATATGATATGTAATTTAGCAACTAAGCTTTGAGGGTGAATGATCCACTTAAATTAGATAGAGTTAAATCTTGTTACAATAGATTTTTGGTGGTATACTTAGTAATTTAGATTACGTTCAGTTAAATGAAGTGGTAAGTCGGCTTTGGTGTTCCACTGATTTCCTTTTAATGTCTTGGTGAGACTTAATAAGGTTTCTAGTTGAACTTATTGGAGAGAGGTTTATTATTTTTCTTCTTCTATTTCCTTTATGCTTTTAAGGTGGGTTTGAACTACAAGTTATCTTAATAAATTTCCAAAAATTCTGCAAAAATTACAGTGGTTTCTCATTGGTGCATAATTCTCTGTTTCAAAATTTGGGGTTTAAAAAGCAAGTGGTTTTCTTTGTATAAAATTATCAAATGCTAGGGCAGAAAAGGGTAGGTTGAACTACAACTACCAATTTACAGAAGGTTATTTCTTAAGACATATTTTTGCTGGCATTTGGGTGCTATAACATAACTTTGCAAAAATTCCTAGCCATTAATACTTACCAATTATTTTATCATGATTTTCTAAAGTTTCTAGCCAAAGGGGTGCTTTCTACTACCACAATATTTGAAAAATACCAAACAACAGATTTCTGATATTTCCTAGCTCCATCTTTGCGCAAGAGCAATCATTCTGAAGTTTGACATCTTTTTGCTTAAGGGAAGGGGTGGTAGTAATTAATTGGATTAAATGGCCTTTTTCATGAGGTATTGGCAATAGGTGTTATTTGGCATCTTTCAAATGGGTTTGCATTTTCCTCTGGTGGCCTATCTCATTATTGATCTAGCAAAATTTTATTTGCCCATTATTGCACCATTTTTGGGTTGTTTATGATTTAATTGAAATATGCCCCAATATCAAGTTTTATTTGTTTACCCTACTTAATATGATGGGCTGGGGTGGTTATCATTTTTGTAGTGGGGTTTTAGTGGTCATAAGTCCACTAGATTTTTATGACAAGTTTTGAAATTGTTTTCATAATTCTAACAATTGTTTTCTAGTTGGAATAATGCTAGATAAAACATTTCACTTTAATTCTGTTCTGGACTAGGGGTCTTTTTATTTTTCCTAGGTTCTCTGCTACTTAAGTAGGCTAGGAAAAATAATTGCACTCACTGTTTATTATTTTCTAATGCCTTTCTGATTTTCTTAACTTTTGGGCAAAAATGGCTTTTATTGGTTAATCTTACTTAAATCTTCAATACTGGGGTTCCCACTATTTTTAAACAGTGTCTAATTGGGGTTTGATCATCTACAAATTTTCTCAAGCATAGCACAGAAGCATAACCAATTTTCTTTAATTAAAAAGGGTTTGGTCAGTTTCTATATTTAATTCCAAACTCTAAAAATTAGAACAGAAAGCATGGGGTTCAATATTTTTAATTGGTAGTCCATAATATTTAGAATCCAGTAAAATTGGTTTGACAAAATTCAGTTAAGTATTTCTTAAGTTATGAATTTTCTAATTCTTCTGCTGAATAATAAAAGATTAATTCAAAATGGTTTAAAGAAAAGCAGTTTTGCGCTGGGGTCCCTCGCGAAAGTTCTTAAAGGAATTACAGACAGGTCCCCGAGGCACTATTCATTTGAGTCTACGGCTCTGCAGAAAACCCCCTAGGGTTTCTGGAAATCGAACTCACGGTCCTGTCCCCAATTGAACAGTACCCGCGGGGGAGAAAAGGGAGAAGGGGCTTACCGGCGGCGAGGCTGGTCCGGTGAGGTGGTCGAGGACGTAGGGGAGGTCTCAGGGATCACGGCGATGTGCGGGTCACCGTCGGAGATGGTCGGAGTCGGCTGGTCCGCATGTGTAGGCAGAGGTGCTCGTCGGCGGCGAGGAATCCGGCCTACTCACGGCGCAATAGTTCAATCAAACAGGTCAGAGAGCTTCACTGGGTGCTAGGGAAGACGTGGGTGCAAGGAATTTGAAAATGGCTTACCGGAATGCTCGGTTCTCGCGTGGTGGCAGGCGACCGAAGTCTGGTGTGGGCAATCTCGGGCCTCCGGATTCAGTTCTACCGGGTCTGAGGGCTTGGAAAGCTTCACAAGCTAATGGTGAAGCTATCCGAGGGGTTGGCGCAGCTTGAAAGCGACTAGAGGGAGCTAGCCACGGCGGCCGAGGCTTAGAAAGCTTGGCGGGCAGTGGCGCGGCGTGCTCGAGGCAAATTCCGGTGATCTCTGGCTCGGGCAAGACTTGTGAGTGCGTGGGGAGGTATGGCCGAGGCTTGGGGCTTCTTTATAGGCACGGCGCGGTGCACGGGCGGCCGTGGACCAGCGAGCGCGCGCGGGCGTGCACTGGGGAGCGCGGGTGCGCGAATGGGCGTGAACCGGGGGTGTCAGCCACGGTCGAACATGTGGAATCGTTGCTTCTACCCGAGTTCTAACGCCGATTGGGCGCAAATCTTCGCGAATTTAGGCAAGATCGCTGTGAAGGATTTGTTCCCCTGACATTGCTTTGTCTTTTGTGTATGGACGTCGCATGGTTTTAGGCTATGGACAGGTAGTTGTAGTGTCACCAAGGTGCCAGTGTCAAAATGCCTGGTCCCGAGGTCAAACGGTGCCAAAACCGTGCCAAATGAATTTGGTTTGAGTTCAAATTTTTTCACAGTGTGTTCAAGGAAATTTGGCACAACTTTGATATTTCAACTTCTTGGTTTTGAGTTTTGAAAAATAGAGAACGCATTTGATCTTTGGAAAAGGGTTCTGAAATTCAGAATTCTGAATTTCCCCATGGGTCCTTGGTTCAAGGGCTGATTTGGGGATTTTGGAAAAACCAAATGGCCAAACTTTCTTACTATGATTTGCTGGTTATTTGGTGAACTAAACTTTGTAATTTGGTCTTTACCAAAATTTGTATTTTTCCCAAGCATTTTTCCAATTTCCCTTTAATGTGCTTAAGGGTTCACTTTGGGTTAATTTGGGGTTGAGAGTTTTTCTTACCATGAGGTTCATGATGTGATTAGGTGATTTACATCAGATGAAAGACTCACTTTAAACCTTTGGTTATAAATTTTTGAGGTTCATGCCTTGTTGGGCTATGCTTCGACGCGCCGAAGGTCTTGTAGGAAGAAGCAGCTTCGGCTGAAGCTGTCCGCAGAAGATGACCGAAGGTTCCTCTTCATGAAGCTTCGGTATTACAAACCGACTTAAAGATAGAATGACCTTTTAGTGTAATACTCCAAATTGTATACCAGGAATAATAGGGAGTTATTCTCAATTTTGTATGTCTCATTTGCATCATGAAAAGAGCCTACACAAAATTTAAGAGCTTAATTCCAACAAATGATAGAAAAATTTGCATCATGTTGGAGTTTTATTGTTTGTGCATTCAATAAAATAATAATGTTAATAATAATAACAAAACAATGATTCTAAAGATTGAATTGATCCCTAAATTAAAATTTAAGGGTTTGAAAATAAGAAGAATAGGAAAGACATAGAGATACAAAATATACATATTCTTAGGCCTACTACTTTTTACTGTACAAACATAGAGTAAATATGGCCACAAAGTTTGAATTTAAGACTTGAATCCAAATTGGATTAGAAAATGGAGAAAAAGGAAAGAAAAACAGAAAATATAAAAAAGAAAAGAATAAAAACGATACATGGGCCAACTGCACAGCTTTCGGCCCACCTGCACATCACGCCGCGCGGCCCAGTCACCCCGCGCGCGCACTCCCGTTATCTCTCGCTGACGTGAGGGGCCCACTGCCCAGTCTCTTCCACGCACTCGCGCTGCGCTCAGTTCCCTCGCCGACACGCGGGGCCGTGACGTCAGTGGGCGGCTGGGATCTCGGGACTTGACTCGCTGCCATGTGGGACCGAAGGGGCGACGACTCCCTCCAGCTGAGTCCATGGCGGCCGTCGCATCCGCGCCGTCTTCGCCGCTAATCGCGCGGAAGCCGTTGAACGCCCAAGCGATAAAGGCAAGCCTCGTTTCCTTCGCGACCCCACTCGCAACTACCGAGCCGTCTCGTAACCCTCGTTCGCCGTCGCTACCCGTGAGGAGAGTGAGAGCGCCGCCGTGACGGAAATCCGCGCCTGCTGCCGTTGAGGTCTCGGTTGGGGGTCTAGGGCCTTCGGCGGACATCACTGAAACTCACCAAGCACCAAGCGCGGCAATTGGTTGACTGCATCGTCGGCAATTGCTCGTCGTCGCCGCGCTTCCATCTCCGCCCGCTGCTCGCCGTGGCCAGCAACAACCGGACACCAATCCACGGTAAGAAGCACTCCATCCAGTTCGCCTTGATCTCCTTTACGCGTAGAACCCGTCAATTTTGGGCTTGGGGCACTGGTGCGTCGGGTCGCGTGCGCGCCGGCGAGCTTCGCCGGTTGGGAGTGGCTGCGCCGCCCAGTGCGTGGCCGTGGGTTGAAGGAGAGCTGTTGACCGTTGGATCGTGATCGTGCGGCCCAGATTAGATCGGCGCGTAACCCTTCGCGTGATTGATCCTGCGCCGTTGATGCCTGATCGTGTGGTAGTCGGTCGGATCGCGTTTCATTAAATCGCGGCCGTTGGCCACCGATCCTGCGGCCCATATCGCGTACCGGTTCATTTATGGGCAGATCTAATCTCAGCCGTCCGCGCTTGATCGGATGGTGGTGCTCGGCCGATACCCCTTCGGCCAGGTACTTTTGCATAAGAGTCCCTGGTTTTTGCTGTAAATAACCCGCGGTCCACCTGTATAGTGCGCTGGGTCTGCAGAAATCTTACCCGAGAGCCCCTGCAGTTTCCTATTATTGAGGCCCGATCCAGAGAGTATTAGAAATCAGAAACTAATATTAGAAATTAATTTTTAGTGCATAAATAAATGTCAAAACTTGTTTAATTCATAATAAATGCATATGAACTCCAAATTAGACCATTCCAGTTCCTAAATTTTCATAAAATTATTGTCTGTCTATTTGTGCCACTGTTTTGGCATGAAAAGCACATTGGAATTATTTTGGTACTTAATCTTGTATTAAGCACATAAAACCTTAGAAAATTCATAACTTAAAATATATAACTCTAAATTTAATGATTCCAGTTCCTGTGATCTTATTTTAATGTCTAGTTTATTACTGTATATTCTATTTGCATGTTTGATGTGATGTTAATTTATGCTATGCCATGTATGTATTGTATTGATGCGAGTAGACGAACAACCCACTGTGGAACCTGAGCTTCAACAAGTTGAGATAGCTGAGCAGGAGCTCGTTGAAGGCATGTTGTGCCCTTGATCACTTCTTTTACCCATTCATGTTCCTATTATTCATAATGATCTGCATAGGATAATTTTGCTGGGACCCAATAGGATACCCTAGATTTGACTATCTTTATACCTTGCTTCACCACTGGTTTTACTACTAAAGTTTTGGGGTAGTACTTGCTATTGCTTTATGTGGATTTGGGTATAGAGATATTCATCACTCATTGTTATACTATTTATTGTTATCTGTTTTATTCTTCCTTGTTCATGTCAAGATCATTATGTTAATGGGAACATGGAGAACCACCCGGGAAAACAGTGCTACCACAAGGGTTTAATGGGACGCCCTTGGCTGATTAACTAGGAAAGCTAGGGGAGGGCTACCTTACCCGAAAGGGGCAAGGGCAGTAGGGGAGAGGTCAGTGTGGGGAGGTCCCTGGTTGATTTTGCTGCGATGGCGGTCAGCCAGGAACCCTTTACTGGATCTTCCTATAAACTGTAGCGGGTAGTCTGAAGCTAGTGGAACTTTGTAAAGGCCTCGTAGTGGTACCCTGCCTCGCTTCCTAGGTAGAGGTGTATGGAGTCTGATCAACTCTGTGGCAGATGGGTAACACGACTTGTGGGTAAAGATGCGCAACCTCTGCAGAGCGTAAAACTGGTATACTAGCCGTGCTCACGGTCATGAGCGGCTCGGACACTCACATGATTAATTTATGGAACTTAAACTTAATTTGTCATTTCATTGCATTTGGGATTATTTTATTATTACTTTTACTTATTATTACTATGGTTTGGTATTTACTTACACTTAGTAACTGCTAATAAAATTTTGACCAACTTATAAAAGCAATGCTCAGCTTCAGCCTTTATTTCATTGATCAGCCTTACACTTCATGAACTCCCACCTTTGGTGAGTTCATGTCACATTATTCCCCACGACTTGTTGAGCTATGATCGTATGTGAGCTCACTCTTGCTGTCTCACACCCCCTCCCACAGGAGAAGAGCAGGTGGTTCAGGAGGAGCCGCCTAACACTGAGGAGTTCGATCTGATCTAGGTGGCGTTTCTCAGTCGACATTGGCGCCGTCGATCCTTAGTTCGTTTTACATTTATCTTATTTTTGTAATAAGTCTTCCGCTATGTAATAAATACTCTGATGATTATGACATTTATCTCTATACACTCTGTTATTATATATGTTGTCTTCTTTGGCGCATGTATGAGATGCACCCGGCTTTGTTCTTTAAAACCGGGTGTTACAGAAGTGGTATCAGAGGAAATGTTGACTGTAGGACGAGACCTAGATAGAAAAGGACAACCCTTACCTACTTATCTTATTCTGACTCATTCTACACTTACCTTACTCTGATTCTCCCTATACTTATCTTGATCCTGTCCCACCTTCTACTGTTCTACTCTGATCATTCTTACCTTTTCTATTCTAAGATAAGATGGATTTCAAACCTTGGAATCCCTACCCCTATGACATTCTTAAGAGTTAGGGAACCCAAAACAAAAGTTAAAACTATTTTCTAAAAAAAATGTGTTGGTTGATTGTGCTGATGCTAAATGTCTGATTTGCTTCTTTGATTGATTGAATTATTATAGATGGACATCTTAGCATGTACCAACATAAGGTATTGAATTAGCTATAGTAGGTAAAATATTAATCTGCTTAGCTAATAAAATCCCCCAAAGTAACCTGATTTGTAAACAACTGCCTTGTTTGCTATTCTCTTACCATATGTATCTAACTCAGATGGTCAATACCAGGAGGGGTGGTGGAATTGATTTGCCTCCTAACCAACACACTCGAAGACAACCTCAGCCACAACCTGCCGGGATGAATCCTCCCAATCCTCCACCAGGCGGAGTTGACCCACTAGTTGCTGCTCAGATGGCAATGATGCAGCAAATGGCAGACACCATGGCGGATATGCGTGCTCAGATGCAGCAAGAATGCCAAGAGATGCGTCAAGAAAGAGAAGATATACGCCAGGAGTTGCGCCAGGAGAGAGATGAGATACGCCAAGAAAGGAGGGCGCAACAACAGCAGCTGCAACAACAACTTCAACAACAGCAGCAACAGCAGCAAGTGCCATTGCCTCCACCACCACCACCAGTTCCACCTCGTGATAAGCACCGGGAGTTTATGAGTCACAAGCCACCAACCTTCGCCAGCTCGCCAGATCCACCTGATGCAGACGATTGGTTGAAGTCAATTGAGAAGATGCTGAATGTTGCACAATGCACTGATCGGGAGAAGGTCTTATATGCTTCTGGACGTCTGACTGGTCCTGCTGCTGACTGGTGGGATTCTTATACTGCTGCCCATGATGCTGCTGACGCTATTACTTGGGCAGAGTTCAGTACACAATTCAGGAACTACCATATTCCATCTGGTATGATCAAGATCAAGAAGAAGGAGTTTCTGTCATTGAAGCAAGGTAACATGTCAGTCAGCGAGTACAGAGACAGATTCATTCAGTTGTCGAGGTATGCTCCAGAGGAAGTTGCTGAGGATGAGAGAAAGCAGGAGCATTTCATTGAAGGACTTAATGGACCGCTGCAGTATGCTCTAGTGGCACACACCTTTCCATCCTTTCAGAGGCTATTGGATAAGGCTCTTGCTATTGAACACAAGCGTGTTCAACTGGGTGATTTGAAGAGGAAGGCTATCTCACAAGGACAGGGTAGCAGCAGTGTTCGTCCTCGCTACAGTTCACCACAGGGTACACCGACCCGACCAGGAGGACCACGCCCAGTTCAGCAGTCACCACTGAGGACTCCACCTCCTCGACAGGCTACTCCCACGGGCACCCCGACGAAGTTTGCAGGACAGAGTCCGGGCACTCAATGTTTCAAGTGTGGGAAGATTGGTCATTATGCAAATGTCTGCCCACAGAGGATTGCTACTACTCCAACTCAGAACAAGCAACAGACCCCTGGCAAGGGATATTCTATAGCCAGGGTGAATCAAGTCAGTGTTGATGATACTCCGGATGGAGGGGACCTCGTGATTGGTATGTTTTATGTTAATGCAATTCCTGCAACAATATTATTTGATTCTGGTGCTACACATTCATTCATGTCTGCTAGATATGCCAATACAAATGAAATACGACTGCTAAATATGAGGAAACCCCTGATAGTAATTACACCTAAAGGGCCTGTTGAGGCGAATCAAATGACACGTAGATTGACATTAACCATTATGGGTAGAGAATTTGGAGCTACTGCTATAATATTGGAGTCAAGTAGTATAGATTTGATCCTTGGTATGTCATGGCTAAGAAAGGCAAAGGCCGTTATAGCATGTGGTAGAGGTACCGTAGAACTCACTACTACTAAAGGAGAAAGGTTTCAAGTTAACATTGCAGTAACCTCCTCATCTATGCGTGCAATGTTCTTCATGCCTGAGGAGTTTGTTGGTGACAATATCCGAGTGGTTAGAGATTTTCCGGACGTCTTTCCAGAGGAGTTACCAGGGATGCCACCTGATAGAGAAGTTGGGTTTGTTATTGATCTCTTACCTGGAACCGCCCCTATTTCTAAACGGCCATATAGAATGTCCGTAGAGGAGTTGAAGGAACTTAAGAAGCAGTTAACGGAGTTACAAGAGGCTGGTTACATTCGTCCAAGTTCCTCGCCTTGGGGAGCACCGGTGTTATTTGTGCAGAAGAAGGATGGATCGCAACGGATGTGTGTGGACTATAGATCTCTTAATGATGTTACGGTGAAGAACAAGTATCCGTTGCCCCGTATTGAGGATTTATTTGATCAGATGCGAGGTGCGAGAGTATTTTCGAAGATTGATCTCCGATCCGGTTACCATCAGATGAGGATTAGACCATCGGATATTCCCAAGACGGCTTTCTCGACTCGATATGGATTATATGAGTTTACTGTTATGTCATTTGGACTAACCAATGCACCAGCTTATTTCATGAATTTGATGAATAAGGTGTTTATGGAGTATTTGGACAGATTCGTCGTGGTGTTTATCGATGATATTCTTATCTATTCTAAGAATGAGAGTGATCATGAACAACATCTGAGATTGGTGCTGCAGAAGTTGCGAGATAATGAACTCTACGCTAAGTTTAGCAAGTGTGAGTTTTGGATTGACAAGGTGCCATTCCTTGGACATATTATTTCTAATGGAGGAATAGTAGTGGATCCTGCTAAAGTGAAGGAGATTATGGAATGGAGAGTGCCCACTACAGTTACGGAGATTCGGAGTTTCTTGGGACTCGCAGGATATTATCGGAGATTTATTGAAGGATTTTCTAAGATTGTCAAGCCTATGACATCGCTTTTGGAGAAAGGAAAAGAATTTAAGTGGGATGAAAAATGTCAAGAGAGCTTTGATCAATTGAAGGAAAGATTGATGTCACCTCCAGTATTGATTATGCCAGATCTGCAGAAAGGATTTGATATTTATTGTGATGCATGTGGCCAAGGACTTGGATGTGTGCTTATGCAAGAAGGACATGTGATTGCCTATGCATCTCGTCAGTTGCGGAAGCATGAATTGAACTACCCCACTCATGACTTGGAACTAGCAGCAGTTGTGCATGCACTGAAGATTTGGAGACACTACATTATGGGGACTAAGTGCCAAGTATATACGGATCACAAGAGTTTGAAGTACATATTCACTCAGAAGGATCTCAACCTTAGGCAACGCCGTTGGTTGGAGCTTATTAAAGATTATGATTTGGAGATTCACTATCATCCAGGCAAGGCAAATTTGGTTGCAGATGCCTTGAGTCGGAAGGAGCATGTTCACTCCGCTTTCGTTGTCCAGCTACCTGACGATTTAGCAAAAGATTTTGAGAGACTCAATTTGGGAATTGTTACTCATACTGAAGGAGTTACCATTGAATTGGAACCTACCTTGGAGCAAGATATTCGTAAAGGTCAGGTTGGTGATGCTAAGATTCAAGAGATTAAGGATCTAATTACGGAAGGAAGAGTTCCGGAATTCACGGAGGATGAGCAAGGTACTATATGGTTCAAAGATCGGATATGTGTTCCAGAGATCGATAGCCTCCGGGAGACTATATTGAAAGAAGCTCATGATTCTGATTATTCCATCCACCCTGGGAGCACTAAGATGTATCAGGATTTGAAGCAAAAGTATTGGTGGGATGGACTAAAAAGAGATGTGGCTGCTCATGTGGCTAAGTGTGATGTATGTCAAAGAGTCAAGGCCGAACATCAAAGACCCGCTGGATTATTGCACCCATTGAAGATACCCGAGTGGAAGTGGGAAGAAATTGGTATGGATTTTATTGTTGGACTACCCCGCACCCCTGCTGGGTATGACTCTATTTGGGTAATTGTGGACAGATTGACAAAGGTGGCTCATTTTATACCTGTGAGGACTAATTACACGGGAGCCAAGCTAGCAGAATTGTATATGACTCGGATAGTTTGTCTACATGGAGTGCCTAAGAAGATCGTGTCTGATCGAGGATCACAGTTTACTTCTCGATTTTGGAAGAAGTTGCACGAGAGTTTGGATACAAAGTTGAATTTTAGTTCCGCTTACCATCCCCAGACTGATGGACAGACAGAGAGAACTAATCAAGTGCTGGAAGATATGTTAAGAGCTTGTGCTCTCAAGCATGGTGGCAGTTGGGAGAAGAGCTTACCATATGCTGAGTTTTCTTATAATAATAGCTATCAGGCTAGTTTGAAGATGTCACCATTTGAAGCTTTATATGGCAGAAAGTGCAGGACTCCTCTGTATTGGGATCAAACTGGAGAAAGACAGTTCTTTGGGCCTGAACTTATACAAGAGGCAGAAGAACAAGTTCGGATGATAAGAGAAAATTTGAGAATTGCACAATCCAGGCAAAAGAGCTATGCTGACAATAGGAGAAGATTACTGGAGTTTAAGGAGGGTGATCATGTCTACTTGAAGGTGTCACCACTTCGTGGTATGAGGAGATTTAAAGTTAAAGGAAAATTATCCCCTCGCTTCATTGGACCTTTCTTGATCTTAAAGCGAGTGGGTGAAGTTGCATATCAACTGGAGTTACCCGATCATCTGTCAGATGTACATGATGTATTTCATGTGTCTCAGCTGAAGAAGTGCCTCAGGGTACCTGAGGAGCAGCTACCACTGGAGGACCTTAGTGTTCAAGATGATTTGACTTATGCTGAGTACCCTATTAAGATTCTGGACACTTTGACTCGAGTTACAAGGAATAAGGTGATTAAGATGTGCAAAGTTCAATGGAGCCACCACGGTGAAAATGAAGCAACTTGGGAAAGAGAAGAAGAGCTTCGCATAGATTTTCCCCATCTTTTCCCTAGTCCTTCTTAAATCTCGAGGACGAGATTATTTTTAAGGGGGGTAGGATTTGTAATACTCCAAATTGTATACCAGGAATAATAGGGAGTTATTCTCAATTTTGTATGTCTCATTTGCATCATGAAAAGAGCCTACACAAAATTTAAGAGCTTAATTCCAACAAATGATAGAAAAATTTGCATCATGTTGGAGTTTTATTGTTTGTGCATTCAATAAAATAATAATGTTAATAATAATAACAAAACAATGATTCTAAAGATTGAATTGATCCCTAAATTAAAATTTAAGGGTTTGAAAATAAGAAGAATAGGAAAGACATAGAGATACAAAATATACATATTCTTAGGCCTACTACTTTTTACTGTACAAACATAGAGTAAATATGGCCACAAAGTTTGAATTTAAGACTTGAATCCAAATTGGATTAGAAAATGGAGAAAAAGGAAAGAAAAACAGAAAATATAAAAAAGAAAAGAATAAAAACGATACATGGGCCAACTGCACAGCTTTCGGCCCACCTGCACATCACGCCGCGCGGCCCAGTCCACCCCGCGCGCGCACTCCCGTTATCTCTCGCTGACGTGAGGGGCCCACTGCCCAGTCTCTTCCACGCACTCGCGCTGCGCTCAGTTCCCTCGCCGACACGCGGGGCCGTGACGTCAGTGGGCGGCTGGGATCTCGGGACTTGACTCACTGCCATGTGGGACCGAAGGGGCGACGACTCCCTCCAGCTGAGTCCATGGCGGCCGTCGCATCCGCGCCGTCTTCGCCGCTAATCGCGCGGAAGCCGTTGAACGCCCAAGCGATAAAGGCAAGCCTCGTTTCCTTCGCGACGCCACTCGCAACTACCGAGCCGTCTCGTAACCCTCGTTCGCCGTCGCTACCCGTGAGGAGAGTGAGAGCGCCGCCGTGACGGAAATCCGCGCCTGCTGCCGTTGAGGTCTCGGTTGGGGGTCTAGGGCCTTCGGCGGACATCACTGAAACTCACCAAGCACCAAGCGCGGCAATTGGTTGACTGCATCGTCGGCAATTGCTCGTCGTCGCCGCGCTTCCATCTCCGCCCGCTGCTCGCCGTGGCCAGCAACAACCGGACACCAATCCACGGTAAGAAGCACTCCATCCAGTTCGCCTTGATCTCCTTTATGCGTAGAACCCGTCAATTTTGGGCTTGGGGCACTGGTGCGTCGGGTCGCGTGCGCGCCGGCGAGCTTCGCCGGTTGGGAGTGGCTGCGCCGCCCAGTGCGTGGCCGTGGGTTGAAGGAGAGCTGTTGACCGTTGGATCGTGATCGTGCGGCCCAGATTAGATCGGCGCGTAACCCTTCGCGTGATTGATCCTGCGCCGTTGATGCCTGATCGTGTGGTAGTCGGTCGGATCGCGTTTCATTAAATCGCGGCCGTTGGCCACCGATCCTGCGGCCCATATCGCGTACCGGTTCATTTATGGGCAGATCTAATCTCAGCCGTCCGCGCTTGATCGGATGGTGGTGCTCGGCCGATACCCCTTCGGCCAGGTACTTTTGCATAAGAGTCCCTGGTTTTTGCTGTAAATAACCCGCGGTCCACCTGTATAGTGCGCTGGGTCTGCAGAAATCTTACCCGAGAGCCCCTGCAGTTTCCTATTATTGAGGCCCGATCCAGAGAGTATTAGAAATCAGAAACTAATATTAGAAATTAATTTTTAGTGCATAAATAAATGTCAAAACTTGTTTAATTCATAATAAATGCATATGAACTCCAAATTAGACCATTCCAGTTCCTAAATTTTCATAAAATTATTGTCTGTCTATTTGTGCCACTGTTTTGGCATGAAAAGCACATTGGAATTATTTTGGTACTTAATCTTGTATTAAGCACATAAAACCTTAGAAAATTCATAACTTAAAATATATAACTCTAAATTTAATGATTCCAGTTCCTGTGATCTTATTTTAATGTCTAGTTTATTACTGTATATTCTATTTGCATGTTTGATGTGATGTTAATTTATGCTATGCCATGTATGTATTGTATTGATGCGAGTAGACGAACAACCCACTGTGGAACCTGAGCTTCAACAAGTTGAGATAGCTGAGCAGGAGCTCGTTGAAGGCAAGTTGTGCCCTTGATCACTTCTTTTACCCATTCATGTTCCTATTATTCATAATGATCTGCATAGGATAATTTTGCTGGGACCCAATAGGATACCCTAGATTTGACTATCTTTATACCTTGCTTCACCACTGGTTTTACTACTAAAGTTTTGGGGTAGTACTTGCTATTGCTTTATGTGGATTTGGGTATAGAGATATTCATCACTCATTGTTATACTATTTATTGTTATCTGTTTTATTCTTCCTTGTTCATGTCAAGATCATTATGTTAATGGGAACATGGAGAACCACCCGGGAAAACAGTGCTACCACAAGGGTTTAATGGGACGCCCTTGGCTGATTAACTAGGAAAGCTAGGGGAGGGCTACCTTACCCGAAAGGGGCAAGGGCAGTAGGGGAGAGGTCAGTGCGGGGAGGTCCCTGGTTGATTTTGCTGCGATGGCGGTCAGCCAGGAACCCTTTACTGGATCTTCCTATAAACTGTAGCGGGTAGTCTGAAGCTAGTGGAACTTTGTAAAGGCCTCGTAGTGGTACCCTGCCTCGCTTCCTAGGTAGAGGTGTATGGAGTCTGATCAACTCTGTGGCAGATGGGTAACACGACTTGTGGGTAAAGATGCGCAACCTCTGCAGAGTGTAAAACTGGTATACTAGCCGTGCTCACGGTCATGAGCGGCTCGGACACTCACATGATTAATTTATGGAACTTAAACTTAATTTGTCATTTCATTGCATTTGGGATTATTTTATTATTACTTTTACTTATTATTACTATGGTTTGGTATTTACTTACACTTAGTAACTGCTAATAAAATTTTGACCAACTTATAAAAGCAATGCTCAGCTTCAGCCTTTATTTCATTGATCAGCCTTACACTTCATGAACTCCCACCTTTGGTGAGTTCATGTCACATTATTCCCCACGACTTGTTGAGCTATGATCGTATGTGAGCTCACTCTTGCTGTCTCACACCCCCTCCCACAGGAGAAGAGCAGGTGGTTCAGGAGGAGCCGCCTAACACTGAGGAGTTCGATCTGATCTAGGTGGCGTTTCTCAGTCGACATTGGCGCCGTCGATCCTTAGTTCGTTTTACATTTATCTTATTTTTGTAATAAGTCTTCCGCTATGTAATAAATACTCTGATGATTATGACATTTATCTCTATACACTCTGTTATTATATATGTTGTCTTCTTTGGCGCATGTATGAGATGCACCCGGCTTTGTTCTTTAAAACCGGGTGTTACATTTAGTCCATAAAGGTCCGAGTCAATGTTGTAAACTTTTATGAGGGGCATAATTGTAATTCCTCACAGGCTGTGTCCTGTGTCTATAAATAGATGAACAGTACCCCCGTACTGTTCACGCTGACTTGTATTCACTCGCGCGTCACGCTTGGACTTTCGCTTTCTGTCAAGTCGAAGGTAAAAATGTAATTCAAAATTATTCACGTTCATTCATGACTATATAATTAAATGATATTAATGATGACATATGATTATTTATGTTATTTCTCATGTCTCATATGCTTCTTCTTTCATTAACATATACTGTAATGTCGAAGGTACGTCCTTCATGACCTTCGTCTGAAGATCATTATATCCTAAGGGAGATAATGCTTTGAAGGACGAAGGTCATTAACCATTAACCTTTTTGTGTTGCCTTGTTCTTAATTCATAGCACTTGAGAACAAGTCCCCAACATTGGCGCCCACCTCCGGTGAACTCACTTCCACTTTTTTGAGCTGATGGCTTCGTTCAACGATCAAGCTGGAGCTGCTTCGGCTCCGAAGCTGCTGTTCCCGATAACAGGCGGTTCATGTTCAGAGCCAGCCAACAAGAAGCAGAAGAAGGAAGCACAGAGAAGGGTACAGCATGTTGGGGTGCAAGGACCCTTCATCAAGTCGAGATGGTCTCACATTCCTATTACCTTCTCCCAAGAGGACCTTCAACTCAAAGACTACCCACACAACGATGCCATGGTTATCTCTTGTGTTATCAAAGGATTTCTGGTTCACAATGTCTTGGTTGATACAAGCAGTGCAGCTGATATCATATTTGCTAAGGCCTTCAGGCAAATGCAAGAGCCAGAAGATAAGATTCATGATGCAACGCACCCTCTCTGTGGCTTCGGAGGAAGACAGATTGTAGCGCTGGGCAAGATCACCATGCCAGTGACCTTCGGGTTCATCAACAACACTAGAACTGAGCAAGTTGTGTTTGACATTGTTGACATGGAATACCCTTACAATGCAATTATTGGTCGTGGCACCCTCAATGCTTTCGAAGCAATCCTTCATCCTGCCTACCTTTGCATGAAGATACCTTCGGATCAAGGACCCATCGCTATTCATGGAAGTCAGGAAGCTGCCAGAAGGGCCGAAGGAAGCTGGACTGACTCCAAAGCAATCCATAACATAGATGGAGCTGAAGCCTGTGAACAGTACAAATTCAGAAGGGAGAAAGCAGCTTCAGCAGATCAGCCGAAGCCCATGCTCTTATGTGAGGACATAGCAGAGCAGAAGGTGCTGTTGGGCTCTCAATTATCCGAAGACCAGGAGAAAACCTTGTTAAGGTTTTTGTTCAACAACAAAGATGTTTTTGCATGGTCAGCTAATGACCTCTGCGGAGTAAATCGGGATGTTATTGAACACTCGCTCAATGTTGACCCATCCTTCAGACCCAGAAAGCAGAGGCTTCGGAAAATGTCTGATGATAAGGCCGAAGGTGCTCGTAATGAAGTAAAAAGACTCCTCAGTGCAGGAGTTATCAGAGAAGTAAAGTACCCAGAGTGGCTAGCTAACACTGTTATGGTAAAAAAGGCCAATGGCAAGTGGAGAATGTGTATCGATTTTACAGATCTCAACAAGGTTTGTCCGAAGGACGAATTCCCATTGCCAAGAATAGACTCTTTAGTTGATGCAGCAGCTTCTTCAGAGCTCATGAGTCTGCTAGACTGTTACTCAGGTTATCACCAAATCTGGATGAAGAAGGAAGATGAGCCGAAGACTAGCTTCATAACCCCAAGTGGCACATATTGCTATCTTCGGATGCCTGAGGGACTCAAAAATGCTGGAGGAAGTTTTAGCAGAATGACTGCGAAGGTCCTCCAGTCTCAGATAGGCAGAAATGTGCTAACTTATGTTGATGACATCATTTTAAAAAGCACGAAACAGGAAAATCATATTGCTGATTTGCAGGAGACCTTCGCCAGTTTCAGACAAGCTGGCTTAAAGCTGAACCCAGAAAAATGTGTCTTCGGAGTAAAGAAGGGGAAATTTCTTGGATGCTTGGTTTCAACAAAGGGAATTGAAGCTAATCCAAGTAAAATTGAAGCTATACTTCGAATGGAGCCACCAACTACAAGAAAGGGGGCCCAAAGATTGACAGGGAGGCTGGCATCTCTCAATAGATTCATATCCAGATCAGCAGAAAGAAATTTACCATTCTTCGAAGTGCTGAAATCAGCCAAAGTCTTTCAATGGGGATCAAATCAACAAAAAGCCTTTGAAGAGCTGAAGCAGTATTTGATAGATCTAACAACATTAACTCCACCAACGCCAGGGGCTCCTTTGTTGTTATATGTGGCAGCTTCGCACTCAGCAGTAAGTGCAGCACTTGTCCAGGAGAAGCTTGATGGCCAAGTCAAGAAGCAGGTCCCAGTGTATTTTGTATCTGAAGTCCTTAGTGTATCAAAGAAAAACTATACAGAACTGGAGAAGGTATTATATGCCGTCTTAATGGCATCCAGGAAGCTTCGGCATTATTTTCAAGCATACAATATTGTTGTTCCTTCTTCGCAGCCGTTGAAGGATATTATGAGAAATAGAGAAGCTACTGGACGGATTGGAAAATGGGCTGCAGAGCTCAATGAATTTTGCATTGATTATGTGCATAGATCCTCGATCCAGTCTCAAGCGTTGGCAGATTTCATTGCTGATTGGACGCCAGGGGCTCAGGATGAAGAAACAAATAAAGATGCCGAAGTGTGGACAGTGTTTTGCGATGGATCTTGGGGAACCTTCGGAGCAGGAGCAGCCGCTGTGTTGGTCTCACCATCCAAAGTTAAAACTTGTTATGCGGCAAGACTTGATTTCAGCTGTACAAACAATATTACTGAGTACGAAGCTCTGCTCCTGGGCCTTCGGAAATTAAAGGCAATGGGAATCAGAAGGGCGATTCTTAAAACTGATTCCCAGGTTGTTTCGGGTCATATCGACAAAAGTTGCAAGGCTAAAGATCCGAAGCTTGAAAAATATCTAGACACGGTCCGAAGAATCGAAGCTTCCTTCGAAGGATTTTCTGTCAAAAATATCCCTTGAGGACAAAATGAGCATGCTGATCTGCTAGCTAAGTCAGCAGCACAGGGGCTGCCATTACCTTCGAATGTGTTCTTCGAAACAATAAAGGCACCTTCAGTGGAGCTCCTTGAAAGAGCAGTCCTCAACATATCTCCTGTTTATAGCGAAGATTGGAGAACTGAGATCATCTCTTACCTTCAGGGTAAGTTCCTTTTAGATGACGAAGCTTATAACAGCAGGATAGAGGCAAGAGCTCGTCCATATGTCATGATAGAAGGGGAGTTGTACAAGCATGGAGTTTGCGCTCCGCTGCTCAAGTGTTTATCTAGAACCGAAGGTATAGAGTTGATGAAAGAAATACATGCAGGCCTGTGTGGATCTCACATTGGATCTAGGCCGTTACTTGGAAAGGTTTTTCGTCAAGGGTTCTATTGGCCGAAGGCAGCTTCGGATGCAGCAGAATTGGTTCAAAAGTGCGAAGGTTGTCAGAAATGTGCAAGAAATCAAAGACAACCTTCGTCTTTAACACAGCTCATACAACCCATCTGGCCATTGCAAAGGTGGGGCCTTGACTTGTTAGGTCCATTACCACCGGCTCAAGGGAATTTAAGATATGTTATAGTGGCTGTGGAGTATTTTTCTAAATGGATTGAGGCAAAGCCATTAGCCACAATAACTTCGGCCACTGTCCAAAAGTTTTTCTGGCAGAATATTGTTTGTCGTTTCGGGGTACCGAAGGCCATCACTGTAGATAATGGAACACAGTTCGATTCCGAAGCCTTCAGAAATTTCTGTGATCAAATTGGTACGAAGATCCATTTTGCATCAGTCAGGCATCCGGAGTCAAATGGGCTCGTTGAAAGAGCCAACGGCATTATAATGACAGGAATAATGAAGTTAATCTTCAATCAACCCAGGGGAAAGTGGCCAGATCAGTTAACCAAAGTGGTGTGGAGCCACAATACGACAACATCAAGGTCTACAGGCTTTACTCCATTCAAGTTATTATTCGGTGACGAAGCAATAACTCCGGAAGAAGCTAAAACTGGATCAATAAGAGTAGTAGCTTCGACAGAACCAGGTTCTGAAGATGCTTGTTTTGTGGAAAAAGATGCTTTAGAAGGGATCAGGCTTCAAGCTGTGGAGAATATCAATAAATACCAAGCTGAAACAGTCAAATGGCGAGATAGAAAAGTCCGGCTAAAAAATATTGAGCCGGGACATTTGGTGCTTCGGAGAGTGGCCAACCCAGACACAGTGGGCAAGTTACAGTTGAAATGGGAGGGACCTTTCTTAGTAGCATCTTCGTCAAGACCTGGTTCATACAGATTGAAGGACATGGACGGCAACGACATTCCAAGATCTTGGAATGCGGATGAGCTTCGGCGATATTATGTGTAACTTGATGTAACTTTTTTATGTTTTTTCTTTTTCATGGCACCCTTTTCCTTTCTAAAGGGGGAGAAAGGTTTTTAATGGGGCCATCATATGTAATTTCCTTTTTAGTTCTATAAGAGCAAAATCCCCCAAGGAATGTAAATGTAAAAGCTGAGAACGCACCATCGAGTGCCGAAAACTGAAAAAGCGAAGAAGCTCCAAAGTCGTTCCTAAGGGAATGCAGAGCTTACAGCGAAAAGTCAACGCTGATTCCGCCGAAAGTAAAAGGCGAAGAAGCTCCAAAGTCGTTCCTAAGGGAATGCAGAGCTTACAGCGAAAAGTCAACGCTGATTCCGCCAAAAGTAAAAGGCGAAGAAGCTCCAAAGTCGTTCCTAAGGGAATGCAGAGCTGATGTGTGATTGTTTCTAAGGAAATAATGGCTAAGCGTATGGCTTTGGATATGTGTTTTGGACATTCATTCGCACATCACATTACATCATAGCATTTGCATTCATAAACATTCATTCAGGCATATATAGGATAATCATCATCATGGCATAAGTGGTTGTTTCGGCATAAGAGAAGAGCTTCTTCGTGTACAAAAAAGAAAGGTTTCGGCAAAAAGAAGAAACGGTCTTTTATGCTTCGTTGTGTACAAAAAAGAAAGGTTTCGGCAAAAAGAAGAAACGGTCTTTTATGCTTCGTTGTGTACAAAAAAGAAAGGTTTCGGCAAAAAGAAGAAGCGGTCTTTTATGCTTCGTTGTGTACAAAAAAGAAAGGTTTCGGCAAAAAGAAGAAGCGGTCTTTTATGCTTCGTTGTGTACGAAAAGAAGAGAAGGTGTTTTTTCGCCCTTGGCTCAAAATACTAATTTCGTTCACATCAAAGCGCCTCAATGGAAGGGTAAGAATATATTACAAGGTATGAACAAAGTTCATTAAGAACAGTTTAGATGTATTTACAAAAATTATTACAAAAGTCTCTTGAGTTTTTTCTACAGTGTACTCCTACTGATCTTCACCGGGCTTCAACTTCGGCGGCATATTTTCTAAGCATCACTTTCAGCTTCGTCATCCTACATGCATCAAGGTATTGTGAGTAAAAATCAAGTTTGAAGGAGAAGGTAAGCACAAGGTATGATTTCTTACTGGTTCAAGATGACTTCGAGCTTCGTCTCCAGCCTTTTCTCGCCCGCCTTTTGTCCATATCATTTTTATAAATCTGTTTGAAATGCTTCGGGCGAGGTCAGGAATATCGTCTAGCATTGATGGAGATAGAGTGAAATTAGGCCTGTTGACGATTTTTCCATGATCACAGCCGGCCTTCAGAAATGCTGCAGCAGTGCCCCGAGAAGCTACCCAGGCACAGAAGTCACCGTGCCCGGCTATAACTTCGTCAAGCTCATCAATTTCAGCTTCAATATGTTCGAAGGTTCTTGGCAAATTTTCAGCTGAAGGGGTGAACTTTCCACTGCTGGCTCCAACTGAATAAAAGATCTTTTTTTAATTGTTGAATACAGTTGTTACTAAATTTCAAACATTTGTCTTGAAGGCTTGTCAATGATTTCTTCAAATCTGAGTTTGTTTGGACTTCAGCCTCAAATTTTGAATTAAGCTCTAGCTTCTCTTGTTCAAATTGTTTTGATTGGCAGAGAAGCTTCGAATTCAATTCTGCTACTTTAGCTTCAGTTTCTGCCAATAAGCCTTCAGTTGTTTGGAGTTCGATGTCTTTCTTTTCAATAATAGCTGATTGCTCTTTTATTCTGCTCTCTAAATTTTCAATTATAACTTCGTGTTTCTTATCCTCTAAATCTTGCTGCATTTTCAAAGCTTTGCTCAGTAGCATGCTCTGCACATAAACAACCTTCGTTAGGAACATTTTCATTATTAAAAAACAATAAAAGTCAGAGAAAGGTTGTTTACCTTGAAATTGGAATAAAATAAGCTACCAACGATATGTTGTCGTCGGTAGCGGCTGATATCCGTTTCCAGCTTCGGAAAACCGATACTCTTTGATAGAGTACCGATGACCTTAGCTCCAGTTTGATCCCGGATGCAGTCCAATTTCTCATCGTCAATACCTCCGAATAGAAGAGCTCCTGGCTTATATCCGCAAGATTTGGCATATTCTTTAAGCTCTTCTATTTCGGCCTTCGACAGTTCTTGCCCAACTAAATTTTGAAATATGAAGGCTTCGTCCTCCGAAGTACCTTCGGCTATTTCCTTTCCCTTCCCAGGCACTGTGGCCATGGTTTCTTCGGCAGCAGTAGTAGCTTCTTCTGCGGCCATGTCTAGCAGTATTTTGTCGATGTCTTCAATTGTAGTTTCCAAGTTCAAATCTTCGGCCGAAGCGGCTTCGGTAGCCGCGACCTCCGAAGGTGCGACTTCGACATTTGTTGTGCCCTCAACCGCTGGCGCTTTTCGAGTTGAAGCCCTCGGTGGCGTCTTGTCAATGACTTCGGTAACTGCAATAATTCTTTGTCTCTTTGTTTTGGTTATCTTCTTCGTTTTTTCGGGCTCCTCCACCTTTCGAAAAAGCTTCGTCAGTTGAGGCCCTAATGGACTTAGCTTCGCGGGCAGGGGTTCAGTCATTACCTTTAAGATTTCCTCCACGTCGGTGGTAGAGGGTGATGCAGGAGTCACCTCTTCATCGGATAATTTTCGCTTCGGAGATGATATTCTTCTCTTCTTTGGAATATTCTTCTCTTTTGGTGGTTCTTCCTCATCTTTGTTCAAAGTTTCGGCCACCCTTTTCCTTTTTTGGCCCTCAGCACCCTTATTCAGCCGTTCATAGTCAGGATACTCGAAACCCAGGGCATCAAACACTCGGTTTAGTCTTCGCTTCGGACGGGTGCCGAAGGCCGCAGTCATTAGCTGATCTTCTTTTTTGGAGTAATTACCAAGTATTTCATTGCACATTACTTCAACTGTGTCCAGCCACTCTTGGCAAGGTTTTTTAAAGTATTTCCTGAACTTGAAATGGTAAGGAAGCCGGACAAGTTCCCCTTCTTTCTTCTCCCCTTCCAGCTTCGGCATTTTCCATTCTTTTAAAGTAGGGAAAACCCTGAAGGCCAAGAACTCTTGAACTAGGTCCCTAGTACTGATATGCTCTGAAATAATTCTAAACTCACCCAGTGCAGCCCAGGTGGGACCTTCTAATGTCATGTGGCATCGCGGTCTTGTTTCTCCGAAGATCAATTCAAGTGGGCTTTGTACCAACTTCTCTTTGTCTTCGTCAACTTTCACATAAAACCACTCTGACTTCCAGCCTGCCGGCCATTTGCTTCGGTAGCTAATTACAGGAAACTTTGTGGTTTTCCGATAGGCAAAATTGTAGCAACCAAAGTTATCATGTAATCCATCTTTTCTAGCCTTCGTCTGGTAATGCAGCTCATGAACTCGACAAAAACTGTCGGCAAACGGCTCCACCGCCTGGCTTCGGAGGGCCCAGATATAAACACTAAGCCTAACGATAGCGTTAGGAGTCAACTGGTGAAAGTAGATACCAAACTTCTTCAATATATCTGCAATAATCCCATGCAGGGGGAATCTCAATCCAGCCTTTAGAAAGCTCTTGAAAATGACTATCTCATCCTTCTCTGGCTTCGGGGTAGTTTCTTCTCCCCCGAAGCGAAGTAGCTTCTTCTGACTTTCACTGAAATAACCTGACTTTACCATGTTGGAGAGATCAGCCTTCGAAACGGTCGACTTTCCGAAGTCCAAGTGGCTGGGCTTACTTGGCATGGCAATACGATAATCATCTTCGGGATCAGTTTCTTCAATGTTCTCATCTTCTGCTTCGGCAGTTGCTTGTTCTGCTTCAACAGTGGGGATTTCTTCCGAAGTTACCAGTCCGGATCGTTGCATTGCTTCGGAGATGGGAACAGTCTCCGAACCTTCAGCTTCGTCTCCTTCACGCTCAACCCTAGCGGTAGATCGCACTCTGGCCATTTAATTCTGAGTTCGTGGAAATTGAATACTTTTTTCTCCCGCAGCCTTTCCTTCTGACGAAGCAGACTTCGAGTTGGAGCTTCGTTCGATTCGGAGAGTCAAGCTTCGGCTATGGTTAAAAATTTTGGCAGCAAAACAGTGCAAATAGCAATGAATGCTGTGGTAACTTCACACCTACCCGTCTGTTTATATAGTGCTGCAGGTAAGAAGGCGAAACGCCAGGATTTTTACACCAGGCGGACAGTCACTTGCACTCGCTGCGCGGTGGACCGCAGAAACCAAACAGTAACTCTGCAAGGTGGGACTGCCACGCGCTTGGAAACTGAATCGTTTCTCGACAACGAGCTCAGGGAAGGTGTTTTTTGGACCTTCGGCTTCCCGAAGTTTAAGAGACTTTTTTCACGGGTCAAGCTCGTTACGAAAAACGATCTAGCGCCGCGAAAGGGGCTACTGTTGGGCTATGCTTCGACGCGCCGAAGGTCTTGTAGGAAGAAGCAGCATCGGCTGAAGCTGTCCGCAGAAGATGACCGAAGGTTCCTCTTCATGAAGCTTCGGTATTACAAACCGACTTAAAGATAGAATGACCTTTTAGTCCATAAAGGTCCGAGTCAATGTTGTAAACTTTTATGAGGGGCATAATTGTAATTCCTCACAGGCTGTGTCCTGTGTCTATAAATAGATGAACAGTACCCCCGTACTGTTCACGCTGACTTGTATTCACTCGCGCGTCACGCTTGGACTTTCGCTTTCTGTCAAGCCGAAGGTAAAAATGTAATTCAAAATTATTCACGTTCATTCATGACTATATAATTAAATGATATTAATGATGACATATGATTATTTATGTTATTTCTCATGTCTCATATGCTTCTTCTTTCATTAACATATACTGTAATGTCGAAGGTACGTCCTTCATGACCTTCGTCTGAAGATCATTATATCCTAAGGGAGATAATGCTTTGAAGGACGAAGGTCATTAACCATTAACCTTTTTGTGTTGCCTTGTTCTTAATTCATAGCACTTGAGAACAAGTCCCCAACATGCCTCTATTTGGTTCACATGTGATAATAGTTCAAGTTAGCTTAAGGAAGAAACCCTACGTGACACTGGGGTGTCATAGCTTGTGGGTAAAGGGTACAACCTCTGCAGAGTGTAAAACTGGTATACTAGCCGAGCTCATGGTCAAGAGCAGCTCAGGACTCTCGCATGATTAAATATGGAACTTAAATTTAATTTGCCATTTGCATTTGCATGGGTTTTTTATTAATTTTGTTCTACTATTATTTATTATGGTTTAGTATTTACTTACATCTAGTAATTGCTAATAAAACTTTGACCAACTTTAAAAGCAATGCTCAGCTTTAACCATTCTCTTTGATAAGCCTTACACTTCATGAGCTCCCACCTTTGGTGAGTTCATGCCACATTATTCCCCACAACTTGTTGAGCGATGAACATGTGTGAGCTCACCCTTGCTGTCTCACACCCTCCACAGGTCAAGAGCAGGTACCACTGGATGAGGCGCATGGTTGATGTTGTGTTGTGTTCGTGAGAGGTCTAGGTCGTCGTCTCCTAGTTGACTTTATTGCGCCAAGGACGATCCTTAGTTCGTATCATATTTATCTTTTATTTTGTAAGACTTCCGTTATGTAATAAGTACTCTAATTATATTGCGACATTTATCTCTATACACTCTGTTATTATATGTGTTGTCTTCTTTGGCGCATGTATGAGATGCACCTGGCTTTGTCCCTTAAAGTCCGGGGTGTTACAGAAGTGGTATCAGAGGAAATGTTGACTGTAGGACGAAACCTAGATAGAAATGGAAAAAACCCTTACCTACTTACCTTACTCTAATTCATTCCATACTTGTCTTATCTTGATCATGTCTCACCTTTTGCTATCATACTCTGATTACTCTTATCTTTTCTACTCTAAGACAAGATGGATTTCACACTTTGGAATCCTACATTTAAGACCTTTTTAAGAAATAGGAGACCTAAGACAAAATTAAAACTATTTTCTCTATTTTAAAAAGAAAAATGTTGGTTGAATGTTTTGATGATAAATGCTTGATTTGCTTCTTTGATTGATTGAAACATTATAGTTGGGCATCTTAGCATGTACCACCATAAGGTAATGTATTAGCTTTAGTAGGTAACACACTAATCTACTTAGCTAATAAATCCCCCACAGTAAGATTCCTCGTAATTACTCGCCTTGTCTACAATTCTTCCTTTCTTACCCTATGTTTTTAACCCAGATGGGCTACCCCTATAGTGTTAGAAGAGAGCACTATATATGTGATCCTTGGTATGTCATGGTTAAGAAAGGCAAAGGCAGTATATACACTGTGCTAAGGGAACCATAGAACTCACCAGTTCCAAAGAAGAAAGATTTGAAGTTGAGATTGCAGTAACTACCACCACTAGATTAGTGGCATTCTTAGTAGATGAGAAGTTAGTTGGTGGCAACATCCGTGCAGTTAGGGATTTTCCGGATGTCTTTCCAGAGGAGTTACCAGGAATGCCACCAGATAGGGAAGTTGAGTTCGCCATTGATCTCTTGCCTGAGACTGCTCCTATTTCTAAACGGCTATACAGGATGTCCTTAGAAGAACTAAAGGAACTTAAGAAGCAATTAACGGAATTACAAGAGGCTGGGTACATTCGTCCGAATTCTTCACCTTGTGGAGCGCCGGTTCTATTTGTACAGAAGAAAGAAGGATCGCAAGGGATGTGCGTGGATTATAGGTCCCTTAATGATGTCATTGTGAAGAACAAGTATCCATTACCCCGCATTGAAGATTTATTTGATCAGATGAGAGGTGCAAGGGTATTCTCTAAGATTGAACTCCGATCGGGTTATCACCAAATGAAGATTAGGCCATCGGATATTCCCAAGACGAATTTCTCAACCCGATATGGTTTATATGAGTTCATAGTTATGTCATTTGGACTAACTAATGCACCAGCCTATTTTATGGATCTGAAGAATAAGGTGTTCATGATCTGGACAGATTCAACGTGGTTTCATCGACAATATTTTTTTGAAGAGTGATAGTGATCATGAGGAACATCTGAGATTGGTGCTACCAGAAGCTACAAGATTGGTGAGGTGCCATTTCTTGGACATATCATTTCTAATGGTGGGATTTCAGTGGATCCAGCTAAAGTCAAGGAAATTATGGAGTGGAGTATTCCCACTACAGTTACTGAGGTCCAGAGTTTTTTTGGGACTTACAGGATATTATTGGAGATTTATTGAAGGATTTGCTAAGATTGCTAAGTATATCACCTCACTTCTGGAGAAGGAAAGAGAGTTTAAGTGGGACGAGAAGTGCCAAGATAGCATTGACCAATTAAAGAAGAGATTGATGTCGCCACCAGTGTTGGTTATGCCAGATCTACAGAAGGGATTTGATATTTATTGTGATGCATGTGGCCAAGGATTGGGATGTGTGCTCATGCAAGAAGGACATGTGATCACCTACGCGGAAACATGAGTTGAACTACCCCACTCATGACTTAGAACTGTCAGCCGTTGTGCATGCGCTTAAGATTTGGAGACATTATATTATGGGAACCAAGTGTCAAGTATACATGAATCATAAGAGTTTGAAGTATATATTCACTCAGAAGGATCTCAACCTTAGGCAATGTCGTTGGTTGGAGCATATTAAGGATTATGATTTGGAGATTCACTATCACCCGGTCAAGGCAAATTTGGTTTCAGATGCCTTGAGTCGAAAGGAGCAGGTTCATTCAACTGTTGTTGCCCAGCTACCCGATGAGATTGTTGAGCATTTCAGGAGACTTAACCTGGGGATAGTTGCTCACACTGAAGGAGTTATTATTGATGTGGAACCTACCTTGGAGCAAGAAATCCACAGAAGGACAGATTGGTGATGCTAAGATACAAGAGATTAGGGATCTGATTACTGAAGGTCGAGGTCCGGAATTCACGGAAGATGAGCAAGGCATCAGATGGTTCAAGGACCGGATATGTGTTCCTGAGATTGGTAGCCTTCGTGAAACTATTAAAATGGAGTCCTATGACTTGGATTATTCTATTCATCCTGGTAGCACTAAGATGTATCAGGATTTGAAGCAGAAGTACTGGTGGTATGGACTGAAGAGAGATGTGGCTGCACATGTGATTATGTGCGATGTGTGTCAAAGAGTTAAGGCAGAACACCAAAGACCAACTGGACTATTATACCCATTAAAGATACCGAATGGAAGTGGGAAGAGATTGACATGGATTTCATTACTGGATTGCCCCGCACCTCGAAAGGATGTGATTCTATATGGGTTATTGGATAGACTGACCAAAGTGGCTCATTTCATTCTGGTCAAGGCTACTTATAAGTGATCTCAATTGGCTGAGTTATATATGGCTCGGATTGTGTCTCAACATGGTGTACCGAAGAAGATCATTTTGGATAGAGGATCACAGTTTACCTCCAGAATTTGGAAAAGTTTTCATGAGAATATGGATACAAAGTTGAATTTTAGTTCAGCCTACCTTAGACTGATGGACAGACTAAAAGGACTAATAAAGTATTAGAGGACATGTTGAGAGCTTGTGCCCATCAGCATGGTAGTAGTTAGGACAAGAGTCTACCTTATGCTGAGTTCTGAGATAATAATAGTTAATAGGCCAGTCTGAAGATGTCACCGTTCGAGACTCTGTATGGCAGGAAATGCAGGACTCCTCTATATTGGATCAGACTAAGGGAAGATAGTTCTTTGGACCTAAACTTATTCAAGAGGCAAAGAACAAGTTAGTATAATTCGAGAGAATTTGAGGGTAGCTCAAACCAGGCAAAAGAGCTACGCGGATAATAGAAGAAGACCACTGGAATTTGAGGAAGGTGATCATGTTTACTCAAGGTGTCACCCCTTCGTGGAATGAGGAGATTTAAAATCAAGGCCAAATTGTCCCCTGGCTATATTGGACCCTTTAGAGTTTTTAGGTGAGTTGGAGAGATGGCCTATCAACTCGAGCTACATGATAATCTAACTGATGTGCATAATATATTCCATGTGTCTCAACTTAAGAAGTGTCTCCGTGTCCCTGAGGAACGGTTACCAATGGAAGAGCTCAGTGTTCAGGGTGATTTGATTTACCCCAAGTATCCTACCAAGATTCTTGATACCTTGACTCGAGTTAAAAAAAGAAAGTTATTAAGATGTGCAAGGTGCAATTCAGCCATCATGGAGAAGACGAAGCTACTTGGGAGAGAGGAAAAGAGCTTCGCATAGATTTTTCCCATCGTTTCCGTAGTCCTTCCTAAATCTCGAGGACAAGATTCTTTTTAAGGGGGGGTAGGATTTGTAAAACCCTGAATAATGTTGTATGGATTTTTAACTCGTTCTTGGTTACTTTATAACAATAATAGTAGAGATTTCTACGACCTTAGCCATTCAAGAAATAATATTAGGGTTATGTTGATTTCGTGTTTTATTAATGGAATATGTGTCTCTTTGAAAAAAATAAATACTAAATATTATCCAGAATAATGCATCATGCTGAAGTTTTATTTGTGGTGTTGCATCTAAAGTTGAATTTGAAGTTTGGACCATAATTATACTTGGATTCTTGGAATAACACTATGATTCAGTGAATTATCTCCCTATAAGTAAACATTAAAAAATGAATAATAATTGTAAGGGTTACCTCATATTGTAATTCTATTGGACATTTTAAATCAGAAGTCAAAACCAAAAATTTAAAGTTAGTTTGAAAAAAAGAAAGGAAATAGAAAATAAAGAAGTTTCTCGGACTCCCTTTCCTCTCACCCCGCATGGGCCAAAATTGCCCTGGCAGCCCAAAATCACCCTGCTCCTCCAATGGTGCCTCAACGCCCAGCCATGGCGCCCTGGTGGCCGCGCCGTGCCCCTGGTCCACCCGCCGCCCAAGCTGGCGTCCTCCCTTTCCTCCCCGTCGAGCTCCTATAGATTCGGCCGTTCTAGCAGACCCCTCACCAGATCGGATTTCTCTCTACTCCACCAAATCCCACCTGTTTCTTCCATGACCTAAACTCCTCTGGCGGCTGGTGCATGCGGCTGGAGCACGCTTGCTCACGCGTCCTTGTCATGCGGAGACCGGCGCATGGAGCCTCCTGTCAGCGTTATCTCCTCCGCGCAACAGAACTCAGCGCAATAGAAAGCCCGTTCTGCGCGCTCCTTGTGACCACTTCCGTGCGATCCTCTCCGCTCTAGGATGCATTTCTCGCACTATAAGACAGTCGTGACCCTCCTCTCATCGTCCATCTGTGGTCGCGTCGAGGGCCTCCTTCCTTGCTGCTCGCCGTGCCCACTTCCGTGCTGTTGTGGCAAGCAACCATCCGCCAGGGCCGCCACCAGGGCTTCTCGTCGACGAGGCGCGTTCGTCGGGACCCATGTGGGCTGTGGTCATCGTGGCGGTAGGGTCTGCGCAGCACGCCGTCTCCGATGAGTCACTCGCCCCTCCACGCTATCCCTGTTTGCATCTAGTACTCGAGAGCGGACGACGATAGCAGGGTTGGGGTAGTCCTAGGGCCAGTGAACTGGGATTCCTCACCGGAGTCATGCATTCACCATGGTGTCCGCCTCAAATCGTGAGCGGGGCGTTCTACATCCACATCGCCGGTACTTCCTCGCTGTGGGCTAGGGATCGTCGCAGTGCCGCACCACGTGTACCGAGACCTCGTGGGGCTTGATTGGTTTCCGGGATGCTTAGGCGAGCATCACAGGCCTGGCGCCGCCGTAGACCTAGGTGTTTAGCTGGGGGGAGGAATGCGCTGCGCGTCTGGTGGAGGAAAGAAGATGGGGCGCAGACCGTTGGATTCTCCAGTGACGGCTCAGATTAGAAGTAGAGCACCGGTTCGGGGAAATAAATCCGAAGCATCGATGGTTGATCCGATGGATGGCGTTGATTGGATTCTACATAAAATCTAGGCCGTAGAATTGAATCTAACGCTCACTATTGCATACCGCTTTAGTTATAGTGCGATCTAATCCAAGGCATCCGTTGTGGATCGAACGGCTGACCGCGGTCGATACCCCTTCACCGTGACAGAGTTTCTAAAGAGCCCCTGGAATAGTAGAGAATCAACCCACAGTCCAGGGTGATTGTGCTCTGAGTCTACGAAATCTTTCGTTGAGGCCCCTGGTGTTCGGTTTAATCTTATGCGCATCTCAGAGTTCAGTAAAAATGAATAAATGATAAAGGAAATTGATTTTTAGTATGAAATTAATTGTAACAACTTGTATAAATCATAGAAAATTCATATGAGCTCCAAATTGGTCCATTCTAGTTCCTATAATTCTGTACTAATATTTTCTATAACTATGTAATACTGTTTGAACATGAAATTTGTATTATATTTGATCTCTTAATTAATCTTGTGACAGACACATAGAACCTTTAGAAATTTATAACTCACAATCCGTAACTCCGATTTGATCCGTTCAAGTTGCGTTAGTCTCGTATAAACATTTACTATGCAATAACAATATTTATTGTACCATGTCTCATTCTTTTATAATTAGAGCTTTATTTAACCTATGTTGGTTAGTCTTGTTAATCTACTTATCATCATAATCTACTAAAATGTGATACATGGTCAATTTATAATTTAGATTAAAGTTGAATTAATTACTACGTTAGGTTATATTTTCTTTGGAATTATAAAACAAACATAGAACCTGATGTTAATCATTTAATCACTTCATAATTTGATGACTACGACTTCGATCTTAGTAGTTCTCGATCCCACGATCTCGTAGCTTCGCGTAGAACATTATTATGCAGTTTGTTCTTATGTATGGTGTGATGTTAATTTTGTCTATACCATGTTTCCTTGTATTGCTATGACTAGCAGTGCGGTCACGAGGATCCGAAGAATCACCCTGGTACCTGGAATCTCAAGTGCCAGGCAAGTTGTGCCCTTGATTCACTTTTGTTACCCAATAATGTTCTTTAATGTCACTTATTCATGCATAGGTTTAATTTTGATGGGACCCAATAGGTCACCCTAGTCTATTTATCCATTTTACCTTGTTTACCCCTGAATCACATGGGTAGTTTTGCTATTGCTTTACATGGTTTTGGGTTAATATTTCATTATATCCATGTTCCAGTTAGTTTGTTATTCTATTTTTGTTCATGTCAAGATCATTGTATTATTGTTAATTGGAACATGGAGCTTAACTTGAGAAACACGTGCCACCACAAGGGTGGAATGGGACCCTTTGGCTAACTAATTAGGAAAGCTAGTGGAAGACTACCTTTCCCGAAAGGGGCAAGGGCAGTAGGGGAGTTGCATGCAAGGAGGTTCTTGGGTTGATTTTGCTGCGATGGCGGGCAGATGGGGGATTCTTGCAAGTGCTCTTCCCATAAACTGTAGCGGGTTTTCGAAAGCTAGTGGAACTTTGTAAAGGTCTCGTAGTGGATCCCTAGCCATTCACCTTGGTAGTGTCTAAGGGTCTAGCTAACCCTAGCGACATGGGAAACACGACTTGTGGGTAAAGGGTACAACCTCTGCAGAGTGTAAAATTGGTATACTAGCCGAGCTCACAGTCAAGACTAGCTTAGGACTCTCACATGATTAAATATGGAACTTAAATTCAATTTTCCATTTGCATTTGCATGGATTTATTATTAATTTTGTTCCACTATAATTTATTATGGTTTGGTATTTACTTACATCTAGTAATTGCTAATAAAACTTTGACCAACTTTTAAAGCAATGCTCAACTTTAACCATTCTCTTTGATAAGCCTTACACTTCATGAGCTCCCACCTTTGGTGAGTTCATGCCACATTATTCCCCACAACTTGTTGAGTGATGAACATGTGTGAGCTCACCCTTGCTGTCTCACACCCTCCACAGGTCAAGAGCAGGTACCACTGGATGAGGTGCATGGTGGATGTTGCGCTGTGTTCGTGAGAGGTCTAGGTCGTCGTCTCCCAGTTGACTTTATTGCGCCAAGGATGATCCTTAGTTCGTATCATATTTATCTTTTATTTTGTAAGACTTCTGCTGTGTAATAAGTACCCTGATTATATTGTGACATTTATCTCTATACACTCTGTTATTATATGTGTTGTCTTTGTCCCTTAAAGTCCGCGGTGTTACATCGTGGCTCGATAACTCGCTCGACTCGGCTCGGTAGTGGCTTGGCTCGGCTCGACTCATTTTGATTTTGTAGCGAGTTGAGCCAGCATTGTAGCTTGGTGTTAAAACGAGCTAGCTCGAGCCAACTAAGTAAGCCTAGCAAGCGCGAGCCAATCGAGCCATACATACACAGCCACAGCGACGCAACTAAGTAAGCCCACTCGGTAAAGTGGGCAGTCGGCCCAGCCCACACAGCCAAACGCGGACGCGCCCACAGGCCAGCCACACGCAAAAAGTCATGGTCTCAGAGACAGACGCTAGCACAGGCGCACCGCGCAAGCACCGCACAGCCGTCAGCCACGCACACGCTTTCGAAAACCCTAGCGCACCAGCGCACCGCCGACCGCTGCTGCAGCCCGCATGCATGGATGCACGGTCCACTCTCTCACTGAGCCACTACCATCAGCTATTGGTGCACCGCCGACCAACTGCCCGTCGCCAACTCGCCATCACGCTGCGACGGCCACCGCCCACCACCGAGTCGCCGGCTCGCCGCTCGCCGTGCGGCCGCGCACAGATCGACTGACGCCACCACGCCACGCCGACCACGAGCAGGAAGCCAGGAAGTCGGCCGTTGAAGAGATGGAGGACAAGCACCACAAGTAGGAAGTCCACAACCAAGTGCGTCCATCACCTGCAAGTCGCGGATCAAGGGTTAAAATAATGGGGAAGAAGCCATTACCATTGGCTATGCAAGGTAATCGTGGGCGGGGGCGGGGCCAAGTTCGTCGAGGTTCTCGCTCTCAATCGACAGCTCAAATTCATGCTGTTGTAGCTACATGTACATCCATAGAAAAGGTGTGTTCTGTGTTCACTAGCTAATGTTGTATTTGGACTAATCATTAGTTGAGAAATAATGAAGCGGTTAATTTGTGCAGCATGTGCGAAATGAAGAAGAGGAAGAGATTTTGATCGATATGAATGATGAATTATATGAGGGGGATTGTGGTCGAAGCCAAGAGGAGGGGGATGATGATGATGATGCAGAGGAGGAGGAAGGGGATGATGATGATGTGTCAAAGGCTCAGAAGACAAATCGAGGAAGAAAAAGATTGAAAGGTGGTGGTCGGTTGTCTCCTTCCAAAGATAAGGCAAAGAGAGGAAAGCGTGCTGTTTGCTGGAAATATTTTAAGGAGATCCATGTGTAGGAAACGGGTGACGCCTAAGAGGGGGGGTGAATTAGGACTTCTAAAACTTTTACTAAACTAGGCCACAATCAAATCCCTAGAGCAAAACCTATGCAAATAATCAAACTAGAGTGCAATCTAGGTTTTGTCTAAGTGTTGCTATCTCTACCGCAAAGGCTAAGTTTCAATCGACACTAGATAAGTATGAATACAAGATTGAAACTTAAATGCTTAAAGTAAATGCGGAATCTTAAATAGCAAAGTAGAGATGCAAACTCTCGTGTATGACGCCGGTATTTTTACCAAGGTATCCGGAACCGCGTAAGGTCCCGACTAATCCTCGTTGGTGTCTCTACACAAAGGGAAGCCCACGCGAGGGCCAAGCACCACGGTCGAGTAACTCCGTAGAGAGCCGCGGGCCTTCTCCACACGCAAGTGGTGCTCCGCTTCCGGCTCCTCTCGGACGCTCCCCGCCGTCTCCACTATTGAGCTTCCGGCCGAAACGCCGCGGGCCTCGTTCCCTCCGGTACACGGTGGCGGCCGTGACACAAACGTGGTTGTCACGGTCCCGCAAGACTCTCGCCTCACTCGGTACAATTACAACGGCTCGCGCAAGAGCCGAGGGGTTGTGTGGTTTTTCTAAACTCACTCAACTAACTAGGATTCACCTAGAGCAAGCGCTAAAGCGGTCTAACTAACCTAAGCACTTCGCAAAGTACCTACGCTAATCACCGAGTGATTCTATTAAGCACTTGGGTGTTTGAGCTCTTGGAAATGTGCACTATGTGCCTTGGTATGTTGCTTGGGCTCTCACACTTGAGAATGGCCGGTTGGGGTGGTATTTATAGCCTCCACACCCCAAACTAGCCGTTGGACAAAAAGCAGCAGCTTTCTGTCGCTGGGTGCACTGGACAGTCCGGTGCACCACCGGACATCGTACTGTAGCATATCCGGTGCGCCTATCCGTTGCTCTGACAGAACAGTCGACCGTTGGCGCGCACAGGCTTGTCACACCGGACAGTCCGGTGTGCCACCGGACAGTCCGGTGGTCTTCTCTCCGAGTGCCACCTAGAACTAGCCGTTGGGTACTGTTCCCTGGTGCACTAGACAGTCCGGCGTGTTGGCACCGGACAGTCCGGTGCTCCACGCACAGACAGTCCACAGGCAGCACACGCCTCCTTTCTTGGATTTTTCTTGATCTTCTTAATGTCTTCTTTTGAGGTGTTGCTTTCCTCAATTCCTTAGTCCAAGTAAATCTTGCATCCTCTGAACTACAATCATAAACACTAGAAAACTTATTAGTTCACGGATTGTGTTGTTCATCAAACACCAAAACTCGATTAGCCAAATGGCCCGGGGTCCATTTTCCTTACAATCTCCCCCTTTTTGGTGATTGATGACAACACAACCAAAGCAAGCGAATGATACAAGTAATTGAATGAAAATATGCAATCTACTTGCTAGGATGCATGTTTGTCCCCACAATGTGATATTATGGACTTAAGCCTCCCCCTAACTCCATAATTCACTTACTTCCTATTTTTGGACCAAATAACCAAAACCACTTGAAAAACCATTTGTAGATATAAATTTTTTAAATTTGTGGTGTTTGGTGTTTGATATAGTTTTCATTGCTTTGGTCCCTAAACTTCTCCCCCTTTGGCATCAACCACCGAGAAGGAAGACATTAAAAGCATGTAGGAAGTAAATAAAAGCTTGCCCTCATCAAGAATTTTATCAAATGATACCACTAGAAGGATATTAAATTAAACCACATGAATGATACCAGTTGAAAGGTTTACTCCCCCTAAACGAGTGTTCTCTTTAGAAAGAAATTTCTCCCCCTTTTTAGAGATGAAGAAATACTCCCCCTGACAGAGATCCTCTACTTAGGAAAAAGCATGTGAAAATTAGAGGTGCAAGACATGATTTGAAAAGACTAACTTCCTTTATGCATAGGTAACAGAATATGAGTTAAATGCTTATGCATTTTTAGCAACATGGAAGCATATGATATGAAATATAGTCTAATCAAATGTTGGAGAAGACATGTAAATGATACTTGATATAGTCTCAAAAGATACCAATTGAAAGTCAATGACGAGCTTGAGAGACATGAGAGTTCTTGGAGATTTTGCAGTGGAAGATTGTTGTCTTTCTCCGGGGACCTTATTTTCCTTACAATGAGACTATCACATGAAATAGACTTGAAAATGGTGTTAGTATCAAAGTGTTAGATTATAGAGTAACCTCCCCCTAAAGGTGTGCATACAAGTTTTGAATACTTGTAGGAGACATGCACTTTGATTTGATATCAAGAGGGGCAAATTATCCATAATCCAAACTTTGGCACATATAAGTTAAATGATACCAAATGTAAGATATAAGCTTTTGAAGCATTAGTGTCATTTACTTTAGGAATGTTAAGTAAGCTATGTGCCATGCTTAAATAAACATTTTAAGCCATGTAGGTTTGCTTAAGTATATGAATTAAAAACAAGCAATCCTACCATATGGTTTACCTAGTATGCATGATTTTGAACAAAAGTACATAATAAATGTAATACTAGGCAAGAAAGGTAAACTAGATACAAGGTAAATAGATACGCATATCTAAAAACAAGAAATACAATAAATCTAGTTACCTTAGTCATGGGTGGGAAATTTGGGTCCAAAATTTTCACTAACCCACTTGGCAATAAACTTGATCCAATATGATGTATCCCAATATATACATCCCAACTTAGCCAAGTCTCCAAATTTCCCGATGACCTTCGGTCCACTCACTTCCCTTTCGGGATCCAAACCTTCTTGGTGCTTTTCATGGTTGAAATTATTTCCTTTGGCACCCAGATGCGTTTGGCCCCTTTTTCTTTATTGGCTTGCTTGTTGGCCTTGATTGCTATCACCTTTCCATTCTTTTTCTTCTTGATCAAATAGGGTGTAGCATCCTTTTTGTTCACCTTTTTGATGTAGGTGTTGGAGATTTTGCTTGTTGGCTTTTGCTTGAGCTTTTGCCTTTGTTTATCCCCGGTCATCGCCTTGCATTGGAAAGACTTGTGGCCTTCCATGTGGCATAGCCTACAAATCACAGTTTCTCCCTCCATAGGCTTGTTCACTCCCGCAGTGGTGTTATCCTGTGGAGGTCGGATTTGTTTGACTTTGCCTTTCTTGTCATACAAAGCCTTGCCAAGGCGAGCCACTTCTTGCTTTAATTGTTCATTTTCCTTTGCAACCTCATCCGAACATGTCTCTACAACAATATTCTCAACAACGACTTGGTTGCAGGGGTTAGAGTCATCAATTAAATCAAAGCAGGAAGTAGAAGCATCTTTCTTAATTATTTCAGGTATTTCAACTAAAGATGCTGCTGGGGTGCTACCAATGTTTTCTAGCTTAGTAGTTAGCTCATTATTGTGTATGCTAAGAATTTCCATTTTCTCTAGCAAATTTTCAATAGCTTCTTGGGAGCTAGCTAACTTCGCCTTAAGTTTTTCATTCTTTTTAATAAGGCTATCATCGGTAGCAGTGGATGAAGCACTAGACTCCAATAGCTCAATTTTAGTTGATAGCTCAGAATTTAAGTTTGCAAAAGTTTCAAATTTTTCTAGCAAACCTTTGTAATCATTTTGAGAGCTAATCAACTTATTTTTCAAAGTTTTAAGTTGAGCTTTTTGCTTAGTGCAAACATCCTGGAAAAAATTAACGGCTTCCGCAAGCTCATCTACAGAGAGCTTTCCCTCACCTTCATCATCACTACTGCTATCATCACTAGAGGATGGAATGCTTTTGTTACCTCTTGCCATAAGGCATTTGTGTGATGACCGTGATGAGCGTGATGAGGATCGGTGGCTGCGCATCCATGGAGGTTCATCTTCACTCGAAGAATCATCCCAAGTTCTAACACTTGTTAGCGCCTTGCCTTTGCTCCTCTCCTTTTTGGGTTTGGCCATATTTGGACAGTTGTCCCTGAAGTGGCCCTTCTCCTCACATGCGAAGCATCCTCTCTTCCTTTGCTTTTTCCTGTCAATGTTAAAGAGAAGATCCTCGACCTGCAGGGGCACACCCATTAGATTAATCTTGCGGATCATCCTCATTACCTTTCCGACACGTCGGATTGTTTCTTCGTCCTCGGAGGATGATGTGCATGGTTGATTATCTTCATCATCATCACTTTCTTCTTCTTCCTCTTCTTCGCTTGAGGAACTTGGAGTGGGAGCCTTCTTTTTTCCCTTCCTTTCATCACATGTAAAAGCATATGGCCTTGAGGAAGTTGGCTCCTCTCCCCGACTCATTTTTCGCGACATCTCAAATGCCGCTATTTTCCCAATCACAATGGTCGGGGTCATGTTGCTCAAGTCCTCCATGTTGTGAAGGATGGTGATGATGCTCCCATATCTTTGTTGTGGTAGCAGGGAGATAATCTTCCTCACAATGTCCGCATCACCTAGCTTATTAATGCCAATAGAGTTGAGCTCATTGATAATTAGATTCAAGCGTGAACACATGTCTCTAACAAGCTCATCATCTTTCATAGCAAAACAATTATACTCATTTAAGACTAGGCAATGTTCTTGCTCACGGACATTGGATGTGCTGTCATGGAGCTCATGCAATTTTAGCCAAATCTAATTAGCAGTTTTCAAAGTGAATACTTGATTAAAAATATCCATGCTAAGAGATTCATACAAGCAATTTTTGGCTCTAGCATTTAAATGAATTTCTTTTTCCTCACTTGTGGTGGGTTTCTCGGGATTCTTGAGGGGTTTCATCCCGTCACGAGTGACTCTCCAAACACCTAGATCAACGGCCTCTAGGTAACAAGCCATTCTAGCACTATAATAGGGAAAGTTAGTGCCGTCGAAGTGTGGTGGCCTATGGGTATCCATCCCTTCCTCTAAAAAGCGTCGACTCTTTTAGCGGTGAAGCTAAAGCGTTTCAAATGAGCCAAACCGGGCTTTGATACCAATTGTAGGAAACGGGTGACGCCTAAGAGGGGGGGTGAATTAGGACTTCTAAAACTTTTACTAAACTAGGCCACAATAAAATCCCTAGAGCAAAACCTATGCAAATAATCAAACTAGAGTGCAATCTAGGTTTTGTCTAAGTGTTGCTATCTCTACCGCAAAGGCTAAGTTTCAATCTACACTAGATAAGTATGAATACAAGATTGAAACTTAAATGCTTAAAGTAAATGCAGAATCTTAAATAGCAAAGTAGAGATGCAAACTCTCGTGGATGACGTCGGTATTTTTACCAAGGTATCCGGAACCGCGCAAGGTCCCGACTAATCCTCGTTGGTGCCCCTACGCAAAGGGAAGCCCACGCGAGGGCCAAGCACCACGGTCGAGTAACTCCGTAGAGAGCCGCGGGCCTTCTCCACACGCAAGTGGTGCTCCGCTTCTGGCTCCTCTCGGACGCTCCTCGCCGTCTCCACTATCGAGCTTCCGGTCGAAACGTCGCGGGCCTCGTTCCCTCCGGTACACGGTGGCCGCCGTGACACAAACGCGGTTGTCACGGTCTCGCAAGACTCTCGCCCCACTCGGTACAATTACAACGGCTCGCGCAAGAGCCGAGGGGTTGTGTGGTTTTTATAAACTCACTCAACTAACTAGGATTCACCTAGAGCAAGCGCTAAAGCGGTCTAACTAACCTAAGCACTTCGCAAAGTACCTACGCTAATCACCGAGTGATTCTATTAAGCACTTGGGTGTTTGAGCTCTTGGAAATGTGCACTATGTGCCTTGGTATGTTGCTTGGGCTTTCAAACTTGAGAATGGCCGGTTGGGGTGGTATTTATAGCCTCCACACCCCAAACTAGCCGTTGGACAGAAAGCAACAGCTTTCTGTCGCTGGGTGCACTGGACTGTCCGGTGCACCATAGGACATCATACTGTAGCATGTCCGGTGCGCCTATCCGTTGCTCTGACAGAGCAGTCGACCGTTGGCGCGCACAGGCTTGTCACACCGGACAGTCCGGTGGTCTTCTCTCTGAGTGCCACCTGGAACTAGCCATTGGGCTACTGTTCCCTTGTGCACCGGACAGTCCGGCGTGTGGGCACCGGACAGTCCGGTGCTCCACGCACAGACAGTCCGCAGGCAGCACACGCCTCCTTTCTTGGACTTTTCTTGATCTTCTTAATGTCTTCTTTTGAGGTGTTGCTTTCCTCAATTCCTTAGTCCAAGTAAATCTTGCATCCTGTGAACTACAATCATAAACACTAGAAAACTTATTAGTTCACGGATTGTGTTGTTCATCAAACACCAAAACTCGATTAGCCAAATGGCCCGGGGTCCATTTTCCTTACACCATGTTCAGTCTAATAAGGAGTTTATGGGGTTATGGTGACAAAAGCCAAGTGCAAATTCTGTTATAAAAGCTATGCATACCGTACAGGGGGGTAACTTCATAGCTAAACCGTCATTTACAGAAGTGCACACAGTTTTAGAACAAATTGGCTAAGGCAAAATCTCAACTTCCTCAAGGTACTCTCACATTTACTGCAACTGATGGATCTATTATTGTTAACCCTGATGAATATGATCATGAGCACACTAGACTATTGATTGCCAAGATGATCATTGTTCATGAGTATTCTATTAGGATGGTAGAGCATAAATGGTTTAATATCTTGATGACATGGATGAATAGCAAATATGAACCTGTCGGTAGGAAGACTATTAGAAGTGAATGTATGAGAGTCTATGAATCTGAGAAAGAGAAACTAAAGAAGAGTCTTAGAGAAGCTGAATCAATAAGTTTAACTACTGATTTGTGGACATCTAATCAAGGTGTACAATATATGTGTTTAGTGGCACATTACATAGATGTTGAATGGGTTTTGCAATGTCGTGTCCTTAACTTTGTTGAATTGGATCCCCCCACAGTGGTATAGTAATAGCTCAAGCTGTTTTTGATTGTTTGGTTGAATGGAAAATAGAAGACAAGGTTATGACAATAACGCTTGACAATGCCTCAAATAATGATGTTGCTATTACAAATTTGAAGTCCAAGCTTCTTGCAAGAAGAAATGCACAGTTTGGTCCAAACTATTTTCATGTCCGTTGTGCTACTCATATAGTGAATTTGGTTGTAAATGATGGCCTGCAACCATTAGATGCTCATCTAAGTAATCTTCGGGACACAGCCAAATATTTTAAGAGGTCTCTTTCACGTATGTATAAATTCGTTGAGGTTTGCAATGAGTATGCTATTAAAGTTGGAAAAGGCCTATCCCTTGATGTTAAAACAAGGTGGAATTCAACATATAGAATGTTGGACACATGTATGGAGTATAGGGATGCATTTCGATACTATGCTGAAGTAGACTATAACTATGTGTGGCAACCTACACAAACTGATTGGGATAAGTATCAGAAGATTAGGCCAATTTTAGGAACAATGGCTGGAGCAACCACTGCTTTTTCAGGTTCACTTTATCCAACTGCCAATGTCTTCTACCCTTACATAGTGAAAGTTAAGATTGCTTTATTGACAACACAGAAATCTAGTGATGCATATTTGAGGTGTATGGCTGCTGCAATGTTAGAAAAATTCAATAAATATTGGGAGGTGAGGAACAATATGATGGTTATTGCTACAATCCTTGACCCTAGGTTCAAAATGAGGTACATCAGATGGTGTTTTGGTCAGCTTTTTGATGCTTTTAGGTGTCAAACAGAGCTTGAAGAGATCAACATAGAATTAGAAGATATCTACAAGAAATATGATTTGGTGTATAGGCAGAAAAATGGTGAGAGTAGCTCAAATACCCAGTCAGCTTCAATAGCAAAGGATGTAAGCAGTGATCTTGCTTCCATAGTCCCAAGTGAGTTTCAGGATTTTTTGGACTCAAGTGCCACAGAAAGATCAAAATCAGAGTTGCTTATCTATCTAGATGAAGCAAATGTGTCCATAGATGATAAGAAGTTCAACTTGGTGAACTATTGGAATGTGAATTCTCATAGATTCCCTATTGTGGCGAGTATGGCAAAGAGATTCTTGGCTGTTCCTACTGGAAGTGTATCATCAGAATCAACTTTTAGTTGTGGAGGAAGGATTCTTGATGATTATTGGAGTTCTTTAAAGCCAGCGATAGTTCAGGCACTAGTTTGTGCATCTAGTTGGATACGGGGTTCGCCAAATCCTATCATTGTGGTATGTTTCTGTGTGATGATTAATTTATTTTGACTATTTTTGTTTCTAAACGTATTCAATGTTTATTTTTGACTGATTATAGGGAGGAGAAAATGATGATGATAATGAATATGTGGAATTCCCAAACTGTGTGGTTGGAAGCAACTATTAACAATAAGTCTGTAAGTGTGTTGTGCAATGTGGTGTTCAAATGTGTAAAATGTTACAAAATGTGTTCTTATGCACACGTTCAAAAGAATTTGAGTTCACAGGTTCTTCAGTCATAGGTTCTTCAGTGACTGATTGTATTTTCATATTTTGAAATGTAGGTCTCACAGGTTCCAAAGAGTTCAAACTGATGGTCTGAGTGACTGAGTCTGATGCGCTGATGGTCTGCAGGCTGCTACAAGAAGATTTTATTGCATTGCATATTCGTGGCCCGGGAACTTTTGAGTTCTTCAGTGTTCTTTATTAAGAATATAAAGTCTAAACTGTCCTAGACTATTATCAGTGTTAACTGTTAATGTGTGAATCTGTGAACTATGATGGACTGATATACTACTCCTATGGGCTATGGCCTATAGCTATGGATCTATGTTAATTGTTAATGTGTGATAGTGTGAATCTGTGATGAACTCATGTTATCAGTGTGAATGTCTTAATCTGCAATGTTGTTACTCATGTTGTGTGTGATTGAGAATTTAAATTGAACTCCTGTTGTTTTTTAAAGCTATGCCCTATTTTGTTATGTATGGCTCACGAGTCAAACGAGCTGGCTCGAGCTACAAAACGAGTCGAGCTGAGCGTGGTTCCTAGATCGCTACTTTAACGAGTCGAGCCAAGCTAGCTTGTTTGATTACCGAGCTATAACGAGCTGAGCTATAACGAGCCGAGCTGGCTCGATATCCACCCCTACTTAGCCCTGCCTAGAGGTAAATCTTGCGGATAGAGTATGTCCCTTGCACTAATGCCTAGCTCAGGGGTTATCCTGAGGAAGGATGGCTTCTGCCTGCAAGAATATTTTCATTGAGAGCATGGTGGGATCTTACTTCAAAGTTCCCTATAATGCTCTCTTCATCCTAAGGAACACAAACAATCCTAAGGATGGAAGTACTTAAATCGAGATTTAGGCTAGGAACAAGTGATGCTCCACCCAGGTTAATTAAGGATTGGATGCGTATGTAGGCCTGTATGATCAAGGACTATCTTAACTAGCCACATACCCTGGTATGGGACAGGGTAAGACCGAACCCGGCTATTCCATACGTGAAAAGACAACCGCGCACTAGGTGTGGGAGATGGTTGGAGTAGCATGTACCCTCCTGGCTAGAGGCTGGATGGAGGAGTACTGTGCTCCAGGGCAGCGTGGACCGGTTCACGTTGTGGAGGATCTGTGGGAATGGTTGACATATGCAAGGGTTGAGTGCTACATATGTCATGTGGTTAGAGATCCTCAGCTGAGTAAATCGATTCAGATCGCCGTTATATCCCCAGACAGTGGAGACTTGATCACTGACCTGCAACCTTGGTCTGGATATAAACATTATGAATAAAAATGATGTTGTATAGATGAGATGGTGAAATTAGACTAGATGCAACCAGAGTCTATTAATATTTAATCTGGCGTTAAAATATTAAAAGTAAGGACTCACTTTAGTAAGCTATTTTTGCAAAAGTATCTAAGTTGATTCTTGCTAAAAGCCTCTCCTTGATTCCTAAATCAAGCATATCCTTAAGAGTCTTTTTCCTTAGTCGGGTAAGACTTGCGAAAGTACACTTCATACTCAGGGTTTTTGAACCCATGTTGTTGCAGGTACTAGATTTGTGCTGCTGTTGATGGTGCTAAGTGCCAGTGGGCTCGACCTTCTTATAGGTTAAAGTAGCTCTTCTATGCTTCTTATTGAGGATTGTCATTGAGCTAGCATATATTTCAAACTTATAAATAATTTATAACATTTTGAAGTATATTTCTTTGAATCACTTCTATAATCACTCCGATAAAGACAATGTAAATTTGTTGTAACTTGTAACTTTTGTAATAAAGAAAAATCATTGCAAAAATGTTGGTGTGTGATTTGTGTTTACTTAATCTTGCGATCTTGGTTGTAAGTGGTTTATCCGGGGTCCTTGGGGCACTCGGACGGATCCTGTTAAGTTATCTGGTGCACATGCATAGTCGTCTGAGGTCTTTCAGACAAGGGCAGGTGCATGTGGGCCTAATAACTTGGGAGGTTCTACCACAGTCGTTCCTAAGGGGATGCAGAGCTTAGCTCCAAAGTCGTTCCCTAAGGGGATGCAGAGCTGAAATACCACCTAAGTAAAAGATGAAGAGACTCCAAAGTCATTCCTAAGGGGATGCAGAGTCTGAGTGTGTACCTTTGTGGTTTCTTACTTTTGGCACAAGTGACATTCCACATCATATCATCATGTCATATTGCATAAGCATCGCATCATACATCATCTTGCATCACAAAAAAATTTTGATTGACCAGATTATGAAAAGGGAAGTTACCCTTTCGAAAGAATTGACCAGATTATGAAAAGGGAAGTTGCCCTTTCGAAAGAATTGACCAGATTATGAAAAGGGAATACTATAGCATGAGACATGCTTTCGGCAGATATATCTTTCTATATGAAGTTAATCTTCGACAGCAGTGACATAAGGAGAATATTTTTCTTCGCGACGCATGAAAAGAAGGGAAGGTGTTTTTTCGCTAACAGCTCAAAAACGGTACGTACGAAGATTTTATGCATCACAAAGAAATATATTACATCAATATACATAAGCTTGATGTTTGTTTCTTACAAAGGGCGAAAACCATACACAAGCATCATACTTTCAAGCATACAAAAATTTAGTCTTCCATCAGCACTTTTTTAGCAACTTCATTTAGTAGTCTATTGACGGCTTCGTCAACAGCTTCATTAGTGATTCTTATTATGTCTAACATTTCCTTCATGGCCGAGTCAACTTCGGGATTATACGGTTCCGGTGGAGGTGAAAGTTCAGCTACAATAAAAAAATGTGTTGGTTAATTCCGAAGCTAAAAACGAACTCTGAAGCTAAACCTCAGAAAAAGTACCTATAAGCCTTGCGCGCTCAGCAGCTTCATCAGCTCACTTAGCTTCTTCTTGAATGTTGTGAGATTCTTTTTCATTTTTTCTATTCGCTTCATCAGCCATCTCACGACCGCCCATCATCCACACATCGGAGTAGAATCTCCCGCTCAATGTAGAAGCCTCAGCCGAAGGGTCTTTGGTATCGTCCACCGAGAAAACAAATCCCGGCAGGGCTACAGCCTTAACATGCTCACAACCGGCTTTCTCTAAGGTCGCCGCGACCCCTCGTGCGCCAGCAAATGCGCAGAAGTCTACCCAATCACTTAAGATTTCCTCAAAGACTTCGACTTCTCTGCTGATCCATTAGACGACACCATCTGTAACACCCCAGGTGTTTATCTCCCGTTAAACAGCGAATATAGACTTAAGCAAGAATTGCTGGGGTGAATAATGATTTCGATGTTAGCCCCATCTCCGATTACTGAGATTGTTCTAGAAAGTCTCATTTAGCTTGGAATTTAATCATCTCACAAAAGTTTGAGTTTGGTGTCGTATTCATTTCCATAATCTAAGTAATTAAAAAGGGTTCATAAAACTTTTGGATTATCGAATCTCGTTTGCTGGCGAATTTGGAGATGTTCGGATCACGCGCGTAAGTGAACACGAAAATCAGAAAACTTCTGATTTAATGTAAAATTCGGAGCCCCGCGCTGTCCGAACAGAATGATGCGCTAGCTGATTAAGTGATTCGTTCCTCTCAGCATGTTATCCTTGGCGTCAGATCAAATAATCGATATCAGGTAAAATTCAACTGAACCCAACTGGGATCAACCGTACTCCAAAAATATCGAAACCAAAATTGTTTTAATCTGGTCCATTTACATCTTGCTTAGAATAATCACAAAAGTTATCCAAACGAAATTTAACCAAGACCATATGAACCGTTATTACTCTAATTCTCCCTTTCGTGATTGGGAAAATGAAATGTGTAGCCCATATAGCACGTCGACCCATTATACATCACTAAAATCCTAATTCAGAAATCTTGCAATGTATTTACATTTTCTCTTAAAAAAGGTGAAGAAATCAAATTTTTGCCTTAAACTACCGTACTACTCCATTGTCTGGACCCGCCATTGTAAATTACAATTACAGCTCACGGTCCTTATCACCACACCATTTCTTAGTTTAAAAGCCACACAGCTCTCTGAAAACGTGTCCACGCACATGTTGGGGACTTGTTCTCAAACGCTAAGAGTTAAGAACAAGGCAACATAAAAGTGTTAAATGTTAAAGTCCTTCGTCCTTCGAAGCATTATCTCCTTTCGGATATAATGAATTCCAGACGAAGGTCATAAAAGACAAACCTTCATGAGCACAATAAATGATGAAGAAGGATTCATACACAAGATATGAAAAAAATAATATAAACACTTTAAATGTTATTATCAACTTATTTTTATTTGCGTTACTGTATTCACAATGACAGATTATAAATATACCTTCGGCTCGAAGGAAAGCAGGGGTACAAGCGTGACGTGAGAATAAATGCCAAGTCAGCATGAACAGTATGAGAGTACTGTTCATCTATTTATAGGCAAGGGACGCAGCCCATGTAAAATTACATTCATGCCCTTTATATTTGCTAATAACTCTATAGTAATTCTTCAAGGTCTAATTTGCCTTTTCATCTTTTTAAGTCGGTTCCCCTTTTCTACTGTCATGCCGAAGTTTTCCTCTGCACAGCTTCGTGATCACCTTGTCCTTCGTCATAATCACCTTTCGTCTCGCTCAGGCTTCGTCCTGACCATGCTCTGTATACTCATGATCCGAATTCGAAGATACCTGTTCACATATTTCACTTGGAAAACATTGTCAAATCATGTTTTTGAGGACCTTCGGAAGCCGAAGGCTCCCAACAGTAGCCCCTCACAATATTAATTTGCTAGAATAATAAATTCAGATTGCGATATAGACGGAGGCCTTAAGCCGAAGGTCTGAAAAAACACCTTCCCTTTGCTAGAATAGAAATAGTCAATGACAAGTGGGGCCCTGCCACTTGCAACATACTGGGCATATAAATAAGAACGCACCGCGAGCACATTTAGCACGCTTTCTTGCCGTCGGCTCCTGCCTTCCTAATTTTTAGCTCTTTGCACACCAACGCTTGCCTGGCTTTTTACATTTTTAAGCTTCATCTTTGAGAGCACTTTCCTAGCATTTTTGAAGATGTTTGAAGACAAGAAAGCTGTCGCTAAGTCGAAGCTAAGCCTTTCCGAAGAGATGAATCTCGGCTTCCTTGAATCAATAGCAAAGACAAATACAGACAAGATTACTAGGGAGATTTTAGAGGGTTTGTCTGAAGACACTGGTGACAGTGACAGCTATGATGTGGAAAGTGGCGGTGAAGATTCCAAAGATCGACCTTAGAGACCAAGCCATGCAGTTTTTGGAAAATCAAGCATTAAACAAAGCCATCTTGTCAATATGAGGGGTAGATATTTTCGGGATTTATCTATTGTATGGGCTGACGAAGGAGAGAAAACTTGTCCGACTCTAGAGGAAAATGAAGTCGTGATATTCCAAAGCTTCTTTAAGGCTGGACTTCGGTTTCCTTTGAGCAGTTTCGGGGTAGAAGTTTTGAAGATATTTGAAATCTACCTCCATCAAATTACTCCCGAAGCAATCATAAGGATGGGGATCTTCGTAGCCGTGAAGAGCCAAGGTTTGGAACCAAATGCAAAAAGTTTCTGCAGTATGCATAAGTTATTGTATGAGACAAAACCTTGGGGTAAGGAGCAATATCACAACAATTTTGGCTGTTATAGCTTCCGGTGCCCGCTCTAGGTCAAGCTGTCCCGTGCTAACTTTTCGGAGAAGATGGCCTAGGGACTGGATAAAGATATCATTATGCGCCCTATCTGGCAGCACTTTGGCCTTCGGAAACCGAAGGTGGAAATTGACGAAGCAGCCGAAGAATGCCGGAGAGCCTTCGGAGTAGTTTGCTCTTTCATCGGGACAAGGGATTTGATCCAAGAACACATTGCCTTCAGAGTATGGCCACTTGCAGAAAAGTGGGAAATGCCAAAGGAAACCGTCAGCGAACCTAACGAAGGTGGACTAGTTAGGTTAAAATTCACGTTCAAATATGGAGATAAGTTCGTCGAGCCAGATGATGACTGGGTGAAAAGTATTGAGGCCATAAGCGATGAGCTGCTTGGGCCATACTCGAACGCAGAAGATACTGCACTGTCCGCAGCCTTCGGAGGCCAGAAGAAGAAAAGGCTCAACCTAGTATTTGATGCCATTGGGTTCGTGTATCCTGACTACCGTTACCCAACACGGGGTCAAAAAAGGAAAGATACGGCGTCTGCGAAGGAAGCCGCCTCAGCCGCTCTTAGTGAGCCAGCGCCGAAGAGGAAAAAGATAAAGGTTCTTACGCACCGTCCACACTATATTGAACCGGCCACAGTGCCCGAGTTTGTCGGTGAATCCTCTTCGGCCCCCGAAGCCAAGGAGCCGACTCCCCTGAAGAATATTGAAGAGCCGGTCATAATGCCGGAGATAAAGAAAATAGAAGAACCGAAGGCTAAAGAAACAAGGACATCTGAAATTTTAAGTCCTTCAGCAAAAGTTGAAGTGCCAAAAAGCCAAAAGGGTCCAGTATTGACCCCCAAAAGAAAAAGGATGGTTAATATACTGGATGTATTGGAGACAATAAAGTCTTCAAGCACTACTCCGAAGAAAATTACCGAAACTCTCAAAGTGCAAATCAAAGCCTTTGGTGCCGAAGCTTCAAAGCACCAAGCTGAGACTGAAGCTGGGCCTTCAGAGCCCGCCAAGGTAAAATCCTTGATAACCAAAGAGATAGAAACAACAGAACAAATTTTTGTTGAAGAAACTGGCACTGCTGCCCCCGAAGCCTTTTCCGAAGCTTCCAATTATATTTTACGACATGCTTCGGGGAAGGAGTTGACTGAAAAAGAAAAGTAAGAGGCTCAGTTCTATGCCCAAAGACTGAAATATCCCAAGGGGGCGTTGATATTCAACGGCAGTGGAGAAGAAGACTTCTTGTATTGTCTCCCTGACAGCAAGGAGATTTCAGTCTGTCGGGAGATGAGCAAAAGCTTCGGATTCCCAACACTAGAAGACGGGCTCTCAGTGTTGTCAAAGAACGAGCTGGCTGACAGCTTAGCGTACAATAGTTTAAAGGTGAAAAAATGAGATTTTTGTATTATTTCTTGAAACCAAAATTTTTCATTTGCTTAAACTTATTAACACACATTTTTTCCTAGGGCCTTATACTTAGCAATGCCCTCAAGGCACAAAAAGATGTCGAAGACGAAGGGTGTACCATGGCCTTGAGCAACCTTCGTTCCGAAGTAATTGAACTAAGGAACGAAGGTCTCGAAAAAGATAAAATATTACACTCGTTATTGAATAAAATAAAAGAAGATGAAGCTGCTTTCAAAGTTCAAGCTGAAGCTCAGAAGCGCGAAATTGAAGATCTTCGGAAACAACTAGTCTGAGCTAAAGAAGAGTGCACACTTGAAGAAACAAAACGATAAATTAGTGAACAATGGGCCAATCATTTAGAAAAAAACGTTGAAGAGCTTCGTGCATCCAAGAAAAAGTGTTATGAAAAATCTATAGAATGTGTTAAGAAAATAAGAACCAGCTTCGCCAGCGTCGGCGCATTCTCAAGTGAGGAGAACTTCATAAGGGGTGACCCCGAAGGCCCAATTGGATGGATCAGCCACGAAGCTGAAGCTTTTGAAGAAGTTTTGAATAGCCATGGAGACATATGTGCCTTTTCGGGTGCCCGGGGGATTGCCACTATTTTGGAGAGGAAAGGCTATGACCATGTGAAATTTTTGGCACAATCCGAAGCCGCCTTGTCTTCTGAAGATATAAAAGACCCCTTGGCCGAAGCGAGCCTGATCGGTGGAAAATTTTTTACCGACATCTGGGACAATGGTGGCCGGGAGATGGCCCAAGAAATTATACGAAAGAGCGAGAAAGGTATTCATGACGCTAGAAAAGTAGCAGAGACCGCTGAGAAAAGTGCGGATGTCGAAGTGCAAATAGGTATTGACTAGCAGTTTTTGGCTCTGTTGTAATTTTTTGATTTCGAACTTGTTTACGCTTTGTAACACAGCACTTTCTCGCCCCTCAGAGCCTGCCAAGCCATCGACGGACCCCCATGTGAAGGGGGACGACGAAATTAGAAAAATGGCTGAAGCTATCATGGATAAAGTTGTTGATCAACTACTGAATGAAGCTGCAGAAATAGTTCTAAGGGAAGACTAGATGTTATTGTAAAACATTTGGAATGTAATATTTATTGAACATGTGTAATATTTTGAACTTTGAATGTAATATATAAGCTATCTATGGTTCAATTCTTTACGATGCATGAAACTTTACATACATACCGTTTTTTGAGCCTTCGGCGAAAAAAACACCTTCCCTTCTTTTCATGCTTCGTAAATAATATCCGTATTTTCATAAAAACATCTAATCTTTGTAAAATCAATAACTGATAGATCTTTTCATTTCAGGGTTTGACGAAGGTATGCTTCTTCAATATTTACTTTTTTGTGCCTTGGCACTGTTTTTTCAAAACAATCTCCAAATATCAACATTGATCCCCTTCTTGCGTCATTGATGCAATATGATGTATGATGTTATTCTATGCAAATGATGTGATGATGTGATGTTATGCAAAATGATATTTGTCGAAGATCGACGTTTATTTTTCACTCTAAGCCTCCCTTAGGAGCTTCTTCGCCTTTTACTTCAGCGGAATCAGCGTTTATTTTTCGCTGTAAGCCTCCCTTAGGAGCTTCTTCGCCTTTTACTTTTAGCGGTATCAGCGTTTATTTTTCGCTGTAAGCCTCCCTTAGGAGCTTCTTCGCCTTTTACTTTCAGCGGTATCAGCGTTTATTTTTCGCTGTAGGCTCTGCATTCCCTTCAGAACAACTTTTGAGTAGAAAACATACGCTGCGCTCCCTTAGGAACGACTTTTTGTTATTTAGGAAATTCTCCTTGTAACCATAAATTCTTATGCTTCGGCAACTCCGCTATTCTGTGGAGAAGGTATATTTTTACTGTGGCGAAAACGAAAATATTACAAGAGATTAAAAAACAATAAAAACACTTAGGCTTTCAATAATTGTTCCTTATTAAAAAGAAAATGATACTGAATGTAAAAACTGCTGCCGAGGTAGGATATTTGTTAGTAAATATGCTTCGATTCTGGCACAGTACTATTGACTGTGCGAGCTTCGGACTCTTCTCTGAAGTCCCGTTGGAGGTGGGTATGCTGATTCCCTTCTGGCTGCTGGCCTCGTTGCATTGGTGGTGGAGGAAGCTGCAGGGTGGTTGCCTACATACTCTGGAATGTAAGGCGAATGGTACGAAGCAGTGTGCATAACTTGCTTCGGCTGGCTCTGTTGGGCTGCAGCTTCTGCTATCTCCTTTTTGTTTCTGGATGGTAACATGGCACATCCTGGTGGTATGGCCCTTGTCCTCACCGCAGAATAGGCAACAAATCTTCCTGGGCTGATCCCCAAATCTCCCTCCGAAGCCCCTGGCACCTCTGCCCCTTGGAGCTGGAGGCCGAGGATAGCTCTGCTGCTGCCTCGAAGCCTGGGAGGAATATTGCGGCCTCTGCTGCTGGCTTCCCCTGTCATCATTCTGAGTGGAATGAATCGATCTGACATGTCTAGGATGAATTCTCCCTCCGAAGCCCTTGGCTATTTCGGAGAACCTGTAAGCTTCCTCCCTTCTCTGTCGAAAATAATTGTCAGCGCGAATGTATTCATCCATCTTCTGAAGCAATTTCTCCAAAGTCTGAGGGGGCTTTTGGCAAAGTATTGGGTTGAAGGTCCCGGCCGAAGCCCCTTAATCATGGCCTCAATGACAATTTCATTGGGCACTGTTGGTGCTTGTGCCCTCAGGCGTAAGAATCTTCGGACATACGCCTGAAGATATTCTTCGTGATCTTGGGTGCACTAGAATAAAGCTTGAGCAGTGATCGGCTTCGTTTGAAACCCTTGGAAACTGGTGATCAGCATATCCTTCAGCTTCTGCCATGATGTGATTGTTCCTGGCCGAAGGGAGGAGTACCAGGTTTGTGCAACATTCTTGATAGCCAAGACGAAAGACTTCGCCATGACTACAGTATTGCCACCATAGGAAGATATTGTTGCTTCGTAGCTCATCAGAAACTGCTTCGGATCTGAGTGGCCATCGTACATGGGGAGTTGAGGTGGCTTGTAGGACGGAGGCCAAGGTGTAGCCTACAGTTCTGCTGACAGAGGAGAAGCATCTTCAAAAGCAAAATTTCCATGATGGAAATTCTCATACTAGTCATCTTCGTTGAAGAAGCCCTCTTGATGAATCTCTCTATGCTGAGGCCTTCGGTTCTGCTCATTTTGAGTAAGATGGCGAACTTCTTCAGAGGCTTCGTCATTCTGCCTTTGCAGATCAGCCAGCCTAGCCATCTTTTCCATCTTCCTTTGCACCTGCTGATGGAGCATCTCCATATTTCTGATTTCTTGGTCCAAGTCGTCCTCCTGAGGCGTTGGACTGATGGCCTTCCTCTTCTGGCTTCGGGCCTCCCGAAGAGAGAGGGTCTCCTGGTTGGGGTCCAGCGGCTGCAGAGCGGCAGCCCCTGTTGCTGAAGCTTTCTTTAGTGGCATGACGAAGGTCTATGCTTGCCGAAGGTGTTTGAAACTCAAAAAGTGGAAGTGAGTTCACCGGAGGTGGGCGCCAATGTTGGGGACTTATTCTCAAACGCTAAGAGTTAAGAACAAGGCAACATAAAAGTGTTAAATGTTAAAGTCCTTCGTCCTTCGAAGCATTATCTCCTTTCGGATATAATGAATTCCGGACGAAGGTCATGAAAGACAAACCCTCATGAACACAATAAATGATGAAGAAGGATTCATACACAAGATATGAAAAAATAATATAAACACTTTAAATGTTATTATCAACTTATTTTTATTTGCGTTACTGTATTCACAATGACAGATTATAAATGTACCTTCGGCTCGAAGGAAAGCAGGGGTACAAGCATGACGTGAGAATAAATGCCAAGTCAGCGTGAACAGTACGGGAGTACTATTCATCTATTTATAGGCAAGGGACGCAGCCCATGTAAAATTACATTCATGCCCTTTATATTTGCCAATAACTCTATAGTAATTCTTCGAGGTCTAATTTGCCTTTTCATCTTTTTAAGTCGGTTCCCCTTTTCTACTGTCATGCCGAAGCTTTCCTGTGCACAGCTTCGTGATCACCTTGTCCTTCGTCATAATCACCTTTTGTCTCGCTCAGGCTTCATCCTGACCATGCTCTGTATACTCATGATCCGAATCCGAAGATACCTGTTCACATATTTCACTTGGAAAACATTGTCAAATCATGGTTTTGAGGACCTTCAGAAGCCGAAGGCCCCCAACAGCACTCGTTCTCTGGAAAATTCACACCGCTTACCAGGTTCTCAGTCTTATCTCCATTTCTAGCTTTATACCATCGTTGTAAAGGCTCCAATCTTATCTCATGTACGGCGTATTCATCCCCAGAAGGTGTCGGCTCCCTGTGATTTTTTTGAAGCCGCTTTGCAGGTCCAAATTTCCCCACCGCTCAAAACTCTCTCCCTAATCTTTTCATCGTGCATGACTGTGTGGAGGCACTGTCTCTTCACCAGTGCTTAGCCATAGTGCTGCTAGAGCTCGCCAGCACACTCTGCTCCCCTAGCATTACTCTAGGTTCAGCCGGTGTCTTCCTCACGTTGCTGGTCGGTAGAGCTCGCCTGGCTTCGACCTCCACCGTGCCCTTGACCCCACTCTCCCATCCCTATTCCCGATGCTCGAGCTCACCTTAGCTCCGCTTTGCCCCTGTGTTCCGCCACCTTCCTCCATCAGCGGACTTTCTCGGTCTCGGCCGCGCCCCTGCACCCTCCCTTACCGGTGACAGCTGCTGCGAGCGCCCCTTCCTTCTCCCTAGCCTCGCCATGGCCAGCAGCTTTAAATCCATGGGCGAGCCAGCCTCTTCACCTTGTCGCGCGCCGGGAGCCTCTCTCTGCTTGACCCGGCGTGGTGCTCTAGCCGTGCGTCCACTCCACTGCGACGTCGAGCCTCCCTGCTGCCCGCGACTGTCACACTAGCCATCATGGCGTCATTATTTCTTGCTACGCTACGACATCATCAAGCTCCGGTGCTTAGCGTCGAAGTTGTTACGTCATTGTCGCTTTGGCTTCCTATGTCCTCATGCGGTGTGTCGCGGTTGTGTCCACATCCGCGGCATCAACGTCTGCATCCCGGCATCGTCGTTGTTTCAGTAGCTTGTTGCATTCGTGCCAGAAGACGAAAGGGAAGCGCCAGTGCAACGCTCGTCAAGTATAGGTGCGTCGTCGATATTGTTAAATCGATGCTTCGTGTCATGTGTCCAGTATACTGCTTCCTTGATGCTTGCGCAAAGCCTTGTTGGTTAAGAAATTAATTAACTTGTTGTCATCCTTATCCTAATTATTTGGTGTAGTAAGTTAGTAAGTCGAGATAGTATAATTAGTTGGTAGAATATGCAAGTGAGTCTGGAAAAAAAGTTTAGACACTTAATTAAATTTCTTCTATCCATCATATGAATGTTTGGTGTCCGAAAATGGTGAGGTAACATTTGTTAGCCCTTTGGTGTATACTATAAGTAAAGAAAATATAGTGATTATACATAGTTGTGGTTTATTGTTCGAATTAGGTTTAGTTGAGCAAGAAGAATGTGAGTGTTGTACTTAGTATGTCTAGTTTATTATTCCTTGATATTTGTGTTAGATCCGGGTTAAGCTGGAGGAATGTGATTGTTATCCTTATAAGTAATAGAATCCTAGTGTTTACTTGTGATTATTTCTGTAACACCCCAAGTGTTACTGTACGTAAACAACGAATATGGACGTAAGTACGGGATATTTATAAGAGTAACAGTCTCTCTGTCTTAATCTGTTTCGTCTGTCGTGAGTTCGACATTGTTTTTATCTTTATCTATCCGGGCTCTTCCTAAATTTTAGTGATGTTTGGAACATAGTTGTTCCAGAAATCGGTGAGTACGGTGATTATTTAAAATCCATGGCTCGCGCAAGGACGAATTTGAAAATTTAGTCCCCTCTCGTCAATTGAAACATCACGTCCGAGGGTTTATAATTGTGGTTGGTTTCCAACAAACTATCCTCGATAGATGTATCGGGTGTCAAGTTGCAGAATACAGTTTAAAATATCAGTCTCGATCTCGTTTGGGTTCATTTTGTTTGCATCTTATCCGAACCCGATATTATCCGAGACAAAGAGATTAACGTTTGCTTTTATAGCTGATAGGATTTCGACTTACTTCAACTAAATCACGTGGAGTAAATTATTGAAGTCGATCTCATTTTAGCTCGGCTCCTTTGTATATATTTCAATCTATATACCAGAGCTGGGAAAATCGTGCATAGAGTAATTAATTGGATTGTTTCTCTAGCAAATTGACCAAGATAGATAAATCAAATATTTGGGACGAAAGCAGATAAGTTTATTTGATTCTGAGAATATCTACAATTTTCTTTATTAAAAAAAGAGAAAACAGAAAAATCTGAAAAAAAATCTTCCCAGCCGTTCCTATCTTCCTATTGATCCCTCTCCGTGATTTTTTCCATCATCGACAGCTCCTACACGCTTCTCTCTCTCCCTCGGATATTTCTGCACTGCCGGCCATCTCCAGCGCTTCCATCTCCCTGTCTTTATGACGGAACCTCCCAAGTCATTAGGCCCACCTATAGTTGTCCTTGTCCAACAGACCTCAGACAACCCTGTAGGTGCACCAGATCACTTGTTATGTTCGGTATCTGTATTCCTTTCCTTTCCCAAGAGCGTTTCACCCGTCACGCAGATATTACAACACATCGGAGGAACGAGTATGCGGAAGCAGTTACAATAACTTACTTTATTTTAAAGTATAGAAAGAGTAGGATTATTACAGACCAGAGCAGAATATAAGAGTGCTGGAGTAATATTTTACATACCTTGGGAGGCAAAAACCCCTCACGATAAATAGTAAAAAGTTTTTCCTTAAAGGAGGACACCTCCTCCGGCGGCTTCATTCTTGATTTTCTTCCTTAGGCACCACCTTGGAATAAAAGCAACAAAAATTTGCTGCTTCCTCACCTAAAACAACATGAGACAAAGCCCTGAGTACGAAATGTACTTTCGCATGTCTTACCTGTCAAAATAAAAAGACTCTCAAGGATATGCTGGCCTTTGGGGATCAAGGTATGGCTTATCAATAATCAAGACTCTGTTTGCAGAAATGCTTACTAATAGTGGATCCTTAAAAGTCCAGTTTTATTAGCAAGTTAAGTCATTACCTGAGTTCTAGAGTTCTTTCTACCCTAGTTCAAGCACTTGACCTATACTAGCCAATTTCTTATCAACCCTTCTTGTTCACTGGATTCCTACATGTTGGGTAGTGACCAAGTCTTCATATCCGAGAAGTAACGGCGATCCGAATCGATTAATACTCAGTTGAAGATCTCCAATCACACGACATATGTAGCACTTAACCCTTGCATATGTCAACTCGCCACCGGGGTTCTTAAGACCAGATCAGGTTCACGCCAACCGAGAGCACAGAAAACACCACCGTCCAGCCTCTTTACACGGAGGGTACACACTACTCTCGCCATCTCTCCACTCCCATTGTGTGTTACCTTATTCTGGTATTAGTATGCCCGAGGCAAAGCTTACCCATGATGCGGCATGTCACCAGTTAAAAGATCCTCGATCATCAAGCCTACATCGACAAGGTCCTTAATTGACTCAGACGGAGACACTACACCGAGACTCTCTTCTCGTGCAAGTCACCCGCCCGGTCTCAACTTTATCATTTCAGACCCAAAGTTTTGGTACCAGGCAGAGGTACATCTTTTTTGATGTTGAACCCATCATGGCCATGATGGGTCCACCATCAAGTTTTATTTTTGAAAACACCCACCCACTTGAAGCATCATCTTTTGTCAAAACAAAACATTTTGTTTTTTTTCTAGAGCAAAGCTAAGCATAAGAAAACCTTTTTGTAAAACAGGGAATTAAGGAAAAGTAATCGAATCCTCAAGGAAGGAAATGCAGCAACTGGTTCAGCACACAACTCCTATCACCTAATGCATCAGGCAAGTGAGGAAGATTTTAAACTAGCAAGGAGGTGGCAAATGCACCGGGGCTTGCCTTGTGTGATAGGTGAGTTAGGCTCTACTCCACAGATGTCAAAATAAAAGCAGTTCCTGGCCTAGGGTTCTTCAGGTGGTGGTGGTGTAGTCCTTGCTTCATCAACTTCTATCTCTTCTTTGTTTTCTATATATAGCCATATATAATCATGAATGCTCATGTAATGCTCATGAAAATGCAAAGATATTAAAAGTATATTATCTTAGGTCTTGAATATAACTTTCCTTCACAGATCTCCGGGAAACTAGGGTTTTTGGAGTGTATAGTGATGTTCATAGGGTAGGGGACTAGGGTTTTTGGTGCTAGGTACTAAACATGGTCCAAATCATATCATACTTCACCCAAGGCTTCTAAATAACATTTAAAGCTTATCTAAAAAGTTTGGTGATTTTTGCGATTATTAATTACTTTCTAAAATTCCAAAAGTATGGATTTTGGCTATTTTAAATACCCCATAATTCCCTATTTGAACTAAAAATCATGAGACTATTTTTATTAAATACTATAGAAAATTAGTAGCCTAACAAAATTGATCTGGTATTTTTAGCATTTTTCTACTATTTTCTAGGAATTCTCTAACTCTGGTAGAAAAAGAAAAAGAGCCAACAGTATTGGGTCGAAACTGGCCCAAGCCGGCCCAGCCTAGGCAGAATGCGCCCGTGCGCGCGCGCCCGCTCGGCGGTTTTGCACCGAAGTCCTCGGCGATTTGAAATTCTAGTACCACACACTATTTGTTTGTCTCACTGACCTTTGCGAGAAACCCCCCTGCGCTTCAATTCCTCCACACCCCGAGGTCCATGACAGAGAGCGACGGAGAACAGGGCTCCGGCGAACTCATACCGGCCAAGATACTTAAGGACTAGTGCTCTCATTTGGCTGAGACGTAATTCAACACCTATCAAGCGTTTCCCCTCAATCAATTTCACTAGTGGAGCTCTAAATCGTCCGGTCCACGTAGACAGCGTAGACAAAGGAGGAACAGAAGTGTTCCCAGTGATCTAGGGCAACCTAGCTCAATCGAACGGTTCAAGGAGCATCAGGAGGACCTAAGGATGCTGAAACGGAAGAGCAGAGAGTATGATCAGACCTGGAACAAGCTAGCCACGGTGAGGGCTCTTTCACAGTGGCAGAGAACAGATTTGGGGAGAACGAGAAATTAGAGAACTATGGTGGCTAATCAAAGGTGGGAATGGTTGCTCTGGCTTCATGATAACATGGTGCAGCAGACCGGGCCATCAATTTATAGGGGCACTAAGCAGTGGCCAGTGAATTTGGTCTTGCACGGTGGTGGCCGGAGAAGGAAGAGGTCACTGGCGCAAGAGCTGCATGTCTTTCACCGTGGCAGACTCACCGGCAACGAGTTAGTGATATAGAGTGGCTTACGGCGACGTGGTGAAGCCTCATGGCACGTGGCATCCGATCGATGGGCGGCCAACTCCGGTGACTTATCTGAGCCTGCCGCAAAGCAAAAGGGGTACGGCAGCCAGCCAGAGCAGTGCCCATAACTCAACAGCGGTGAAGATCTTTCTACCCCGAGGCATTATTCGGGCCTAAGTGAGAACGAATCACCTCACCGGCGTGAATCCACGCGCGGGGTCGTCGACGGCCGGTTCACAGAACCAACAGATCTTTATGGTCACTGTACCATCAGGAACTTCTTCAGTCGGTCTGACAGATCATGTTTGGGGCGAATTTCCTCCAGATTTTGTATGGTGACTAGATAAATACTCTGCATCAAAGTTATGGATCGACAAACCATCTTCAATTTTGCTATAATATCCCTAGTCGAATTCCTCCTGGAAGCTACTCAAAATTGACACTAAACTTATGTCAATGTCATTGATGTTCAAAATTCAGTTTGAGAGCTAACTGACAGCACAACTTCTTCTATTCAGCACCAGTGCTCATTCACTTAATCAAACTTGTTCTCCTATGATAGCTCTACAACTTTGCTATATTGACTTTGAGCAAAAACTTCAAGAATCCCGAGATTTAGGGCTTCAATGTCAGCCTTGTTCAACTGTTTTCAGACTTAGTCATAAGAGCACAAGAGTGGCCTTTTTGCAATTAGGCCCAAATCTCATGGTTTCTTTTGCAAATCTTCAAATATGTGAACCATATAACTTAAGGTACCCTAATCCCATGGTTTTTGCACTTAGGTACAAAAGTGTGCAACATTTGCATATAACCCCCTAGGGTTTCAGTCCAGGGTCTTCCAGAGGTCTATTTAGAGTTTCTGGCACTTCTAGGGTTTGTAGAGTATCAAATCCTATTAGAGTTGATGTCTCATGACCATTTCTAATGAGTTTTAAGAATTTAACTTATTTGGGCCTTATTGACACCCTAAGCTCAGTTTAGGGTTAAGTACCCTACACTAGGGTTTTACTCATGACATGTCACATCAATACAACTTGTTTGAACTTTTTGCCTTGTGCATGCATTCTAAGTGTAACAAACACATGATATGCTAATGCTCATGATATTATGCTCAAGTTTTAGTGGAAGTAACACCAGGGGTGTTACATCCTTCCCCCCATAAAAGAATCTCGTCCCGAGATTAAAAGTCCTAGGGCAAGTAATGGAAAAGGAAATGCTTCACATTTTTATTTCCTTATTTCTTGTACAAGGTAGGGGTGGTATGGGGTTTGTTCCTTTATTACAACAAGTGTACATATCTCACAATTTACATGAAGCTAAAAAGCCTGGGAAATTCCTTTCTAAGAAGTCTTGAGTTTCCCAAGTAGCTTCGTCTTCTGTATGTTGGTTCCATTGTATCTTATAAAACTTGAGAGTTCTCCTTCGGGTAATCCTGTCCTTTTGATCCAAGACTCGAATAGGATGTTCTGAATATGTCAAGTCTGGTGCTAAGGCAACATCCGTTACTTCAATGGTTCGATCTGGAACCCGAAGACACTTCTTTAATTGAGATACGTGTAATACATTGTGCACCGCAGACAAGGTTTCGGGTAACTGGAGTCAGTATGCTACTGGTCCACATTGTTCAAGAACAGGGAAAGGACCAAGGTACCAGGGTGCAAGCTTTCCTTTTACCCCAAAACGTGATATCCCCTTTATTGGTGAGACTTTTAGATAGACATAATATTCAACTTGAAAGTACAAGGGTTTGCGTCGCTTGTTTGCATAACTCTTCTGGCGAGCTTGGACTTCTTTCAAATTATGTATTATTCGTTGAACCTTCTCTTCCGTTTCTTTTACCATATCAGGCCTGAAAAACCATCTTTCTTCGGGTTCAGACCAGTTAAACGGAGTACGACACCGTCGTCCATACAAGGCTTCCAAGGGTGCCATTTTGATGCTCTCTTGATAGTTGTTATTGTACAAAAACTCCGCTAAGGGTAAACAGTCATCCCATTTCTGTGGGAATTCCAGAATACACGCTCGCAACATATCTTCAAGTATCTGATTTACTCTCTCAGTTTGCCCACTAGTTTGAGGATGATAGGCCGAACTGTGGAGCAATTTGGTACCCAAGGATTTGTGAAGTTCTTCCTAGAATTTGGATACGAATTGAGGTCCACGATCCGACACTATTGTCTTCGGAATACCGTGCAAATTGAGAATGCGAGTGATATACAGTTTCGCATATGCGATTACTGGATACTTTACTTTGACTAGGAGGAAGTGGGCAATCTTTGTAAGTCGATCAATGATAACCCAAATAGAATCATAGCCTTTTGCTATTCTAGGTAGTCCCACAATTAAGTCCATGCTTATATCCTCCCATTTCCAAGTTGGGATAGGTAATGATTGTAATGGACCAGCATTTTTCATATGTATGGCCTTGACATGTCTGCAAGTGTTGCATCTCGCCACATAGCGTGCAATTTCAATCTTCATTTTCATCCACCAATAATGCTGCTTTAGATCATGATACATCTTAGTGCTTTCGGGATGAATGGAATAGCGTCTAAGATGTGCTTCATCTAAAATTTGCTGGCGGACCTCATCATTCTTGGGCACAACTATGCGGTTATTAAACCATACAATGCCTTGATCATCTTTTCTGAAGCAATTGGCTTTACCGGCCTCCATTTTCTCATGAATGTGCTTCATACCCTCATCATTTCTTTGTGCATCAATTATTATTTGCAGAAGAACCGACTCAAGCTTCAAGTGATTTGAAGTTCCATGTTGAATCATTCATAGGTTCAACTTCTCCATTTCTTGACATAATGTAATGTCAGAAGTCTTCATTGTAAGACAATGGCAGGAAGCCTTGCGACTTAGCATCTGCCACTACATTGGCCTTGCCTGGGTGATAGTGAATTTCCAATTCATAATCCTTAATCAGCTCAAGCCATGTCCTCTGCCTCATATTCAGCTCTGACTGGGTAAAGATGTATTTCAAGCTTTTATGATCTGTATAGATATGACAGATATTCCCCAGCAGATAATGACGCCATATTTTCAGGGCATGAACCACAGCAGCTAATTCTAGGTCATGAGTTGGATAATGTTCCTCATGCCGACGTAATTGTCTTGAGGTGTATGCCACAACTCGACCTTCTTGCATTAGGACACAACCTAAACCACTGCCTGACACGTCACAATACACATCAAATGGCTTTTCAATGTCTAGTTGAGCTAATACCGGAGCAGTGGTCAATAACACCTTCAGCTGTTCGAAGGCCTCATTGCATCTTGAAGACCAATTAAATTTGGTACCATTCTTCAATAAACTTGTGATTGGCTTCACAAGCTTGGAAAAATCTGGAATAAATCGGTGGTAATAACCAACCAGTCCAAGGAAACATCGGACTTGATGTACAGTGGTTGGTGGCTTCCACTCGAGAATATCCTTGACTTTGCTGGGATCAACCACAATTCCATTGGCAGAGAGTACATGTCCCTGAAATTGAATTTCTTCCAGCCAAAATGCGCACTTACTGAATTTAGCATATAACTGATGCTCTCTTAAGCGCATTAATACGATCCGTAGGTCTTGAGCATGCTCTTCGTTATTCTTGGAATATATCAAAATATCATCAATGAAGACTACCATGAATTTATCCAACTCAGGCATGAATACGAAGTTCATAAGATATGTGAAGTGGGCAGGAGCATTTGTTAATCCGAACGACATAACCAGATATTCAAATAATCCATACCGCGTAGTGAATGCGGTTTTAGGTATATCTTCGGATCGGATATGGATCTGATGGAAACCCGACCTGAGGTCAATCTTGGAAAATACCCGAGCTCCGATAAGCTGATCAAATAAGATATCAATCCAGGGAAGAGGGTACTTATTCTTGATTGTGACCTCATTAAGGGGTCTGTAATCCACACACATCCGAAGCGTTTAGTCCTTCTTCTTGACAAAGATGGCTGGACAACCCCATGGCGACGAGCTTGGTCGGATGAATCCCTTTTCTAGCAGATCTTGTAATTGTGTTTTGAGCTCTGCCAACTCATTCAGAGGCATTCGGTATGACCTTCTAGAAATAGGAGCCGTACCGGGCTTCAATTCAATCACAAATTCTACATCTCTCTCTGGAGGCAATCCAGGCAGATCTTCCAGAAAGACGTCCGGGAATTCACATACTACCGGAATATCTTGGATCTTCGGTATGATGGCTTCATATACTCTGCCAAATGGTTTAGCTGTAGTAGCTACAGGAATGGACAAGAGAACCTCTTCCTGGCCATAGCTCAACCTGATGGTTCTCAGATCAGTTTTGAGGATAGCTTTATGCTGGGCTAACCAATTCATGCCCAGAATTACATCTATATCTTGGCCTTTTAGAACAATCATATTTGTAGGAAAGTCGCGTTCGTCCAATGTTATGGGCACATGGAAAGCCACTTTAGTGAATATTTATCCCCCAAGCGAATGAATTATAAACCCTTCCCTTGATTCAATGTATGGAATGCAATATTTTTCCACAAATTTCTTGCTTATGAATGTATGTGAAGCACCAGAATCAAAGAGAATGACTACAGGGTGATTGGCCACGAGAAACGTACCCATCATGACCGGCTCTCCCTCCGGTGTCGTGGCCACTTGTGTATAATAGATTTGCCCAGTTTTCTTCATATTCTTGCCCGCTGTATTACTTATCGTGTTTTCCTTGCCTTGGTTTGAGCTCCTAGAGCTCTAGTGATTATTGGATCTGCTCTGCTTTGGATATGGGCAGTCCTTGATAAAATGTTCGAACTTCCCACAATTAAAGCAGCCTGTTGAGCTGGGGCGGATCTGCGACTGGGGCTGCCCGGGTTGCAGCCCCGGTCGCGGCCTAGTACAAGCGAATAGTGTACAAGCCGTGTCTCTGCCTACAACGTCCAGCCGCCAGCTTGCCATCGGAGCAGCTCAGCAGCGCCGAAGTGGAGACGAGCAGGAACTGCTGAAGTGGAGACGAGCAGGAAGCGCCAAAGCAGAGCAGCTCAGCAGCGCCGAAGTGGAGACGAGCAGGAAGCCCCGAAGCGAAACAGCACAGAGATGAGCAGGAAGCGAGGAAGCGGAGCAGCTCAGTAGCGTCGAAGTGGAGACGAGCAGGAACTGCCGAAGTGAAGACGAGCAGGAAGCGCCAAAGCGGAACAGCACGGAGACGAGCAGGAGGCCAGGAAGGGGAGCAGCGTTGCGTCCAGTGGCAGATCTAGATTTCGCTACGTCTAGGTCTCCAGGAAGCCAAGCACCAGCCACTAGGTAAAGCCTCATTCGGTTAAATTAGACTATGGTTTAATACAGATTGTATCGGATCCAATCTAGCCCACAATTCATGCAAAAAAAAATCTAGAATTATTTTATTTTTTCCCTTCTTAAGTTAAACCTGCTATGGTTCGCACTTCGCACCCAAGGGTTTTGGATCTGGCCGACCGACAGACTCAAGTTGTTCGTGTTCGTTCTATAATGGTAGGAATATGATATATTTCACTCGAGATCGGTCACTGTAATAATACAATTCACTAGCTAAAAATATGTTTGTAGATATTTAAGATGAAAAGATTTTGAAGCATTTTCAAGGCTTAAGAAGTCGAAAGATAAATTTATCTCGTAGCATCAACTCATGAACGATATGTATTGATTATTGTATTCCTAGAATTCGTATCGACTTATTTTTGGGCTACATATTTCTTGAATGTTTAGATTATATCTTGTTTCTTGTGTTATATTAAACATCAATTGTGGCAGAACCACCCGAATTATTCCAGCTTAAGTGCCTAAGTCATGCCTCAAGGGCCGTGACACACTTAAATCGGAATAACCCGTCAGTCCTTCAGATCTAGTCTGATAGAGCCACTTAACCAGGATCAAATTCCACAATCTCACTCGAAGGTGAGTCACAGAAGAAATACAATAAAACAGGAAACCTCAAATTAAGTACTGAATTATTACATAAATCGGAGTTCTGGAGTAGCAAATAAAGTTCATAAAGTAAAGTGCAGCGGATAATCGATGTCGTCGATAATGAGGAAATGGGCAAGGCCTAGCCCACTACTCCTCATGCTCCTCTCCTGCCGGAGCAACATCCCACTCGACCGTCCAACCCGGTGGCAGGGTGGTAGGCCAAGTCACACCATCAACCAACTCCTGCATGGTACCTGCAAAAATGGTGCCACAAGCAAGGCTGAGTATACTAATACTCAGCTAGACTTACCCGGTGTGAGGAGTCTACTCATCTACCTCTAGACTATGCAGCTGTTTGGCTGAGGTGTTTGGTTTGCCAAAAGCACTAGCTGTTACTAAAATCAATTTTTAGCTTTTCCAAATTTTACCATCATTAACTTAGCTAGATTTGCTCCTTCTAAGCATACATGGTAACAATCATTTAATTCAAACAACAAGTTATCTCATGTAACCACATTTCACTTCTTACTCGATGCAGTACAAGGAATCAAGCAGTCTCATTAGCTGCGAGAAGCAGACGATTCGAATCGAGTTTTAACCTTGCAAGGTAAACCTAAACACACGGCATGTCAGGGCACTCCGACCCTACACATGACAACCGTCCCCATCGATTCCCCGTTCGCGTCCAGGCCTCACCGCCTTGGCATACAATGCTCCACTGACCCCGGCTGCCACCGTGCAGTGACCGCACTTGTACCCACCATAGCTAGCATGGGAGAACCAGTCTCAGGTCGCATGAGGGATAAAGTCCGCGCCCGGCTTCACTCAGGTACTAGGTTTACCTGTTACCATTTTTCCCGGCATGTGCTTAGTACGTTCAAAAGCTTGACTCAGGTATCCACACATTAATCCTTAATTCATTTTCCCGTCTCATGGACAAGGCATCCTCCCTGGATCCAAGTCCATAGACCAACATATATCCCATTATCAAGATGAATACAATCAATTCCTGACCTCGCGCGAGTGCTAGAAAAATCACTCGACTTCTACCGAGATCCTCATTAGCAAGCAGCTACTCGACCTAGTATGCTAGTATTCATCTCAAAAAGGAGTCCTAAGTTCATGCAACTAGAGGTTTCAAGCAACTCCTACACTTAAGTGCACATTACAAACCTACAAGCATTAAGTGTAGTAAAGTAGCATATAATAACATGGTTATGCATAAAACCGGGGCTTGCCTTCAATTGCTGGGGCTGCGGGGAGATCCTCGATAGCAGTCTCTGAAACCTGCTCCTGGTCCTCCTCTTGGACAGGTCCTTGCTCGGGGATGAGCACGTACTCTCCGTCGGCAAGATTACAATCTAATGAATGCAATGCGTAAGATATATGCATGATATGATATGTGCTTTTAGAAATCATAACTTAAAAGGTGTATGATCTTTCTTGAGTTAAACAAAGTTAACTTTACTCATGCAAGACCCTTGGGTGGTATACTTGGTAAACTGGTTCAAATTTAGCTAAGGTAAAAGGTAGGTTTACTTTTGGGGGTCCCTCTGAATTCTTTTTAAGTATTTAGGGACAAATGATAAGTACTCAAGTTAGACTTATTGAGGTGTGGTTTATTTCTTCTTTCCTCTTTATTTTCTTTAATGTTTTGGAGTAGGTTTGAACTACAAGTTGCTTTTATAAAATTCTAAAAATTCTGTAAAAATTACAGTGGCTTGCTACTGGTGTGTGTTTCTCTTTCTTAAAATTTGGGGATCAGAAAGTGAATAGTTTTCTCTGCACAAAATTATTAAACTCTAGGGTAGAAGGGGTGCTTTGAACTACAACTACTATTTAATAGTGGGTAATTCTTCAGAACTTATTTTTGCTGGCTTTTAGGTGTTATAACATGACTTGATACAAATTTCTAGTCATTAATACCTTTTAATTATTTTTCTATGGTTTTCCCAAGTTTCTAGCCAAATGGGTGCTTTCTACTACCACTATACTTGAAAAATATCAAACAACAGAGTTCTTATTTTTCTTGGTTATTATTTTGTGCAAGAGCAATCATTCTGAAGTTTGGCATCTTTTTGCTTAAGGGAAGGGGTGGTATGCATTATTTGAATTAAATGGCTTTTCTCTTAAATCATTAGCATTTGGTAAGAGTTTTGCCTCTTTTTCATGGGTTTGCATTTTTCTCTGGTAGTTTACCTCATTATGGACTTAGCTAATTTTTGGTTGCCCATTATCACATTATTTGAGGTTGTTCATGATTTAATTGGAAAATGCCTTATTATCACCTTGTATTTATTTCCCTTACTTAAAAGGTTGAGCTGAGGTGCTCTGTATTTTTGTAATGGGGCTCTGGTGGTTATAAGTTCACTGGATTTTTGTTAAGCATTTTGGTTATAGTTTTGCCTCTTTAATAATTGATTTTCAGTCTTATTTAGGCTAAACAAATCATCTTTATTTAAAACTGATCCAAATTAATGGTCTCTGTATTTTTCCTCAGTTCTCTGTTACATAAGTAAACTAGGAAAAATAATATTATTCACTGTTCATTAATTTCTAATATCTTTCTGATTTTCTCTAAGTTTTGGACAAAACATCTTTAAATGAGAAACTACATCATAATTTCTAATGCTGGGGTTCCTGCTATTTTTAAACAGTGTCTAAAAGAGGTTTGAATACCCACAAATTTTCTTAAGTCTAGCACAGAAGAAAAACAAATTTTCCTTGATTAAATAAGGTTTAGTGGGTTTCTGTTTTTAATTTTAAACTCTAAAATTTTGAACAAAAAGCATAGGGTCTACTATTTTTAAATGATAGATTATAATATACAGAGGCTAGCAAAATTGGTTTGACATTTTTTGATTAAGAATTCATCAAGTTATGAATTTTACAAGTTCTCTGATTATTTAAAAAGAATAACAGAATTGATTAAATGAAAATCTACTTTGCACTGGGGTCCCTGGCGGTTTTCTAAGTTTTTCCTCGCGAATCAGTCCTCAGGCTACTATTCACATGAGTCGCTGACGTTACAGAAAACCCCTCGGGTTCTACAAAAACCTAACCCGAGGTCCTTCTTCTACCTCAAACAGTAGCCGCGGCGGGGAAAAGGGCGGAGGGGCTTACCGGCGGCGAGACTGTTCCGGTGAAGAGGTCGAGGATGAAGGGGAGGTCTTGGGGATCACAACGGTGTGCGGAACGCCGTCGGAGATGGCCGGAGTCGGTCGGTCCACGCGCGCAGGCGGGGATGCTCGTCGGCGGCGAGGAGACCGGCCTGGTCACGGCGAGATAGTTCAATCAAATGGGTCAGGGAGGTCCACGGGATGCTAGAGAAGACTTGAGCGCAAGGAATTAGGTGGAGACTCACTGGATAACTCGGTCCACGCGCGGCGGCGGAAGACCGAAGTCCGGTGAGGTCGATCTCGGGCCTCCGGTGAAGTCCGGCTGGGTCCGAGGGCTTGGCAAGCTTCACGAGCTGCTGGTGGAGCTGGCCGAAGCACTGGCTTGACTTGAGGGTGGCTGGAGGGAGCTGGCCACGGTGGCCGAAGCTCGGGCGGCAATGGCGGGCGGAAATTAAGCTCGCCGGAGCTAAGGAAAAGTGGTTGGCCGGTGAGGGTGAGTGCGGGGCGAGGTGAGGCGCGCCTGGGGGGGCTTTATAGGCGCGGGCGGGCACGGCCAAGGGCGTGAGCGCGCGGCGGTCTTGACCGGACGCCGGGGAGCGCGCGCGCGCGGGTTGGGCGAGCTCTGGCGTGCCGACCAGGGTCGAACACGTGTGAGCGCGCGTTCTGCCCAAGTTCTGGCGCGTGTAGTCGCTCATCCAAGCCTGCTCTCGCCTTGGTCAATGCACAAAACCTCTTCCCCTCCCTACAAGCTACCATTCTTGTGTGGGGGTCATAGGATTTTGCCTACTGGTTGCAGAGATATGGAGCCAGGAAATCTGGTCTGTCTCCCTGCGCAAATCCGAGGCAAATCCAAGGTTTAGTCGTGTCTAGGGCTCGCGTCCCAATGCCATCTTCTGGCACACGACAGAGGGGTTAGTTAGACACATTTTTGTCAATGGGGCCATTAGGATTCGAGTTAGGGATCAAGGTGAACATCCCTGATCTTTGGCTCAAGGTCTGAATTTCAGAAATCTGAATTTCAGAATTCCCATTAAGTCCACACATGGAAAGCTTGATTTGGGGTTTTATTTGAGTTATTTGGCTAAGCTTTCTCAATCTTTCTTGTTGCCCATTAAATATACTTCAATTTTTATAATTGGCTCAACTCAAAATTTTAAACTTTTCACTCCCTTTTTTTCTTACTTTTTGAATTTTGCTCATGGGGCTCATTTAGGGTTTTTAAACTAGGGTTGCATAATCTGATCTTTTAAGGGACTCAATTGCTTTGATCATGACACTTTTAAGTATATACTTGGTGACTTCATTATTACTTAAGTTATTTTGATGCTCATGCTTACTTTGGTTCACATAAAATAATGGTTCTAGGTTTGGCTTTTGAGAAAAACCCTGAGTGACACTGGGGTGTCACAGCCTTCCCCCCTTAAGGGAATCTCGTCCCGAGATTCGGGCCAGAGTCCTCCCGGGGTAAAGCGAAGGGTGAGACTGATAGGAAAAAGGGTGATGATTGCCATTATTAGGATAAACTGCTCTTCGAATGTCATTCTCTTTGCAACTTCAGAAGGAAGTCCTTTTAAGTTTTACTTTATAATTACTTCATTATGAATTAAGATCATATTTTTGGAAATTAGATTCGAAAGGCAGGAGGAGGGGTTGGGGGTGATTACGTACCAGCTTCCTTAGGTAGGCAATCGGGAAAGTTGGATCTCAGGAATTCCTCGGTTTCTCAAGTAGCTTCCTCCTCTGAGTGATTACTCCACTGGACCTTGAACATCTTGATCGATTTAGCCCGAGTTGATCTTTCCTTGCAATCCAGAATCTTGGAGGGGTACTCTTGGTACGATAGATCTGGCTCTATCTCCAATTCTGGCTCTGCTAGGATTTCAGTCGGCAATCGAACACACTTCTTCAGTTGAGACACATGAAAAACATTGTGAATGGCAGACATCTTTGAAGGTAACTTCAGCTTGTATGCCACGGGTCCACATGCTTCTATGATCTCATAAGGTCCAATGTAACGAGGGGCTAGCTTGCCTTTGATCCCAAACCTCTGCATTCCCTTGGTGGGTGATACCTTGAGGTATACAAAACTTCCCACCTCGAACTGGAGAGGTTTCCTTCTTCTATCATGATAACTCTTCTGTCTGGCCTGAGCAGCTTCTAGATTCTTCCTGATTAGCTTGACTTTCCTTTCGGCTTCAGTCACTAAGTCAGGTCCAAAAACTTCTCTTTCACCAGACTGAGACCAATTGAGTGGTGTCCTGCACCTTCTTCCATAGAGAGCTTCAAAAGGTGCCATCTTTAGGCTGGATTGATAACTATTGTTATAAGCAAACTCTGCCAAGGAGAGGTGCTTATCCCAGTTCTTGCCACAATCGATCGCACAAGCTCTCAGCATATCTTCCAGGATTTGGTTTACCCTTTCCGTCTGACCATTAGTCTGTGGGTGGTAAGCTGAACTCCTGATTAGCTTGGTTCCCAAAGACTTTTGCAATTGTTCCCAAAATCTGGCAACAAATTGGGCTCCTCGGTCAGAAACAATGGTCCGAGGTAATCCGTGCAAACACACTATCCGGTCGATATACAATTCTGCATATCTCTGAGCCTTATCAGTGGTGTGCACAGGAAGAAAATGTGCCACTTTCGTCAATCGGTCCACAATAACCCAAATTGAATCATGATGACGAGAGGTGTTGGGCAGACCCACAATGAAATCCATGCTGATGTCGTCCCACTTCCACGAAGGTACGGGTAGTGGTTGCAAAGCTCCAGCTGACTTCAAGTGGCTTGCCTTTATCCTCTGACAGGTGTCACACTCTGATACATACTGGGCTATCTCCCTCTTCATTCTGGTCCACCAGTACAAAGGCTTCAAATCATGGTACATCTTGGTGCTTCCCGGATGCATAGAGAATTTGGAGAGATGAGCTTCATCCAAAATTTTCCTCTTGAGATCTTGATCTTTAGGAATTACCAATCTGCTTTTGAACCATAACACACCCTTCTCATCCTGGCGGAAACAATTATACTTTTCAACCTTCTGATGGAGATTCTTCTTGATAATCTGCACTCCCTTGTCACTGAGCTGGGCCACGATAATCTGGTCTTGCAAAGCTGGCTCAACAAAAATGTGAGACAAAGAACCAGAAAGAATCACTTCAATTTGCATCTTGCTCAACTCATCACACAAGGTGTTAATGCGAGAATCCATCAGAACACAGTTGCACTGCAACTTCCGACTCAAGGCATCAGCTACCACATTAGCTTTCCCTGGGTGATAATGTACCTCCAGGTCATAATCCTTGATCAGCTCTAGCCATCTTCTCTGCCTCATGTTAAGATCAGCCTGAGTAAAAATGTACTTAAGGCTCTTATGATCAGTGAAGATGTTGCAGTGGGTTCCCATTAGATAGTGCCTCCACATCTTCAATGCATGAACCACTGCTGCTAACTCAAGGTCATGAGTGGGATAATTTTGCTCATGAGGCCTGAGTGCTCTTGAAGCATAAGCAATGACTCGGTTGTCTTGCATCAAGACACAACCTAGCCCGGTGCCCGAGGCATCACAATATACATCAAAAGGTTTGCTGCTGTCGGGTTGCGCCAATACTGGTGCTGTGGTCAGATGCTGCCTTAATGCATGGAAGGCATCTTCGCACTTCTGACTCCACACAAATTTTACTTCTTTCTTCAGCAACTCAGTAATAGGCTTCGCAATTCGAGAGAAGTCGGAATAAATCTTCGGTAATAACCAGCTAATCCCAGAAAACTCCGAATCTGGCGAACAGTCGTTGGCGGCTTCCAGTTCATCACCTCTTGCACTTTATCAGGATCGACAGCTATTCCAGCTTGAGAGATAGTGTGACCCAAGAATTTGATTTCCTTTAGCCAAAAATCACACTAGGATAACTTGGCATAAAGGTGGTGCTCTCGCAGACGTTGAAGCACTACATGCAAATGCCCGGCATGTTCTTCTTCGTTCTTTGAGTACACCAGAATATCATCGATGAAAACCACCACGAACTTGTCCAATTCCGGCATAAAAACAGAATTCATCAGATACATGAAATATGCTGGTGCATTTGTCAGCCCGAATGACATCACCAAGAATTCATATAGCCCATATCTGGTCGAGAATGCCGTCTTCGGAATATCACTTGCTCGTATTTTGATCTGATGGTAGCCTGAGCGAAGGTCTATCTTGGAGAATACCTTGGCCCCGACCAACTGGTCAAAGAGAACATCAATACGAGGCAAAGGATACTTGTTCTTGATAGTTACCGCATTAAGAGGGCGGTAATCTATACACAGCCTCAAGCTTTCATCCTTCTTCTTCACAAACAGTGCTGGACATCCCCAAGGCGAAGTGCTTGGGCGAATGAAACCCTTATCCAGCAACTCTTGTAATTGCTTCTTCAACTCTGCCAACTCAGCGGGTGGCATTCGGTAGGGCCTCTTGGAAATTGGGGCCGTTCCCGGTTGCAACTCGATGGCGAATTCAATATCCCGGTCTGGTGGCATTCCTGGCAATTCATCAGGAAAGACATCTGCATACTCACAGACCACTGGGATCTTCTTCAGGGGTATCTCCGTCATAGAGAAAGCACATGACTGAGAAGAACCCTGACTAGGCAAAATCAAAGTGAAATTCCCGCAGAAAGGAGAATTAACTTCCACGGTACGGCTGGCTACATCAAGCACAACTTGGTGCAAGGTCATCCAATTTGCCCCTAGAATAATATCCACATTCTCCAATCCCAACACAAGAAGAGTGGTTTTGATAATGTGGCTTCCCAGTTGAATAGGCAGACTTTGGTTTAATTGATTAGTTGCAATTTTACCCCCAGGTGTGACTATCATGAATGACCCTTTTGAGTGAGAGAATGGCAGTTTGCAATTAGCACTGAACTTTTGGCTAATGAAACTATGAGATGCACCAGAATCAAACAGAATTAAAGCAGGTTGGTTATAAACTGAAAAGATACCAGTCATGATAGGAGCTCCTTCTGGCACTTCCTCAAGAGCAGTGAAGTTGAGCTTCCCTTGCCTGACTTGCACCTTCTGCTTTCTTCCCTTGTCTTGATTTGGTGCTGGCATCTGCCTCTACTGGTTCCTGGGACAATTCTTGGCATAGTGGCCCACATTGCCACAAGTGAAACACTTGTTCCCATTGCCCTGGCGGAACTGCTGCTGCTGCGGAGGCTGATTGTTCCTTGGGGCGGGAGCTGGGTAGCGGTTGGGTGCCGGCTGCTGCTGCTGCTGCTGAGGTGGCCTGATCACCCATCTGCCTGCCTGCTGCTGGAAACCCCTGCTCTGATTATGGGAAACAATCCGGAACCTCTGAGCCTGAGCGGATGGGGCTGCCATTGGTGCCTTTCTCTTCTTCTCTGCCCGGTGAGCAACAATGCAATCCTCCTGAGAGATGGCCATGTTGACCAACTCATTGAAGCTATCAGCCCGGACAGTGTTGAGGCGTTCCCGCAGTTTGGTATTGAGACCCCTGCAGAAGCGATCCCTTTTCTTCTCATCAGAATCAGCATGATACCCTGCATACTGGCATAAGTCGTTGAAGGCTTGCGCATACTGCAGTACCGTGCGGGTTCCTTGATTGAGGGCCAGAAATTCATTCAACTTCCGATCAAGAATGCCAGCTGGAATGTGGTGTCTTCTGAAGGCAGTCTTGAATTCCTCCCAAGATACCTCACGATAATCAGGGAGCATAGCACGGAAGTGATCCCACCAAGTCCGAGCAGATCCGCGAAGCTGCTGCGCGGCGAAGCGGGTCTTGGTAGCATCAGGGCAGTCTCCCGTGAGGAGGGGAAACTTGGACTCGACGACGCGAAGCCATACGTCGGCGTCCAACGGATCCTATGCCTTGGCGAACAAGGGCGGCTGCGTGCTCAGAAACTCCTGATATGTTGCCATAGCCGGAGGTCGCTGAGGCTGGCCACCACCATGCTGCTGGGGGTGGGGCTGACGCTGCAAGAGCTGTCGCAGAATCTCATTCTGCTGGGCCATCAGCTCTTGTACTGTGGGTGCCGGAGGAGGTGGCGGGGGAACTTGCTCGTTCTGCCCGCGACGCTGCCTAGCTGCCATCTGAAAACAGAGATTGTCGCCATTGTTATCCCAACTCACAGTTTCGAACGGCAAGATATCATTTCATATGGAAAAAAATGCCATAGTCATAATATTAAGTTCGAAATGAAGATAACATGGTGACAAGGATCCCACAGATTCCAAAAGTTCACAGGGTTACATTAATCAGGGGAAAGTACCCACAAGCCTAGTCCAAAATGTGATACTACTAAGCTCGCATAGGTTTCTATCCACCTAAAAATGTCAAAGCGATTGCTTAACCCTGAGCGGTGGAAGCGACACTGGATACGGGTGAAGGGGGCACCGTGGAGGTAGTCCCATTGGCACCAGGGGCTGGTCCTAGCTCCTCGGGAGCCTCTTCTCCCTCGCTTCCTGCTTCATTGGCCTCCATCTCCAGGTGGTGCATGTCCAAGTGGTCATTTGCTTCCTCGAGTTCCCTCTGCACATCGTGAAGCTGGTTCTCCAAGACATCAATAGTGTTGTCTCGGATCTCCACTTGCTGCTCCAGGGTAGCGATACGCTGGCTCAGCCTCTCCACCTGCAGATCCTTCTCCACCAACTCTGTGGATAGGTCGACCACAAAATCTTCCCGACTGTCGAGAGTGAGCTTGGCAGTCCGAGCGGTGTTAGCAAGAAGTGTCATAGCATCGCTCTGAAGGGCCTGAAGGCGGTACAGCGCACTCATGCACTGAACAGTGACCCTCCCAACCAAGTCAGGATACATGGCCCACACATCCTTCACATGGCTCACGCGGTTACACCACATGGGATCATCCTTCTTCTCAGCAGGGAAGAGTCCCAAGGGGTGCATCACCATCTCCAGGGGATGGTAGCCACAAAAAGTCGTCAGAGTCTTCATGGCTGCTGCCTCAATGGTGTCGTCCGTCCTGAGTCCAATCGTCTCAGAGTCAAGAGAACGCCAACCCGGCTGAAGGGGATGAGCCTCCAAAGTCAGCCAGACCCGACAACGAGGTACCCGATGCTCCTCATACAACTGCACCGTGTACAAAGGGGGCGTAGGGTAACCGGCGGAGTTAAGCACTTCCCACAAGATGGAAGGAAAGCCATCGCGAGAAAGGAAGTCAGAACTGAAACGAGAGTCTCCTCCACTGGCGGGGGTGGGTGAATTCATCTGCGGAAGGGAATCAAAGATAAAGATTATGGTGGAAGGAAAAAGAAAAAGAGAGCCCAGATGGTTTTAAAGGAAAAGGGGTTAGCTCAATTTTTAATTCCTCTTTATGTTTTATAATGCATGCATGCTGGAAGAAACGTTGCCTCTCAAAAAGAAAATAGGGTGCCTTTTTAGGGCCTCCTAAAATATAAGTATTGGCCCACGGGGTTTAATTAATTAGCCACCTATTTCCCTCTATGCCTAAGGCCTTTCGTTCTAGGTCTAGCGGTCTAGTCCTGACGATCTATAGCAGTTTCTAAGCAAGTTTTAGATTTTGAAAATTGGTATTCATGGTTTATTGTCCTTCTCTGTGGCGGAATTTGCTCCGATACCAGCTGTGGCAGAACCACCCGAATTATTCCAGCTTAAGTGCCTAAGTCATGCCTCAAGGGCCGTGACACACTTAAATCGGAATAACCCGTCAGTCCTTCAGATCTAGTCTGATAGAGCCACTTAACCAGGATCAAATTCCACAATCTCACTCGAAGGTGAGTCACAGAAGAAATACAATAAAACAGGAAACCTCAAATTAAGTACTGAATTATTACATAAATCGGAGTTCTGGAGTAGCAAATAAAGTTCATAAAGTAAAGTGCAGCGGATAATCGATGTCATCGATAATGAGGAAATGGGCAAGGCCTAGCCCACTACTCCTCATGCTCCTCTCCTGCCGGAGCAACATCCCACTCGACCGTCCAACCCGGTGGCAGGGTGGTAGGCCAAGTCACACCATCAACCAACTCCTGCATGGTACCTGCAAAAATGGTGCCACAAGCAAGGCTGAGTATACTAATACTCAGCTAGACTTACCCGGTGTGAGGAGTCTACTCCTCTACCTCTAGACTATGCAGCTGTTTGGCTGAGGGGTTTGGTTTGCCAAAAACACTAGCTGTTACTAAAATCAATTTTTAGCTTTTCCAAATTTTACCATCATTAACTTAGCTAGATTTGCTCCTTCTAAGCATACATGGTAACAATCATTTAATTCAAACAACATGTTATCTCATGTAACCACATTTCACTTCTTACTCGATGCAGTACAAGGAATCAAGCAGTCTCATTAGCTGCGAGAAGCAGACGATTCGAATCGAGTTTTAACCTTGCAAGGTAAACCTAAACACACGGCATGTCAGGGCACTCCGACCCTACACATGACAACCGTCCCCATCGATTCCCCGTTCGCGTCCAGGCCTCACCGCCTTGGCATACAATGCTCCACTGACCCCGGCTGCCGCCGTGCAGTGACCGCACTTGTACCCACCATAGCTAGCATGGGAGAACCAGTCTCAGGTCGCATGAGGGATAAAGTCCGCGCCCGGCTTCACTCAGGTACTAGGTTTACCGGTTACTATTTTTCCCGGCATGTGCTTAGTACGTTCAAAAGCTTGACTCAGGTATCCACACATTAATCCTTAATTCATTTTCCCGTCTCATGGACAAGGCATCCTCCCTGGATCCAAGTCCATAGACCAACATATATCCCATTATCAAGATGAATACAATCAATTCCTGACCTCGCGCGAGTGCTAGAAAAATCACTCGACTTCTACCGAGATCCTGATTAGCAAGCAGCTACTCGACCTAGTATGCTAGTATTCATCTCAAAAAGGAGTCCTAAGTTCATGCAACTAGAGGTTTCAAGCAACTCCTACACTTAAGTGCACATTACAAACCTACAAGCATTAAGTGTAGTAAAGTAGCATATAATAACATGGTTATGCATAAAACCGGGGCTTGCCTTCAATTGCTGGGGCTGCGGGGAGATCCTCGATAGCAGTCTCTGAAACCTGCTCCTGGTCCTCCTCTTGGACAGGTCCTTGCTCGGGGATGAGCACGTACTCTCCGTCGGCAAGATTACAATCTAATGAATGCAATGCGTAAGATATATGCATGATATGATATGTGCTTTTAGAAATCATAACTTAAAAGGTGTATGATCTTTCTTGAGTTAAACAAAGTTAACTTTACTCATGCAAGACCCTTGGGTGGTATACTTGGTAAACTGGTTCAAATTTAGCTAAGGTAAAAGGTAGGTTTACTTTTGGGGGTCCCTCTGAATTCTTTTTAAGTCTTTAGGGACAAATGATAAGTACTCAAGTTAGACTTATTGAGGTGGGGTTTATTTCTTCTTTCCTCTTTATTTTCTTTAATGTTTTGGAGTAGGTTTGAACTACAAGTTGCTTTTATAAAATTCTAAAAATTCTGTAAAAATTACAGTGGCTTGCTACTGGTGTGTGTTTCTCTTTCTTAAAATTTGGGGATCAGAAAGTGAATAGTTTTCTCTGCACAAAATTATTAAACTCTAGGGTAGAAGGGGTGCTTTGAACTACAACTACTATTTAACAGTGGGTAATTCTTCAGAACTTATTTTTGCTGGCTTTTAGGTGTTATAACATGACTTGATACAAATTTCTAGTCATTAATACCTTTTAATTATTTTTCTATGGTTTTCCCAAGTTTCTAGCCAAATGGGTGCTTTCTACTACCACTATACTTGAAAAATATCAAACAACAGAGTTCTTATTTTTCTTGGTTATTATTTTGTGCAAGAGCAATCATTCTGAAGTTTGGCATCTTTTTGCTTAAGGGAAGGGGTGGTATGCATTATTTGAATTAAATGGATTTTCTCTTAAATCATTAGCATTTGGTAAGAGTTTTGCCTCTTTTTCATGGGTTTGCATTTTTCTCTGGTAGTTTACCTCATTATGGACTTAGCTAATTTTTGGTTGCCCATTATCACATTATTTGAGGTTGTTCATGATTTAATTGGAAAATGCCTTATTATCACCTTGTATTTATTTCCCTTACTTAAAAGGTTGAGCTGAGGTGCTCTGTATTTTTGTAGTAGGGCTCTGGTGGTTATAAGTTCACTGGATTTTTGTTAAGCATTTTGGTTATAGTTTTGCCTCTTTAATAATTGATTTTTAGTCTTATTTAGGCTAAACAAATCATCTTTATTTAAAACTGATCCAAATTAATGGTCTCTGTATTTTTCCTCAGTTCTCTGTTACATAAGTAAACTAGGAAAAATAATATTATTCACTGTTCATTAATTTCTAATATCTTTCTGATTTTCTCTAAGTTTTGGACAAAACATCTTTAAATGAGAAACTACATCATAATTTCTAATGCTGGGGTTCCTGCTATTTTTAAACAGTGTCTAAAAGAGGTTTGAATACCCACAAATTTTCTTAAGTCTAGCACAGAAGAAAAACAAATTTTCCTTGATTAAATAAGGTTTAGTGGGTTTCTGTTTTTAATTTTAAACTCTAAAATTTTGAACAAAAAGCATAGGGTCTACTATTTTTAAATGATAGATTATAATATACAGAGGCTAGCAAAATTGGTTTGACATTTTTTGATTAAGAATTCATCAAGTTATGAATTTTACAAGTTCTCTGATTATTTAAAAAGAATAACAGAATTGATTAAATGAAAATCTACTTTGCACTGGGGTCCCTGGCGGTTTTCTAAGTTTTTCCTCGCGAATCAGTCCTCAGGCTACTATTCACATGAGTCGCTGACGTTACAGAAAACCCCTCGGGTTCTACAAAAACCTAACCCGAGGTCCTTCTTCTACCTCAAACAGTAGCCGCGGCGGGGAAAAGGGCGGAGGGGCTTACCGGCGGCGAGACTGTTCCGGTGAAGAGGTCGAGGATGAAGGGGAGGTCTTGGGGATCACAATGGTGTGCGGAACGCTGTCGGAGATGGCCGGAGTCGGTCGGTCCACGCGCGCAGGCGGGGATGCTCGTCGGCGGCGAGGAGACCGGCCTGGTCACAGCGAGATAGTTCAATCAAATGGGTCAGGGAGGTCCACGGGATGCTAGAGAAGACTTGAGCGCAAGGAATTGGGTGGAGACTCACTGGATAACTCGGTCCACGCGCGGCGGCGGAAGACCGAAGTCCGGTGAGGTCGATCTCGGGCCTCCGGTGAAGTCCGGCTGGGTCCGAGGGCTTGGCAAGCTTCACGAGCTGCTGGTGGAGCTGGCCGAAGCACTGGCTTGACTTGAGGGTGGCTGGAGGGAGCTGGCCACGGTGGCCGAAGCTCGGGCGGCAATGGCGGGCGGAAATTAAGCTCGCCGGAGCTAAGGAAAAGTGGTTGGCCGGTGAGGGTGAGTGCGGGGCGAGGTGAGGCGCGCCTGGGGGGCTTTATAGGCGCGGGCGGGCACGGCCGAGGGCGTGAGCGCGCGGCGGTCTTGACCGGACGCCGGGGAGCGCGCGCGCGGGGGTTGGGCGAGCTCTGGCGTGCCGACCAGGGTCGAACACGTGTGAGCGCGCGTTCTGCCCAAGTTCTGGCGCGTGTAGTCGCTCATCCGAGCCTGCTCTCGCCTTGGTCAATGCACAAAACCTCTTCCCCTCCCTACAAGCTACCATTCTTGTGTGGGGGTCATAGGATTTTGCCTACTGGTTGCAGAGATATGGAGCCAGGAAATCTGGTCTGTCTCCCTGCGCAAATCCGAGGCAAATCCAAGGTTTAGTCGTGTCTAGGGCTCGCGTCCCAATGCCATCTTCTGGCACACGACAGAGGGGTTAGTTAGACACATTTTTGTCAATGGGGCCATTAGGATTCGAGTTAGGGATCAAGGTGAACATCCCTGATCTTTGGCTCAAGGTCTGAATTTCAGAAATCTGAATTTCAGAATTCCCATTAAGTCCACACATGGAAAGCTTGATTTGGGGTTTTATTTGAGTTATTTGGCTAAGCTTTCTCAATCTTTCTTGTTGCCCATTAAATATACTTCAATTTTTATAATTGGCTCAACTCAAAATTTTAAACTTTTCACTCCCTTTTTTTCTTACTTTTTGAATTTTGCTCATGGGGCTCATTTAGGGTTTTTAAACTAGGGTTGCATAATCTGATCTTTTAAGTGACTCAATTGCTTTGATCATGACACTTTTAAGTATATACTTGGTGACTTCATTATTACTTAAGTTATTTTGATGCTCATGCTTACTTTGGTTCACATAAAATAATGGTTCTAGGTTTGGCTTTTGAGAAAAACCCTGAGTGACACTGGGGTGTCACATCAATTATATTTTTTGCTTGGTTTAAATTTTTTTATAGCTTTAGCTTATTAGCCCCTCTCTTGGAGCAATTCTGGATCCGCCACTGCTGTTGAGGAGCTTGGGAGGGCAGGGAAACGAGTGCCAGAGGCACTCGGTTGAGTTATTGAAGTGGGGGCAGTGGCGGGGCGAATAAAAACAAGTTGTTTAAATGGGTAGGAGGGTGGACGTGGTGAAGAATGGTTCTAATTAAAAGGTCGGATCACCAACCTTTATCGCTTTTCAGGCCCCTGGTTGGACTTGTCACCTCCATAGCCCTTTGTCTTGCCTGGGCCTGCATACTTAGCTTCAACTGCCAGCGCCATGCTGACAGCCCTGCTGTAGGAGAGGTCGAGGTAGGTGGCCATCTTCCGTTGTAGCCGGTCATTAAGGCCCCTCATAAAATACTTCTTCTTTTTTAGGTCAGTGTTGACCTGGTCAATGGCGCACTGGGACAAATGATTGAATTTATTGAGATACTGCATAACAGTATCTCCTCCTTGCTTGAGCTTCATGAATTCTTCTTACTTCATATGGAGCACTCCTTCTAGAATGTAGTGCTCCCGAAATGCCAATTTAAATTCGTCCCAGGTGACTTGATGGCTGGCAGGCTGAATGGCCACATAATTTCCCCACCAGGTGCTGGCAGGGCCTCTTAACTGTTGCGCCGCAAACAAGGGCTTCTGAGTCTCTGTGCATCAGAGGAGCCCAAACTTCTGCTCAATAACCCGAATCCATTCGTCAGCTTCGAGGGGATCTTCAGCCTTGACGAATAGTGGGGGACATTTTCCGAGAAATCCAAATATGAAGTTTCGTGGGGTCCTTGCGGATAAGCTCGCCCGCCTTGCTGCTGATGTTGCTGTCCCGCCATTTCGCGAAGGAAGCGGGTGTTGTCGGCTATTGCATTGACTAAGGCAGCGATAGCCTCAGCCAAGGTTGGGGGTACTGGTGGTGGGTTAGGAGTAGTCTCCTGCCCATGGGAGGTTCCCGCACCATCCTGTCCATGAGTCTTGGACGGCATCTAAGGCAAAGAAACATTTGGGGAATATAATATGCCAAGGCACACCATCATTTTACATTACTTAAAAGGTAATGATACAGATTTGAATTTACAACAGGACCACATTACCTATTATACATTATCATCATATCTAAACTATACTACTCTAGTTTCTTATCAATTTTGGTGGTTTCACTGTTGGGTGTAGGGGACCATTCATCAGCCAGATTCATTGAAGGAGGGGGCCTGAAAAGGTCCAGTTCCCCACCACGTACTTCACCCACTGTTCCAGAAGGTCCGGCTCCCATTCCGACAGGGTCGGTAGGTACGTCAGGGTGCAATCGTGAATACAATTCATGAACTTCCTCATGTAGTGTATTACAGTACACCTGCAAGTTGTCCACGGCTGTGCTAAGCTCCTCCACACGGGCTCGAGCTTTGGCTTCCTTGGCCCAAGCAAGTGAACGTGAGTTAACAACACAATCGGGTGCTAAATCTCGTTTGGCAAGCGCGTCTTGCAGATGTCGGATGTCAGTTCTTAACTCATTTATGCGCTGACCATCCTCGACCCACACACTGTTTCTATGACATAACTCCGCACGAAGCTGCTCCACCTGGGATTCTAGATCACCAATGGGGTCATTGCTGCCGCTGCTACTATCCTCATGCCTTGGAGCTAGCTGATGGCGAGACATGCCAATCGGTCAGGTGGACTTGCACGCGGTTTTCCTTTCCCAAGAGCGTTTCACCCACCACGCATATATTTCAACACATCGGAGGAACGAGTATGCGGAAGCAGTTACAATAACTTACTTTATTTTAAAGTATAGAAAGAGTAGGATTATTACAGACCAGAGCAAAATATAAGAGTGCTAGAGTAATATTATTACATAACTTGGGAGGCAAAAACCCCTCCTAATAAATAGTAAAAAGTTTTTCCTTAAAGGAGGACACATCCTCCCGCGGCTTCAGTCTTGATTTTCTTCCTCAGGCACCACCTTGGAACAAAAGCTACAAAAATTTGCTGCTTCCTCACCTAAAACAACATGGGACAAAGCCCTGAGTATGAAATGTACTTTCGCAAGTCTTACCCGTCAAAATAAAAAGACTCTCAAGGATATGCTGGCCTTTGGGGATCAAGGTATGGCTTATCAATAATCAAGACTCTATTTGCAGAAATGCTTACTAATAGTGGATCCTTAAAAGTCCAGTTTTATTAGCAAGTTAAGTCATTACCTGAGTTCTAGAGTTCTTTCTACCCTAGTTCAAGCACTTGACCTATACTAGCCAATTTCTTATCAACCCTTCTTGTTCACTGGATTGCTACGTGTAGGGCAGTGACCACGCCTTCATGTCCGAGAAGTAACGGCGATCCGAATCGATTAATACTCAGCTGAGGATCTACAATCACACGACATATGTAGCACTTAACCCTTGCATATGTCAACTCGCCACCGGAGTTCTTAAGACCAGATCAGGTTCACGCCAACTGAGAGCACAGATACACCACCGTCCAGCCTCTTGCCACGGAGGGTACACGCTACTCTCGCCATCTCTCCACTCCCATTGTGTGTTATCTTATTCTGTTATTAGTCTGCCTGAGGCAAAGCTTACCCATGATGAAGCATGTGACCAGTTAAAAGGTCCTCGATCATCAAGCCTACATCGACAAGGTCCTTAATCGACTTAGACGGAGACATTACACCGAGACTCTCTTCTCATGCAAGTCACCCGCCCGGTCTCAGCTTTATCATTTTAGACCCAAAGTTTTGGTACCTGGTAGAGGTACATCTTTTCTGATGTTGAACCCATCAAGGCCATGATGGGTCCACCATCAAGTTTTATTTTTGAAAACACCCGTCCACTTGAAGCATCATCTTTTGTCAAAACAAAACATTTTGTTTTTTTCTAGAGCAAAGCTAAGCATAAGAAATACTTTTTGTAAAACAGGGAATTAAGGAAAAGTAAACAAATCCTCAAGGAAGGAAATGCAGCAACTGGTTCAGCACACAACTCCTATCACCTAATGCATCAAGAAAGTGAGAAAGGTTTTAAAATAGCAAGGTGGTGGCAAATGCACTGGGGCTTGCCTTGTGTGATAGGTGAGTCAGGCTCTACTCCACAGATGTCAAAATAAAAGCTATTCCCGGTCTGGGGTTCTTCAGGTGGTGGTGGTGTAGTCCTTGCTTCTTCAACTTCTATCTCTTATTCGTTTTCTATATATAGCCATATATAATCATGAATGCTCATGTAATGCTCATGAAAATGCAAAGATATTAAAAGTATATTATCTTAGGTCTTGAATATAAATTTCCTTCACGGATATCTGGGAAACTAGGGTTTTTGGAGTCTATAGTGAAGTTCATAGGGCAGGGGACTAGGGTTTTGTGTGCTAGGTACCAAACATGGTCCAAATCATATCAAACTTTACCCAAGGCTTCTAAATAACATTTAAAGCTTATCTAAAAAGTTTGGTGATTTTTGGGATTATTAATTACTTTCTAAAATTCTAGAAGTATGGATTTTGGCTATTTTAAATACCCCATAATTCCCTATTTGAACTAAAAATCATGAGACTATTTTTATTAAATACTATAGAAAATTAGTAGCCTAGAAAAATTGGTCTAGTATTTTTTAGCATTTTTCTACTATTTTCTAGGAATTCTCTAACTCTGGTAGAAAAGGAAAAAGAAAAAGAGCCAACAGTACTGGGCCGAAACTGGACCAAGCCGGCCCAGCCTAGGCAGAATGTGCCCGTGCGCGCGCGCCTGTGCGCGCACGCCCGCACAACGGTTTTGCACCGAAGTCCTCGACGATTTGAAAATCTAGTAAGGAACCCGCGCACTATTTGTTTGTCTCACTGACCTTTGCGAAAAACCCCCTGCGCTTCAATTCCTTCACACCCCGAGGTCCACGACGGAGAGCAGCGGAGAACAAAGCTCCGGCGAACTCATACCGGCCAAGATACTTAAGGACTAGTGCTCTCATTTGGCTGAGACGTAATTCAACACCTATCAAGCGTTTCCCCTCAATCAATTTCACTAGTGGAGCTCTAAATCGTCTGGTCCACGTAGACAGCGCAGACAAAGGAGGAAAAGAAGTGATCCCGGTGATCTAGGGCAACATAGCTCAATCGAACGGTTCAAGGAGCATCAGGAGGACCTAAGGATGCTAAAACGAAAGAGCAGAGAGTATGATCAGACCTGGAACAAGCTAGCCATGGCGAGGGCTCTTTCACGGTGGCGGAGAATAGATTTGGGGAGAACGAGAAATTAGAGAACTATGGTGGCTAATCGAAGGTGGGAATGGTTGCTCTGGCTTCATGAGAACATGGTGCAGCAGACCGGGCCATCAATTTATAGGGGCGCTAAGCGGTGGCCAGTGAATTTGGTCTCGCACGGTGGCGACCGGAGAAGGAAGAGGTCACTGGCGCAAGAGCTGCGTGTCTTTCACCGTGGCAGACTCACTAGCGACGAGTCAGTGATATAGAGTGGCTTACGGCGATGTGGTGAAGCCTCATGGCACGTGGCATCTGATCGATGGGCGGCCAGCTCTGGTGACCTATCTAAGCCGGCTGCAAAGCAAAAGGGGTACGGCAGCCAGCCGAAACAGTGGCCATAACTCAACAGCGGTAAAGATCTTTCTACCCCAAGGCGTTATCCGGGCCGAAGTGAGCACGAATCACCTCACCGGTGTGAATCCACGTGTGGGGTCGTTGGCGGCCGATTCACTGAACCAACAGATCTTTATGGTCACTGTACCATCAGGAACTTCTTCAGTCGGTCTAACAGATCATGTTTGGGGCGAATTTCCTCTAGATTTTGTATGGTGACTAGATCAATGCTCTGCATCAAAGTTATGGATCGACAAACCATCTTCAATTTTGCTATAATATCCCTAGTCGAATTCCTCCTGGAAGCTACTCAAAATTGACACTAAACTTATGTCAATGTCACTGATGTTCAAAATTAAGTTTGAGAGCTAATTCATAGCCCAACTTTAAGCTCATTTTTCTCCAATTTCTATTCAGCACCAGTGCTCATTCACTTAATCAAACTTGTTCTCCTATGATAGCTCTATAACTTTGCTATATTGACTTTGAGCAAAAACTTCAAGAATCCCGAGATGTAGGGCTTCAAAATCAGCCTTGTTCAACTGTTTTCAGACTTAGCCATAAGAGCACAAGAGTGGCCTTTTTGCAATTAGGCCCAAATCTCATGGTTTCTTTTGCAAATCTTAAAATAGGAGAACCATATAACTTAAGGTACCCTAATCCCATGGTTTTTGCACTTAGGTCCAAAAGTGTACAACATTTGCATATAACCCCCTAGGGTTTCAGTTGAGGGTCTTCCAGAGGTCTATTTAGGGTTTCTGGCACTTCTAGGGTTTGTAGACTATCAAATCCTATTAGAGTTGATGTATCATGACCATTTCTAATGTGTTTTAAGAATTTAACTTATTTGGGCCTTATTGACACCCTAAGCTCAGTTTAGGGTTAAGTACCCTACACTAGGGTTTTACTCATGACATGTCACATCAATACAACTTGTTTGAACTTTTTGCCTAGTGCATGCATTCTAAGTATAACAAACACATGATATGCTAATGCTCATGATGTTATGCTCAAGTTTTAGTGGCAGTAACACTAGGGGTGTTACAGTCTTTATCTTCTCCAAGCCATGGAGCTTCTTCCTGAGCGCGCTCCTCTTCCTTCCCATTGCGGCGCCCCTCTTCCTAGCTCTTCCCTACGTGTCGTGGTGCTTCTGCTCAGCCCCTGCTCAGCTCGCCTCTACTCAGCGTTCCTCTGCTTGGTTAACTTTGCCCAAGTCCGGCCAACCGAGGTCTTGCCCGGCCATGCTCCACCTCACCCCATTGCGGAGCTTCTGCTCAAGCTCGCTCTCCGGCGTCGCGCAGCGTGGCTCAGCCCGACGGCATGGACAGCCTCGTCCTCGCCTCCTCCTGCTCCCCTTCATGAACTCCCTCAACGCACAGCTTCTAGCTCGCTGGCGCCGTCCCTCCCGCGCAAGCTCAATGCCCTCCCTAGCCGTGTCGAGATCCTTGCGCGCAACCGCGCTCCTCCCCTACTTGGCCTCCTCTCCATCTATGGCTGCGCTCGGACCTTTTCCTTCTCGGCCATGGTGAGCCCCTCCCGTCCCTACTCCTCTCCATCTATGGCTGCTTGCGTATGCTGCGTGACATCGAGTCCACGACGTGCATGCGAAAAGGACGTGAAGAAGATGCTATGTGTGTGCTTGTGTCGAGCTCCACAGCACCTTGTCGTGCCACCATCGCACCTGCAGCCGTGTCTACAGTGCTGTCGAGTCTATGTGTGAGCTTACTGTCAGGCTATGCTATTGCGAGATTGTTGTGTCGTCGTGCTCTGGCCGGTGCTCGGCTTCCAGCTTGCCACGTCCATCTCCCTGCGCGCACTTCATCTTCCCCAGTGCCTCCCTGCCCCGCTCGGATTTCTCCATTTTCTCCTACAGATCGCCGAGTCGTGCGTAGCGCCGTTGACGCCTACCGGGTGTTCGATACTTTGCGTGGCTAAGTCGCGGTCCTGCACAGCAGCACCTGCTCCCTGCTCCGCGCCCCAGTCCCTAGTGCCCAGCCGTCTCGAACCACGTCGTCGACTCTTAGCACCACGAGCTCACCTTCTCTTGCACACATCTCTGCAGACCCTGCCTTATCACGCGTGTGCGTTATCGATCTCGTCGTCATTCTGTGCATCATCAAGAAATCCCAAGAGTCGGGTGAAGACGAAGCTAGCAGCATGATGTTCACCAAGTGCTCAACGCAAGGGCTGAACCGAAATCCTTACCGTGTTTGCGGATATCGCGTCAAATTTAGTCCTGGGTAAGCCGATTCATATTTCTGTTAGCTTAATTATTGGATTGATGAATGGATGCGTCTAGTGTTATTTAATTAGTTCGATGAATGCGATGTGATTATTTTCATTTTGGAGTAGTCGCGTTGGGTGCTATTTTTAGGTTTGGGATGTTAATTATGTGAAGTGTGGTAAATTAGTGAATGAAGTTTAAATTTAGCATTTTTAAAATGTCTAAATAATAATATTATTAATGTTACTTATAATGATTTATAATTGTTTGATAAAATCGATGCTTTGTTCCTATAGTTATATTATATGTTTAGCAAGCAATTACATGTCTTGGATCAATGTTACTGGCTACCCCGAGTATTTAAAATTAAGTAGCACCACTAAGTTAATTTCAGAAAAAACTTAAAAATTCATCATGGCCAGTACACATAAGTGATTTAGACATTTGAATTGTAAAGATTGGAGTTTTACGAAATGCTATGTTATTTAAAGAGTGTTATTCGTTAGTTCTTAGAATAGTATGCTGCTTTGTTAAATGGGTATGCTACTCATGGATAGGTTAAAGTTTAGTCGCTCTGGTTCATGATAGTTGTGTTAGAAAGTAGTGCACATAAGTGCTTTAGACATTTGAATTGTAAAGATTGGAGTTTTACGAAATGCTATGTTATTTAAAGAGTGTTATTCGTTGGTTCTTAGAATAGTATGCTGCTTTGTTAAATGGGTATGCTACTCATGGATAGGTTAAAGTTTAGTCGCTCTGGTTCATGATAGTTGTGTTAGAAAGTCAAAAAATATCGACATTTAGTATTTTTGTACTAGAATTGTGATGTCTTGCTATAGGTGTTTAATATTCTTCAAGTAGCCATATCTAAATTGTAATATTTATACTGGCACTCATACATGTGCATCGTGCATCCCATGAGGTATGTTAATTGATCATGTGATGCGGAAGACGAGCCAAGTCAACCCCAAGATGACGTAACGGGTGGATTAATTCGCAAGGTGATGCAGATGGACGAACCTGAGGAAGGGCAGACTGAACGAGTGTTGGGATAAAAGCAGATCTCCGGTATAATGGCTTCATAAACTCTGCCAGTAGTTTTGGTTGGAATGGGGATAGACAAAAGAATTTCTTCTTAATTATGACTCAACCTGATGGTTCTCTGATCAGTGTTGAGGGTTTCTTTATGTCGGGCCAACCAATTCATGCCCAAAATCACATCTATGCCTTGGCCTTTCAGAACAATCATATTAGTAGGAAAGTCCCGTCCGGCCAATGTTACGGGCACTTGGAAAGCCACTTCCCTAGTAAAGATTTGTCCCCCAGGTGACTGAATTTTAAACCCTTCTTTTGATTCATGGTATGAAATGCAATGTTGCTCCACAAATTTCTTGCTGATGAATGTATGTGAAGCACCAAAATCAAAGAGAATAATTGCGGGATGATTGGCCACAAGAAACGTACCCATCATTACCGGTTCACCGTCTGGTGTGGTGGCCACTTGAGTGTAATAAATTCATCCCGTCTTCTTTGTATTCTTGCCCGCATTTCCCTTAGCTTGAGAAGAATTTCCAGTACCTTGTTGATTGTTTGTGCGATTCTGCTTCGGATAAGGGCAATCCTTAATAAAATGCCTAGATTTTCCGCAATTGAAACAACCTGTTGATGAACTGGGAAGGGCCGGGAAACGAGTGCCAGGGGCACCCGGCTGACTTGTTGCAGTAGGGGTAGCATTGGGACGGATGAACACTGGTTGTTTGAATGGGAAGGAGGGTGGGCGTGCTGAAGAACGACCCTGATTAAAAGGCCGGATAACTAACTGTTGCCTTTTCTCGGGGCCCTGATTAGGCCTATTACCTCCACTCCCCTTAGTTTTTCCAGAACTTGTATACTTAGATTCGACTGCCAGCATTGTGCTGACAGCCCTTCCGTATGTGAGGTCAATGCAAGTAGCCATTTTCCTTTGCATCCAATCATTTAAACCCCTCATGAAATAGTTCTTCTTTGTGTCGGTGTTGACTTGGTCAATTGCATACTGAGATAAGTGATTAAACTTATTAAGATACTAGGTGACCGTATCTCCGCCTTGCTTCAACTTCATGAATTCTTCCTGTTTCATGTGGAGTACTCCTTCAGGTATGTAATGTTCACGGAAGGCTAGCTTGAATTCTTCCCATGTAATCTGATGATTGGCCGGCTGAACGGCCACAAAGTTTCCCCACCAAGTGCTGGCAGGGCCACGCAATTGCTGAGCTGCGAATAGGGGCTTCTGAGTTTCAGAACATCGAAGAAGTCCAAATTTCTACTCAATGACACGGATCCATTCGTCCGCCTCTAAAGGGTCTTCGGCCTTGACGAACAACGGTGGACGCATTTCGGAGAAGTCCAAATAAGATGTCTCACGGGGCCCTTGCGGATAGCTCCATCCGCCTTGTTGTTGAAGCTGCTGACCTGCCATCCCCCGCAGGAAATGGGTATTATCTGCTGTAGCATTTACCAAGGCGGCGATTGCCTCGGCGAGTGTGGGAGGGACTAGAGGTGGGTTTGGTGTTGCCTCCCTCCCACGATAGGTACTAGCCCCATCCTGAGCACGAGTCCGGGAAGGCATCTATGGCAACAAACATTTGAAAAACAATATGATATGCCAAAGAAAACTATCCATTTTACATTACTAAAAATAGTAATGTTACAGACTCAAATTTTTACAACAGGATTACACCACTCATTATACATTACTACTATTTCTACTACTATACTATTGCTGCTTCCTGTTGCTCCCGGTAGCCTCGTTGTCGGGCGTAGGGGACCACTCATCGACCAACTTCATAGAGGGAGGGGGCCTGAAAAGGTCCAATTCACCACCAAGAGCTTCTCCCGCTACATGAGAAGGTCCGGCTTCTGTCCCGACAGGATCTGCAGGTGCATTGGCGTGCAATTGTGAATACAGTACATGAACTTCTTCATGTAGAGTATTATAATATGCCTGCAGGTTATCGATGGCTGAGCTAAGCTCTTCTACTCTGGCTTGAGCTTATGCCCCCTTAGCCCAAGCAATCGAACGAGACTGAACCGCCCAGTCGAGTGCTAAATCTCAATCTGCGAGCTGATCTTGCAGGCGGTGGATGTCACTTCTTAATTCATTAATTCTGTCACCATCCACAACCCAGATGTCAGTCCTACGTTGGAGTTCTGTTTGAAGCTGATTCACTTGCGCTTCAAGATCCCCGATCGGATCATTACTCCCACTACTGCTATCCTCGTGTCTTGGGGCAAGTTGATGACGTGGCACACCAATTAGGCCAGTATGCTTTCGCGCAGTTTTCCTTGTGCGCGGTGGCATTTTTCTAAGGGAGAAAATTTTATTAACATAGTTCTTAGCATGATGCATGTGTAATTACAGAATCAACCTTGGTTGATTCATACCTTCTATATGTTGCACTCTTACTATCCGGTCTTTAAGATAAACTCTTCAGATATAATAGATAAGAAGGGAAGAAATTTTTCTAGATGAGTCTTTAAAAAATTCTTTTGAAGATACCTCATAATATCTGCAGAGAAGGACTTCGCTCCGATACCAGCTGTGACGGAACCTCCCAAGTCATTAGGCCCACCTACAGTTGTCCTTGTCCAACGGACATCAGACAACCCTGCAGATGCCCCAGAATCACTTGACAAGTTTGGTATCTACTTTTATTACCTTTCCCAAGAGCGTTTCACCCGTCACGCAGACATTACAGATCATCGGAGATACGAAAATGCGGAAGCGGTTACATAAACTTACCTTTATTTTAAAAGTAAGACAAAGTTATATATTATAGACTAGGATATAACTTATGAGTGCAGAGTAGTATTATTACACACCAAGGGAGGCAAAAACCCCTCCTGATAAGTTTTTAAACAAAAGTTCTTATGGAGGAACTCTTCCTCCTGTAGCTTCATTCTTGCTTTTCTTCTTTTGGAACCACCTTGGAACAGAAACAACAAAAGTTTGTTGCTTCCTCACCTAAAAACAATAGGGAATAAAACCCTGAGTATGGAATTACTCAGCAAGACTTACCCGACTAAGGAAAAGACTCTCAAGGGTATGCTGGCTTAAGGGAGTCAAGGTAAGGCTTATCAATAATCAATGACTCTGTTTGCAGAAATGCTTACTAAAGTGGATCCTTAAAAATCCAATTTTATTTTTGTCAGGTTAAGTAATATTACCTGCAACTAGAGTTCTTTCTATCCTAGTTCAAACACTTGACCTGCACTAGCCAATTTCTTTATCTACCCGTCATCTTCACTAGAGTTCTACGTGTAAGTCAGTGACCAAGTCTTCATAACCGCGAAGGTACGGCGATCCGAATCGATTATACTCAGCTGAGGATCTCCGATCACACGACATATGTAGCACTTAACCCTTGCATATGTCAACCTGCCACCGGGTTCTTAAGACCAGATCAGGTTCACATCAACCGAGAGCACAAATACACCACCGTCAAGCCTCTTGCCACGGAGGGTACACGCTACTCTCGCCACCGCTCCACGCCCATTGCGTGTTATCTTATTCTAGCCTTAGTCTGCACAAGGCAAGGCTTACCCATGACGAGGCATGTGACTAGTTAAAGGGTCCTCGGTCAGCAGGCCTACATCGAGATGGTCCTTAATCGACTCGGACGGAGACACTACACCGAGACTCTCTTCTCGTGCAAGTCACCCACCCGGTCTCAGCTTAATCATTTTAACCCAAGGTGTGGTACCTGGCAGAGGTACATCTTTTCCGATATTGAACCCATCACGGCCATGATGGATCTACCATCAAGTTTTGTTTTCAAAAACATCCCCCCACTTTTGCCATATCATCTTTTGTAAAAACAAAACATTTTGTTTTTCTAAATCAAGGCTAAGCATCAAAATCTTTTGTAAAACAGGTAATCAAGGAAGGTAATCAAATTCAAGGAAGGTAATGCAGGAATTGTTTTATCAATCAACTCCTATCACCTAATGCAACAAGCAAGTGATAAAGATCTTTAAATCACAAGGAGGTGGGAAATGCACCGGGGCTTGCCTTCGTTTATAGGTGAGTCAGGCTTGGATCCGCAGATGTCAAAGTAAAAACAATTCCCTGACTGAAGTTCCGCAAGTGATGGTGGTGAAGTCTTCTCCTCTTCTAGCTCAACCTCTTCTTCGTTTCCTAGAGATAACCATATATATGTATATAAGAATGAATGCCATGTAATGCTCATGAGAGTGCAAAGATAATAAGAATTTATTATCTAAAGTTCTTGAATACAATTTTCCTTCATGGTTCTCCGGGAAACTAGGTTTTCTGGAGTCAACAGTGAAGTTCAAAGAGTAGGGGGTAGGGTTTTGGGTTCTAAGTATCAAACAGGGTCCAAATCAAACCAAACTCTACCCAAGGCTTCTAAATAATGTTTAGAGTTCATATAAAAAGTTTGGGCATTTTTGGAATTATTATTGATTTTCTAAAAATCCAGAAGCAATACTTTAGGCTATTTTAAATGACCCAAAATTCCCTATTTATCCTAAAAATCATAAAACTATTTTTATTAAATACTATGGAAAATTAGGAATCTAGGAAAATTAGTTTGACATTTTTAGGGTTTTTCTACCATTTTCTTGAATTTCTTTAGCTCTAGAAGAAAAGGAAAAAGAAAAGAAATGAATAGTTCTGGACCGAAACTGGCCCAGGTCGGCCCAACTACGGGTGAAAACGCACCTGCGCACGTCCGTGCAGTCAACTTTGCAGAAAAGTCCCTCGTGTTTTGACTAACCAGAACTGGGTTCGCCGCACTATTGCTATGAGTCGCTGATAGTTCACACAGGGGTCCTTCGACTTCTATTTCTTCACCAGATAAATCACTGGCCACGGCGCACTCGCCGTCGATCACCTATGCAACGTGGACTAGCCCAACCCGGTGACGGCTGCCATAACCAGCTACTGGGTGAGCACTACCGCTTCCAGACGACCTAGGAACGAGTTTCGCTTGGGCTTGAACACTTGGAGAACGGTCTGCCCACGTGCACGGCGGAAACCGTGACCACGAGCTCGCGTTCCCCCATAACCATGGCCGAATTGAGCTAACGGTTGCCATGACAAGCTTCACAAGCATGCAGAGATACTAAAACAACGCTTGAATTGGGTAGAGCCTTACCAGAGTGGGCTGGCCACGAACGAGCTGTTCTCGACGGCGCGACTGATCGGTTTGGGGGAAAATGGCGATTCACCGACTATGATGGCTAATCGAGGGTGGGAGCGGGTGCTACGGCTTCGCAATTTGGAGACAAAGGTCGAAGCTCGATTGATTTGAACGAAGGGAGCGAGGACGTGGTGAATTTATAGGCGCGGTGAAGCACTGCTGCGGCCACGGTGATAACCATAGCCGGCCTTAGCTGGCGATCAACGGCGGCGTCAAGCACTACCCTTTTTTACGGCTTGCCATGTCCCTGCTGCGACAGTAACGCGGCCGAATCAGTGTGGCGTGGAAGAACGAAGGTGAGCGGCGCCGATGACCAAGCATGGCCGGAAAGATCAGTGACTGCGTGGCGGCCGGAATAATCACCCCCCCCCCCCACCGCGGCGATCTTATCTTGATTCCAGAATATCGTCGTGGGGAGATGCCCATCGATAGCTCGGCCCGACCCTGGCGCAAATCACGGCGCAGATTAGTCGTCGGCAACGAGGATGAAGCTTATCCACCCGGTGCACTGTACCATCGCAATCTTCTTTAGTGCGCCTGACAGCCAAGGTTTAGGGCTAAATTTCTTTCAAATTTCTATGGCAACTCGTACCAACCTCTGCAACAAAGTTGTCGAGCTACAGACCAGTTACATTTCAACTATAGGGACTGAACTTAGTTGAGCACTAGATCAGACATAATTTCAATCCCAAAGCTTCACCCATGACACTAGTGTTCATTCTTCAGTCAGTAACTCGACTGACAGCTCATCTTTGGGTTGGATTTTCTCCAACTTTTGCATAACAACAAAAGGAGATATCTGCATCAAAGTTGCTCTCCTACAATAGGTCTACAAAATTTATGTGGTAACCTAGGGCAAATTCTCACTAATTTGAAAGTTATAAAGCTCCAAAGTTGAGCCAAATCTCTGATTTCAGACTTAGTCATTTGAGAAAAAGTGTGGCTTTTTGCATATAAGCCCAAAATTTAGGGTTTAAATTGCAAATCCACATATTTGTGATCCATATGACTTAAGACACTTTATTATTATAGTTTTTGCACTTTAGTCCAAAAGTGGACTAGTTTTGCACTTAACCCCCTAGGGTTTGGATTTAGGGTTTTCGAGGGTTTCAATTATGGTTTCTCGTATCTCAAGGGTGTAAATGCAATGTAGGTTCATCATTGATTACTTTTTGTGATTATTTCACTTAATATTTGGGGTTTTCTCCATTTGGCTCCTGTTTTACCCCTCAAATCCCTATTTAGGGTTAAGTACCCTACACTAGGGTCTTATTTGCAAAATGCCATATCAATACAACTTGTTTGAAATTTTTGCCTAGTGAATGCTCTCTCGGTGTGTCAAACATATGCAAATGCCAATGCTCATGATGTTATGCTCAAGTTTTAGTAACAGTAACACCAGGGGTGTTATAGTAGGTACATAACATCGCCAACCAGCACCCCGCTGGCGAGGCCCCTCGCCGCCAAGATTACCCCCCAGCGCCGTGGCAATGGAACTCACGGTCGGGGCCGAGGACGAGCGCAATAGCCGCGCCAATTTTACTGTTTGTTTCACAATGAAGACTGTGCGCACCCAACAGGGGACTGCTCGGAGATGAAGGCCACCAGGGACATGATGTCTCGGGCACGACCAGCCGACAACCCAAGAGTTGTCGCACACACATATCAACAACTCCCACCACCATACAACCACGGCCCCGCACAACATCCACCTAACCACGCATACCAACACCACCAGGAGGTACAAATCGTACCTCCCCCGCTCCCACCTCCACCCCCACAACATCCAAACATCCACCACCCAAATCACCCCCAAGCACCAAATCAAGAAGACTTCGCTGATCAGCCGTATCGCGGAGTCATTCACATGATCACTGGGGGATCCAGCATCGACTTCGACACGAAGCAATAGAAGAGGGACCATTACCACAGCATCAACCACGTCGCCGTCACAGGCCCAGTCGTGCAGACGAAGTGGTCCCATGTGTCGTTAACCTTCGACGCCAGAGATGTTGACCTCCGCAGCGCACCCCACAGCGACGCCATGGTCATCAACTGCAGCGTGGCAGGCTGGGACCTACACAAAGTCTTAGTTGACAACGGCAGCCAGGCGGACATCATTTTCCTCCACGCCTTCGACCGCATGGGCATCAGCCACAGCTTGCTGAAACCTTCAGACAACCCCCTATATGGCTTCGGCAGCAAAGGCACCTTCCCTGTGTAGCACCAAATGCACGAAGTGAGCAGGTCACCTTCGACATCGTCGACATGGTGTACCCGTACAACGCCATAATAGGTCGGGGCTCCATCAACAAGTTTGAGGAAGCCATTCACGGACTTTACTTGTGCATGAAAATCCCGGGCCCGCACGGCGCAATCACAGTCCATGGCAACCAGCAGGCCGCACACAACATAGAAAGAGACTTCGTTCCAAGGCAAAGGAACGTACACTGCCTCATGGTGCAGCGCGAGGTCCCCGAGGCTACCCGCCCAACCGCCAACGGGCATGAAAAGGCACAGCTGCAATGCAACGATGGGATGAAGACAGTTCCCCTTGACCAGGCAACACCTAAGCAAACGGTGATCATAAGCGAGGACCTCACTTCGCATGACGAGGAGAGACTCATCTCCTGTCTTTTCAAAAATAAGGACGTCTTCACCTGGTCCACCCTCGACCTGGTAGGAGTCAGTCGCTCCATTATTGAGCACAACTTGGGCATCGACCCTTCGGTGAGGCCGAAGAAGCAGAGGCTGCACAAAATGTCAGATGAGAAGACAGAAGCCACCAAGGCCGAGGTACACCGCCTGCTTGAGGCCAATTTCATCGAACCAGTCGCCTACCCTACGTGGCTCTCCAATGTAGTCATGGTGCAAAAGAAGAGCGGCAAGTGGCGGATGTGCATTGATTTTACCAGCCTCAACAAGGCCCGCCCCAAGGACAATTTCCCCCTACCTCGGATCGACAAGATCGTCGATAGCGCGGTCGGGTGCGAAGTCATGTCACTCCTCGACTGCTTCTCTGGCTACCACCAGATTTATATGAAGGAGGAAGACAAGGCCAGCACCAGCTTCATAACACCCTTTGGCACGTATTGCTTCATCAGAATGTCGGAGGGACTAAAGAACGCTGGGTCCACGTTCTCCTGCCTCACCAAGACAGTGCTCAAGAGCCAAGTCAGGAGAAACATATTCACGTATGTGGACGACATCATCGTCGCTAGCAAAAGCAAAGAGGACCACCTGGCTGACCTCAAAGAAACATTCGCGAACATGCGGGACGCACGACTTCACCTAAATCCCGAAAAGTGTGTCTTCGGTGTTTGCCAGGGGAAGATACTGGGCTACCTGGTGTCGCACCGCGGGATCAAAGCCAACCCGAGCAAAATCCAGGCCATCATCGACATGATGCCCCCGCAGTCAGCCAGAGATGTCCAACGACTGACAGGCAGACTGGCTGCCCTCAATAGATTCATTTCCAAGTCCGCCGAGCGAAGCCTACCCTTCCTCAAAACGCTACACGGCGCAAAGGACTTTGCATGGGGACCAGAGCAGGCGGCGGCCTTCGCATCACTAAAGCAGCACCTGTCAGAGCTAGCAATTCTTACAAGCCCCAACCCCTCGCTATCCATGTTGCTCTACGTCACAGCTTCGCCGCACACGGTCAGCTCAGCGCTGGTTCAAGAGCAGGACAAGGAGGGCGCAACCAGGCAGTGTCCAGTTGATTACGTCTTCGAAGTACTCACGACATCCAAATGCAACATGACGGAACTGGAAAAAATCGCCTACGCAGTCATTATGGCTTCGCGCAAATTGCGCCACTATTTTGAAGCTTTCAAGGTGCGGGTCACCTCGGACAGGGGACTCGGTGAATTGTTCAGAAACCCAGAGGCATCTGTCCGCATTGCCAAATGGGCAGCCGAGCTCTCCGGCTACCACATCACCTTCGAACCCAGGACAGCCATCAAGTCACAAGTCCTGGCAGACTTCATCGTCGACTGGACCGGGCCAATAGCGCAGCCGGACACGTTTGCAGAAAAGGTGTGGACCATCCACTGTGACGGCGCATGGTGCCATGTGGGGGCAGGCGCAGCGGCAGTCATTACTTCACCCACAGGGGACAAGCACAGATATGCGGCACGTCTCAGCTTTGCTTTGGAGTCCGACAGATGCAACAATAACGTAGCAGAATATGAAGCTGTCATCCTCGGCCTTCGCAAGCTACGGGCCCTTGGCATCACTACCTGCATAATCAGAACAGACTCCAAAGTAGTTACCGGCCAAGTCGAGAAAGATTACGCAGCAAAAGACCCCGCACTTATGCAGTACCTCGCGGCTGTCCGCAGTCTCGAGCGACAGTTCAAAGGCTTTACCTTGCAACACGTGGACCGAGCTAAGAATGAGGAGGCCGATGCATTGGCCAAAGCAGCTGCTAGAGGCGAGGCCCTACCCTCCGACGTATTCTACCATGTCATCGGCACGCCAGCCGTTCGCAGCCCAGAAGGCCTCCAAATAACCAACGACACCGAGGGCCACCACATAGTCAATCTCATCATGACCGAAGACTGGCGGGCACCGATAACCATGTTCCTGCAGGGATATTACCATCCAAGCGATACCAACGAGGCCAAGCGCCTCAAACACCGAAGCAGGGACTTCGCTCTCATTGAGGGACAACTCTTCAAAAAGGGGGTCAGTTAACCCATGCTTAAATGCGTCACCGAGACCGAAGGCATCCAAATTTTGCGCGAAGTCCACAGCGGAACTTGTGGCTCTCACAAGGGGCCTAGGGCCCTAGCTGCCAAGGTGATCCGTCAAGGCTTCTATTGGCCTGCTATGATCTGCGCCACGAATCTGGTGACAAGGTCGTGCGAAGCCTGCCAAAAGTTTTCTCCATGCTCGGGAAGCCCTTCGCTGTTCACAAAGCTAATCGCACACACGTGGCCCCTTCAGCGCTGGGGCCTAGACATTGTCGGGCCACTACCCATGGCCCAAGGGAACCTCAAGTTCGCCTTCGTCGCCGTCGAGTATTTCACCAAGTGAATCGAGGCAAGAGCAGTATCAACGATAACATCGAAGACTGCCCAGAAATTCTTCTGGCAACACTTTGTTTGCTGATTCGGAGTCCCATCCGAGCTCACAGTTGACAATGGCAAGCAATTTGATAGCCAAAACTTCAGGGACTTCTGCTTCTCCATTGGCACCAAGCTTGCCTTCGCCTCTGTATATCACCCACAATCCAATAGTGTCGTGGAGCGCGCAAACAGCAAGATTTTCACGGCGATCAAGTAGATGCTTCTCGACGACAAGAAGGGTAAATGGGCCGACCTGCTACCTGAAGTAGTCTGGGCGCTGAACACGACGGAGTGTCGGGCGACCAGATTTACTCCCTATTGCTTGTTGTACGGCTCGGAGGCCATGACCCCGCAGGAAATCAAGCATGGGTCTCCAAGGACAAGCGCTTCAGCCTCACCCGACGTAGATGAGCTAACCTCCAAAGATCTCATCAATGCAGATCGTGTCTTCGCCTTGTAGGCCCTCAATAAATATCAAGCCCAAACAAAGACCTGGCGCGACCACGCAGTCGTTCCGAGAGAATTCAACGAAGGGGACCTCGTACTCGTTCGAACAACCCGGATAGAGTCACGAGGCAAGCTGGAGCCGAAATGGGAAGGACCATTCATCGTCAAGACGAAGTCGTCTCCCAGCACATACAAGCTAACAACGCAGTCTGGCGAAGACCTTGAGCATTCCTAGAACAAAGATAATCTCCGCAAGTTTTTTGTTTGACTCCTCAGGGCCATCGCGCCCTTGTAATTAACTAAACATTATCATTCTGGCCCGTACTCTTTTCCTCCCGGGGGGTGAGGTTTTTAATGAGGCGGAGCCATGTAATATACCCACAAAAATCCCCCGCAAAAAGTAAGACACGTCAAAAAAGACCGCATCGACGGTCTTCGGCATTCGACCACACCAAAGTCACCGCGAGGGGCAGCGCTTACTACCCTCGCGTGCGACACTCCGCGCAAAAGTCGCCTACGGGTGCAGCCGGAGTAGCACAATAAGTGCGAAAAATCGAAGTCTTTTCCAAAAGACACTCCGCGCAAAAGTCGCCTACGGGTGCAGCAGGAGTAGCACAATAAGTGCGAAAAATTGAAGTCTTTTCCAAAAGACTATCCTTGCAAAAGTCGCGTACGGGTGCAGCCGGAATAGCACAATAAGTGCGAAAAATCGAGGTCTTTTCCTAAAGACTATCCGTGCAAAAGTCGCCTACAGGTGCAGCCGGAATAGCACAATAAGTGTGAAAAATCAAAGTCTTTTCTAAAATACTACCCGTGCAAAAGTCGCCTACGGGTGCAGCCGGAATAGCACAAGTACGTACAGTCGAAGTCTTGTCTAAAAAGACTCTGCGCAAAAACACACCTACGGGTGCTGCGGGACTAACTCAACAAATGCGCAAAATCGAAGACTCCCCCAAAAGCACCCGAACACAAGCCGCCTACGGGCGCAGCCGGATCAATGAAGGCACACAGCCTCATCATACAAATCATAGTTACACACACACAACGAGGGCAACACACATTACAGGGGCTCAACCTTCGGGATGATACCCATCTCCCAATAGTTGAACAACATTATCCTCAATTCCTCACCCTCAAAAAGATTTCGCAACTCACCCTCACCTACGCTCGCCCCAGCCGGTGAAGACAACAATTCCCGTTTGGCAGTCCCATCCACACGAAGACGACCATCCTCCACCTCACCATGATGACGCCCATCACTTTGCGACAACGCACTCACTCTCCGCTTCGCCACCGCCCTTCACCGCCTATGCCCAGCACTCGCACCCGAAATATCCTCGTCACCCATCACACGCGGAGAAGTTTCCGCAGCATCCACATCCAATGCTACAAAATAGTCCAAGTCCTCATCCGAAGACCCCTCTGTCCACACAATCGAACTCACAGAATCATCAGACTCAAAAAACTTAGACACGGAATCATCAGAAACGTCTTCAGCAACCACGGTCGAAGCCACAAAATTATCATTGTCAGTAGCGGTTGCGTGCGCAGGCCCAAAACCCTGAACCTGCGCAGCAACCAAGGTTCAGTAACACTCAGACAAAATTTACAAACCCCCCACCTATTTAGCCACCTGCGAAGGCCCGGCCGCGGCCGTAGGGTGTTCGACCGCCGGCTCTGCCACCACCTTCAAGGCATCTTCGACCGTCGGCGCAGGGGCCGACACAGGGTCTTTGCCAGCCACAGTAAGCACGGGCACAGCCAAGGGGCCTTCACCAGCATCCGAGGGCAGCACCGGTTTCACCTCCATAGTCTCGGGCGGCGCGCCGGCCAGACTTCCAAAGTCCTCGACGTACTCGGCACGCTCCATTTGCAACAACATCGCATTCACTTAGCAAAAACCACACATACCCACACACACAAAAAATGAAAATGATCTTCACCTGCTCTCTTGCCCGGTCGGATCGCTCCCTGACCGCCTCCCGACCGTGTGGCCCCCACGTCCTATCAAAAAGTGCCCCTGCTGACTGCTTCACCACAGGGTCGTCGGCCTTGAAGATCTCACGTTCAAAGTTCTCGTCTGATTGGTCGAAGACCTCGTAGTGCCTGCAGCCCTTGCGGGACAACGCATTCACGGCCCCCTCGCAGGTGACGAGGGAGGCGAAGGACATGAAACCCTCCACAATGGTCAAGAGCACAAGCGGCTCCTCCTGCAACCATCCGAGGAAGCGAAGGCCTACTTCCCGGTCGGGTACTTCGAAATCAGTAGTCCGCGCACCCAGCTCGCGGTACGAGCCGACGAACTGTGCGTGCGTCCGCTCAACTTCCTAGCGCGTGGAGGCCTCAGCCTTGTCCACACGGTCGCGCAAGGCGTTGAACCTCGCCTCCAGCTCTTCGGTGTGTTGATTAGCGAGACTACTCTCCGCCCATGCCACTTTGGCCTCTGCTTGCGTAGCCTGCGCCTCAGCGATGGCCTGGTTCGCTTCCCTCCTTTCCTCCACCTGCTGGCGCCAGAGGTCCGTCTTCTCGTCCTCCAGGGCGGCCACTTTCTCCGCCAGCCTGCGGTTCTTGCTTTCCGCCGCCGACTTCTCCCGGACGGCATCCGCGTGCTACGCCCGAAGTCTCTCGACTTCGGCAGCCACGTCCGCAGTCAGGACACCCGACCCCACGCGGTCGGCGAAGTCGGCCGCCTAACAAAAACACATGAGACCCAAAACCTCATGAAAACAACAAACATCGAAGTCCAGCACAATTTACCTGCTTGAACTGCTGCGACAGCTGCTGCGACGTCTCCCTCAGCCGCTGGGACATGGAGGCGGCCACATCCTTAGCGGTAGCGGCCAAAGGGATCTCGCCGCTCGCGCAGAAAGCGGCCCACGGGTCTCGTGCGATACCCGTCGCCACCGCCTTCATCGTTGGCAATACGGTTGTCGCCGAAGGCGGGACAACAACCATCTGCCCTTCACCCGACTCTGCGACATATTGCCGGTCAAAAAAAAGAACTTACCATCCAAATAATCTTCGACACTGATGTCCGTGCCGAAGTCGCCAACACGTCTCCCTGGTGAAGGCAGCTCCCGTCCTTTCGCGGATCTGCCCGAGGGAGGTTTGGTTCCGCCAGAGGCGGAAGTCTTTGCGCTCGCCGATGCCTTGCTGGATCCGGGCGCTGCCGGTTTCGTAGCCGACATCGACTGGCCGCTGCCAGAGGCGGCAACCTTCGTGCTCCCCCGCACCCTCTTCGCCTCACGCCTAGGATCTGCGATCCTGATGACCGGCCTGCGCTTCTGCGCAGCTTCTTGACGGTCCTTGTTGATCACTGCCGACACAACAGCAGCAATATTCCGTCCGTAAGGAAACACCTTCAAGTCACGGGCCATGTGAGACGTAAAGAAGTCTTTGCCAGCCACGCGGAGGATCGGAACATTCTTAGGCCATCGACCCCTGGTAAACTCCAGCATTCGCGCCGAAGACTCGCGGAGCTCGGGCGAAGACATCCGTCCCCCGGGGGCTGCGCACGTCCCCATCGATTTCACAGCAAAACTATTGGAAACCCCCAGTTCGCCCACTGCAGTATCTAATTTCCTCTTCTTAGTGGCTAGGGCGGCCTCCCGCAGGGGTCTACTTCAGTCGTGGCCACTGGCCTCTTCCCGCGGCGGTCGGCATGTTCCCCGGGATAACCACCGTACGACAAGCCGTTCAATTCGAAGACCCGATTCAATCTATCGTTGGCCCCATGAATATCCCAGCTCCGCACACCCTCTCTCCTCGGCACATAGCGCCCCACGATCCTAGCCGCACCGTCTTCTGCTTCGCGCACGAATGCGGCGGGATCCCGACCATGCAAATCCAACGAGAAGGCTGGACTTCGCACCCGCTGCCCGCCCCGGGAAGGCATCTCGCGAGGGCATACTTCACCCAGCGCCCAGCCATGCGCCAAGGGCCATACCCCATACCCGACAAATTCCTCCACTAAATCGCGCCCGCTACTCGTGCGGGCAGCGCACCGAAGGGCCCCCTCGTCTTTATCACCCTCCGCCACCTCAAACTGCGGGTACGCCACATAATAATGGGAACACATGACGGCCATGGGCAGTCCTAGGTGGTCTTCAACTACGCCTTCGGAAACGCAAAACCAGGAATCCCACCAGTTGCCCCACTTATTGCGGGCGCAGGGAACCAATTCCACGACTTCCATCGAAGTCTTGCCAGTCCTAGGCATAAACGTGCACGATCCAAACTGTGCAATCTCATGTCCAATTTTCCTCTTTTGCCAATGCAGACAATAATGCTTCGCGAAGACCTCCAGAGAGGGCTGACCACCATACGAAGTCACTGCCCAAACATACTTCGCCAGGGCCACCACGGCATTCAGCGTCAACTGGTGGACCTGGACCTCGAATCTCCACAGCACCTCTGCCACGAATCGATGTGCAGGCAGTCGAAGGCCAGCGGTGAAAAATGCTTCAAACACGACCAACTCGCCTTCCGGCTCGGGGACCTCCTCTGCCCCCGGAACACGCCCCACTCCGCTGCCAAAATATCTAAGCTGCTGCATATCCTGGACACGGACCGAGGAAATCCGCGACACGCCAAACTCAACTGTATCACCAGGACGGAGCTCCTCCGCCACCACGTCGCTCAGAGTGTCCTCAGATGGTGCGCTGGCCGGCGGTGTATTTGCAGCAGACGAGGAAGAGGACGGCATGGCTACGTACCGTCGGCGGTGGCAGGCGGTCTGCTTGATGCGGGCCAGATCTCCAATGAGCAGGATCAAGGAGGGCAGTCGAGCGGACGAGCGGTCTCAAAAGGAGGCTAGGGTTTTGCGGCGCACAGAAAGAGAGCCTGGCCCGCGCCGCCCCGCCCCCCCTTTTTATACACAGGACGCGGCGCTTCAGGAAACCTGCAGTCCAACAGTGCCGCGTCCATCAACGGTCACATCAAAAACCCTCGAGGAACCATTTCGAGCGAGAGCAGCGTCTCCACCATCTAGCGACGTCTTCGGCACCAGATGACTTAGTCGAACTGGTCCCTCGGAGGGCAAATGTTGGGGCGAAGGCGAAGACGCTACCCTCCGTTCTAGCATTCGTCTATCTCGCTGCGCCGATAGGAAGTAGAAAGACCGGCGAGGTCCACCCTTCGTCTATCTCGCTATGTCGACAGGAAGCAGAAAGACCGGCGAGGTCCAACCTTTGTCTTCTATGCTGCAGGACGAAGGCCTACGGCGATGTCGCCCCGTCCCATGTCCTCACTCCGCCTGGAGGCCCACGTGGGATTCGGCCCATTGTAGCAGGCCACGCTCGGATAAGTGTGTTACGGGCCCGATTTGTAACAGCTTTTCTGTAATGATAGTCTGTAACCCTCCTTTATAGGAATATTCCAGGGATAGACTAGGCGCCTGAGGGCACATGCGTCCTTACATTGGAACGTTGGCACTCAGGCACCTATTAATACCCCCGTACAGTGCCCTTGAGAGGCTGGATTAATAGAGCAATTGCTGCCTCAAGTTAAACCATGTTCACATCCTGCTCACCCACCTGGTAGAATCAATCTGCCCGGGAACGCAAGTTCCAACACCGTCGAAGCATGCCAGAGGGCTTTTAGCACTATGTGCACCTATATTAGCATGAGGGATTTAATTCAAGAGCACATATCCTTCAGGGTATGGCCACTTGTGGAGAGTTGGGATATGCCAAAGGAGACCACCGTCGACTCTAGTGAAGGTGGTCTGGTCCGGCTAAAGTATACCTTCAGATTTAGGGAGAAGTTTTGTGAGCCAAACGATGACTGGCTGAAGTGTATAGAAGCTACCAGTGATGATCTACTTGGAGCATACTCTAAGGCCAAAGATAATGCTTTGTCCGCAGCATTTGGAGGTCGGGGTAAGAAAAGATTAAACAGGGTATTTGATGCTATTGGCTTCGTATATCCTGATTACCACTATCCACTGTGAGGGCAAGGGAAGAGAAAGACTGCCGCTTCGGCCACCATAGTTGTGTCGAAGGGCAAAAAGTTGAAGGTTTTTACCCACCTGTCGCGATACATTGAACCGGCCAAAGTACCTGAACTTGATGAAGGGCCCTCTTCAACTGCCGAAACAAGAAAAACTGCTTCGATTATGCAGAGCGTTGAAGAGCTAACTATAGTGCCGAAGGTGCCTACAGTTGGGCCAGCTGAAGCAAATGATGATAAGGCCAAAGAGCCATAGGTGGAGAAGGTAGTAAAAAAGCCAGAAATCCTGAGCCTAGGAGCAGAGGCAAAACTGTCGAAGATGCAAAAGGCTTCTGCCACAACTCCCAAGAGGAGGAGAATGGCTAACGTGCTGGATGCTGTGTTGGACTACAAAGGCTTTGAGCCTTGCTCCCACAAAGAAAATTGCTGAAGCTACCAAAACTCTAGTCGAAGCTAAAACTGGGCAAGCAGAAACCAAAGCTACGCAAGCTCTGGTTGAAACCAAAGCTTGGCCCTCAGCACTGGTTGCAGTGAAACCTGCCGCGTTCGAGGAAAATCAGCAGGACATATTGCACCTGAAACTCCTGCTCCCGAAGCTCCAATCGAAACTATTGACTACATCTTTCGACATGCTTCAGGGAAGAAATTGTCCGAGGATGAAACCGCAGAAGCAAGGCAGTATGCTCAAAAACTGAAATATCCGAAAGGAGCCTTAGTTTTTACCGGGAGTAATGAAGATGATTTCTTGTACTATCTCTCGGATAACAAAGAACTATCCATTTGCCAGGAGATAGGTAGAAGCATTGGATTCCCGAAGCTAGAAGACGACCTTTCAGTTCTGTCAAAGGATGATCTTGCTGACAGCCTAGCATACAATAGTATGAAGGTATAAAAGTTAACTTTGAATTTGAAAATGAGGTATTTCATTTGTCATACTCAATTGTTTCCTCCTCTTGCAGAGCTTGATTCTTAGTAATGCCCTCAGGGCACAGAAAAATATTGAAGACGAAGGCTATACAATGTCTCTGAACAACCTTCGTTCAGAGGTGATTGAATTGAGAAACGAAGGTCTTGAAAAAGACAAAATCTTGATTTCTCTGGTTAACAAAGTGAAAGAAGATGAAGCTAGTTTCAAAGCTCAAGCCGAAGCTCAAAAGATTGAAATTGAAGACCTTCGGAGGCAACTGTCCGAAGCGAAGGAAAATTGCGCACTCGTAGAAGCTAACCAAGAAATCAGCGAATACTGGAAAAATCATTTAGAGAAAAATGTTGAAGAACTTCACACATCCAAGGAAAGGTTCTTTGAAAAATCCTTGGATTGTGTGAAGAAAATAAAAGCTAGTTTCGCCAAAGTGGGTGCCTATTCTACCGAAGAAAACTTCATACGAGGCGACCCCGAAGGCATTATTGAATGGATAAGTCGAGAGGCTGAGACCTTCAAAGAAATTTTAAGTGATCGCGGGGATATATGCGCGTTTTCAGGTGCGTGGGGGATTTCAGCCACCTTGGAGAAGGCTGGATGCGACCATGTTAAGTCCATGGCCTAGGCCGAAGCTGCCTTCTCCATAAATGATACGAAGGATCCTTCAGCTGAAGCAACCTTGATGGGCGGGAAATTCTATAATGATATCTGGGTGAACAGTGGCCGAGAGATGGCCCATGAAATTATAAAGAAGAGTGAAAAAGACATCCACGATGCCTTGGGCAGAAGCAAAGCGAGTTGAAGAAGCTGCAGAACGCAAAAGGCGTATAGGTATTATATCTTGATCACCTAGCTTCGTTATTTTCTTTAAGGCTTCGAACTTATGTGTTTGTCTATTTCAGCTGAACTATCCCCGCCACCGGAACCATATGATCCCCTTGCTGATCCAGAGATGAAGAAATCATTGGATATCATAAGCATGGCTGAATCCATTGTTGACGAAGTCGTTAACAAATTGCTGAACAAAATTGCCGAAAAAGTCCTTAAAGAGGAATAAGTTTTATTGTAAAAACCATTTTGTGAAGCTTGTTGTGTATAGCAAATGAAGGAAGATTAGATTTCTACTGTAATAAAACTATGTAATATTTGGAGTGCGTAATATTAAATTGAATATGTAAATTATTTGTAGTTTATTTCTTTTGCGATGCATGAAACTTATACACATACCGTTTTTGAGCCTTCAGCGAAAAAACACCTTCCCTTCTTTTTCATGCTTCGTAATGAAAAAGATCAATGCTTTGTAAAGAGAGATCCCTTCTTGTAACAAGACTGATAAAATTGTCTTTTCCGAAGCTTACTTCGTGCCTTAGCACATTTTCATTTTGACGAAGCATTTTCCGAAGATTAGGTCCATATTCGATTCTTGTGTCTGTTGATGCGATATGATGCATGATGTATGATATGACATGATGACATGATGCAAAATGATGGGAATGCCGAAGACACATAGCCCCACGCCCATACACAAAACTCTGCATCCCCTTGGGAATGACTTTGGAGTCTCTTTGCCGTTTATTTTTCGGCTTTACTGTTTATTTTTCGGTATAAGTTCTGCATCCCCTTAGGAACGTCTTTTGAACTTCTTCGCCTTCTATTTCTGCGGTATAAGTTCTGCATCCCCTTAGGAACGACTTTTGAACTTCTTCGCCTTCTACTTTGACGGTATTTAGCTCTGCATTCCCTTAGGAACGACTTTTGAGCAGAAAACTTACACTGCGCTCCTTAGGAACGAATTTTTGTAGTTTCGTCAGTTTTGGCTACGCATTCCCTTAGGAACGAATTTTTTGTGCTTTGTAAATCTGTGACGAAGATATATTTCATTCTGATAGAAGCAAAATCATTACAAGAAATTAAAACTAAGTTTTCACGACTTGTTCCTTATTCAAAAAGCAGAAATAACGTAAAATATAAAAGTATTCAAGAAGCAGGATATTGCTTAGTATATGTGCTTTGATTCTGGTACAGTACTGTTGACTGTACGAGCTTCGGACTCCTCCCTGAAGTCATGTTGTTGTTGGAAGTGTTGGAGCCCTTCTGGCTGCTGGCCTCGGGAATAAGTAGGTTGCAATGGTGGTGGCGGTGGAAGCTGAGGCCAAGAAGCTTGTGAATGGCTTGCCGAAGCAACAGAGGATGCAGGTTGATTTCCCACATATTCTGGTATGTAGGGAGAGTGGCACGAAGCAGTGTGTAAAACCTGCTTCGGCTGATTCTGCCGAGCTTCTGCTTCGGCAATTTCTTTTTCCTTCAGAATAGTAATTTGGCACATTCTTGTAGTGTGGCCCTTGTTCTCACCACAGAATAAACAATAAATTTTCCTGGGTTGATCCCCATATCTTCCTCGAAGCCCCTGCCGCCTCTGCCCCTTGGAGCTGGTGGCCTGAAGGAGCTTTGCTGCTATCCCAAAGACTGTGAGGTGTGCTGTGGCCTCTAAAGCTGGCTTCCTTTGTCATCATTCTGACTAGAGCTATGGATGGATCTGACATGCCTAGGGTGAATTCTTCCTCCAAAGCCCCTAGTCATCTCAGAGAATCTGTAAGCTTCTTCCCTTCTTTGGCGAAAGTCGTTGTCCGCCCAGATGTACTCATCCATTTTCTGAGGCAGCTTCTCCAGAGTCTGGGGGGGTTTTCTGGCAAAGTATTGGGCCGTAGGCCCTGGCCAAAGACCCTTGATCATTGCCTCAATGACGATCTCATTGGGCACTGTGGGTGCTTGTGCTCTAAGTCGCAAAAACCTTTGGACATACGCCTGAAGGTATTCCTCATGGTCTTGTGTGCACTGGAACAAGGCTTGAGCTGTTGAAAGCTCTCTTGTGAGTTTTGGTGTTTGGATGACAACTCAATTAAAGGACTAACAAGTGTACTAAGTGTTGAACAGGTGCTTAAGGTAAAGCCTACAGGGTTCAACACAAGTGAACAATTGTGATGGTCCAAGAACTGGATTATGGATACATGATGGACATCACAAGTAAGATGGACATTGCATAAAGTGAGACTCGGGTGCGAAGCTCGGAGACAACTGATCAAGCCAAGGACGGAGGCAAGAGAAGCTTCGAGGTACCAAGTGCACGGGAGAAGGTCAAGGAGGCTGAGGAACCCAAAGCCAAGGGTGAAGAAGAAGGCTTGCAAAGTCAAGGGTGATCGAGTTGAGAAGAGCTATAACACACCAAGGATCACTACATTAGGACGTGACTTACAACCAATGAGGTAACAACTACAGTTATGTGGTGTAAGTCATAAGGCTCAAGACCAAACTCTAAGAAGGAGATCAAGGTCACTAGAAGGAGAACAAGTGTCAAAGCCAGAACTGGAAGCAGCCTAAAAGAGCTAATTTCACCTTGATCTTTAGTTTGGGTTGTTCCTAGGTTTGGAGATGTTCTATGTGATCTTTGCAGGATGTTGGAGCCAAGAAATGTCAATCTAGATCAAGTCAAGCAGACTTGATGATTTATGAGTCCAACATCGAAGCTCATGCATGTGAAATGCTATAGATGTAATAATTAAGAGAAGGTATGTTTCTAGACTTAGTACATTGGTTTTGTGTACTAATATATTTGTCTAAGTGTTAGAAACAGAAAGAAGAAGAAGAAAGAAGAGGAGAAAATGACTTGGCTGTGTGCTGCCAAGACCCAGCTCGGTCTGGAGCACCGGACTGTCCGGTGTGCACCGGACAGCGTCCGGTGCGCCAGGCTGACTCGGCTTGAACTGGCCGCTCTCGGGAATTCGCCGACGGCGTACGGCTAAAATTCACCGGACTGTCCGGTGTGCACCGGACTGTCCGGTGAGCCAACGGTCGGCCAGGGCCAACGGTCGGCCGCGCAATCCGCGCGGGACACGTGGCCGAGCCAACGGTCGGAAGACGGCACCGGACTGTCCGGTGTGCACCGGACTGTCCGGTGCGCCAACGGCTCGCAGATCTCCAACGGGCTGCAACGGTCGGCAGCGCCAGATAAGGAAACAAATCGGGCACCGGACAGTGTCCGGTGTGCACCGGACTGTCCGGTGCCCCCGACGACAGAAGGCAAGATTGGCCTTCCAGAATTGCCTCCAACGGCTCCTAGGCCCCTTGTGCCTATAAAAGGGACTCCTAGGCGCCTCAAGCAAAAGAGAAGTGCAGCCAACAAGTGTAGACATCACTCGGATCAATTCTCGCTCTCCCTCTTGTGTGTAACTCTATAGTTTGTGTAGAAGGCACAGCTATAAGCCTTTAGAGAGAGGAGTAGTGCTGCTTAGAGCTAGAGCAAGGTCTTGAGCGTATCGTTACTCTGCCGGGGTGCTGCCAAGAAGTTTGTAAGCAGCCGCGGTTCTGTTGTAACCCCACTCAATAGTGAAAGGCTCTATCTGTCATTCTGACAGATCTGAGCAAACGGAGGAAGGAGTTGAAATAGACTCCAAGCCCAGGTGTGGCTAACTCCAACGAGGACTAGGCAAGCATTTCAGGCTTGGCCGAACCTCGGGATAAATCCTTGCGTCTGTGTGCTCTGTTCTGTATTGTATCCTGACTCTCTGTCTTACTCGTCTTTATATCTGCACTTCAATACTTATCTGTGGTATAAGCTTTATTTGAAGTGCAGGACACTTTTGAGACAGGATCTCTGATTCCGCTGCAACCTACTCGAAGAGTCTTCTCACTCCACTGCGTACTAAGTCTTCGAGTAGAGTAAGAATTTAAGTTTTAAAGTAATAAGTTTTATTCGCCTATTCACCCCCCCCCCCTCTAGGCGACATCCGGATCCTGTTCCCGGATCAAAGGGAACTTTCAATTGGTATCAGAGCTAGGCCTCTCCAGTGTGGGCTTAGCCGTCCGGAGATAACGATGTCGTCACAAGAGGTAATTGTAGAACTTCTTTTAGGCGATGGTTCTAATTACAAATCTTGGTCTGTCTCTATTTACAAAGCTTTCATGAATATTGATCCTGATTTGAGACAGATCTTTAGTAGAAGTATTTTTCCATCTGATATTAGTAAAAATCCCTCTAATGATGAACTAAGATGTTTTTCTCTCAATCACCGTGCTTGCAGCATCTTAGTTGATTCTCTTTCTAGAGGTGCCTATTTTGCCATCATGAGTAGTGATAGTGATCTATTTGTTGATGCTCATGATTTATGGAATAGGATTAAAGAAAAATTTTTTGTGGCAAACTGTGATGCTCCTACTCCCTATATTACTTGTGTTACTAACCATTCAAAGGGAGAAGAACAAGAACGATGGCGCCCAAACGATGAATCCACCTCATCGACAGGTTTGTCTTCCACTAGTTATAAATGTCTTATTGCTAACAATGATAGTGGAGATGAAAGCGATGATGAGGAGGAATATGAGGATGATAGCGAGGATGAGTCTTCATCACCACAAGGTACATTTTCCTGTATTGCTTCCACTAATAATAATGACAGGGAAAATGAGACCGGTGATGTGGAAGAAGAGGAGATTCGCCGGTTCTACACCAATCTCAACAAAGAAGACAAAGTGCTCTTGGTTAAGTTGTTGAGTAGGAACAAGGAACAAGGCGAGACGCTTCTCAGGCTAGAGGAGACTCTCATCAAAACCAACGACAGCCTAGAGAAGATGACCAAAGAACATGAGGAGCTAAAGTGCTCTCATGATAATTTGGTCCAACGATATGAATCTATTTTATTTGAGCAAAGAAATAATCATGATGTATTATCTGATGTTGCTCAACTTAAAACTGAGAATTCTATGCTTAAGAGTCAAGTAGAAATGATAAATTTAGAAAAACTTGCTCTAAGTGAAAAATATGATATGCTATCTTATTCTCATAATGAATTAGTTGATGACCATATCATGCTTAATGTTGCTCATGAGGTTGTAATTTCAAACTTAAATTCATGTGAACCTCATTCTTGCACATGTGCACATTTAGATAACATATCACCATGTGCTAACCCCTGTTGCTCAAAAGAAAGCAAATTTTTGAATGAGCATCAAGCTGCAGGATCAAAAGAAAGGGACAAGAAAGCAAAGCAACTAAGGAGAAGACGCATTGCTCAACCTCCTCAAGATATCCACGGACGCGTGGTGAAGAAGCTTGAGACGGGAGAAACCGCAGCAAGTGTTAAACTCCATAAGAAGAATGTTCCTAAAGCAATAAATGAAGAAATCAACATGAACAAGGAAAAAGGTAAAAATTCAATTAGTCATGTTGTTTGCACTGATCATCTCTCTATGTCAGCCAAGAGCAAAAAGGGAAGAGGAAAAAGGAGGTGCTTCAAGTGCAAGGAATTAGGTCACTTCATTGTGTCTTGTCCACACAAAGACAAGGATGAAGGAATGAGGAGATGCTTTGGATGCAACGATAAGGACCATATGATCACTTCATGTCCGCTCATGAAGAATCAAAGACGTGCACCCTCCAAGATGACCCTCACTAAGCAAAAAGACAAACAACAAGTGTCAAGTCAGGTTGAGCGACGCTTCTGCTACATGTGTGGTGAGCATGGTCATCTACCTAAGGTATGTAAGAAGGGTAAGGTTCCTAAACAAGTAAATTTATCTCAATCTTATTCGCTTAGGAGACCCAAATCATACACTTGTGCTAGATCAGTAATGAGATCACCTAGAACTAGCACAACTGCTATTTGGGTACCAAAGGCACATTTAGATGATCATTATGGACCCATCCCAAGATGGGTACCAAACTGTGCTAACTAGACCATGCAGGTGCCTTGAGATGGACTGGAGACCATGGGAGAGCCTAAGACGGTTATCTTAAACTCTATGCTTAAGCTGTTAATTGTTTTGGTGCCTTTATTGTGAAACACTAATCCCATGTTCATCTCAAGTGAAATAAGGTGTGTAGGTCCTGAATCATTATTGGTGAATCAAGTAAAGGACCTTGATGAGAATCTAAAACCTGTTCTCCAAAGGACGGTACCCGTGTATTTTAAGTACATCATTGCAATTTAGTATTGCTCTTAAGTTGGCTTGATGTGCTACCTGTCCTTAGAGTAGTTATGCTTTATGATTGCCTGTGTTAAATGAATCATAATGATGTTTGCTTAATCATGACTGGTGTTATATAGGATATATCTTTTGAATCATTCATGGGTAGTTCTTTCATTTGTTATATCCACAACGATCAACTCTCTTGGTGTATATGGATAAACCTGTAACTTTTTGTAAGTCATGCTATGTGCAAATATGACATTTTGTTTAGTGCATGTTCACATGATCTCCCTAGTTTAGTATTGTGTGAATTTCAAATCCATGTCGTGCCCCTTTGAGCTATGAGGTGTGTGAGCAAAAGGAGTCCTGAATTGGTGATAACAAGTGCTCTCATAAAGGCAAAGGTGTGGAAAATGAAGCTATGCAATTTCATTAAATATTCTTGAAATTCCATTCATTGTGATCATAGCTATGTTCTTGTCTTTCATTGGTAATATCTTGGTTTAGGTAATTTATGCCTTTAAAATGTGTTTCTTTTGTGCATCTAAGAAACCTTCTTAATCATGACATGCTTAGATATTTCGCATTATATACTTGATTGTGTTGATCTTCAATTGGTATGTGCAATGATAATTAAATATGAAGCATGTTCAAGTTGCGTAAATATTAGACTTCCTATGAGTATTCATTTGGCTGAGGCGTGCATTGTTGAATTTAGTCAACCTTTCATTTAGCCTTAAATTTGTGTTAAGTGGTTTTACAATTGATATTCAAATTGGCATCCTTGTGTGATGACAGTGATAGAGTATGCCTTGACCAAGGTATGTTGTGATCCCCTCTAGTTCTGAGGAAGCTAGAATGTGCAAAGTGCAAGTCATTCAAATACTTGATGCACAACTTGAGGGGGAGCACACATAACTTGTGTCTTTTGAGACTAACTGTTTCTTGAGCGATCTTGTATAGTCTCTAGGTGGAAAAGAGAAGATAAGCAAGAAATGGAGCAATCAGGACTTGGGTACCTCTGTAAGTCAAGAAATTGGTATCTCAAGTTGTGAGTAATTGTATATCTTTAGATTGCTCATGCTCTATAATATCTGGTGATAATAAATGCTTATTCTTAATGCTTATTCTTAAATATCATGGAGCCATGATAATAAGTGAACTTTGCAATTGGTATCTTTAAATTGGTATCTTTCAATTGGTAGCCATAATAGTTCGCTTCAATTGACATCTTTTGATAATCATGAGAATAGAAGTCTTCGTGTGTCCAATACTATAACTTGTTCTAAGTTTGGTGTCTTAGCAACAAGGAAAGTTAGGATAAAGAATCAGGCACAAGTGTGGCGATGCTCTCGAAAGATTAACTACTTTCAAGATGGGAAGTACACTACAACATGGTAAAGGTACAAAAGGGAGTATTAATCTTTTTGCATATATGTATCTTACCTAAATGTTGATAGTGCATATGTTCAATATGTAAGGGGGAGTCTTTGATAGTCGTTTTTTTCCCCTTGACACCCTGCTGTCCCTTGACATCATCCTATGTTCTTGCTCGAGTATGGTTTTTGGTGTTTGATGTCAAAGGGGGAGAATTTGTGCATTAAAGCTTATCTCAAGTTGAGAGGAAAGCTTATCCTAAGGGGTGTGTTAGTTTAAGCTTTCCTAGTGTGTCATTCATATGCTTCCTGCAGTATTATATGTGTTGCATCATATGGACTAGTGCTTCCGTTGCTATGAATTATTTGACCTCTAGAGTGTAATAGATAGTCATGTGGTTAATGGTGCTTTAAGATTGTCATGGTGTTTTAAGATTGTCTTAAATTTAGTGTCTTAGTTTAAATTGGTATTAGTTTGAATTGGTATCTTAATGGTGAATAGTGGTAGGTTGATATTCCTGTGATATATCCACTAAATTGAATGGTGTTTAACTCTGATTATGTGCATTTGTGTGTTTAATTATGTGCATTTGTGTGTTATAGTATCATGGCTTGATTCTTGACACAATGCATCCTAAAAAGTGCTAAGGTGTAGAAATGTTTCGAATTGCCTAAGTATGTGCAAATTGGCATCTGAGGTCAAAACTATGTTTTTGAAGTAAGCACATATTTAGGGGGAGCATTCTATAAACTTAGAATTCAAAATTTGTGCTTCAAATCTTATTCTTATGTAAGCTTTAATTGTGTTGCCATCAATCACCAAAAAGGGGGAGATTGAAAGCTCTCTTGTGAGTTTTGGTGTTTGGATGACAACTCAATTAAAGGACTAACAAGTGTACTAAGTGTTGAACAGGTGCTTAAGGTAAAGCCTACAGGGTTCAACACAAGTGAACAATTGTGATGGTCCAAGAACTGGATTATGGATACATGATGGACATCACAAGTAAGATGGACATTGCATAAAGTGAGACTCGGGTGCGAAGCTCGGAGACAACTGATCAAGCCAAGGACGGAGGCAAGAGAAGCTTCGAGGTACCAAGTGCACGGGAGAAGGTCAAGGAGGCTGAGGAACCCAAAGCCAAGGGTGAAGAAGAAGGCTTGCAAAGTCAAGGGTGATCGAGTTGAGAAGAGCTATAACACACCAAGGATCACTACATTAGGACGTGACTTACAACCAATGAGGTAACAGCTACAGTTATGTGGTGTAAGTCATAAGGCTCAAGACCAAACTCTAAGAAGGAGATCAAGGTCACTAGAAGGAGAACAAGTGTCAAAGCCAGAACTGGAAGCAGCCTAAAAGAGCTAATTTCACCTTGATCTTTAGTTTGGGTTGTTCCTAGGTTTGGAGATGTTCTATGTGATCTTTGCAGGATGTTGGAGCCAAGAAATGTCAATCTAGATCAAGTCAAGCAGACTTGATGATTTATGAGTCCAACATCGAAGCTCATGCATGTGAAATGCTATAGATGTAATAATTAAGAGAAGGTATGTTTCTAGACTTAGTACATTGGTTTTGTGTACTAATATATTTGTCTAAGTGTTAGAAACAGAAAGAAGAAGAAGAAAGAAGAGGAGAAAATGACTTGGCTGTGTGCTGCCAAGACCCAGCTCGGTCTGGAGCACCGGACTGTCCGGTGTGCACCGGACAGCGTCCGGTGCGCCAGGCTGACTCGGCTTGAACTGGCCGCTCTCGGGAATTCGCCGACGGCGTACGGCTAAAATTCACTGGACTGTCCGGTGTGCACCGGACTGTCCGGTGAGCCAACGGTCGGCCAGGGCCAACGGTCGGCCGCGCAATCCGCGCGGGACACGTGGCCGAGCCAACGGTCGGAAGACGGCACCGGACTGTCCGGTGTGCACCGGACTGTCCGGTGCGCCAACGGCTCGCAGATCTCCAACGGGCTGCAACGGTCGGCAGCGCCAGATAAGGAAACAAATCGGGCACCGGACAGTGTCCGGTGTGCACCGGACTGTCCGGTGCCCCCGACGACAGAAGGCAAGATTGGCCTTCCAGAATTGCCTCCAACGGCTCCTAGGCCCCTTGTGCCTATAAAAGGGACTCCTAGGCGCCTCAAGCAAAAGAGAAGTGCAGCCAACAAGTGTAGACATCACTCGGATCAATTCTCGCTCTCCCTCTTGTGTGTAACTCTATAGTTTGTGTAGAAGGCACAGCTATAAGCCTTTAGAGAGAGGAGTAGTGCTGCTTAGAGCTAGAGCAAGGTCTTGAGCGTATCGTTACTCTGCCGGGGTGCTGCCAAGAAGTTTGTAAGCAGCCGCGGTTCTGTTGTAACCCCACTCAATAGTGAAAGGCTCTATCTGTCATTCTGACAGATCTGAGCAAACGGAGGAAGGAGTTGAAATAGACTCCAAGCCCAGGTGTGGCTAACTCCAACGAGGACTAGGCAAGCATTTCAGGCTTGGCCGAACCTCGGGATAAATCCTTGCGTCTGTGTGCTCTGTTCTGTATTGTATCCTGACTCTCTGTCTTACTCGTCTTTATATCTGCACTTCAATACTTATCTGTGGTATAAGCTTTATTTGAAGTGCAGGACACTTTTGAGACAGGATCTCTGATTCCGCTGCAACCTACTCGAAGAGTCTTCTCACTCCACTGCGTACTAAGTCTTCGAGTAGAGTAAGAATTTAAGTTTTAAAGTAATAAGTTTTATTCGCCTATTCACCCCCCCCCCCCTCTAGGCGACATCCGGATCCTGTTCCCGGATCAAAGGGAACTTTCAGCTGTAACTGGCTTCATCTGAAAGCCTTGAAAACTGGTGACTAGCATGTCCTTTAGCTTTTGCCATGATGTGATCGTCCCTGGCCGAAGAGAAGAGTACCATGTCTAGGCCACTTCGGACTGCCATGACGAAGGATTTTGCCATGACTACAGTGTTGCCCCCGTTCAAGATATAGTTGCTTCGTAGCTCATCAGAAACTGCTTCGGATCTGAGTGCCCATCATCCATGGGGAGCTGAGGTGGCTTGTATGATGGGGGCCATGCTGTAACCTGCAGTTCTTCTGATAGAGGAGAAGCATCATCAAAAGCAAAATTTCCATGATTGAAATCTTCATACCAATCATCATCATTGTAGGAATTGTCTTGATGAAGCTCTCTCTGTGGAGGTCTTCGGTCCTGGTCATCTTGAGTGAGATGACGCATTTCCTCAGCAGCTTCATCAATCTTCCTCTGTAATTCGAAGAGACGAAGCATCTTCTCCTTCTTCCTCTGGACCTGCTGATGAATAGCTTCGAGGTCTCTTATCTCCTGGTCCAACTCGTCCTCTTGGAGTGTTGGACTTGTAGCCTTCCTCTTTTGGGTTCGGGCTTCGTGCAGCGTATCCTAGTTGACGTCTAGTGTCTGCAGCGCAGCCCCTAGCCCTGAAGCTTTCTTCGGCAGCATGACAAAGGCCACAGCTTGCCGAAGGTGGTCGAATGGGTTCATCGGAGGTGGGCGCTAATGTTATGGACTTGTTCTCAAATGCTATGAGTTAAGAACAAGGCAACATAAAATGTTAAAGGTTAATACCCTTTGTCCTTCGAAGCATTATTTCCCTTAGGATATAATGATCTTCAAGCGAAGGTCATGAAAAACATACCTTCATGATCGCAGTATATGTAAATGAAAGAAGAAGCATATGAAATATAAAAGTCAACATAAATAATCAAATGATATCGCTAATATAACTTCTTTTATTAAGCACAAATAGAATTAAATTACATTTATACCTTCAGCTTGATAGAAGGTAAAGGTCCAAGTGTGACGCGCGAGGGAATACAAGTCAATGTGAACAGTACTAGGGTACTGTTCATCTATTTATAGGCACAGGGTGCAGCCTGTGTAAAATTACATTCATGCCCTTTATGTCTACTATTGACTTAAGGACAATCTATCGAGGACTAGATAGCCTTTTCTCATTTAAGTCAGTTCCTTTTTCTGCTACTGAGCTGAAGCTTCCATGCATGTTGCTTCGTCCAGACCATGCTTTTCATATTATGTACAGCTTTGTTCTGAGTCCAAAGGTACCTGTACATTCATTACACTTGGGAAACATTGTTAAATCATGTTTTTGAGGACCTTCAGAAGACGAAGGCCCCCAATAGCCGAGTTCAAGCTTTGGGTAGCCCATGTTTTTCATCATTTCCTGGTAGACAGAGATCTCTTTATTGTATCGAAGGCAATAGAGAAAATCATCCTCATCATTGCCACTGTACACCAAGGATCCTCGGGGATACTTTAGATCCTTGGTGTATTGCCTTGTTTCGACAATCTGCTCCTTTGACAATTGTTTCCCTGAAGCATGTAACACGATGAACTCCAGCTCTTCGACAGGTGCTCTGGGAGTAGGAGACTTGGGCTTCTCAGGGGAACCTTCTTTTTCCAGGATTAGTGTTGCAATTCTCGAAGGTCTTGCTTTGGCAAGAACTGAGGGTCCAGCCTCAGAAACAGCTTGTGTCGCGCCAGCTTCGTCAGGTTTCTTTAAAATTTCACCTTTTGTACTAGGCGCTTCAGCAAAAGCAGGAGTTGATGTCTTAACAAATTCCATAATAGCGTCTATCACGCTGGCCATTCTCCTTTTCTTTGGCGTTGCTGCAGGAATCCTTGATGGCTTTGGCAATTCTGCTATGCACGGTGGACTTAGGGCCTTCAGCTGCTCTACCGCCTTCTTCGATCTTGGCTCATCAGCTGGTTCTATCCTAGATTCGATAGGCACAGAGCAACTTGGCTCAGATATAGAAGCGAACCCTTCAATTAGCTTCAGCACTTCGGCCGTTTCAATACGTCTGGGCCGACGCGTCAAAACTTTAACCTTTTTTGACTTCGGTGCGCTAGAAGTCGCCGAATTAGTAATTTTTCTCTTCTTTTCTTGCTTCCGCAAAGAATAGCAGTAGTCTGGATATACGAATCCAATGACATCAAATACTCTGTTCAGCCTCTTTTTGCCACGAGCCCCGAAGGCAGTTGTCATGGCATCATCTTTGCCTTCGAATATGCTCCAAGCAATTCATCACTAGTCGCTTCAATAGCATCTAGCCAGTCATCATTCGACTCATCAAATTGGCTCCTGTACCTGAAGGTATACTTTAGGTAAACTAAACCACCTTGGCTAGAGCCAGCAGCACTCTCCTTCGGCATTTCCCACCCATCTGCAAGTGGCCACACTCTATAAGCAATGTGCTCCTTCATTAAATCTCTTGTGCCTATGTAAGTACACACTGTATTGAAAGCCGCCTGGCATGTTTGTACATCATTCCCAAGGGCAGTGGCTGGCCTCCTTATGCCGAAGCGAGACCATATAGGGCGTTGGATAATCCCTCTCACATCCTCCCTTGCACTTAGATTATTTTTCACATAAAACCATTCCTGCATCCATGAACCTGGCCACCTCTTTCGAAATATGGGAACTGGGTAGCTCACTCCAGACCGAGGCATGAAATTGTAACAACCAAAGTTGTCGTGATATTGCTCCTTTCCAGTAGCCTTCGTCTCAAAAGACAACTCATGAATGTTACAAAAGCATCTCGCATTTGGTTCCAGTCCTTGGCTCTTCATGGCCCATATAAAGATCCCCACCTTGATGATGGCTTTGGGAGAAAGTTGATGAAGGTAAATTTCGAAAGTTTTCAGAACTTCGACCAGCAATTTATCCAGAGGGAATCGAAGCCCTGCTTTCATGAAGCTTTTGTTAATCTCCACTACGTCAGCTTCGGGAAGAGGAACATTGTTCTCCCCTTCAGCCCACACGATTGAGATATCACGAAAATACCTCCCCCTCATTGCATCGATCTACCCTTACTTAATAGTGGATTTTCTGAAGACAATGTGGCTTGGTCTCCAGGGCCAATCTTCAGCATCTTCATTTCCACTTTCCACATCAAAACTTTCACTATCACTTGAGTTTTCAGATATTCCAACTAACATCTCATTTGCAATCTTCTCTGCGTTGGTTTTCTCCATAGCTTCGTAAAATCCTGCCAGCGCCAGATCAACAACCTTCTTTTCATCAGCCATTTGGTTCATGGTTTCTAGAATGCCAAAGCTTAAAATCTAATTGAACTTGATAAGCCAAGAAAGGTTAAAATGATGAGTGTAGTGTAAGCAACTGAGATAGCCAAAAAATACCCACGACGCAGGCTCCTATTTATATGTTCAGAGCCCCACAGTCTGGCGGGTCCCGCAGGTCAGACTAATTCACTATTCTAGCGAAGGGAAGGTGTTTTTTGGACCTTCGCTAAAGGCCTTCATTCATGTTGCAGTCTAAATTTGTTACAAAGAAACAAATCAATACTGCGAGGGGCTACTGTTGGGGGCCTTCTCCTTCCGAAGGTCCTCAAAACATAATTAACCATTTGTTTTTAATATAAGCCATTACAGGAAACTTAGTCTCCAAGATACAAGCTTCTCCCTTATGATGAAGGCACGCAAGATGAAGCCAGAGCAAAAGAGGATAGGAGTAAATGTCGAAGCTATCACTATATGGACAGCTTAGGCTCGCAATGAAGATGATGGACAATGATGACAACCGGAGGAGAAAAAGACTATTTAGTCCTTAATGACTTGTATTACGATCATGTGTAATTGTTGAGGACATAAATGTACTTTTGCTCGGGCTACGTCTCGTGCCTATAAATAGATGAATAGTAACACCATACTGTTCACGTTGAATGGTATTCACTTTCTCGGATCCACACCTTCGAGCAAGCCGAAGGTATCAATGTAATATTAACAGTGTTTATATTCATTTCTGTTTTATGGAATATAAGAATAAATCAATTAATGAGATGCAGTTATCATGTTTATCCTTTTGCATTCCTAATCGCACATTAAAAGATGAAGGTATGTCCTTCTTAACCTTCGTTTGGCGAAGCTTTATACCCATGAGGAAATAATGCTTCGGTTGGACGAAGGTCCATAATGACTAACGATTGTGTTGCCTTGTTCTTGATATATAGCGTTTGAGAACAAGTGAACAACATCATACTTTTGTATCTTTGGAAGCAAATTCTACATCTTGGTTAAGGGAGGTAGACATTCAATGGTTGCTCCTAAAGCTGTAGAAGGGTTTTTACTAGGTTATGATTCAAATACAAAGGCATATATGGTCTTCAACAAATCTTCGGGTTTGGTTGAAGTCACTAGTGATGTTGTATTTGATGAGACTAATGGCTCTCCAAAAGAGCAAGTTGATCTTGATGAATATAGATGAAGATGAAGTTCCAATGACCGAATTGAAAATTATGGCAATATGTGATGTGCGACCATAGGAACAACAAGAACAGGATCAAACATCTTCCTCAATAATGGTGCAACCCCCAACTCAAGATGAGGGACAAGTACCTCAAAAAGAAGGCATAGATCAAGGGGGAGCACATGAAGAAAAAGGACAAGGAGGAAGAAGTACCACAGGCGCCTCCAACTCAAGTCTAGGCCACCATTCAAAGGAATCATCCGGTGGATCAGATTCTCGGTGACATCAGCAAGGGAGTAACTACTCGTTCACGATTAGCAAATTTTTGTGAGCATTACTCATTTGTTTCTTCTATTAAGCCTTTTAGAGTAGAAGAAGCCTAGTAGGATCCGGACTAGGTGTTGGCCATGCAGGAGGAACTCAACAACTTCAAGAGAAATGAAGTGTGGAGCCTAGTGCCAAGACTGAAGCAAAATGTTGTGGGAACCAAGTGGGTGTTTCGCAACAAGCAAGTTGAGCATGGGGTGGTGACAAGAAAGAAGACTCGACTTGTGGCAAAAAGATATGCCCAAGTCACAGGTTTGTGAGGAGACTTTCGCTCCTGTATCTAGCCTTGAGTCGATTTGCATTTTATTGGCCTATACTGCTCACCATTCCTTTAAGTTGTTTCAAATGGACATGAAAAACGCCTTTCTCAACAGGCCAATCAAGGAGGAGGTATACGTGGAGCAACCCCCTGGCTTCGAGGATGATAGGTATCCCGACCTTGTTTATAATCTCTCTAATGCGCTCTATAGGCTTAAGCAATCTCCAAGAGCATGGTTTGAATGCCTTAGAGATTTTCTTATTTCTAATGATTTGTTTGTGTGCCAAATATATGTCGATGACATAATATTTGGTTCTACTAGCCAAAAGTCTTGTGAGGAGTTCAGCAGGGTAATGATGCAGAAATTTGAGATGTCGATGATGGGAAAATTGAACTACTTTCTTGGATTTCAAGTAAAGCAACTCAACGAAGCAACATTCATCTCCCAAAGGAAGTACACTCAAGACTTGCTCAAAAATTTTGGGATGAAGGACGCAAAGCCCACTAAGACGCCAATGGGATTCGACGGACACTTCGACCTCGACAAGGGAGGTAAGTCCATTGATCAAAAGGCATACTGGTCTATGATAGGGTCATTACTTTATCTTTGTGCTAGTAGACCGGATATAATGCCTAGCGTATGCATGTGAGCTAGATTTCAATCCGACCCCAAGGAGTGTCACCTTGTGGCCGTGAAGCGAATTTTTCGATATTTAGTTCATACGCCCTGCTTCGGGGTCTGGTATCCAAAGGGGTCTACCTTTGACTTAATTGGATATTCAGATTCTGACTATGTTGGGTGCAAGGTTGATAGAAAGAGCAAATCGGGGACTTGTAAGTTTCTAGAAAGGTCCCTGGTGTCTTGGAGCTCTAAGAAATAAACATATGTTGCCCTATCCACCGCTAAGGCTGAGTACGTTGCCGCAGGTCAGTGTTGCACGCAACTACTTGGACGAGGCAAACCCTCCAAGACTTCGGCTACAATTTGAGCAAAATCACACTCCTATGTGATAATGAGAGTGCAATCCGCTTGGCGGATAATCCTATTGAACACAGACACACTAAGCACATAGACATCCGGCATCACTTTTTGAGAGACCACTAGCAAAGGGGAGATATCAATGTTTGCCATATTAGCATCAAAAACCAGCTAGTCGATATCTTCACCAAGCCTTTAGATGAGAAAGGTTTTGCAAGCTGCGTAGTGAGCTAAATGTCTTAGATTCGCAGAACTTGGATTGATTTATAGCATACATGTGCTTTATGCCTTTGATCATATTACTTTAAACATCATTGTCCTTACTTGCTTATTTTGGTGCTCAAGTTGTACAAGTCATCCCCGAACCTCACAAGTCCTTGTGCAAATGATGCATATGTTTAGGGGGAGGATGTGCTACAACTTGACCCTTTGAGACTAATGTGTTTGCTTGAGTGTTTAGAATATAGTCTCAAAGATGGATTGGAAGGGAAAAGGTGGACTTGGACAAAGAAGAGGCTTCAAATGCATTTCGGTATCATTGACCTTTGTTCCAAGTCACTATTGTGTTCTCTCGTTGCCCTTGGTTTTTACCTACAATTTTTGTAAGGCAATGGGGTTGAAAAGGCCACTAGTTCTTCTGTTTTGGTGCTTAATGCCAAAGGGGAGAAATTCAGGTCAAACAACCGGATTAGCTACAACTTGTGAATTTTTCAAAATTTAGTGTTAGTATACTTGGGTTTTTATCAAAACCCACTTATTGCAAAAACTACTCTCTTGTGGGCGAGAAATTTGATTATGGGAAAAATGGGGAGTTTCTGGTTTTTGATAAAAAAAACTAGTATTGAAAGATATTTTGATTTGTCAAAACAAAGTATTTTTGACATAGAGATAGGAAAATGAATTTGTTTTGTGAAAACAAACCAACTGGTGGCAAAAATGGTCCAAATATGCCAAATCCTATGAAAATTTAATTGGTTTTAAGTTTGACATCAATTTGCACTTTTTAGCTCACATTTGGATACGTTAATACATTTTGAGTTGCTTTTGATGTGTTGGCATGAATCACCAAAATGGGGGAGATTGAAAGGGAAATGTGCCCTTGGGCGATTTCTATATTGTTTTGGTGATTAAATGCAGAATACATTATGTTTAGACTAACATGAGAAATGAGCATAGGCACATGAAGCAAATTGAGCTTGGAAGAGGACATAATACAAATCTATATGGTGCCAAGTGAAAAAGGTAAGCTCTGGACACCTAGTCAATTCTTTTAGGTACTAATCATATTTGTCTAAGTGCTAGGGACTTTACGAAGTCAGCCAAAAAGGAGCAAAAGAGAATAAGGTTGAAAACGGCAAAAGTGGGTAGGTCTGCGTAGCACTAGTCGGTCCGGTGCCACCCACCGGATGGTCCAGTGTGCACCGGACAGTGCGGTGCACGATCTGCCGAGCAGGCCGCTCTCGGGAAATTCAGCCTCTGTCGGCTATAATGCACTAGACCGTTCACATGGAGCACCAGACAGTCCAGTGTGCCAGCTAGCCAACGGCTAGTGGCCACGTCGACTAGAGAACAACGGTCACATGGAGCACCGGACCATCCAGTGCCACCCACCGGACGGTCCGGTGCCCTCTAGAATAGGAAACCAGCCACTTAGATGATTTGTAGCCATTGCACTATGCAGTGTCCGGTGTGCACCGGATAGTTCAATGCACCCGCGGACAGAAGGCAACCAGGGCCTTCCAAATGGAGCTCCAGCGGCTCCTAGGTCCCTTGGGGCTATAAAATGGACCCCTAGGTGCATGGAGCACTACACCAAGCATCCATTGAACATTCTACAACACCGAGACACTGCGACCATGCTTTTGGTTTGATAGTTTGAGATTTGAGCAATTGTTTGAGTTGTAACTCTGTTGTGTTGTCTCCTGTGCTCTTCTCTCTTGTCTTGTGTGCGTGTGTTGCTGTGATTTCGTCTCTTGTGTGTGTCTCCACTCCTCCTTACTCTTGTGATTTATTTGAGATCAATTGTGTAAGGGTGAGAGACTCCAAATTGTGGAGATTCCTCACAATGGGAAAAAGTTCAGATAAGAAAGAGAACTGTGGTACTCAAGTTGATTAGTGGATCACTTAAGAGGGATTGAGTGCAAACCTCGTCCATTGGGACACCACAATGTGGATTAGGCAAGCATTTTACGCTTGACCAAACCACGGGATAAAATCGTCGTGTTGCTTGTCTCTTTACCTTATAGCGATTCTACTCTTTCTAGTAGTTCACTTCACTTCAAAATTGCTCTAAGTTTAATACTCACCTTGTGAGAGCAATTAAGTGAAGAAGTTCTCTCCTCTCATCCTCTTCGTTCAGACTTGGCTTTTGATTTCACTAATCCAATATTAGTCCAAGTTTGTTTTGTTGAGCTATTTTTATAGGACCACCTATTCACCCCCTGTAGGTGCTCTCACATGTCAGATCTGGCCGTTGAACCCTGACTGGTTTGGTGGACAATCGACTTAAAGTCCATTTTACATCCTCTCTATATATGTGGTCTAGTGTACCACAGGACCGGTCCGGTGCTCTAGCCACCAAAGTCTAAGCTTTGTAGTTGGTGACCTAGTGCTGCGCAAAGTTTAGGCTATAAAGGAGAGGCACAAGCTTTCACTGAACTAGGAAGGTCCTTCCGTTATTTTTCAAGTACTTTGACCCAGTACCTAGCAACTCTAACAAGAAGGTGGTAACTCCTAGACCATCGAATAATTGTGTCGGTTTTATGTGTAAAGTTTTATTTATTTAAACATCTCTCGACATCTTGACTGTCATGACTATATCTGAGGGAGCTACCAACAATTGTATATTAATACTTCATACAAAGTCATTGATAAAAGTTAACATGACTATACCAATTTCTTCTTGATTTTTCCTGAATGGCTAGCAGTTAACTTAGAAGGCTAAGATTACATAAAGTCATAGGTCACTTGATCAGAACTCTCTTAGGTGCCTCTCTATTAGCATGTATTTCGAATCAAGGCTTGATGTTGCAACATTGTAAGCCATGATCGAACTTGTCATCAATAGAGCTGGCTAGACCTTACTTCTCCCACCTATGCTCCATTGTCACTCTAAGGGTACTAGGTGTTGTACACACCATTCTAAGTACATGGACACATCAATATGGTAGATTAAAGGTCCCTTCAGGGAGGGTGGTAATACTATCTCTATGGCACTGTTGTTATCTGCATATTGAAAGTCACTATATGGGCAACAGAATACCAAGTCCATGAAACTTTGATAATCAATCCCTCTAGGGAGCGCATCAGTACCACCTATATGGCTCTATCGTCGCCAGTATGTCAAAAGAGCATGTACGAGAACTATTGATAGATGTTATTCCGTATTTTCGATCATCAACAATCCATAGAATGAGAATAGTTTCATGAACAAAGTGACTAGTCTTGCTACTAATTGAGTTCCACAAGTTTTGTTAGGAATATTTAATGTAGGTTGAAAAGTGAAAGGGAAATGGACCCCACATTTCCTATAATCAATTTTGGTGTTTGACGTCCATCACAAACCGTATGGAGTAACTAGTCTGCCTAGTGGATATTTTCTCAGGTGCATAAAGTTCACATAAACATACAAAGAAAATGACCTTGGCGGAATTCTACACGGTTGGAGCAAAACAGAATTGGTGTAGCCTGTGGCACACCGGACACTATCCAGTGCCCTGGCTGAAGCACTCCGTGAACTGGCCGCTCTTGGGTTTTCACAGCGCTCGTCCACTAAAAATCATTGGACTGTCTATGGTGAGACAACGAGCAACGGTCAAATTCGCCCAATGGACGACTATGCAACTGCGCACGCAGTCTAAAGCATCAGAAGTCATAAGACAGTCTGCGACGACAGGTCGCATCGGACTGTCCGGTGCACCACTGGACTATCTGGTGCAATAAAAGGATATAAGACTTCAACGGTCAACCGCTCCAAACCGCAATGGTTGGCTGACATGGCACTCACCTGACAGTGAATAGTGGAGTGTCTGGCACACCACCGGGCTGTCCGGTGTGTCCATCAACAAAGCAGTCAGCCAATGACTAGAATAGTGGTTGGGGGATATAAATACCCCCCAACCACCTCCATTCAAGCCATCCAAGCACCCACTCTTTTCATTCAATACATGAGGAAAGAATACACTCTAAAGACACATTCAAAGCATTCAATCCTCTCCAAGTTACAAAATCAAATCAAGTGATCAAAATTGTTTATTGACTTGAGAGAGGGTGATTTGTGTTTCTTTTGTTGCTTGGTTGCTTTCTTCATCTCTCTCTAAACTCTCTAAGTGTTTTGTAAAGGTTTGCAAGAGACACCTAATTGTGTGGTGATCCTTGCGGGGGTCTTAGTGACCCATGAGATTGAGAAGAAGCACTCAACCGGTCTAAGTGATCGATTGAGAGAGGGAAAGGGTTGAAATAGACCTGGCCATTGTGGCCTCCTCAATGGGGAGTAGGTTCTTTCGAACCAAATCTCGGGAAACAAATCGCCATGTCCACTTGTGTTGATCTTCACCATTCAATTTGTTTCTCCCCTCTCTCTAAAAGTTCTCTTGCTCACATTGTTTTGAGTTTGCTCCCAAAGTTATACGCATTGATTGAGCAACTCATAGCAAGAAGAACTATCTTCCGCACTTCGAATTCACTATTATTTATTTCTAACCCTAACCCTAGGTGAAGTGTTTGTTAAAAGTTTATAATTTTCAGGTTTCGTATATTCACCCCCCCTCTAGGTGACTTTCAATTGGTATCATAGCCCGGTGCTTCATTAGAGTTTAACAACTCGAAGTGATGTTGGGAGAACACGCCAAAAGAGAGTTGGTGACTGGGGAAAAGCCTGGATCTACGGGAAACAAGAACGGAGAAAGGACTCCATCGATGGAGGCCGGCGACAAGCACAAGGAGGAATTCTCTGGCTCCATCAAGTCACATAGGAATGGTGACAAGAAGAAAAAGAAGATGAAGAAGGTGGTCTACTACGAGACAAATTCTTCCTCACCTTCCACCTCCGGCGCCGAGTCCACATCTTCGAAGCGCCAAGAGCATAAGAAGTATAGTAAAATGCCTCTTCGCTATCCTCGCATTCCTAAATGCACTCCTTTACTTTCCATACCCCTAGTAAAATGCCTCTTCGCTATCCTTGCATTCCTAAACGAATAGGCTAGTAGCTAGTTATGAACTGAAGATTCTTTGGTAGGGCTTAATCTGTTGTTTTATGTCCAGATTGGGGTCACTAGTCGTATAAGGTGAATATCCAAAGGTAAGTTAGAATTTGTCAAGAAGAGATAGACTACATGATGTAGGTCAAAAGTTTGTTTGATGTTAGGTGGGGATAGACAAATTATGCAATCCATCATGATACTATTGGTTGGGTTAGCTCTTCTGCTCATGGTCGAGTTAGTCTAATGTGCTAAGTTAAGTTAACACCTGGCTAGTAGGATCTAATCTCTTCTACTTGTATCACTAATCTGTTTAAGTAGACCACATCAGATTAGATCATACTAGATTAGATCACATTAGATTCTATAATCCTATTTAAGAATATCATATCAAGATGACTTTATCTTCATGAAATTCTAGTATCTTTGTTTATCCAAGTGGAACTTCCAATTAGTATTTTTTATACACCTTGAATTTTCATGCCATTAGCGGGTGTGGCATAGAAAACAAGGGTACCTCAGGTTTTAGCTATTAGGTGAGTGTAGAGAAGATTTGGGGGTAAGAGAAAGTTAGGTAAGGGAGACTTCTATTCCGGATGGTGGATCTTGATTCATCTGAAGATCTGTTTCTACTAATATACTTCATTGTCGAGGTTAACCTTCTTCTTGGGTCTAATTTAGGGACCATCGGTTATGGTGTTAGATGCCATTATCTGAGTTGGGATAACAATTGTGGGTACATGGCGTAGGTAGGTTTAAACAGAATTTTACTTTGCTTTTGGGATAAATGGGTTGGACAACCTATAACTTAGGCTAGGTCGTGGTTTCACGAATGAGTTGGTCTAAGACACCAATTTAGGTTTAAAACCCATTTATAGGTGTTGGTCCTTGTTCTCGAATGCTATACACCAAGAACAAAGCAACACAATTGTTAATGATTAAAGACCTTCACCCTTCAAAGCATTATCTCCTTTGGGATATAATGATCTTCAGAAGAAGGGCGGTGAGGCGCACATGGGGTGGGAATGAGACTCCGACAAGAGCTCCACCGACTCCTCCTCCGATGAGGACGCCGCCAACATCGTCGTCAACAAGGGCCTCCTCTTCCCCAACGTCGGCCATAAGTGTCTTATGGCAAAGGATGGCAAAAAGAAGAAGGTACATTCTAGAAGTACCCTCAAATATACTACATCTAGTGATGAGGGTAGTTCTAGTGATAACGAAGACGATTTAGTTTCTCTCTTTGCCAACCTCAGCATGGACCAAAAGAAAAAATTAAATGAATTAATTGAAACCATTAATGAGAAGGATGATCTCTTGAAATGCCAAGAGGACTTGCTCGTTAAAGAAAATAAAAACTTTGTTAAGTTGAAAAATGCTTATGCTAGAAGTAGAAAAATGCGAAAATTTGTCTAAGGAGCTTAACATTTGCAATGATTCAATTTCTTGTCTTACAGATGAGAATGCTAGTTTAAATGCTAAGATTGATTAATTGAATATTTGCAAACCCTCTACATCTTCTGTTGAGAATGTTACTATTTGCACTAGATGTAGAGATATTGATGTTGAAGCTATTCATGATCACATTGCTATGATTAAACAACAAAATGATCACATATCTACATTAAATGCTAAAATTGTCGAGCATGAACTTGAAAATGAAAAGTTTAAATTTGCTAGAAGCATCCTCTATAATGGGAGATGCCCTGGCATTGGGTTCCAACAAGGGAACCATAGCAATGTCAAGCTTAATGCCCCAAAGAAATTGTCTAATTTTGTAAAGAGAAAGGCTCCCATGGTTCAGGATAAAGAGGGCTACATTTTATATCCTGCAAACTATCCTGAGCATAAGATTAGGAAAATTTATGCTAGGAAATCTCATTGTCTCTCATCTTGCATTTATGTATAGAAATGAGGCTTCTAGCTCTAGGCATTCCCTTCATGTTAAAATGCCTAAGAAGAAAAATTCTAATGCATCAAATGAGCATAACATTTCATTTAAGACTTTTGAAACTGCTTATGTGCTCACTAACAAATTAGGCAAAGTAGTTGCCAAATATGTTGGGGGCAAACACAAGAGTCCAAAGACTTGTGTTTGGGTACCCAAGGTGCTTGTTTCTAATGTAAAAGGACCCAAGACCTTTTAGGTACCTAAGAACAAGGCCTAAATTTGTTTTGTAGGTTTATGCATCCGGAGGATCAAGTTGGATAATCGATAACGGGTGCACAAACCACATGACAGGGGAGAAAAGAATGTTCTCCTCATATGAGAAAAATGAAGATCCCCAAAGAGCCATCACATTCGGGGATGGAAATCAAGGTTCGGTCAAAGGTTTGGGTAAAATTGCTATATCACCTGACCATTCCATTTCAAATGTTTTTCTTGTAGATTCTTTAGACTACAATTTTCTTTCTATTTCTCAATTATGTAAAATGGGCTACAACTGTCTTTTTACTGATATAGGTGTTACTGTCTTTAGAAGAAGTGATGATTCAATAGCATTTAAGGGAGTGTTAGATGGTCAGCTATATTTAGTTGACTTTAATGATAACAATGCTGAACTAGACACTTGCTTAATTGCTAAGACTAATATGGGTTGGCTCTAGCATCGCCGACTTGCCCATGTTGGGATGAAGAATTTTCACAAAATTCTAAAGGAAGAACACATTTTAGGACTAACCAATGTTCACTTTGAGAAAGACAGGATTTGTAGCGCATGTCAAGCAGGGAAGCAAGTTGGAGTCCATCATCCACACAAGAATATCATGACGACTGACAGGCCGCTCGAGATACTCCACATGGATCTATTCGGCCCGATAGCTTACATAAGCATCGGCGGGAGTAAGTACTGTCTAGTTATTGTGGATGATTATTCTAGCTTCACTTGGGTATTCTTTTTGCAGGAAAAATCTCAAACCCAAGAGACCTTAAAGAGATTCTTAAGACAGGCTCAAAATGAGTTCAGATTGAGAATCAAAAATATTAGAAGCAACAATGGGACGGAGTTCAAGAACTCTCAAGTCAAAGGATTTCTTGAGGAGGAGGGCATCAAGCATGAGTTCTCTTCTCCCTACACACCTCAACAAAATGGTGTAGTGGAGAGGAAAATAGAACTCTATTAGACATGGCAAGAACCATGCTTGATGAATATAAGACACCGGACCGGTTTTGGGCGGAGGCGATTAACATTGTCTGCTACTCCATCAACTAGTTATATCTACACCAAATCCTCAAGAAGACATCATATGAACTCCTCACCGGTAAAAAGCCTAATGTTTCTTATTTTAGAGTCTTTGGGAGCAAATGTTTTATTCCAATTAAGAGAGGTAGAAGCTCTAAATTTACTCCTAAAGTAGTAAAAGGCTTTTTCCTAGGTTATGACTCAAACACAAGGGCATATAGAGTCTTCAACAAGTCCACTGGATTAGTTGAAGTTTCTTGTGACATTGTGTTTGATGAGACTAATGGCTCCTGAGTGAAGCAAGTTGATCTTGATGAATTAGATGATGAAGAGGCTCCGTGCATCGCACTAAGAAACATGTCCACTGGTGACATGTGTCCAAAAGAATCCGAGGAGCCCACACAAGCACAAGATCAACTGCCATCTTCCAATCAAGCATCTCCACCAACTCAAGATGAGGATAAGGCTCAAGAAGAAGAGGAAGAAGACCAAGATACACCCAAGAGTCCATCAAGCAATTCAAAGAGATCACCCCGTCAACTCCATTCTTGGTGACATTCATAAGGGGGTAACCACTAGATCTCGAGTTGCACATTTCTGTGAACATTACTCTTTTGCGTCTTCTATTGAGCCGTACAGGATAGAGGATGCACTAAGAGATTTAGATTGTGTGGTGGCTATGCAAGAGTAGCTCAACAACTTCACGAGGAATGAGGTATTGCATTTAGTTCCACGTCCTAACCAAAATGTTGTAGGTACCAAATGGGTATTCTGCAACAAGTAAGATAAGCATGGCATGGTGACAAAGGAACAAAGCCTGACTTGTTGCAAAAGGATATTCACAAGTTGAAGGTTTGGATTTCGATGAAACCTATGCACCTGTAGCTAGGCTTGAGTCAATTCATATATTACTTGCCTATGCTACTTACCATGGCTTTAAGCTTTATCAAATGGACGTGAAAAGTGCCTTCCTCAATGGCCCTATCAAGGAAGAGGTCTATGTTGAGCAACCTCCTGGCTTTGAAGATAGTGAGTACCCTATCCATGTCTATAAGCTCTCAAAGGCGCTTTATGGGCTCAAGCAGGCCCCAAGAGCATGGTATGAATGCCTATGAGATTTCCTTATCACTAATGGATTCAAAGTCGGTAAAGTTGATCCTACTCTCTTCAACAAAACAATTGCTAAAGACTTGTTTATATGTCAAATCTATGTTGATGATATTATTTTTGGGTCTATTAACAAGTCATCTTGTGAAGAGTTTAGTAGGATCATGATATAGAAATTCAAGATGTCTATGATGGGGGAGTTGAAGTATTTCCTTGGATTTCTAATCAAGCAACTCCAAGACGGCACCTTCATCAGCCAAACTAAGTACATTCAAGACATACTCAAGAAGTTTGGAATGAAGAACGGTAAACCCATCAAGACACCCATGGGAACCAATGGGCATCTCGACCTCAACACGGGAGGTAAATCCGTAGATCAAAAGGTATATCGGTCGATGATAGGTTCTTTACTTTACTTATGTGCATCTTGATCGGATATTATGCTTTCAGTATGCATGTGTGCAAGGTTCCAGGCAAATCCTAAGGAAGTTCACCTTAGGGCCATGAAAAGAATCATGAGATATCTAGTTTACACTCCTAAGTTTGGGCTTTCGTACCCCAAGGGATCTACCTTTGATTTAATTAGGTATTCCGATGTCGATTATGTCGAATGTAAAATTGATAGAAAGAGCACATCAGGGACTTGTCAGTTTTTGGTAAGATCCCTGGTGTCTTGGGCTTCAAAGAAACAAAACACAGTAGCTCCTTCCACTTCTGAAGCCGAGTATATTGCTGCAGGCCATTGCTTGTGCACAATTACTTTGGATGAGGCAAACCCTTAGGGACTATGGCTACAAATTGAGCAAAGTCCCTCTCCTATGTGATAATGAGAGTGCAATCCGCAAGGCGGATAATCCCATTGAACACAGCCGCACTAAGCACATAGACATCAGGTATCACTTTCTAAGAGATCACCAACAAAAGGGGGATATCAAAATTGCTTATGTAAGCACCCACAACCAATTAGCCGATATCTTTACCAAGCCACTAGATGAGAAGACCTTTAGCAAACTTAGGAATGAGCTAAATATACTTGATTCTCGGAACTTTGATTGAAACATTGCACACATAGCTCATGTATATACCTATGATCATGTCTCTTTCATTTGGTACAAATGCATATTTCTTATTCTTCTTGTGCCAAGGCTAAGACTAATGTGCTTTCAAGTGTATTTCTATCCTTAGTCTTATATTGAAAGGGAAATGGAGTTTACGACAAAGACAAGGCTTCCACTTCAACTCTGACAGTATCATTTACCCTTTGTCGTTACTCATGTAACTCTCCCGTGACAAGGCTTCCACTTCAACTAGGAACAACAAATGTGTCCTCCCGTGACATGGCATCACATAGTATGCGTGAATCCGAAGGCGACCCTTCCCATCCAGCCAAGACATACAGAAACTTCATTTGTCGATCACAAACCCCCAATACATTAGTGGTGATTCGTTGCTTCCTATTTCTGTACCTACATTGGTCAGTGAATGGAACATTCAGATCGATATGTGTGCAATCTAGTGCACCTAGGCAGTCCTCAAACCATTTCCACTTTGGATCCTCAGGTAGAGTGGTTTCTGGATTAGGGAGCTTGATGAACTCATGACATAAAGATAGAATCCCTCTAAGCACTTCGTTGCAGTGTCAACTGATTGGATCAAGGGACCACCCATAAGTGCTACGGATCATCCTCATTTTGGTGTTATGACCTACTATAAGCAGAAAAATTGCAAGCTTTTCTTCTACCGATACATTTAGGGTATCCTGTAGGCCACTCTTTTCCCATAAGATGGCACTCAAGTCACTAAAAGATCTCTTAGTTAGGCACAAACTGTCATAGCAATAGATATTTGAACCCTGGTACATATTACGTAGCATTTGTTTTCTGCACTCGACATTTCTCTCTTGAACTTCGTTAGCATCTACGATGTGTCTAGGTCTCCTCCATTGATACCGGTTTACGATAATAGCCATAATAGACACAGCTAATACAACAACTCTCTTTCGCTTCTTTCTCTTCCTTTTAATTTCCTCCTCGTTAGTATATTGAGTTGATATCTAGAACACATAATTTATATGCAATTAGACATGCTAGTTGAAAGAAAAATGCTCTACTCAAGAATAAAAACACTACTAGTAGGAGCACAAGGTGGAATAGGAGAAGTACCAATGTAGCCATGGAGATTGAAGGGTTTGTTGGAGGTAGCTAGATGAAACTTGAGGTGGCAAATCCAAAAACAACGAGCTGTTTTAACACTACTGCAAATGAATATCTATGGTAAATGGATTATATAATCTAGGCAGATTATAATCTCAAACAAACATAATCGTAATTTCTATGTAATTAGGATTACTGATACAGTAATAAACAAAATAGAAGCCTTTGCATGGGGTCTGTCCAATTCCAATTCGTAGCCCTGCTGGGACTGGGAGTGTCGTTAAGCCATGGAAAAAAAGAACCGCTTCCAAGTCCATGATTGCCGTGGATAATATTTTGGATGCATAATATATTGTAGTGGATTAGCAAATCTTAATGTGTCCACCTGCAGCTTTAGATAGGTGGCCTGCACTGTTCAGATGATAACCACGCATGCAAAAGCAAAGCCAGGGGAGCAAATGGGGTCCTGGAGAAGAGGAACCCCTTTATCCGGCGGGCCAGTCCCCTGACGTAGCCGTGGCCTGTCTGCTTCCTCTATGGCCTGCACTAGTGCTATGCTCGAATGCCACTAGGACACCGTGGGCATGCAATCAAATTAGCAATGCCTCGTGAGTCGTGACTCCCGCGGTCACAGACTCACAGAGGCTACACCGCCTCTCCTTCCTCATCGTCGTCCGCACCTCCCACGGCCGCTCTGCCCCACCCTAAATCCAATCTGAGCATCGCTCCTCCCTCTCCCACACGTTCTCTCGCACGCCCATCCCACCTGTGCGGTTGGGGGAGGCATCGAGCCGAAGGAGGGCTTTGTTGCTGAGGGAGACGAATCTGGCAGAGGGCCCATGCTCGTGGGTCAGGATTCGGCTGCGTTCGAGCTCAACGACCAGAGTGTGGCATCGTGGGCTTACTTCGCCGTCTAAAAGCTCAGATCTCACCTCACCTCGTCGTTGTTGCAATATTTTCTATCAGATCTAGCGATTCGGTGACTCTAAAAGCTCATCTCACCTCGTCATCGTCGATGTCATCGTCGACCAGGAACAGGGCCGGCTCTGGGGGGTGCAGCCGGTGCCACAGCACCGGGCCCCCAATAGGTAGTGGGCCCCCACCTCATTAATCAACCTACAGGCCACATCTCTAATTAATCTTTATTCCAGAGAGGCGGACGGACGGATCCCTGCAGCCGCCAGACGCCACGCACGCCCTGACGCCTGCCCGCCTTCCGCCATTTCGGCTTCCATCGCTGTTCTTCCGCTGTTCTGCCCAGCCCAGCGGCCACATACCCACATCGCTGATCGCTGTTCTTCCTGTTCTGTCTGTTGTTGCCTGATGCCTGTTCGGCTGTTCTGTCCGCTGTCCTGCCTCAGTGCCTCCTGCGCGGCGATCGCCTGGCGGCTGGCGCCTGCCAGCTCTGCACGACAGCACGAGTTTAAGGTAATCTAATTGATTAATTTAAAGTAACTGATACTGATTAATAATAATAATCGTACTATTTAGATATGTATAATCATTCTTATATTATCATTCAATTTGTGATATATATCTTTTTTATTTTCAGTGCTTTGTGTAATCATGTCATCGAGAAGATATCCATCTGGAAGTGAAAAAAGGAAAAGGAAAAAATGTGTGGATGATCTCAGACTCACAGAGAGGAGCTATTGACAAGTTTTTCAAGAGCAATGCTAGTGCTTCGACGAATCCAAATGATGTGTTTGCGTTGGCAATAGTTCCCGTGGGGACAGAGGAACCAACCAATGAGAATTCTAGAGAAGAAGAACATGTTGATATCAACGCCGATGATAACAATGTAAGTGACCATGCTAATTCATCCGATGATATCAATGCCGATGATAACATTTATGATCCAAGAAATTGGGATAATCTTGATAATAAAGCAAGAGACATATTAATTGAGAAAGGACCTATAAGAGAGGAAGGTATCGAGTTCCCTTTAGATGATGCCTCAAGACATTTTTCATATGCTCATTATTATAGAAAGTTAAGCAATGGAGAGTTATATGATAGAAAATGGTTGGTTTATTCAAAGCACGTTGATAAAGTTTTTTGCTTTTGTTGTAAGATCTTAAAGTCTAGCACTAGCAACAGTTTGAGTTCTCTAGCACATAATGGATGTAGAAATTGGAGGAATATTAGTACAAAGCTTAGAGAACATGAAAATAGTGTTGAGCATTTTCAGAACATGAACAAGTGGAATGAATTGAGGACAAGAATGCAGAAAGAGGAAACTATTGATAAAGACTTGCAAAAGCAAATCAATAAAGAGAAAGAACGTTTGAGACAAGTTTTGCTAAGAATAATAGCAATTGTGAAATTTCTTGGTAAACGCAACTTGGCTTTTAGAGGAAGCATTGAGCAGCATTATAGTGATAGTAATGGAAATTTCTTAGCCTGTGTTGAGATGATTGCAGAATTTGATTTGGTAATGCAAGACCATCTTAGGCGTATTCAGACCAAAGAAATTCATTACCATTATCTCAGTCCTAAAATTCAGAATGAGTTGATAGTTTTATTGTCTTCTAATATTATAAGATCTATCATAAAGATTGTTAAAGAGGCCAAGTATTTCTCTGTTATCCTAGATTGTACCCCTGATATTAGTCATCAAGAACAAATGACTTTGTTAGTTCATTGTATTAATTTGTCTAATGGGAAAATAAATATTGAGGAATACTTTTTGGGGTTCTTGAATGTCGATGACACATCTGGTTTGGGGCTTTTTAGTGTGTTGCTTGATTCTATGAAGTCATTTGGCCTAAATATTAATGATATAAGGGGTCAAGGCTATGATAATGGTTCCAATATGAAAGGAAAACATCAAGGGGTACAAAAGCGGTTGCTTGATATTAATCCAAGAGCATTGTATATGTCATGTGCTTGCCATAGTCTTAATCTTACTCTTTGTGATATGGCAAAATCTTGTGGGAAAGCTGTTTCATTTTTTGGGATTGTTCAACGCATATATGTGTTATTTGCTGGTTCAACCAAAAGGTGGAATGTTTTGTGTAAACATGTTCCTATTTTTACTCTAAAATCATTGTCAAATACTCGTTGGGAGAGTCGTATCTCAAGTATTCTAGCAATAAGATATCAAGCAAAAGAGTTGAGGTCAGCTTTGTTTGAGTTAAGTCATGCTTCTGATGTTGAACCTAAGGACAAAAGTGATGCAAAAAGTTTATTTGATGCACTTGGCAACTTTGAGTTTTTGCTTGGTATGGTTATCTGGCATGATATTTTATATTCTATAAACAAAGTGAGTAAGAAATTGCAGTCACCAGACATGTGCATTGACTCTGCTTTGAATCAAATACAAGGTATGGTGCAATACTTTGAGGCATACAGAAATGAGGGGTTTCCTTCTAGTCTGATCATCTCCAAAGGCATTGCAGATGAAATGGGTCTAGAGGCATCGTTTCCAGTAAAACGTCGTGCCTTGAGGAAGAAACAATTTGATGAAAGTAATGATCAAGAAGAAATTCTAGAGGCCGAAAGGGGTTTTAAAGTGAAATATTTTTTGGTTGTAGTTGATATGGCAATCACTTCTTTGAAAACTAGATTTGAAGAACTCATGGTGTTCAAAGATATATTTGGGTTTTTATTGAGATCAACTATCCTGAAGTCATTGAATGATACTGAACTAGAAGAGTCTTACACCAAACTTGCAGACACTTTCTCTCATAATGGTTCATCTGATGTTGAGGTACATGATCTTATTTCTGAATTGAAGATTTTGAAATTTACTCTTCCAGATGGCATATTGTCTGCTATGGAGATATTCGAGCATGTCAGAGATTTAGATTGCTATCCTAATGTCTCAATCGCTTATCGAATATTATTTACTATGCCTATGATGGTGGCATCAGCTGAGAGAAGCTTTTCAAAATTGAAATTATTGAAGAACTATTTGAGATCAACAATGACTCAAGATAGATTAAATGGTTTGGCAATTCTGTGCATTGAGAAGAAGATGTTGGATGATATTGATCTTAATGGTATAATCGACGACTTTGTATCACAAAATGTTAGAAGAAATTTTTAGCATGATATCATGTGACATGTGACAAGTAAGTGTTATGGCTTTAATTTATATTTGTCATCTTATAAACTTTAAGGTGTGTCATAGAAGTTTTTTCATTGAATGTTTAATAATTTGTGTTTATAATTATATATATATATAGACATATATTGTATATACATGGTGGATGGGGCCTCCATATTGGATTTCGCCCCAGGCCCCCAAAAAGTCAGGAACGGCCCTAACCAGGAACAATCCCGTAGCCAACTTTTAGTGGTCGATGCCTCTGCCGCCGTTGTGGTGTGCGGGGGGTCACCTGCCAGCCAGGAAATTTCAGGGATAGGAAATTTCAGTTGTGTGTGGGGGTCACGTGTGCGCAGGTGGTGTGCAGGTCGTCGAGGATGATCACCTGTCGGCCAGGAAGTGTCGTGCTGACGGCGACCACCACAAGCACGAATAGCGGTGCGAGGCACGAGCAGTGCGAGAGGCTGAAACCTAGCTAACTTTCTAACCCTTTCCGACGGGTGAGGGTCTAAAACGTGCATAGGCTAAAATTTCAGGGATAGGAAATGGGCTGAAATGGTGAATTGAATTCTATGGACAGCCAAACGGGCCGAGAAATGGAAACTGATTCAATTCGGACCAATTCCTGTAAACCAAATGGGCTATAAGAGAAAAGCAATCCATTCGTATCCATAAAGTCTTTCATTCGTTTAATTCTAAGTAACCTATGCACATCTATCTCAATTGCAAACTAGTTACATTTCTTCACTTCATATTTGCTTTGGATTGTGTTGGCATCAATCACCAAAAAGGGGAGATTGAAAGGGAAATAGGGTTAACCATTTCCTATAATCGATTTTGGTGGTTGACGTACAACACAAACCACATGGACTAACTAGTTTCTCTAGATATCATTTATCTCAGGTGCATAAGGTTCAACACAAACCAAAAAAGAATTTCAGTTAGGGACTCAATCAAAAATTGGAGCAAGACTTAGAGTATGCTGATTATTGGCGCACTAGACAGTGTCCGGTGCACCAGGCCAGGCACCCATCGAACAGGCCACTCTAGGGAATTCTGCAGGCGTGCTCCTTTATAATTCATTGGACTGTCTGATGTTCCACCGGATTGTTTGGTGAGCCAGCGGAGCAACAGCTCCCTACGCACCAACGGTCGTCTAACACGATGAACAGTGATGAATAGTGCAGCAGCAGAAGTCAGAGGTCACCGGACTGTCTGGTGTGGCACCAAACTATCCGGTACAACAAAATGACAAGCGACTCCAACGGTCAACTGCTCCAAACCCTAACGGACGCGCTGACGTGGCGCGCACCGAATAGTGAACAGTGATTGTCCAGTGCGCCCATCGCCAGCAACGGCTAGGAAGTGGTTGGGGGCTATAAATACCCCCCAACCACTTCATTCAAAGCCATCCAAGCATTCTGAGTTTCTCATTCATTGCAAGAGCAAAGTGCAACACTCCAAGACACAATCAAAGCAATCAATCCACTCAAAGTTCCCAAAATCAACGCTAGTGCTTAAAGGCTTGTGAGAGGATCATTTGTGTTCTTTTGTTGCTCTTATCGCTTGGATTGCCTTTCTTCCTCACTCTTTTTCTAAGTGTTTGTAAAGCTAAGCAAGAGACACCAAGTGTGTGGTGGTCCTTGTGGGGCCTTAGTGACCCGTGTGATTAAGGAAAAGGCTCACTCGATCTAAGTGACCATTTGAAAGAGAGGGAAAGGGTAGAAATAGACCCGGTCTTTGTGGCCTCCTCAATAGGGATTAGGTTCTTTGGAACCAAACCTCGGTAAAACAAATCATCCTGTCTACTTGCTTTGATTCTCGCTTGATTTGTTTTCCCTCTTTCCTCTCTCTAATGTTTCCTTGCTAGTATTGATTTGAGTTTGCTCCCATAAGTCATTTTTATCCTTTGAGCAACTCTTAGTAAGAGAAACAATCTTTCGGACACGAATTTAAATCTAACGCTAACCCCAGCCTTAGTGTGTGTTTAAGTTTATAAAATTTAGGTTTTGCCTATTCACCCCCCTCTAGGCGACTTTCACATCTTTACTATATAATAGGAGTTCTCTATAAAATAAATAAATAATTACATCATATGGAGACAACGATCCAGCAACCCAAAGTTGACTAGGAGACAATGGCCTAGACCTCTCGCGATCTCAACATAGCATCCTCCATGCGCCTCATCATATGGTACCTTTTCTTGACCTATGGGGGTGTGAGACAGCAAGGGTGAGCTCACATGCGTTCATCACTCAACAAGTTGTGGGGAATAATGAGCATGAACTCGCCAAAGGTGGGAGCTCATGTGAAGTGTAAGGCTTACCAAAGAGGATGGTTATAGTTGAGCATTACTTTTAAAGTTGGTCAAAATTTTATTAGCATTTACTAAGTATAAATAGATACCAACCCAAATAAGTAATAGATCAAAATTGATAACAACACCCACGATGCAATGCATATGACGAATTAAGTTTAGTTCCATAAATTACTCATGTGAGGGTCCGAGCTGCTCATGACCGTGAGCACGGCTGATACACCAGTTTTACACTCTGCAAAGGTTGCACATCTTTACCCATCTGCTAAGGGGTCATGAATCCCATACACCTCTACCAAGGAGGCGAGGCAGGGTAACACAACGAGGCCTTTACAAAGTTCCACTAGCTTCAGAAAACTGAGAGCACCTAGAGGGGGGTGAATAGGTGATCCTGTAAAACTTCAAACTTAAGCCACAAAACTTGGTTAAGTGTTAGCACAAATAATGGCAAGTGGCTAGAGAGGAGTCTCAACAAAACACAGAAACCACAGAAGATCAATCACAGAGATGACACAGTGGTTTATCCCGTGGTTCGGCCAAGACCAACGCTTGCCTACTCCACGTTGTGGCGTCCCAACGGACGAGGGTTGCAATCAACCCCTCTCAAGCGGTCCAAAGACCCACTTGAATACCACGGTGTTTTGTTTTCTTTTCTTTATCCCGTTTGCAAGGAATCTCCACAAATTGGAGTCTCTTGCCCTTACAAGTATATGATCACAAAGAAGCACAGAGTAAGGGAGGGAAGCAACACACACAAATCCACAGCAAAATGCGCACACACACGGCCAAGAATCGAGCTCGAATGACTATCTCAAAGTTCTCACTAGAACGGAGCTCGAATCACTTAGAATCACAAACGAATGCGCAAAGACTGAGTGTGGATGATCAAGAATGCTCTAAGGTTGCTTAGTGTGTGCTCCTCCATGCGCCTAGGGGACCCTTTTATAGCCCCAAGGCAGCTAGGAGCCGTTGAGAGCAAATCTGGAAGGCCAATCTTGCCTTCTGTCGTCGGGGGCACCGGACAGTCCGGTGCACACCGGACACTGTCCGGTGCCCGATTTCCTTCCTAAAATGGCGCTGCCGACCGTTGCCGACCGTTGCAGATCTCGGAGCCGTTGGCGCACCGGACATGTCCGGTGCACACCGGAAAGTCCGGTGCCGTCTTCTAGCCGTTGGCTCGGCCACGTGTCCCGCGCAGATTGCGCGGCCGACCGTTGGCCCGGCCGACCGTTGGCTCACCGGACAGTCTGGTGTACACCGGACAGTCTGGTGAATTTTAGCCATACGTCGCCGGTGAATTCCTGAGAGCAGCCACTTCGCGCCGAGCCAGCCTGGCGCACCGGACATGTCCGGTGCACACCGGACAGTCCGGTGTACCCAGACTGGGCAGACTTTGGCTGCTCGAGCCATTTCTTCTCCAACTCGATTTTTTCTGTTTCCAGCACTTAGACACAATACATTAGTCCATAAAACAATGTACTAAGTCTGAGAAACATACCTTTATCCTTGATTTGTACTTTGTCCACCATTTTACAATTAGGCACTTGTGTTGGGCACTAAATCACCAAAATACTTAGAAATGGCCCAAGGGCACATTTCCCTTTCAATCTCCCCCTTTTTGGTGTTTTATGCCAACACAACATAAAGCAAGTAGAACAAGTACAAAAACACTTCAAATAAGAGCTTAAATTATTTTGATTCAATTTTGACATATATGGATCACTCTATGCCACCACTTGGTTTGTTTTTGCAAATCAAACTCAAATCTCTATCTCTAAGTCAAACACACATGTTGAAACATAAAGAGAGTCATTCCAAAAGATATTGATCAAAGATTTCAAAAAACTCCCCCTTTTTCCCATAATCAATACTTCTCCCCACAAGAAGCCAACTTTTGATAAGAGAGACAACAAAAGAGTTTTGACAAACCAAAAACTCTATTCTACTATTTTCAAAATCTACAAAAGAGTTTTGACAAACCAAAAACTCTACTATTTTCAAAATCTCTCAAGTGGTAGCTAATCCATTTATCGCTTTGGCCTTTATTTTCTCCCCCTTTGGCATCAAACACCAAAATGGGATCAATCTTGGCCCTATAACCCCATTGCCTCACCAAAATCTTCAATTAAGAGCAAATGGCAATAAGAGTTCATGAGATGAACTTGGAATAAGTTACCCTCTCACCGGAGTGCAGTGGAAGTCTTTCATGGTCCAAGTCCACCTTTTCCCTTTCAATTCTCCTTTGAGACTAAAACAAGCAAACTCAAGCATATGGTTAGTCTCAAAGGGTCAAGTTGTAACACATCTCCCCCTAAAACTGTGCATCACTTTGCAACGGACTTGTGAGGTCCAGGGAGTGTTTGTACAACTTGAGCACCATACTTAACAACAAAATGCAAAAAGGAACATGATCAAAAGCATCAATACATATATGCTACAATTCAATCCAAGTTCCGCGAATCTAAGACATTTAGCTCACTACGCAGCCTGCAAAAGGTCTTCTCATCTAAAGGCTTGGTAAAGATATCGGCTAGCTGGTTCTCGGTGCTAACATGAAACACTTCGATATCTCCCTTTTGCTGGTGGTCTCTCAAAAAGTGATGCCGGATGTCAATGTGCTTTGTGCGGCTGTGCTCAACAGGATTTTCCGCTATTCGGATAGCACTCTCATTGTCACATAGGAGTGGGACTTTGCTCAGATTGTAGCCAAAGTCCCTGAGGGTTTGCCTCATCCAAAGTAGTTGCGCACAACACTGTCCTGCGGCAACGTACTCGGCCTCAGCGGTGGATAGGGCAACGGAGGTTTGTTTCTTAGAGTTCCATGACACCAGGGACCTTCCTAAGAATTGGCACGTCCCCGATGTACTCTTCCTATCGACCTTACATCCGGCATAGTCGGAATCTGAGTACCCAATCAAGTCAAAGTTAGACCCCTTTGGGTACCAGATCCCGAAGCAAGGCGTAGCGACTAAATATCGAAGAATTCGCTTCACAGCCACTAAGTGACACTCCTTAGGATCGGATTGAAATCTAGCACACATGCATACGCTAAGCATAATATCCGGTCTACTAGCACATAAATAAAGCAAAGAACCTATCATGGACCGGTATGCTTTTTGATCAACGGACTTACCTCCTTTGTTGAGGTCGGTGTGTCCGTCGGTTCCCATCGACGTCTTTGCGGGCTTGGCGTCCTTCATCCCAAACCTCTTTAGCAAATCTTGTGTGTACTTCGTTTGGGAGATGAAGGTGCCGTCCTTGAGTTGCTTCACTTGAAACCCAAGGAAGTAGTTCAACTCGCCCATCATCGACATCTCGAATTTCTGCGTCATTACCCTGCTAAACTCTTCACAAGACTTTTGGTTAGTGGAACCAAATATTATGTCGTCGACATAAATTTGGCACACAAAAAGATCACCATCGCAAGTCTTAGTAAAAAGAGTTGGATCAGCTTTCCCAACCTTGAAAGCATTAGCAATTAAAAAGTCTCTAAGGCATTCATACCATGCTCTTGGGGCTTGCTTAAGTCCATAGAGCGCCTTAGAGAGCTTACACACGTGGTCGGGGTACCGTTCATCCTCGAAGCCAGGGGGCTGCTCCACGTACACCTCCTCCTTGATCGGCCCGTTGAGGAAAGCGCTCTTCACATCCATTTGGTATAACCTGAAAGAATGGTGAGCGGCATATGCTAGCAGGATACGAATTGATTCTAGCCTAGCCACAGGAGCAAAAGTCTCCTCAAAGTCCAAACCTGCGACTTGGGCATAACCTTTTGCCACAAGTCGAGCCTTGTTCCTCGTCACCACCCCGTGCTCGTCCTGTTTGTTGCGGAACACCCACTTGGTTCCCACAACATTTTGCTTGGGACGAGGCACCAGTGTCCAAACTTCATTGCGCTTGAAGTTGTTGAGTTCCTCCTGCATGGCCAATACCCAATCCGGATCTAGCAAGGCCTCCTCTACCCTGAAAGGCTCAATAGAAGAGACAAAGGAGTAATGCTCACAAAAATTAACTAATCGAGATCGAGTAGTTACTCCCTTGCTAATGTCACCCAAAATTTGGTCGACGGGATGATCCCTTTGAATCACCGCTCGAACTTGGGTTGGAGGTGCCGGTTGCGCTTCTTCCTCCATCACGTGATCATCTTGTGCTCCCCCTTGATCACACGCCTCCTTTTGATGAACCTGTTCATCATCTTGAGTTGGGGGATGCACCGTTGTTGAGGAAGATGGTTGATCTCGTTCATCTTGTTCCTGTGGCCGGACTTCTCCAATCGCCATGGTTCGTATAGCGGCCGTCGGAACATCTTCTTCATCTACATCATCACAATCAACAACTTTCTCTCTTGGAGAGCCATTAGTCTCATCAAATACAACGTCGCTAGAGACTTCAACCAAACCCGATGATTTGTTGAAGACCCTATACGCCTTTGTATTTGAATCATAACCTAATAAAAACCCTTCTACAGCTTTGGGAGCAAATTTAGAATTTCTACCCTTCTTCACTAGAATGTAGCACTTGCTCCCAAATACACGAAAGTAAGATACATTGGGTTTGTTACCGGTTAGTAGCTCATACGACGTCTTCTTGAGGAGGCGGTGAAGGTAGACCCTGTTGATGGCGTGGCAAGCCGTGTTCACGGCTTCCGACCAAAAGCACTCAGGGGTCTTGAATTCTCCAAGCATAGTCCTCGCCATATCTATGAGCGTCCTGTTCTTCCTCTCTACCACACCATTTTGCTGAGGTGTGTAGGGAGCGGAGAACTCGTGCTTGATCCCTTCCTCCTCAAGAAACTCCTCCACTTGAAGGTTCTTGAATTCGGACCCGTTGTCGCTCCTTATCTTTTTCACCTTGAGCTCAAACTCATTTTGAGCTCTCCTTAGGAAGCGCTTGAGGGTCCCTTGGGTTTCAGACTTATCCTGCAAAAAGAACACCCAAGTGAAGCGGGAAAAGTCATCAACAATAACTAGACCATACTTACTTCCTCCTATGCTTAGATAGGCGACGGGTCCGAAGAGGTCCATATGCAGCAGCTCCAGAGGTCTTGACGTGGTCATCACATTCTTGCTGTGATGTGCTCCTCCCACTTGTTTACCTGCTTGACAAGCTGCACAAGGTCTATCTTTTTCGAAATAAACATTGGTTAGACCTATCACGTGTTCTCCCTTTAGAAGCTTGTGGAGGTTCTTCATCCCCACATGTGCTAAGCGGCGATGCCACAGCCAGCCCATGCAAGTCTTAGCCATTAAGCATGCATCTAGACCGGCCTCTTCTTTTGCAAAAACAACTAAGTAAAGCTTGCCGTCTAGTACACCCTTAAAGGCTAGTGAACCATCACTTCTTCTAATGACAGACACATCTACATTTGTAAAAAGACAATTATATCCCATATTGCATAGTTGACTAACAGATAGCAAATTGTAACCAAGAGACTCAACTAAAAACACATTGGAGATTGAGTGTTCATTAGAAATTGCAATTTTACCTAACCCTTTTACCTTGCCTTGATTCCCATCACCGAATATAATTGAATCTTGGGAATCCTTATTTTTGACGTAGGAGGTGAACATCTTCTTCTCCCCCGTCATATGGTTTGTGCATCCGCTGTCGATAATCCAGCTTGAACCCCCGGATGCATAAACCTGCAAGGCAAATTTAGGCTTGGGTCTTAGGTACCCAACTCATGTTGGGTCCTACAAGGTTAGCACATATATCCTTAGGGACCCAAATGCAAGTTTTATCTCCCTTGCATCTTGCCCCTAACTTCCTAGCAATTACCTTCTTACCCTTTCTACAAATAGCAAAGGGAGCATTGCAAGCATAATAAATGGTAGAAGGTTTGTTCACAACTTTTCTAGGAACATGAGCAAAATTTCTCCTAGGCATATGCACAACATTTCTCCTACACATATCTCTATCATGCTTATAGGAAGAACTAGAAGCAAACATGGCATGAGAATCATAAACATGTGAATCAAAATCATTATAAGCATTTCTAGCATGTCTCCTATCATTATATATAAAAGCATGGTTCTTTTTAGCGCTACTAGCCATAGGGGCCTTCCCTTTCTCCTTGGCGGGAATGGGAGCCTTATGGCTTGTTAAGTTCTTGGTCTCTCTCTTGAAGCCAAGACCATCCTTAATTGAGGGGTGTCTACCAATCGTGTAGGCATCCCTTGCAAATTTTATTTTATCAACTTCGCTCTTGCTAGTCTTAAGTTGGGCATTAAGACTAGCCACTTCATCATTTAGTTTTGAAATTGAAACTAAGTGTTCACTACAAGCACTAATGTCAAAATCTTTACACCTAGTGCAAACATGTTCAACATAAGAGTTAGATTTATTTGCTACCTCTAGTTTAGCATTTAAATCATTAATTTCAACTTTTAAAGAAGAAATGGTTTCATTACAAGTAGAAAGTTCACAAGACAGCATTCCATTTCTTTTAACTTCTAGAGCAAGTGAGTTTTGTGCAGTAACAAATTTGTCATGCTCTTCATATAAAAGGTCTTCTTGTTTTTCTAAGATTCTATCCTTTTCATTCAAGGCATCAATCAATTCATTAATCTTAGCTATTTTAGTTCTATCCAATCCTTTGAATAAACTAGAGTAATCTATTTCTTCATCACTAGATTCATCATCACTAGAAGAATCATAAGTATTAGCATTACGAGTGATTACCTTCTTTTCCCTTGCCATGAGGCAAGTGTGATGCTCGTTGGGGAAGAGAGCCGATTTGTTGAAGGCAGTGGCGGCGAGTCCTTCGTCGTCGGAGTCGGACGAAGAGCAATCCGAATCCCACTCCTTTCCAAGGTGTGCTTCGCCTTTGGCCTTCTTGTAAACCTTCTTGTTCTCTCTCTTCCCATTTTTCCCTTGCTCCTGGTCACTATCATTTTCGGGACAGTTAGCAATAAAATGACCAACCTTACCACATTTGAAGCATGAGCGCTTCCCCTTTGTCTTGGTCTTGCTTGGCTGCCCCTTGCGACCATTTAGCGCCGTCTTGAATCTCTTGATGATGAGAGCCATCTCTTCATCATTGAGCCCGGTCGCCTCAACTTGCGCCACCTTGCTAGGTAGCGACTCCTTGCTCCTTGTTGCCTTGAGAGCAATGGGTTGAGGCTCGTGGATTGGACCGTTCAACGCGTCGTCGACGTATCTTGCCTCCTTGATCATCATCCGCCCGCTTACGAATTTTCCAAGTACTTCCTCGGGCGTCATCATCGTGTACCTGGGATTCTCATGAATATTGTTCACGAGATGAGGATCAAGAACGGTAAAGGACCTTAGCATTAGGCGGACGACGTCGTGGTCCGTCCATCGCGTGCTTCCGTAGCTCCTTATTTTGTTGATAAGGGTCTTGAGCCGGTTGTACGTTTGAGTTGGCTCCTCTCCCCTTATCATGGCGAATCGTCCAAGCTCGCCCTCCACCAACTCCATTTTGGTGAGCATGGTGATGTCATTCCCCTCGTGTGAGATCTTGAGGGTGTCCCATATTTGCTTGGCATTGTCCAAGCCGCTCACCTTGTTATACTCTTCCCTGCACAAAGACGCTAAGAGAACAGTAGTAGCTTGTGCATTTCTATGAATTTGTTCATTTATATGCATGGAATTATCCGAGCTATCAAACTTCATTCCATTCTCTACAATCTCCCATATGCTTGGATGAAGAGAGAATAAGTGACTACGCATTTTGTGACTCCAAAATCCGTAGTCCTCCCCATCGAAGTGTGGAGGTTTGCCAAGAGGAATGGAAAGCAAATGTGAATTCGAACTATGTTGAATACGAGAATAATCAAATGAAAAGTTCGAATTGACTGTCTTTTTGTAGTCGTTGTCGTCGTCCTTTTGGGAAGAAGTAGACTCATCGCTGTCATCGTAGTAGACGATCTCCTTGATGCGCCTTGTCTTCTTCTTCTTCCCTTCCTTCCGTCTGTGGCCTGAGCCGGAGTCGGTAGGCTTATCGTCCTTCGGCTCGTTGACGAAGGATTCCTTCTCTTTATCGTTGATCACGATACCCTTCCCCTTAGGATCCATCTCTTCGGGTGGTTAGTCCCTTTGTGAAGAGAACGGCTCTGATACCAATTGAGAGCACCTAGAGGGGGGGGTGAATAGGTGATCCTGTAAAACTTCAAACTTAAGCCACAAAACTTGGTTAAGTGTTAGCACAAATAATGCCAAGTGGCTAGAGAGGAGTCTCAACAAAACATAGAAACCACAGAAGATCAATCACAGAGATGACACAGTGGTTTATCCCGTGGTTCGGCCAAGACCAACGCTTGCCTACTCCACGTTGTGGCGTCCCAACGGACGAGGGTTGCAATCAACCCCTCTCAAGCGGTCCAAAGACCCACTTGAATACCACGGTGTTTTGTTTTCTTTTCTTTATCCCGTTTGCAAGGAATCTCCACAAATTGGAGTCTCTTGCCCTTACAAGTATATGATCACAAAGAAGCACAGAGTAAGGGAGGGAAGCAACACACACAAATCCACAGCGAAATGCGCACACACACGGCCAAGAATCGAGCTCGAATGACTATCTCAAAGTTCTCACTAGAACGGAGCTCGAATCACTTAGAATCACAAACGAATGCGCAAAGACTGAGTGTGGATGATCAAGAATGCTCTAAGGTTGCTTAGTGTGTGCTCCTCCATGCGCATAGGGGACCCTTTTATAGCCCCAAGGCAGCTAGGAGCCGTTGAGAGCAAATCTGGAAGGCCAATCTTGCCTTCTGTCGTCGGGGGCACCGGACAGTCCGGTGCACACCGGACACTGTCCGGTGCCCGATTTCCTTCCTAAAATGGCGCTGCCGACCGTTGCCGACCGTTGCAGATCTCGGAGCCGTTGGCGCACCGGACATGTCCGGTGCACACCGGACAGTCCGGTGCCGTCTTCTAGCCGTTGGCTCGGCCACGTGTCCCGCGCAGATTGCGCGGCCGACCGTTGGCCCGGCCGACCGTTGGCTCACCGGACAGTCCGGTGTACACCGGACAGTCCAGTGAATTTTAGCCGTACGTCGCCGGTGAATTCCCGAGAGCAGCCACTTCGCGCCGAGCCAGCCTGGCGCACCGGACATGTCCGATGCACACCGGACAGTCCGGTGTACCCAGACTGGGCAGACTTTGGCTGCTCGAGCCATTTCTTCTCCAACTCGATTTTTTCTGTTTCTAGCACTTAGACACAATACATTAGTCCATAAAACAATGTACTAAGTCTGAGAAACATACCTTTATCCTTGATTTGTACTTTGTCCACCATTTTACAATTAGGCACTTGTGTTGGGCACTAAATCACCAAAATACTTAGAAATGGCCCAAGGGCACATTTCCCTTTCAAAAACCCGCTACAGTTTCTAGGAAGCTCCAATGCAGGGATCCCTTGCCTGACCGTCATTGCAACAAAATCAACCCAAGGACCTCCCTACACTGACCACTCCCCTACTGCCCTTGCCCCTTTCGGGTAAGGTAGTCCTCCACTAGCTTTCCTAGTTAGTCAGCCAAGGGCATCCCATACCACCCTTGTGGTAGCACTATTTTCTCGGGTGGTCGCTCCATGGTCTAATTAATATAATGATCTTATCATGAATAGTAAATAACAACTGATGATAAAAGTGTGATCATGAATCATGTGTATCTCCATACCCAAAACCACATAAAGCAATAGCAAGTACTACCCAAAAAGTTCAGTGGGATCAAGGTATAAAGATAGTCAAACTAGAGTAACTTAAAGGGTCCCATCAAAAGTAACCTATGCAGATCATTATGATTAATAAGAACATGACTGGGTAAAAAGAAGTGATTAAGGGCACAACTTGCCTGGGACTTGAGATTCCAGGTACCAACTTGCTCTTCAGATGACTCGTGACCTCGCGCTAGTCGTAGCAATACAAACAAACATGGTATAGGCAAAATTAACATCACACCAAACATAAGAACAAACTGCATAATAATAATCTATGCGTCGCTAAGAAATCGTGGGCTCGAGAATCACTAAAATCTGAGTTATGGTTTTTATGTGATCAATTATGGGGACTATGTATATGTTAATTAATAAATGTGACAAATATATCCTTAAGAAAATATTAATTTAATTTTAACCTAAGTTATAACTTGTTAGAATCATATTTCTTTAGTTAGACTATAGTCATAGGTTGATTTACCATGTCACATAAACCTGGTTTAGAAAAGTAAATTTAATAAACATGTATTCAATTACTTAGGCAAGCACTAACATAATTGTTGTTATCACGTAGACAATATTAATGTGCGGCTAACGCAATTTGAACGGTGTAAATCGGAGTTACGGTTAAAAAGTTACGAATTTCTAAAGATTTAGTAGTGGTGTACAAAAGAAATTAAGTACACAATTTTAGTTTAGGTTTCATAACAAAATAAAGTTAGTAGGTGATAAACAATATTAATATGATTTTAATGCAACTGAAATGGATTAAAAAGGAGTTAAGTTGAATTTAATATGAATTAAACAAGCTTCTAGATTTATTTTTATACTAAAAATCATTTTCTCATAATTATTTTACTTAATTCAAGTACTATGGATCGGGGAGAATATTTCAGGAGAGCTCAGGGTTTAATCCATAAATTTTGGGGCCTGATAGTAAAGGTTTTTAGGCAGACGAGGATGGCGGGTTGTTTTCTATATAATGTGAGGCCTCTTTTGTGAAAAACGCACGGCGAAGGGGTACTAGAGGATATCAACCGTCCGATCGATCACCAACTGCCTAGATTAGATGCTACTTTCATTGAACCGGTATGCGCTATTAGCCCTTGGATCTGGGATCCACGGTCTGAGCATCACGTGATCCCAAAACCGTCCTATCATTGGTTGACGTCAGGGATTTAATGCATCGAATGGGTATGCGCCAACTAATCCCAATCGTTCGTTTTCTGATGAGCGGATACTAGGTCATCTCCCACCTCTGGCCATTGAATACGATGGCGAGAGAGACCGCAGCGGTGACCGCCATTGCCGGAGCACCTTCCCCACGTCGGATACGTATCTCCCAACCGTAGACTGGCATAAGAGAGGGCAGGGGCAAGCGCGAACTCGAGAGGGGGCCTTACCGAGGAATCAGGCCTCGATGACCACCGTCCTCGACCCAGTGTAGTTGGCGGCGCCCCAAATGCTCAGACGAGCAATTCGCCGAGTACCGTTTGCCCGTGAGCTCCAGATTTCCTCCAGAGACACCCGCCGCGCGCCAACGAGGCCCCCAGGCACTCTGCAAGCCCCAATACGCTCTACCTCTAAAACTCGACCACGGCAGCAATCACCGTTTCCTTTCTCTCCTCTCGGCGAATGGGTTTTGGGAGGGGTTTGGACGCCGAAACGAGGAAGCAGGGGCATGTGTTCTTATAGGCAGGGGAGCCCGAGAAGTTGCAACGACACGAATTCGTGGCCGGTGAGGACAGCATCGCCACCAAGCACGGGATCCGTTCACGGAGCATGCTAGCCGTGGAGAGGATCATCCTGACGGGTTGTCCCCACGGCGTCAGCGGCTTAGGAGAAGTGAAAAGGAAAAGGGAGAGATGTAGTGGGTCGCGCCGGAGTGCGAAGTGAAAAGGGAGTGGGCCGACCAAGGTAATTCGGCCTAGGTAAGTATTTCCCTTATTCTTTTCTTAATTCTAGTTTAGTTCCAAATTCAAAGATTCAAACTAAGTTTAAATTTCTGGTTTGAACTTTTCAAATTACTAAATATCAAATATGATCCAATTATGAATATAAACGCTACTATTTTTAGCATTAGTATTTATTCTCCTTCCCATTATATAATTCTAGTAATAAATGATTCAATCACAATTTCTTTCCTCATTTTCCCTTTTATGTTTTCATTTAAAATTTTGAGGTCAGATTTAAATTATGATACCTCATTTTAATAGGATGTGTCACCATAAATTATAAGCAAGAGATGCATCACCCCATTATTTATTTAGTGGCTATTTAACTAAATTGACATTATTAATTTATTATGAATAGGAAAGGTCCCCGTAAATTCTCCAAAGGCTTCTTTTTTAAAAAATCTAGAACTACTATCATAAATATATCTATTTATTTATTATTCATTTTTCTACCAATTTTGGGTCTTATAAAAACTCACGTGGGGTGTGTTCCTTAAGTGGTCGATTAGGTAAGCCTTTTATTTGCTATTCTTTTTCTATTTTTTTATTTCCAGATTTAATTATCCCAATTCAAATCTGATTTTTAAATTTTGAAACCATATTTATATGCACAACCAAAACACCAACATGAATGCCAATATTTTACACTTATTTACTCCTTATTTACTTTGCTCAAATAAGTATTTGTATGCATGAAATTTAATAAGCATGGAATTCACATAGTTATATAATCCAATAGGAGTAATTTATACAGAAATAACTCACTATCCTATTTATTATAGTTTAAGTATATAGCCAACATTTTATGTTTACTTTTTATTAAATTGTAGGCAAGATAGTCTCAATTCATAACTTTGTTATAATATGCTTGAAATTTTAAATCTTTAGGGAATTTTCTTAATTCACCTAGATACGATTTTGGAGTGTTACACTGACCCTACTCTCTTCACTAAAACAATTGATAAAGACTTGTTTATATGCCAAATTTATATTGATGATATTATTTTTGGGTCTACTAACAAGTCGTCTTGTGAAGAGTTTAGTAGGATTATGATATAGAAATTTGAGATGTCCATGATGGGGGAGTTGAAGTATTTCCTCGGATTTCAAATCAAGCAACTCTAAGAGGGAACCTTCATCTGCCAAACTAAGTAAATTCAAGATATTCTCAAGAAGTTTGGAATGAAGAATGCCAAACCCATCAAGACACCAATGGGAACAAATGGGCATCTCGACCTCGACACAGGAGGTAAATTTATAGATCGAAAGATATACCGGTCGATGATATGATCTTTACTCTATTTATGTGCTTTACGACCGGATATTATGCTTTCAGTATACATGTGTGCAAGGTTCCAGGCAAATCCTAAGGAAGTTCACCTTAGGGACGTGAAAAGAATCATGAGATATTTAGTTTATACTCCTAAGTTTGGGCCATGGTACCCCAAGGGATATACCTTTGATCTAATCGGGTATTCTGATGTCGATTATGCCAGATGTAAAATTGATAGGAAGAGCACATCAGGGACTTGTTAGTTTCTCGGGACATCCCTAGTGTTGGGGGCCTTCTTCTTCGTCGAAGGTCCTCCAAGCAAAAACACCTTTGTCAGGACGATATGCAAGCAGACACAACACGAAGGTATTTGCCAAAGCTACAATCTAGGGAGCTTCGGCATGATGACATGCCTTGAGACGAAGGGCGGCACCGACTTAAAGAGGAAAAGACTGTCTAGTCCATAATGATCTATGTCATGTTTATAATTAGGTATCAAGAACACAAATGTATTTTCAACCGGGCTGTGTCCTGTGCCTATAAATAGGAGAATAGTAACCCCGTACTATACACACTGATTGGTAGTCACTCACATGTCACCCTTGGAGTCTTACCTTCTGTCGAGCTGAAGGTACAAATGTAATCCAATATCAATAATATTTGTTTTTTATCATATAATAAAAATGTTGATGATTTAATGATTTAATATAATTATTCATGTTCTTTTATGTCTCATATATTCTTGTTTTTACATATTGATATGATGAAGGTATGTCCTTCATAGCCTTCGTCCGAAGATCATTATATCCTAAGGGATACAGTGCTTCGAAGGACGAAGGTCTCTTACCATTAACATTTGTGTTGCCTTGTTCTTGATTCATAGCATTTGAGAACAAGTGACCAACATTGGCGCCCACCTCCGGTGAACACACTTCCACTGTTGAGACCATGGCTTCGTTCAATAACCAAGCTTTAGCACCTTCGGTCACAAAGCTGGTGCTCCCAATCACGTGCGGTTCAGGTTCAGAGCCAGCCAACAAGAAGCAAAAGAAGGAAGCATAGAGAAGAGTGCAGCATGTTGGGGTGCAAGGACCCTTTGTCAGATCCAAGTGGTCCCACGTCCCAATCACCTTCTCGAGGAGGATCTTCAGCTCAAAGACTATCCTCACAACGATGTTATGGTTATATCTTGTGTCATCAAGGGATTTCTAGTCCACAATGTTTAGGTTGACACAAGCAGTGCAGCGGACATCATATTTGCAAAGGCTTTCAGACATATGCAAGAACCAGAGGACAAGATTCATGATGATACACACCCTCTTTATGGCTTCGGTGGAAGACAGATTGTGGCACTTGGCAAAATCACAATGTTAGTTACCATCGGTTACGTCCACAACACAAGGTCTGAGCAGGTTATCTTTGACATTGTTGACATGGATTACCCATACAATGCAATCATTGGTCGAGGGACGCTTAATGCCTTCGAAGCCATACTTCATCCAGCGTACTTATGCATGAAGATACCTTCGGAGCAAGGACCCATTGCTGTCCATGGAAGTCAAGAAGCTGCCAGAAGGGATGAAGGGAGTTGGACAGATTCAAAGGCAATCCATAACATAGATAAAGCTGAAGCTTGTCAACAATATAAGCACAAAAGAGAGAAGGCTGCTTCGGCAGATCAGCCGAAGCCTATGCTCCTATGTGAAGATATAGCAGAACAAAGGATACTGCTGGGATCTCAGCTATCTGATGAGCAAGAAAAGACTCTGCTATGGTTTTTGTTTAACAACAAAGATGTCTTCGCTTGGACAGCCAATGATCTTTGTGGTGTCAACAGAGATGTCATTGAACATTCACTTAATGTGGATCCATCTTTTAGGCCAAGGAAGCAAAGACTTCAGAAGATGTCTGAGGATAAAGCTAAAGGTGCTGGGAACGAAGTAAAGAGACTTCTTAGTGCTGGTGTTATCAGAGAAGTAACATATCCAGAATGGCTAGCCAACACTGTTATGGTGAAGAAGGCTAATGGCAAATGGAGAATGTGTATTGATTTCACAGATCTCAACAAAGCATGTCCAAAGGATGATTTCCCATTACCAAGAATAAACTCTCTTGTAGATGCAGCAACCTCTTCGGAGCTCATGTGTTTATTAGACTGCTACTCAGGCTATCATCAGATTTGGATGAAGAAGGAAGATGAGCCAAAGACTAGCTTCATAACTCCCAGTGGTACTTATTGCTACCTTCAGATGCCTGAGGGGCTCAAGAATGCTGGAGGAAGCTTCAGTAGAATGACAGCCAAGGTCCTTCACTCTCAAATAGGTAGGAACGTGTTGACTTATGTTGATGACATCATAGTAAAAAGCACAAAGCAAGAGAATCATATTGCTGACTTGCAAGAAACATTTGCCAATTTTAGGCAAGCTGGTCTTAAATTAAATCCAGAAAAGTGTGTTTTTGGAGTAAGGAAGGGCAAGTTCCTTGGCTGTCTAGTATCAACGAAGGGAATCGAAGCTAACCCAAATAAGATCGAAGCTATCCTTCGGATGGAGCCGCCAAATTCAAAGAAGGGGGCTCAACGATTGGCAGGAAGGCTGGCATCGTTAAATAGATTTATATCAAGATCAGCAGAAAGGAATCTACCATTCTTTGAAATCTTAAAGTCAGCCGAAGTTTTCCAATGGGGTCCGGCTTAGCAAAAGGCTTTCGAGGAGTTAAAACAATACTTGATAGACTTGACAACTCTAACTCCACCTTTGTGACGGGCTCCATTACTCCTATATGTGGTAGCATCTCACTCTGCAGTCAGTGCGGTACTTGTACAGGAGAAGCAAGATGGCCAAGTCAAAAGGCAAGCACCAATATACTTCATCTCCGAAGTTCTAAGTTTATAAAAGAAAAATTATACAGAGTTGGAGAAGGTATTGTATGCTGTCTTGATGGCCTCTAGGAAGCTTCGACATTATTTTCAAGCATATCATATAATCGTCCCTTCATCACAACATCTGAAGGACATAATGAGGAATAGAGAAGCTACTGGATGGATTGGAAAATGGGCTACGGAGCTCAATGAATTCACTATTGACAATGTACATAGATCCTCAATTTAGTCCTAGGCATTAGCAGATTTCATTGCTGATTGGACACCAGGGGCTCAAGGAAAAGAAACAACAAATGACGCCGAAGCCTGGACAGTATTCTGTGATGGTTTTTGGGGAACCTTCGGCGCAGGAGCAGCTGTTGTTCTAGTAGCGCCCTCTAAAGTCAGGACATGCTACGCAGCAAGGCTGGACATCAGTTGTACAAATAATATTGCTGAATACGAAGCTCTTCTGTTAGGGCTTCGGAAGCTGAAGGCAATGGGAATAAGAAGGGCAACCCTTAAAACTGACTCCCAAGTCATTTCTGGTCATATAGACAAAAGTAGCAAGGCAAGAGATCCGAAGCTTGAAAAATATTTGGACAAAGTTCGAAGATTGGAGGCTTCTTTCGAAAGGTTTTCTATAAAAAATATTCCAAGAAGGGAAATGAACATGCAGATTTACTAGCCAAGTCAGCGGCGTAGGGGCTCCCTCTGCCTTCGGAAGTATTTTTTGAGACAATAAAAGCACCATCAGTTGAACTTATGGAGAGGGCAGTGCTTACTATATCACCTGTACATAGTGAAGATTGGAGGATTGAAATTATATCTTTCGTCCAAAGTAACTGTCTCTCGGATGATGAAGTTTATAATAAAAGAATGGAAGCAAGGACAAGACCCTATGTCATAATAAATGGGGAGTTATACAAACAAGGAGTCTGCTCTCCACTTCTCAAGTGTTTATCCCGAACCGAAGGTATAGAGCTGATGAAGGAAATACATGCAGGTTTGTGTGGATCTCACATTGGGTCTAGGCCTTTGCTGGGGAAGGTTTTCAAACAAGGGTTTTATTGGCCGAAAGCAGCAGGAACAACCTTCGTCGCTAACCCAGTTAATATAGCCAACCTGGCCATTACAAAGATGGGGTTTGGATTTGTTAGGTCCACTCCCACCAGCACAAGGCAACTTGAAGTATGTTGTAGTGGCAGTAGAATATTTTTCTAAGTGGATTGAGGCGAAGCCCTTGGCTATAATAACTTCGGTCACGGTCCAAAAATTCTTCTGGCAGAATATTGTTTGTTGCTCTGGTAGGCTTGTTGGGGGCCTTCGTCCTCCGAAGGTCCTCAAAAACAAGACTTGACAATGTTTTCCAAGTGAATTATATGAACAGGTATTTTCGGACTCAGATTATGGACATGGAATACGGACAGGACGAAGCTTAAGCCAGACGAAAGGGGGTTGAGATGAAGGACGGGCTGGTTACCATGCTGTACGAAGGATGGTGCGCAGCCGAAGCTATGCGCAGGGAAGCTTCGTCGCGATAGCAGAACGGGGAACCGACCTAAAGATGAAAAGACTACTTAGGCCTTGACAGATTCCCATAGGTCATTAGCAAATGTAATGGACATGAATGTAATTTTACATGGGCTGCGTCCCACGCCTATAAATAGATGAACAGTACTCCCGTACTGGAGAGGCTGACTTGGCATTTGCTTTTGCGTCATCCTTGTACTTTTGTCTTCCTGCTATCCGAAGGTACACTTGTAATTTGAAGTCATTTCTATTGTTATATGATAATAAAATAGAAATGACATTGTGATAAAATTTAAATGTTTATATTACTTTTTATGTTGCGTGTAAATCCTTCGTCATAGCTTACGAAGATATATTATTTGTGACCTTCATCCCGAGCGCATTATATCCCGAAGGGAAATGATGTTTCAGAGGACGAAGGAACTTATCATTTAACACTTTTTATGTTGCCTTGTTCTTAATCCGAAGCATTTGAGAACAAGTCACCAACATTGGCGCCCACCTCCGGTGAACTCACTTCCACTTTGAGTTTTTTGAACACCTTCGGAAGCCATAGACCCTCGCTATGGCGCCGAAGAAAGCTTCAGCAACTGGGGCTGCAGCTCTGCAACCGCTGGACCCCAACCAGGAGACTGTCTCTCTTCGGGAGGCCCGAAGCCAGAAGAGGAAGGCCGTCAGCCCGACGCTTCAGGAGGATGAGCTAGACCAAGAGATCAGGGATATGGAGATGCTTCATCAACAGGTGCAAAGGAAGAAGGAAAAGATGGCCAGGCTAGCTGAGCTGCAAAGGCAGATAGACGAAGCTTCTGAAGAGGTCCGCCATCTTACTCACGATGAGCAGAACCGAAGGCCTCAACAAAAAGACCTTCATCAGGAGGGCTTCTTCAACGAAGATGACTGGTATGACAATTTCCATCATGGAAATTTTGTTTTCGATGATGCTTCTCCCCTGTCCGCTGAGCTGCAGGCTACACCTTGGCCTCCGTCCTACAAGCCACCCCAGCTTCCCATGTTCGATGGCCATTCAGACCCGAAGCAGTTTTTGATGAGCTACGAAGCAACAGTGTCTTCGTATGGTGGCAATGCTGCAGTCATGGCAAAGTCTTTTGTTATGGCTGTCAGGAATGTTGCTCAGACCTGGTATTCCTCCCTTCGACCAGGAACGATCACTTCATGGCAAAAGCTGAAGGACATGTTGTTAACCAGCTTTCAAGGGTTTCAGACGAAGCCGGTCACTGCTCAAGCCTTGTTCTAGTGCACTCAGGATCATGAAGAATACCTTCAGGCGTATGTCAGAAGGCGTATGTCAGAAGCCTTGTTTCAGACGAAGCCATGATCAAGGGGCTTCGTCCTGGACCTTCAGCTCAATACTTTGCTAGGAAGCCTCCTCAGACTTTGGAGAAGCTGCTCCAGAAGATGGACGAGTACATTCGTGCCGACAATGATTTTCGCCAAAGAAGGGAGGAGGCTTTCAGATTTTCTGAAATGACCAGGGGCTTCGGAGGAAGATTCTATCCGAGGCATGTCAGGTCCATCCACAACTCTACTCAAAATGATGATAAGGGGAGTCAGCAGAACAGGCCGCAGTGCTCCTCACAAGCTTCGGGGCAACAGCAAAGTTTCTTCCGGCCACCAGCTCCAAGAGGCAGAGGCGCCAGGGGCTTCGGCGGAAGATTTGGAGATCAACCAAGGAGAGTATTTTGCTTATTCTGTGGAGAAAACAAGGGCCATACCACCAGGATGTGCCATGTTACCATCCAGAAGCAAAAGGAGCTAGCAGAAGCTGCAGCGCAACAGGGCCAGCCGAAGCAGGTCATGCATACTGTTTCGTACCATCAGCCTTACATCCCAGAATACGTGGGCAACCACCCTGCAGTTTCTGTAGCTTCGGCGAGTCAACCTCAAGCTTCATGGCAACAGCCCCCGCCTCCACCACCGCTGCAACAAGGCCAACAGCCGGAAGGGAGTCAATATGTTCCACACCAAAGGGATCTCAGAGAACAATCTGAAGCTCGCACAGTCAATAGCACTGTGCCAGAGTCGAAGCACATTTATTGACAAATATCCTACCTTGATAGCAGTCTTTTCCATTTAGTTCTATTTTCTGTGTAATAAAGAACATTTCAGTTTTCATGTAATAGCTTCGTGGTTGGTCATGAGGAAAACCTATTTTCTCCACAGGCTTAAGTTGCTGAAGCTTAAAAATTTGCGATAACAAGGAGGACCTTCGAATTATAAAAAATCCTTCGAAGTCGTTCTAAGGAACGCATAGTAAGTTGCTGAAGTCACAAAAAGCCGTTCCAAAGGGAGTGCAGTGTAAGTTTTCTGCTCCAAAGTCGTTCCTAAGGGAATGCAGAGCATACAGCGAAAAGTCAACGCTGATACCGCCTAAGTAAAAGGCGAAGAAGCTCCAAAGACGTTCCTAAGGGAATGCAGAGCTTACAGCGAAAAGTCAACGCTGATACCGCCTAAGTAAAAGGCGAAGAAGCTCCAAAGACGTTCCTAAGGGAATGCAGAGCTTACAGCGAAAAGTCAACGCTGATACCGCCTAAGTAAAAGGCGAAGAAGCTCCAAAGACGTTCCTAAGGGAATGCAGAGCTTACAGCGAAAAGTCAGCGCTGATACAAAGATATTTTGTGTTTTACGGGGATATGTGTGTATCTTCGGAACAAATGTCATCTACATAACATAGCATCATCACATCATTTTGCATAGCATAAGCATCATACATCATGTTGCATATGGCAAAAGAAGGGGACACAGTATCAACCTTCGAAAGGACGCTTTGAGAAAGTGAAAATCGTGCAAAGTCACGAGGGAATACAATGTTGATCTTCGGAATACAGCTTCGGAGAATATTTTCACGAAGCGTGGATGTGCTTCATCAGAATAGTATTAAAGGAGAATGTCTTCTTCACGAAGCATGAAAAGAAGGGAAGGTGTTTTTTCGCCGAAGGCTCAAAAATGGTATGTGTGTAGAATTTCATGCATCGTAAAGAATTGAATAATGAAAAGAAACTTGTTTATTACATTCAAATGTACAAAATATTACATAGACCACATTTCAAATGTTTTTTCTAATTACATCTAGTCTTCTCTTAGTACTACTTCGGCAGCCTCATTTAGAAGTTGTTCAACAACTTTATCCATGATAGCTTCGGCCATTTGTTTAATTTCGTCATCCCCTTTCGTGTGAGGGTCAGCAGACAATCCAGCAGGATCTGAGGGAAGAGAATATGTCTACATTACTATCATAGACCACGAACACAGTTTGAAATTAAAAATTACAACACAATAAGGACGACTAATTAATACCTATTTGCCCTTCGGGCTTTGTACTTTTTCGGCAACTTCTGTCACTTTCCTAGCATCATGGATGCCTTTTTCACTCTTTTGAATAATTTCTTGCGCCATTTCTCGGCCGCCGTTGTCCCAGATATCAGTAAAGAATTTTCCGCCAACCATGCTTGCTTCGGCCGAGGGGTCTTTGATGTTTTCGAAGGACAAGGCAGCTTCGGACTGAGCTAAGGATTTTACATGCTCGCAACCTTTCCTCTCCAAAACAGTAGCAACTCCTCTAGCGCCCGAAAAAGCGCAGATGTCACCGCGGCTATTCAGGATTTCCTCGAAGGCCTCTGCTTCGTGGCTGATCCATTCCAGTGGACCTTCGGGATTGCCTCTTGAGAAATTCTCTTCACTAGAGAATGCGCCAACGCTGGCGTAGCTGGTTTTTATTTTCTTTACACATTCCATGGATTTTTCGTAGCATCTTTTCTTAGAAGACCGAAGCTCTTCAACGGTTCCTTCCAAATGATCAGCCCATTGGTCGCTACATTCCCGTCTTGTTTCTTCAAGTATGCGTTCTTCTTTCGCCCGGGCCAATTGCTTCTGAAGATCTTTAATTTCGCGTCTGTGAGCTTCGGCCTGAACCTTTGCAGCAGCTTCGTCCTTTTTTATCTTGTCTACTAATGTAAGCAGAATTTTATCTTTTTCTAGAGCTTCGTTCCTGAGTTTAATAACTTCTGATCGTAAATTGTTGAACGCAATTTCATAGCTCTCGTCTTCGGCACTCTTTTGTGCTCTTAATGCGTTGCTTAGAATTAAACCCTATACGAAAAAGAATCCATATAAGAATAAAAGAATGAATTACGAATTATAAAATTTTTCAAACGTCTAATTCCCATACCTTCAGGCTATTATACGCAAGACTATCCGCGAGATCCTCCTTCGTCATAGCGCATAGTCCAGCTTCAAGCTTCGGAAACCCCATACTCCTAGCCATCTCCCGGCAAACAGATAATTCTTTGTTGTCAGGGAGGCAGTATAGGAAGTCATCTTCGTTTGTCCCATTAAACACTAGTGCCCCCTTCGGATATTTTAATTCTCTGGCATAGTGATTGGCTTCATAAATCTCTTCTTCAGATAATTTTTTACCCGAAGCATGTCGCACAATGTAATCACGCACGGTGGAAGGTGCTTCGGGGGCAGCGGTGTCAATTTCTTCAACCAAAATTGGCTCTGGCATTTTTAATTTTTCTTCGGCTTCCAAAGGTTGTTCCTTGGTAGGTTCTGAAGGCCCAGCTTCAGCTTCAAGTTGTCGCTTTGAAGCTTCAGCAGCTAAAGCTTCAGTAGACGCTTCAGAAGGTTCAACAATCTTCTTTGGAGTTATGCTTGAAGACTTAATTGTTTCCAAAACATCTAACACGTTCACCATTCTTTTTCTTTTCGGGGTCACCGATGGGCCCTTTTGATTTTTTATTGTTTCAACATTTGCTGAAGGACTTAAGATTTCCGATATTTTTGGTCCTTCAATTCTCGGTTTTTCTGCCTTCTCTGCTGAAGGCGCTTCAGTTTTTTCTTCTATCTTCGGCACTGGAGCTGGTTCTGTAGCTTCAGAGGCCAAAGAGACTTCACCAATAAATTCAGGCACTGTGGCCGGCTCAATAAAACGCGCCCGGTGGGTGAGCACCTTCATCTTTTTTCTTTGCGGCGCTGGCTCGCTAGAGGCACTTGTGGCAACTTCTGTTGCAGGAGAAGTATTTTTTCTTTTACGGCCCAGCACCGGATAATGATAGTTAGGGTAGACAAACCCGATTGCATCAAATACCCGGTTGAGCCTCTTCTTCTTTCGGCCTCCGAAGGCTGCCGATAATGCAGTATTCTCGGCCTTCGAATATATCCCAAGCAGTTCGTCACTTAATGTTTCAATGCTTTTTAACCAGTCATCATCAGGTTCAACAAACTTATCCCCGTATTTGAATGTGTATTTCAGTCTGACCAGTCCGCCTTCGTCAGATTCTTTGATGGTCTCCTTCGGCATTTCCCACTTTCCTGCAAGTGGCCACACCCTGAAGGCAATATGCTCTTGGACCAAGTCCCTTGTCCCGATAAAAGAGCAGACTACGCCGAAGGCTCTTTGGCATTCTTCGGCCGCTTCATCCATTTCAACCTTCGGCCTTCGGAGTCCGAAGCGTTGCCAGATGGGGCGCATAATGATACTCTTAACATCTTCCTGCGCTGTCAAGTCATTCTTTACATAGAACCATTCTGTCATCCAGGTACCGGGCCACCTCTTCCGAAAGGTTGGCACAGGGCGGTAACAACCAAAGTTGTTGTGATATTGTTCTTTCCCCCAGGGCTTTGTCTCATATACCAACTCATGAATTTTGCAAAAACTTTTAGCATTTGGTTCTAAACCTTGGCTTTTCACAGCCCAGACAAAGATTCCCATTCTTATGATAGCTTCGGGAGTAATTTGATGAAGGTAGATTTCAAATGTCTTCAGGACTTCGACAACAAAGCTGCTTAGGGGGAACCGAAGCCCAGCTTTGAGAAAGCTTCGGAAGATCACGACCTCATCTTCTTCGGGGGTGGGAGAAGTCTTTTCTCGAGCGTCAGCCCTCACGATAGATATATCTCGAAAATATCTCCCTCTCATATTGTCAATATGACTCTGCTTAATAGTGCTTTTCCCGAAAACTAAGTGACTTGGCCGCCATGGTCGATCTTTGGACTCTCCCCCACCGCTTTCTACATCATAACTGTCGCTGTCACCAGTATCTTCAGACAAACCTTCCAGAATCTCCTTGGTGATTTTTTCCGTATTGGTCTTTGCCATCGCTATGAGGAACCCCAAGTTCTTCTCTTCGTCGAGGCTCAGCTTCATCTCAGCAGTGACCTTCTTATCTTTAGACATCTTCGGAAACAGTAAAAAACTGTTTTCAAAGCCGAAGCTTCAAAACCAAAAGATCAGCAAATCTTAGTGCGCAAGAGCTAAAAATTTAGTGAGCGGAAGCAGATGGCAAGTGAGCGTACCAAATGAGTTTGCGGTATGATCTTATTTATACGCCCAGTGCGTTGAAAATTGAAAGACCCCGCTTGTCAGTGAATGTTGCTATTCTAGCAAAGGGAAGGTGTTTTTTCGGACCTTCGGCTTAAGGCCTTCGTCCATATCGCAATCTGAATTTATCATTAACAAATTAATATTGCGAGGGGCTACTGTTGGGGGCCTTCGTCCTCCGAAGGTCCTCAAAAACAAGACTTGACAATGTTTTCCAAGTGAATTATATGAACAGGTATTTTCGGACTCAGATTATGGACATGGAATACGGACAGGACGAAGCTTAAGCCAGACGAAAGGGGGTTGAGATGAAGGACGGGCTGGTTACCATGCTGTACGAAGGATGGTGCGCAGCCGAAGCTATGCGCAGGGAAGCTTCGTCGCGATAGCAGAACGGGGAACCGACCTAAAGATGAAAAGACTACTTAGGCCTTGACAGATTCCCATAGGTCATTAGCAAATGTAATGGACATGAATGTAATTTTACATGGGCTGCGTCCCACGCCTATAAATAGATGAACAGTACTCCCGTACTGGAGAGGCTGACTTGGCATTTGCTTTTGCGTCATCCTTGTACTTATGTCTTCCTGCTATCCGAAGGTACACTTGTAATTTGAAGTCATTTCTATTGTTATATGATAATAAAATAGAAATGACATTCTGATAAAATTTAAATGTTTATATTACTTTTTATGTTGCGTGTAAATCCTTCGTCATAGCTTACGAAGATATATTATTTGTGACCTTCGTCCCGAGCGCATTATATCCCGAAGGGAAATGATGTTTCATTGAAGGTACTTATCATTTAACACTTTTTATGTTGCCTTGTTCTTAATCCGAAGCATTTGAGAACAAGTCACCAACAAGGCTGAAGGCAATAACTGTGGATAATGGAACACAATTTGATGCCAAAACATTCAAAGATTTTTATGACCAAATTGGTACGAAGATTCATTTTGCATCAGTCAGGCATCCAGAATCAAATGGGCTGGTAGAAAGAGCAAATGGCATCATAATGACAGGAATAATGAAGCTAATCTTCAACTAGCCCAGAGGAAAGTGGCCAGATGAGTTGATTAAAGTGGTGTGGAGCCACAACACAACTACATCAAGGACAACAGGATTTACACCCTTCAAGCTCCTATTTGGTGACAAAGCAATAACTCCAGAAGAAGCAAAGACAGGGTCATTAAGAACAATAGCTTCGACAGAAGACGAAACTGATTATCAAATAACAAAAGATATTATAGAAGGAACCAGACTTCAGGCTATAGAGCATATCAATAAATATCAGGCTAAAACAATAAGGTGGTGTGATAGAAAAGTTCGATTGAAGAACATCAAGCCAAGACATCTAGTGCTTCGGAGAGTGGCCAACCAAGATACAGTGGGCAAGTTGCAACTGAAGTGGGAAGGTCCTTTTCTGGTAATATCTTCGTCAAGACCCGGTTCTTATAGATTGAAGGATATGGACGGCAACGACATACCCAGATCTTGGAATGCAGATGAGCTTCGGTGATATTATGTGTAATTTGATGTAATCTTTTTTCATTTTTTCTATGGCACCCTTTTCCTTTCAAGAGGGGAGAAAGGTTTTTAATGGGGTCATAGCTTGTAATTTTTCATTCTTATTTAGCCCTACGAGGGCCAAATCCACCAAACATGTAATATGTAAAATCTGAGCCTGCACCATCAAGTGCAAAAAGAAAAACAGGGAGAAGCTCAAAAGACGTCCCCAAGGGGATGCAGAGCATGACGAAGCTGCAAAAAAGTCATTCCTAAAGGAGCGCAGCGTAAGTTTTCTGCTCAACAGTCGTTCCAAAGGGAATGGAGAGCCAAATACCACCGAAATATAAGGTGAAGAAGTTCAAAAGTCGTTCCTAAGGGGATGCAGAACTTAAATGCCACCGAAATAGAAGGTGAAGAAGCTCAAAAGTCGTTCCTAAGGGGATGCAGAGCTTAAAAGACTCAAAAGTCGTTCCTAAGGGGATGCAGAGTCTGGGTGTGGTTTCATGTGTGTGTGTTCGGGACATTCATTTGCACATTACATTACATCATTCATTGCATTCATACACATTCATGTAGACATTCATAGGATCATTATCATCATAACATGAAGCATAAACAGAAATACTCCAGCTTTGACAAACAATGCTTCGATGAGCACAAAGAAGCAAGGACATGCTTCGTTGTGTACGAAAAGAAGGGAAGGTGTTTTTTGCCTTCGGCTCAAATGATACAAGTTTCGTCCACAGCAAAGCAATTTGTACATGGGTGGAAAGGTAAAAATATATTACAAGGTATGAACAAAGTATACAAGGTACTGTTCAATTCTCGATTACAATTTCTTTACAAAGATAATACAAATGCTTCTAAGTTCTATAGAGGCAGGCCTAAGAAACAGCTTCAGTAGCCTTCAGAACTTGCTTCGGATTATCAATCTTCGGCGCCACCATCCTACAGACAAACAGGCAGTTTAAGGTAAAAGGTAACTACAAGAGATGGCAAACAACAGGTATAAATTTCATACCGGCTTAAGCAAGCTTCGAGCCTCGTCGCCAGCCAAGTCTTGCCCACCCTTCACCCAAATCTGAGTTATAAATCTATTTCCAATGCTCTAGGCCTCGTTGGGAATATCAATTAAATCTTAAGGAGACAGACTGAAAGTTGGCCTTTTTACTGTTTTCCCGTGCGTGCAACCAGCCTTCATAAATGTTGCAGCTGTGCCGCGAGAAGCCAGCAGGGCACAGAAGTCATCGTGCCCGGCTATCACTTCATCAAGCGCCTCAGCCGAAGGGGTAAACTCTTCAGAGCTGGCTCCAACCGAGCCGAAGAACTTTTTCAGTCGTTGCACACAGCGGTTGCCAAAGCTTAAACAAATGTTCTGAAGCTCTTTCAAAGATTGTTGTAGCTTTGTATTTTTGTCATCTTCGGCTTCGTATTTTGCTTGCATATTTTTTCTCTCTTGTTCGAAGCTCTCTGATTTTTGGAGAAGTTCTCTTAATCTAGCATTTTCGGCTTGAGTTTCTGCAACTGAACCCTCCATTGCCTGAAGCAGGAAATCTTTCTTCTCAAGAGAAGCTTCGTACTCTTTAATTTTCTTTTCCAAACCTTCGATTATGATTTCGTTCTTTTTGTCTTCGAGGTCTTGCTGCATCCTCAGTACCTTGCTTACAACATACTCTAGAGATAAACCTTCATCAGAAAATTTTGCTTCATCACAAAAATAAAAAGAAAATTTTGCTTCATCTTAAAAAAGGAATTTTACCTTGAAGTTGGAATAAAACAAACTGCCAACGGTATGTTGCCATCGGTAGCCACTAATATCAACTTCGAGCTTTGGGAAACCAACACTCTTCGATAGAGTGTCGATTATCTTTGCCCCAGTGCAGTCGCGAATGCATCCTAAGGCCCCTTCATCAATCCCACCAAAGAGCATGGCTCTTGGCTGGTAGCCACAGGATATACCATACTCCTGTAGCTCCTTCTTTTCGGCCTCGGATAATTCTTGCCTGACCAAGTTCTGAAGGTCGAAGTCTTTTTCCTCCGAAGTAGCATCAGCAATCTTCTTTCCTTTGTTAGGAACTGTGGCCATGACCTCCTCTGCAGCCACAGCTGCTTCTTCTGCAGCCATATCCAAGAGAAGTTTATCAATCCCAGATAGTGTACTCTCGAGGTTGGTGGCTTCGGCAGCAGCTGCAGCTTCAGCAGAGATATTTGCTTCGACAGTGGCCTCGGCGCTTACAATAGGTGTTATTTTAGATGCCGAGGCCGATGGTGGCATTCGTTCAATGGCTTGCATTACGGTAACGATTCTTCGCTTTTTCTGCCCATCTGCCTTCTTTCTAGCCAAAGGCTCGCCCTTCTTCTGTAAAAGCTTTGTTAGTTCCGGCCCCAGAGGACTTAGCAGCTTGATAGGTAGAGATTCAGTCATTACCTTTAAAATTTCTGCTACTTTGGCAGCAGGAGGCATCGAGGGAGTCTCCTCTTTTACCTCAGTCACCTTCGGCTCTGGAATTTCAGCTTTTCTTTTCTTCGAAGTTGCCACCTTCGGCTCAGGAGTGGATTTTCTTTTCTTTAAAACCTTCTCATCCTCCTTCACCATTCTGACAGCTTGTCTGTTCAGAACGCTGACAATTCTTTTCCTTTTTACCCCTTCAGCTTCCTTGCTAAGCCGCTCATAATCAGGGTATTCAAATTTTAGAGCATCCATCACCCGGTTTAACCTTCGTTTCGGCCGAGTGCCGAAGGCCGTTGTCATCAATTGGTCTTCTTTCGTGGTATAGTTTCCCAATATTTCATTACACATAGTTTCAATCATCTCTAGCCATTCTTGGTAAGGCTCCTTGAACTATTTTTCAAACTTGAAATGATAAGCTAGTCGAACAAGTTCATGCTTCTTCATTTCTTTCATCTTCGGCATCCCCTAGTCACTTGATGTTGGGAATGTCCGGTTGGCCAGGTATTCATGTACCAAGTCCTTGGTGCTGATTTGCTTAGCAACCACCCTAAACTCTGTTGCGGCTAGCTGGCATGCTGACCCTAGTTTCATATTGCTTAGGGGCCTAGTCATTCTGAAGCTTAAAGATAACGGGCTCATAACCATCGACATCAGTTTCCCCCTCTTTTTCTCATCAGCCTTCATGTAAAACCATTCATTCTTCTAGCCGGTTGGCCACTTTGTGCGGTAGCTGAGAACTGGGGCCTTCATATCCTTGCGATATGCAAAATTGTAACATCCAAAATTTTCGTGAAGACCGTCTGCCCTGGCCTTCGTCTGGTAGTGTAACTCGTGCACTCGATAGAATGCTTCGGCATCTGGGCTCATCCCTTGGCTTTGGAGGGCCTAGATGAAGACGCTAAGCCTAATAATGGCATTAGGGGTCAGCTGATGAAGATATATTTTGAATTTTTTCAAAACTTTCCCTATCATCTCGTTCAAAGGAAATCGCAGTCCGGCTCTAAAGAAGCTCTTGAAAAAAACTACTTGATCTCTCTTCGGAGCTGGGGTGGTCTCTTCTCTGGCAAATCGGACATGTTAGCTTTCAGCTTCCCCAAAGTAGCCCAGCTTCATCATCATGGGCATGTCAGCTTCGGACACAGTAGATTTCCCAAAATCTAGATGGCTGGGTTTTGTCGGGATCAAAATCCTATAATCTTCCTCATCTTCGTCAATATTTTCTTCCTCAGCCGCAGTCTGTCAGCTTCGGCAACAGGAGCACCTTCGTTAGTAGCTCCCTCTGTCACAATTAGACCTAATTGTTTCATGACTTTGGAAATTGGTGCTGTCTCAGTGACTTCGGTTTCTTCTCCCTCATGAGACACCCTTGCAGTCGAACGCACTCTGGCCATTTGATGGATTTTTCGCGGTTTTGACAAAGCTGATGGTTGTTTCGCAGTTTGGACGAAGCTCACTTTTTCTGACGAAGTTAACTCTAAATGATGAAGTGCTCGATTGAGAGCACAGTGAAAAAGCTTCGGCTACAGTTAAATTTTTTAACAGCACAACAGTGCAATGGCAATGAATGTTGCGATAACTCTGCACCAACCCATCTGTTTATATAGTGCTGCACGTGGCAAGGTAAACCGCCAAATAGCCTGCACCCGTTGAACAGTGGACCATGCGGCGCCTAGAAGGTGAACCGCCAGATCGCCTGCACCCGCTGAACGGTGGACCACCCGACGCTTGGAGTATTTTAATCGTTTCTCGGCAACGAGCACAGAGAAGGTGTTTTTCGGACCTTCGGCATTTCGAAGCCTTTGAGATTTTTTTTTCGCGGATCGAGCTCGTTACGAAAAATGATCTAGCACCCCGAAGGGGCTACTATTGGGGGCCTTCTTCTTCGCCGAAGGTCCTCCAAGCAAAAACACCTTCATCAGGACGATATGCAAGCATACACAACACGAAGGTATTTGCTGAAGCTATAATCCAGGGAGCTTCGGCAGATGACATGCCTTGAGACGAAGGTGGCACCGACTTAAAGTGGAAAAGACCGTCTAGTTCATAATGATCTATATCATGTTTATAATTAGGTATCAAGGACACAAATGTAATTTCAATTGGGCTACGTCCTGTGCCTATAAATAGGTGAACAGTAACCCCGTACTGTATACACTGATTGGTAGTCACTCACTTGTCACCCTTGGAGTCTTACCTTCTGTCGAGCCGAAGGTACAAATGTAATCCAATATCAGTAATATTTGTTTTTGATCATATAATAAAAATGTTGATGATTTAATATAATTATTCATGTTCTTTTATGTCTCATATATTCTTGTTTTTACATATTGATATGATGAAGGTATGTCCTTCATAGCCTTTGTCCGAAGATCATTATATCCTAAGGGATACAGTGCTTCCAAGGACGAAGGTCTCTTACCATTAACATTTGCGTTGCCTTGTTCTTGATTCGTAGCATTTGAGAACAAGTGACCAACACCTGGTGTCTTGGGCTTCAAAGAAACAAAACTAAGTAGCTCTATCCACCGGCGAAGCTGAGTATATTGTTGTAGGACATTGTTGTGCACAATTACTCTAGATGAGGCAAACCCTTAGGGACTATGGCTACAAGTTGAGCAAAGTCCCTCTCCTATGTGATAATGAGAGTGCAATCTGCATGGCGGATAATCCTTGAACATAGCCGCACTAAGCACATAGACATCCGGTATCACTTTTTGAGAGATCACCAACAAAAGGGGGATATCAAAATTGCTTATGTTAGCACCCACAACCAATTAGCTGATATCTTCACCAAGCCCCTGGATGAAAAGACTTTTAGCAAGCTTAGAAATGAACTCAATATCCTAAATTCTTGGAACTTTGATTGAAATCTTGCACACATTGCTCATTTATATACCTTTGGTCATGTCTCTTTCATTTGGTACAAATGCATATTTCTTATTCTTCTTCTGCCAAGTGTATTTCTATCCTTAGTCATAGATTGAAAGGGAAATGGAGTACTAGGCAAAGGTAAGGCTTCAACTACGACTATGTTAGTATCATATTTCCTTTGCCCTACTCATTTATTTACATTCATATCTTGCATAAGGCCTCTAGTTTTCTTTGTTTTTGGCGCTTAATGCCAAAGGGGGAGAAAATAATAGGCCAAAGCAAAAGGACCGCACCACCACCCTGTTTTCTAAAAACTCTTTCAAAAAGGGGAGAAATTATTCATAAAGGGGGAGAAATTAATAGATATTTGCAAAAACCCTCTTGACAGCTAAGGGGAGAACCTCTTCAGAGGGAGCTTTTATTTAGCGAAAGGAAAAGCATTTGAAACTAGGGGAGAATTTTCAAAAACTTAAAAATGCTTTTAGAAATTATATTCTTATACCATTGGATATTTGCAAAGGAATTTAAAAAGACTTTTCCAAAAGATATGCAAAAACAAGCTAATTGGTCACATGTGGTCTGAAATGTTAAGTATATCAAAACAACCATATATGCTTAGAAGTACTTTCATTTCAAAGTAACTTATGCACATCCGATAAATTGCAAACTAGTTACATTTCTACACTTTGTATTTGCTTTGGTTTGTGTTGGCATCAATCACCAAAAAGGGGAGATTGAAAGGGAAATGGACCCAACATTTCCTATAATCGATTTTGGTGTTTGACGTCCATCACAAACCGTATGGACTAACTAGTTTGCGTAGTGGATACTTTTCTTAGGTGCATAAAGTTCACATAAACATACAAAGAAAATTACCTTGAGGGAATTCTACACGGTTGGAGCAAAATAGAATTGCTGCAGCCTGTGGCGCACCGGACACTGTTCGTGTGTGCACCGGAAACTATCCGATGCCCTAGCTGAAGCACTCCGCGAACTGGCCGCTCTCGGGTTTTCACGGCACTCGCCCACTAAAAATCACCGGATTGTCCGATGTGTCACCGGACTGTCCGGTGAGAGAACGAGCAACGGTCAACTTTGCCCAATGGTCGACTGTGTGACTGCGCCTGCAGTCTGAAGCGCTAGAAGTCAGAAGACAGTCTGCGACAACAGGTCACGCCGGACTGTCCGATGCAGCAAAAATACAGAAGACTTCAACGGTCAACTGTTCCAAACCCCAACTCTCGGCTGACGTGGCACTCACCGGACAGTGAATAGTGGAGTGTCCGGTGCACCACTAGACTGTCTGGTGTGCCCATCGACAGAGCAGTCAACCAACGGCTAGAATAGTGGTTTAGGGCTATAAATACCCCCCAACCACCTCTATTCAAGCCATCCAAGCATCCCACTCTTCTCATTCAATAGAAGAGCAAAGAATACACTCCAAAGACACATTCAAAGCATTCAATCTTCTCCAAGTTCCAAAATCAAATCAAGTGATCAAAAGTGTTTATTGACTTGAGAGAGGGTGATTTGTGTTTCTTTTGTTGCTCTTGTTGCTTGGTTGCTTTCTTCATCTCTCTCTAAACTCTCCAAGTGTTTTGTAAAGGTTTGCAAGAGACACCTAATTGTATGGTGATCCTTGCGTGGTCTTAGTGACCTGTGAGATTGAGAAGAAGCACTCAACCGGTTTAAGTGACCGATTGAGAGGGGGAAAGGGTTGAAATAGACCCAGCCTTTGTGGCCCCCTCAACGGGGAGTATGTTCTTTGGAACCAAACCTTAGGAAACAAATTGATGTGTCCACTTGTGTTGATCTTCACCATTCGATTTGTTTCTCCCCTCTTCCCTCTCTCTAAAAGTTCTTTTGCTCACATTGTTTTGAGTTTTCTCCCAAAATTATCCACATTGATTGAGCAACTCATAGCAAGAAGAACTATTTTTCGCACTCCAAATTCACTATTATTTATTTCTAACCCTAACCCTGGGTGAAGTGCAAGTTCAAAGTTTATAATTTTCAGGTTTCGCCTATTCACCCCCCCCCCCTCTAGGCGACTTTCAAAAAGCATGCAAAAAAGGTGTGAAATGGCTACTTATGGGTGGAAATGGCTAAGTTAGGGGGCACCCATGAGAGCACCTAGAGGGGGGGTGAATAGGTGATACTGTAGAATAAAACACTAAATAGCCACAAACTTGATTATTAAAGTGTTAGTGCGACTAAGTAGCTATGAAACGAGTTCTTGTGAACAAAACAATCACAAAAAGGCAACACAAGAGACACATGATTTTTATCCTGTGGTTCGGCCAAGTAACACTTGCCTACTTCCACGTTGTGGTGTCCTAATGGACGAGGGTTGCACTCAACCCCTTTCAAGTGATCCTTTGATCAACTTGAATACCACGGTCTTTTTCTCTTTTGAGTATACTTCCCGTTTGCGAGGAATCTCCACAAGTTGGAGCCTCTCGCCCTTACAATATAGATCACAAAGAAAGCACAAGAGTAAGGATGGGAGAGAAACACACGCAAGACTCAAATCCGTAGCACAACCACGCACACAATTGAAGAAGTGAGCACAGAAACACAGCGCAAGGAGTTTACAACTCGAACAGTGCTCAAATCTCAAGAACGATGATCTGATTGCATGAATGCAGAATCTAGGTGTCTTAGAATGTTTCTTGTAAGCTTGGTGCACTGCTCCATGCGCCCAGGGGTCCCTTTTATAGCCCCAAGGTAGCTAGGAGCCGTTGGAATTCAACATGGAAGGCTATTGTTGCCTTCTGCCGAGTGGTGCACCGGACAGTCCGGTGCACCACCGGATAGCTACTATAGCAGTCCGGTGTGTGATCTCCTTCCATATCGAGCACGGCCGACCATTGCTCCTCTAGGCCCATTGGCGCACTAGACACTGTCCGGTGCACATCGAACAGTCTGGTGTGCCCAACCGACCGTTGGGGCGGGCCACGTGTCACGCGTTGATCGCGCAGATGATCGTTGGCTGCTGGCGCCGTTGACTCACCGGACAGTCCGGTGCACCACCGGATAGTCCGATGAATTATAGCCACGTTGCCTTTTCTTTTCCCGAGAGCGATGACTTCGTTGCTGACGACTCACCAGACAGTCCGGTGCACCACCGTACAGTCTGGTGATTTATAGTCACGCCACTCCGTCGTTTCCTGAGAGCAGCCGGTTCACCGTTGGCTCGCCTGGGTCACCGGACAGTCCGGTGTGCTAGGCCCGAGCTGGTGTTGGCTGTACACAGCCAACTCTTTTCCAATTCTTTTCTTCTTCTTTTTTCACTGTTTCTAGCACTTAGATAAACACGTTAGTACTCAAAAACAATTTACTAAGTCTAGAAACATACCTTGTTCTTTGATTCGCACTTCTTACACATTAGAACTCAATCAATATATGTTGGACATCTAATCACCAAAACACTTATAGAAATGGCCCAAAGGCACATTTCCTTTTCAATGTCCCCTTTTTTGGTGATTTATGCCAACATATTAAAAAGCGACACAAGAAGTGCAATATCAATTCAAATTGAAGACCAAATTCTTTTTATTTAGGATTTGGCATATTTGGATCATTCTTTGCCACCACTTGGTTTGTTTTTGCAAATCAAATTCTTTTTCCTATTTCTAAGTCAAACACACTTATTTGAGAAAATAGAGAGATATTCCAAGAGTAAAATTGATCAAGTGCCAAAACTCCCCCTTTTTCCCATAATCAATATTCTCCCCCATAAGAGACCAAATTTTGCAATAAGAGTATTTTGGACAAATCTCAAATTCTAACTCTACTATTTTCAGAATTCATAAGTGGTTGGCTGATCCATTTGCTTTGGCCTTAATTTCTCCCCCTTTGGCATTAAGCACCAAAATGGGATAACTTTTGGCCGTTTAACCCTATTGCCTCACCAAAAATGTCAATTAAGAGCAAAAGGCAATGAGAGCATAAGTATGAACATGGAAATAAATACACTAATACCGGAGTGCAGTGGAAGTCTTTTCGTCGTCCAAGTTCATCTTCCCTTTCAATGTTCCTTCTAGACTACTTCAAATGTACTTAAACAACCAAGTCAGTCTCAAAAGGAATCAAGTTGTAGCACAGCTCCCCTTAAACATGTGCATCATTTGCATACGAACTTGTGAGGTTCGGGGGTGACTTGTACAACTCCTTTGTTGAGGTCAAGATGCCCGTCATTTCCCATCAGCATCTTTGCGGGCTTGGCGTCCTTCATCCCAAAACCTCTTGAGAAGATCTTGAGTGTACTTCGTTTGGGAGATGAAAGTGTTGTCCTTGAGTTGCTTCACTTGGAATCCAAGGAAGTAGGTCAACTCGCCCATCATTGACATCTCGAACTTTTGCATCATCACCCTGCTAAACTCCTCACAAGACTTTTGGTTAGTAGAACCAAATATTATGTCATCAACATAAATTTGGCAAACAAAAAGATCACCATTGCATGTCTTTGTGAAAAGAGTGGGATCGGCTTTTCCAACCTTGAAAGCATTAGAAATAAGGAAATCTCTAAGGCATTCATACCATTCCCTTAGGGCTTGCTTAAGTCCATAGAGCGCCTTAGAGAGCTTATGCACATGGTCGGGGTACCTGTCATCCTCAAAGCCAGGGGGTTGTTCCACGTATACCTCCTCCTTGATTGGCCCATTGAGGAAAGCGCTCTTCACATTCATTTGGAATAGCCTAAAAGAATGGTGAGCAACATAGGCTAATAATATCCGAATGGACTCTAACCTAGCCACAGGAGAAAAAGTCTCCTCAAAATCCAAACCTGCAACTTGGGCATAACCTTTTGCCACAAGTCGAGCCTTGTTTCTTGTCACCACTACGTGCTCGTCTTGCTTGTTGCGGAACACCCAATTGGTTCCCACAAAGTTTTGCTTTGGACGTGGCACCAGGCTCCAGACTTCATTTCGTTTGAAGTTGTTGAGCTCTTCCTACATGGCCAACACCAAGTCTGGATCCTACAAGGCCTCTTCTACCCTGAAAGGCTCAATAGAAGAGACAAACGAGTAATGCTCACAAAAATTAGCTAATCGTGAGCGAGTAGTTACTCCCTTGCTGATGTCACCTAGAATCTGATCGACGAGGTGATGTCTTTGGATCGTCTCTTGGACTTGAGTTGGAGGGACCTGTGGTGCTTCTTCCTCCATAACATGTTCTTCTTGTGCTCCCCCTTGATCCTACCCGTCTTCTTGAGGTACCCGTTCACCGTCTTGAGTTGGGGGATGCACCATTGTCGACGAAGATGGTTGATCTTGTTCCTGTAGTTCCTGTGGTCGCACATCACCTATCGCCATCGTGCGCATGGCGGCCGTCGGAATTTCTTCTTCATCTACATCATCAAGATCAACTTGCTCTCTTGGAGAGCCATTAGTCTCATCAAATACAATGTCACTAGAGACTTCAACCAATCCCGATGATTTGTTGAAGACTCTATACGCCTTTGTATTTAAGTCATAACCTAGCAAAAACCCTTCTACTGCCTTTGGAGCAAATTTATAATGTCTACCTTTCTTCACCAGAATGTAGCATTTGCTCCCAAATACACAAAAATAAGAGACATTGGGTTTGTTACCAGTCAGAAGTTCGTAGGACGTCTTCTTGAGGAGACGGTGCAGGTAGAGCCGATTTATGGCATGGAAAGCTGTGTTCACTGCTTCCAACCAAAATCGCTCAGGCGTCTTGTACTCTCCAAGCATCGTTCTCGCCATGTCGATTAGCATCCTGTTCTTCCTCTCTACCACACCTTTTTACTGTGGTGTGTAGGGAGCGGAGAACTCGTGCTTGATGCCTTCCTCCTCAAGATACTCTTCAACTTGTAGATTCTTGAACTCAGACCCATTGTCGCTTCTTATCTTCTTCACCTTTAGCTCAAATTCACTTTGAGCTCTCCTTAAGAAGCGCTTTAGGGTCCCTTGGGTTTCTGACTTATCCTACAAAAAGAATACCCAAGTGAAGTGGGAAAAATCATCAACAATTACAAGACCATACTTACTTCCCTCAATTCTGAGGTAGGCAACGAGTTCAAAGAGATCCATGTGAAGAAGCTCTAGTGGTCTTGATGTCGTCATCACATTCTTGCTGTGATGAGTGCTTCCCACCTATTTCTCTGCCTGACATGCTGCACAAGGTCTGTCTTTCTCAAAACAGACATCAGTTAGTCCTAACACATGATCTCCCTTTAGAAGCTTATGGAGGTTCTTCATCCCAACATGTGCTAGACGGCGATGCCACAGCCAGCCCATATTAGTCTTAACGATTAAGCATGCATCTAGATCGGCATTCTCTTTCAAAAAGTCAACTAAATAGAGCTTGCCGTCTAGTACACCCTTAAAAGCTAATGAACCATCACTCCTTCTAAAGACAGATACATCAACATTTGTAAATAGACAATTGTAACCCATGTGACATTGTTGACTTACAGACAGAAGGTTGTACCCGAGCGACTCTACTAGAAATACATTTGATATTGAGTGCTCATTAGTGATGGCTATTTTGCCCAAGCCTTTGACCTTGCCTTGGTTCCCATCTCCAAAGATGATCGTATCCTGGGAATCCTTGTTATTGATGTAGGAGGTGAACATCTTCTTATCCCCTGTCATGTGGTTTGTGCATCCGCTGTCGATAATCCAGCTTGAGCCCCCGGATGCATAAACCTGCAAGGAATTTAAGCTTGGGTTTTAGGTACCCAACTCTTGTTGGGTCCTACAAGGTTAGTCACAATAGTTTTTGGAACCCATATGCAAGTTTTGTCTCCCTTGCATTTGGATCCCAACTTCCTAGCAACTACTTTTGCATTCTTACATGAAAGTACAAAAGAAGTGTTGCAAGCATGAAAAACAGTAGTAGGTTCATTGAACACTTTTCTAGAAGCATGAGTAGCATTATTTCTCCTAGGCCTACTTCTACCATAAGCATAAGTAGAGCTAGAAGCAACCATAGCATGAGAAGTATGATAACCAGGTAAAACAACATGATCATGGCATCTATTATTACGAGCATGCCTAGTAAATTTTCTATCATACATATAGGCATGGTTCTCTTGAGAACTACTAGCCATAGGGGCCTTCCCTTTCCCTTTGGGATCGGAAGTCCTTTGGCTTGTTAAGTTCTTGGTTCCCTTTCGAAAACCAAGTCCATCCTTAATTGAGGGGTGTCTACCAAAAGTGTAGGCATCCCTAGCAAATTTTAATTTATCAAAGTCAACTTTGCAAGTCTTAAGTTGAGCATTAAGACTTGCTACCTCATTGTTTAATTTAGCAATAGAAGTACGATGTTCATCACATGCATCAACATCAAAGTCCTTACATCTATTGCAAATAGTGACATGTTCTACACATGAGCTAGTTTCATTAACTTTCTCTAGCTGAGTATTTAATTCATCATTTAAATTCATTAAACTAGAGACAGTTTCATGACAAGTAGACAACTCAGAAGACAGCATTTCATTTCTCTTAGTTCCTAAAGCAAGGGATTTTTGAACACTAACAAATTTATCATGTTCCTCATATAAAATATCCTCTTGCTTTTCTAGCAGTCTATCTTTTTCATTGAGAGCATCGATTAATTCATTAATTTTCTCTACTTTAGCTCTATCTAACTCTTAAATAAATCAGAGTAATCTACTTCATCATCAAAAGATTCCTCATCGTTAGAAGAAGAATACTTGAGGGTATCTCGAATATGTACCTTCTTCTCCTTAGCCATAAGGCAAGTATGGTGTTCGTTGGGGAAGAGCGAAGACTTGTCGAAGGCTGAGGCAGCCAGTCCTTCATCGTCGGAGTTGGATGAAGAGCAGTCAAAATCCCATTCCTTCCCAAGATGCGCCTTGCCCTTCGCCTTCCTGTAATTCTTCTTCTCCTTCTTCCCATGTTTTTCTTGTGCCTGGTCATTTTCATTATCGAGACATTGAGCAATAAAATGACCAATCTTACCGCATTTGAAGCAGGAGCGCTTTCCCCTTGTTTTATTCTTGTTGGTGTACTCTTTGCGTCCTTTAATCGTGGTCTTGAAACGCTTGATGATAAGCGCCATTTCATCCTCATTGGGCCCGGCAGCCTCCACTTGTGCTACCTTGCTCGGTAGCGCCTCCTTGCTGCTAGTTGCTTTGAGAGCAACGGGTTGCGGCTCATAGATGGGCAGTGGACCATTTAGAGCATCGTCCACATATCGCGCCTCCTTCACCATCATGCGCCTGCTCACGAAGTTTCTGAGGATCTCTTCGGGCGTCATTTTGGTGTACCTGGGATTTTCACGAATAAGGTTGACAAGATGGGGTCAATAACAGTAAATGACCTGAGCATGAGTCGGACGACATCATGATCCATCCATCTTGTGCTTCCGTAGCTTCGGATTTTGTTGACTAGGGTCTTAAGCCTATTGTAGGTCTATGTTGGCTCCTCTCCCCTGATCATCGCGAACCTCCCTAGTTCGCCTTCCACCAGTTCCATCTTGGTGATCATGGTGGCATCATTTCTCTCATGTGATATCTTGAGGGTGTCCTAGATTTGTTTAGCGTTGTCCAAGCCGCTAACCTTGTTGTATTCATCCCTGCACAGAGATGCTAGCAAAACAGTAGTGGCTTGGGCATTTTTATGGATTTGCTCATTAATAAACACAGGATTATCGATACTATCAAAATGCATCCCATTTTCCACAATTTCCCATATACTAGGATGGAGAGAGAATAAATGACTACACATTTTATGACTCCAAAACGAATAGTCCTCTCCATCAAAGTGTGGAGGTTTTCCAAGGGGAACTGATAGTAAATGCGCATTTGAATTATAGGGAATGCGGGAATAATCAAAAGAATAATTTTGATTAACTGTCTTTTTCTTTGACGAGGAGTCATCGTCATCGTCCCTTGTTGAAGAAGAGGAGGCGTCACTGTCGTAGTAGATGATCTTCTTAATGCGCCTCTTCTTCTTCCCGTCCCTCTTCTTGTGACTTGAGCCTGAGTTAGTGGGCTTGTCATCTCTTGGCTCGTTAAAGAGGGACTCATTTTCCTTGTCGTTGACCACCATCCCCTTTCCCTTAGGATCCATCTCTTCAGGTGGTTAGTCCCTTAGATGAAGAGTATGGCTCTGATACCAATTGAGAGCACCTAGAGGGGGTGAATAGGTGATCCTATAGAATCAAACACTAAATAGCCACAAACTTGATTATTAAAGTGTTAGTGCGACTAAGTAGCTATGAAATGAGTTCTTGTGAACAAAACAATCACAGAAAGGCAACACAAGAGACACGAGATTTTTATCCCGTGGTTCGACCAAGTAACACTTGCCTACTTCCATGTTCTGGTGTCCCAATGAACGAGGGTTGCACTCAACCCCTTTCAAGTGATCCAATGATCAACTTGAATACCACGGTCTTTTTCTCTTTTGAGTATACTTTCCATTTGCGAGGAATCTCCACAAGTTGGAGCCTCTTGCCCTTACAATATAGATCACAAAGAAAGCACAAGAGTAAGGATGGGAGAGCAACTATCACACCCGGGTTTCGGGGCACCAAGACCCGGGCGCGAACATAATCACCAGGTGTGCTGGGACCAAGTCTCACACATATGATGAATCATGGCACAGGATCGAATGTCATATCTTTACTATATAATAGGAGTTCTGTACAAAATAAATTACATTATAAGGAGACAACGGTCCAGCAACCCAAAGTTGACTGGGAGACGACGGCCTAGACCTCTCACGAACTCGCCACAGCATCCTCCAAGCGCCTCATCCTGTGGTACCTGTTCTTGACCTGTGGGTGGTGTGAGACAGCAAGAGTGAGCTCAGATACGTTCATAGCTCAACAAGTTGTGGAGAATAATGTGCATGAACTCGCCAAAGGTAGGAGCTCACGTGAAGTGTAAGGCTTACCAAAGAGGATGGTTAGAGCTGAGCATTGCTTTTAAAGTTGGTCAAAATTTTATTAGCAGTTACTAAGTATAAGTAAATACCAACCCAATTAAGTAGTAGAACAAAAGTAACAACATCAACTGCGATGCAATGCATATGACAAATTGAATTTAGTTCCATAAATTAATCATATGAGTGTCCGAGCTGCTCATGACCGTGAGCACGGCTAGTATACCAGTTTTACACTCTGTAGAGGTTATGCATCTTTACCCATAAGTCATGTTAACCATCTGCCAAGAGACGGCCAATCCCATACACCTCTACCGAGAAGGGGGAGGCAGGGTAACACTACGAGGCCTTTACAAAGTTCCACTAGCTTCCGAAAACCCGCTACAGTTTATAGGAAGCTCCAGTGCAGGAATCCCTCGCTTGACCGCCATCATAGCAAAATCAACCCGAGGACCTTGTAGGAAACGGGTGACGCCTAAGAGGGGGGTGAATTAGGACTTCTAAAAACTTTTACTAAACTAGGACACAATTAAATCCCTAGAGCAAAACCTATGCAAATAATCAAACTAGAATGTGCAAACAAGGTTTTGTCTAAGTGTTGCTATCTCTACAGCAAAGGCTAAGTTTCAATCTACACTAAATAAGTATGAATACAAGATTGAAACTTAAATGCTTAATATAAATGCGGAAACTTAAAGAGCAAGGTAGAGAAGCAAACTCTCGTGCATAACGCCAGTATTTTTACCGAGGTATCCGGAACCACGCATGGTCCCGACTAATCCTCGTTGGTTCCCCTACGCAAAGGGAAGCCCACACGAGGGCCAAGCACCACGGTCGAGTAACTCCGTAGAGAGTTGTGGGCCTTCTCCACACGCAAATGGTGCTCCGCTTTAGGCTCCTCTCGGACGCTCCCCGCCGTCTCCACTATCGAGCTTCCAGCCGAAACGCTGCAGGTCTCGTTCCCTCCGGTACACGGTGGCGGCCGTGACACAAACGCGGTTGTCACGGTCTCGTAAGACTCTCGCCCCACTCGATACAATTACAACGACTCGCACAAGAGCCGAGGGGTTGTGTGGTTTGTCTAAACTCACTCAACTAACTAGGTTTCACCTAGAGCAAGCGCTAAAGCGGTCTAACTAACCTAAGCACTTCGCAAAGGACCTATGCTAATCACCGAGTGATTCTATTAAGCACTTGGGTGTTTGAGCTCTTGGAAATGTGCACTATATGCCTTGGTATGTTGCTTGGGATCCCACACCTTCAAATGGCCGGTTGGGTGAAGTATATATAGGCCCCAACTCCAAAATAGCCGTTGGAGAAAAGCTGTAGTTCTCTACGGCACACCGGACAGTCCAGTGGTGCACCGGACAGCGCACTGTAGCATGTCCGGTGCGCCTAGCTGTTGCCCTATCAAAACAGGTGACCATTGGCGCCGTAGGCTTTTCACACCGGACAGTCTAGTGCTCACACCGGACAGTCCAGTGGTCTTCTCTCCAGGTGCCACCTGGAACTAGCCGTTGGGCTAGAGTTCCCTGGTGCACCGGACAGTCCGGCGTGTGGGCACCGGACAGTCCGGTGCTCCACGCACAGACAGTCCGCAGGCAGCACACTTGGACTTTTCTTGGATCTTCTAAATGTCTTCTTTTGAGGTGTTGCTTTCCTCAATTCCTTAGTCCAATTAAATCTTGCATCCTGTGAACTACAAACACAAACACTAGAAAACTTATTAGTTCACGGATTGTGTTGTTCATCAAACACCAAAACTCAATTAGCCAAATGGCCCGGGGTCCATTTTCCTTACAATCTCCCCCTTTTTGGTGATTGATGACAACACAACCAAAGCAAGCAAATAATACAAGTATTTGAATGAAAATATGCACTCTACTTGCTAGGATGCATGATTGTCCCCACAATGTGATATTATGGACTTAAGCCTCCCCCTAACTCCATAATTCACTTACTTCCTATTTTTGGACCAAATAACCAAAACCACTTGAAAAACCATTTGTAGATTTAAAATTTTTAAATTTGTGGTGTTTGGTGTTTGATATGGTTTTCATTGCTTTGGTCCCTAAACTTCTCCCCCTTTGGCATCAACCACCGAAAAGGAAGACATTAAAAGCATGTAGGAAGTAAATAAAAGCTTGTCCTTAAAAGATAACTCCCCCTAAATGAGTGTTCTCCTTTAGAAAGAGTTTTCTCCCCCTTTAGAGATGAAGAAAAGCTCCCCCTGAGAGAGATCTTTAGGAAAAAGCATGTGAAAATTAGAGGTGCAAGACATGATTTGAAAAGACTAACTTCCCTTATGCATAGGTAACAGAATATGAGTTAATCACTTATGCATTTTTAGCAACATAGAAGTATATGATATGAAATATAGTCTAATCAAATAGTGGAGAAGACATGTAAATGATACTAGATGTAGTCTCAAGAGATACCAATTGAAAGTCAATGGCGAGCTTTGAGAGACATGAGAATTCTTGGAGATTTTGCAGTGGAAGATTGTTGTCTTTCTCCGGGGACCTTATTTTCCTTACAATGAGACTATCACATGAAATAGACTTGAAAAGGTGTCAGTCTCAAAGTATTAGATTATAGAGTAATCTCCCCCTGAAGGTGTGCATACAAGTTTTGAATACTTGTAGGAGACATGCACTTTGATTTGATAACAAGAGGGGCGAATTATCTATAATCCGAACTTTGGCACATATAAGTTAAATGATACAACTTGTAGAATTCAAAATTTTCAATTGATGTATGATTTATTATGGAGTGATATAGAAGCTATGTGTCGTGCTTAAATAAACATTTTAAGCCATGTAGGTTTGCTTAAGTATATGAATTGAAAGCAAGCGATCCTACCATGTGATTTACCTAATATGCATAATTTTAAACAAAAGAAAATAACAAATGTAATACTAGGCAGGAAAGGTAAACTAGATACAAGGTAAATAGATACGCATATCTAAAAACAAGAGATACAATAAAACTAGTTACCTAAGTCATGGGCAAGAAATTTGGGTCCAAAATTTTCACTAACCTCACTTGGCAAGTAAACTTGATCCAATATGATGTATCCCATGATATACATCCCAACTTTGCCAAGTCTCCAAATTTCCCGATGACCTTCGGTCCACTCACTTCCCTTTCGGGATCCAAACCTTCTTGGTGCTTTTCATGGTTGAAATTATTTCCTTTGGCACCCAGATGCGTTTGGCCCCTTTTCCTTTGTTGGCTTGCTTGTTGGCCTTGATTGCTATCACCTTTCCATTCTTTTTCTTGTTGATCAAATATGGTGTAGCAATCTTTTTGTCTACCTTTTTGATGTAGGTGTTGGACATTTTGCTTGATGGCTTTTCCTTGAGCTTTTGCCTTTGGCCTTGTTTCTTTCGGCTTCTGGCAGCTTCTAGCCACCAAAAGCTGCTGCGGACTATCGAACGCTCAGCTTTTCAGTCAGCTTCTATAAAATTCATTGAGGTGTTATGGTGGCATGTTTTTATATAGGCTAGGAGGTGTGTGGTTACATGATAGTTCTAATCTCGTACTTATCTGTTACAACCATATCCTATATATTAGGAACTCTAACAAACTCGAATCCAAATCTGTTACATGATAGATCTAATCAGTTACTTATTTGTTACAGTCATATCATATCTATTAGGAATTCTAACTTATTTCTTTTATTTCAATAATATCGTAGTAAAATTATAATAATCATATTAGTCCTTCAATTTAAATAAATCTTAGAATATATTTAAATTTTAATTTTTAAATTAATTTTTTGGGTGTTACACCCGAGTTGAAAAAGGAGTATTTTCTTAAATATCTTATTGCGATACCCTAATTTGTATCAACTTTACCTAAAGGATGTCGTATACAAACAAACCAACCAACATACATCAATCCATTATATTAGCTTATATTTCTAATTTCTGCTTTCTATTTTAAATTTAAAATTCAAGTCTAATTTAGAGCTAAGATTTCAAGCATAAATTGCAACAAACAAAAACTCAACATGATTTATGAAAAGTATTTTTATTAATTAATTTATCCATTTAAGCAAATGAAAATCAGTAGGAATAATTCATGTAAGTTGTTTTACAATAATAATTGTTAAAGAAAATAATTCAAACACATAGCCATATTTTATAAGTATAATAAAATAAATTTATAATCTTCACATATTTATTTAAAAGGATATAATTTCTAATGTAAAATCTATATTAAGAGATAGTTACCTTAATTCTTTTTTGGCGAATAAATCTTTAACACAAAGGATAGTTCATATAATAATCTTTTAGGTAATCTATTATTTGAAAACACATTTATTGAAATCATGAAATTAGTTTTCCTAATTTATATAGAATAGGATTTTAGAGTGTTACAAATCCTACCCCCTTAAAAATAATCTCGTCCTCGAGATTAGTAAGAAAGGGATGTAAAAAAGCCTTATTTATAGTTTAGCTTTTAGTATCTAATTAGTTTAAGAATAAGAAGTTTCATGTTAATTATAAAGTGATTAGGAAACCATGGGTGTCTTCTATGCCTAGCCACTTTTTAGGCAATATGAGATTTGGTTAGAGCAAGGATAAATGATGGTAAGAAGTACTGGGTAACGAAAGACTTCATCCTGGTGGGTGGATCATGACTACTTTCGCATTTCGCAATCCAGTTGACTCTTTTATCCTTTGCTGATGAGGTTAATCTCTTTCCATCTTGGGTCATGGTGTCTTCATCCGGGGTAGGGACATGCCATTATGAAAGATTTGTAGGTGAACCAAATAGTTTAGTACGTAGAGCCAACTGTTTTATTAGGTGGCTTTCGGCTAAGAGAGATTAGGTAGAATCTGGTTTGATGTTAGGTTGGGACGAATGATTATCATGAACAACATGGTTAAGTCGTTTGTTCATGGCCGAGTTGGTCTAAACTACCAATTTTGTTTAAAACGTGTTTATAGGATTAGGGTCTCATCTATTTCTTTAGGATTAACTAACCTATTAAGTGACTTACTTTAGATCAGATCAGATTAACCATATTGGATCAGATCACACTAGATCACATTAGTATAGATGGGATCTAGATTAGATTGCTATGACTATCTTAGACTGGATAAGATCTAATTAATTTTGGATTAGATCATGCTTGTTACTCTATGATGAGATAATCAAAGTGGATGGGATAAGATGGAAGGATAAGATAGAATCTTTTTAAGGTAGGATAGATCTTATTAGAATAAGGTTTATCTACTAGATGAAATAGATCTTATTAAGATAAGATGGATCTGTTTTTAATGGGGATAGTGTATGTTGTGTAGTTATCTTTCTAAATATATTTTATACATATATATTTAGATGTAATCGTGGACATTACTCCACAACTCAACACAATCAATCAAAGAATCGAATCAAGCAATTATCATAAGGACAAACACTTAGGCATATAAACATTTACAAAAAAATAGTTTTGATTTGATTCCTGAGATTAGGTTTCCTATTCCTAAAAGTCACTTTAGGTATAGTATTTCAAAGTGTGAAATCCACTTTTGTCTTTAGAAGAGAAAAGGTAAGAGTAATCAGAGTAAAGCAGCAGTAGATGAGAAAAGATTAAGGTAAGTTTAGAAAGAATCAGAGTAGCAAAGGTAAGTAGGTAAGGGTTGTCCAGTCCTATCTAGGTTTCGTCCTACAGTCAACATCGCTCTGATAACACTTCTATCACACCCGGGTTTCGGGGCACTAAGACCCGGGCGCGAACATAATCACCAGGTGTGCTGGGACCAAGTCTCACACATATGATGAATCATGGCACAGGATCGAATGTCACATCATTACTATATAATAGGAGTTCTGTACAAAATAAATTACATTATAAGGAGACAACGGTCCAGCAACCCAAAGTTGACTGGGAGACGACGGCCTAGACCTCTCACGAACTCGCCACAGCATCCTCCAAGCGCCTCATCCTGTGGTACCTGTTCTTGACCTGTGGGGGGTGTGAGACAACATGAGTGAGCTCACAAGCGCTCATAGCTCAACAAGTTGTGGAGAATAATGTGCATGAACTCGCCAAAGGTGGGAGCTCACGTGAAGTGTAAGGCTTACCAAAGAGGATGGTTAGAGCTGAGCATTGCTTTTAAAGTTGGTCAAAATTTTATTAGCAGTTACTAAGTATAAGTAAATACCAACCCAATTAAGTAGTAGAACAAAAGTAACAACATCACCTGTGATGCAATGCATATGACAAATTGAATTTAGTTCCATAAATTAATCATGTGAGTGTCCAAGCTGCTCATGACCGTGAGCACGGCTAGTATACCAGTTTTACACTCTGTAGATGTTACGCATCTTTACCCATAAGTCATGTTACCCATCTGCCAAGAGACGACCAATCCCATACACCTCTATTGAGGAGACAAGGCAGGGTAACACTACGAGGCCTTTACAAAGTTCCACTAGCTTCCAAAAACCCGCTACAGTTTATAGGAAGCTCCAGTGTAGGAACCCCTCGCTTGACCGCCATCGCAGCAAAATCAACCCGAGGACCTCCCTACACTGACCACTCCCCTACTGCCCTTGCCCCTTTTGGGTAAAGTAGTCTTCCACTAGCTTTCCTAGTTAGTTAGCCAAGGGTGTCCCATTAAACCGTTGTGGTAGCCTGTTTTCCCGGGTGGTTCTCCATGTTCCAATTAACATAATGATCTTAAAATGAATAATAAATAGCACCTGATAATAAAGGTATAATCATGAATAAAATGTATTTCCATACCCATAACCACATGAAGCAACAGTAGGTACTACCAAAAATTCAGTGGTAAACAAGGTATAAAGATAGTCAAACTAGGGTAATCTATTGGGTCCCATCAAAATTAACATATGCAGATCATTATCATTAATCAGAACATGACTGGGTAAAAAGAAGTGGTCAAGGGCACAACTTGCCTGGCACTTGAGATTGCAGGTACCAACTTGCTCTTCAGATGACATGTGTCCTCACTGCTAAACGTAGCAATACAAACGAACATGGTATAGGCAAAATTAACATCGCACCAAATATATAAACAAACTGCGTAATAATAATCTACGCGTTGCTACGAGATCGTGGATTCGAGAACCACTAAATTCGGAGTTACGGTTAGAAAGTTATGATTTTACGAAGATCTACTATAAAATAATTTGATTAATATATAGTACATGAGAAAATATATCCTAAATAATTAATCCAACTTTAACCTAGATCATATCTTGATTAGGTATTACCTTTTACTCAGATTATATTTTTAGAGAGATTAATCCTAGGTTAGTAAAGTTAATATACTGAATAAAAATTGAACACTTTCCTAATTATAATTATATGGAATATGGTACACATGATGTTGCTACTGCGTAGACAATATTTTTATGAAGCTAACGCAATTTGAATGGATCAAATCGGAGTTAGAATAAAGAAGTTATTAATTTATGAAGTTTTGGGTTTTAGTTAATACATAAAAACCATTTTTTGTTTTAATTTATTTAATTCGAAATCCAAACTGAACTACGGTTACTATTTTCCGAGATCATGGGGTCTAAACCGCAAATATCTGTACTCGGATGGAAGGTTCTTTTACAAGGGATGGTCGTGGGTTGATTACCTAATTTTGCAAGGACTCTTTTGCAACTAGTCGCACACGAAGGGGTATCAGTGGATATTGACCGCCAGATCAGAACCAACGGCCAAGATCATATCGCCATGACTTCGAACGGGTACGTGATAACAACCGTCCAATCAGATCAAATGGTCAGGAGCGGCCCACGCCTTGATCTAATCTGCGGTCGCTTATCACGCCATGGACGGTCCAGAATGAATCTAGTCGACGCAATACCTTACTTCTAATCTCATCTATCCAAATGGGATCGAACGACCAGGGTGTTTTCTCCCCCACACGATCCTGTTCACGCTGGAACAGGGCTGCGACATCCTGCTCGCGGTGGCAGGCCCACCGGCGAGCGGTGGCTGCTGCGAGGCTATGGATGAGATGAGTCTTTGATTGATAGCTTGAGGTGTTATGGTGGCATGTATTTATATAGGCTAGGAGGTGGACGGTTACATGATAGATCTAATCTCGTACTAATCTGTTACAACCATATCCTATATATTAGGAACTCTAACAAACTCGAATCCAAATCTGTTACATGATAGATCTAATCAGTTACTTATTTGTTACAATCATATCCTATCTATTAGGAATTCTAACTTATTTCTTTTTATTTCAATAATATCGTAGTAAAATTATAATAATCATATTAGTCCTTCAATTTAAATAAATCTCAGAATATATTTTAATTTTTAAATTATTTTTTTGGGTGTTACACCCAAGCTGAAAAGGAGTATTTTCTTAAATATCTTATTGCGATACCCTAATTTATATCAACTTTACCTAAAGGATGTCGTATACAAACAAACCAACCAACATACAGCAATCCATTATATTAGCTTGTATTTCTAATTTCTGCTTTCTATTTTAAATTTAAAATTCAAGTCTAATTTAGAGCTAAGTTAAATTTTCTATTTCAAGCATAAATTTCAACAAACAAAAACTCAACATGATTTATGTAAAGTATTTTTATTATTTAATTTATCCATTTAAGCAAATGAAAATCAGTAGGAATAATTCATGTAAGTTGTTTTACAATAATAATTGTTAAAGAAAATAATTCAAACACATAGCCATATTTTATAAGTATAATAAAATAAATTTATAATCTTCACATATTTATTTAAAAGGATATAATTTCTAATATAAAATCTATATTAAGAGATAGTTTAACTTAATTTTTTTTAGCGAATAAATCTTTAACATAAAGGATAGTTCACATAATAATATTTTAGGTAATCTATTATTTGAAAACACATTTATTGAAATCATGAAATTAGTTTTCCTAATTTATCCAGAATAGGATTTTGGAGTGTTATAAATCCTACCCCCTTAAAAATAATCTCGTCCTCGAGATTAGTAAGAAAGGGATGTAAAAAGCCTTATTTATAGTTTAGCTTTTAGTTTCTAATTAGTTTAAGAATAAGAAGTTTCATGTTAGTTATAATGTGATTAGGAAACCATGGGTGTCTTCTATGCCTAGCCACTTTTTAGGCAATATGAGATTTGGTTAGAGCAAGGATAAATGATGGTAAGAAGTACTGGGTAACGAAAGACTTCATCCTGGTGGGTGGATCATGACTACTTTCGCGTTTCGCAATCGAGTTGACTCTTTTATCCTTTGCTGATGAGGTTAATCTCTTTCCATCTTGGGTCTTGGTGTCTTCATCCGGGGTAGGGACACGCCATTAAGACAGATTTGTAGGTGAACCAAATAGTTTAGTACGTAGAGCCAATTGTTTTAGTAGGTGGCTTTCGGCTAAGAGAGATTAGGTAGAATCTAGTTTGATGTTAGGTTGGGACGGATGATTATCATGAACAACATGGTTAAGTTGTTTGTTCATGGCCGAGTTGGTCTAAGCTACCAATTTTGTTTAAAACATGTTTATAGGATTAGGGTCTAACCTATTTCTTTAGGATTAACTAACCTATTAAGTGACTTACTTTAGATCAGATCAGATTAACCATATTGGATCAGATCACACAAGATCACATTAATATAGATGGGATCTAGATTAGATTGGTATGACTATCTTAGACTGGATAAGATCTAATTAATTTTGGATTAGATCATGCTTGTTACTCTATGATGAGATAAGCAAAGTGGATGGGATAAGATGGAAGGATAAGATAGAATCTTTTTAAGGTAGGATAGATCTTATTAGAATAAGGTTTATCTACTAGATGAAATAGATCTTATTAAGGTAAGATGGATCTATTTTTTAATGGGGATAGTGTATGTTGTGTAGTTTTATTTCTAAATATATTTTATACATATATATTTAGATGTAATCATGGACATTACTCCATAACTCAACACAACCAATCCAAGAATCGAATCAAGCAATTATCATAAGGACAAACACTTAGGCATATAAACATTTACAAAAGATAGTTTTGATTTGGTTCCTGAGATTAGGTTTCCTATTCCTAAAAGTCACTTTACGTATAGGATTTCAAAGTGTGAAATCTACTTTTGTTTTTAGAAGAGAAAAGGTAAGAGTAATCAGAGTAAAGCAGCAGTAGATGAGAAAAGGTTAAGGTAAGTTTAGAAAGAATCAGAGTAGCAAAGGTAAGTAGGTAAGGATTGTCCAGTTCTATTTAGGTTTCATCCCACAGTTAACATTGCTCTGATACCACTTCTATCACACCCGGGTTTCGGGGCACCAAGACCCAAGCGCGAACATAATCACCAGGTGTGCTGGGACAATGTCTCACACATATGATGAATCATGGCACAGGATCAAATGTCACATCTTTACTATATAATAGGAGTTCTGTACAAAATAAATTACATTATAAGGAGACAACGGTCCAGCCAAAGTTGACTGGGAGACGACGGCCTAGACCTCTCACGAACTCGCCACAGCATCCTCCAAGCGCCTCATCCTGTGGTACCTATTCTTGACCTGTGGGGGGTGTGAGATAGCAAGAGTGAGCTCACATACATTCATAGCTCAACAAGTTGTGGGGAATAATGTGCATGAACTCGCCAAAAGTGGGAGCTCACGTGAAGTGTAAGGCTTACCAAAGAGGATGGTTAGAGCTAAGCATTGCTTTTAAAGTTGATCAAAATTTTATTAGAAGTTACTAAGTATAAGTAAATATCAACCCAATTAAGTACTAGAACAAAAGTAACAACATCACCAGCGATGTAATGCATATGACAAATTGAATTTAGTTCCATAAATTAATCATGTGAGTGTCCGAGCTGCTCATGACCGTAAGCACGGCTAGTATACCAGTTTTACACTCTGCAGATGTTGCACATCTTTACCCACAAGTCATGTTTCCCATCTGCCAAGAGACAACCAATCCCATACACCTCTACTGAGGAGGCGAGGCAGGGTAACACTACGAGGCCTTTACAAAGTTCCACTAGCTTCTGAAAACTCGATACAGTTTATAGGAAGCTCCAGTGCTGGAATCCCTCGCCTGACCGCCATCGCAGCAAAATCAACCCGAGGACCTCCCTACACTGACCACTCCCCTACTGCCCTTGTGTGAATCATCTAGGCCCCTTAGTGATATTTTGGTAATTAATGACAACCATTTGTGGACTAACGGTTCTTGGAGAAATAAGAATGCAGGTTGGACCACATAGAACAGAAAATCTTGGAGACTTATAAGCATTGGTTGTGGATCAAGTGGAGGCAAAGGTATAACATAGGTTTTTGTTTTTGCTGGTCTCCAGGAGTTTAGAGAAGACATTTGACTGGATTAGTAGGATAGATGGCCGTACTATTAAGAGGGGTCAATGACTTTGGTCTGTGTAAAACTTAGTGCCTCATAGAGCATCTGGTAGTTGCATTTGCATGAGGACTAACAGCGCTTCAAGTTTTGAGAGTTAAAAATCTTTTCGAAAGCGTGCTTGAAAAGTTGCTAAGTCATGGGGTTAGCGGACCGTCCAGGCCAAGTGGGCGGATCGTCCGATCCATCCAGTGGGGTCCAAAGTATGTTCACTTCGGACTGGTCCTGTACATTTGTACAACAGACCGTCTGGGCCTTGGGGCCAGACCGTCCGCAGTCCTGACCAGAGAGGGTTGCTCTCTGCACTGTCCCTGTATTATTGTGCGGACTGTCCGGTCAGGGTCAGCGGACCGTCCGTAGGTGCCAAATTGGTTTGGGCAGGGATTGTGTGTTTTTGGGCACTTGAACTACGGACTGTCCGACGCCTAAGCCCGGACAATACTAACTCCCAGGTCGCGGACCGTCTGGTCTTGTATGGTGGACTGAAGCATCCCGATCCTTTGGGACTCAATGTGATACAATTATTAGTCCCAGGAGGCTAGTAACCACATTCCTTACTTCAAATAGTACAGAGTTCAAATAAAAGTTATTACAATGCCAGAGTACAAGCTCGAGAGAGCCAGAATTACAAAGCGTAGTAGAATATAAACTAGCCCAAGCCACAGGTAGAACTGGGTGCAGACACAGCCCCCTTAATCAAGCATAGCAGAAAAGAAGTCTTCAGCTGCTGAAAAACATAAATAAATCTAGGTGAATACACTACGTATTCCGCAAGCCCATCCCGCCCGTAAAGAGAAAGGGACCTATATAATACATGCTTTATATGGTGGAGTTGAAGTCGCTCTTCTTTTTCCAGAGAGAGACAATACTTTGATGGTTTCTCCCAAAGAAGGAAATAGCACATTTTCACACTCAACCGCCACTGAGCTTCCCACATTTTAGGGTTTAAGTTCTCCTAGCATAGAAGATCTATTTCGGAGGGGTCGGGTTCCTGCCCTTCTTCTGGAGCTACAAATTCTGGAGGATCGGATCCCTCTTCTTCTAGCAAAAAATAGGTAATGAACAGTACATCATTCATGGTGACTTGGTGGGGTGTGCCAATTGTTAGACATTATTATTTTGTGCCCTATAATTTATTTAGACTATTTTTGGTGCATAAAATATCAATATATATACATATATATATAAGAAATAGGAAAAGAAAAAGGAAAATAAAAAGAAAAGGGATTTCCTCAACTAGCTGGGCCGGGGGGGAATTCGGCCCAGCCGAGCGCGGGCGCGCGCGGCCACGTGGGTAGGCGGCCCACTTGGCCTACCAGTGGGGGAACAGCACGGGGACGGTGCCGTGGGTGTGGGCCCACGTGCCAGAGAGAGGGGGAGGGGCGGCGTTAGGAGGGGGGTGACAGGGGGGCGAACCGGTCGGAGCCCGACCACCGGTGAGGTCCGCGGCGGTTCTCCGCCGCGGTCCCGGTTCTGTGACGACGGAGTGGTGGCAAGGCACGGGCAGGGGTAGAGGATTATGGTGGTGGGGCCAATTTGGCTGGAGGGCGCTTGGGACGGCCGGTCCACGGTGAGGTGGCGGGCGCACGCGGCGGTGGGATCGCCGGTGAGGCTGCAGGGCGTAATAGGGAAAGGGGATGGGTGTGTTGTGCTCGCGAGGGCACGGTGAAGCTCAAGAGCTATAACAATTGGACTAGAAATCAATAGAGAGGGGAGGGTGGGACTCACCGGAGCGGAGGAAGGGCGTGGTGGCGCTGGCTCAATCAAGCTCGGGGAAGGGGAGAGGGAGTGGCCGAGGCCGGTGTGGAGAAAGAGGGAGCTCGGGCGGTCCTTTTATAGGTGCCCGGGGCGGGGAAGGGGGTGAGAGGTGGCGAGCACCGGCGAGCTTGCCACGGCGGTGATGGTGGCACACAGCGGCGATGATGGGATGGCTCGGGCAGGCGGTGACGTGATGGCTCGGGCTGGCGCAAGGGGACAGGGACGCAAGGCGCCAACCATGCTGGCGAGCGAGTTAATGGCGAGACGACGGCGTGGTGGCGACCGGCAGCGATCGCGTCGTTAGCCCGGTCACGGGCGCGAGGAAGGTGCTGACAAGCGGGACCCACTTGCCAGAGAGAGAGCGGTCGCGAGGGAGCGAGGGCGAGTCCGGCTGATGGGTGGGGCTAGGCTAGCGACGGGTGAGCTACGAGAGAGAGAGGGGATGCACAGCTGATGGGTGGGGCCAACCGGTCAACGGGGGAGGGGTCGTGGCGCTAGCGCGGGCGGGTGCGCGTGGGAATGGGCCGCGAGGGGGGAGGAAAAGCGCGGGCGCGCGGGAGATGAGAGAGGGATTGGGCCGGAAACAGTCCAGCCGAGGGGGATTTTTCCTTTTTTCTTTCTTTTTCTATTTCTATTTCTTATTTCTATTCCTATTTCTTTTATCTCCTTTTCTTTTGAACAAATAATTAGCTAAAAAATCTTAGGTGCTAAAAAAATATATTCTATATGAGGTGCTTCTAACAATCATAGTGTATGCATATGATGAGATGTTCTATGAGGTGGAGTCAACGGAAAAATCAAGGGGGGTTAGGAGATTAGGGTTTCTAACCTTGGGGTTAAATTTTGGGATGTTACAAACCTACCCCACTTAAAGGAATTGTAACACCCGGATTTTAGGGGTCCAAAACCCGGGCGTAAACATAAACACCAGGTGTGCTGGGACCAAGTCTCACACATATGATGTATAGTGGCACAGGATCGAATGTCACATCTTTATTTATAACAGGAGTTCTATACAAAATAAATAATTACATTATAAGGAGACAACGGTCCAGCAACCCAAAGTTGACTGGGAGACGACGACCTAGACCTCTCACGAACTCGTCACAGCATCCTCCAAGCGCCTCATCCTGCGGTACCTGTTCTTGACCTGTGGGGTGTGTGAGACAGCAAGAGTGAGCTCACATACGTTCATCGCTCAACAAGTTGTGGGGAATAATGTGCATGAACTCGCCAAAGGTGGGAGCTCACGTGAAGTGTAAGGCTTACCAAAGGAGATGGTTAGAGCTGAGCATTGCTTTTAAAGTTGGTCAAAATTTTATTAGCAATTACTAAGTATAAGTAAATACCAACCCAGTTAAATAGTAGAATAAAAGTAACAACTTCACCTGCGATGCAATGCATATGACAAATTGAGTTTAAGTTCCATAATTTAATCATGTGAGGGTCCGAGCTGCTCATGACCGTGAGCACGGCTAGTATACCAGTTTTACACTCTGCAGAGGTTGCGCATCTTTACCCACAAGTCGTGTATCCCATGTCGCCGGGGTTTGCAAGGCCCTTAGACACTTCCGAGGTGAATGGCTAGGGATCCACTACGAGGCCTTTACAAAGTTCCACTAGCTTCCGAAAACCCGCTACAGTTTATAGGAAGATCCAGTGCAGGAATCCCTTGCAGGACCGCCATCGCAGCAGAATCCTCCCGAGGGCCTCCCTACACTGACCTCTCCCCTACTACCCTTGCCCCTTTCGGGTAAGGTAGTCTTCCACTAGCTTTCCTAATTAATCAGCCAAGGGCGTCCCATTCCACCCTTGTGGTAGCACTGTTTTCCCGGGTGGTTCTCCATGTTCCAATTAACATAATGATCTTAACATGAACCATAAATAACAACTGATAACAAAAGTATAATCATGAATAGTGTAATCTTCATACCCAAAACCACATATAGCACTAGCAAGTACTACCCAGAAAGTTCAGTGGTAAACAAGGTATAAAGATTGACAAACTAGGGTAACCTATTGGGTCCCATCAAAATTAACCTATGCAGATCATTATGATTAATTAGAACATGAGTAGGTGAAAAGAAGTGATCAAGGGCACAACTTGCCTGGGCCTTGAGAATCCAGGTACCAGGATGATCTTCAGATGACTCGTGACCTCACTGCTAGTCGTAGCAATACAGACATACATGGTATAGGCAAAATAATCATTACACCAAACATGTATGCCAAAATACATATTAATAATCTACATATTAAAATAAGATCACAGGAAAAAGAATTATTAATTTTGGAGTTGTAGATTTTAAGTTATAAATTTTCAAAGGTTTTATGTGTTTAAAATGGATTGAGTGAGAGATTAAATTTCTAATTGTTTTCATGACAAAACAGAGCCTCTAGGTGGTAGAGAATATTATCACAAAAATTTAGAAAGTGGAATGGATCAATTTGGAGTTCATATGCATTTTCTATGAATTATATAAATTCTAGGAATTATTTTTATATTAAAAACTCATTTTCTAATTCATTTTCCTGATTTTATAACTCTCTGGACTGGGCCTCAAATACTCGGAAACGCAGGGGCCAGCGCGTAAGAAATCCTAAGACTCAGAGCCACATCCATACGGACGGCGGGTTATTTCTTTTATTTGCCAGGGGCTCTTTAGCAAATGGGCACGGCGAAGGGGTATCCAGGTTTCCTGGCCGTCGGATCACGCGCGGAGGGCGCAGATTAGACTAGTCTTTAAATGAAACGGAACGCAATGGCACCGCACGATCATAGATCGACGATCACGATTTTAGGCGACCAAGATCTAAACCCATCCATTCGTTACAGGGTCGACGGCCCGGATCAAGCACAGCGAACCGGTATCCCGTCCTTCAAATCTCTGCCATTCACCCACGATCCGACGACCCAGAGTAGCCGCCCCAACTCAGCCCCCCAATCCAGCATCCCGAGCGGCGGCGATGGCGCACCCACGGCGGAGCTTCGCCGGCGAACGCACAATCCGGTGCCAAACCACCCCGAACTAGAAATTAATCGGTACTAAACCAAGAGAGGAAGATAGTGAATCTACAGAGAGGGGTCTCACCGGCGATTGAAGAGGTTGCAGTCTCGCCCACGGAGGAGAGCGGATTCGCGGCGGCGCTTGCACTCCGGTGAGGAATTCAACCGCAACCGGTCGGTTCCGTGCCCGCCAACCCACACAGTCAGCACAAGCACCCGCCAAGGAGGTTTCTCTGGCGTTCAATCGAGGTCCAACGCAAGCTAGTCCATGAATCGACCAAGGCGGCCGCGCTCCGGTTCACCTTCGCGGCTGCAAACAGCGGATTCGCCAAGCTTCGGCCCGAGCTCCCAAGAGTTGGTGTGGAGCGAATAGGAGGGGCGAGGGGAGGTCTAGCTTTATACCCATGGCTGAGTCCGAGCAGGTGGGCGCATGCACCGAGGAACTTCGGCGACCGATAGGTGGTTGAGCAGACGCGAGAATCCTGGCAACAAGGCATCGGAGATTCATGGAGGAGGAGCTGCTACCCATGTCAGCGGCGTAAAACCCATGCGCAACTGCTACGCGAGGTCCGCGCGCCAGTACGCACGGGGCGCGACATGGGAGAGAGGTCGGTGCGCGCGCACGGCGAGAAGCGCGGCGAATTCTGTTTCGTCCCAGCGCACGGATCGTAGAGGCCGGTAATGACGCGTGGGCCCCGGCCGTCAGTGGTCGAGTGATGGTGAGCGCGCGCGGTGGAGTCCCTGTTCAGCGGGGCCCACACGTCAGCCGCAGGGTGAGAGGGCGTGGGAGGAGAATTGGGCCGCGCGGTGTTAAGTGGAGATGGGCCGAATTAGTTGAAGTCGGCCCAGCTGGCTTCCTTTCCCTTTTTCTTTTTATTTTCTATTTTCTTTTCTCCATTTTCAAATCCAATTTGAGTTCAAATTTCAAAATCAAATTCTTTGGTCAATTCTCCTCAGATTGAAAGTATAACTTGTAAACTCTAGTCTTACTTTTATTTATACTTTTTATTTTGTATATACTTTCCTTTTCTTCTTATTTTCAAACCCAAATTCCAATTCAAATCAAACCAAGTTTTAAATTCTAGATTTCAAATTTATGCACAAGTTAAACTTTCACATGATGCACAATTACTACATAGTGTTTCTTTATTTATTTTATTATGATTATTTACCTTTTAAAAAGGGTGAATTATAAAGTTTAATTATTTATCAATGGTATTTTGCTCAGATTTCTTCTATCAATCCCAAATTCAGAATTTTGGGTATTACAAATCCTACCCCCCTTAAAAATAATCTCGTCCTCGAGATTTGTAAGAAAAGGGATGTATACTCATATTGTTCTCGGAACATATGTACAAACAAAGAAATCTCAGCATGAGGTATAATTCTTTAACAAAACATAGGGTCAATAGACCTTATTGTTCCTCCTAGAATAATATCATATCATCTTCTAACTAAAGTAACATCTAGATCTTACAAATCATCATAATCTATATCTATGTAGCTTGGTGGGGCGGGTGGTGGTGGAGGTTGTTGTTGTTGTTGTCTCTCCAACCGTGCTTGCCTTATTTCTTGGCGGGCCTGACGTATTTCCTCGCGTTGTTGTCTTATCTGATTTTGCATCTCGGTCACCAGGTCTGTTAATTGTTGTATTACCAGTCTTTGGGTAGCAACCACTTGATCGATCTCAACAGGTGGAGGATTTGGAGGATTCATTTCTGTTTGTTGTTACGTGATAATCTTTCCTTTCCTGGTATTGACCATGAAAGTTAGAAGCATATGGTAATAGTTTTGCAAAGGAAATTATTCAATAGGCGGAATGAATAAACTAGTAGCTGGTTATAATCTGAAGATCCTTTAGTAGGGCTTAATTTTTGTTTTATGTTCAGATTAGGGTAACCAGTCGTATAAGGTGAATATCTAAGGGTAGGATAGAATCTGTCAAGATGAGAGATATATATGGGTGAGATGGACTACAGGATGTAGGTTAAAAGTTTGTTTGTTATTAGGTGGGAATAGGCAGGTCATGCAATCCATCAAGACTCTATTGGTTGGGTTGGTTTCTCACTCTTTATTTAGTGTAGGGTGAACTAAGTTAAAAACATGTGGATAGGGTCTAATCTATTTCTCAAGTATTAACTGGTCCATTAAGTAACTCACTTTAGATTAGATCATATTAGGTTAGATGGGATCTAGATTAGATTGGATATGGCTAGATGAGACTAGTTAAAGTTAGATAGATCTTCCTGGGTAGGATGTGTTTTATCAAGATATGTTTAAAAATCTCTGTTAGGTTAAAACAGAGGGGTTATGCAACTATCAGATGGGTAAGGTAGTTGCATATGGTTAGGTGGTTGTATATGGTAAAGTTGGTCTAGGGCACCAATTTTAGGTTAGATTGGTATAACTAGATTAGACTAGATAGAATCTCATTAATTTTAATTAGGTCACGGTTGTTATTCTAGAGTGGGATAAATATTCAATTTAGGGCAAGATGAATCCATAAGATAAGATAGAATCTTTTTAGATGAGATGGATCTACTAAGATAAGGGAGAATCTTTTAAGGTAAGATGAATTGGCTAGAATGAGATCTTTTAGGATAAGATAAATCTCTTAAGCTAGATATATTCCAATGGGGATAATTTAGGTTGTCTAGTTATTTTATATGTTTACACCTATGTGTATATGCAGATGCAATTGTGAACATTACTTCACAACCCATCACACTCAATCAAAGATCCAAATCAGACAAGTATCATAAGAACAAGCATTCAAGCATATAAAAATAATAGTTTTGTTTTTTTGTCCCTAAGAGTAGGTCTCCTATTCCTAAAAGTCACTTTAGGCACAGGATTTCAAAGTGTGAAATCCACTTTTGTCTTTTGGAAGGAAAAGATAAGAATAATCAGAGTATAGCGGAAATAGATGAGAATAGATTAAGAAAAGTTTAGAAAGAATCAGAGTAGCAGAGGTAAGTAAATAAGGGTTGTCCAGTTCTATCTAGGTTTTCGTCCTACAGTCAACATTGCTCTGATACCACTTCTGTAACACCCGGATTTTAGGGGTCCAAAACCCGGGCGTAAACATAAACACCAGGTGTGCTGGGACCAAGTCTCACACATATGATGTATAGTGGCACAGGATCGAATGTCACATCTTTATTTATAACAGGAGTTCTATACAAAATAAATAATTACATTATAAGGAGACAACGGTCCAGCAACCCAAAGTTGACTGGGAGACGACGACCTAGACCTCTCACGAACTCGTCACAGCATCCTCCAAGCGCCTCATCCTGCGGTACCTGTTCTTGACCTGTGGGGTGTGTGAGACAGCAAGAGTGAGCTCACATACGTTCATCGCTCAACAAGTTGTGGGGAATAATGTGCATGAACTCGCCAAAGGTGGGAGCTCACGTGAAGTGTAAGGCTTACCAAAGGAGATGGTTAGAGCTGAGCATTGCTTTTAAAGTTGGTCAAAATTTTATTAGCAATTACTAAGTATAAGTAAATACCAACCCAGTTAAATAGTAGAACAAAAGTAACAACTTCACCTGCGATGCAATGCATATGACAAATTGAGTTTAAGTTCCATAATTTAATCATGTGAGGGTCCGAGCTGCTCATGACCGTGAGCACGGCTAGTATACCAGTTTTACACTCTGCAGAGGTTGCGCATCTTTACCCACAAGTCGTGTATCCCATGTCGCCGGGGTTTGCAAGGCCCTTAGACACTTCCGAGGTGAATGGCTAGGGATCCACTACGAGGCCTTTACAAAGTTCCACTAGCTTCCGAAAACCCGCTACAGTTTATAGGAAGATCCAGTGCAGGAATCCCTTGCAGGACCGCCATCGCAGCAGAATCCTCCCGAGGGCCTCCCTACACTGACCTCTCCCCTACTGCCCTTGCCCCTTTCGGGTAAGGTAGTCTTCCACTAGCTTTCCTAATTAATCAGCCAAGGGCGTCCCATTCCACCCTTGTGGTAGCACTGTTTTCCCGGGTGGTTCTCCATGTTCCAATTAACATAATGATCTTAACATGAACCATAAATAACAACTGATAACAAAAGTATAATCATGAATAGTGTAATCTTCATACCCAAAACCACATATAGCACTAGCAAGTACTACCCAGAAAGTTCAGTGGTAAACAAGGTATAAAGATAGACAAACTAGGGTAACCTATTGGGTCCCATCAAAATTAACCTATGCAGATCATTATGATTAATTAGAACATGAGTAGGTGAAAAGAAGTGATCAAGGGCACAACTTGCCTGGGCCTTGAGAATCCAGGTACCAGGATGATCTTCAGATGACTCGTGACCTCACTGCTAGTCGTAGCAATACAGACATACATGGTATAGGCAAAATAATCATTACACCAAACATGTATGCCAAAATACATATTAATAATCTACATATTAAAATAAGATCACAGGAAAAAGAATTATTAATTTTGGAGTTGTAGATTTTAAGTTATAAATTTTCAAAGGTTTTATGTGTTTAAAATGGATTGAGTGAGAGATTAAATTTCTAATTGTTTTCATGACAAAACAGAGGCTCTAGGTGGTAGAGAATATTATCACAAAAATTTAGAAAGTGGAATGGATCAATTTGGAGTTCATATGCATTTTCTATGAATTATATAAATTCTAGGAATTATTTTTATATTAAAAACTCATTTTCTAATTCATTTTCCTGATTTTATAACTCTCTGGACTGGGCCTCAAATACTCGGAAACGCAGGGGCCAGCGCGTAAGAAATCCTAAGACTCAGAGCCACATCCATACGGACGGCGGGTTATTTCTTTTATTTGCCAGGGGCTCTTTAGCAAATGGGCACGGCGAAGGGGTATCCAGGTTTCCTGGCCGTCGGATCACGCGCGGAGGGCGCAGATTAGACTAGTCTTTAAATGAAACGGAACGCAATGGCACCGCACGATCATAGATCGACGATCACGATTTTAGGCGACCAAGATCTAATCCCATCCATTCGTTACAGGGTCGACGGCCCGGATCAAGCACAGCGAACCGGTATCCCGTCCTTCAAATCTCTGCCATTCACCCACGATCCGACGACCCAGAGTAGCCGCCCCAACTCAGCCCCCCAATCCAGCATCCCGAGCGGCGGCGGTGGCGCACCCACGGCGGAGCTTCGCCGGCGAACGCACAATCCGGTGCCAAACCACCCCGAACTAGAAATTAATCGGTACTAAACCAAGAGAGGAAGATAGTGAATCTACAGAGAGGGGTCTCACCGGCGATTGAAGAGGTTGCAGTCTCGCCCACGGAGGAGAGCGGATTCGCGGCGGCGCTTGCACTCCGGTGAGGAATTCAACCGCAACCGGTCGGTTCCGTGCCCGCCAACCCACACAGTCAGCACAAGCACCCGCCAAGGAGGTTTCTCTGGCGTTCAATCGAGGTCCAACGCAAGCTAGTCCATGAATCGACCAAGGCGGCCGCGCTCCGGTTCACCTTCGCGGCTGCAAACAGCGGATTCGCCAAGCTTCGGCCCGAGCTCCCAAGAGTTGGTGTGGAGCGAATAGGAGGGGCGAGGGGAGGTCTAGCTTTATACCCATGGCTGAGTCCGAGCAGGTGGGCGCATGCACCGAGGAACTTCGGCGACCGATAGGTGGTTGAGCAGACGCGAGAATCCTGGCAACAAGGCATCGGAGATTCATGGAGGAGGAGCTGCTACCCATGTCAGCGGCGTAAAACCCATGCGCAACTGCTACGCGAGGTCCGCGCGCCAGTACGCACGGGGCGCGACATGGGAGAGAGGTCGGTGCGCGCGCACGGCGAGAAGCGCGGCGAATTCTGTTTCGTCCCAGCGCACGGATCGTAGAGGCCGGTAATGACGCGTGGGCCCCGGCCGTCAGTGGTCGAGTGATGGTGAGCGCGCGCGGTGGAGTCCCTGTTCAGCGGGGCCCACACGTCAGCCGCAGGGTGAGAGGGCGCGGGAGGAGAATTGGGCCGCGCGGTGTTAAGTGGAGATGGGCCGAATTAGTTGAAGTCGGCCCAGCTGGCTTCCTTTCCCTTTTTCTTTTTATTTTCTATTTTCTTTTCTCCATTTTCAAATCCAATTTGAGTTCAAATTTCAAAATCAAATTCTTTGGTCAATTCTCCTCAGATTGAAAGTATAACTTGTAAACTCTAGTCTTACTTTTATTTATACTTTTTATTTTGTATATACTTTCCTTTTCTTCTTATTTTCAAACCCAAATTCCAATTCAAATCAAACCAAGTTTTAAATTCTAGATTTCAAATTTATGCACAAGTTAAACTTTCACATGATGCACAATTACTACATAGTGTTTCTTTATTTATTTTATTATGATTATTTACCTTTTAAAAAGGGTGAATTATAAAGTTTAATTATTTATCAATGGTATTTTGCTCAGATTTCTTCTATCAATCCCAAATTCAGAATTTTGGGTATTACAGGAATCTCGCCCTCAAGATTCAGACTGGGCTTGAGAAAAGGTAAGGGTATTCCCTCCTCAAGGTGTCCTCACTCTCCCAGGTAGCTTCCTCTTCTCCTTCTCTGCTCCACTGAACTTTATAGAGTCTCACTTCTGAGTTGCGGGTCTTTCGGAGTGCTGAGTCAAGAATCTTTACTAGCTTTTCTCGGTACTGAAGATCCTTCTGAATCTGGATTGTCTCTTCTTTGATGTGATTTTCTGGTACTTGCAGACATTTGTAGAGCTGGGACACGTGAAACACATTGTGGATATCTGACATGGATTCTGGCAATTCAAGGCGGTATGCTGCGGGTCCTACTCTGCCAATGATAGGATAGGGCCGGACGAACCGTGGAGCTAGCTTCCCTTTCACTTGAAACCTTTTGACTCCGCGCATCGGGGAGACCTTGAGGTAGACGGAGTCTCCTTCCTCAAATCTGAGTTCTCTCTGCCTGTTTTCCACATAACTCTTCTACCGACTCTGAGCTTCAAGTAATCTTTTGTGAATTAGGGAAACCTTCTCTTATGCCTCTTTAACGAAGGCAGGTCCTTCTAGTGTCTTTTCCCCTACGTTGGACCAAATTAGAGGGGTCCGGCACTTCCGTCCATACAATGCTTCGAACGGTGACATCTTGATACTAGCCTGGTAGCTGTTGAGCTCGGAGGACTTGGAATTTCCTCTTGAGGTGACCTTTTTCTTCTTCCCTCGCCCTTTCCACTTGTATGGCTTTCTTTTGAGAGGTGCGAGAAGCTAAGGAAATCCTGGCTGGCGAGGATAGTCTTGAGTTCTGGTCTTAGCCCTTTCAAAAAGCGGGCCATCTTCTTGGCTTCTGTGCTAACGTCGTCAGGCGCGTAGCGAGCCAATTCTGTGAATTTGTGCACATACTCGCTGACAGATCTCCCGCCTTGAGTTAATTCCCGGAATTCATCTTCCTTGAGTTGAAGGATCCCTTGAGGCACATGATGTTCTCGGAAAGCAGTTTCAAATTCTACCCAGGTAGCATCTCTGACAGCAGCGCTGAAGGTATCCCACCAGGATAGGGCCATCCTAGAAAGTTGATGAGCAGCTAGATGGACACGTTGATTCTCAGGGCATCCGATGGCTTCTAACTTCCTTTTTATCGTGCACAGCCAGTCATCAGCATCGAGGGGATTGCTGGACCCAGCGAATGTGGGAGGCTTGAGCCTTAGAAAATCTCCCATCCTATCTTGAGGTCTTCCACCATTCGGGCGCTGGTTCTCTAGACTTCTAGTGAGGACTTCAATGAGTCGGGTTTGGTTGGCCAGAACTTGGGCTAAATATAATGGCAGCTCCGAAGGTGCGGGGAGGTGGGTCTCACTCCCTTCTCCACCAGCTTCTCCTTCAGCTCCTAGGGGAAACCTTGCTCCCATCCCAGAGGCGGTAGGCGTGGTTTTATCCGAAGCCATCTACCAAGGGAAGAGAATTACTACTATGCATATGCCAAATTTTTTTCAACCATGTTATTTTATTCATTACATAAGTTCATTACAAGCATACAGTTACCACAAGTCACACTACACGCGAGCGCTTTCTAAGGTGCTTCCGAACTCTCTTTCTAAAGTGTCCCCAAATTCTTTGAGAAGGTCGTCAAGGCTAGCTAGGGACATATCCTCGACGTCGGACAAGTTCTCTATCCTGGTGGGAGGCAGTGCTGGTGGGGCTTCCTTTTTCTGCTCAGTCTGGCATCCTTGGCTCTTGGTCCTCTTCCGGGTTTTCTTCGTGGGGGCGAGCTTCTTTAGCTTCTTATCGTAATCCATCTTCAGGGTTTGGTAGGTTTCACGAGTTTTGGCCTCTTCACCTTCTGCTATTTCGAGACTTTCTTGGAGAGACGCCTTCTCCTTTTTAAGTTCCTTGACCTATTGCTCTAAGCTCTCCACCCGGGAGTTTAGGTGGGTGCAGTGGGAGGAAAGGTCGTCATAGTGGTTATCGAGGGTGTGGAGATATCCGGCCATGTAGACGATGGTGGGGTCATCCTCAGTAGGATCTCTTCCTGACAGGGCCTGAAGTCTTTTCCTCCAGGCAGGGATATTTTTATTGCTAGGTGGGAAGTAACGAAGGGGGGGTTCAAAGACCTCCCTGCTGTAGTTTTGGCATAGCTATCGGAGGGCTTTTTGGGCAACATTTTGGCAAGTGTCTGGGAAGCAGTGTCCAGTGAAGGTGACTTGGAAAGGAGGGTGATTTGGGTAGCTTCGGCTTTCTCCCAGGTAGACTGCCATAGAGCAGTTCTTAGTTCCATTCTCGTGGTATTCTTTCCAGACATACTCCGGCTTCTTGCGGATCCCCATGCGAAGCGCGCAACTCCGCAAGAGATGAGGGAATCCTTCCACCTCTGAGCAGTAGGATGTCCTAATGACCAAAGAGCCTTCCATTTGGTAGAAGAAAAGAAGGGTCTGTTAATATCGGGGAAAGGAGAGAAGATTTTTCTTAGAGGTAAGAGGTCTTTTCTTTTTAAGGCAAACTTTTAAGATCGGGGCTGCGATCTACGGCTAGTCCTATGGGCTCTAATACCACCTGAAGCGTCCCGATCCTTTGGGACTCAATGTGATACAATTACTAGTCCCAGGAGGCTAGTAACCACATTCCTTACTTCAAATAGTACAAAGTTCGAATAAAAGTTATTACAATGCCAGAGTACAAGCTCGAGAGAGCCAGAATTACAAAGCGCAGTAAAATATAAACTAGCCCAAGCCACAGGCAGAACTAGGTGCAGACACAGCCCCCTTAATCAAGCATAGCAGAAAAGAAGTCTCCAGCTGCTGAAAAACTTAAATAAATCTGGGTGAATACACTAGGTATTCCGCAAGCCCATCCCGCCCATAAAGAGAAAGGGACCTATATAATACATTCTTTATATGGTGGAGTTGAAGTCGCTCTTCTTTTTCCAGAGAAAGACAATACTTTGATGGTTTCTCCCAAAGAAGGAAATAGCACATTTTCACACTCAACCGCCACTGAGCTTCCCACTCCCGTGGCATCGTTTTCATTTCCAAAAAACCACCCACTCACACATTTCCCTGTTCCCGGAGGTTATGAAACACTAATTGTCATACCACACCAGACTCGTCCATTCCAATGGACACGGACTATTCGAATAGGTTTGAACTCTGCGTAGAGGGGTACACTTTACCCACTAGTCTGGTTTCTGCGATCTCACCGTCGTGAGATCCGAATGCCAAATCTCTTTCTTTCCTTGCACGTCCTTACCTTAATGGTTATACAGGAAGGAGTCAGGCCACCGCCATGTCCAAACCGGACAAAACATTCCCCCTCCTTATCCTCCCGGTGCTCCCCAGCCTTCATAACCCTAGGGTTTGGACCGTACGAGTTCAGATTGAGTGACTGCCCATACAGTCTCGAGTGGTTGTACTTATCATGAGTACAGGTAGTGAAGGATGACAAACTGGTCCTTATATGAGGGGACAATCCTTCTACTCACACCTAACACGGCTGAGCCATCACCTTAGGCCCTCCCCTAAACCAGGGAGTCCCTCATCCCACTCACAAGGTGATGAGGGTGAATACCGTTCATCATACACTTTTTGAAAACATCGTTTAGCAAAAACACTACCCTTTTCTCATCCCACATTTTGTACTCAAAAGATGTTTGTTAATGCGGGCTATCTCTCTGCTCACAATGCAAAAGATCCATTCCTTAATCCTGGCTTAGGTAGTGGTAGAAAGGATAGGTAATTTATGCATCAAGGGAAGAATGGACTTGCCTTCGTCATTGTTCTCCTGGCACAGAAGATCTATTTCGGAGGGGTCGGGTTCCTGCCCTTCTTCTAGAGCTACAAATTCCGGAGGATCGGATCCCTCTTCTTCTAGCAAAAAATAGGTAATGAACAGTACATCAATCATGGTGACTTGGTGGGGTGTGCCAATTGTTAGACATTATTATTTTGTGCCCTATAACTTATTTAGACTATTTTTGGTGCATAAAATTTCAATATATATATACATATATATAAGAAATAGGAAAAGAAAAAGGAAAAAGAAAAAGAAAAGGGATTTCCTCAGCTAGCTGGGCCGAGGGGAATTCGGCTCAGCCGAGCGCGGGAGCGCGCAGCCGCGCGGGCAGGCGGCCCACTTGGCCTGCTAGCAGGGGAACAGCACAGGGACGGTGCCGTGGGCGTGGGCCCACATGCTAGAGGGAGGGGGAGGGGACGGTGTTAGGAGGGGGTGACGGGGGGGGCGACCGGTCGGAGCCCGACCGCCGGTGAGGTCCACGGTGGTTCTCCGCCGTGGTCCCGGTTCTATGATGACAGAGTGGTGGCAAGGCACGGGCGGGGGTAGGCGATTATGGTGGTGGGGCCAATTTGGCCAGAGGGCACTTGGGACGGCCGGTTCACGGCGAGGTGGCGGGCGCCCGCGGCGGTGGGATTGCCGGTGAAGCTGCCAGGCGTAATAGGGAAAGGGGATGGGTGTGTTGTGCTCGCGAGGGCACGGTGAAGCTCAAGAGCTACAACAATTGGACTAGAACTCAACAAAGAGGAGAGGGCGGGACTCACCAGAGCGGAGGAAGGGCACGGTGGTGCTGGCTCAATCGAACTTGGGGAAGGGGAGAGGGAGTGGCCGAGGCCGGTGTGGAGAAAGAGGGAGCTCCGGTGGTCCTTTTATAGGCGCTCGGGGTGGGGAAGGGGGCGAGAGGTGGCGAGCACCAGCGAGCTTGCCATGGTAGTGAAGGTGGCGCACAGTGGCGACGACGGGATGGCTCGGGCAGGCGGTGACGGGATGCCTCGGGCTGGCGCAAGGGGACAGGGACACAAGGCACCAACCGTGCTGGCGAGCGAGTTAATGGCGAGACGATGGGGCGGTGGCGACCGGCGGCGACTCGCGTCGTTTGCCTGGTCACGAGCGTGAGGAAGGTGCTGACAAGCGGGACCCACTTGCCAGAGAGAGCGGTCGCGAGGGAGTGAGGGCGAGTGCGGCTAACGAGTGGGGCTGGGCAGGCGACGGGAGAGCGACGAGAGAGAGAGGTGATGCGTAGTTGACGGGTGGGGCCAACCGGTCAGCGGGGCAGGGAGCACAGCACTAGCGTGGGCGGGCGCACGGGGGAACGGGCCGTGAGGGGAGGCAAAGCATGGGCGCGCGAGAGATGAGAGAGGGATTGGGCCGTGCAAGTAATTAGTATTTCGCATATTGTTTCTCTTGTATACGATTACCATAGTTGTTTCTCATAGATTGCTTACTTGTTGTCACTAGAGAATTTATACCTCTTGTCATATTGATTAAATTTGTCTAGTGTTTTTGATTTTAGTCAAAATCATCTATTCACCCCCCTCTAGTCGGTGTCCTAGATCCTATAAGTGGTATCTAAGAGCACCTAGAGGGGGTAAATAGGTGATCCTGTAAAATCAAACTCTAAATAGCCACAAAACTTAGATATTATAACGTTAGCATGACTAAATAGCCTTGGAGTGAGTTCTTGTGAGCACAACAATCATAGAGAATCCAACACAAGAGACACACGATTTTTATCCTGTGGTTCTGCCAAGTAACACTTGCCTACTTCCACGTTGTGGTGTCCCAATGGACGAGGGTTGCACTCAACCCCTTTCAAGTGATCCAATGATCAACTTGAATACCACGTTCTTTTTGTTTAAACTATCTTCCCGTTTGCGAGGAATCTCCACAATTTTGACGTCTCTCGCCCTTACAATAAAGATCACAAAGAAAGCATGGAGTAAGTTTGGGAGAAGCAATACACACACGACACAAATCCGCAGCACAGACACACACACAAGCCAAGACTTGTGCTCGAAATGTAGCACAGAGAGTTCACAACTCGAATGGAGCTCAAATCACTAACACAATTGATCAAATGCGCGAAGGCAAAGTGCAGGAGTCTTAGAATGCTTAGTGAATGCTCAGATGTACTCCTCCATGCGCCTAGGGGTCCTTTTATAGCCCTAAGGCAGCTAGGAGCCGTTGGAGACCAACTTGGAAGGCCATCCTTGCCTTCTATCGAGTGGCGCACCGGACAGTCTGGTGCGCCACCGGACAACTACTGTAGCCTGTCCGGTGCTCGATTCCCTTCCAAATCAGGCGCGGTCGACCGTTGCACCATGGGGCCCGTTGGCGCACCGGACAGTCCGGTGTGCCCAACCGACCGTTGGCGCGACCACGTGTCGCGGGAAGATTGCGCGGCCAACCGTTGGCGCTAGCGACCGTTGGCTCACCGGACAGTCCGGTGCAACAACCGGACAGTCTGGTGCACCACCGGACAGTCTGGTGAATTATAGCCTCGTCGCCCCATTCCGTTTCCCGAGAGCGACGAGTTCGTCATGGACTACTCACCGGACAGTCCAATGATTTTTAGCCATACGCCGCCGTCGAATCCCGAGAGCGGCTAGTTCACTGGGGACCAGCCTGGCGCACCAGACACTGTCCAGTGCTCCATCGGACAGTCCGGTGTACCAGGTCGAGCAGCAGTTTGGCTGCACACAACCAAGTCTTTTCCATTTGTTTTCCTTTTCTTTTGTCACTGTTTCTAGCACTTAGACAAAAACACATTAGTACTCAAAAAAATATACTAAGTCTAGAAACGTACCTTTTTCTTTGATTTGCATTTCCTTCTTCATTTAGCACATAAACACTTAGTCAAACGTGTAGGACATTTAATCACCAAAACATTATAGAAATGGCCCAAGGGCACATTTCCCTTTCAATCTCCCCCTTTTTGGTGATTTATGCCAACACATCTAAAAGCAACAAGAGAAGTGCAACATCAAATGCAATTGAAGACCAAATTGTTTTTCTTATGATTTGGCATATTTGGATCACTCTTTGCCACCACTTGGTTTGTTTTTGTAACTCAAATTCTTTTTCCTATCTCTAAGTCAAACACACTTGTTTGGGCAAATCGATATATATTCTAGGAGAAAAATTTATCAAGTGCCAAAAATGCCCCCTTTTCCCATAATCAAAATTCTCCCCCATTTTGCAATAAGAGTATTTTGGACAAATCAAGAGTTCTAACTCTATTGTTTTTAAAATTCACAAGTGGTTGGCTGATCCATTTGCTTTGGCCTTAATTTCTCCCCCTTTGGCATTAAGCACCAAAACAGGATTATTGTTGGCCTTTTAACCCCATTGCCTCACCAAAAATGTCAATTAAGAGCAAAAGGGCAATGAGATTGCAAGTATGAACTTGGAAGTAAGTACACTAATACGGAGTGCAGTGGAAGTCTTTTCATCGTCCAAGTTCATTGTGCCCTTTCAATGCACTTTTGAGACTACATCAATTATACTCAAACAAATAGGTTAGTCTCAAAGGGTCAAGTTGTAGTACATCTCCTCCTTAATATGTGCACCATTTGCATATGGACTTGTGAGGTCCGAGGAGGTTTTGTACAACTTGAGCACGAATAATATAAATGCTCAAAGTAACATGATCAAAGGCATAGAACACATGTATGCTATAGATCAATCCAAGTTACGCGAATCTAAGACATTTAGCTCACTATGCAACCTGCAAAACCTTTTCTCATATAAAGGCTTGGTGAAGATATCGGCTAGCTGGTTCTCGGTGTTAATATGGTACACCTCGATATCTCCCTTTTGCTGGTGGTCTCTCAGGAAGTGATGTTGGATGTCTATGTGCTTAGTGCAGCTGTGTTCAACAGGATTATCCGCCATGCGGATTGCACTCTCATTGTCACATAGGAGTGGGACTTTGCTCAAATTGTAGCCAAAGTCCCAGAGGGTTTGCCTCATCCAAAGTAGTTGCGCACAACACTGTCCTACGGCAACATACTAGGCCTCAGCGGTGGATAGGGCAACGGATATCTGTTTCTTTGAACTCCAAGACACTAGGGACCTTCCTAGAAATTGGCATGTCCCTGATGTGCTCTTCCTATCAACCTTGCACCCGGCATAATCGGAGTCTGAGTATTCAATTAAGTCAAAGGTAGACCCCTTTGGATACTAGATCCCGAAGCAAGGCGTAGAGACTAAATATCTAAGAATTCGCTTAACGGCCACAAGGTGGCATTCCTTGGGGTTGGATTGATATCTAGCACACTTGCATACACTTAGCATAATGTTCGGTCTACTAGCGCATAAATAAAGCAATGAACCTATCATGGATCGATATGCCTTTTGATCAATGGACTTACCTCCTTTGTTGAGGTCAACATACCCATCGGTTCCCATCGGTGTCTTCGTGGGCTTGGCGTCCTTCATTCCAAACCGCTTGAGAAGATCTTGTGTGTACTTCGTTTGGGAGATGAAGGTGTCGTCCTTGAGTTGCTTCACTTGGAATCCAAGGAAGTAGGTCAACTAGCCCATCATCGACATCTCGAACTTTTGTGTCATCACCCTGCTAAACTCCTCACAAGACTTTTGATTAGTAGAACAAAATATTATGTCATCGACATAAATTTGGCACACAAAAAGATCTCCATCACAAGTCTTTGTAAAAAGAGTGGGATCGGCTTTCCCAACCTTGAAAGCATTAGAAATTAAGAAATCTCTAAGGCATTCATACCATGCTCTTGGGGCTTGCTTAAGTCCATAGAGCACCTTAGAGAGCTTATATACGTGGTCCGGATACATGTCATCCTCAAAGTCAGGGGGTTGTTCCACATATACCTCCTCCTTGATTAGCCTATTGAAGAAAGCGCTCTTTACATCCATTTGAAACAACCTGAAAGAGTGGAGAGCGGCATAGGCTAATAATATTCGAATAGACTCTAGCCTAGCCACAGGAGCAAAAGTCTCCTCGAAATCCAAACCTGTGACTTGGGCATAACCTTTTGCCAAAGTCGAGCCTTGTTTCTTGTCACCACCCCGTGAACATCTTGCTTGTTGCGGAACACCCACTTGGTTCCCACTACATTTTGCTTTGGACGTGGCACCAGGTTCCAAACTTCATTTCTTTTGAAGTTGTTGAGCTCTTCCTGCATGGCCAACACCCAATCCAGATCCTACAAGGCCTCTTCTACCCTGAAAGGCTCAATAGAAGAGACAAACTAGTATTGCTCACAAAAGTTAGCTAATCTTGAGCAAGTAGTTACTCCCTTGCTGATGTCACCTAGAATCTGGTCGACGAGGTGATGTCGTTGGATCATTGCTTGGACTTGAGTTGGAGGGACCCGTGGTGCTTCTTCCTCCATCACTTGATCTTCTTGTGCTCCCCCTTGATCATGCCCTTCTTCTTGAGGAACCTGTTCATCATCATGAGTTGGGGATTGCACCATTATCGAGGAAGATGGTTTATCTTGTTCCTATAATTCCTATGGTCGCACATCACCTATTGCCATCGTGCGTATTGCGGCCGTCAGAATATCTTCTTCATCTACATCATCAAGATCAACTTGCTCTCTTGGAGAGCCATTAGTCTCATCAAATACAACGTTGCTAGAGACTTTAACCAATCCTGAAGATTTGTTGAAGACCCTATATGCCTTTGTATTTGAGTCATACCCTAGTAAAAACCCTTCTACTGCCTTGGGAGCAAACTTAGAATGTCTACCTTTCTTCACTTGAATGTAGCATTTGCTCCCAAATACTCGAAAGTAAGAAACGTTGGGTTTGTTACCGGTAAGAAGTTCATAGGAGGTCTTTTTGAGAAGGCAATGCAGATAGAGTCGGTTTGTGGCGTGGCAAGCTGTGTTCACAGCTTCTGACCAAAACCACTCGGATGTCTTGAACTCTCCAAGCATCGTTCTTTCCATGTCGACAAGCGTCCTGTTCTTCCTCTCTACCACACTGTTTTGCTGTGGTGTGTAGGGAGCGGAGAACTCATGCTTGATGCCTTCCTCCTCAAGGTACTCCTCCACTGGCAGATTCTTGAACTCGAACCCGTTGTCGCTTCTTATCTTTTTCACCTTGAGCTCAAATTCATTTTGAGCTCTCCTTAAGAAGCGCTTTAGGGTCCCTTTGGTTTCTGATTTATCCTTTAAAAAGAACACCCAAGTGAAGCGGGAAAATTCATCAACAATAACAAGACCATACTTACTTCCCACGATGCTAAGGTAGGCAACGAGTCCAAAAAGATCCATGTGAAGAAGCTCCAGTGGTCTTGATGTTGTCATCACATTCTTGCTGTGATGAGTGCTTCCCACCTGTTTTCTTGCCTGACATGCTACAGAAGGTCTGTTTTTTTCAAAGCAGACATCAATTAGTCCTAACACATGCTCTCCCTTTAGAAGTTTATGAAGGTTCTTCATCCCAACATGTGCTAGACGGCGATGCCAGAGCCAGCCCATACTAGTCTTAGCCATTAAGCATGCATCTAGATCAGCATTCTCTTTCGAAAAATCAACTAAATAGAGCTTGCCGTCTAGTACATCCTTAAATGCTAATGAATCATCACTCCTTCTAAAGACAGATACATCAACATTTGTAAACAGAGAATTGTAGCCCATGTGGCACAATTGACTTACAGATAGGAGGTTGTATCCTAATGACTCTACTAAAAATACATTTGAAATAGAGTGCTCGCTTGTGATGGCTATCTTTCCCAAACCTTTGACCTTGCCTTGATTCCCATCTCCAAATATGATTGTATCCTAGGAATCCTTATTCTTGACGTAGGAGGTGAACATCTTCTTCTCCCCCATCATGTGGTTTGTGCATCCGCTGTCGATAATCCAGCTTGAGCCCCCGGATGCATAAACCCGCAAGAGAATTTAAGCTTGGGTTTTAGGTACCCAACTCTTGTTGGGTCCTACTAGGTTAGTTACAATAGTTTTTGGAACCCATATGCAAGTTTTATCACCCTTGCATTTGGATCCCAACTTCCTAGCCACTACTTTTGCATTCTTACATGAAAGAATAAAAGAAGTGTTATAAGCATGGAAAATAATAGTAGATTCATTGCACATTTTTCTAGGCACATGATGCACAATATGATTTCTCCTAGGCCTACTTCTACCATGAACAAAAGTAGAACTAGAGGCAAACATAGCATGTGAATTAAAAGCATCATGATCATAACTCCTATTATAATGAGCATTCCTAGAAAATTATCTATCATAAATGTGGGAACTACTAGCCATAGGGGCTGTTGGGGGTATGCTTCGTAGCCGAAGATCCTAGAGGAAGAAGATAGCTTCGGCAGAGACAGCGCCGAAGCTGTTGATCACAAAGCCTCGGCACTATGATGCATCTGAAGACGAAGGTTCCAACCGACTTAAAGATAGAATGACCTTTTAGTCCATAAAGGTCTAAGTCATCATTATAAACTTTTATAAAGGGCATGAATGTAATTCTGCATGGGCTGCGTCCCTTGCCTATAAATAGATGAATAGTACTCCCGTACTGTTCACGCTGGCTTAGCATTTGCTTTTACGTCACGCTTGTACTTTTGCCTTCCCTCAAACCGAAGGTACATTTATAATTTGATATCATTTCTATTTTTCCATGATAATGAAATAGAAATGATTTTAAGTTGATGTTTAAATGTTTATATTACATTTCATGCTTTATATAAATTCTTCATCATTACTTGCTGTATTCACAAAGGTATGTCCTTCGTGACCTTCGTCCGAAACTCATTATTTCCCAAAGGGATATAATGTTCCGAAGGACGAAGGACTTTAACACTTAACACTTTTTATGTTGCCTTGTTCTTAACTCTTAGCTCTTGAGAACAAGTCCCCAACATTGGCGCCCACCTCCGATGAACTCACTTCCACTTGCTTGAGCTGATGGCTTCGTTCAACAACCAAGTTGGAGGTGCTTCGGTTCCGAAGCTGGTGCTCCCCATAACAGGCGGTTCCTGTTCAGAGCCGGCCAACAAGAAGCAGAAGAAGGAGGCTCAGAGAAGGGTGCAACATGTTGGAGTGCAGGGACCCTTCATCAAGTCAAAATGGTCTCACATTCCAATCACCTTCTCTCAGGAAGACCTTCAGCTTAAGGATTATCCTCATAATGATGCCATGGTTATTTCTTGTGTTATCAAGGGGTTTCTGGTCCACAATGTTCTGGTTGACACAGGCAGTGCAGCGGATATCATATTTGCCAAAGCCTTCAGACAGATGCAAGAGCTTGAAGACAAGATCCATGATGCCACACATCCCCTTTGTGGCTTCGGAGGAAGGCAGATCGTGGCACTCGGCAAGATCACGATGCCAGATTAAACCCTTTATAAGAACTAAAGTTTTCATCGGAATATGAATATAAAAAAACTTAAGGATGCCTTAAGTATATCATTTCAAATTCAGTTATTAATAGAACGAATCACACTTTTACCACTAAACTATACCCGCTACATGTAGATTATGATACCAATGCTACCCTTTGTCAAGGGTAGCCATTCGAGAAGGAGGCTAATTCCACCTTATCGAATCAAAGGAGAAAGTTCATGGCGGTGGGCGGTTGGTACTTCAATCGCGGACCTTTACTTTAGGATTTAGATAGCCCCTCTCTAGTCTGTAAAATACATCTCTTCTTACCATACCAATAGCGTATGAACCAAATGTATGCATTTCGATTAATGCCAGTGACCTTCGGATTTGTCCATAACACAAGAACTGAACAAGTTGTGTTCGATATTGTTGACATGGAATACCCTTACAATGCAATCATTGGTCGTGGTACTCTCAATGCCTTCGAAGCAATTCTTCATCCTGCTTAGCTTTGCATGAAGATACCTTCGGACCAAGGACCCATTGCTATTCATGGAAGTCAGGAAGCCGCCAGAAGGGCCGAAGGAAGCTGGACTAACTCAAAAGCAATCCATAACATAGATGGAGCTGAAGCTTGTGAGCAATACAAGTTCAGAAGGGAGAAAGCTGCTTCGGCAGATCAACCAAAGTCCATGCTCTTATGTGAGGACATAGCAGAGCAGAAGGTGCTATTGGGCTCTCAACTGTCCGAAGAACAGGAGAAAGCCTTGATAAGGTTTCTGTTCAACAACAAAGATGTTTTTGCATGGTCAGCTAATGATCTTTGCGGAGTCAACAGGGATGTCATTGAACACTCGCTCAATGTCGATCCATCCTTCAGACCCAGAAAGAAGAGGCTTTGGAAAATGTCTGATGACAAAGCCGAAGGTGCTCGGAATGAAGTAAAAAGACTTCTTGGTGCTGGAGTCATCAGAGAAGTCAAATACCTAGAATGGTTAGCTAACGCTGTTATGGTGAAGAAGGCCAATGGTAAATGGAGAATGTGCATCGATTTTACTGATCTTAATAAGGCATGCCCGAAGGATGAGTTTCCATTACCAAGGATAGATTCTCTAGTAGATGCAGCAGCTTCATCAGAGCTCATGAGTCTACTAGATTGTTATTCAGGCTACCATCAAATCTGGATGAAGAAGGAAGATGAGCCAAAAACTAGCTTCATTACCCCTAGTGGTACATATTGTTATCTTCGGATGCCTGAGGGGCTCAAGAATGCTGGAGGAAGCTTCAGCAGAATGACAGCCAAAGTCCTTCATTCTCAGATAGGCAGAAATGTGCTAACTTATGTAGATGATATCATAGTAAAAAGCATGAAGCAAGAAAATCACATTACTGATTTGCAGGAGACATTCGCTAATTTTAGGCAAGCTGGCCTGAAATTGAATCCATAAAAGTGTGTCTTCGGAGTAAAGAACGGGAAATTTCTTGGCTGTTTAGTTTCAACAAAAGGGATCGAAGCTAATCCAAATAAAATCGAAGCTATTCTTCGAATGGAGCCACCAAGCACAAAGAAGGGAGCCCAACGGCTGACAGGGAGGCTGGCATCTCTGAATCGATTCATATCTAGATCAGCAGAGAGAAATTTACCATTCTTTGAAGTGCTGAAGTCGGCCGAAGTCTTTCAGTGGGCACCAGCTCAGCAGAAAGCTTTCGAAGAGCTGAAGCAGTACCTGATAGACTTAACAACGTTAACTCCACCCACGCCAGGGGCTCCTTTGTTATTATATGTGGCAGCTTCGCATTCTGTAGTAAGTGTAGCGCTTGTGCAGGAAAAGCTTGAAGGACAAACCAAAAAGCAAGCCCCAGTATACTTCGTCTCCGAAGTCCTCAGCTCATCAAAGAAAAACTATACAGAATTAGAGAAGGTGTTATATGCTGTTTTGATGGCCTCTAGGAAGCTTCGGCATTATTTTCAAGCATACATTATTGTTGTTCCTTCTTCGCAACCGTTGAAGGATATTATGAGAAATAGAGAAGCTACTGGACGGATTGGAAAATGGGCTGCGGAGCTCAATGAATTTTGCATGATTACGTGCATAGATCTTCGATCCAGTCCCAAGCGTTGGCAGACTTCATTGCTGACTAGACGCCAGGGGCTCAAGAAGAAGAAACAAGTAAAGATGTCGAAGCTTGGATAGTATTTTGCGATGCTTCTTGGGGAACCTTCGGGGCAGGAGCAGCCACTGTGTTGATTGCACCCTCTAAAGTTAAAACTTGCTATGCAGCAAGACTTGATTTCAGCTGCACAAATAATATTGCTGAATACGAAGCTTTACTTTTGGGTCTTCGGAAGTTAAAGGCAATGGGAATTAGAAGGGCAATTCTTAAAACTGATTCCCATGTTATTTCGGGTCATATCGACAAGAGTTGTAAGGCTAGAGACCCGAAGCTTGAGAAATATCTAGACACGGTCCGAAGGATTGAAGCTTCCTTCGAAGGATTTTCTGTCAAAAATATTCCTCGAGGAGAAAATGAGCATGCTGATTTGCTAGCCAAGTCAGCAGCACAAGGGCTGCCCCTACCTTCGGATGTATTTTTCGAAACAATAAAAGCACCTTCGGTGGAACTTCTTGAAAGAGCAGTCCTCAATATATCTCCTGTTTATAGTGAAGACTGGAGAACTGAGATCATCTCTTACCTTCAGGGTAACTTTCTTTCAGATGACGAAACTTACAACAGGAGGATAGAGGCAAGAGCTCGACCATATGTCATAATAGAAGGGGAGCTGTACAAGCATGGAGTCTGTGCTCCATTACTCAAGTGTTTATCCAGAGCCGAAGGCATAGAATTGATGAAGGAAATACATGCAGGCCTGTGTGGATCTCACATTGGATCTAGGCCATTGCTTGGAAAAGTTTTTCATCAAGGGTTTTATTGGCCGAAGGCAGCTTCGGATGCAGCGGAATTAGTCCAAAAGTGCGAAGGTTGTCAGAAATGTGCAAGAGATCAAAAACAACCTTCGTCTTTGACTCAGCTAATACAACCCACTTGACCGTTGCAAAGGTGGGGCCTTGATTTGTTAGGTCTATTACCACCAGCCCAAGGAAACTTAAGATATGTTGTAGTGGCAGTGGAATATTTTTCTAAATGGATTGAGGCAAAGCCTTTAGCCACAATAACTTCGGCCACCATTCAAAAGTTTTTCTGGCAGAATATTGTTTGTTGTTTCGGAGTACCAAAGGCTATCACTGTAGATAATGGGACACAGTTCGACTCCGAAGCTTTTAGAGAATTTTGTGATCAAATTGGCACGAAGATCCATTTTGCATCAGTTAGACACCCGGAGTCAAATGGACTTGTTGAAAGAGCTAATGGCATCATAATGACAGGAATAATGAAGTTAATCTTCAATCAACCCAAGGGAAAGTGGCCAGATCAATTAATCAAAGTGGTGTGGAGCCACAACACAACAACATCAAGGTCAACAAGCTTTACCCCATTCAAATTATTGTTTGGTGACGAAGCAATAACTCCGGAAGAAGCCAAAATAGGATCAATAAGAGTAGTAGCTTCGGCAGAATCAGAAGCTGAAGCTGATTACTCTGTGGAAAAAGATGCTATAGAAGGGATCAGGCTTCAAGCTGTGGAAAACATCAATAAATATCAAGCCGAAACAATAAAATGGCGTGATAGAAAGGTTCGGCTAAAGAATATTGAGCCAGGACATTTGGTGCTTCGGAGAGTGGCTAACCCAGATACAGTGGGCAAATTGCAGCTGAAATGGGAGGGACCTTTTCTGGTGGTATCTTCGTCAAGACCTGGTTCATACAGATTGAAGGACATGGTCGGCAACGACATTCCTAGATCTTGGAATTCGGATGAGCTTCGGCGATATTATGTGTAGATTGATGTAATTTTTTATACTTTATTTTATTTTTCTTTTATGGCACCCTTTTCCTTTCCGAAGGGGGAGAAAGGTTTTTAAGGGGGCCATAGCATGTAATTTCTCTTTTGTTTCAGTTCTATAAGAGTAAAATCCCCCAAAGATGTAAATGTAAAAACTGAGAACGCACCATCGAGTGCCAAAAGAAAAAAGAAAATAGGAGAGAAGCTCAAAAGCCATCCCTAGGGGGATGCAGAGCACGACGAAGCTGCCAAAAAGCCGTTCCTAAGGGAGCGCAGTGTAAGTTTTTTGCTCAAAAGTCGTTCCAAAGGGAATGCAGAGCATACAGCGAAAAATAAACGCTGATTCCGCCTAAGTAAAAGGCGAAGCGCGAAAAGACAACGCGAATACCGTCGAAAGTAAAAGGCGAAGAAGCTCCTAAGGGAGGCTTACAGCGAAAAATAAACGCTGATACCGCCGAAAGTAAAAGGCGAAGAAGCTCCTAAGGGAGGCTTACAGCGAAAAGTCAGCGCTGATATGTGTTTATTTCTAAGGGAATAACGGCTGCGGCTGTGGCTTCGGATATGTGTTTGGTCATTCATTTGCACATCACATTACATCATAACATTTGCATTCATAAACATTCATTCAGACATATGTAGGATAATCATCATCATAGCATAAGCAGTTGCTTCGGCTTTAAAGATCAGGCTTCGGCAAAAAGGAAGAAGCAGTTTTTATGCTTCGTTGTGTACAAAAAGAAGGGAAGGTGTTTTTTCGCCTTCGGCTCAAAATGCTAATTTCGTCCACACCAAAGCACTTCATACATCGACGGAGGGGTAAGAATATATTACAAGGTATGGACAAAGTTCATCGAGAAAGGTTTAGATGCATTTACAGAAGTTTTTACAAAAAATTCTTAGAGTTTTTCTACAGTCTACTTCTACCAATCTTCATTGGGCTTCAACTTCGGCGTCATATTCTTCAAGCATCGGCTTCGGTTTCATCATCCTACATGAATTAAAGTATTGTGAGCAAAAATCGAGTCTGAAGGAAGAGGTAAGCTCAAGGTATGATTTCTTACTGGCTCAAGATGACTCCGAGCTTCGTCTCCAGCTTTCTCTCGCCCACCCTTTGTCCATATCATCTTTATAAATCTATTCGAAATGCTTCGGGCAAGGTCAGGTATATCATCTAAAATTGCTGGTGACAGAGTAAAATTGGGTCTGTTGACAATTTTTCCGTGGTTACAACCAGACTTTAGGAATGCAGCAGTAGTGCCCCGAGAAGCTACCCAGGCACAGAAGTCACCATGGCCGGCAATAACTTCATTGAGTTCATCAATTTCACCTTCAATATGTTCGAAGGTTCCCGGTAGATCTTCAGCTGAAGGAGTGAATTTTCCACTGCTGGCCCTGACTGAATAGAAGATCTTTTTTAGCCGTTGAACACAGTTATTGCTGAACTCTAAATATTTATTTTGAAGATTTGTTAATGATTTTTCCAATTTTAAACCCTTCTGAACCTCGACCTCCAATTTCGCGCTAAGTTTTTGTTTTTCTTGTTCAAAGCTTTCTGATTGAGAGAGAAGCTTCGTATTTAGCTCTGCTATTTTAGCTTCAGCTTCCGCCAGTAAGCCTTCGGTTGCCTGAAGCTCGAAGTTTTTCTTTTCAAGAATAGTTGATTGGTCTTTTATTTTGCTCTCTAGATTTTCAATTATAACCTCATGCTTCTTGTCTTCCAAATCTTGTTGCATTTTTAAAGCTTTGCTCAGCAACATACTCTGCACGTAAATAATTATCATTAGAAAACATCTTCGTCATATTAAAACAATTAAGATAGATAAAAAAGACATTTACCTTGAAATTGGAATAAAATAAACTACCAACGATGTGTTGTCGTCGGTAACGGCTAATGTCTGTTTCAAGCTTCAGAAACCCGATACTCTTTGATAGAGTACCGATAACCTTGGCTCCGGTTTGATCCCGGATACAGTCCAGCTTTTCATCGTCAATACCCCCAAAGAGAAGTGCTCCCGGCCTATATCCACAAGTTTTTGCATATTCTTTTAGCTCTTCTTTTTTGGCTTTTGTTAGCTCTTGTCCAACTAAGTTTTGAAAATTGAAAGCTTCATCTTCCGAAGTATCGTCGGCTATTTCTTTCTTTTTCTCGAGCTTCGGGGTCAAAGTCTTTTCGGTGCTTGCTGCAGCTTCTTCTGTGGCCATATCTAGCAGTATCTTATCAATATGTTCAATTGTGGTTTCCATGTTAAAATCTTCGGTTGTGGCAGCTTCGGCAGCTACGACCTCCGAAGGTGCAACTTCGATACTTGTTATGTCCTCAGCGGCTGGCGTCTTCCGAGCTGAAGCTCTTGGTGGTGTCTTGTCAATGACTTCTATCACTGTGATGATTCTTTGTCTTTTTGCTTTAGCTATTTTCTTCATTTTTGCGGGCTCCTTTTCCTTCTGAAAAAGCTTCGTCAGTTGAGGCCCTAATGGACTTAGCTTCACAGGCAAGGATTCAGTCATTACCTTTAAAATTTCCTCCACGTCGGTGGTAGAGGGTGATGCAGGAGTCTTTTCTTCTTCATCAGTTATTTTTTGCTTCGGAGACGAAACTTTTCTCTTCTTTGGAATACTTGTTTTCGGGTCAATCCTCGGATTTTTCTCTTTTGGCTGTTCTTCGTCATCTTTATTCAAAGCTTCGGCTACTCTTTTCCTCTTCTGGCCCTCGGCACCCTTATCCTGCCGCTCATAGTTAGGATATTCAAAACTCAAGGCATCCATCACTCGATTCATTCTTCGCTTTGGACGGGTGCCGAAGGCCGCAGTCATTAACTGATCTTCTTTCTTAGAGTAATTGCCAAGGATCTCGTTACACATAACTTCAATTGTATCCAGCCACTCTTGACAAGGTGTTTTAAAATATTTCTTAAACTTGTAATAATAAGGTAACCGGACAAGTTCCCCTTCTTTCTTCTCCCCCTTTAGCTTCGGCATTTCCCATTCTTTCAAAGTCGGGAATACTCTAAAAGCCAAGAACTCTTGCACCAGGTCCCTAGTGCTGATATGCTCCGAAATAATTCTAAATTCAGCCAAAGCAATTTGGGTTGGGCCTTTTGGCGTCATATTGCATGGGGGTCTGGTTTCTCCGAAGGTCAGTTCAAGCGGACTTTGGACCAGCTTCTCCTTGTCATCTTCAACTTTAACGTAAAACCATTCCGATTTCCAGCCTGCCGGCCACTTGCTTCGATAGCTAATCACAGGAAATTTTGTAGTTTTCCGATAAGCAAAGTTGTAACAACCAAAATTTTCATGCAATCCATCCTTTCTGGCTTTGGTCTGGTAATGCAGTTCGTGAACCCGACAGAAACCTTTGGAAAATGGCTCCACCCCCTGGCTTCGGAGGGCCCAGATATAAACGCTAAGCCTAACGATAGCGTTAGGAGTCAGTTGATGAAAGTAGATCCCAAACTTCTTCAATACATCTGCAATCATCCCATGGAGGGGAAGTCTTAATCCAGCTTTGAAGAAACTTTTAAAAACCACTATTTCATCTTTTTCTGGCTTCGGGGTGGTTTCTTCTCCACCGAAACGAATTGATTTCTTCTCCGCTTCACTAAGATAACCCAACTTTACCATTTTAGGGAAATCAGCTTTGGAGACAGTAGACTTGCCGAAATCCAGGTGGCTGGGCTTGCTCGGCACTGCGCTGCTGTAGTCATCTTCAGAATTAGTCTCTTCATCAGCAGCCCATTCTGTTTCAACGGCAGGGATGTCTTCGGCAGCTTGCGTGTCTTCCAGCGTTACTAACCTAGAGCGCCTCATTGCTTCCGAAATAGGAACAGTCTCAGTAGCTTCGGCCTCATCTCCTTCACGGTCGACCCGAGCAATAGAGCGAACTCTGACCATCTTGATTATGACTTGTTTCAGATTTTTGTTGTTGCCTTTTTTGCTTTTCTCCGAAGTTCTTTCTCTTGTGCCGAAGCAGTATTGCAACCGCTGTTTTGGGTGAGCACAACAAACAAGCTTCGGCAGGGGTGAAATTTTTGGCAGTACAACAGTGCAATAGCAATGAATGTTGTGGTAACTTCACATCTACCCGTCTGTTTATATAGTGCCGCAGGTGAACAGGTGAACCGTCAAGGTCTTCTGCATCGAATAGACAACTATCCACACTTGCTGATCAGTGGGCCACAGGGTCAGGGAAGGTGAATCGCCAGGACACGTGCCACTGTTCCAGGATGAATCTACCGCGTGCGCGTGGACTATTTTAATCGTTTCTTGACAACGAGCTCAGGGAAGGTGTTTTTTGGATCTTCGGCATCCCGAAGCTTAGAAGATTTTTTCACGGATCAAGCTCGTTACGAAAAACAATCTGACACCGCGAAGGGGCTAATGTTGGGGGTATGCTTCGTAGCCGAAGATCCTAGAGGAAGAAGATAGCTTCGGCAGAGACAGCGCCGAAGCTGTTGATCACAAAGCCTCGGCACTATGATGCATCTGAAGACGAAGGTTCCAACCGACTTAAAGATAGAATGACCTTTTAGTCTATAAAGGTCTGAGTCATCACTATAAACTTTTATAAAGGGCATGAATGTAATTCTGCATGGGCTGCGTCCCTTGCCTATAAATAGATGAACAGTACTCCCGTACTGTTCACGCTGACTTGGCATTTGCTTTTACGTCACGCTTGTACTTTTGCCTTCCCTCAAACCGAAGGTACATTTATAATTTGATATCATTTCTATTTTTCCATGATAATGAAATAGAAATGATTTTAAGTTGATGTTTAAATGTTTATATTACATTTCATGCTTTATATGAATTCTTCATCATTACTTGCTGTATTCACGAAGGTATGTCCTTCGTGACCTTCGTCCGAAACTCATTATTTCCCAAAGGGATATAATGTTCCGAAGGACGAAGGACTTTAACACTTAACACTTTTTATGTTGCCTTGTTCTTAACTCTTAGCTCTTGAGAACAAGTCCCCAACAGGGGCCTTCCCTTTCTCCTTGTTGAGAACGGGAGCCTTTTGGCTTGTTAAGTTCTTGGCTTCTTTTCGAGAACCAAGCCCATCCTTAATTAAGGGATGTCTACCAACGGTGTAGGCATCCCTAGCAAATTTTAATTTGTCAAAATCAATTTTGCAAGTCTTAAGTTGAGCATTAAGACTTGCCACCTCATTGTTCAATTTAGTAATAGACGCAAGATGTTCACCACAAGCATCAATATCAAAATCCTTGCATCTATTACAAATAACAACATGCTCTACACATGATTTAGTTACATTAGCTTCCTCTAGTTTAGCATTTAATTCAACATTCAAATTCTTTAGACTAGAGACAGATTCCTGACAGGCAGACAACTCAGAGGATAGCATTTCATTTCTTTTAAGTTCTAAGGCAAGAGATTTTTGAACACTAACAAATTTGTCATGTTCCTCATACAAAATGTCCTCTTGCCTTTCTAGCAACCTATATTTTTCATTTAGAGCATCAATTAACTCATTTATTTTAACTACTTTAGCTCTATCTAAACCCTTAAATAAATCAGTATAATCTACTTCATCATCTGATGACTCTTCATCACTAGAAGTATACTTGCATTGGGAGTGTCCCATACCTTTTTCTCCTTGGCCATATGACATGTATGGCGTTCATTGGGGAAGAGTGAGGACTTGTTGAAGGCTGAAGCAGCAAGTCCTTCGTCGTTGGAGTCAGAAGAGGAGCAGTCCGAGTCCCATTCTTTTCCAAGGTGCGTCTCGTCCTTTGCCTTCCTATAGTTCTTCTTTTTCTCCTTCTTCCCGCTCTTTTCTTGTCCCTGGTCACTATCATTATCGGGACAATTTGCAATAAAGTGACCCGTCTTACCGCATTTGAAGCAGGAGCGTTTTCCCTTTGTTTTATTCCTGTTGGGGTACTCCTTGCGTCCTTTGAGTGCGGTCTTGAAGCGCTTGATGATAAGCGCCATCTCTTCTTCATTGAGTCCGACAGCCTCCACTTGAGCTACCTTGCTTAGTAGCGCCTCCTTGCTGCTTGTTGCTTTGAGAGCAACGGGCTGCGGCTCATAGATAGGTAGTGGACCGTTCAAGGCGTCATCCACGTATTGAGCCTCTTTTACCATCATATGATCGCTCATGAATTTTCTGAGTATCTCCTCAGGCGTCATCTTTGTGTACCTGGGGTTTTCACGGATAAGATTCACAAAATGAGGGTCAATAACTGTAAAGGACCTGAGCATAAGTCGGATGACGTCATGGTCCGTCCATCGTGTGCTTCCATAGCTTCGAATCTTGTTGATCAGGGTCTTGAGCCTATTGTAGGTTTGTGTTGGCTCTTCTCCCCTGATCATGGCGAATCTCCCTAGCTCACCTTCCACCAGTTCCATTTTGATGATCATTGTAGCATCATTTCCCTCATGTGAGATCTTGAGGGTGTCCCAGATTTGCTTGGCATTGTCCAAGCCACTCACTTTATTGTATTCATCCCTGCAAAGTGAAGCTAACAAGACAGTAGTAGCTTGGGCATTCTTATGAATTTGTTCATTAATGAATACAGGATTATCCATACTATCAAAATGCATCCCATTTTCCATAATTTCCCAGATGCTAGGATGGAGAGAAAATAGATGACTACACAATTTATGACTCCAAAATGAGTAATCCTCTCCATCAAAGTGTGGGGGTTTTCCAAGTGGAATTGATAGCAAATGAGCATTAGAATTGTATGGAATATGAGAATAATCAAATGAATAGTTTTGATTAACCGTTTTCTTCTTTGACGAGGATTTGTTGTCGTTGTCGTGTGGTGAAGAAGACGAGGCATCACTGTCGTAGTAGATGATCTTCTTGATGCGCCTCTTCTTCTTCCCGTCTCTTTTCTTGTGACTCGAGCCTGAGTCGGTTGGCTTGTCGTCTCTAGACTCGTTGAGGAAGGACTCCTTTTCCTTGTCGTTGACCACCATCCCCTTTCCCTTAGGATCCATCTCTTCGGGCAGTTAGTCCCTTAAGTGAAGAGTATGGCTCCGATACCAATTGAGAGCACCTAGAGGGGGGTGAATAGGTGATCCTATAAAATCAAACTCTAAATAGCCACAAAACTTAGATATTATAACGTTAGCGTGACTAAATAGCCTTGGAGTGAGTTCTTGTGAGCACAACAATCACAGAGAATCCAACACAAGAGACACACGATTTTTATCCCGTGGTTCAGCCAAGTAACACTTGCCTACTTCCACGTTATGGCGTCCCAATGGACGAGGGTTGCACTCAACTACTTTCAAGTGATCCAATGATCAACATGAATACCACGGTCTTTTTGTTTAGAGTATCTTCCCATTTGCGAGGAATCTCCAGAATTTTGGAGTCTCTCGCCCTTACAATAAAGATCACAAAGAAAGCATGGAGTAAGTTTGGGAGAAGCAATACACACACGACACAAATCCACAGCACACACACGCACACAAGCCAAGACTTGAGCTCGAAACGTAGCATAGAGAGTTCACAACTCGAACGGAGCTCAAATCACTAACACAATTGATCAAATGCGCGGAGGCGGAGTGAGGGAGTCTTAGAATGCTTAGTGAATGCTTAGATGTACTCCTCCATGCGCCTAGGGGTCCCTTTTATAGCCCCAAGGTAGCTAGGAGCCGTTGGAGACCAACTTGGAAGGCCATCCTTGCCTTCTGTCGAGTGGCGCACCGGACAGTCCGGTGCGCCACCGGACATCTACTGTAGCCTGTCTGGTGCTCGATTCCCTTCCAAATTGGGCGCAGTCGACCGTTGCACCACGGAGCCCGTTGGCGCACCGGACACTATCCGGTGCACACCAGACAGTCCGGTGTGCCCAACCGACTGTTGGCATGACCACGTGTAGCGCGAAGATTGGCGGCCGACCGTTGGCGTTGGCGACTGTTGGCTCACCGGACAGTCCGGTTCACCACCGGACAGTCTAGTGAATTATAGCCACGTCACCCCATTCCGTTTCCCGAGAGCGACGAGTTCGTCGCAGACTACTCATCGGACAGTCCGGTGCACCACCGGACAGTCCGGTGATTTTTAGCCGTACGCCGCCGTCGAATCCCGAGAGCGGCTAGTTCACCGGGGACCAGACCTGGTGCACCGGACACTGTCCGGTGCACCACCGGACAGTCCGGTGTGCCAGGCCGAGCAGCAGTTTGGCTGCACACAGCCAAGTCTTTTCCATTTGTTTTCCTTTTCTTTTGTCACTATTTCTAGCACTTAGACAAAACACATTAGTACTCAAAAACAATGTACTAAGTCTAGAAACGTACCTTTTTCTTTGATTTGCATTTCCTTCTTCATTTAGCACATAAACACTTAGTCAAACGTGTTGGACATTTAATCACCAAAACATTATAGAAATGGCCCAAGGGCGCATTTCCCTTTCAGTATCAGAGCCAAGTTTCCATTATTTGTGGATCTAATCATCCTGAAGTTGGACAAAATGGCTAGTAACAACAATGTGCACATTGGGAAGCCACTGTATTTCGACGGGAATAACTATGAATATTGGAAAATAAGAATGTTAATGCATCTTAGGACAATGGGTGAAAAAATTTGGCCAATTGCCAAGGATGGGTTTGTTGTGTTGAAACAAGATGAACCATCGGCTAGTGACAATGAAAACATTCTTACAAATGATCAAGCCATGAATGTATTCTATGATGCTCTTGACATAAATGAGTTCAACTGTATCAATAATCTCGCAACTGCTCATGAGATTTGGATTAAGCTAATGGAAATTCATGAAGGAACTATAATTGTGAAGAGTGCAAAGCTATATGTGTGCAAAGGAAAATTTGAGCAATTCATTATGAAAGAAGATGAAAGTGTATCTGATATGTTCAACCGGTTAAATGAGATAGTGAATGAGCTCAAGGGACTTGGTTTTGATGTACCGGATGTGGATTTCACTCATAAGTTCCTTAGATCTCTTCCAGAGAAGTATGAGACTACTGTGACCATGTTAGTAAGAAGTGATCTATCTACAACTTCTCCAACCGAAGTATTGGGAGAAATTCGTACTCAAGATATATTCAAGAAATCTCAAGCCGGTGCTATAAGTTTGGCAAAGAAAGTGAAGAATGAATCAATCGCTCTCAAAGCTAAAGCTTCTAAGGCAATTGAAAAAGAAGATAGTGATGATGAAGAAAATGAAAGTGAGAGTGATGGAGATATGGCTCTATTTGTAAAGAAATTCAACAAATTCATGAAGAAGAAGAGGGGTAAACCTAGAAGAGGCCAAACATCAAGAAGAAATGCTTTCAATGATATAAAGTGTTTTGAGTGTGGGGAACCAGGTCACATCGCCATGAATTGCCCCAACAAGAAGAAGAAGGGCAAAGATGGAGATGATAAGAAGAAGAAATTCTACAACAAGAAGAAAGATGGCAAAGCCTACTTAGTTGAATGGGATTTGGATGATATCTCGGATGATGATGATGATGACACCTCATCCAAGCTTAATGCTGGAATTGCCATCAAGGAAGCCCCTTCACTTTTCTCATCCCTCATTGTCTCATGACAAAGGGAGATGCTAAGGTAAAAAATCATCACCGATTTAAATGATATAGATGATGATGATGATGATGATGATGATGTTGATGATGATGGCTATTCATATGATGATCTTGTTAGAATGTTAGGTGAGGCCGATGACTACATGCACAAAGAAAAAGAAAAGTTTAAAAGCTTGAAGGAATTGTATAAAAACCTCCAAGTGTCATTTGAGGAGCTCAAGACCTCTCACAACGATGTAAAAGAGAATCGTGAGAAGCTTGGGGAAGCTCAAAACTCATCTATTGTGCATGAAGTTGTGGTGGTCACCGAGGATGTTGGAGTCACTTGTGACTTACTTGATAGTCCTACAAGTGAACCACAACCTACTAACTCTATTTGTGATAAATGCAAAATTTCTCTTATGAATGATAATATTGCTCGTGATGAATCACAAATCATTGTTGAGAATGAAGTATTAGTAGATAGAGTGAATGCTCTAACCCATGATCTAGAGAAGGCATATGGTGGAAAGGCTAAATTGGATTTCATATTGGGAAGTCAACAGTGCTCACTTAATCATGAGGGTCTTGGATATGTTCCCAAGAAAGGAAAGAATGCTTTTGTAAAGCAAAAGACATTGTTTGTGAAAGAATGTGACAAAGTGTGTCACAAGTGTCACAAGAAGGGACATATCAAGAAGAATTGTCCTAAGCTCAAGAATGTATCATCCACTTGTTTTGAGCATTGTTATGTTCTTTCTCATAATGCAAAAGGTGTTCATGCTAAATTCGTTGGTACTTCAATTGTTGGCAATAAGAAGAAAGCTATTTGGGTGCCAAAGACCTTGGTCACTAACATCCAAGGACCCAAGCAAGTTTGGGTACCTAAAAGAGATTGATTTCCTTCTGTAGGTGAACTACAAGGCGGGAGGGAATCATTGGGTGTTGGATAGTGGATGCACTCAACACATGGCCGGAGATATGAAAATGTTCACCCAACTGAGTGAGGAAGATTGCTCAAGTTATGATAGTATCACATTTGGAGATAATCGCAAAGGAAAGGTTAAAGGCTTGGGTAAAATTGTTATTTCAAATGATCATTCCATATCAAATGTGCTCTTGGTTGAGTCTTTGAATTTTAATTTACTATCCGTAGCTCAATTATGTGATTTAGGATTTAGTTGCAATTTCACCATTGATAATGTTATTATCTCTAGTGTTGATGGTAGCAATCTCAAGTTTAAAGGCTTTAGATATGAAAATCTTTATCTTGTTGATTTCTCATCCAGTGGGCAAAGCTCACAACTTGCTTATTCTCAAAGGCTTCACTAGGTTGGTTATGGCATAGAAGACTTGGTCATGTTGGAATGAAGCAACTCAATCGTTTAACCAAACATGACTTAGTCCGTGGCTTGAAAAATGTGAAATTTGAGAAGAACAAATTGTGTAGCTCTTGGCAAGCCGGGAAGCAAGTGGCAAATACTCATCCAAATAAGAGTCAAATGTCTACTCATCGACCTTTTGAATTACTTCACATGGATTTATTTGGGCCAACATCTTTTGTGAGTATTGGCGGAAATTCCTATTGCCTTGTGATTGTGGATGATTATTCCAGATTCACTTGGGTTTACTTTCTTCGGGATAAATCTAATGTGTTTGAAACATTCAAGTCATTTGCTATATTGGCTCAAAACCAATTTGATTTTGATATCAAGAAAGTAAGAAGTGATAATGGGTCGGAATTCAAAAATGCTAGAATTGATGAATATTGTGATGACAAGGGTATTAAACATGAATTTTCTTCAAAATATACTCCGGAACAAAATGGTATTGTTGAAAGGAAGAATAGGACTCTCATTGATATGGCTAGGTCTATGCTAGCGGAATATAATGTGTCGGATTCTTATTGGGCCGAAGCCATAAACACCGCATGACACTCATCAAATAGGTTATATTGTCACAAGCTCTTGAATAAAACTCCCTATGAATTGCTCATTGGTAGAAAGCCAAATATCTCATACTTTAGAGTATTCAGTTGCAAATGCTATATTTTGAGGAAGGGAAGCCGGCTCTCTAAATTTGAGAAGAAATGTGATCAGGGTTTTCTACTTGGATATTCATCAAATAGCAAGGCTTATAGAGTTTTCAACAAGACTCATGGTATTATTGAAGAAGCATATGATGTTGAGTTTGATGAAACAAATGGGTCTCAAGACAAAAACGATAATCTTGATGATGTTGGTGGAGCTCAATTGAGAAATGCTATGAGAACAATGGCTATTGGTGAAATAAAGCCAAGAGAAGATGATGATGATAATAGTGTGGTTGTCATTCCATCCTCTTCAACCCTAAATGAAGAAAATCACCAAAGCCAACAAAATGATGAAAGTATGGATGCTCATGATCAAGATACTTCAAGTCATTCGGTCCCTCCTCATGCTTCAACTAGTAATTCTCAAATGGTATCAAGAATCCATCATTCTATTGTGAAGGATCACCCAGTTGATCAAATTGTGGGTGACATTAGTAAGGGTGTTCAAACTCGCTCTCGTATAGCTTCATTTTGTGAACATTTCTCCTTTGTATCTTGTATCGAACCTCACCGTGTAGATGAAGCTCTACTTGATGTTGATTGCTGAATGCAATGCATGAAGAATTAAATAACTTCACTTGAAATGAAGTTTGGGAGCTTGTTGAGAGACCAAAGAACCACAATGTTATTGGTACCAAATGGGTGTTTCGCAACAAGCACAATGAAGATGGATTAGTAGTAAGAAACAAGGCAAGATTAGTGGCACAAGGGTATACTCAAATAGAGGGATTGGATTTCGGTGAGACATTTGCTCCCGTGGCAAGATTGGAAGCAATCTAGATCCTTCTTGCTTATGCTTGTGCTCATAATATCAAGCTCTACCAAATGGATGTAAAGAGTGTCTTTCTAAATGGTAAGATTAGTGAACTAGTGTATGTTGAACAACCTCCCGGTTTTGAGGACCCTAAAAGGCCTAACCACATGTACAAGCTTTCTAAAGCTCTCTATGGGCTTAAGCATGCCCCACGCGCTTGGTATGAAAGGCTTAGGGATTTCTTGCTTTCCAAAGACTTTAAAATTAGGAAGGTTGACACTACCCTATTCACTAAAAGAATTGGCAAAGATTTGTTTGTTTGTCAAATTTATGTTGATGATATTGTTTTTGGATCTACTAATGAATTGTTTTGTGAGGAGTTTGGAAAAATGATGTCAAAAGAATTTGAAATGTCTATGATAGGAGAATTGAGCTTCTTTCTCGGTCTTCAAATCAAACAATTGAAAGATGGAATCTTTATAAGGCAATCAAAATATTTGAAGGATATGCTCAAGAAGTTTGGCTTAGAGAATGCAAAGCCTATTAAGACTCCTATGGCAACAAATGTTCATCTAGACTTAGATGAGGGAGGTACTATGGTTGATCAAAAACTTTTTCGCTCAATAATTGGTAGTTTGCTTTACATTACCACATCTAGGCCCGATGTTATGTTTAGTGTTTGCATGTGTGCTCGATTTCAAGCTTCACCTAGAGAGATTCACTTGAGGGCCGCAAAAAGAATTCTAAGATATTTGAAGTACACCCCCAATATTGGTCTATGGTATCCCAAAGGTGCTCAATTTGAATTAATTGGATATTCGAATTTGGAATATGCGGGTTGCAAAGTTGATAGGAGGAGCACCTCCGGTTGTTGTCAATTTCTTGGGAGGTCTCTTGTTTCATGGTCTTCTAAAAAGCAAAATTCCGTTGCTCTCTCTACCGCCGAGGCGGAATATATATCGGCTGGTAATTATTGTGCTCAATTATTATGGATGAAACAAACTCTATTGGATTATGGGATCATTTTTAAGAATGTTCCTCTCATGTGCGATAATGAGAGTGCGGTAAATTTGGCTACAAATTTGGTCCAACACTCAAGAACGAAGCATATTGATATATGGCATCACTTCTTGAGAGATCATGTTGGAAAGGGAGATATCACTATATATTCGATTGGCACGGATGATCAATTGGTCGATATATTCACGAAGCCACTAGATGAAACGAGGTTTTGCACATTAAGAAGTGAAATGAATGTGATAGATCTCTCAAATGTGGCTTGAGGTTGAATACACATGTGTAGTATTGCATTTCGCTTCTAAATATGCTCTCTAGGCTATTTATTGGGCATTGTTGATGAATTTTTTATTCTTTTTTAATGTAAATAGTTTTATATGAAAATTTTTATTCCTCAAATACATAATGTGTATATGCATGCATACTAACCCTTGGATTGGTCAAAATGTCCATATATGAGCGACATATCAAATTTGAAATTCAAAATCAAAAAGTGGACAAAGTTTGAAGATTTGAGTATCAGGCCACGGACCGTCCGCCGTATCAGGATCTGGACAGTCCGAGTCAGTGGAGCAGACCGTCTGAATTGACAGGGCACGGACCGTCCGCAGACCCCTCGCGAACCATCCGCGACAGGCAGATAAGTCGGGCAGAGGCAGTCAGAGTGTCACTTTCAACACTTGTCTCTCTCTCACACTCCACATGCCAAAAGGTGACTCTTGTCGATTGTGAGCGGACGGTGAAACGAACATGCCCACGGACTGTCCGGGACATTATTGGGAGTTCATCAACCATGTCTTCATCTTGGTATTTCAAAATCTCATGGAATTTGTTTGATTTATTCAACTTTGGGAATCCTTAGGGTTTTCTCTCTGATCTGAAATTGGGCAGTGGAATTACAATTTTAATTGGTGGAATTGCTAGTATTACTCATTGTGAATATGGTGCAAAAATTTGAACGGATTTGGATAGTTATTTTCGGTTGAATCGATGATTGGACGGATGGGGCGACTAGGGTTCTAGAAATCGCCCCTGGACGGTCACGGACCATCCGCCAGGATGGCGTGGATAGTTCGGCCCCCTGGCACGGACAGTCCGGCCCCCTAGCGCGGATAGTCTGGTCCGTGACAGAAAGTTATACTTTCTTTCTCTATGTGTGGCGTCATCAACTATTAACCAGTGGATATTTCTCATATATATTGCAATGGTCTGGGTGGTCTTAAGAAGAAGCTTGCAGGTCGTTTCAAGTCAATGCGCCATCGTGCAGATGATGCAGATTATAATCCAGCTACAGACTCTGAGGCCCAATCCTCAGCTAGGGCGGCATCTCTATGGACACAGAGGATGTTCCACATGCTCATCCAGACTATCCAATTGACATCATAGGATGGACTTATCCAAAGAGAAGATTCTCTATGGCTGAGTACTGCTCCAGGAGGACAGTTAATCAGTATGATCTGCCCTCAGACACAAACATTCAGTTTTTTCATACTCAGCTTCAGTTTGATGTCTTCTGGGGAACCCTAATGGACACTAATTTTCACAAGCATCAAGTTATTGATTGGAACTTTATGCTGGGTCAGTCAGTCATGGAGGGATTGATTCCAAAGTTCAAGGCATGTGGTCTCTATGATTTTATGGGCTAGAAGACAAACTTCAGTGAGATGGCTGTGAAACAGTTCCTGGCAACTGCTGAGATTGACATTGATGAGCAGTCAATCACTTGGATGACTGGCTTAAGAGGTATTCTACAACCTTTGTTGAGTTTGCTACTGCAAACAGTTTGGACTATGATACAATTTCAGCTAGGATTGATTTGTATACTGAGGACAACTTTGAAGAATTTGTGCGGTTCTATGAGCCAGCGAGGCTAGGCATTCCTAGGAAGTTTGGTGAGACTGCAGGACTGAGGCATCATCCTGCTGTGATTAACAAGATTGCCAGAGTAACAATTCTTCCAAAGAGTGGAGATAAGAGCAAGATCAGAGATAAGTTCTGGAACATTATCCACCATGTCATGAATGGTGAGGTAATGAATGTGGTGCTATTTATGATGAGGCAATTGAATGACCTCAAGATGGACAAGAACCAGAACTTGGCTTATGCTCCATACATCATGGCTCTCATCAAGGCTAAGACCAGATTTGAGGGGCACTATGAGATAGCTCACACTCCATTTAGGCCTTTCAAGAATGAGATTGGTTTCCTCACCAGGCCTCTTACTCCTTTCCCAGATGATGAGGAAGAAGCTGGAGATGATGAAGAAGGTGCTCCTGAGGCTGATGCAGCTGAGCAGATGCCTCCTCCTCCACCTCCTCCTCAGCCTCAGCAGTTCTGGCAGCCTGGTCCAGGCTATTTTGATCCCTACTTCCAGCACATGCAGCAAGGGCTCCAGACACACATGGATGGCCGCTTTCAGGGCATGATGACCCATATGGACCAGCGCATGGATGCCATGCAGACTCGCTTTGATGATAACCTTGATGCGCTGAACTCTGAGCTTTCTGAGTTTCGCACTCACATCTAAGACACTATTCATGATCCACTTATGACTAGAATGAACAACATGCAGCAGAGCTTTCAGGATAATATGGGGGTCTTGTCTAGTCAGTTTGACAACATGTCCACCAATGAAAGCATCCAGGATATCCGTCAGAGGCAACAGCAGCTCCAGAATGACTTCGAGCAGTTCTCCTCTCTCTTCGACACTTTCAGCACCCATTACTACAGCATGTACCCTCCACCTGGTGATCAGTGAGACCCCTCCTTTGTGGCAATTGATGCCAAAGGGGGAGGGAAGAGAAGAAAAGTTGGGGTGTCATATTCAGGGGGAGCTCATGTGGACATTGAGACTCTGCATATGTATGTTTACTATTTGAACTTTATGTCTTATGCATTTGGTGAACTATGTCTTATGTTTGTGGACAAATGTTTGTAATATTTTTTGGATTGAACTATGTTTGTTAAATCTTATGTTTTTTATTAGTTCGAATTATTCTGTGAATGGTTGATCGAGGAGTGATTAAATTTGCTGCGCTTATTTTACATATTACTTCTTGTATGCCTCGATAACCATGACTGTAGGAAGATCTCCATCAAAACTCCGATCGATTATGTGTGTCATATCTTCAACTAGAAATATCATGCACACATATAGGGGGACCTATTCCTACACTCTGAGTTTTGTTGAGACTTATCTATCTCTCGGACAGAACTTCAAATCAAGATAAGTCTTATGAAACTCATCTCTAAAATCCTTTTTATACCTAAGGTATGAGGAAGATTTGAAAATCAAAACTTCTCTTGGATAAAATGTGTAGTGTTGTCATCAATTACCAAAAAGGGAGAGATTGTAAATCATCTAGGCCCCTTAGTGATGTTTTGGTAATTAATGACAACCATTTGTGGACTAACAGTTCTTGGAGAAATAAGAATGTAGGTTGGACTACATAGAATAGAAATCTTGGAGACTTATAAGCATTGGTTATGGATCAAGTGAAGGCAAAGGTATAACATTGGTTTTTGTTTTTGCCAGTCTCTAGGAGTTTAGAGAAGACATTTGACCGGATTAGTAGGCTAGATGGTCGTACTATTAAGAGGGGTCAATGACTTTGGTCTGTGTAAAACTAAGTGCCTCATAGGGCATCTAGTAGTTGCATTTGCATGAGGACTAACAGCGCTTCAAGTTTCGAGAGTTAAAAATCTTTTCGAAAGCATGTTTCAAAAGTTGCTAAGTCATGGGGTTGGCGGACCGTCTGGGCCAAGTGGGCGGACCGTCCGCGATCCATCCAGTGGGGTCCGAAGTATGTTCACTTCGGACTGGTCCTGTACATTTGTACTACAGACCGGTCCTGTACATTTGTACTACGGACCGTCCGGGCCTTAGGGCCGAATCGTCCGCAGTCCTGACTAGAGAGGGTTGCTCTCTGCACAGTCCCTGTATTATTGTGTGGACTATCCGGCCAGGGTCGGCGGACCGTCCGTAGGTGCCAAATTGGTTTGGGCAGGGACTGTGTGTTTTTGGGCACTTGAACTACGAACTATCCGGGGCCTAAGCTCGAACAATACTGACTCCCAGGTCGCGGACCGTCCGGCCTTGTATGGTAGACATTGCGCATGTATTAACTCTTCATGGTCAGAGCTCTGGTGCTCCAAGTTGCCAGGTCTCGGACGGTCCGGCCAAGGTTGGCGGACTGTCTGGACCTCGCTTTTCTGACAGCTCTGACAGATTTCAAACGGGAAAACTAGTTGTTACTTGTATGACGGACCGTCCGGCCTAAGGGCGCGGACCATCCGCATGTGCGCAGAAACTCTGCTAGTTGCACATAACGGTTAGAATTTTGAGGTGGGCTATAAATAGAAGGGGAGCTCGTGTGTGAGGGCTCTCTTGGCCATTCCTTGCACACATTGAGCTCATTTGTGATCCTCCCACTCATTCTCTCACACTCCTTGCATGAGATTGCATTCTAGTGAGAGATTGAGAGTTTCTAGTGCATTTGCATCCATTGGTGATACTTGAGGCACTAGGTGGTACACCGGGCAAGTGTCATCGGCTTGTTACTCTTGGAGGTTGCTGTCTCCTAGACGGCTCGGGTGTTGTCTCCATCAAGCTCTCCAAGAAGATTGTGGAGGAGCTGTTGTGTCGATTGTGAGGGGTTCGCGCCTACCTCGCTGGAGCGGCAAAGGCAACGCTAGTGGAAACGAGGTATTGAATGATTTCATGTCCACTTGGCTCAAAGATCAAGCCGCGTCTTGATAGAGGAGCAAGTGAGAGCTTAAAGTCCACCTCAACGTGGATTAGGGGTGATCAGTAAATCACTGATACCACGGGATAAAATCCAGTGTCTTTCTCTTCTCGCATTACTTATTACCATGCAAGTAATTAGTATTTCGCATATTGTCTCTCTTGTATACGATTACCATAGTTGTTTCTCATAGATTGCCTACTTGTTGTCACTAGAGAATTTATACCTCTTGTTATATTGATTAAATTTCTCTAGTGTTTTTTATTTTAGTCAAAACCATCTATTCACCCCCCCCCTAGCCGGTGTCCTAGATCCTACACCTTGCCCCTTTCGGGTAAGGTAGTCTTCTACTAGCTTTCCTAGTTAGTTAGCCAAGGGCGTCCCATTAAACCCTTGTGGTAGCACTGTTTTCCCAGGTGGTTCTCCATGTTCCAATTAACATAATGATCTTAACATGAACAATAAATAACAACTGATAATAAAGGTATAATCATGAATAAAATGTATCTCCATACCCATAACCACATGAAGCAATAGCAGGTACTACCCAAAAATTCAGTGGTAAACAAGGTATAAAGACAGTCAAACTAGGGTAACCTATTGGGTCCCATCAAAATTAACATATGTAGATCATTATGATTAATCAGAACATGACTAGGTAAAAAGAAGTGATTAAGGGCACAACTTGCCTGGCACTTGAGATTCCAGGTACCAACTTGCTCTTCAGATGACACGTGTCCTCACTGCTAAATGTAGCAATACAAACGAATATGGTATAGGCAAAATTAACATCACACCAAACATATAAACAAACTATGTAATAATAATCTACACGTTGCTACGAGATCATGGGTTCGAGAACAACTAAATTCGGAGTTACGTTTAGAAAGTTATGATTTTCCGAAGATCTACTATATTATAATTTGATTAATATATAGTACATGAGAAAATATATTCTAAATAATTAATCCAACTTTAACCTAGATCATATCTTGATTAGGTATTACCTTTTACTCAGATTATATTTTTAGAGAGATTAATCCTAGGTTAGTAGAGTTAATATACTGAATAAAGATTGAACACTTTCCTAATTATAATTATATGGAATATGGTACACATGATGTTGCTACTGCGTAGACAATATTTTTATGAAGCTAACGCAATTTGAATGGATCAAATCGGAGTTAGAATAAAGAAGTTATTAATTTATGAAGTTTTGGGTTTTAGTAAATACATAAAACCATTTTCTGATTTAATTTATTTAATTCAAAATCCAAACTGGACTGCGGTTACTATTTTCCGAGATCATGGGGTCTAAACTGCAAATATCTGTACTCGGATGGAAGGTTCTTTTACAAGGGATGGATCGCGGGTTGATTACCTAATTCTGCAAGGACTCTTTTGCAACTAGTCGCGCGCGAAGGGGTATCAGTGGATATCGACCGCTATATCAGAACCAACGGCCAAGATCATATCGCCATGACTACGAACGGGTACGTGATAACAACCGTCCGATCAGATCAAACGGTCAGGAGCGGCCCACGCCTTGATCTAATCTGCGATCGCTTATCACGCCATTGACGGTCCAGAACGAATCTGGCCGACACGATACCTTATGATAGAAGACGCGGCCCGATCTTCCGTGAGATACGATAACTTGATTGAGTGGAGATCTCGACGTTGATGATCCAAGGCTGCGAGCGAACGGTTCCTCGCAATCACTACACCACGGCTCCATTGGTTATCACCCGTGACACATGAGTGACCTTGCCACGAAGGCTTATCCCTGCAAGCGCAATCAAGAACACAAGCAAGAACAGGAAAGAAACGCAACCAAAATTGTATTGATTACGGGATGGGGTCTCACAAACCAATGACGGCGACACTGTTCGATGACATAATTAATCTAAGCAAAACCCAAACCTAATATGGCGGCGGCTGCTGAATAAATATAGTATTAGGGCGTGTGTGACCCTTGGACTCGCCCCTAATGGGCTCCGACGCGATACATGGCCCAACAGACGGTGTCGCAGCACCAAAACAGAATCAGAATGCTGTATTGTTTCGACGATTCCCGTTGACTCAGGATGAATTTTAGGGTGGAACCAGTTGGGTTGGTTAGATAATCTCTTTATATTTCCAACCATATCAAGTCCGTCACAATTGGAGTCCGGATGCATCTTGGGCGTCCATTTTAGTGCAGACTGGTCCTGGAACCCGAGATGGAGTCGCAACCGAGTCGGACTTGATCTCCTTCCTGTTGTGGGCGTCCTTGCTGCTCCTCCTCAACACCTAGGCCTTTCCCAAGTCCTTGCTGGTCCTCTCCAAGGTTCCTAATCATCAAAACATCCATTGCCCCAAGCGTAAGCTCTGAAACACAATTGACTAGGGTAGAACTTACCTAGAGATTTAGCTGTCGTGCACGCGATCGTGTTATCGGTCCAGTCATTGTATGTATAGAAGTGATGTCCTCATCATCCTCCTCATCTTGAATTGGAGTCGTCCTCGACTCGATCTCATCTTCGTCACCCATATATGGCTTCAAATCTGAAATGTTAAAGGTGGGACTAACCCCAAAATCTAGCGGCAACTCAAGTGTATATGCATTATCATTAATTTTTGCAAGAACTTTATAAGGACCTACAGCTCGTGGCATAAGTTTAGACTTTCTCAAATCAGGAAACCTATCCTTTCTCAAATGAACCCACACCAAGTCACCAGGTTCTAATTTCATTTCCTTCCTACCTTTATTAGCAGCAATATGATACTTTTCATTCATCTTTTCAATTTGCAACTTTGTTGTTTCATGTAACTTAAGAATGATTTCAGAACGTTGTGTAGCATCCAAGTTCACTATTTTAGAAGTTGGTAAAGGTAGCAAATCAATTGGAGCACGAGGATTAAAACCATATTCTACCATAAATGGACTAAGTTTGGTTGTGGAATGAATTGATCTATTATAAGCAAACTCAATATGTGGCAAACATTCCTCCCACAACCTCAAATTATCCTTCAAAATAGCCCGCAACATGGTAGATAAAGTGCGATTAACAACCTCTGTTTGTCCGTCAGTTTGGGGATGACAAGTAGTAGAAAAAGCAACTTTGTTCCCAATTTAAACCACAAGGTTCTCCAAAAATGACTTAAAAACTTAGCATCCCTATCAGAAACAATAGTATTTGGCACACCATGCAAACGCACAATCTGAGTGAAGAACAAATCAGCAACATGTGAAGCATTATCAGTTTTGTGACAGGGTATAAAATGTGCCATCTTTGAAAAACGATCGACAACGACAAAAACACTATCACTCCCCCTCTTTGTTCTAGGCAATCCCAAAACAAAATCCATAGAAATATCCTCCCAAGGTGCACGAGGAACAGGAAGAGGCAAATAAAGACCATAGGGGTTAAGTCGGGACTTAGCTTTGTTGCACGTGGTGCAACGAGAGACGTAGCGCTCAACATCACGCCGCATCCAAGGCCAATAGAAATGAGTAAACAACACATCCTCGATCTTCTTAACACCAAAATGTCCCATCAAGCCACCTCCATGTGCTTCCTACAAGAGTAGAAGACGAACAGAGCTAGCTGGAACACACAACTTGTTAGCACGGTAGAGAAGGCCTTCACGCAGCATAAATTTTTGCCACGTTCTTCCCTCTCTGCAATTTTCAAAAGCATCTTTGAAGTCCAAATCAGCAGCATATAATTCCTTTATAGTCTCCAAACCAAAGATTTTATGATTAAGTTGGGACAGCATAGTATAACGTCTAGATAAAGCATCAGCAATCACATTATCCTTTCCTTTTTTATGCTTAATAATGTAAGGAAATGATTCTATGAATTCAATCCATTTAGCATGTAGTTTGTTTAGATTAGATTGTCCCTTAAGATACTTCAAAGATTCATGATCCGAATGTATGACAAATTCTTTAGACCATAGATAATGTTGCCAAGTTTGTAAAACTCGTACTAAAGCATATAATTCTTTGTCATATGTAGAATAATTCAGAGTTGGACCATGCAATTTTTCACTAAAGAAAGCAACAGGTTTACCTCCTTGAATGAGCATTCCTCCAATCCCAACGCCGCTCGCATCACACTCGAGCTCAAATGTCTTGTCAAAATTAGGAAGTTGCAGCAGTGGTGCTTGTGTGAGCTTCGACTTGAGAGCATCAAAAGCTTGTTGTTGTGATGGTTCCCAATGAAACGGCACTCCATTCTTTGTCAACTTGTGGAGAGGTGCTGCAATGGTGCTAAAATCCCGCACAAATCACCTGTAGAATCCTGCAAGACCAAGAAAACTTCAAACCTGCGTGACCGTGGTTGGAAGTGGCTAGCTCGTGATGGCAACAATTTTTGCCTCATCCATCTCAATGCCCTGCGATGTCACAACATATCCAAGAAAAGACACACGATCGGTGTTGAAGGTGCACTTCTCAAGGTTACCAAATAAACGTGCATCACGCAAAACATCAAAAACAGCACGTAAATGTTCAATATGATCATCATGAGACTTACTATAGATAAGAACATCATCAAAATATACCACCACAAATTTACCAATGAAAGCACGTAAAACCTTGTTCATCAATCTCATGAAAGTGCTAGGCGCATTAGTTAATCCAAAAGGCATGACTAACCACTCATAAAGACTGAACTTAGTTTTAAATGCAGTTTTCCATTCATCACCTAAAGACATATGAATCTGGTGGTATCCACTATGCAAGTCAATTTTAGAGAAAACAATAGAACCACTTAATTCATCAAGCTTGTCATCCAATCTAGGAATAGGATATCTGTACCGAATTGTGATGTTATTAATGGCTCTACAATCAACACACATGCGCGAAGTGCCATCTTTCTTAGGAACCAAAAGAACAGGAACAGAACAAGGACTAAGGCTCTCACGAATGTACCCGCGGTCCAGAAGGTCCTGGACCTGGCGCTGAATCTCCTTAGTCTCCTCGGGGTTGGTCCTGTAGGCAGCACGGTTGGGCAAGCTCGCCCTTGGAATTAAATCAATCTTGTGCTCAATGCCTCGCATAGGTGGTAATCCAGGGGGTATCTTAGAGGGAAACACATCCATATACTTGTTGGGGACTTGTTCTCAAATGCTAAGAGTTAAGAACAAGGCAACATAAAAAGTGTTAAATGTTAAAGTTCTTCGTCCTTCGAAGCATTATCTCCCTTTGGGATATAATGAGTTTCGGACGAAGGTTATGAAGGACATACCTTCGTAAGTACAACAAATAATGAAGAAGGATTCATATAAAGTATGAGACATAATATAAACACTTAAACATTATTATTAACTCATTTCTATTTTATTACCATGGAAAAATAGAAATGAGAATAAATTACAAATGTACCTTCCGCTTGAGAGAAGGTAAAAGTACAAGCGTCACGCAAAAGCAAATGCCAAGTCAGCGTGAACAGTACGAGAATACTGTTCATCTATTTATAGGCACGGGACGCAGCCCATGTAAAATTACACCCATGCCCTTTACATTTGCTAATAACTCTATAGTAACTCGTCGAGGTCTAAATAGCCTTTTCATCTTTAAGTCGGTTTCCTTTTCTGCTATCATGCCGAAGCTCTTTCGCACAGCTTCGGCTCCGCGCCATCCTTCGTATTCCTTTTGTGCTTCTTCACACTGTGGTTTTGACTCAAGTCCGAAGATACCTATTCATGCATTATACTCTAGAAACTTTGTTAAATCATGTTTTTGAGGACCTTCGAAAGCCGAAGGCCCCCAACAGTAGCCCCTCGCAATATTAATTTGTTAGAATGATAAATTCAGATTGTGATATGGACGAAGGCCCTAAGCCGAAGGTCCGAAAAAACACCTTCCCTTTGCTAGAATAGCAACAGTCACTGACAAGCGGGGCCTTCCAATTTTTAACGCACCAGGTGTATAAATAAGAACTCGCCACGAGTTTATTTGGCACGCTTTTTTGCCATCTGCTCTTGCTCACTCGACTTTTAGCCTGCGCGCAACAAAACTTGCTTGGCTTTTTAAATTTTTAAGCTTCGGTTTCGAGAGCACTTTCTCAGCATTTGCGAAGATGTCTGAAGATAAGAAAGTTGTTGCTGATTCGAAGCTGAGCCTTTCTGAAGAAATGCATCTCGGCTTTCTTCAATCAATAGCAAAGACCAACACAGAGAAGATCACTCGGGAGATTTTAGAGGGTTTATCTGAAGACACTAGTGACAGTGATAGTTACGATGTAGAAAGTGGGGGTGAAGACTCCGAAGATCGACCGTGGCGACCAAGCCATGCAGTCTTCGGAAAATCGAGCATTAAACAGAGTCATCTTGATAACATGAGGGGAAGATATTTTCGAGACATGTCTACTGTGAGGGCAGATGACAGGGAGAAGACTTGTCCGACTCCCGAGGAGAATGTTGTGATATTCCGAAGCTTCTTAAAGGCTGGACTGCGGTTTCCCTTGAGCAGTTTTGTTGTGGAAATACTGAAGATTTTTGAAATCTACCTTCATCAACTTACTCCCGAAGCAATCATAAGGATGGGCATCTTCGTCTGGGCCGTGAGGAGCCAAGGTTTAGAACCAAATGCAAAAAGTTTCTGCAACATACATGAGCTGTTGTATGAGACAAAACCCTAGGGTAAAGAGCAGTATCACAACAATTTTGGCTGCTACAGCTTCGGCGCCCGATCTAGGTCAAGCTGTCCCGTGCCAACCTTTCGAAAGAGGTGGCTCGGCGACTGGATGACAGAATGGTTTTATGTGAAGAATGACTTGAAAACACGGGAAGATATTAAAGGTATCATTATGCGCCTATCTGGCAGCCCTTCGGCCTCCGGAGGCCGAAGGTGGAAATGAATGAAGCAGCCGAAGAATGCCAGAGAGCCTTCGGTGTGGTTTGCTCTTTTATTGGGACAAGGGATTTGGTCCAAGAACACATTGCCTTCAGAATATGGCCACTTGTAGAAAGGTGGGAAATGTTGAAGGAGACTGTTAAAGAAACTGACGAAGGTGGATTAGTTAGGCTAAAATACACATTCCAATATAGAGATAAATTCGTCGAGCCAGATGACGACTGGCTAAAAAGTATTGAGGCCATAAGTGATGAATTGCTTGGATCATACTCAAAGGCCGAAGATACTGCATTATGAGCGGCCTTCGGAGGCCGAAAGAAGAAGAGACTCAACCGGGTATTTGATGCAATTGGGTTTGTCTACCCCGACTACCGTTATCCAACACGGGGTCAAAAAAGAAAGAATATATCTTCTGCAAAGGAAGTTGCTTCAGCCGCTCCTAGCGAGCCAGAGCCGAAGAGGAAAAGAGTAAAAATTCTCGCACACCGGCCACGTTATATTGAACCGGCCACAGTGCCTGAGTTTGTCGGTGAGACCTCTTCGGCCACCGAAGCTAAAGAACCAACTCCCCTACCGATTATTGAAGGGCTGGCCGAAGTGCCGGCGACAGAAAAAATAGAAGAACCGAAGACTGAAGAACCAAAGACATCGGAAGTTCTAAGTCCTTCAGCAAAAATTGAGGCAGCAACAAGCCAAAAGGGGCCAGCAGTGACCCCCAAAAGAAAAAGGATGGTTAATGTGCTGGATGTTTTAGAGACAATAAAGTCTTCAAGCACAACTCCGAAGAAAATTATTGAATCTTCCGAAGTGCATATTGAAGCATTTGATGCCGAAGCTTCAATACATCAATCTAAGACTGAGGCTGGGCCTTCAGAGCCCATCAAGGTGAAATCCTTGGAAACCGAAGAAACAGAAACAGCAGAACAAATTTCAGCTGAAGAAACTGGTACTGACGCCCCCGAAGCATTTTCCGAAGCCTTCGATTACATTTTACATCATGCTTCGGGGAAAAAATTGTCTGAAAAAGAAAAACAAGAAGCCCAGTTTTACGCCCAAAAATTGAAATATCCAAAGGGGGCATTAATATTCAACGGCAGTGGAGAAGAAGACTTTTTGTATTATCTCCCTGACAGCAAGGATATTTCTGTCTGTCGAGAGATGAGCAAGAGCTTCAGATTCCCAACACTAGAAGACGGGCTTTCGGTGTTGTCGAAAGACGAGCTAGCCGACAGCCTGGCGTATAATAGCTTAAAGGTGCAAAAAATGAGGTTTTCGTATGTTTTCTTGAAACAAAAATTTTTCGTTTGTTTAAATTTATTGACGCACACACATTTTTCTTTGCAGGGCCTTATACTTAGCAATGCCCTCAGGGCCCAAAAAGATGCCGAAGACGAAGGGTGTGTTATGGCTCTGAGCAACCTTCGTTCCGAAGTAATTGAACTAAGGAACGAAGGTCTTGAAAAAGATAAAATATTGCATTCATTGATAAACAGAATAAAAGAAGACGAAGCTACTTTTAAAGTTCAAGCTGAGGCTCAGAGGCATGAAATTGAAGATCTCCGAAAACAACTAGCCAGAGCTAAAGAGGAACGCACACTTGAAGAAACGAAACGGGAAATCAGTGAACAATGGTCAAACCATTTGGAAAAAAGCGTTGAAGAGCTTCGTGCATCTAGGAAAAGATGCTATGAAAAGTCAATAGAATGTGCCAAGAAAGTAAAAACCAGCTTCGCCAGAGTTGGCGCTTTTTCAAGTGAAGAGAACTTCATAAGGGGTGACCCCAAAGGTCCAATCGAATGGATCAGCCACGAAGCTGAGGCCTTTGAAGAAATTTTGAATAGCCGCGGAGACATATGTGCCTTTTCGGGTGCCAAGGGGATTGTTACCATTTTGGAGAGGAAAGGCTGTGACCATGTGAAACTTCTGGCACAATCCGAAGCCGCCTTGTCCTCCGAAGATATAAAAGACCTCTCGGCCGAAGCAAGCCTGGTCAGTGGGAAATTTTTCACCGACATCTGGGACAACGGTGGCCGGGAAATGGCCCAAGAAATTATACGAAAAAGCGAAAAAGGCATCCATGACGCTAGAAAAGTAGCAGAGGCCGCTGAAAAAAGTGTAGAGCTCGAAAGCCAAATAGGTACTGACTAGTGGTTTTTGGCTCTGTTGTAATTTTTTGATTTCAAACTTGTTTACGGTTTGTAATAGCAATATAGCCGTATCTTCTCCTCCCTCAGAACCTGCTGAGCCATCTGCGGGCCCCCACGCGAAGGGGGATGACAAAATTAGAAAAATGGCCGAAGCCATCATGGATAAGGTTGTTGATCAACTGCTAAATGAAGCTGCAGAAGTAGTTCTAAGGGAAGATTAGATGCTACTGCAAAAACATTTAAAATGTAAAGTTTGTTGAGAAACATGTGTAATATTTTGTAACTTTGAATGTCATATATTAGCTGTTTATAGTTCTATTCTTTACGATGCATGAAACATCATATACATACCGTTTTTTGAGCCTTCGGCGAAAAAACACCTTCCCTTCTTTTCATGCTTCGTAAATAATATCCGTGTTCTCATAAAATCATTAGCCAATCCTCAATAATCAATAGATCTTTCTATTTCAGAGTTTGACGAAGGTATAACTCTTCAATGGCTATTTTTTGTGCCTTGTCACTATTTCTTCAAAACAATCTTCGAATATCAATACCGAGACCCCCTTCTTGCGTTGTTGATGCAATATGATATATGATGTTATGCTATGCAAATGATGTAATGATGTGATGTTATGCAAAATGATATTTGCCGAAGATCGACGTTTTTTCACTGCAAGCCTCCTTTAGGAGCTTCTTCGCCTTTTACTTTCAACGGAATCAGCGTTTATTTTTCGTTGTAAGCCTCCCTTAGGAGCTTCTTTTGCCTTTTACTTTCAGCGGTATCAGTGTTTATTTTTCACTGTAAGCCTCCCTTAGAAGCTTCTTCGCCTTTTACTTTCAGCGATATCAGCGTTTATTTTTCGTTGTAAGCCTCCCTTAGGAGCTTCTTCGCCTTTTACTTTCAGCGGAATCAGCGTTTATTTTTCGTTGTAAGCTCTGCATTCCCTTCGGAACGACTTTTGAGCAAAAAACTTACACTGCGCTCCCTTAGGAACGACTTTTTGCTGCTTCGAAGAAATTACACTGCGTTCCTTAGAACAAAAATTTTTGATAATTCGAAGGTCCTCCTTGCCACCACAAATCTTTATGCTTCGACAACTTAAGCCTGTGAAGAAGATATATTTGCCTTATGGTAAAAAGCGAAACTGTTACAAGAGATTAAAAACGACAAAAAGCACTTAAGCCTCCCATAAGTGTTCCTTATTAAAAAGAAAATAACACTGAATGCGAAAGACTGCTGTCAAGGTAGGATATTTGTCAGTAAATATGCTTCGACTCTGGCACAGTGCTATTGACTGTGTGAGCTTCGGACTCTTCTCTGAAGTCTCGTTGAAGGTGGGTGTGCTGGTTCCCTTCTGGCTGCTGGCCTCGTTGCGTTGGTGGTGGAGGTGGAGGCTGTTGCCAAGATGCTTGGGGTTGGCTTGCCAAAGCAACAGAAGCTGCAGGGTGGTTGCCTACATATTCTGGAATGTAAGGCGAATGATACGATGCAGTGTGCATGACTTGCTTCGGCTGACTCTGTTGTGCTGCAGCTTCTGCTATCTCCTTTTGCTTCTGGATGGTAACATGGCACATCCTGGTGGTATGGCCCTTGTCCTCACCACAGAATGGACAGTAAATTTTCCTTGGCTGATCTCCAAATCTTCCTCCGAAGCCCCTAGCGCCTCTGCCCCTTGGAGCTGGTGGCCGGAAAGAGCTTTGCTGCTACCCCGAAGCTTGCGAGGAGTACTGTGGCTTTTGCTGTTGACTCCCTTTATCATCACTCTAAGTAGAGTTGTGAATTGACCTGACGTGCCACAGATGGAATCTTCCTCCGAAGCCCCTGGTCATTTCAGAGAACCTGTATGCTTCCTCCCTTCTTTGGCGGAAGTCATTATCAGCTCGAATATACTCGTCCATCTTCTGGAGCAGCTTCTCCAAAGTTTGAGGAGGCTTCCTGGCAAAATACTGAGCTGAAGGTCCCGGTCGAAGCCCCTTAATCATGGCCTCAATGACAATTTCATTGGGCACTGTTGGTGCCTGTGCCCTCAGACGCAGGAACCTTCAGACATACGCCTGAAGGTATTCTTCATGGTCCTGGGTGCACTAGAATAAAGCTTGAGTAGTGACCGGCTTCGTTTGAAACCCTTGGAAGCTGGTTAGCAACATGTCCTTCAGCTTTTGCCATGAAGTGATTGTTCCTGGCCGAAGAGAGGAGTACCAGGTTTGGGCAACACTCCTGACAGCCATGACGAAAGACTTTGCCATGACTGCAGTATTGCCACCATACGAAGATATTGTTGCTTCGTAGCTCATCAGAAACTGCTTCGGATCTGAGTGGTCGTCGTACATGGGGAGTTGAGGTGGCTTGTAGGATGGAGGCCAAGGTGTAGCCTGCAGTTCTGCTGACAGAGGAGAAGCATCATCAAAAGCAAAATTTCCATGATGGAAATTCTCATACCAGTCATCTTCATTGAAGAAGCCCTCCTGATGAAGCTCTCTGTGCTGGGGCCTTCGGTTCTGCTCATCTTGGGTAAGATGGCGAACTTCTTCAGAGGCTTCGTCTATCTGCCTTTGCAGGTCAGCTAGCCTAGCCATCTTTTCCTTCTTCCTTTGCACCTGTTGATGAAGCATCTCCATATCTCTGATTTCTTGATCTAATTCGTCCTCCTGAGGCATTGGACTGGTGCCTTCCTCTTCTGGCTTCGGGCCTCCCGAAGAGAGAGGGTCTCCTGATTGGGGTCCAGCGGTTGCAGAGCTACAGCCCCTGTTGCTGAAGCTTTCTTCAGCGGTATGACGAAGGTCTATGCTTGCCGAAGGTGTTCGAAACTCAAAAAGTGGAAGTGAGTTCACCGGAGGTGGGTGCCAATGTTGGGGACTTGTTCTCAAATGCTAAGAGTTAAGAACAAGGCTACATAAAAAGTGTTAAATGTTAAAGTTCTTCGTCCTTCGAAGCATTATCTCCCTTTGGGATATAATGAGTTTCGGACGAAGGTTATGAAGGACATACCTTCGTAAGTACAACAAATAATGAAGAAGGATTCATATAAAGTATGAGACATAATATAAACACTTAAACATTATTATTAACTCATTTCTATTTTATTACCATGAAAAAATAGAAATGAGAATAAATTACAAATGTACCTTCGGCTTGAGAGAAGGTAAAAGTACAAGCGTGACGCAAAAGCAAATGCCAAGTCAGCGTGAACAGTACGGGAATACTGTTCATCTATTTATAGGCACGGGACGCAACCCATATAAAATTACACCCATGCCCTTTACATTTGCTAATAACTCTATAGTAACCCGTCGAGGTCTAAATAGCCTTTTCATCTTTAAGTCGGTTTCCTTTTCTGCTATCATGCCGAAGCTCTTCTGCGCACAGCTTCGGCTCCGCGCCATCCTTCGTATTCCTTTTGTGCTTCTTCACACTATGGTTTTAACTCAAGTCCGAAGATACCTGTTCATGCATTATACTCCAGAAACTTTGTTAAATCATGTTTTTGAGGACCTTCGGAAGCCGAAGGCCCCCAACAATACTCTTGCAAAAGGTTAGCAATAGTCGGTGGCAAAGCAATAGACGTATCATCAATGGAATAGAAAGCATTTTTGCACACTAAGGCATAGCAAAGTCCAACAGAGGCATGTAACTCATCAAGATCATATTTAGTGGCTAGCAAAGTAGGAGTTTTAACTTAATAGGTTGCTGATTTTCAGAGTTCAAAACACCTTTTTGCTTAGCATTAGTCTTCTTCTCATGTTCAAAGTGGACAATTTCAGTGGGAATCATAGGAAGCAACACAATTTTCTTTCCCTTATGCATGAAAGTATATTTATTAGATCTACCATGGTGAATAGCATCAGTATCAAACTCCCAAGGACGTCCCAGTAAAAGAGAGCAAGCATCCATAGTCACCATATCGAAATCAGCAAAGTCATGGTAAGAGCCAATAGAAAAATGCACCCTTGCTGTTTTTGTTACCTTGAACTTACCGCTGTTGTTAAACCATTGAATGTGATAAGGGTGGGGATGCTCTCCTGTGGTCAAGCCAAGCTTCTTGACCACCTCAACATTCACCAAGTTGTTGTAGCTACCACCGTCAATGATGGTATGTACACGGCAGTCCTTGACGATGAGGAACATGTTGAAGAGGTTGTGGCGCTGTCTGTTGTCATCGTCACTAGCTGTGGCACTCAAAGCTCGTTGCACAATCAAGGTCTTATAGGTCTCGGTCACTGTTGTACCAAGAACCTCTTCATCACCATCATAAGTCTCTGCAATGTTAGCTCCAATAGTATCTTCATCTTCAACATCAGAAGCACTAACATACCCACCATCACCAGTAGCAATGTATGCCCATTTGCTAGGGCAATCTCGCTGAATATGGCCAAGTCCCTGGCAGCGGTGGCACTTGATGTCGGAGGAGCGGCCTGTGGAAGAGGTGGTCGTAGCAGGTTTTGCTGCAACACCCGAAGGCACCAAGGACTTGCTGTTGCCGTGTCCCTGTGATGTCGAAGGTGCGGTGCTGCGTGTGCCACTGGTGGAGGAAGGTGTGGACGTCCGTACGCCCAAAGAGGATGATGCCTTGGCTGGCGCCGGTGGCTATCGTGGCGCGAAGGTGCTGCTCCTCCGTTGTTGACGACCCTGCAATTCTTTTTCTGCCAACATAGAGAGATGGAACAAGCATTGTATAGAATGATATTCTTTATAATCAACAATATCTTGAATCTCTTGCCTCAATCCCCCATAAAACCTAACCATTTGATCCTCCGGATCCTCAACTACCCCACATTGTAGCATACCTTTCTGAAGCTCTTGGTAGTATTCCTGTACCGACATGTCTCCCTGATCTAAGTGTTGCAATTTTTTTCGAAGATCACGTCTATAAGAAGGGGGAACAAAGCGAGCTCGCATCTCCTCTTTTAACACATTCCATGTTTGTGGTGCAGCACGTGTGTTAACAAGTTCATTCCACCAAATGATAGCAAAATCTCTAAATTCGCTAGTGGCTTGTCTAACCCTATGCTGCTCAGGAACAAGATGGGAATTAAAATTTTGTTCTACCATCATCTTCCAGTCTAAGTAAGCTTCAGCATCATAAGAACCTATGAATGGTGGAATAGTGAACTTAATCTTAGCAAATGGATCATGGTCTGGTTTAGGATTATGATGATGACATCTACCATTACCTCCCAAACCTTGTCGATTACGTGCGAGGCGTTGTCGCAGCGGTGCATAAACATCGTCGTCATCGTCGTCGTCGTCCACAGGAGAGTGAGCTGGGGCTGGAGTTGGTGGTGGGGGACGAGCCTCCAATACGTCCATGCGTGTAACAAGTTCAGCAACTCGTCGATCAAGCTGCTCATAGGATGTCGCCGTAGAGTCCTGGTATTTTTTAAAAGCATCAGTCATCGCGCGCATCATCTCCTTCAATTCCAGCTGAGAGACACACTCATCGTCGTTAAGCTTAGGCCCCTTGTCCTTGTCCATTTGATTCTTTGGTCCTGTCATTGTTAGCACAAAATAGAGACAAAACGGCAACAAACAATGTGAGCCCTACAACTATCTCTCAAGGTGGTGGTGGTGGTGGAATACAAATTATGAAGTGTCTTACCCCGCTCTTACAAGGTTCTTACCAGCACTGCAGGTGGCAAATGGTGACCGGTATGACTGTCCAACAAGCGTGGGTGTGATTGCAAAGGAGTACCTATTATGCTTAAGAGAAAGCTGGAGCTCTGGGAAGGCTGACTAAATATATATATATGTGGCACACAAGTCAGTAACAGATAGCAATGTTGAATAAGTGTTCCAAGTACTCGTCCTAGTTGCTGGCCTAGAAAATGTAATAGAACAGTTGGAACAAGGCACAAGAAAGGAGGTACAAGTATATGCGTGTAGCAAGAAAACGGGCTTGGGGCAAAATAATGACAGAGGTGCATAGAACACTGGCGTTTCTGGTTATGTGCAACCCTTTTTGCGATTTTTTTCAAATATTTTTTCTATATTTTTCTCTTTTGCAGCAGCACATAAGATAACACACCAAGTTTCAGATTTTTTTGTGCAATGACGCGTCCTCTGGAATTTCTGCATGTTTGCCCTAAAATCGGAATAAATGTTTGGAAAATGAGAAGTCCTATTTCCAAGCCAAATTTTGGAATTTTAAAAACAGCAAATCCGGCGATGCGGGAAAGAATTGGATGCAAAATTTAATTCTTTGTGATTTGAAAAAAAATGGGCCCGATTCGAGTTCCAAGGCGAAAGTTATGGCTGTTTTAAGTTTGGACTCCAAATCAGGGTTTCTGGCGAGGTGTTGGAAGAGTGGGGGGTTCGGTTTTGTGGATAGAGTCGGTTTTAGAGATAGGATCTATTTTGTGGATAGGGTCGGTTGTAGAGATAGGATCTATTTTGTGGATAGGGTCGGTTTTAGAGATAGGATTTGTTTTGTGGATATGGTCAGTTTAGATACAGGATCTGTTTTGTGGATAGGGTCAGTTTTAGAGATAGGATCTATTTTGTGGATAGGGTCGATTTTAGGGATAGGATCTGTTTTGTGGATAGGGTCGGTTTTGTAGGATGGAAGCGGATGGACAAAATCAAACTGAACCAAAACAAATCTAAACCAGCAACCAAACTCAACCTAGAACACGAACTCAGAATTGTGGACTCTAAAACTGAATTATGCAAGGGCTAAGGCGATGGTTTTAGGTCAGAATAAACTCATCGTAATTATTTATTTTTTTAGCTTTTTGTGGACTATGGGATGAAACAAAACTAATCTAAAGGTAGGATTATACCTCACGGGCAACCTGGAAATCTGATACCAATTGCTAGAAGAAGCGGCCCGATCTTCCGTGAGATACGATAACTTGATTGAGTGGAGATCTCGACGTTGATGATCTAAGGCTCCGAGCGAACGGTTCCTCGCAATCACTACACCACGGCTCCGTTGGTTATCACCTGTGACACACGAGTGACCTCGCCACGAAGGCTTATCCCTGCAAGCGCAATCAAGAACACAAGCAAGAACAGGAAAGAAACACAACCAAAATTGTATTGATTACGAGATGGGGTCTCACAAACCGATGACGGCGACACTGTTCGATGATAGAATTAATATAAGCAAAACCCAAACCTAATATGGCGGCAGCTGCTGAATAAATAGAGTATTAGGGCGTGCGTGACCCCTAGAATCGCCCCTAATGGGCTCCGACGCGAGACACGACCCAACAGACGCTGTCGCAGCACCAAAACAGAATCTAAACGCTAAATTGTTTCGACGATTCCCGTTGACTACGGATAAATTTTAGGGTGGAATCAGTTGGGTTAGTTAGATAATCTCTTTATCTTTCCAACCATATCAAGTATGTTGCAATTGGAGTCCGGATGCATCTTGGGCGTCCATTTTAGTGCAGACTGGTCCTCGAACCCGAGATGGAGTCGCAGCCGAGTCGGACTTGATCTCCTTCCTGTTGTGAGCGCCCTTGCTGCTCCTCCTCAACACCTAGGACTTTCCCAAGTCCTTTCTGGTCCTCTCCAAGGTTCCTAATCATCAAAATATCCATGGCCCCAAGCGTAAGCTCTGAAACACAATTGACTAGGGTAGAACGTACCTGGAGATTTAGCTGTCGTGCATGCGATCGTGTTATCGGTCCAGTCATTGTATGTATAGAAGTGATGTCCTCATCACCTTACTTCTAATCTCATCTATCCAAATGGGATCGAAGGGCCAGGGTGTTTTCTCCCCCGCACGATCCTGTTCACGCTGGAACAGGGTTGCGGCATCCTGCTCGTGGTGGCAGGCCCACCGGCGAGCGGTGGCTGCTACGAGGCTATGGATGAGATGAATCTTTGATTGATGGATTGAGGTGTTATGGTGGCATGTATTTATATAGGCTAGGAGGTAGGCGGTTACATGATAGATCTAATCTCGTATTTATCTTTTACAACCATATCCTATATATTAGGAACTCTAACGAACTCGAATCCAAATCTGTTACATGATAGATCTAATCAGTTACTTATTTATTCAATCATATCCTATCTATTAGGAATTCTAACTTATCTCTTTTATTTCAATAATATCATAATAAAATTGTAATAATCATATTAGTCCTTCAATTTAAATAAATCATAAAATATATTTTAATTTTAATTTTTAAATTAATTTTTTGAGTGTTACACCCGAGCTAAAAAGGAGTAATTTCTTAAATATCTTATTGTGATACCCTAATTTGTATCAACTTTACCTAAAGGATGTCGTATACAAACAAACCAACCAACATACATCAATCCATTATATTAGCTTGTATTTCTAATATCTGCTTTCTATTTTAAATTTAAAATTCAAGTCTAATTTAGAGCTAAGTTAAATTTTCTGTTTCAAGCATAAATTGCAACAAACAAAAACTTAACATGATTTATGCAAAGCATTTTTATTAATTAATTTATCCATTTAAGCAAATGAAAATCAGTATGAATAATTCATGTAAGTTGTTTTACAATAATAATTATTAAAGAAAGTAATTCAAACACATAGCCATATTTTATAAGTATAATAAAATAAATTTATAATCTTCACATATTTATTTAAAAGGATATAATTTCTAATGTAAAATCTATATTAAGAGATAGTTTAACTTAATTCTTTTTTGGCGAATAAATCTTTAACACAAAGGATAGTTCACATAATAATCTTTTAGGTAATCTATTATTTGAAAACACATTTATTTAAATCATGAAATTAGTTTTCCTAATTTATCCAGAATAGAATTTTGGACTGTTATAGCAACACACGCAAGACTCAAATCCGCAGCACAACCACGCACACAAGTGAAGAAGTGAGCACTGAAACACAGCGCAAGGAGTTTATAACTCGAATAGTGCTCAAATCTCAAGAACGATGATCCGATTGCGTGAATACAGAGTCTAGGTGTCTTAGAATGTTTCTTGTAAGCTTGGTGTACTGCTCCATGCGCCTAGGGGTCCCTTTTATAGCCCCAAGGTAGCTAGGAGTCGTTGGAGTTCAACATGGAAGGCTATTGTTGCCTTCTGCCGAGTGGTGCACCGGACAGTCCGGTGCGCGATCTCCTTCTATATCGGGCACAGCCGACCATTGCTCCTCCAGGCCCGTTGGCGCATCGGACACTGTCCGGTGCACACCGGACAGTCCGGTGCACACCGGATAGTCCGGTGTACCCAACCGACCGTTAGGGTGGGCCATGTGTCGCACGTTGATCGCGTGGACGTCCGTTGGCTGCTGGTGCCGTTGACTCACCGGACAGTCCGGTGCACCACCGGACAGTCCGGTGAATTACAGCCACGTCGCATTTTCTTTTCCCGAGAGCGACGAGTTCGTTGCTGACGACTCACCGGACAGTCCGGTGATTTATAGCCGCGCCACTCCGTCATTTCCCGAGAGCAGCCGGTTCACCGTCGGCTCGCCTGGGTCACCGAACACTGTTCGGTGCACCACCGAACAGTCCAGTGTGCCAGGCCTGAGCTGGTATTGGCAGTACACAGCCAACTCTTTTCCAATTCTTTTCTTCTTCTTTTGTCACTGTTTCTAGCACTTAGATAAACATGTTAGTACTCAAAAACAATTTACTAAGTCTAGAAACATACCTTGTTCTTTGATTCGCACTTCTTACACATTAGAACTCAATCAATATGTGTTGGACATCTAATCACCAAAACACTTATAGAAATAGCCCAAAGGCACATTTCCCTTTCAACCCATGGACTCCCAGCCACCTTTGGCTGCCCGGGCGCCCCATAGGTCAACTGCTAATGTGCTCTTGGCTGCTCAGCCTTGACCTTGGCTAGCCAACCACTTGATCATGCCAAACTCACTCCCCTTTGTCCTGCACACTTGTCACGATGCACCCAACACAACTTGAAGGTGTAGCCATGTTGATTACATATTAAAGAATCAGATGACTGCATAAGATCTATCCAAGGCACTTTGATCCAATGGCTAACAAACAAGCACAACTTCAATCCAAGGGTCATAAGAAATAATTGTCAAATCAACCTCAAGGAAACCATGTGGACCATTGGACGAAGAATGGAGGAGAGAGTGGCCAATCGCCCACTTGACCTAGCTGCCCGACCCTCCATGTGTCACTCCACAGACTTAAGTTTGTGAATCGACCTAGGGGCACTATATATACCCCATGCTTGGGGAGGCTATAAATAGCCCCTTGGAGCTCACTTGAGAGGAAGAGAAGAAAGATTAGAGTAGATACACCCTAGAGAGCTTCCTCTCTTCATCTTATAGGTTAGGTTAGTTCTTGGGAGTTAGAGTCGAGACTGAGCTTTGCCTTAGGAGTTCTGGAGTTCTCTTTGAAGTCCTTCGGTATAACTCTTCTGTAGCACTTACTATTAGGTTCATTCTAGTTATACTTCATGTTTTAAATTGAATTAGTATTACTTCAAGTATTACTTTACTTTACCTTACTTCTTGGTTATTGTTGTGGTAGTCTAGGAGCAATTTAACTCAAGCTTAGGACTGTGTTCGTTTGTTATTAATCAATTCTTGTTCGGCTTGCCAGTGTTATAAGCAACACATAGTCCTAGTTACTAGGCTAGCTACTAACCCTCTTGCTATGGAGGAACTTTAGAATGTTATAACATGTCATTCGAACCACACAGTTATGGTTAGTACCCTCTTGGTGACAGTGAAAGTGTGGCCTGTTTATCCTGACCCCATCGTTCGGTAGGCCCATAGGTGATAGCTGGCTTCCCTTCGGTGTTCCTTCTATCTAACCCTAGGAACCCTTGAAACCTATAGAATTTCACTTGAAGCAAGTTCTTTCTTGCAATTGATTATCAACAGGTTTACCACAAACAATCCTTTATAACACAGTAAAAGTATAGTTTGGTTCTCTTACTCCATGTTGTCCTCCCAAGCAACTTTACCTAGCTACCAACATTAGGTTCCTTATCTATTTCTTCTTCATACACCTAGCTTTCCTATTTGTGGATTGCACGTACCCCCATCTAAATACTAGTGTGTATACTTATTAGTTTACAATTCATGTCAAGTTTGAGTTAGTCAGCGCACCTCTAGCCTACCACTTCCATTTGGAAAATATGATACTTGGAATCATAGTCACATTGTTTTTGGGTCGACAGGGTTGAGGTACAGGGTCATGGAATGTGGTACACTACTGATATGCTACTTAGAAGAGGTTTTTACACTTCAGGTCAAAAATGAACATGTGAACCTAGGTCAGGGTCAATGAATCTAGGTCGAGGGTCAAAGGCATCGACCCAATTTTATGTGACTATGTTGGAATACTCCCGGTGAAAGGCTACATCGGCCTCCATGTGCTTGCGGAGTAAAATCCATTTGGCATAAGAACTGTAAAGCCCTAAAATTGATATAAGGTAAATATATATATGTGTATAATAAAATAAATGAATACATGTATAAAAGTGTCTTGGTAAAATTGGTAAAACTCTCCAAAGAGTTTGAGTAAATCCTCTAGAAAAGAAGTTTCTTACCATTGAAGTTATATCCTCTAAAATAAATAATATTTTGGAATAGAAGGTTTAATAAAACAATCCATGATGAATTATATGTTGGAATATATTCTTTAAAGGAATTAAGTTAAAAGACCTCTTGATGAAGGATTTTAATAAAAGTTATTTCCTTTAAATAAGTGATAAAATATGGAATTTTTGAATGCACTTTTAATTTGACTACACATCTAAAATAATGTTTCCTTGAAATAAATGATATGTGTGTGTGCGTTTTGTATTGGGAATATGGTCTAGATAAATAAATAAGAGAAATTAGAAATAAATATCACTTGCATCTCATGCTGGGATTTATTTTTGGTGCATTTGTAATTTAGTTTGAGATTTGAATTTGGGTTAAATACTTTAAATTGGAGATAGAAAAGAAAACAAAAGAAAAAAATAAGACAGACCTGCTTTTGGGCCGATTCATCTGCCCTGCGGCCCAGTTCCCTCTGCGCGCCTTGGGCCACGCCTGTGGTCTCTTGCGTTTGGGTCCCGCGTACCCGACGCTCGTGCCACTGCCTGGAGAGACCCACTGCTAGTCTCCTAGCGCCTTCTCGCCCTATGTCACTTGCACGTGGGCCTAGGTCGTCAGGATTGTCTTCCCAACAGAACACTGAACCACTGTCGCGGTTCTCGCGCTCACCGCAAACAAGTTAGCCAGCCAGTCGGGGGTTGTTGTAGCTTGGGACAGGGTATAAATTCGGGCCCTAGGATTGTCTCGCCATCGGGTTGCGAACGCATAGGCCATTAGGCGCTTGCGAAGGCAAGCGGGGGAATGACGCTGATGGCCACCACCATTGACGCGCGCCCTTGTCATCGATGTGGCCTCGATGTCGACCCAGGGGGGAATCCACTTCACCACTAGGGATGCGTCTGTGGCCGGGGCGGGGAAGGGCGTCCATCCCGGTAGCCTCAATCGCTCACCGGAGTAAATAGCAAGAGGGAGAGATCCGCCGTAGTCCACCATCCTCCACGCCGTTGGCTGGCCGCCATGGGGAATCAAAATTCGTTCGTCGTGGGGGTGCCTCGCCTCCACTCTATTCTCGGTAAGAAGCTTGCCACCGATGTCACCCTCATATTCTCTTTCTGGGGCACCAATTAGATTCGTGTATGGAGCGTTGGGTGTGTGCTCTGTGCCGGCAGCGGGGCGCCTTCGCGATGCGCTTGCGCCGTTGTGCTTCTGTGGCAAGGGAAGAAGAAGCTGCGTGCGCCGTTGGATTTAATGAACAGTCCCGATTAGAGATGGGGTGGGAAATAGCTTTATGCTGTTGGATCCTTTTTGGGTGATCGTGATCAAAACGCTGATACTGATTCGGCTCGGGGATGTTAGGGTCGTTGATCTTGAATCGGAGGGCCGCGGGTTGATTCCGTTTCGGATGATGCCCGATCTAATCCTGCCCATCGATTCTAGATCGGATGGCCGATACTCGCCCATACCCCTTCGACCTGTGCGTTTTGCAGAAGAGCCCCTACTCTTTCTGTGAATCAACCCGCCGTCCAACTCGGGGATTTTTTAGTCTGCGTAAATCTTTCAAGTTAGCCCCTGGTCTCTTAAGAAATAATGTGCCCAGTCCAGAAGCATGAGGAAATTCAAAATTTATTTTAGAAAATAATTTTTAATACAAAAACAGTACTAGAAACTTGTGAAATTCATATTTAATTCATTTTAGCTCCAAATTGATTTATTCCAGTGGCAATAATTTTGTTTTAATATTATCTATCACCGAGTAACTCTGTTTAGTCATGAAACCCAGATAAAATTATCCACTTGATTTATTCTATACTAGGTATTTAATAACTTTAGAAATTCATAACTTAATAATCGTAGCTCCGAATTTAGTGGTTCTTGTTTCTACGATCTCGTTACGCAGCGTAGAATATTATTATGTAGTTTATTCATATGTTTGGTGTGATGTTAATTTTGTCTATACCATGTTTGTTTGTATTGCTACGACTAGCAGTGAGGTCACGAGAATCTGAAGATCATCCTGGTACCTGGAGTCTCAAGTGCCAGGCAAGTTGTGCCCTTGATCACTTCCTTTTTACCCAGCCATGTCTCGATTAATCATAATGATCTACATAGGTTAATTTTGATGGGACCCAATAGGTTACCCTAGTTTGACTATCTTTATACCTTGTTCACCACTGAATCTTTGGGTAGTACCTGCTATTGCTTTATGTGGTTTTGGGTATAGAGATACATTTTATTCATGATTATACTTTGTTATCAGTTTGTTAATTACTGTTCATGATAAGATCATTATGTTAATTGGAACATGGAGAACCACCCGGGAAAACAGTGCTACCACAAGGGTTTAATGGGACGCCCTTGGCCAACTAACTAGGAAAGCTAGTGGAAGACTACCTTACCTGAAAGGGGCAAGGGCAGTAGGGGAGTGGCCAGTGTAGGGAGGTCCTCGGGTTGATTTGTTGTGATGGCGGTCAGGTGAGGGATTCCTGCATTGGAGCTTCCTATAAACTGTAGTGGGTTTTCGGAAGCTAGTGGAACTTTGTAAAGGCCTCGTAGTGTTACCCTGCCTCGCCTCCTCGGTAGAGGTGTATGGGATTGACCGTCTCTTGGCAGATGGGTAACATGACTTGTGGGTAAAGATGCGCAACCTCTACAGAGTGTAAAACTGGTATACTAGCCGTGCTCACGGTCATGAGCAGCTCGGACACTCACATGATTAATTTATGGAACTAAATTCAATTTGGCATATGCATTGCATCGCAAGTGTTGTTATTACTTTTGTTCTACTACTTAAATGGGTTGGTATTTACTTATACTTAGTAATTGCTAATAAAATTTTGACCAACTTTAAAAGCAATGCTCAGCTTCAACCATCCTCTTTGGTAAGCCTTACACTTCACGTGAGCTCCCACCTTTAGCGAGTTCATGCACATTATTCCCCACAACTTGTTGAGCTATGAACGTATGTGAGCTCACTCTTGCTGTCTCACACCCCCCCTGCAGGTCAAGAACAGGTACCACAGGATGAGGCGCATGGAGGATGCTGTGACGAGTTCGTGAGAGGTCTAGGTTGTCATCTCCCAGTCAACTTATGGTTGCTGGACCGTTGTCTCCTTATAATGTATTTATTTATTTATTTTGTACAGAACTCCTGTTATGTAGTAAAGATGTGACATTCGATCATGTGCCATGATTCATCATATGTGTGAGACATGGTCCCAGCACACCTGGTGATTATGTTCGTGCTTAGGTCTTGGTGCCCCGAAACTCGGGTGTGATAGAAGTGGTATCAAAGGAATGTTGACTGTAGGACGAAACCTAGATAGAACTGGACAACCATTGTCTACTTACCTCTGCTACTCTGATGCTTTCTAAACTTTTCTTAATCTTTTCTCATCTATTTCCGCTTTACTCTAATTATTCTTACCTTTTCTTTCTAAAGACAAAAGTGGATTTTACACTTTGAAATCCTGTACCTAAAGTGACCTTTAGGAATAGGAGACCTAATCTTAGGAACAAAACAAAACTATTTTTTCATAGGTATCTATATGCTTGAGTGTTTGTTCTTATGATACTTGTTTGATTTGGATCTTTGATTGAGTGTGATGAGTTGTGGAGTAATGTCCACGATTACATCTGCATATACATATAGAAAAAAATGATGATAAAAATAACTAGATAAACTAAAGTATCTAGCCTAACAATATCCATCTCATCTTAAAAGATTCCACCCTACACTCATAGATCCATCTTATCTCAAAAGATCCTATCTTATCCTAATTAAAATATCTCTAGCTTAATAGATCCATCTTATCTTAAAATATACCCTATTACCTTAATGGATTCAAGTTATCTTAAAAAGATTTTATCTTATGCTGACCTCAAAAGGTTCTACCTTATCCTTATGGATTCATCTTGCCCTAATAAGCATATTTATCCCACACTAGTGTAACCACCATGATCTAACCCAAAGTAATTAGTTATTGTCTAGTCTAATCTGGTGATACCGATCTAATCTAGATCCCAGCTAATCTAATATGATCCAATTTAAAGTGAGTTATTTAACAGATTAGTTAGTACTAGTGAAATGGATTAGGCCATATTCCCAACCCACTTTAGCCTAAATTGGTGACTTAGATCAACTCGACCATACCCAACAACTTGACCTACACAATAGGTTACATAACCTATCCCACCCATCTAGAAGCAAACAACCAAACTAGATTCTGACTAATCTCATTTAACTCAGCCATCTACTAAACTAGCTACTCAACCTACTAATGTATTACCTACAGATATATCTTAACCTCTTGTCCCTAATCCAGACGAAGACACTAAGACTCGAGAAGAAGGAGATCAAACTCGTTGAAAGAATAATAAGAGTCAAGCCATACCTCCAAAGGAATCAAGATGGAGTCTTTCCTTACTCTACAATGTCCTACCCAAGCCAATCCATGCTTTAAAGACATTTTTTCCCTTTGGGTGGCTATACACGTATATACCCCTGCTCTCCTAATCACTCACTAATGGACAAAAAGGGACTTTTGATTTTTGAACTAATTAGAAACTAAAAGCTAAATTGCAAACCACTCTTCCTATATCCTCTTTCTCACTAATCTCGAGGATGAGATTTCTGTTAAGGGGGTAGGATTTGTAAAGCCCTAAAATTGATATAAGGTATATATATATAATAAAATAAATGAATGCATGTATAAAAGTGTCTTGGTAAAATTGGTAAAACTCTCCAAAGAGTTTGAGTAAATCCTCTAGAAAAGAAGTTTCTTACCATTGAAGTTATATCCTCTAAAATAAATAATATTTTGGAATAGAAGGTTTAATAAAACAATCCATGATGAATTATATGTTGGAATATATTCTTTAAAGGAATTAAGTTAAAAGACCTCTTGATGAAGGATTTTAATAAAAGTTATTTCCTTTAAATAAGTGATAAAATATGGAATTTTTGAATGCACTTTTAATTTGACTACACATCTAAAATAATGTTTTCTTGAAATAAATGATATGTGTGTGTGCATTTTGTATTGGGAATATGGTCTAGATAAATAAATAAGAGAAATTAGAAATAAATATCACTTGCATCTCATGCTGGGATTTATTTTTCGTGCATTTGTAATTCAATTTGAGATTTGAATTTGGGTTAAATACTTCAAATTGGAGATAGAAAAGAAAACAAAAGAAAAAAATAAGACAGACCTACTTTTGGGCCGATTCATCTGCCCTGCGGCCCAGTTCCCTCTGCGCGCGCCTTGGGCCGCGCCTATGGTCTCTGGCGTTTGGGTCCCGCGTACCCGACGCTCGCGCCACTGCCTGGTGGGACCCACTGCCAGTCTCCTAGCGCCTTCTTGCCCTATGTCACTTGCACGTGGGCCTAGGTCGTCAGGATTGTCTTCCCAACAGAACACCGAACCACCGCCGCGGTTCTCGCGCTCGTCGCAAACAAGTTAGCCAGCCAGTCAGGGGTTGTTGTAGCTTGGGACAGGGTATAAATTCGGGCCCTAGGATTGTCTCGCCATCGGGTTGCGAACGCATAGGCCATTAGGCGCTTGCGAAGGCAAGCGAGGGAATGACGCTGATGGCCACCACCATTGACGCGCGCCCTTGTCATCGATGTGGCCTCGATGTCGACCCAGGGTGGAATCCACTTCACCGACAGGGATGCGTCCATGGCCGGCGCGGGGAAGGGCGTCCATCCCGGCAGCCTCAATCGCTCACCGGAGTAAATAGCAAGAGGGAGAGATCTGTCGTAGTCCACCATCCTCCACGTTGTTGGCTGGCCGCCATGGGGAATCAAAATTCGGTCGTCGTGGGGGTGCCTCGCCTCCACTCTATTCTCGGTAAGAAGCTTGCCACCGATGTCGCCCTCATGTTCTCTTTCTGGGGCACCAATTAGATTCGTGTATGGAGCGTTGGGTGTGGGGTTGTGCTCTGTGCCGGCAGGGGGGCGCCGTCGCGATGCGCTTGCGCCGCTGTGCTTCTGCGGCAAGGGAAGAAGAAGCTGCGTGCGCCGTTGGATTTAATGAACAGTCCCGATTAGAGATGGGGTGGGAAATAGATTTATGCCCTTGATCACTTCCTTTTTACCCAGCCATGTTCTGATTAATCATAATGATCTGCATAGGTTAATTTTGATGGGACCCAATAGGTTACCCTAGTTTGACTATCTTTATATCTTGTTCACCACTGAATCTTTGGGTAGTACCTGCTATTGCTTTATGTGGTTTTGGGTATAGAGATACATTTTATTCATGATTATACTTTGTTATCAGTTTGTTAATTACTGTTCATGATAAGATCATTATGTTAATTGGAACATGGAGAACCACCCGGGAAAATAGTGCTACCACAAGGGTTTAATGGGACGCCCTTGGCCAGCTAATGAGAGCACCTAGAGGGGGGGTGAATAGGTGATCCTGTAACACTTAAGACTTAAAGCCACAAAACTTGGTTAAGGTTAGCACAATAATTGCCAAGTGGCTAGAGAGGAGTTCCAACAAAACACAATAACCAACAAGAGATCAATCACAGAGATGGCACGGTGGTTATCCCGTGGTTCGGCCAAGACCAACGCTTGCCTACTCCACGTTGTGGCGTCCCAACGGACAAGGGTTGCAATCAACCCCTCTCAAGCGGTCCAAAGACCCACTTGAATACCACAGTGTTTTGCTTGCTTTTCTTAATCCCGTTTGCGAGGAATCTCCACAACTTGGAGCCTCTCGCCTTTACACTTGAAATTCACAAAGAAGCACGGAGCAAGGGAGGGATTAGCAACGCACACAAGACACAAGAATCAGAGTGTCAACACGCACACAAGTCGCAACAAGAGCTCGCAACACAACCCAAAGAGTTCACAACTCCACTAGAGCTCTATATGCTATCACAAAGAAACAAATGTGCGAAATCGATGTCTTGGTGCTTAGGAATGTTGTAAGTATGCTTGGTGTGCTCCTCCATGCGCCTAGGGGTCCCTTTTATAGCCCCAAGGCAGCTAGGAGCCGTTGAGAGCATTCTAGGAAGGCTGAGCTTGCCTTCTGTCGACTGGCGCACCGGACATGTCCGGTGCACCACCGGACACTGTCCGGTGCCTGATTTCCTTCCAAAAATGGCGCAGTCGACCGTTGGCAGCCTGAGAGCCGTTGGCGCACCGGACATGTCCGGTGCACACCGGACAGTTCGATGCCCTCTTCTAGCCGTTGGCTCGGCCACGTGTCCCGCGCGGATCGCGCGGCCGACCGTTGGCCCGGCCGACCGTTGGCTCACCGGACAGTCCGGTGCACACCGGACAGTCTGATGAATTATAGCCGTACGTCGCTGGTGAATTCCCGAGAGCGGCCAGTTCGCTCGAGCCAGCCTGGCGCACCGGACACTGTCCGGTGCACCACCGGACAGTCCGGTGCTTCCAGACTGAGCAGAGTCTTGGCTGCTCGAGCCAAGACATTTCCAATTATTCTTTTCCTGTTTCCAGCACTTAGACACAATACATTAGTCTCTAAAACAATGTACTAAGTCTGAGAAACATACCTTTACACTTGATTTGTATTTTGTCCACCATTTAACACTTAGGCACATGTGTTTGACACTAAATCACCAAAACACTTAGAAATGGCCCAAGGGCACATTTCCCTTTCAATCTCCCCCTTTTTGGTGATTTATGCCAACCCAATATAAAGCAAGTGAAACAAATACAAAAACACTTCAAATAAGAACTCAAATTGTTTTGATTCAAATTTGACATATATGGATCACCCTTTGCCACAACTTGATTTGTTTTTGCAAATCAAACTCAAATCTCTATCTCTAAGTCAAACACACTTGTTAAAGCATAAAGAGAGTCATTCCAAGAGAAATTGATTCAAGATTTCAAAAACTCCCCTTTTTCCCATGTTTTCCCATGATCAACACTTCTCCCCACAAGAAGCCAACTTTTGACAAGAGAGACAACTAAAGAGTTTTGACAAACCAAAAGCTCTATTCTACTATTTTCAAAATCTCTCAAGTGGTAGATGATCCATTTATCACTTTGGCCTTTATTTTCTCCCCCTTTGGCATCAAGCACCAAAACGGGATTAATCTTGGCCCTTTAACCCCATTTCCTCACCAAATCTTCAAATAAGAGTCCAAAGGCAATAAGAGTTTACAAGATGAACTTGGAAGAAGTTACCCTCTCATCGGAGTGCAGTGGAAGTCTTTTAAGGTCCAAGTCCACCTTTCCCTTTCAATCCATCTTTGAGACTAAAACAAGCAAACTCAAGCACACGATTAGTCTCAAAGGGTCAAGTTGTAGCACAGCTCCCCCTAAATATGTGCATCACTTGCAAAAGGACTTGTGAGGTCCAGGGAGAGTTTGTACAACTTGAGCACCATACATAAGCAACAATTGCAGAAAGAACATGATCAAGGCATAAACACATGTATGCTATAATTCAATCCAAGTTCCGCGAATCTAGGACATTTAGCTCACTACGCAGCCTGCAAAAGGTCTTTTCATCTAAAGGCTTAGTGAAGATATCGGCTAGCTGGTTCTCGGTGCTAACATGAAACACTTCGATATCTCCCTTTTGCTGGTGGTCTCTCAAAAAGTGATGCCGGATGTCAATGTGCTTTGTGCGGCTGTGCTCAACAGGATTTTCCGCTATTCGGATAGCACTCTCATTGTCACATAGGAGTGGGACTTTGCTCAGATTGTAGCCAAAGTCCCGGAGAGTTTGCCTCATCCAAAGTAGTTGCGCACAACACTGTCCTGCGGCAACGTACTCGGCCTTAGCGGTGGATAGGGCAACGGAAGTTTGTTTCTTAGAGTTCCATGACACCAGGGACCTTCCTAAGAATTGGCATGTCCCCGATGTACTCTTCCTATCGACCTTACATCCAGCATAGTCGGAATCTGAGTACCCAATCAAGTCAAAGTTAGACCCCTTTGGATACCAGATCCCGAAGCAAGGCGTAGCGACTAAATATCGAAGAATTCGCTTCACAGCCACTAAGTGACACTCCTTAGGATCAGATTGAAATCTAGCACACATGCATACGCTCAGCATAATATCCGGTCTACTAGCACATAAATAAAGCAAAGAACCTATCATGGGCCGGTATGCTTTTTGATCAACGGACTTACCTCCTTTGTTGAGGTCGGTGTGTCCGTCAGTTCCCATCGGCGTCTTTGCGGGCTTGGCGTCCTTCATCCCAAACCGCTTTAGTAAGTCTTGATTGTACTTCGTTTGAGAGATGAAGGTGCCGTCCTTGAGTTGCTTCACTTGGAACCCAAGGAAGTAGTTCAACTCGCCCATCATTGACATCTCGAACTTCTGCGTCATCACCCTGCTAAACTCTTCACAAGACTTTTGATTAGTAGAACCAAATATTACGTCATCGACATAAATTTGGCACACAAATAAATCTCCATCACAAGTCTTAGTAAAAAGAGTTGGATCGGCTTTCCCAACCTTGAAAGCATTAGCAATTAAAAAGTCTCTAAGGCATTCATACCATGCTCTTGGGGCTTGCTTAAGTCCATAGAGCGCCTTAGAGAGCTTACACACGTGGTCGGGGTACCGTTCATCCTCGAAGCCAGGGGGTTGCTCCACATACACCTCCTCCTTGATCGGCCCGTTGAGGAAAGCGCTCTTCACATCCATTTGATACAACCTGAAAGAATGGTGAGCGGCATATGCTAGCAAGATACGAATGGACTCTAGCCTAGCCACAGGAGCAAAAGTCTCCTCAAAGTCCAAACCTGCGACTTGGGCATAACCTTTTGCCACAAGTCGAGCCTTGTTCCTCGTCACCACCCCGTGCTCGTCCTGTTTGTTGCGGAACACCCACTTGGTTCCCACAACATTTTGCTTGGGACGAGGCACCAGTGTCCAAACTTCATTGCGCTTGAAATTGTTGAGCTCTTCCTGCATGGCCAACACCCAGTCCGAATCTAGCAAGGCCTCTTCTACCCTGAAAGGCTCAATAGAAGAGACAAAAGAGTAATGCTCACAAAAATTAACTAATCGAGATCGAGTAGTTACTCCCTTGCTAATGTCACCCAAAATCTGGTCGACAGGATGATCCCTTTGGATCGTTGCTCGAACTTGGGTTGGAGGAGCCTGAGGTGCTTCTTCCTCTTCAATTTGAACATCCTGTGCTCCCCTTGATTAAGCGCCTCCACTTGAGGTACCTGTTCGTCATCTTGGGTTGGGGGATGCACCATAGTTGAGGAAGACGGTTGATCTTGCTCATTTTGTTCCTGTGGTCGCACATCACCAATCGCCATGGTTCGAATTGCGGCCGTCGGAATATCTTCTTCATCTACATCATCAAGATCAACAACTTGCTCTCTTGGAGAGCCATTAGTCTCATCAAATACAACGTCGCTAGAGACTTCAACCAACCCCGATGATTTGTTGAAGACTCTATACGCCTTTGTATTTGAGTCATAACCTAATAAAAACCCTTCTACAGCTTTGGGAGCAAATTTAGAGGTTCTACCTTTCTTCACAAGAATGTAACACTTGCTCCCAAATACACGAAAATAAGACACATTGGGTTTGTTACCAGTTAGCAGCTCGTATGAAGTCTTCCTGAGGAGGCGGTGAAGATAGACCCTGTTGATGGCGTGGCAAGCCGTGTTCACGGCTTCCGACCAAAAACGCTCGGGGGTCTTGAATTCTCCAAGCATAGTCCTCGCCATATCGATGAGCGTCCTGTTCTTCCTCTCTACCACACCATTTTGTTGAGGTGTGTAGGGAGCGGAGAACTCGTGCTTGATCCCCTCCTCCTCAAGGAACTCCTCCACTTGAAGATTCTTGAATTCGGACCCGTTGTCGCTCCTTACCTTTTTCACCTTGAGCTCAAACTCATTTTGAGCTCTCCTGAGGAAGCGCTTGAGGGTCTCTTGGGTCTCAGATTTATCCTGCAAAAAGAATACCCAAGTGAAGCGGGAAAAATCATCAACTATAACAAGACCATACTTACTTCCTCCTATACTCAGATAGGCGACGGGTCCGAAGAGGTCCATATGAAGCATCTCCAGTGGTCTTGACGTGGTCATCACATTCTTGGAATGATGTGAGCTCCCCACCTGTTTTCCTGCTTGACAAGCTGCACAAGGTCTATCTTTTTTGAAATGAACATTGGTTAGACCTATCACGTGTTCTCCCTTTAGAAGCTTGTGAAGGTTCTTCATCCCCACATGTGCTAAGCGGCGATGCCACAGCCAGCCCATGCAAGTCTTAGCAATTAAGCATGCGTCTAGACCAGCCTCTTCTTTTGCAAAATCAACTAAATAAAGTTTGTCGTCTAGTACACCTTTAAAAGCTAGTGAACCATCACATCTTCTAAAGACAGACACATCTACATTTGTAAATAGACAATTATATCCCATTTTGCATAATTGACTAACAGATAACAAATTATATCCAAGCGACTCAACTAAAAACACATTGGAAATAGAGTGCTCAGATGAAATAGCAATTTTACCTAATCCTTTTACCTTGCCTTGGTTCCCATCACCGAATATTATTGAATCTTGGAAATCCTTATTCTTGACGTAGGAGGTGAACATCTTCTTCTCCCCCGTCATATGGTTTGTGCATCCGCTGTCGATAATCCAGCTTGAACCCCCGGATGCATAAACCTGCAAGGCAAATTTAGGCTTGGGTCTTAGGTACCCAACTCTTGTTGGGTCCTACAAGGTTAGTCACAATTGTCTTAGGGACCCAAATGCAAGTTTTATCGCCCTTGCATTTTGCCCCTAATTTTCTAGCAACTATCTTCCTATCTTTTCTACAAATAGCAAAGGAAGCATTTAAAGCATGATAAATTGTAGAGGGTTCATTCATAAGTTTCCTAGGAACATGAACAATATTCTTCCTAGGCACATGATGAATATTTTTCCTAGGCATATCTCTACCATGCATATAGGAAGAACTAGAAGCAGACATAGCATAAGAATCATAGGCATGTGAATCAAAAGCATTACAACTCCTATGAGACTGTCTTCTATCATTGTACATAAAAGCATAGTTCTTTTTAGTACTACTTGCCATAGGGGCCTTCCCTTTCTCCTTGGCAGAGATGGGAGCCTTATGGCTCGTTAAGTTCTTGGCTTCCCTCTTGAAGCCAAGCCCATCCTTAATAGAGGGGTGTCTACCAACCGTGTAGGCATCCCTAGCAAATTTTAGTTTATCAAACTCATTTTTGCTAGCCTTAAGTTGGGCATTAAGACTAGCCACTTCATCATTTAACTTTGCAATAGAAGATACGTGTTCACCACAAGTATCAATATCAAAATCTTTACATCTATTGCAAATGACAACATTTTCTACACAAGTTGTTGATTTACTAGCTATTTCTAACTTAGCATTCAAATCATCATTAATACTCTTTAAGCTAGAGATTGTCTCATGGCAAGAAGATAATTCCAAAGAAACCATTTCATTTCTCTTAACTTCTAAGGCATGAGATTTTTGAGCTTCTACAAATTTGTCATGTTCTTCATACAACAAGTCCTCTTGTTTTTCTAAAAGCCTATTCTTATCATTTAAGGCATCAATCAATTCATTAATTTTATCTACCTTGGTTCTATCTAGGCCCTTAAATAAACATGAATAATCAATTTCATCCTCATCACTAGATTCGTCATCACTCGAAGAAGCATAAGTAGAGTTTCGAGTATATACCTTCTTCTCCCTTGCCATAAGGCATGTGTGACGCTCGTTGGGGAAGAGGGATGACTTGTTGAAGGCGGTGGCGGCGAGTCCTTCATTGTCGGAGTCTTCATTGTCGGAGTCGGACGAGGAGCAATCCGAATCCCACTCCTTGCCAAGATGTGCCTCGCCCTTTGCCTTCTTATAGTTCTTTTTCTTCTCCCTCTTGTTCCCTTGATCCTGATCACTATCATTTTCGGGACAATTAGCAATAAAATGACCAAGCTTACCACATTTGAAGCATGATCGCTTCCCCTTTGTCTTGGTCTTGCTTGGCTGCCCCTTGCGTCCCCTTAGCGTCGTCTTGAATCTTTTGATGATGAGGGCCATCTCTTCATCATTAAGTCCGGCCGCCTCAATTTGTGCCACCTTGCTAGGTAGCGCCTCAAGAACGGTAAAGGACCTTAGCATCAGTCGGACGACGTCGTGATCCGTCCATCGCGTGCTTCCGTAGCTCCTTATTTTGTTGATAAGGGTCTTGAGCTGGTTGTAAGTTTGAGTTGGCTCCTCGCCCCTTATCATCGCGAATCGTCCAAGCTCGCCCTCCACCAACTCCATTTTGGTGAGCAAGGTGACGTCATTCCCCTCATGAGAGATCCTGAGGGTGTTCCAGATTTGCTTGGCATTGTCCAAGCCGCTCACCTTATGATACTCGTCCCTGCACAAGGAGGCTAACAACACAGTAGTAGCTTGTGCATTTCTGTGAATCTGTTCATTAATAAAATTAGGACTATCCGAGCTATCAAACTTCATTCCACTTTCCACAATCTCCCATATGCTTGGATGGAGAGAAAACAGATGACTACGCATTTTGTGGCTCCAAAATCCGTAGTCCTCTCCATCAAAGTGAGGAGGTTTGCCAAGTGGAATGGAGAGCAAATGAGTATTTGTACTTTGTGGAATACGAGAGTAGTCAAAAGAAAAGTTCGAATTAACCGGTTTCCTTCTCTCGTAGTCGTTGAGGTCGTCGTCCTTTTGGTAAGAAGTAGACTCATCGCTGTCGTCGTAGTAGACGATCTCCTTGATGCGTCTTGTCTTCTTCTTCTTCCCATCTTTGCGTCTATGGCTCGAGCCCGAGTCGGTAGGCTTATCATCCTTAGGCTCGTTGATGAAAGTCTCCTTCTCCTTGTCGTTGATCACAACTTCCTTCCCCTTAGGATCCATCTCTTCGGGAGATTAGTCCCTTCGTGAAGAGAACGGCTCCGATACCAATTGAGAGCACCTAGAGGGGGGTGAATAGGTGATCCTGTAACACTTAAGACTTAAAGCCACAAAACTTGGTTAAGGTTAGCACAATAATTGCCAAGTGGCTAGAGAGGAGTTCCAACAAAACACAATAACCAACAAGAGATCAATCACAGAGATGGCATGGTGGTTATCCCGTGGTTTGGCCAAGACCAACGCTTGCCTACTCCACGTTGTGGCGTCCCAACGGACGAGGGTTGCAATCAACCCCTCTCAAGCGGTCCAAAGACCCACTTGAATACCACAGTGTTTTGCTTGCTTTTCTTAATCCCGTTTGCAAGGAATCTCCACAACTTGGAGCCTCTCGCCCTTACACTTGAAATTCACAAAGAAGCATGGAGCAAGGGAGGGATTAGCAACGCACACAAGACACAAGAATCAGAGTGTCAACACGCACACAAGTCGCAACAAGAGCTCGCAACACAACCCAAAGAGTTCACAACTCCACTAGAGCTCTATATGCTATCACAAAGAAACAAATGCGCGAAATCGATGTCTTGGTGCTTAGGAATGTTGTAAGTATGCTTGGTGTGCTCCTCCATGCGCCTAGGGGTCCCTTTTATAGCCCCAAGGCAGCTAGGAGCCATTGAGAGCATTCTAGGAAGGCTGATCTTGCCTTCTGTCGACTGGCGCACCGGACATGTCCGGTGCCTGATTTCCTTCCAAAAATGGCGCAGTCGACCGTTGGCAGCCTGAGAGCCGTTGGCGCACCGGACATGTCCGGTGCACACCGGACAGTCCGGTGCCCTCTTCTAGCCGTTGGCTCGGCCACGTGTCCCGCGCGGATAGCGCGGCCGACCGTTGGCCCGGCCGACCGTTGGCTCACCGGACAGTCCGGTGCACACCGGACAGTCCGGTGAATTATAGCCGTACGTCGCCGGTGAATTCCCGAGAGCGGCCAGTTCGCTCGAGCCAACCTGGCGCACCGGACACTGTCCGGTGCACCACCGGACAGTCCGGTGCTTCCAGACTGAGCAGAGTCTTGGCTGCTCGAGCCAAGACATTTCCAATTGTTCTTTTCCTATTTCCAGCACTTAGACACAATACATTAGTCTCTAAAACAATGTACTAAGTCTGAGAAACATACCTTTACACTTGATTTGTATTTTGTTCGCCATTTAACACTTAGGCACATGTGTTTGACACTAAATCACCAAAACACTTAGAAATGGCCCAAGGGCACATTTCCCTTTCAGCTAACTAGGAAAGCTAGTGGAAGACTACCTTACCTGAAAGGGGCAAGGGCAGTAGGGGAGTGGCTAGTGTAGGGAGGTCCTCGGGTTGATTTTTCTGTGATGGCGGTCAGGCGAGGGATTCCTGCACTGGAGCTTCCTATAAACTATAGCGGGTTTTCGGAAGCTAGTGGAACTTTGTAAAGGCCTCGTAGTGTTACCCTGCCTCGCCTCCTCGGTAGAGGTGTATGGGATTGGCTGTCTCTTGGCACATGGGTAACATGACTTGTGGGTAAAGATGCGCAACCTCTGCAGAGTGTAAAACTGGTATACTAGTCGTGCTCACGGTCATGAGCAGCTTGGGCACTCACATGATTAATTTATGGAACTAAATTCAATTTGGCATATGCATTGCATCGCAGGTGTTGTTATTACTTTTGTTCTACTACTTAAATAGGTTGGTATTTACTTATACTTAGTAATTGCTAATAAAATTTTGACCAACTTTAAAAGCAATGCTCAGCTTCAACCATCCTCTTTGGTAAGCCTTACACTTCACGTGAGCTCCCACCTTTGGCGAGTTCATGCTCATTATTCCCCACAACTTGTTGAGCTATGAATGTATGTGAGCTCACTCTTGCTGTCTCACACCCCCCCTACAGGTCAAGAACAGGTACCACAGGATGAGGCGCATGGAGGATGCTGTGACGAGATCGTGAGAGGTCTAGGTCGTCGTCTCCTAGTCAACTTTGGGTTGCTGGACCGTTGTCTCCTTATAATGTATTTATTTATTTATTTTATACAGAACTCCTGTTATGTAGTAAAGATGTGACATTCGATCATGTGCCATAATTCATCATATGTGTGAGACTTGGTCCTAGCACACCTGGTGATTATATTCGCGCCCGGGTTTTGGTGCCCCGAAATCCGGGTGTGACAAGAACCCCCCAACAGACACATAGATGTACGAGCATTGGACGTTGAGTCCATACGACTTGGTCATTTATGTGGAAGTTGAGTCCGTGTGGTTCAGTCATTTACTAAAAGTCCTTCCAAAAAGGCATTGGAACATCGAGTCCATAAAGCTCAACCACCTAACAGAAGAATTCCTACGAAGGCCATGGAATGGCAAGTCCTTAAGGCTCAGATATCTATACAATGATTCTGGATTTTGAAGTTCATGAAATTCAAATATTTGAAAGGTTAACCTGTATATGCATTGGTTCATGCCAAACACGCACAATGTCAAAGATAGTTCCCGACTTGGGCATGGACAACACTATCGCATATATACAGTCTAAAAAGCAATATGTTATAGAAACATGCCATTGATCAAGTGTTCTCAGCCAGTTACATCGTAAATTGATTACAATTAAATTTCAACTTGAGACACAATTTTAGTTGTCGTCGGTTGGACTTTCCTCAAAAGTCTTCAATCTTTTCATCGTCGAAATTGGCGGTGAACCCTTTCTAGACTCTTGACAACTCCATCCTCAAGTAATGGGACATCATGATGCCTAGAGCTAGGGCACTAGTTTCTTCTAAGCATGGCTAACCTCTTTGATTTGGTTTAGGAGACTATCTAGCCTTTGAATGTCAATCGATCCCTAAGAGGACTCGAAACCATTCAAGGATCATCATGGCCCTAAGGCTTACTACCCAGCAAGAAGGTGGTGCGGCCAACACATTGCTAGGAAGACATGGTACAGGTGACGTGGCTTCGACGACAAGGAAACCGATATGGGCGTGTTTGGTTCGGCTTTTTTCTGACCAGCTTTTCTGAAAAGCTGGCTGTGGGGAAAAGCTGGCTGTTGGGAAAAGCTGGTGGTTAGAATTTAGGTGTTTGGTTCGCGAGCTGTGCAGAAAATCTGTTCGTTAGAATCTACGTGTTTGGATAAACAGATTCTCATATTGCAGATTCTGTTCGAACAAACGATAAACTTAAACAGTAAACCAACAAAAGGTCATTACACAATAATTAGTGGAGTTGATTACATCATAAGTATCGTTACATTGACAAAGTTAACTACGACACTAATGCATTAGCAATTGCATCTCGAAAAGCACTCATGTCTAACTCATCAGATGTGCTAGTACTACTCTCACCTACAGGTACATCATGACTCAGGCTATTAGGTCCTACTTCATCAAAATCTCTATCGTGTAGAGCACTATCTCTAATGAAGTTATGCAATGTCATACATGCAATAATTATCTTCGATTGTTTCTCAAGCGAAAAAGAAGGGAGACTTAATAGAATTCTCCACTTCATTTTGAGCACCCCAAACGATCGCTCAATAACATTGCGCAGTGATGAGTGTGCATAGTTGAATACTTCTTTGCTTCCAATAGGTTGCCTCGCATTTTGCCATTCCGAAATGTGGTACTTCTGACCCTTATAAGGTGCAAGGTACCCCTTTCTATTTGGATAACCTGAATCGACAAGATAGTATTGACCTGCACAAACATGCAATACAAATGTTAAATACTTAAGCCATAAAATAATACTGTATTATACAAAAGTACTACATATTTATGTACCTTCTGGTGGATGGGGGAACCTGTCCGCATAAGTTATCAGAGTATCTTGTAATACTCTTGTGTCATGTACGGATCCTGGCCATCCTGTGACAACAAATGTGAACCTCATATCGAAGTCACAAACGGCCATTACATTCTGCGATGCGTAACCGTGCTGGCCAATATATTTCGCTTGCTCCGAGGCCGGGACTGCCGCTGGAAAGTGACTACCATCAATTGCGCCTATGCAATCCTTGAAGTGTGGCCAAAACCTCGCCTCTCGCAAACGAGGATGAGTCTCGATGAAATTTGGGTCTTTTGGCTTGATTATGTCAGATGACATCTTATACAGTGCATTAAGGACTTCACTATACTTGCGACTAATTGTTTCCAAGGAGTGACCAAACTTATTCCTGATCTGCCTAAACGATTGTGGACCCCCACATGCCCACAAGAATATGCCAAGAGCTTCCATAGTACTGACACCCCGGCTTGGAAGCAGACCATAATTTTGTACCAACGTGTCATGCAATCGTCTAAAAACAGTTCTTCGCATGCGAAACATGTCGAAACAGTCGTTACTAATCTCCAACGTTCTCTGAACCCATTGAATACCAGATTCGACCAATGTTCTTCTAGGAGCCTAATTGAAATGCCTGCCCCAAATGTCTACAGCATATAGAGCAACAAGCATTTCTCCATCTATGTCATCCATTTCATCATCAGATGTGTGTGCATAAGGGTCATCATCAGATGTGTGTTCATAAGGGTCACAGATCTGCATGGACACAACCAATAGGCAGAAATTCATATGCAACCACAGTTTATAAACCACATATTAATGAAGACGAACAGTTTACAAGGCATATAAAGTTCACAGATTCACATTGGTCACAAACTTACAACTCTGATTATTCAAATACAAGTTCAACTCGACTATTTGGAAAATTGTTTGAAAGTGAAAATGATACGTATGAAAACTGACACGACATGACTCATAAAGCAGACACAACTAACATAATACTGAACATAAGCCGTTGTTGTCGGACCAACAGCATCTAGTTGGACTTTTTAACATCTATCTCGAATGCATGGCGCAGCCAAGCGTTCCTTCCTGCTGAGGTCTTCAGTGCAGAAAATATGTCTCTATACTTTTTTGAAGTGAACAGATGAGTGGCAAACAAATGGAGGTCGCTGCCTTCTGGTGAACCATCATCTATCACTTGTTGCAACTGCGCACTCACCTCAACACGCACAGGGTCAGTCTCATTAGAGGTGATGGACTTGTTAGTGGTCCTTGAACGCGACTCAAAAGCCTCCACAAGGCGTTTCATGTACTCTTCCCTCGAATCTTTTTTCCTCTTTGGTTTAGGAGAATCATGACGCACCTTACGCTTCCCAGTCGCATTTGAGCATGGATCAGGTGTGCTGTTTTCACCCCCACCTAAAGTGGCTTCGAAATGATCATCAGATGATGAATTAGCATCCTCGACGCCAGGAACAAGGGTTCTTTCATTTGTGCAGACAATGGGTCCAAACATAACCTTTAGCTCGTCCTCATTCTCTAGGGGGGCTGTTTTGAACATAATACAACCTGGCATTGCCTGCACCAAATGGCAGTTCCTAGTTTTAGATGGCCAATACTATTGTTAGTCTACGAAAAAAAAGATCTACTTACTTCATTTTGCTTGGCCCACCACTCATCTGGCGCACTGATTGAACCAGTATGAGGGTCTCGACCAAGACCTGTAGCCCTTTCATTAAGAGTTTTCCACTGGGTGAACATTCTCTTCAACGAATCCCACCTATTCTTCATTTGATCTCTCGTATAAGTGCGACCAGTGTGTTCCTTAAACTTCCTTATAAGGTTAGCATACCCTTCGGCATTAAGAAAGTGTTGTGGCCTGTTCCGGGCATTGACCTCTTCTACACAAATTTCTGTGTATATTTTTGTAGCTCTACTATCCCACTTTGCAATCACTTTGCCAGACTTGTCCATCTAGTGCAAAATAAGTATAGAGTTTTGAAAATACGAACAAGTCTCGGATTAAGAAGAAAATAAATACAACAGTGACCTGACCATACTAACATAAGGTAGAACCAGAAGTACTAAAATTCGGATTTCCTTAAGTACACAAAGACAATGTTTATTAACGAGGTACTGGACACAAAAGCACAGGGAAAACAGTTACAGCAGCCCATTAAGCAAAAGCCTGATCACATCCCTGTTACACTAAGACCTTCCTGAACCCTAAACTAAGGTCTAACTTAAACCTCATTGTCACTAAAGGAAGGCATCTGATCGGAGTCATATTCAATACCCCAAAACCTTTCGAAGTGCTCGGCAAAGTCCTAGTCTGGACTAAGGTTGTCTTCACCAGGGGGTGGTGAAGACAACTCTGAGGGTTCGTAGTTGCTCTCAGGCTGGTGGGTTACGTTGTTGACCTTGTCCAAATACTCTTGGAAAACCAGAGAATCTTGCTCCATCATGCAAGCAATGTCCTCCAATGCTACACGTAGTTTGGTAGCGTCAAAGGAGGTCAACCCGCGTCCTGGACGGATTGTTTCCCGAGCTACGGAAAAAATCTTGTCCGCAATCTCTTGCATCCTTCCAATTGCCTTGTCGGCTATGGAGTCTGCTGAATCCATCTGATGTGGATTTAGGTGGTTAGTGTACTAGACAAGGGGACAATCTACTAACTTCCATTTATTCACATGAATTGCGTGGTAACATGGCCAAACTTTGGTACAAAGTACTAACATACAGGTAGTAACTAACAAAGTACGAGCTGAACCCTGAACATGCAAAAGGTTGTGACACACATACTAATATAGACCCCGAGTAAACCATAAACATACTACAGGTACTAACAAACAAAGTATCAACTAATCCGTCAACAAATTTTACTGACAGAACAGATCAATGGTATGGCAAGTAAACCATACTAAAAAATTGGCTCAGCACCTGTTGACAGTAAAGTGCGTAATAAATTGAGTATCAAATTACCTTGGTTGCTACGGGATCTTGGAACCGAGGACGAAGACCCCGAGATGATACAGATATCTGAAGGGGACAATGGACAAATAATTAGTTTACTACGTCGATCCATACCAGTCATGAACTGGAGATTAGTCGGCAGTGGTTAAAGCCTAAACATATAGCGAAGGGGGCAGGGTGAACCCTAAACACGAGAGGAGGGGGAGGCGAGCTACACCGAACCTCGGAAGATGACGACGCGACGTGGGGGAGCAGAGGAACCTCGACGAAGCAGCGGCGCATGAGTGGGGGCGGCAACCCTAGCGACACTAGGGTGAAGGAACGTCGGAGGCGGTGGCGGTAAATGAGAGGAGAGAGTAATGGAGGAGAGAGCCCGTACCTGCGAAGACGAAAGACGGCGGGGACAGCTTCCTTCGCGACGGGGATGCGGCGCCGTGGGTGCGCGAACCCTAGAAATGACGGGAATGAGACACGGCGCAGGGGAACAGACGGTCGGGATGGAGGAGTTCGCGGATGGAGGCCGGTCGTACCTGCGAAGACGGCGGCGGCGCGTTGGGTGCGCGGCGGCGGCGCGTCCTTGGGCGAGTACCCTAGAGAAGTGGAGAGACTTCTATCCGAAGCCAAGTGACGGCCGATTTTAGCAGACCGTACGCGGGGGGCTTCTTACCGAAGCGCGTCACGCAGAAGCCGGGCCAAAATCTGCGCGTTTGGTAGCAGCTTCTGCTTCTGGCGGCCAGAAGCCGACCAGAAGGTGAACCAAACAGCCACCTAGTTGGCTACAGGAAGGATAATCTTGTAATAGGATGAGAACTTTTCTATCGTACCCAGTTAGGACTATAATCATGCACCTGTCATCTAGACTATATAAAGAGAGATAGTGTTACTCTCCTTATAACAGCTAGCTCGTATTCTACAATCCATTGCAAGGCAATCCCGCACATAAGACACAGGGTATTATTCTCTTCAGCAGTTTAAACCTAGCTAAATCGTTGTCTCGCGTTTACCACTGAGCTTGATTTTCTATCGAAGGCTACCAAATCTTGCTTCTAGTATCCATGTAGTAAGATCGTCGGTCACGAGACATCGACAGAGACTTTATGTTTAACTTCTCGGCTGGATTTTCAAGTTAACAACTGACACGGTGGTTATACAAAACTCAGGTGACATCTCATTTTCAGATGATCTGATGGTCATCAACTCATGCACAGCAGGCCAACCATGTTTACCTGGCCTTTTGATATACAAAGTTCCAGCCGTGCAAGACGTTCTATGGATCCATCGGTGTCATCACTATACATCAGTTTGCTTTTGCTGTTTGGGTCTTATCTTATATCTATATATATCTCATGTAGAAAGCGGTCAAAACAAATGTTATCTGCTGTTCCGTTTACAAATTTATGCCTAATATGTCTCGCTGTAGGCGTTAGCATGTGCAAGATGTAGCGTATGTATATATGTAGGGAAACCGGAGACCGCAATGTGTCAAACAAGACAGATATTGTCTATGGATTCAGGACAGCCAAACAACAATGGGTTTTTTTTTATGAGTTATGACCACAAGCTGACTGGAAAACTCGGCATGTCCCTTCTAGTCGCCTAACTATGTGATCACTGATAAACCTCTTCTTGATAATAATAATAAAAATAAGGAATCAGTAGTACATAACTAGGTCTCTTTATTAGTACCCTTCTAAATTGACTAGGTGAGTGCCCGTGCGTTGCAACGGGAACATATAATACCACAATAACTTATGTACAAATATATGTTATACTGTTACGAGAAAAGGTTTCGTAATCCATTTTGTGATCTTAGCCATACATAAATTTGTTATTTTAATCTAGCTTATTTCATCACTACATTCAACCATCAGTACATGCAGACTTCTATATATGATAAGTATATGCTTGTACATTACTACAGAATCAATATGATAAAATATATTGATATGAAAAACAATTATTATTATTATTATATACTTTTGTTAGCATCACCATGATCCTTGATTTCATATTCCTAGCTTGATCAAAGTAATCCTAGAACAGATTATGCAGGAATAGTTTCCCAAACATTAGCTCATATGCTGGCACCGCCATCCTGCATGTCCAAAATTGGCACAATGAAGAGCCAAGCCTAACATAAATGCAACGCTAAGTGCAATGTAGTGATGTCTCATCCTTCCAGTGGACTAAAATTAACTTTCTAACCTTACTAAAATTATGCAGGGAAAGGCATCTGCTAGAGATGTGCATGTTCCAAGAATATGCAAACAACCAGAATTGATGGATCGGGTACCTCACCATGTCACCACAAATCTGACATCAATATATTTCATGGATACTGCTGGTGTAGCGCCAGGGAAGGCAGGCGGAGGTGGGAAGTACACAGTGCTGATGACGTATTGATCTGCGCACACACAAATAGAAGTGTGGATCGGTGTGAAAAAAACGTATGCCCGCAGTGTTAAGCTGTACATAGTGCACAGTTACCTCAGTGGTAGGTACCCATCATAGTTGAATGTTCATAATGAGCACAAATCAGCAGGCATGCTATTACTCGAATACTCTATCTATCATGGACAACAATAGAGAAACCAGAAACAATCATAGTAGCACAAGAGGGTGACTATAATTCTAGTGTGGAATAAAGATCATTTTGGGTATGTTGCATGTCATTAAGGACATAAAAATAATCATATGAACAAAAGAAACATAAACAAGAACTAATAGTTGCATTTGTACATCTGAAAGGAAAATATTGGTTGAATATAACTCCCTCAGTGGTCATATGCAGCCACCCTCAAACGATGTTTCTTACCTGAGCTTGTTCTCCAAGGCACTGATGTTCATTAATACGGTTTCTATATATACCGTGTTTAAATGAGATTACATATGACAGGTTTGCCATTTGATCCTAATGTAATGGATAGAGAACGAACTTACATGTTGTCCCAACAAAACCTTCCATTCAAGCAGATAGTCAAGCAAGGAAAGTCTTATCATATAGGTAAACATTGTTTAATTGTTTCAACCATGTTTCAAACCTTTATAATTATGAAGTTGACATATTTTCGCTGCTTGTCCAGGCTCTTTATAAATAGATTCGCCACTGCTACATCCGATGCACCTTCCCGTGCCACCACACCATGAATCTCCTCCTCGAGCACCAGCTGCTTGGTGCACGCCCACTACCCGGCACACAGGTGTGCCTGAACAGCTGACGCGCTCTCAAAGCAGTCGATCATCGACGCGTAGAACCGATCTAGGAATGTGGCCGTGTTGTGGTTCGCCTCCGACTCTGCCACCACCATGATCTTCGGCATTAGCGCCCGCACCACATGCAGGAAGCTCCCCAGCTCTGGCCACATTCCTAGAGCGCCCGCACTCTGCATGGGCTTTATCATAAGCACCAGCTTGCTTCGAATCAGGAGTGGATGCGATATCCCTGACATTTGTGTCCACAAGGCCCCTGCCATACCCCATAAAGCTCTGCAATTCAAGTTAAAACATGTTAAGACTTCTACTAAAATAAATACGTGTATGACATTACGCCTAAATGAAGTAGCTAATGTATTAAAAAAATGAGGTTCCCATGATCCAAGCATCAACCATCCTCCTGACTGCAATTCAGTAGTTGCAATGACAACTATCCTTCCGGCAAGACATGAAACAAAAATGTGTTGCGTAGGATCGACTATAGCAGCAATGTCCATAGCTGGTTTTAAGGAAGCAGAAAACGAAGGGGGTGTTTGGTTTCTAGGGACTAATTTTTAGTCCCTCCATTTTATTTCATTTTAGCCTCTAAATTACCAAATGAGTACCACGCTCCACCTTTCAATATAATGTCCACAAAATCCGAAACAAAAACGCAGACTATAGAATTATATTATGATCAATGACACACCCCCACTCAGCAACCACAAACTTTGAAATCACCCAAACCCTGCAAGAATTCAATATATGATACATGTCTACACCTATCGACAAGATTCACTCATAAATCATAAACATTTCATAGCTCAAACATATTTCATATAGGAATCCATCAGTGTATTGAGAATCATAGCATATACATCCAATCATACATGACTGAAAAATAATCGACAAAACAGTAGTTCAAATCAGGGATACTACTATGAAGAAACTACATAAACCAGCATTGTTTACTCTAGGAACCATAAAGATCTTATAACTCTTATAAAAAATTATGGCAATTCATTAGCATGCCAGAAATCATAGCATAAACTTCCAACATAGGACTCAATATTATAAAATTAATTTAATACAAGTGCTTTGTTTGGTCAGTGAGATCATTCATCCTTCTATCTAGTAGTCAATATATGTGGCCTAGCACAACATCTTGCCAAATTACATGGTATTAGCGACCATATTCAGTTCAAGTTTGAATCCACCCTCTATCCATACAAGTGCTTTCTTTGGTCAGTTAGATCATTCAGCCTTCTACATAACATTCAATATCTGTGGCCGAGCACAAAATCTTGTCAAAATACATGGTATTAGCGAGACATGTACACAACTTGTGAGGAAACACTTCCACTTCTCCAAGTTTTAAGAAAAAAATTCAATAGGTAACTTGATTAATTTCAGCACCATGTTTACATCAAATTAGCACCAATGCACCATTTTATGATATTTTTGTCCAGCAGCTATGTGAAACCTTTTTTTATTTAGCAAAGCAGTATGTGGCACTAAAGGTGTCTTTTATTCAAGGGGTTTGCATCTGTAATCTAAAAATTGGCAAGTTTATATTTTAAAAAATGTTAAACTTTGTTTTTTTCAATTTCAGAGTGTTGATGTGTCAAAGTGTGATCATGTGAGTATGTGACTTCCGAGGGGTTAGCTTCACTCATAGCTGGGGTTGGCAGCTTTAGCAAATGGGTGCAATAGGATTAAGTTACTGAACTATGTTTACTACATGATATTCTTAAGTCTATCAAGCAAATCTGATGCAATACATAAACATAAAAGGCGTGTTTGGTTGGCGCGTTCGCGGGTGCCAGGCTCGTGGCGGCCTGGGCGGCTAGGGAAGCTCCCTCCCCACATCTCCACACGTGCAGGTAGACAGATGAAAAAGCGCCTGAGTTGCATCCACACACGTAGGCCGGCATCCAAGCGTTCAGGTAACCAATCACAGGTTTGCATGTGGTCAACGCACGGCATGAGCTTGGGTGGGGTGGGCACAACAACCAAACATGCCCATATTATATTCAAGATCTAATAGCATGATCGAAGGACCTGATCGGGAGGGGCGATCACTCACCAAGGCGTTGGCGGAGGCGAGAGATCGACCAGGCGTCGGACCCCGTCCTGGCAGCTATGCTAGTGGCGAGGACGGGTTGGATCAGAGCGAGGTGGGATTTCCTGGGCAAATGAGTCAAATTTGCATGCAGCTAAACAAAATAGTAACCAAACCCACACGTGGATAGGATAGATGGCAATATACGCAAAAACATACCTTGTTGTTAAAGGACATCAGTACACTTCCACTTTGTTGCACAACATATTTTGATCCTAGAATTCAAATAATTAAGAGACAATTTATATAATTGATTGAATAATTAAGAGATAATGTAGTGTAACAAAGAAAGGTGCAATATTTTTGCACAAACACGTCAATCTGCAGACTACTTCAGACAGATGGCACTGTGCACCAATAACACTCCGTTTGATGTGAATATGTTATCATACCTAGCAGCAACAAATCAAAGGTCAACCATGATATCCCTAAGTTGGCATAATTTGAACACAAGAACATAAAGTCTTACGGTTTGCGCCTTGATCCCTCACCCCCCACATGAGCTTCAGATTCTGATGGGCTAACATGAATATTCTGCATAAAAAATATTGACTATTTTATAAAAGGTATGATGAACCTAAAGAAACAAATTAAATGAGAGAAAAAGTGAGACCACCTTGTTGCAGTGATTACAGTAGATTATTTGATCCTTAATATACCGGTGAACCTTTCTCTACATCATGCAATGCAAATTATAAACCAAAAAACACAAAGTGAATTGAAGAAAACCAGGAGATAGCTTTAGTCTAACAACCTGCCAATCAATATAGCTACTTTTGTGCCATCAAGCAAACATTAAAGACCAATTTGTGTAGTCTGTTATCCCTGAAGTACCAAAAAATATCAATCAGCCCATGAACACATAATTAATAAAGAAAGATAACACAATGTACCAACTTGTATGTTACTTTGCTAGTGCAGTTCATATACAACTTCTTTCATTTGCAAAAAAGAATTTCTCAGTTATCAAATGTAGACGTGAGGTATGCATGGCCAGGAACTCTTGGCAGAGAGCAACCCGCATTAAATCTAGTTAACCAGAAACGATAAAAAATATATGTGTGCAGAACTGTGTGGCTATGAGTGCAAGTGTGGCATCAACTTAGGTTGTCCAAGGAGAAAAGTTTAAAGAACTTTTGATTTTTCATAATTGGGAAAAACCTAGCGTATACTCCATTATTGGGAAGATAGTTTAAAGAACTTCTGATTTTTCATATTATGTCAGTCATTTAATTTATAGTATTAAACCTAGAAGTATCTTCTGCAAAATGCACATTGTCAATTACCACTAAAGTGTACCATGTAAAATACGCTACATGTGTATATCTATGTAAATAAATTAGCACTATTTTCTCTACTCTTATAAAGAGCAATAGCGGATGACTATGCATACTGACTGACAATTGGTTTGATTGTGACAGACAGGGAGAAAAGGGAAGCAAAAAAATCGTAAAGGAGATAAGAATAAAACAAAACTCATATTCTTCTCTGTATGTTTGTTGCGCCTGGGACCATATCTTGAACTAAACAATGCCATTATCCATCCTGTGAAGTATGTCTGTATGAAAGACCCAGCTCTTTTAACTTGACTGTCCACCTTTCATCTTGGCTTCGAGGTCCTTGACAACATTAGTAAGGGGTCTTGCATCCAGAGCCTTAGCCAGTTTACCATCTCCATCAAACTATAGGAAAAAAATTAATGTTTATTTTATATAATAATCAGTTGAAAAGATTGGGAAGGTTACCTAGACCAAACTGGCTTCTCTGTTAAAACTCAATCTCATCACAAACACTGTACGTATATCGGATAGCAAATAGGACAGTGATCGCTGAATCCAATTCAAAGGCAGGTCGATCAGCGGGGGTGAGAAAGGCAAAACCTTTTCCAGCTTTTGAGCAAGGTCCTTAAGGTCTTGTTTCGAACGGCCTTTCTTATGGATGGCCTTAAGGACCATGAGCAGATGCGGCTGAAGAAACTCGGCGCAGTGCCTCTCGAGGTCACGGTCAGGGAAGGAGGAATCGCAGCCGAAGCGGTACTTCATGGGCCTCATGGGGCAGACGGTGACGCAGTGGCGGTCCATGTCGCGCCTGAGCAGCCGCTTGTCGCAGCCCTGCTCGCACTGGAGCAGCTTGTACACGCAGGCGGCGGCGTAGTCCTTGACGCAGCGGACGGAGACCCTGGCGCGGCAGCCGTCGTTGGCACAGGCGATGGGGCGGAAGCTGCACTGCGCCTTGTGGTCCTCCAGGCGCTCCTCGTTCTCGTACTTCTCAGGGCAGTGGAACCTGGTCTTGAGGTTCGCCTCCGGGCGCGTCCTGGTTCGCCTCCGACTCGATCAGCGCGTCTACGATGAAGCTGTCGCTCCGCTGCGTGATGTAGTCCACCATCTCCCTGTGGAGGTCCACGGCCACCGCGGATGGGCTGCGGAACGGGTCCCCCGTGGTGCCGTCCACGCAGACGGCGGCGAGGCCCGGGAGGAGGATCTGCGCCAGCTTGTGCATCGCCTCCGAGTCGTAGTGGAGGAGGCTGCGCGAGCAGTGGCTGGAGCCGCCGGCGGTGATTAGGTCAAATGCGAGAACGCGCTCGGTCGTACGGTGGGCTGCACGCTGGGCGCCGCTGGACTATACGATGGGCCTCAGGTCCACACGAAAATCATTGGGCCACACGAACCCCTGCACACAGGCGTGCTGGTATGCCATTTATTTTATTAGTGCCACATCGGCCATTGAGAGTGATGGAACATGGCTTATAAGCGCAGGTATGTATCATATGTTGCTCACAGAGAGATAGAGAATGGCTTGTGACCTGTAGGTTTCAGCACGATCAGGGCAGGGCCACGCTGTCTGTTGGTAAAAAAAAAGTTACGGAATCTCAAAGTAAAAAACAAGGAGAGAAAAAAAAAAGAAAGATAAGTTAGTTGGGCTTTTGTATCAGGTGCTAGGCCATGAGTGGTCGGTCCGGTTTTGGCGGCCCATATGTGTGGCACAATCGGTGCCTAGGCCCCGGTGTGGAGTAAGTAGTTAGTAAGTAGTACATGAATAGATGAGGAAATAACCCAAAAGGGTAATAAGGAAAAGCACGACTACGAGGAGAGAGCAGAAGAGCATATGGATATGGGCAGAGCAGAGCAAGACAGGGGCAGGGGCCAGGGGCAGCCACGGGCAATACGTGTCGTCAGCATGCAGAGGGGCCAGTCGTGGTTGCAGTTTCCATGCACGCTGAGGTCAGCATTGAATGCCTCGCCTCTGGGGCTCTGCCCCAGGCGGGCAGCTAGCTGTCAAAGGACTGACGAGTACGAACACACAGCTCCCAACCACACCGTATCCTGACTGGCCGCCTACTAGTACGTTTTCAACACGAAAGCGCGCACACACACCTCCCTCGCTCTGCCTTCTTCCGTGTGTCGAGCGAGCCAGACGCTGGCGTAAGCAGCAGCAGCAGCAGCTTCGGCGCCGCATGGGGGAGCGAGCAGAGCATGCATGCATGCTGATGCAGCTGACAGCCGAGACATGCTTGTTGATTTGCCAGCTATATTGTCAAAAAACTCTATCTTTGGCTTTTGGCTCTTCGCGCAAAACAGCTATCTCTCTCTTTAATTACATGAAGTACCTTAGGAGGAAAACTTCATTTGGTTAGAAAATCAGCTTCTACGATGAAAAATCTTTTTTTAATTCTAAATGTGAAGTAAGTCTGTATATTACCGGTGAAACTGAATACTTTTGAAATTCAACAAAATCCCTGCTTTCTTTTTTTTTCTTCTTTAACCATAAATCAACAAATTTTTTCTACATCCTTTTTTTCATGTATTTTTCTGATCAGGGAAAATAAAATATTTTGAAGTTATTCTAATCCTGCACACACAAAAATATATAATTATTCATCTACTGCTGGGATCTAGAATTTGGATTTATTTTATAGATGCAAATTGGATTTGGAAGAGAGAGAAACTCAGGGGAGCTGAAGAAGCCTCTTTTTTGGGGCTCTAGGCTCGCTCGGTTTCCATGGTGGCTCCTCTCTGCTTTTACGGACAAACCATGAGAGAATCCCATCATTTGATAGATTTTTAAGAAGTTGTTAGAGAGGAGCCTAAAAGAGCCCTATATCATTCCGTGTTTTCCTGCGCGAGAGTACCGGCATGTAGTTGTCTCGCGAAGTAGAATTGTCACGAACCTGGCATATAGCAAAGCAAATCTCTTTTATTGAGGCGATCGATTTCTACCTATTTTTATTGTCGTTTGTAGGCGTCTTTAATTTTTATTTTTATATACAAGTTCATTTCTAGCTATCTCAAGAAATCCATTTTCATCCTCTACAAAAACAGAAGCTACATAATAGATTCAAAATTTTCAAACAACATTAGATGACAAATGATCAAAACAAAATTTGTAGACCTTGAAAATCTATGCAAATTTATAGTTGACAATTTTTCATTTAAAATCATTTGTGCATGTAAAATTACATTTAAATTTCTCACATTTGAAATTTATCTTTTTTCAAACGATCTTGGATAGAGAAATGACAAAAAAATATAGATCTAAAAAAATACTCAAACGTGTATTTGACGACCTATTCGTTTGAAATCATTTCTACATGGAAAATTACGATTGAATTTCTCGCATTCCAATTTTGAATTTTTGAAACAACGTCGGTTTGAAAAATCACCAAAACAAAAGGTTTTAATCTCAAAACGTTATGCAGCTTTGTAGTTGGTAACTTTTTTATTTCAATTCATTTATATACAAAAATTTATGTTTGAATTTATTATATTTAAAATTTAAATTATTCAAAGGACGGTACTTAAGATGGGAAAACAACCAAAATAAAGTTGTAGATCTCAAAATGTTATAAAATTCTATAGTTTCCAACCTTTTCAATAGAATGTGTTTAGTGTCCAAATAGGTAATTTAAACTAGATGAACATAAAATGAGCGAAACGCCCTAATTTTTTAATTTTGAAGTTCTTATGTCATTAAATTAATTTATGGAGCTATTTTATCTAGATTAAAATTTATAAAATTTTCTCAAATATTGGATGATTCATCCATGCCACTGCATTCGTTTTATTTAATTGAATCCAAATTTGTTTGGTTTGATTTAAAATGTTCTTTCATTTTTAAAATACACAAACCAGAAAAAAGAATTCAACAGTGATCGAGCGCGACCCAGAGGCTTTTGGCCCATTAACCATCACAGCCGCACTAGCGCTCTCTCTCTCCCTCAAAAGACGTATCTTAAGAAGCATCTAAAGGAGTAGGTGCAAAAAATACAAATCTATATATCTTCATCTAAAGGAGTAAGTGCAAAAAAAAAATACCAAAAGACGTTCTCTATGTCTAAAATACGGTTCAGCTCATACAACCCACATAAATAAGTTGTGTCTCAGGAGTTCCAGTAAATAAAATATAGTACTTAGATACATTGAGTTGTATGAACGAGCTTATTAGTTGTATCAATATTTGGAGAACCGCATCATCATAATATCTAGTTTGTGTGTGCTCTAGAGCAAGTTTAGTAATATAGGCAACTCATGGCTATAAGAATATTTGCGGCTAGCCTTATAGGCAATATGTATAATAGTTAGCCCTTCACAATTAATTTATGGTTCACTTGTCTCTTTCATGAAGGTTCTCGTGTATAAGATGGCTATTAGCTTATAGCCTATTTCTACTCTCTCTCTCTCTCTCTCTCTCTCTCTATATATATATATATATATATATATATATATATATATATATATATATATATATATATATATATATATATATCTTCCATGTCATCATTTAACCTACTTATATACTAGCTCTAAGGGCAGATGCAATATTATAGATAACACACTGTCACACCCGATTCCAGGGGCAGAGCCGGATGCATAGCATATGTGTGCCTGGATCTATTTCCACACATATATTGACGTCACAAGTGTAATATATCAAAAGAACAATGCATAAAAGCATAAATAAAGATTATATTAATATATTACACTTCGAACAGACATAATGTCTTAACCTTTATTCATCAAAGTACAGCGAAACAAGGACATCCATCCACAGGAAGATGACCGGGGGTATCACTAGACTAGCATCCACGGAGTTCAGCATCATATCTTTATCTGCAAACTTCTGATCAAAATTAAGCAAGGGTGAGCTCACTTATGGTCGGGGCTCAGCAAGTGGGGAAAAACTAATGCAAGTTTAACAAGGTGAGGCTAAGGTTGAGCAGTAAGCATTTTAGTTGTTCAACATTTTATTAACAACACCTGTCTTACTAATAAGTGTGAATCCCAAGTATTCCTATTAAACAAAGGTATAAGAGTATATCAAAAACACTTCAGTGAAACCACTTAAGCAAATCATTGGCAGATCATTGGATCTCGATTTATTTCTATCTTCAAGTTCAATTATCATGTGAGGAGTCCAGGCTGCTCTTAACCGTGAGCACGACTGATATATCAGTTTTACACTCTACAGAGGTGGTACAACTTTACCCACAAGCAGTGTATCCCCTCTAGCCTGGGTCGGCCAAAACCCGTAAACACTTCCGAGGTGAGTGGCTAGGGATCCACTATGAGGCTTTCACAGAATACTCTTAATACTAAGCAACCCGCTAAGGTTTCTAAGTCGATGGTGGAGGCCACCTGGGTGAGGTACCTTAGCCAAGAATACGTCCCCATGTTAACGTGGGCTGCCACCACCACCGCTCCCCCTCTTGCCCATATTTCAAGTAAGGTTGCTAGGCACTAAGCATATAAAGCTAATTACCAAAGCCAGAGCCATGATAGCACTCGTGGTTGCACTATTTTCCCGGGTGGTCACTCCATGTTCCAATTATCACAATATGATCTTGCTTAATCATCGGATTAATAACAACAATGTAACTTACCATTTGGAACATTGATATCATCGGTAGGAGTAACATCATAAAGTTAAAGTTGTAGCAATAGCATAGCTACTTGATTATATCAAAACCCAGGTTAACAAGGAATAAGGTTGGAAAGGTTAGGTGTATCTGAATAGGTAACCCATCAAATTATGCATACATATATCCAAGAATAAACTTTATTAAATGTATTGTTTGGGATCAAACAGAGTATGCAGAGGGAGAAGTCCACTTGCCTTGCTTATTGAAATCTTGAGGTTCTTCCGCGGATAGGAATAGATCTTGATTCTTAACTACTAGATCAACCACTGAATATCACATAAACAAACAAGAAGAAACAAACACCACTCAATAACATACAACATTCACCATACGTAAAGCTAAAAGAAAGCCTAACGAAAAGAACGTTCGCTTTTCAAAAAAAAACGTCGCAAGTAATGGTTATAATAAGAGGGTATTTTTTTCAAAAATGTGTGATCTATACTTTATAAAATAAGACATGAACTTAAAAATATCTTAATTAAAATATACAAATATTAGGTTCACCAAATTAATCTTTTATAAAACGTCATATGTGATATGTCTAAGATTAAGGTGATAAAACATGTTATAACAATATTAAACATTTTTAACCTTTTAGAGAAGATATATGTTATATATCTAAGGTTAATGGGCTACTAAACACGTCATTAATCTTACAAGCATTATGAAACATCTTTTAAATCATTGTTAAACATTCACTTATGATAAACTAAGATATAAGTCTAAAATAGGTTTTACGTAAAAAGATTATTATTATTAAACACCTATTTTATGAAAAACTAGGTTATAGGCCATTAAGTGGATTTTCATGCAAAAGATAATGAATAAATCATTATCGTTTATTTTCATTAGAAAACACATAGTCTATATTATTATATTTGAAGTTAATATAAAATAACATTTTAAATTATAAAGGAACTTGAACTCTTATTACTTTATTTTATCCTTTAGGAAAAGCTAGGTTATTCGCATATAATGTGGACTAAATTTTATGAAATCATTAATCACGCCATAAATCTAATTAAGAACAAATTGACTATAGGCTTGATTAATACATTATGATAAAGGATAATTAACCTATTAATTATCTTTAATTCTATTGTAGGAACAAATGATCTAATTCATTGGAAGGAAGTTATGTATAAACTATCATTTTAGTTTATAAAAGCACTGACCCTTGTTATCCTTTAATTAAAAAATATAACTAATCTATTAATTGGACATATATTTATCTTCTATTTTTAGTAAGAAACATATGGTCTTCATATTCTTTTAAGTTTCTATTTAATACGGGTATATTTAAACATCTACAACGAACCTTATTAAATCAAAAAATGATATCTATTAAAAAGGTCATTTTAAACTAGAAACAAATTATCTACTTCATTAGTAAGAAACCTATGTTTATCAACATACTATCATTTTCTTTATTAAAAAAGTATAAGCGTCTAGTTAAGTTATTTTAACATTATTATAAATTCTACTCTTTCGGTTTTCCTCCTTTCTTTTCTAAATAGAATTTATACGTATAACTAAAAATTGTTTATTTAATTCTTCTAACATTAATATTCTAAGAAGTACTTGTAAATTACTAAATGAGACTTTTAATAACATGTTCATGGTTATTATGACATAGATAAATATTTTACTAATTCTAAATAATTATGTGCTATACTTATGAATACATTCATCATGTATAGTAAAATCTATATATTGTCATTCGACCGAAAATACGTGGCTTAATACCTGTTTTAATTTCTTATATCACTGAAATTATACTTATCTCAATACTAACCAACTATCGCTCCACACAATAAAGCGAAATTAATTATAAACATTTCTAGTATGAAAATCACTGAGTTGGTGAATAGTGACCGTGTTCATTTTTTTGAATTATAAAATCATACGCGTATTTAAAACATTGTCACGGGGTTCGATTTTGGTTACACGCATACATCGAAATCACTAAAATCGTACACATGAATCGCCAAATCGTCTCAATATTACAACGGTAATTCGCAAGATTCAAAACATGATTTAGAAAATAAATCAACATTTGGGGTTGTCTTCAACCTTGGGTTAATCATGTGCATGGAAGGAGTTCGGCTAGGGGGTTGCGCAGCACAGTTGCAAGCATCGGGCAGGGCTCCGGCGAGGGCATTCGATGGCGACGGGCACGGCTGCTCCGGCGATGAAGGACACAGTGGCCGACAAGGTACAAGCTCTGGCGAGGTTCCATGGACTCTTGCGACGGCGTTCGACGGCGAGCAAGAGAGTGAGAGAGAGGGGCGAGCTCGGCTGTGGGAGGGAGAGTTCCGTGGGCGCGGTCTCGGCTTTATAGGAAGGGAGAGGGAGAGAGAGAGCCGGGGGGAAGGGAGAAACGGCCATGGCTTCATGGCCATTGATGGCGTGTATCAATGGGGAGAAACGGTCGAGTTAACGAAGGAAGAACGGACGGGGCTCGGTGCTTTGGTTTCCTGGCAGTGAGGTCGCGCGGTCTCGGCGGGGTCTTCGGCGCGCATGGCGTGGTCGTGGCAGGGGCGCTCGGGTCGATCTCTGGCGGCTGGGCAGGGGCGCTGCTCGGCCCTGGGGGCTTCAGGTCGCGGGCACCGGTCGGGGTTGGGGCACGCCTGGGCGTGGCTCGGGTGCGCAGGTGGAGCGGGGCAGGTGCTCGGCGCGGTCCTGCGCGGGGGAGGGCGAGCGGCTGCAGAGGCGGTCGGTGCCGGGGCCTGGCGCTGGAGGCGCGGCTGGGGCTGTTCGAGATAGGGAAGCGAGGGAGGAGAGAGAGGGAAGAGGTGGGTGGAGTGCAGGGTGGCGGCGGCGGCTAGCAGGGGAGCCAGGCGGCGGCCGTTAGGGTTAGGGCAACAGGGGCGCGCGGCCTAATAGGCCTTGGGCCGTTAGTTAGGTTAGGTTTTAGTTTTTTTCTTTTTCTTTTTCTTTTCTCTTTTTTCAGAATATATATATATATACACCATAGAAAAAAAACTCCCAAAATACTAGTAACACAAATAAATATTTGTTTTATAGAAGAATATTATTTTTAGAAGGAATTCTCTTTTAAATAAAAGATTTTTACCAAAAGAAATTAAAGTCTAATAAAAATGGAGCTTTTGCAAGCACTATTATTTAAAAGGTATTAACAAAATAAAATACATATTACAATGGTAATATACTAATAATTCTTTATTATTTTATAAAACGAGATTTCGATTTCCTTCATATGATAAAATCAAAAATTGTATTTGCAAATCTAGTCAACCAAGATTTATGCTCCAGTATGAATGCTTCAAACACTTGATTAATTGTTATCTATCCAAGAAATTCTTCAAAATATATATATCAAGGTTTTCCTTATACATTTTTCCTTTCTAATGAAATTTAATCATTCAAATAGGGTTGTTTGCAGTTGCTAGATTTAGGATGTTACAAAATTTACCCCCTTAAAAAGAGTCTCATCCTCGAGATTAAGGAAGGCTAGCAAGGAAGCAAAGGTGATACATGGTTATTCGTAGGTTCTTGGTTCTCAACAGACTCTTCCAAACTTAAGGAACTTATTGTTTCTTCGCTCCGCAATGACTACAAATCAAGCGATCTTCATCATTGTACTTATAACTGGTTGGTCTTCTGGATTATTGTTTGGGTCTTGCTTCATTGTATTCTTCTTTAGTTGGTCTAGACGCTTCTTAGGGCATTCACGAATCATATGTTCTTCATTTTTGCAGTGGTAGCAAGCACCTCTTGCTTTGAGTTCTTTGCGAGTCAACTTTGCTTGACCAACAGGTGATGAGGGATGATTGGGTGTCTATATCTCATATAGTTGAGTCTGGCTTGATTCTTTTGTTTGGGTATCCATGTGTTTCGGGGCTTTTGCTTGTGGTTGAGGTGGACTACTCATGTATCCAAACATTTTCCTATTCCTTTTGTTGTTCTTCACTATATTTATAGAAGTTTTTGTGCATTTTTGTTCATATTCCATGCCTGGAGACTGAGATAGCTTTATCTCGGAGGTATTTGGTAGTGAACTCTTCTCAGGACAATTATGAAGGTAATGATTTTCACGTCCACATAGATAACAAGCTTTTCTTGAAGTCATTTCTTGACTTTTTCCATGTTTGCATTTTTGTTTCTTGGACCTGATGTGGCGACGTGGCTGAAACTGTGTGCAGGTGATAGTCCATCCATCAATGTAACACTCATGTGCTTCTTTTTGGAGCTGAGCATCCTTGTGATGTTTCCTTTTTGGAATACCTGACAATTCATCGTCTGACAGTGCATCTGCTATTAGTTGTTCTTGGGGAGACCATTGTCTTTTTATGCTAGAAAACAAAATCTGATTCTTCTGTTTGTAGTTTCACTTTCGTTTGTACTGATCTGACGACAAGGAATTCCATAGTACTCACAACAACAACATGTTCCAAGATCGTTTGTATGTTGGTGTGCATCCATTTGTGTCTGTTCATTAGTTGTTTCATTTCTAGTGACATTTCGACTTGCCAACACTTGCTGGTATGAGGAGGTGAGTTGAGATGCTTTCTGAATTATTAGAGCTTGTGCTTGTAACAACTTTTCTAAGTCAACTATCGAGTGTGAGGTTGTGGTTGATGTCATATGGTTATCGGTAGTCTGCTCATGTGCTATAAATTCTGCTAAATCAACTTGTTGGAGTCTAGCTACCACTTGAGATGTTGCTTGCAGAAACTGTGCATGCGCCTTGAACTATTCCATCTGAGACTTAGCTGGAGGAGTTGCCAACACAATATATTCTTTGCACTTAGTGACATCACTTGCTATTGACATTCCAAGGTCTGACATCTGTATGGATATAGTAAGGAAAGAATGGATGAAAAGATTGAGCTAAGACAGACTATAAAGAGTAGAGAGAACCCAACTATCTAAGGTTTAACCTAGCTAACTGTTGTCATTATGGACAAAAGTCACCCAATACAACAACAATCATTACAAAGAAGCAAATCAAACATAGTCACAAAGATAACTAACATGAACTCAAACATATCAGCACAACATAACTCGATGTTATTCATTCAATCAAAAGACAATCTTTGCCTAGGGAAAACAATTCCTTATAGTTTTTTTGAAAAGCGGGACAAGGTTAGGAATAAGAAAGAGATTATAAAATCCAGGAATTAGATCAGAAATAACAAGGAGGTAGACAAGCTTCAAAACATTATTGTTAATAGCCAAGAGTGAAATAAGATAACCACTAACTAATGAAGAGAGGATAAATTATACAACCAAGGATATGAGGAAGTTTTTTTAAGGATACAAAATATAGAGGCATTATCAAAGAGAAGTAGAGAGACAAGGGTTCAATATATCGAGGTAGATATTGTTCAAGGATGACAATACAATGGCAGGAAAACAAGAGTAGAAGAAATCAAGGGTTATATAGCAATATTATGAGGTAGAAAACAACCACAATATAACGTCGTCTTTACCGATCTAGTCAAAAACTTAACACTATAGAACTATCCTATCAACCTAACCAAGAATAATGGTAATAGATCCAAGAGATCTATAACAAAAACTTCTTGCAGGGCGGGGATAAGACAGAGAATGGGGCATCTTCCATAGCTTCTAAAAGGTTTCTTCGCTTCAAGTTTCGCAATCCTAGCTTGATCATCTTGCAATGCTTCTCATTAGAACCTTCCAATAGACGAAGAATCAGACAAGAAGGGTTGAAGATAAAAGAGACGAGTTTTGATATAAAGTAAGTTTTTATTAAGACAATTAAGTCAAGTTTTGAATGACTGACTGGGCTTTCCATTTCTAACTAATCTAGCGACCTATGGTCACATTGCTCTGATACCACTTCTGTCACACCAGGTTCCAGGGGTAGAGCCGGATGCATAACATATGTGTGCCAGCACATATGTTGACGTCACAAGTGTAATATATCAAAAGAACAATGCATAAAAGAGTAAATAAAGATTATATTAACATATTACACTTCTAAAAGGGAAATAGGGTCAAACCTTTTCCTATATGATTTTGGTGGTTGAATTGCCCAACACAAATTATTGGACTAACTAGTTTGCACTAGAATATATGTTCTACAGGTGCCAAAGGTTCACAACAAACCAATACAAAGATAAAAGAAAGGGTTCAAAACAAAGGAGCAAAGTTAAACTGAAGGCAGCCCTGGTCTGGCGCACCGGACTGTCCGGTGTGCCACCGGACAGTGTCCGGTGCACCAGGGTGGATCAACTCAAACTTGTCAGCTTCGGGAATTTGGGGAGGCCGCTCTGCTATAATTCACCGTACTGTCCGGTGTGCCAGCGGAGCAACGACTACTTCACGCCAACGGTCGTCTGCAAAGGAACAGTAAAAGTGAACAGTGCGCGTCTGCGTGCGCAGGAGTCAGAGCTGGCGCCAGAAGGCGCACCGGACAGTGAACAGGACCTGTCCGGTGGCCCCACTTGTCAGAGCTCCAACGGTCGGACCCTAACGGTTGGGTGACGTGGCTGGCGCACCGGACAGTGTCCGGTGGCGCACCGGACTGTCTGGTGCGCCATACAACAGCAGCCCCTCCCAACGACCACTTTGGTGGTTGGGGCTATAAATACCCCCAACCACCAACACTCCAATGAATCCAAGTTTTCAGCCATTGCATTCAATACAAGAGCTCTAGACTTCATTCCAAGACAGAAACAAGAGATCAAATCCTCTCCCAAGTCCAAAGTTCAATCCAATCAAATAGTGACTAGAGAGAGTGACATTTGTGTTCATTTGAGTTCTTGCGCTTGGATCGCTTTTCTTCTTTCTTTCTTGTCCCCAACTCAATTGTAATCAAGGCAAGAGACACCAATTGTGTGGTGGTCCTTGTGGGGACTTAGTGTCCCAATTGATAGAGAAAAGAAGCTCACTCGGTCTAGGTGACCGTTTGAGAGAGGGAAAGGGTTGAAAGAGAACCGGTCTTTGTGACCACCTCAACGGGGAGTAGGTTTGCAAGAACTGAACCTCGGTAAAACAAATCACCGCGCCTCACTCTTCATTTGCTTGTGATTTGTTTTCGCTCTCTCTTTTGGACTTGTTTATATTTCTAACTCTAACCCCGGCTTGTAGTTGTGCTTAAGTTTATAATTTTCAGATTCCGCCTATTCACCCCCCTCTAGGCGACTTTCAATTGGTATCAAAGCCCAGTGCTTAATTAGAGCCTAGCCGCTCGAAGTAATGTCGGGAGAACACGCCAAAAAAGAGATGGTGACCGGCGAGAAGCCCGCTACAAGCCACGGGAAGGCTCCATTGGGAGAGTCCCGCAACAAGAAGGAGGAATCACCACCTCACAAGTCGCATCGGAGTGGCGACAAGAAAAAGAAAATGAAGAAGGTGGTCTACTACGAGACCGATTCTTCATCGCCATCCACCTCCGGCTCCGATGCGCCGTCCGTAACTTCTAAGCGCCATGAGCGCAAGAAGTTTAGTAAGATCCCCCTATGCTATCCTCGCATTTCTAAGCATACTCCTTTACTTTCCGTCCCATTAGGCAAACCACCCATGTTTGATGGTGAAGATTATAATATGTGGAGTGACAAAATGTGGCACCATCTAACCTCACTCTAGTCACTCCACACTAGCATTTGGGATGTTGTTGAGATTGGAGTACAGGTACCATCGCCGGGGGATGAAGACTATGACTCGGACAAAGTTGCCCAAATCCGGCACTTTAACTCCCAAGCTACCACTATACTCCTCGCCTCTCTAAGTCAAGAGGAGTATAACAAGGTACAAGGGTTGAAGAGCGCCAAGGAGATTTGGGATGTGCTCAAAACCGCGCACGAAGGAGACGAGGTGACCAAGATCACCAAGAGGGAAACGATCGAGGGGGAGCTCGGTCGTTTTATGCTCAATCAAGGAGAAGACCCGCAAGCCATGTACAACCGGCTAAAGACCTTGGTTAAACAAGTGCTCAACCTCGGGAGCACCAAATGGGATGACCATGAGATGGTCAAGGTTATTCTTAGATCACTCGTATTTCTTAACCCTACTCAAGTTAAATTAATTCGTGGTGATCCAAGATATAAACTAATGTCTCCCGAGGAAGTAATAGGAAAATTTGTGAGCTTTGAATTGATGATCAAAGGCTCCAAGAAAATCATCGAGCAAGGCGCCTCCTCCACACCCGATGTGCAACCCGTCGCATTTAAGGCGGAGGAGGAGAAGAAAGAAGATTCTACACCAAGTAGGGTCCCCATCGATGCCTCCAAGCTCGACAATGAGGAGATGACACTCATCATCAAGAGCTTCCACCAAATCCTCAAGCAAAGGAGGGGGAAGGACTACAAGCCCCGCTCCAAGAAAGTTTGCTACAAATATGGTAAGCCCGGTCATTTTATCGCTAAATGCCCTTTGTCTAGTGATAGTGATAGGGATAACGACAAGAGGGGGAAGAAGAAGGAGAAGAAATGATATTACAAGAAGAAGGGCGGCGATGCCCATGTTTGCCGGGAGTGGGACTCCGACGAGAGCTCCATCGACTCCTCCGACGAGGATGCCGCAAACATCGCCGTCAACAAGGGTCTCCTCTTCCCCAACGTCGGCCACAAATGCCTCATGGCAAAGGATGGCAAGAATAAGAAGGTAAAATCAAGATCCTCCACTAAGTATGCAACTTCTAGTGATGAGGATAATTCTAGTGATGATGAGGACAACTTGCTTACTCTTTTTGCCAATCTTAACATGCAACAAAAAGAGAAATTGAATGAATTGATTAGTGCTATTCATGAGAAGGATGAACTTTTGGATAGCCAAGAGGACTTCCTTATTAAGGAAAACAAAACGCATGTTAAGACTAAAAATGCTTATGCTCAGGAGGTAGAGAAAAAAGAAAAATTAACCAGTGAGCTTAGCACTTGCCATGACACTATTTCTAGCCTTAGAAATGAAAATGCCCAATTAATTGCTAAGGTTGAGAAATCAAATGTTTGTGATGATTCAATTGTTAATCTTAGAAATGATAATGCTAGTTTAATTGCTAAGATTGACATATTGAATGAATCTCTTGCTAGCCTTAAGTTTGAGAATGATAAATTAATTGCTAAGGCTAAGGAATTAGATGTTTGCAATGTTTCTATTTCCAATCTTAGAGATGAGAATGCTATTTTACATGCTAAGATTGTTGAATTAAATGATTGCAAACCCTCTACATCTACCGTTGAGCATGTTTCTATTTGTACTAGATGTAGAGATATTAATATCGATGCTATTCATGATCACCTTGCTATGATTAAACAACAAAATGATCATATAGCTAAGCTAGATGCTAAAATTGTCGAGCATGAACTAGAAAATGAGAAATTTAAATTTGGTCGTAGCATGCTTTATAGTGGGAGACGCCCTGGGATTAAGGATGACATTGACTTCCAACAGGGAGACAATGTCAAGCTTAATGCCCCTCCTAAAAGATTGTCCAATTTTGTTAAGGGCAAAGCTCCCATGCCTCAGGATAACGAGGGTTATATTTTGTATCCTGCTGGTTATCCTGAGGATAAGATTAGGAGAATTCATGCAAAGAAGACTCATTCTGTTTCTCACCATGCTTTTATTTATAAGAATAAGGCTTCTAGCTCTAGGCGTTCTACACATGTTAAAATGCCTAAGAAGAAAACTCCTATTACATCAAATGAACCTAACATCTCATTTAAGACTTTTGATGCTTCCTATGTGCTCACTAATAAATCAGGCAAAGTAGTTGCCAAATATGTTGGGGGCAAACACAAGGGGTCAAAGACTTGTGTTTGGGTACCCAAGGTACTTGTTTCTAATGTAAAAGGACCTAAAACCGTTTGGGTACCTAAGAACAAGGCCTAAATTTGTTTTGTAGGTTTATGCATCCGGGGGCTCAAGTTGGATCATCGACAGCGGGTGCACAAACCACATGACTGGGGAGAAAAAGATGTTCTCCTCCCTCCTATGAGAAAAACCAAGATCCCCAAAGAGCTATCACATTCAGGGATGGAAATCAAGGTTTGGTCAAAGGATTGGGTAAAATTGCAATATCACCTGACCATTCTATTTCCAATGTTTTTCTTATAGATTCTTTACATTACAACTTGCTCTCTGTTTCTCAATTATGCAAAATGGGTTACAACTGTCTTTTTACGGATACAGGTGTTACTGTCTTTAGAAGAAGTGATGATTCAGTAGCTTTTAAGGGAGTATTAGAGGGTCAGCTATGCTTAGTTGATTTCAATAGAGATGAACTCGATACTTGCCTAATTACTAAGACTAACATGGGTTGGCTCTGGCATCGCCGACTAGCCCACGTTGGAATGAAGAATCTTCACAAGCTTCTAAAGGGATAGCACATTTTGGGACTAACCAATGTTCATTTTGAGAAAGACAGGATTTGTAGCGCATGCCAAGCAGGGAAGCAAGTTGGTGTTCATCATCCACACAAGAACATAATGACGACTGATAGGCCACTAGAGCTACTCGACATGGATCTATTCGGCCTGATCGCTTACATAAGCATCGGCGGGAGTAAGTACTGTCTAGTTATTATGGATGATTATTCTCGCTTCACTTGGGTATTCTTTTTGCAGGAAAAATCTCAAACCCAAGAGACTTTGAAAGGATTCTTGAGATGGGCTCAAAATGAGTTCGGCTTGAGGATCAAGAAAATAAGAAGCGACAACGGGACGAAGTTCAAGAACTCTCAAATTGAAGGCTTCCTTGAGGAGGAGAGCATGAAGCATGAGTTCTCTTCTCCCTACACGCCACAACAAAATGGTGTAGTGGAGAGGAAGAATAGAACTCTATTAGATATGGCAAGGACCATGCTTGATGAGTACAAGACTTCGAATCGGTTTTGGGCCGAGGCGGTCAACACCGCTTGCTACGCCGTCAACCGGTTATATCTACACCGAATCCTCAAGAAGACATCGTATGAACTCCTCACCGGTAAAAAGCCCAATGTTTCATATTTTAAAGTCTTTGGTAGCAAATGCTTTATTCTTGTTAAAAGAGGTAGAAAGTCTAAATTTGCTCCTAAGGCTGTAGAAGGTTTTTTACTTGGTTATGATTCAAACACAAGTGCATATAGAGTCTTTAACAAGTCTACTGGACTAGTTGAAGTCTCTTGTGACATTGTGTTTGATGAGACTAACGGCTCTCAAGTAGAGCAAGTTGATCTTGATGAACTAGATGATGAAGAGGCTCCGTGCATCCCACTAAGGAACATGTCCATTGGGGATGTGTGTCCTAAGGAATCTGAAGAGCCTCCACAAGCACAAGATCAACCATCTTCCTCCATGCAAGCATCTCCACCAACTCAAGATGAGGATGAGGCTCAAGATGATGAAGGAGAAGATCAAGAAGATGAGCCACCTCAAGAGGAGGACAATGATCAAGAGGGAGATGCTAATGATCAAGACAAGGAAGATGAACAAGATCAAAGACCGCCACACCCAAGAGTCCACCAAGCAATCCAACGAGATCACCCCGTGAACACCATCCTAGGAGACATTCATAAGGGGGTAGCTACTCGATCTCGTGTTGCTCATTTTTGTGAACATTACTCTTTTGTTTCCTCTATTGAGCCACACGAGGTAGAGGAAGCACTTCAAGATTCGGATTGGGTGCTGGCGATGCAAGAGAAGCTCAACAACTTCATAAGGAATGAGGTATGGCATTTAGTTCCACGTCCTAATCAAAATGTTGTAGGAACCAAGTGGGTCTTCCGCAACAAGCAAGATGAGCATGGTGTGGTGACAAGGAACAAGGCACGACTTCTCGCCAAAGGGTATTCTCAAGTCAAAGGTTTGGATTTTGGTGAAACCTATGCACCCGTAGCTAGGCTTGAGTCAATTCGTATATTACTTGCCTATGCTACTTACCATGGCTTTAAGCTTTATCAAATGGACGTGAAGAGTGCCTTCCTCAATGGACCAATCAAGGAAGAGGTCTATGTTAAGCAACCTCCAGGCTTTGAAGATAGTGAGTATCCTAACCATGTCTACAAACTCTCTAAGGCGCTTTATGGGCTCAAGCAAGCCCCAAGAGCATGGTATGAATGCCTAAGAGATTTTCTTATCACTAATGACTTCAAAGTCAGCAAGGCCGATCCTACTCTCTTTACTAAAACAATTGAAAATGATTTGTTTGTATGCCAAATTTATGTTGATGATTTCATATTTGGGTCTACTAACAAATCTATTTGTGAAGAGTTTAGTAGGATCATGATTCAAAAATTCGAGATGTCTATGATGGGGGAGTTGAAGTATTTTCTAGGATTTCAAGTCAAGCAACTCCAAGAGGGCACCTTCATCAGCCAAACGAAGTACATTCAAGACATACTCACCAAGTTTGCAATGAAGAATGCCAAGCCCATCAAGACACCCATGGGAACCAATGGGCATCTCGACCTCGACACGGGAGGTAAATCCATAGATCAAAAGGTATACCGGTCGATGATAGGATCCTTACTCTATTTATGTGCATCTCGACCGGGCATTATGCTTTCTGTATGCATGTGTGCAAGGTTCCAAGCCGATCCTAAGGAAGTTCACCTTAGGGCCGTGAAGAGAATCTTGAGATATTTAGTTCATACACCTAAGTTTGGTCTTTGGTACCCCAAGGGATCCTCTTTTGATTTATTAGGATATTCCGATGCTGATTGGGCAGGGTGTAAGATTGATAGGAAGAGCACATCAAGGACTTGTCAGTTTCTGGGGAGATCCCTGGTGTCTTGGGCTTCAAAGAAACAAAACTCAGTAGCTCTTTCTACCGCCGAAGCCGAGTACATTGCCGCAGGCCATTGTTGCGCACAATTGCTTTGGATGAGGCAAACCCTTAGCAACTATGGCTACAAATTTAGCAAAGTCCCTCTCCTATGTGATAATGAGAGTGCAATCCGCATGGCGGATAATCCCGTTGAACACAGCCGCACTAAGCACATAGCCATTCGGTATCACTTTTTGAGAGATCACCAACAAAGGGGGGATATCGAGATAGCCTATATAAACACCAAAGATCAATTGGCCGATATCTTTACCAAACCATTAGATGAGAAAACCTTTACCAAACTTAGGAATGAGCTAAATATTCTTGATTCTATGAATTTTGACTGATTCTTTGCACACATAGCTCATTTATATACCTTTGATCATATCTCTTTTACGTCTATGACTAATGTGTTTTCAAGTGTATTCTCATGCTTAGTCATAGAATTGAAAGGGAAATAGAGTATTCGACAAAGAAGACACTTCCACTCAACTCCATTGGTATTTGCCGGTACTCCGCATCGTTCTCCACTATGGTATAATCTTCACTCATATCTATTTGTTTGCCATTGGAGAGAAAGTAGAAGGGCTTATATTTCACTCACAAGTATCCGTTTTTAGCAATTCATGCCAAAGGGGGAGAAAGTATGAGCCCAAAGCAAAAGGACCGCACCACACCAAATTTTAAAAATGAAGTTTTTTAAATTGGTATCTTATTGTGTTCAAAAAGGGGAGAAAGTAGTATCTTCAAAACTTGTAAAACCCTCTTGAACACTAAGAGGAGAATTTCATTAAGGGGGAGTTTTGTTTAAGTCAAAGGAAAAGCATTTGAAACAGGGGGAGAAAATTTCAAATCTTGAAAATGCTTCTTTCAATCTTATTCATATACCTTTGACTATTTGCAAAATGTTTTGAAAAGAATTTTACAAAGAATTTGCAAAAACAAAAGTAGTGGTGCAAGCGTGGTCCAAAATTTTAAATAAGAAGAAAATAATCCATGCATATCTATTGAAATAATTTTATTGGTTTCATTCCAAGCAACCTTTGCACTTACCTTATGCAAACTAGTTCAATTCTGCACTTTTATATTTGCTTTGGTTTGTGTTGGCATCAATCACCAAAAAGGGGGAGATTGAAAGGGAAATAGGGTCAAACCTTTTCCTATATGATTTTGGTGGTTGAATTGCCCAACACAAATTATTGGACTAACTAGTTTGCACTAGAATATATGTTCTACAGGTGCCAAAGGTTCACAACAAACCAATACAAATATAAAAGAAGGGTTCAAAACAAAGGAGCAAAGTTAAACCGAAGGCAGCCTTGGTCTGACGCACCGGACTGTCCGGTGTGCCACCGGACTGTCCGGTGTGCCACCGGACAGTGTCCGGTGCACCAGGGTGGATCAACTCAAACTTGCCAGCTTTGGGAATTTGGGGAGGCCGCTCTGCTATAATTCACCGGACTGTCCGGTGTGCCAGCGGAGCAACGGCTACTTCACGCCAACGATCGTCTGCAAAGGAACAGTAAAAGTGAACAGTGCGCGTCTGCGCGCGCAGAAGTCAGAGCAGGCGCCAGAAGGCGCACCGGACAGTGAACAGGACCTGTCCGGTGCACCACCGGACTGTCCGGTGGCCCCACTTGTCAGAGCTCCAATGGTCGGACCCTAATGGTTGGGTGACGTGGCTGGCGCACCGGACTGTCTGGTGCGCCATACGACAGCAGCCCCTCCCAACGGCCACTTTGGTGGTTGGGGCTATAAATACCCCCAACCACCAACACTCCAATGAATCCAATTTTTCAGCCATTGCATTCAATACAAGAGCTCTAGACTTCATTCCAAGACACAAACAAGAGATCAAATCCTCTCCCAAGTCCAAAGTTCAATCCAATCAAATAGTGACTAGAGAGAGTGACATTTGTGTTCATTTGAGTTCTTGCGCTTGGATCGCTTTTCTTCTTCTTTCTTTCTTGTTCCCAACTCAATTGTAATCAAGGCAAGAGACACCAATTGTGTGGTGGTCCTTGTGGGGACTTAGTGTCCCAGTTGATTGAGAAGAGAAGCTCACTCGGTCTAGGTGACCGTTTGAGAGAGGGAAAGGGTTGAAAGAGACCCGGTCTTTGTGACCACCTCAACGGGGAGTAGGTTTGCAAGAACCGAACCTCGGTAAAACAAATCACCGTGTCTCACTCTTCATTTGCTTGTGATTTGTTTTCGCCCTCTCTTTTGGACTCGTTTATATTTCTAACGCTAACCCTGGCTTGTAGTTGTGCTTAAGTTTATAATTTTCACATTCCGCCTATTCACCCCCCTCTAGGCGACTTTCAACTTCGAACAGACATAATGCCTTAACCTTTATTCATCAATGTACAGCGAAACAAGGACATCCATCCACAGGAAGATGACCGGGGGTATCACTAGACTAGCATCCATGGAGTTCAGCATCATATCTTCATCTGCAAACTTCTGATCAAAATTAAGCAAGGGTGAGCTCACTTATGGTCAAGGCTCAGCAAGTGGGGGAAAAACTAATGCAAGTTTAACAAGGTGAGGCTAAGGTTGAGCAGTAAGCATTTTAGTTGGTCAATATTTTATTAACAACACCTGTCTTACTAATAAGTGTGAATCCCAAGTATTTCCATTAAACAAAGGTATAAGAGTATATCAAAAACACTTAAGTGAAATCACTTAAGCAAACCATTGGCAGATCATCAGATCTCGATTTATTTCCATCTTCAAGTTCAATTATCATGTGAGGAGTCTAGGCTGCTCTTAACCGTGAGCATGGCTGATATATTAGTTTTACACTCTGTAGAGGTGGTACAACTTTACCCACAAGCCGTGTATCCCCTCTAGCCTGGGTCGGCCAAAACCCGTAAACACTTCCGAGGTGAGTGGCTAGGAATCCACTATGAGGCTTTCACAGAATACTCTTAATACTAAGCAACCCGCTAAGGTTTCTAAGTCGATGGTGGAGGCCCCCTGGGTGAGGTACCTTAGCCAAGAATACGTCCCCATGTTAACGTGGGCTGCCACCACCACCGCTCCCCCTCTTGCCCATATTTCAGGTAAGGTTGCTAGGCACTAAGCATATAAATCTAATTACCAAAGCCAGAGCCATGATAGCACTCGTGGTTGCACTGTTTTCCCGGGTAGTCACTCCATATTCCAATTATCACAATATGATCTTGCTTAATCATCGGATTAATAACAATAATGTAACTTACCATTTGAACATTGATATCATCGGTAGGAGTAACATCATAAAGTTAAAGTTGTAGTAATAGCATAGCTACTTGATTAGATCAAAACCCAGGTTAACAAGGAATAAGGTTGGAAAGGTTAGGTGTATCTGAATAGGTAACCCATCGAATTATGCATATATATATATACAAGAATAAACTTTATTAAATGTATTGTTTGGGATAAAACAGAGTATGCAAAGGGAGAAGTCCACTTGCCTTGCTTATTGAAATCTTGAGGTTCTTCCATGGATAGGAATAGATCTTGATTCTTAACTACTAGATCAACCACTGAATATCACACAAACAAACAAACAAGAGGAAACAAACACCACTCAATAACATACAACATTCACCATACGTAAAGCTAAAAGAAAGCCTAACGAAAAGAACGTTCGCTTTTCAAAAAAAATGTCGCAAGTAATGGTTATAATAAGAGGGTATTCTTTTCAAAAATGTGTGATCTATACTTTATAAAACAAAACATGAACTTAAAAATATCTTAATTAAAATATACAAATATTAGGTTCACCAAATTAATCTTTTATAAAACGTCATATGTGATATGTCTAAGATTAAGGTCATAAAACATGTTATAACAATATTAAACCTTTTTAACTTTTTAGAGAAGATATATGTTATATATCTAAGGTTAATGGGATACTAAACACGTCATTAATCTTATAAGCATTATGAAACATCTTATAAATCATTATTAAACAATCACTTATGATAAACTAAGATATAAGTCTAAAATAGGTTTTACGTGAAAAGATTATTATTATTAAACACCTATTTTATGAAAAACTAGGTTATAGGCCATTAAGTGGATTTTCATGCAAAAGATAATGAACAAATAATTGTCTTTTATTTTTATTAGAAAACACATAGCCTATATTATTATATTCGAAGTTAATAAAAAATAACATTTTAAGTTATAAAGGAACTTAAACTCTTATTACTTTATTTTATCCTTTAGGAAAAGCTAGGTGATTCGCATATAATATGGACTAAATTTTATGAAATCATTAATCACGCCATAAATCTAATTAAGAACAATTGACTATAGGTTTGATTAATACATTATGATAAGGGATAATTAACCTATTAATTATCTTTAATTCTATTGTAGGAACAAATGATCTAATTCATTAGATGGAAGTTATGTATAAATTATCATTTTAGTTTATAAAAGCGCTGACCCTTGTTATCTTTTAATTAAGAAAATATAAACAATCTATTAATTGAACATATATTTATCTTCTATTTTTAATAAGAAACATATGGTCTTCATATTCTTTTAAATTTCTATTTAATACGGGTATACTTAAACATCTACAACGAACCTTATTAAATCAAAAAAATGATATCTATTAAAAAGGTCATTTTAAACTAGCTTCATTAGTAAGAAACCTATATTTATCAACAAACTATCATTTTCTTTATTAGAAAACTATAAGCGCCTAGTTAAGTCATTTTAACATTATTATAAATTCTACTCTTTCGGTTTTCCTCCTTTCTTTTCTAAATAGAATTTATACGTATAACTAAAAATTGTTTATTTAATTCTTTTAACATTAATATTCTAAGAAGTACTTATAAATTACTAAATGGGATTTTAATAACATATTCATGGTTATTATGACATAGATAAATATTTTACTAATTCTAAATAATTATGTGCTATACTTATGAATACATTCATCATGAATAGTAAAATCTATATATTGTCATTCGACCGAAAATATGTGGCTTAATACCTGTTTTAATTTCTTATATCACTGAAATTATAGTTATCTCAATACTAACCAACTATCGCTCCACACACTAAAGAGAAATTAATTATAAACATTTCTAGTATGAAAATCACTGAGTTAGTGAATAGTAACCATGCTCATTTTTTTGAATTATAAAATCATACGCATATTTAAAACATTGTCACGAGGTTCGATTTGGTTACACACATACATCGAAATCACTAAAATCGTAGACATGAATCGCTAAATCGTCTCAATATTACAATGATAATTCGCAAGATTCAAAACATGATTTAGAAAATAAATCAACATTTGGGGTTGTCTTCAACCTTGGGTTAATCATGTGCATGGAAGGAGTTCGGCGAGGGGGTTGCGCAGCACGGTGGCAAGCATCGGGCGGGGCTCCGGCAAGGGCATTCGATGGCGACGGGCACGACTGCTCCGGTGATGAAGGACACGGTGGCCGGCAAGGTACAAGCTCTGGCGAGGTTCCACAGACTCCGGCGACGGCGTTCGACGGCGAGCAAGAGAGTGAGAGAGAGGGGCGAGCTCGGCTGTGGGAGGGAGAGTTCCGTGGTGCGATCTCGGCTTTATAGGATGGGAGAGGGAGAGAGAGCCGGGGGAAAGGGAGAAACAGCCATGGCTTCAAGGCCATTGATGGCGTGTATCAATGGGGAGAAACGGTCGAGTTAACGAAGGAAGAACGGACGGGGATCGACGCTTCGGTTTCCTGGCAGCGAGGTCGCGCAGTTGCGGCGGGGTCTTCGGCGCGCATGGCGCGGTCGGGGCAGGGGTGCTCGGGTCGACCTCTAGCGGTTGGCCAGGGGCACTGCTTGGCTGGCGGCTTCGGGTCGCGGGCGTCAGTCGAGGTCGGGTCGCGCCAGGGCGTGGCTCAGGTGCGCAGTGGAGCGGGGCAGGGGCTCAGCGCGGTCCTGCGTGGGGGAGGGCGAGCGGCTGCAGGGGCGGTCGGTGCGGGGGCCTGGCGCTGGAGGCGCGGCTGGGGCTGCTCGGGACAGGGAAGCGAGGGAGGAGAGAGAGGGAAGGAGAGGTGGGTGGAGTGTAGGGTGGTGGCGGCGGCTAGCAGGGGAGCCAAGGGCGACGGCCGCTTGGGTTAGGGCAGCAGGGGCGCGCGGCCTAATGGGCCTTGGGCCGTTAGTTAGGTTAGGTTTTAGTTTTTTTTCTTTTTTTCAGAATATATATATAAATATATATATATACACCGCAGAAAAAAAAACTCCTAAAATACTAGTAACACAAATAAATATTTGTTTTATAGAAGAACAATATTTTTAGAAAGAATTCTCTTTTAAATAAAAGATTTTCACCAAAAGAAATTAAAGTCTAATAAAAATTGAGCTTTTGCAAGCACTATTATTGAAAAGGTATTAACAAAATAAAATACATATTACAATGGTAATATACTAATAATTCTTTATTATTTTATAAAACGAGATTTTGATTTCCTTCATATGATTAAATCAAAAAATGTATTGGCAAATCAAGTCAACCAAGATTTATGCTCCAGTATGAATGCTTCAAACACTTGATTAATTGTTATCTATCCAAGAAATTCTTCAATATATATATATATATATATATATATATATAAAGGTTTTCCTTATACATTTTTTCCTTTCTAATGAAATTTAATAATTCAAATAGGGTTTTTGCAGTTGCTAGATTTAGGACCTTACACACATCCTCTATAGCAACATCTATGTCATCTATATACTATTAATATAGTAAATTTTTGCAATGGTGTATTTATTTAATATACTCTCTGTACCATATCAGTTTCTGTGTATAGTCCTGCTTCATCTTCGTATATAACAAAACTCTTTTTTTCATTTAATTTGTTGTCACATTAGATAGATGCTTACATGGATTTTTTATAGAGAATGTGTTGGTCACTTGTTGTCAAATGCTATGAATCAAGAACAAGACAACACAATTTTTAAAGATTATAAACTTTCATCTTTCAAAGCATTATCTCTTTTCAGATATAACGATCTTTATATGAAAGTCATGAAGGATACACCTTCATCATTTATGGAAATGAGAGTTCAAAGAGACAACATATGTTATTTATTCATTCATCCATATATCTCTACTACTTATTAAGGCTGCAAGAGTAGTCTGCCATTCCCGTGTTCTGCCACCATTCCTGTTCTGTCATTCCCGTTCTGACACCATTCCCATTTCTTGTTCTGCGTTTCTCATTCTCATTCTTTGTTCTGTCTTTCTCATTCTCACCTCCCCGCAAAGCCCATTCTCATTCTCATTCCCCCGTACAGCCCACGCCTAGCTAAAATTAAAAAAACAAACATGTCCTCAAGGGGATTTGAACCCGTGACAACTCAAGCAAAGGCCAAGAGTACCTACCACTACACCACATGTGTGTTTATGTCTACATCTATGACAGGAAACACATCTACTACATCTCTCACCAAGCTCACTTGCTACCCTTGCACAATGCGTAGTAGTAGATAAGTATCACCGAGATTCTTGAATTATATTTTTGGATGGAGGTAATATTAGTTATAGAAGAGCTTTGCATGCAATTTCTTTTGTTTGAATAATGTATTATACTTAAATTTCCTTTTTTGCATGTGTGACATTTTTTCTTCGTAATATTTTGTCCATGGATCAGACTTGTGAGTTATTTTCATAAACCAACGCCAAACATGAATCCATATTTCTTACTTGAAACCCCGAACAAACACCATGAGCAGGAGGCACTCGCGTTGGCGTCGCTCATCGATGACGAGAAGAAGCTTGGCGACTGTCAGTTCGACCTCTAAAAGCAGCCCTACGTGGTCGCATGCGCCGCTGTGTACGACAAGCTCCCGCGAAGCTGCCGCTTAGACGCGGTCCAAAGGAGCTGCACCGCGCTGTCCATCATTAAGCAGGGGGCTCATGTTTGTCGCCAACGTCGACAACTCTCGAGTTGTTCTGGACACCGCATCCGACGACGATGCCATCACGGCGTCCAGTTCATCGTCCACCTGAAGCCCAACCTGCCACGTAAGTCGCTACTGACCGAACATGAATTATTGTGCGCTGGGACGATAGACTTTGCTGACGTTGTGTGAGTGTCCTCGAATATGATGTATGTAGTGGAGTAGCGCATCCGATGATGCAACGGCCAGGGGTACTACCTCGCTGATGAGTCCGGGGTGCACTTCGTTTGGTAGCCCAACCAAGAGTCATCGGTACTCGTCATGTCGCGCGCGTTCGACGACTACTATATCGAGGATTGTGGCGTCATCTTGGCACCGGAGGTGACGCAGAGGAGGATCGACAACAGTGACCAGTTCATCATGGATGAGAGGATACTGATGGTTGCAATGTAGTGGTGAAAAAACTAGATTAAAATAACAAAATTTATGTATGGCTAGGATCACAAATTGATTATGAAACATTTTCTCATAACAATATAACACACATTTTGTATATAAGTTATCGTAGTATACTGGTATTATATATTCCCGTTGCAACGCACGGGCACTCAGCTAGTTTATTTTATGATAAATATATAGATATTAATAAAATTTATATTATATTGATACTTTCGTCTTGTTTAAAGATATTGACGCGAGAGTGATTATAATATAACGTAAACAGTATAGGGTATTGTTCACCTATTACTGCTTTGGGGAAAGATCGATCTTTGGATTATGCCGTCTAAATATTTTTTCCCTGAAACTGAACCGATCACAACCATGCATGGTAGCTGTCAATACAATCAATTTTAGCTTTCTTCCTAGTTGACCCATTTAAAATTTGGCTAAATCTTATACAAAAGAGTACGCACATCAATAATACTATACAATCATCATCATTGAATCTATCCTACATAGAGATCATAAACACTGGTAAAATATTTTCTACTTTTAAGCTTGGCAACTCTTACTAAAAAGCTTAACTCCGTGGAGGCACGCATGGCAGTTTTTAAACATCACAAAAGCCGAATTTATCCGAACCGCAGCGGTGCACAGCGTAAAAAAAAAAATAAAAAACAGTTTGCATCCTTCTTCGCAGAGCGCAGTTGGCGTTTCACAGGCTTTGCGCAGGCAGTGACAGCAACAGCAGGATGGAGATACGCAGGCGCTGCTTTCTAGGTGGTACAACCAGCTGCTTTCGGTACAGATTGACAGAGCTCTGGCGGGGTATCAGGATGAAGAAATAATGTAATCGTTTTCCATCCATCCATCCAAACGACGGCCAGAGAGAGGAGGCAAAGATTCTAGCACCGCAGTGCAGCATGTACTTCTTAACGGATATACTACTACTTGTCTTTGCATACAATAAAGCTAAAACAGGTCTGTTGTTCAGTGTTAGAAAGATTTGACTTCCATCTGCAGACAGATGAAGGGAGATTAATATGAGATCACAAGCAGAGTAACAGGCTCCGCTCTTCAAAAAATGGCTCCAAGAAAGCCATGGCAATGGTGGACTACTCCTTCATAGCAATGGAACATGAATAGTTCTTAGGCAAGTTGCTCTCACATCATAATCATCTCCCTCGGTCCCTCCAGTGTTCAGGTCAACAAAAAATGATCGGCAAAGTTTAACTGATCATTCTAATGCATATACCCTGCTGCCCAATAGACCCAACGAAGTAAAGAAAAGAATAGAGCTACAGTATAAAAAGAAGGGGCATTTTCTGTGCTCAAATGGCTTCAACGGCAGCAGCAGCAGCACCTCCTGGGCTTTGGCAGAACCATACAAAATGCAACGCGAAGATTCTGGTGGGAGGTGGACACGAGGCAAGAAACTAGAGAGCAACGTCCAGCCTCGGCTCGAAAGAGAACCCAGTGAACAACTGTAGCGGGAACCTCTTGGAAACAGGGCTCTTCGCGGACCACCTCCACGACCTGTGGTTCATCTCGAAGGTGAGGAGCGCCGGCGACCCATAGCTCTGGATGTAGATAAGATCACGCGCCCCGCAGCTTGCGAAAACGTCGTCGAACTCGCCGAACCCTTGGAAGTACCTGTGGGGCATCCGGGCGACCTCGTGCCACTCCTTGCGACGGAGCTCCCAGATGCCGATTCCCTTGATGACCCCAGGCCTATCTTGCTTGCCGATGCCGCCAACCAGCACGAGCCTCTCGCTCAGGTTCATCAGCCGGCCGCACGTAAGGGCGCACGGCGCCGGGATAGCCATGCTCAGCAGAGAAGTGTGGCTGCTGCTACTACTACTACTATGCCTTGCAGCGAGGTCGTACATCACAAGGCAATGGCGATGCTCGCTATCGTTCATCACAACCCCCGTGGAGTACACCAGGTAGTAGAGGACTCCGTCGCAGATGACGCACTCGTCGCCGCCTCTCCACCCAAGCAACACCCCCGTGAAGGGAGTCGCCCAGGTGCCAGACACCGAGTCGTACAAGTGGATGCTGAACTCCCACTGGTAATACTCGGATGGAACCTGGCTGCTCCTTGCAACGGCCACGGTGTAGCGATGAGTGCTTCTGTCCACGGAGAAGGCGAGGCCACTGTAATCAGCTGTCCTGCCCCCAGCAGGAGCATCAGGAAGCCTCTTCCAGTCCTTAGTGATGGGGTTGCACACCAGGACGCTGCGCCTGTTCTCGCTGTCCATCAGGCACACCAGCCCAGCCGACGAGGACGTGGCCCAGTTGCTCCTCTCGATGCAAGGGAAATCGAACCCATACCACTTGCGGAGGCTCGGGTCGTAGGCGAACCCTGAAACCGCATCCTGGCTGCAGGTGAACATGAAGTACCATGGCTTCTCAGGCACCGTCTTGCTCCACGCGTGCCTCTGGGCATGCACAATCTCATGCCACCTTCTGCAAACGGACCCGGACCTTATGACGCTCGCAACGGGCAACAAGGAAAGAACCTTCTCCAGGAGATCGTCTGGGAGAACGGCGTCCAGCGACACTGCCACGTCGGCCCCGTTCTGGTCGTCGTCATCGCCGTCTTCGTCTTCAGAGACCGGCCTGTACTCTATCACCTGTGAGCCACTGTAGGAACAAGGATAGAGCTCCCACTCTTCTGTCCCCATCGCCAACATCCAGTGAATAGCTAGCTAATACAAGACCCTGCAAGAGACAATGTTGCGATAAAAATAAGGGAAATGAACCAAATATGAAAACGTCTGATGCAGATAAAACTAAGCAAGCATTTTCAGCCCAGCCAAATTTTTCTGAGTACAGAGTAGATGTAAATAGAAAAGCAATGTTCAGGTCAGACTCTATACTCTGTACCACCATGTATAATGCAAATTCGATGAAAACAACCTGGTGGCTGTCTACATCTCAAGGGCACATCTGCCGGTAACCAAGCACCAAAAGTATGCCATTTCTTTAACAGACTAAACTCGCCTAGATGAAAAGGGCAATAATCCAACCTGACCAATCTAACCTTCTTTCAACGACAGGAAAGGCAGTAAGATTAACAAATGGCAGAGGTCTGACCAGTTTTGTCTTGTTACATAAATAAAATCTTTTATACTTGTTACATAAATAAAAAAAATCTTTTCTCGATCCGTATATTTGTCTTGTGCGGTTGTGCCACGAGGATTAAACGGGAAAAAATGACAGAAACAGCTACTTCTAATTGCCGGGGGGACAAATTGCCGGACAATAACGTCCCCATCACAAATAGAACCTCTCTATTATTATTTTTTCCAGAGAGAAAATGCTGATTTTTGGCCACCACATTCAATTTGCCGCGGAAAGGGCCACATCACGATCATTAAAGGCAGGCGCAGACAAATAAAGCAAGCAGCGCAGGCAAGAGCAGCACTATCTACCCACCGAATTTTACCAGAAACCACACCACGAAACGCACGCCTCATGGCTAGTACCAATCCTTGACGCCGCGCGCAAAAGCAAGCGCTAACCCGCAATTCAATGCATGATGAAGCATAGACCCTAAACCCCAAAGAAAAAAAAAATCCCCCAAACAATCCATGTCTCCCTGAAAAAAAATGAAGACAAACATGAACGCGTGGAAGACGATGCGGTTGGTTACCTGTCCTCAAGAACACAAATCCAAGAGAAGGTCCTCCCTCCCAGAATCCACCGAGCCGCCGCCGTGTCCTCCAGAGTCCCGACGCTTTCAGGAACAGACTGAACAGGGATTCATCGCCAAGAGCTAAACAAATGCACCAAAAACCAAATCTTCCGGGCGGAGAGGGAGAGGGTACCGGCAGCGCGTCTGTAGCGCGTTGGGCGGCCGGTGCCGATCGGATGAGGCGCCGAGTTGCACGAATCTGGTGGGGGCGAGGGGCCTTCGTCGTGCCCACCACCTACTCCGGGAAAGAGATGGAACAGTGGGCGGGCTTCCTCCTGCCCCTACATTAGATCAGGCCCCCCCTCCCCCATGGGCGTCGCGCGAGACTAGAGGAGCGCCACAATGGCGTATATATGGAGGGGAGAGGGAGGCAGAGAAAGGGGAAGGTGCCTGCTTCAAGCAAAAAAAAAATGTTTTAGACAGAAGGAGTGAGGGAGGGAGGGAGGGAGAGGTTCGATCGGTTCAGCTCCAGGGGTACTAGTGTAGTGGGACTGTGGGAGAGAACGGAAATCCTTTGGATGGTGCTTTTTTTCTCTACCGGACATATCCACCTGACATGTGACATAGCTAATCTCACTGTCATCCTGTGCTATCTAACTCTACCCTCTACTAACGCATTCTTACTCTCACGAGTACTTTAGTATTATACTCGTTTGGATGTAGATATTAGTACACAAAATCAGGAATTGAAATCAATTTTAGTGAATTCTGTTGTTTAGTTGCACATGGAACTGAGATTTTGAAATCAGAGAGTCAGTTCAGTAGTATTGGACTATAACTAGAAACTCTCTCCCAATTCAGAACGTCACCCTCTGTACAGTAACATCCAAACAATAGAATTGTATTTCCATCTCATTTCAATATCATGGCTGATTTGTTATTGAAACCAATTCAATTTCATGCCCTCCGGTGCCTACATCTGAACGAAGCATTAGACTTTCGGCTAAGCTTTTTACGACGCTGCTACTCTAGCTGGAGGCTATTCTTTCAAAGCTAAAGTATTAAGGGCTAGTTTGGAAACTTTATTTTTCTAAGGATTCCTATCTTCCTAAAGGAAAATAAACTAATTTTTCTTAGAAAAATAAAAATCCCTTTAGAAAATAGGGTTCTCAAACTAGCCCTAAAAAGTGGGAAAATCTATGGGCATGGCCTAAAACAGACAACCGAACATTATCTTTATTACGACAGGGGGGTTGACAGCGATGGCGGCGGCGACGACGACGCATGTGAGGTAGAGGGGACAACGGGGATGCAAGGAGGAGACATGGCCCGAAGGGGGAGGGCAGGATGGGGGGGTGGAGGGGATATGGGATGATCCAAATAAGATTGTTTATTTAATTTGAATGGGTAAGGGAGATGAGGTTATTCCGCTATCTGAACCGGTGACATTGATGGTGTGTTAAGCCTAATTGCAATTTGTTTGGTCGATTTAATAGAGGTTACGAGTGTTGGGTGATTTGGTTTTGTAAAGTTTAAACAAATGAATTATATAGTGGGGTATATATATATATAATAATATGTACTCCCTCTTTTTGTGAAGTATATAAATTATATTAGCTTTCTAAAAAAATAAAACGACTTAGTATAGTTTCAAAACGGAAGGAGTGCATACTATAATATAGCCTTGAAATTTGCATTTGACCCAGTGCTGCACAAGTATGTCTCAGGCTGGGAGCAGAGCTGGATAAATACTGTCGGTTTAGTCTATTGCTGCTTAGTATAATAATGAAAGTTGGACTGCTGTTTTGACTAAAGCCGGTATGGATGCATCTGTTTAAACTGCTGCCTGCAGCTGTAACCCATATATAGAGATAAAAGATTGTAAAAATGGTAGAAATCGGCATAGATTAAAACTAAACGAACATGGTCTAGTCTCAGATAAGATTTGTGGACAACTTTTTCTTACCTATATATATCAAAATATTTATTGAGCAAAAAACCGTGATATGTGCCACCTGTAGATTTTTAGATTAAACATCGTATTGTGGCACCATTAGCCGCCGCCGCCGTCGATGGATGGTGGAGAGATTGGGATTCGATGTCCCATTCCCATGGATGAAAGGCCACCAGCTACAAGTGAAAGCTGGATGAGGCCTGTTTTATGATTGGTGGTGGAGGCACCATGGGAGGAGCCACCTTTACCTAATAAACCCTGCTCCATCCGCGTCACTCACACCGAATTTTTTGCATTTTGGTCCTTCATTGAAAAAAAATTCACGTTTAGACCTTAGAAAATTTTAATGTCATTTTTGGACCCTTTACTCGGCGCCGTAGCCCGTGGCGCCGAGGTAACACAGCTCGGCGCCATAGGCTATGGCGCCGAGGTACGTGCTGCGTTGGCACAAACGGACGTCGTGGCGCCGACGTGGTACCGAGCTCGGCGCCATAGATCTTGGCGCCGAGCTTCATTCTGTACAGAAAACTTGTCTAGCTCAGTTGGTAAAATACAAGGCTCTTAACCTTGTGGTTGTGGGTTCAAGCCCCATGGTTGGCATTTTTTAATATTTTTTGTCTTTGTCACTTATTTATTTTTTTTTTGTCCATATTTTTCGTTTATGTCGCTGATTTGTCCGTCCTGATTTATTTTTTATGACTAATTTGTTTATTCATCCATATTTTTTTATCCGGCGAGCACAGCAGCTGTATATCCAGTAAATTCTAAAATATATCATCCATGACACAAGTATATAATGGAGTATACTTTTATTTAGTGCAGAAGAAAAAAAGATGAATATGTGTGCTTCTTTTTACTGGGAATATGTTATTATGTATTTAAAATTTATGTTCAAAAGAACTCAATGAAAATATAATATTTTTATTTGATCACGATTGAAGTAAGAGTGTTCTCATTTGATTTTTATTGTGATTAGCTGAGCAAACAAGGGGATAAGTTGACGGCTTGTGAGCACCGTAGCACACAGCTGCTGTGCTCGCCGGATAAAAAATCTGGACGAATAAACAAATCAGTCACAAAAATAAAATAAATCAGGACAGACAAATCAGCGACATAAACGAAAAATATGGACAACAAAAAAAACAAATAAGTGAAAAAGACAAAAAGTATTAAAAACGACCACCGTGGGGCTCGAACTTACGACCACAAGGTTAAGAGCCTTGTATTTTACCAACTGAGCTAGACAAGTTTTCTATACAGAATAGAGCTCGGCGCCAAGATCTTGGCGCCGAGCTCGGTACCACGTCGGCGCCACGACGTCCGTTTGTGCCAACGCAGCACGTACCTCGGCGCCATAGCCTATGGCGCCGAGCTGTGTTACCTCGGCGCCACGGGCTATGGCGCCGAGTAAAGGGTCCAAAAATGACATTAAAATTTTCTAAGGTCTAAACGTGAATTTTTTTCTGATGAAGGACCAAAATGCAAAAAATTCGGTCACTCACACACGAGTCACGGCAAAATTGTTTATCTCACGACCCATCCATCCGTCCCCCTCGTCGTCGCATTTGTTTTTGTTGCGGCGTGCATTGCATTCACGGAACATACACGGACTCCTCTTCTTTGTTGCTAGTGCCATTGTGTTTGCGGGTCTCTCAACTTTGTTGCTTTGCTTACCATGTCGTATGCATTATTAAATAAATACTTTGTTGGCTAGTGCCATTGGTTATTTTGTCTACCTTCTCTTCTCGGAGTTGCACAGACACGTACCGTAAAATGGTGTAAACACATGGATTTTATATTAAAGTTTGTACATTTCTAACTAATTAAACAAGACATTTTTATTTGAAAAAAAATGTGACCAAAATCAACCCCACAAAAAAATGCCAACAAGTTTCTGTTCCCCAAGTATGAAGCTAATGTTTTGTAAAGTAAAAGAAAAAAATAGTTGATTCATCGAGAAACGAGAACTTTGTAACGAGGAGAGTATATATCCATTCTCGTTTCAGAGTCTTGACATTGTGTCAATTCTTTTTATTTTGCACATTACACACACTTGCGACCTCTATCAATAAATAGGCTTATGGGAGATAAGACATGAAGAAGCATATAAAAAGAAGGTATACCAAACCAATAATTCTTCTAGTCGTACTAACAAGGAAAAGGCACTGGTACATTCATCTTGGTATGTTGGTTGAAGAAAAATCAGTTATGTCAACATAATATATACTCCCTCCATTTTTATTTATTTGGATGGTTGAATTTTACACTAATAAAAGAAGCTTTGTTCTGCAGTGGATACAGACAAAGGGACAAACAAGGTGCACGCCTTGGCATGTTGCACAGCAAAGCCTGCATTGCAGCTGCATCATCCACAGCCTAGCGCACACAGTCTGTCCCATGCGCAAGCAAATCACATGCCCCCCAACTTCCACTAGAATCTAGTGATCTTCCATGATACATATAATAACTCCAACCTTTTGCAGCTGCCATTTCTACTCTCACGTCACTGCTCCAAAATGACCAAAGAGGGCATGTTGGCCCCCACTAGCTATATGGCGGTGTGTGAGGTTCCTGCCCTCCCATTTGAGATTTTGCTTGTAGATGTGGCAATGCCTAGCCTCTTCTTTCTGGAACTAGGGGCTTGACTGTTTGAACAAGGGCATGCTAACTTTTCAAACTATTGATTATTGAATCACACCACAACACTCCCTCCAAGGACAGGTTTTTCTTTACCATGCCATCTTCTCTGAAATCTCAACTTGCATTTATTTTTCCAAAGGAACATGGGCGGCGTGTGTGCCTTTTCCACCAATCTTCTTCTTTAAGAAATGAAGCCACCTGACAGCAACATTGTTCTTGCTCTCTCTTGTGGTGGCAAAGCACTAGGATCTCAACTATGTTCCAAAAAATAATATATATTGAAAGGCATGCTACCTAGTGGACTAACGAGAATGGCCACTAGATATATCAGTGTCCACTACTATATATATGTATCTATATGTGCCATGCGCCGGTAAGCATGCCTCAGTGCCTTTTCATGTTGCATGGTGAAGATCTTGCTTTCCAACTATGAGCTGGCATGTGTCGGATGCAGACCAAACCTATAGCGTTAGTGCAATTCACCATCATATAAGACCATGATAACTACAAATAAGTTCGTGGACAAAAGCATTCTGAGTCGTCCACCAAAAATAGCATCAAACACCAGCTCAAGAGTGCTTGGAAGGGGCCGCAACTTTTCAGGTTGTCGCAACTCCACTTGATAACAACTAAAATATATTTTTTTTGCTTGCTTTTATTTCTCTATACCACGTTTATAAATTTTTTTGATATTCCATGCTTTTATTAGACTTTGGCTACTTATGTTGAATTTCACCTTGAAACACATTTAACGTGTGCTTTTTTTAACGTAATGGTAGAGGTTTTACATACAAGATATCTAGTATCTTTTGATTTCGGTGCAGTGGGACGATGAGATGATTCCATCCTTGATTTTTTTTCCCGATGAACTATGTAAAAGTATAAATGTGCCTGAAAGACTCGTCAATAGATCAAACTTGGACGAGGAACAAGCCCTCAAAGTGGCGTACATATATAGGAGCAGATTTTGATAGCCCTAGATAAATATACTACGTACCGATTTAAACTAGATTCTATTCTATCTTAAAACCTGAATATCTATTTGATTGCAACTTCCCATTCTATACAATATCTCTTCACAGTCTCTCCCAATCTTAATCTTTTCTAGGTTTAAATTATGTTTAACATTCTCTAACAATCTTACAAATAAAGCTTTAGTAAATTCGTTAGCCTAACCCAATCCTTGAAAGAAACAAAATCAATCTCAAACATTCTTCTAATAATTCTTTCTCGAACAAAGTGATAATAACTTCTATATGCTTTGTTCTAGCATAGAACATAGGATTATATGACAAATAGTTTGCTCTAATATTGTCACACCAGTCTTGTCGTCTTGGGACCATGAATATTTAGCTTTTTAGAAGAATTTAAACCAACATAACTTCTATTGTACCATTGCTATGACTTAACTTCAATACAAAAACCTTGTTGCAGTGTCTTGCTTATGCGCACTCTGTTGGGGATGGATATCCTCTGGGTCATCATGGCACTGTTACGTTTCATGGGCCGCCTGCAAGGCCCCCAATGGTCTGCCTGTAAGGCGCCTCGTGGGCCTCAGCCAGATGCGATCGAGAACGACTGTTGGGACTCGCTCTCAGTTGCAAGGGGATCCAACAAGGGTGAACAGTGATGACAACAGGGTACTCGCGCTAGATGGCAAAAGCTCTGTTAATCTGGCCTCTCACGGGCACTGTTGAAAGGGAAATGTGCCCTTGGGCCATTTCTAAGGATTTTGGTGATTTAGTGCTCAACACAGGTACCTAATTGTAAAATGGAACAAGGTGCAAATCATGAAGTAAAGGTATGTTTCTAACCCTTAGTACATTGGTTTTGTGTACTAATATATTTGTCTAAGTGTTAGAAACAGAAAAGGAGATGAAAAGAAAAGAGGAGAAAGTCTTGGCTGTGTGCAGCCAAGACCCAGCTCGGCCTGGAGCACCGGACTGTCCGGTGTGCACCGGACAGTGTCCGGTGCGCCAGGCTGCCTCGGCTCAAACTGGCCGCTCTCGGGAATTCGCCGACGGCGTACGGCTATAATTCACCGGACTGTCCGGTGTGCACCGGACTGTCCGGTGAGCCAACGGTCGGCCAGGGCCAACGGTCGGCCGCGCAATCCGCGCGAGACACGTGGCCGAGCCAACGGTCGGGAAGGAACACCGGACTGTCCGGTGTGCACCGGACATGTCCGGTGCGCCAACTGAGCGCAGATCTGGAGCAGCCAGCAACGGTCAGAAGTGCTGTTTTTGGAAACAAATCGGGCACCGGACAGTGTCCGGTGTGCACCGGACTGTCCGGTGCGCCACGAGACAGAAGGCAAAGATGGCCTTCCAGATTTGTTCCCAACGGCTCCTAGCTGCCTTGGGGCTATAAAAGGGACCCCTTGGCGCATGGAGGAATAACCGAAGCATTCCTTGAGCACTCTTGATCACTCACACATCAATCTTGCGCACTTGTTTGACATTCTAGTGATTTGAGCTCCGTTCTAGTGTGTTAGCCTCTTGAGCTCAAGTCTGGGTTTTGTGTGTGCGTATTCGCTGTGATCTTTGTGTTGTGTGTGAGTTGCTAATCCCTCCCTTACTCCGTGATTCTTTGTGAACATCATTTGTAAGGGCGAGAGGCTCCAAGTTGTGGAGATTCCTCGCAAACGGGATTGAGATAAGAACAACAAAACACCGTGGTATTCAAGTGAGTCTTTGGACCGCTTGAGAGGGGTTGATTGCAACCCTCGTCCGTTGGGACGCCACAACGTGGAAGTAGGCAAGCATTGGCTTGGCCGAACCACGGGATAAACCACCGTGTCCCTCTGTGCTTGATTCTTGTGGTATTGTGTTTTGTTGAAGACTTCACCTTAGCCACTTGGCATTAACTGTGCTAACGCTTAACAAGTTTTTGTGGCTTAAGTTTGAAGTTTTTACAGGATCACCTATTCACCCCCCCCCCTCTAGGTGCTCTCAATTGGTATCAGAGCCGTTCTATTCACAAAGGGACTAACCGCCCGAATAGATGGATCCTAAGGGGAAGGGTATAGTGATCAACGACAAAGAGAAGGAGACCTTCGTCAACGAGCCGAAGGACGACAAGCCTACCGACTCCGGCTCGGGTCAAAGACGAAAGGATGGGAAAAAGAAGAAGACCAGGCGCATCAAGGAGATCATCTACTACGACAGCGACGAGTCTACTTCTTCCCAAAAGGATGAGGACCACAACGACTACGAGAGGAGAAAACCGGTTAATTTGAACTTTTCCTTTGATTACTCTCGTATTCCGCAAAGTTCACATTCTCATTTGCTCTCCATTCCACTTGGCAAGCCCCCACACTTTGATGGAGAGGTCTACGGATTTTGGAGTCACAAAATGCGTAGTCACCTATTCTCTCTCCATCCTAGTATATGGGAGATTGTAGAGAGTGGAATGCACTTTGATAGTTCGGATAGTCCCATATTTATTAATGAACAAATTCATAAAAATGCACAAGCTACTACTGTTCTTCTAGCTTCCTTGTGCAGGGATGAATACCATAAGGTGAGCGGCTTGGACAACGCCAAGCAAATCTGGGACACCCTCAAGATTTCTCATGAGGGGAACGACGTCACCTTACTCACCAAGATGGAGTTGGTGGAGGGCGAGCTTGGACGGTTCGCGATGATAAGGGGCGAGGAGCCAACGCAAACGTACAACCGGCTCAAGACCCTTATCAACAAGATAAGAAGCTACGGGAGCACGCGATGGACGGACCACGACGTCGTCCGCCTAATGCTCAGGTCCTTTACCGTACTTGATCCTCATCTCGTGAACAATATTCGTGAGAATCCCAGGTACACGATGATGACGCCCGAGGAAGTGCTTGGAAAATTCGTGAGCGGGCGGATGATGATCAAGGAGGCAAGATACGTCGACGACGCGTTGAACGGACCACTCCACGAGCCTCAACCCATTGCTCTAAAGGCAACGAGGAGCAAGGAGTCGCTACCTAGCAAGGTGGCGCAAGTTGAGGCGGCTTGCCTTAATGATGAAGAGATGGCTCTCATCATTAAGAGATTCAAGACGGTGCTTAAAGGTCACAAGGGACAACCAAGCAAGACCAAAGCCAAGGGGAAGCGCTCATGCTTCAAATGCGGTAAGCTTGGTCATTTCATTGCTAACTGTCCCGATAATGAAAGTGACCAGGAAAAGGGGAACAAAAGAGAGAAGAAGAAGCAATACAAGAAGGCAAAAGGCGAGGCGCATCTAGGAAAGGAGTGGGACTCGGATTGCTCCTCCTCCGACTCCGACAACGAAGGACTCGCCGCCACTGCCTTCAACAAATCAGCTCTCTTCCCCAACGAGCATCTCACTTGCCTTATGGCAAGGGAGAAGAAGGTGAGTATTCAAGACTCCACTTATGCTTCATCTAGTGATAGTGAGTCTAGTGATGATGACATAGATTATTCTTGCTTGTTCAAGGGCTTAGATAGATCTAAGATAGAGAAAATCAATGAATTGATTAATGCATTGAATGAAAAGGATAGGCTTTTAGAAAAGCAAGAAGATTTATTGTATGATGAACATGATAAATTTGTAGAGGCACAAAAATCATATGCTTTAGAAGTGAAAAGAAATGAAATGCTTTCTAGTGAAATATCTTCCTGTCATGAAACCATTTCTACCTTAAGAAGTGTTAATATTGATTTAAGTGCTAAACTAGAAGTAGCTAGTAAATCAAATTCTTTTGTTGAACATGTTGAAATTTGTACTAGGTGTAAGGATTTTGATGTTAATGCTTGTAGTGAACACCTAGTTCTAATTTCCAAATTAAATGATGAAGTGGCTAGTCTTAATGCCCAACTTAAGACTAGTAAGAATGAAGTTGATAAAATAAAATTTGCAAGGGATGCCTACACGGTTGGTAGACACCCCTCAATTAAGGATGGGCTTGGCTTCAAGAGAGAAGCCAAGAACTTAACAAGCCATAAGGCTCCTGTCTTCGTCAAGGAGAAAGGGAAGGCCCCTATGGCAAATAGTGCTAAAAAGAACCATGCTTTCTTATACCATGATAGGAGACATGCTAGAAATGTTCATAATGATTTTGATTTACATGTTTATGATTCTCATGCCATGTTTGCCTCTAGTTCCTCTCATAAACATGATAGAAATATGAGTAGGAGAAATGTTGCGCATATGCCTAGGAGAAATATTGCTCATGTACCTAGAAAGAATGTTAGTCATGCTCCTAGAAAATTAATGAATGAACCTTCTACCATTTATTATGTTTGCAATGCTCCCTTTGCTATTTGTAGAAAGGGAAAGAAGGTTGTTGCTAGGAAATTAGGGGCTAGATGCAAGGGAGATAAAACTTGCATCTGGGTTCCTAAGAATATTTGTGCTAACCTTGCAGGACCCAACATGAGTTGGGTACCTAAGACCCAAGCCTAAATTTGCCTTGCAGGTTTATGCATCCGGGGGTTCAAGCTGGATTATCGACAGCGGATGCACAAACCATATGACGGGGGAGAAGAAGATGTTCACCTCCTACGTCAAAAGTAAAGATTCCCAAGATTCAATTATATTCGGTGACGGGAATCAAGGCAAGGTAAAAGGGCTAGGTAAAATTGCAATTTCTAATGAGCATTCTATATCAAATGTATTCTTAGTGGAGAGTCTTGGATATAACTTGCTATCTGTTAGTCAATTATGTCAAATGGGATATAATTGCTTATTTACGAATGTAGATGTGTCTGTCTTTAGAAGATGTGATGGTTCACTAGCTTTTAAGGGTGTACTAGACGGCAAGCTTTATTTAGTTGATTTTGCAAAAGAAGAGGCCGGTCTAGATGCATGCTTAATGGCTAAGACTTGCATGGGCTGGCTGTGGCATCGCCGCTTAGCACATGTGGGGATGAAGAACCTCCACAAGCTTCTAAAGGGGGAACACGTAATAGGTCTAACAAATGTGCATTTCGAAAAGGATAGACCTTGTGCAGCTTGTCAAGCAGGGAAACAGGTGGGAGGAGCACATCACAGCAAGAACGTGATGACCACGTCAAGACCCCTGGAGCTGCTACACATGGATCTCTTCGGACCCGTCGCCTATCTAAGCATAGGAGGGAGTAAGTATGGTTTAGTTATTGTTGATGACTTTTCCCGCTTCACTTGGGTATTCTTTTTGCAGGATAAGTCTGAAACCCAAGGAACCCTCAAGCGCTTCCTCAGGAGAGCTCAAAATGAGTTTGAGCTCAAGGTGAAGAAGATAAGGAGCGATAACGGGTCCGAGTTCAAGAACCTTCAAGTGGAGGAGTTTCTTGAGGAGGAAGGGATCAAGCACGAGTTCTCCGCTCCCTACACACCACAACAAAATGGTGTGGTAGAGAGGAAGAACAGGACGCTAATTGATATGGCGAGGACAATGCTTGGAGAGTTCAAGACCCCCGAGTGCTTTTGGTCGGAAGCCGTGAACACGGCTTGCCACGCCATCAACAGGGTCTACCTTCACCGCCTCCTCAAGAAGACGTCATATGAGCTACTAACCGGTAACAAACCCAATGTATCGTACTTTCGTGTTTTTGGGAGCAAGTGCTACATTCTAGTAAAGAAGGGTAGAAATTCTAAGTTTGCTCCCAAAGCTGTAGAAGGGTTTTTATTAGGTTATGATTCAAATACAAAGGCGTATAGGGTCTTCAACAAATCATCGGGTTTGGTTGAAGTCTCTAGCGACGTTGTATTTGATGAGACTAATGGCTCTCCAAGAGAGCAAGTTGTTGATTATGATGATGTAGATGAAGAAGATGTTCCGTCGGCTGCTATACGAACCATGGCGATTGGAGACGTTCGGCCACAGGAACAGGATGAACGTAATCAACCTTCTTCCTCAACGACGGTGCATCCCCCACTTCAAGACGATGAACAGGTTCATCAAAAGGAGGCGTGTGATCAAGGGGGAGCACAAGAAGATCAAGTGATGGAGGAAGAAGCGCAACCGGCACCTCCAACCCAAGTTCGAGCGATGATTCAAAGGGATCATCCCGTCGACCAAATTTTGGGTGACATTAGCAAGGGTGTAACTACTCGGTCTCGATTAGTTAATTTTTGTGAACATTACTCTTTTGTCTCCTCTATTGAGCCTTTCAGGGTAGAGGAGGCCTTGCTAGATCCGGACTGGGTGTTGGCCATGCAGGAGGAACTTAATAACTTCAAGCGCAACGAAGTTTGGACGCTGGTGCCTCGTCCCAAGCAAAATGTTGTGGGAACCAAGTGGGTGTTCCGCAACAAACAAGACGAGCACGGAGTGGTGACAAGGAACAAGGCTCGACTTGTGGCAAAAGGTTATGCCCAAGTCGCAGGTTTGGACTTTGAGGAGACTTTTGCTCCTGTGGCTAGGCTAGAGTCTATTCGTATCTTGCTAGCATATGCCGCTCACCATTCTTTCAGGTTGTACCAAATGGATGTGAAGAGCGCATTCCTCAACGGGCCAATAAAGGAAGAGGTGTACGTGGAGCAACCCCCTGGCTTCGAGGATGAGCGGTACCCCGACCATGTGTGTAAGCTCTCTAAGGCGCTCTATGGACTTAAACAAGCCCCAAGAGCATGGTATGAATGCCTTAGAGATTTCTTACTTGCTAATGCTTTCAAGGTTGGAAAAGCCGATCCAACTCTCTTTACAAAGACATGTGATGGTGATTTGTTTGTATGCCAAATTTATGTCGATGACATAATATTTGGGTCTACTAATCAAAAGTCTTGTGAAGAGTTTAGCAGGGTGATGACGCAGAAATTCGAGATGTCGATGATGGGCGAGTTGAATTACTTCCTTGGGTTCCAAGTGAAGCAACTCAAGGACGGCACCTTCATCTCCCAAACGAAGTACACGCAAGATCTGCTAAAGCGGTTTGGGATGAAGGACGCCAAGCCCGCAAAGACTCCGATGGGAACCGACGGACACACCGACCTCAACAAAGGAGGTAAGTCCGTTGATCAAAAAGCATACCGGTCAATGATAGGGTCTTTACTTTATTTATGTGCTAGTAGACCGGATATTATGCTTAGCGTATGCATGTGTGCTAGATTTCAATCCGATCCTAAGGAATGTCACTTGGTGGCGGTGAAGCGAATTCTTAGATATTTAGTCGCTACGCCCTGCTTCGGGATCTGGTATCCAAAGGGGTCTAACTTTGACTTGATTGGGTACTCAGATTCCGACTATGCTGGATGTAAGGTCGATAGGAAGAGTACATCGGGGACGTGCCAATTCTTAGGAAGGTCCCTGGTGTCATGGAACTCTAAGAAACAAACCTCCGTTGCCCTATCCACCGCTGAGGCCGAGTACGTTGCCGCAGGTCAGTGTTGCGCGCAACTACTTTGGATGAGGCAAACCCTCAGGGACTTTGGCTACAATCTGAGCAAAGTCCCACTCCTATGTGATAATGAGAGTGCTATCCGAATAGCGGAAAATCCTGTTGAACACAGCCGCACAAAGCACATAGACATCCGGCATCACTTTTTGAGAGACCACCAGCAAAAGGGAGATATCGAAGTGTTTTATGTTAGCACCGAGAACCAGCTAGCCGATATCTTTACCAAGCCTTTAGATGAGAAGACCTTTTGCAGGCTGCGTAGTGAGCTAAATGTCTTAGATTCGCGGAACTTGGATTGAATTATAGCATACATGTATTCATGCTTTTGATCATGTTCCCTTCTGCATATTGTTGCTTATTATGGTGCTCAAGTTGTACAAACACTCCCTGGACCTCACAAGTCCGTTGCAATGTGATGCACATGTTTAGGGGGAGATGTGTTACAACTTGACCCTTTGAGACTAACCATATGTTTGAGTTTGCTTGTGTTAGTCACAAAGGAGAATTGAAAGGGAAAAGGTGGACTTGGACCATGAAAGACTTCCACTGCACTCCGATGAGGGGTAACTTATTCCAAGTTCATCTCATGAACTCTTATTGCCATTTGCTCTTAATTGAAGATTTTGGTGAGGCAATGGGGTTAAAGGGCCAAGATTGATCCCGTTTTGGTGCTTGATGCCAAAGGGGGAGAAAATAAAGGCCAAAGTGATAAATGGATCAGCTACCACTTGAGAGTTTTTGAAAATAGTAGAATAGAGCGTTTGGTTTGTCAAAACTCTTTTGATGTCTCTCTTGTCAAAAGTTGGCTTCTTGTGGGGAGAAGTATTGATTATGGGAAAAAGGGGGAGTTTTTGAAATTCTTGATCAATCTCTTTTTGAATGACTCTCTTTATGCTTAAACATGTGTGTTTAACTTAGAGATAGAGATTTGTGTTTGATTTGCAAAAACAAACCAAGTGGTGGCAAAGGATGATCCATATATGCCAAAAATTGAATAACACCTAAATTTATGTCATTTGAATTGAGTTGGCACTTGTTCTAGTGGCTTTATGAAGTGTTGGCATAAATCACCAAAAAGGGGGAGATTGAAAGGGAAATGTGCCCTTGGGCCATTTCTAAGGATTTTGGTGATTTAGTGCTCAACACAGGTACCTAATTGTAAAATGGAACAAGGTGCAAATCATGAAGTAAAGGTATGTTTCTAACCCTTAGTACATTGGTTTTGTGTACTAATATATTTGTCTAAGTGTTAGAAACAGAAAAGGAGATGAAAAGAAAAGAGGAGAAAGTCTTGGCTGTGTGCAGCCAAGACCCAGCTCGGCCTGGAGCACCGGACTGTCCGGTGTGCACCGGACAGTGTCCGGTGCGCCAGGCTGCCTCGGCTCAAACTGGCCGCTCTCGGGAATTCGCCGACGGCGTACGGCTATAATTCACCGGACTGTCCGGTGTGCACCGGACTGTCCGGTGAGCCAACGGTCGGCCAGGGCCAACGGTCGGCCGCGCAATCCGCGCGAGACACGTGGCCGAGCCAACGGTCGGGAAGGAACACCGGACTGTCCGGTGTGCACCGGACATGTCCGGTGCGCCAACTGAGCGCAGATCTGGAGCAGCCAGCAACGGTCAGAAGTGCTGTTTTTGGAAACAAATCGGGCACCGGACAGTGTCCGGTGTGCACCGGACTGTCCGGTGCGCCACGAGACAGAAGGCAAAGATGGCCTTCCAGATTTGTTCCCAACGGCTCCTAGCTGCCTTGGGGCTATAAAAGGGACCCCTTGGCGCATGGAGGAATAACCGAAGCATTCCTTGAGCACTCTTGATCACTCACACATCAATCTTGCGCACTTGTTTGACATTCTAGTGATTTGAGCTCCGTTCTAGTGTGTTAGCCTCTTGAGCTCAAGTCTGGGTTTTGTGTGTGCGTATTCGCTGTGATCTTTGTGTTGTGTGTGAGTTGCTAATCCCTCCCTTACTCCGTGATTCTTTGTGAACATCATTTGTAAGGGCGAGAGGCTCCAAGTTGTGGAGATTCCTCGCAAACGGGATTGAGATAAGAACAACAAAACACCGTGGTATTCAAGTGAGTCTTTGGACCGCTTGAGAGGGGTTGATTGCAACCCTCGTCCGTTGGGACGCCACAACGTGGAAGTAGGCAAGCATTGGCTTGGCCGAACCACGGGATAAACCACCGTGTCCCTCTGTGCTTGATTCTTGTGGTATTGTGTTTTGTTGAAGACTTCACCTTAGCCACTTGGCATTAACTGTGCTAACGCTTAACAAGTTTTTGTGGCTTAAGTTTGAAGTTTTTACAGGATCACCTATTCACCCCCCCCCCCTCTAGGTGCTCTCAACTGTGCAGGGGTATTTATAGGTACCTGAGCGCGCAGCACCTCGAGCTAAGGACGCATGTGCCCTCAGGTACCTATGTTATCCCAAGAATATTCCCATAAAGCGGGGTTACAGACCGTAATTACAGGAATGCTTTTACAAAATAGGCCCGTAACGCGCGGCGGCCAAGCGGGGCCCGTTACGACGGGCCGGATTGCACGTGGGCCTCCGAGCTGGACGAGGCCGCGCCGTGGGATGCCCTTCGTCGCCAGTCTTCGCCTAGAGCGGAAGAAGCGAAGGGTGTCCCCGCCTGTTTTGTTTCTGTCAGTTCAGCTGCTGCAGCGAAGGCTTCGAGCGAAGGGTGGCGCCTTTGCCTTCGCCCCAACATTTGCCCTCCGAGGGACCAGTTCGACAAAGTCACCTGGTGCCGAAGACGTCGTTAGATGGCGGAGACGCTGCCCTCGCTCGAAGTGGTTCCGCGGGGGTTTTTGATGTGACCGTTGATTGACGGCGTACTGTTGGATTGCGGGTTTCCCGAAGCGCCGTGCCCTGTCTATAAAAGGGGGCGGGGGTCGGCGCTTTTTGAACTTCACCTTCCGCGCTCCGCGAAAACCCTAGCCGCCCTTTCCGCCGTCTTGCTGCTCGTCTGCCTGCCGCGGTCTTGTTCGCCGGAGATCTGGCTCGAGTGAAGCAGACCGCCCGCCGCCGCCGACGGTACGTTGCGATGCCGTCCTCGTCTTCTTCCGCTGCCGCTACGCCGCCGGCCGTTTCCTCGCCGCCGCCCGCCGCCTCGTCTGAGGAGACGCTGAGTAGCTTAATGGCGGAGGAGTTGCACGCCGGCGACTCTGTTGATTTCGGCGTATCGCGGATGTCGTCGGCCCGCGTGCAAGATATGCAGCGGTTGGGTTACTTCGGCGGCGGAGTTGGTCGAGTCCCGGGGACGGAGGAAGTCCCCGAGCCAGAGGGCGAGTTGGTCGTTTTCGAGGCGTTCTTCGCCGCCGGACTCCGCTTGCCTGCGCACCGATTTGTTGGCGAAGTCCTGTGCAGGTTCAACGTTCAAATACACCAGCTGACACCGAACGCCATAGTGGCACTGTCGAAGTATGTCTGGGCGACGACTTCGTACGGCGGACAACCATCGGTGGAAGTTTTTGCGAAGTATTATTGTTTGCATTGGCAGAAGAGGATGATTGGAGGCGAAGTCGCTCAGTTTGGATCCTGCACATTCACGCCGAAGACCGGCAAAACCACGATGCAGGTAGTCGAGTTGGTTCCTTGCGCCCGCAACAAGTGGGGCAACTGGAATGAATTTTGGTTTTACGTCGCTGAGGGTACCGTCGAGGGCCATGAGGGACTCCCCGTGTCCGCGATGTGTTCTCATTTTTACTCAGCGTATCCGCCCTTTGAAGTGGCGGAGGAGGATGAGGACGAAGGGGCTCTTCGGTGCGCCGCCGGCCTGAGCAGTGGGCGCGACTTGGTTGAAGAGTTTGTGGCGTACGGGGTGTGGCCATTGGCACGTGGCTGGGCGTTGGGCGAAGTATGCCCTCGCTAGATGCCTTTTCATGGTGGAAGGGTGGTGCGGAGTCCCGCCTTCGCCCTGAATCTGCAAAGTCGCGATCCGGCCGCCGTTGTGCGTGAGGCGGAGGATGGGGCGGTGCGGCTTGTTGGACGCTACGTGCCGAGGACAGAGGGCCAGCGCAGCTGGGATATCCGCGGGTCGAATGACCGCTTGAACAGGGTTTTTGAATTAAATCAATTGCCATATGATGGCTACCCTGGTCAAGACGATGTGGACCGCCGTGGGAAGAGACCGGCGGTGGAGACCAGAGACGACCCTGCACCGGCGGCCGCCCCGTCCTCTAAAAAGAGAAAATTAGGTACTGCTATGGGAGGACTTGGGGTTTCTGATCGTTTTGCTAGAGAGTTGACGAAGACGTGCGCGGCCCCGGGGGAAAGGATGTCTTCGCCCGAGCTCCGGGAGTCTTCGGCTCGGATGTTGAGGGTTACCGGGGGTTGTTGGCCTAGGAATGTTCCTGTCCCCCGCGCGGTTGGCGAGGACTTTTTTACATCTCGCATGGTTCGTGAATGGAGGGTATTTCCTTACGGGCGGAATATTGCTGCTGTTGTGTCAGCAGTGATGGACAAGGATCGCCAGGGAGCTGCACAAAAGCGCCAGGCGGCTATCAGGCTCGTTGAAGCCAGGCCGAAGAGGCAGCGGGGGACTGCGAAGGCTGCGGCCTCCGGCGGAGGCCGGCCGCCGCTGGCGGCGAAGTCGAGCGTCCCTGCATCTAGCAAGGCGCCGGAGGCAACGGCAGGCGCCGAAGGCTCGAAGTCGGCGAAGGCGGTGCCGCCGTCCAGCGGAGTGGCGGAGGTCGCGAAGGTGGCCCGAGCGTTGCCGTTGGCGGGCAAACGTGTCGCCGACTTCGTCACCGATATTAGCGTGGACGACTATCTCGGTGGTAGGTCGTTGGCTTTTCTTTCTTTTTTTCTTTTTTTCTTTTTTTTGATCGGTTCATTGGTACGCTGCAGGGCTGGGTGAAGGCCAACTTGCTGTGGTTGCGCCTGGCGCGGCGACCACGACGGCTGCCGCAGCGCCGAAGGCGAAGGGCGGGGCTCTTAGCGCCAGAGGCGAGGCGTCGGCCCTCGCGGTTGTCATGGATGAGGCGGGCGCTGCGTCCCGCCGGCTGGCGGAGGTGACGGAGGCGCTACGTCAGGTCCGCTAAGTTGGACCTCGTCCCCCCTTTTTTTTCTGGGACCGCAGTCTTACGATTGCTCTGCAGGTGGCTGACTTCGCTAGCCGCACTGCGTCGGGGGCCCTCACGGCAGCCGTGGCTGCCAAATTCGAAAGACTTCGGACACAACACGCTGACGCCGTCCGCGAAAAATCGGCCGCCGACAGCAAGTGCCGCAAGCTGGCGGACAAGGTGGCCACACTGGAGGACGAAAAGGCCGCCCTCCGTCGCCAACTGGCGGGGGAAAGGAGGGAGACCAACGAGGCCCTTGTCAAGGCGCAGGCTGCGCAGGCGGAGGCCAACCTGGCACGGGCGGAGGGCAATCTTGCCAGGGAGCGCGCCGAGCAGTTGCAGGAGCGGCTCACCGCCCTGGAGAGCCGCGTGAAGGGGGCCGAGGCCGCGGCACGAGCGGAGGCAGAGGGGACGCACCAACTGCTCGTAGATACATACCGTGGCCTGGGCGCGGGGACCGGTGAATTCGAAGTGCCGGACCAAGAGCCCGGACTTCGGTGCCTAGAGTGGGTGCAGGAGGAGTTGCAGGCGCTCCCCTCTGTCGTGGAGGGGTTTATGGCGTATGCCTCCCTGGTCACCTGCGAGGGGGCGATGAACGCGCTCTCCCGCGAAGGGTGCCGGCACTTCGAGGTCTTCGACCAAGTCGAAGAAGACTTTGAGCAAGATATCTTCAAGGTCGAGGACCCCGTAGTGAAGGATTCTGCCGGAGCTATCTTCGACCGGCTGTGGGGTCCACACGGGCGCGAGGTGGTCAGGGAGCGCGCCGAGACGGCGAGGGCTCAGGTAACATTTTCGCTTGTTTGGTATTTGTTGGACGTGGGCTGTGTGTGTGTTTGATGAATTTTGTGTGTGTTGGCTTAGGCGGCGCGTGGCGAGAGGGTCGACGACTTCGGGGCGCTGAACAGCATGTTGGCTGACCCGGAGCCGACCCCGGCGGAGGCTGTGTCCGGGGTCGCCCTGGCGCCGACCCCGGCCGCATCCGCTGCGGCCGGCGAAGGCCTGCCCCTAGAGGTCGCCGAAGGCGCGCCTGATGCTTCTGCAGCTGCCGCGCTGAGTGCTGAGGATCCCGCAGCGGTAGCGGCGGAGATAACAGCGGAAGCAACGGCGGAGCCAACAGCGGAGGCTCCCGCAACGTTAGGGCCGTCGTAGGTGGCGTAGTAGGTGTAGAGGGTTGGGGAAGTTTGTACATGTTACTGAATTTTGGTTGCTGCGCAGGTTTAAGATTTTGGGCCTGCGCACGCAACCGCTACTACTAAATTTTTGGCGGCTACGACCGCGGAAGATGGTAATGAATGTGGTGGTTCTGTATCTGAGTTTTTTGATTGTGCTGACTCTGGGAGCTCGATTGAGTGGACTGAGTCGTCGGAGGACTTGGACTACTTCGCGGCCTTGGATGTGGCTGCGACGGAGGCCTCGCCGCATGCCGCGGATGCAGGAGGTGCGCCAGGTCTTAGCACCGGGCGACGGCGGCGAAGGGCAGTTGCGAAACGTAGAGTTAGTGGGGCGGAGGGGGCTCGGCTTCGTGTGAGTGGGGCTGGTCGGCAGGAACTGTTGTCTTTGCCGACCGCCGAGAATATAGGTGAAGGGGAACTGCGAAGTCTTTTTGCGGGTGAGGAGCTCAGGATAATGTTATTTAATTATAGGGAGATGGGAATTATTCCTAAGGTTGAGCCGATGTAGAGTGTGGTGCCCTCGCTTGTATATGTAGAGGCTTGTATGATGAAATTGTGTGCCCTCGTGTGCATATGTGTGTGCGAAGGCGTTGTGTACTTTGTCTGGTTTGTTTTGTTGCGCTGTGTTGGCGTGATTAAAGTTGGTCTTGGCGTGGACGGTTTGATGTTGTCGTTTCTGCCTTTGTTGTGCTAGTCCGGTTGCACCCTTAGGTGTCTTCTGCGCGGATAGTCCTCGCGATAGACTTAGATTTTTTTCTTTTCGCACTTGCTGTGCTAATCCGGCTGCACCCTTAGGCGGCTTCTGCGCGGATAGTCTTCGCGATAGACTTAGATTCTTTTTCGCACTTGTTGTGCTAATCCGGCTGCACCCTTAGGCGACTTCTGCGCGGATAGTCTTCGCGATAGACTTAGATTTTTTTCGCACTTATTGTGCTAATCCGGCTGCACCCTTAGGCGACTTCTGCGCGGATAGTCTTCGCGATAGACTTAGATTTTTTTCGCACTTGTTGTGCTAATCCGGCTGCACCCTTAGGCGACTTCTGCGCGGATAGTCTTCGCGATAGACTTAGATTTTTTTCGCACTTGTTGTGCTAATCCGGCTGCACCCTTAGGCGACTTCTGCGCGGATAGTCTTCACGATAGACTTAGATTCTTTTTCGCACTTGTTGTGATAATCCGGTTGCACCCTTAGGCGACTTCTGCGCGGATAGTCTTTGCGATAGACTTAGATTTTTTTCGCACTTGTTGTGCTAATCCGGCTGCACCCTTAGGCGACTTCTGCGCGGATAGTCTTCGTGATAGACTTAGATTTTTTTCGCACTTGTTGTGCTAATCCGGCTGCACCCTTAGGCGACTTCTGCGCGGATAGTCTTCGCGATAGACTTAGATTTTTTTCGCACTTGTTGTGCTAATCCGGCTGCACCCTTAGGCGACTTCTGCGCGGATTTGTCGCACGCGAGGGTAGCTAGCGCTTAGCCTCGCGGTGACCTCGTGTTGGTCGAATGTCGAAGACCGTCGTCGCGGTCTTTTTCGACGCATGTCTTTGCGGGGGATTTTTCACACATATATTACATGGCTCCGCCTCGTTAAAAACCTCACCCCCCGGGAGGAAAAGAGTGCGGGCTGGTACAAGATTGTTTTTGCGAATTACAAGGGCGAAGACAGCCCTGAGGAATCAAACAAAAAATTTGCGGAGGTTGTCGATGTTCCAGGAGTGCTCCAGGTCCTCGCCGTTTGGCGTTGTGAGCCTGTAAGCGTTGGGGGAAGCTTTTGTCTTGACGATGAAAGGGCCCTCCCACCTGGGCTCCAGCTTGCCCTTGGACTCCGTCCGAGCTGTTCGAATGAGTACGAGGTCCCCCTCGCTGAACTCCCTCGGGATGACTGAGTGGTCGCGCCATGCTTTGGTCTGGGCTTGATATTTGTTCAGGGCCTGTAGGGCGAAGACACAGTCTCCGTCGATGAGATCCTTTGAAGTTGGCTCGTCCACATCAGGGACGGCTGACGGAACTGTTCGCGGGGACCCGTGCTTTATTTCTTGCGGGGTCATGGCCTCCGATCCGTATAGAAGACGGAAGGGAGTAAACCCGGTCGCCCTGCACTCAGTCGTGTTTAGTGCCCAGACTGTCTCAGGTAAGAAATCGGTCCATCTACCCTTTTTTCATCAAGGAGCATTTTCTTGATAGCTGTGAAGATTTTCCCGTTGGCGCGCTCCACGACCCCGTTGGACTGCGGATGATAGACTGAGGCGAAGGCAAGCTTGGTGCCAATGGAGAAACAAAAATCCTTGAAGTCTTGGTTGTCAAACTGCTTGCCGTTGTCGACTGTTAGTTCGGACGGTACTCCGAAGCGGCAAACGATGTTCTGCCAGAAGAATTTTTGGGCAGTCTTTGATGTTATTGTAGAAACAGCCCGTGCCTCGATCCATTTGGTGAAGTACTCGACCGCGACGAAGGCGAACTTAAGGTTCCCCTGAGCGGTGGGCAGGGGTCCGACAATGTCGAGACCCCAGCGCTGGAGAGGCCATGTATGGGCGATCAGCTTTGTATACTACGAAGGGCCGCCTGACCGAGGAGAAAACTTCTGGCAGGCTTCGCAGGACCGAGTGACCCGATTTGCGGCGCAGATCATTGCGGGCCAGTAAAAGCCCTGGCGGATCACCTTAGCTGCTAGGGCCCTCGGCCCTGCGTGTGAGCCGCACGTGCCACTGTGGACTTCACGTAGAATCTGCATGCCTTCGGCCTCGGTGACGCACTTAAGCATTGGCTGACTGACCCCTTTTTTGTAGAGTTGGCCTTCAATCAGAGCGAAGTCTCGGCTTCGATGTCTGAGATGCTTGGCCTCACTGATGTCGGCTGGATGATAATACCCCTGCAGGAACAGGGTTATGGGTGCCCGCCAGTCTTCGGTCATGATAAGGTTGACTGTGCGGTGGCCCTCACTGTCATTGGTTATTTGGAGCCCTTCGGGGCTCCGGACTGCTGGCGTGCCGATGACATGAAAGAACACGTCGGAGGGCAGAGTTTCACCCCTGGCCGCGGCCTTGGCCAATGCGTCGGCCTCCTCATTCTTGGCCCGATCCACATGCTGCAAGGTGAACCCCTTGAACTGCCTCTCGAGACTTCGGATGGCCGCGAGGTACTGCATGAGCGCGGGGTCCTTGGCTGCATAGTCTTTCTCGACTTGGCCGGCAACTACCTTGGAGTCTGTTTTGATGATGCAGGTGGTGACTCCGAGGGCCCTTAGCTTGCGGAGGCCGAGGATGACTGCTTCGTATTCTGCTATATTATTTGTGCATCTGTCGGATTCCAGATTGAAGCTGAGTCGTGCTGCATATCTGTGCTTGACCCCGACTGGTGAGGTTATGACTGCAGCGACGCCTGCCCCCGCATGGCACCATGCGCCGTCGCAATGGATCGTCCAAGTCTTCTCTGCGGACGGATCTGGCTGTGTTGTTGGCCCAGTCCAGTCGACGACGAAGTCTGCCAGGACTTGAGACTTGATAGCTGTCCTGGGCTCGAAGCAGATGTGGTAGCCGGAGAGTTCGGCCGCCCACTTGGCAATCCTCACCGACGCCTCCGGGTTTCTGAATAATTCGCCGAGCCCCCTGTTTGAGGTGACTCGGACCTTGAATGCTTCGAAGTAATGGCATAGTTTGCGCGACGACATGACGACTGCGTAGGCAATCTTCTCCAGCTCTGTCATGTTGCACTTGGACGGTGTCAGCACTTCGGAGACATAATACACGGGGCACTGCCGGACCACGCCCTCGACAGTCTGCTCCTGCACTAGTGCCGCGCTGACCGCATGTGGCGAAGCCGCGACGTAGAGCAGCAGGGGGAGCGAGGGGTCGGGGCTGGTAAGGACAGCCAACTCTGTCAGGTACTGTTTTAATGAGGCGAAGGCCGCCGCCTGCTCTGGTCCCCAGGCAAAGTCTTTTGCACCACGGAGTGTCTTGAGGAAGGGGAGACTTCGCTCGGCGGACCTGGAGACGAATCTGTTGAGAGCGGCCAATCTGCCTGTCAGGCGCTGGACGTCCCTGACGGACTGCGGAGGCGTCATGTCCAAGATAGCCTGAATCTTGGTTGGGTTGGCCTCGATGCCGCGGTGTGATACCAGGTAGCCCAATATTTTGCCCTGGCGAATGCCGAAGACGCACTTTTCTGGGTTTAGGCGGAGTTGTGCGTCCCGCATGTTCGCGAATGTTTCGGCGAGGTCGGCGAGGTGGTCCTCCTTGCTCTTGCTGGCGACGACAATGTCGTCTACATATGTGAATATGTTTCTGCCAACCTGCCCCTCGAGCACTGTTTTGGTAAGCCTGGAGAAGGTGGACCCGGCGTTCTTGAGTCCCTCCGGCATTCTGATGAAGCAATATGTGCCGAAGGGTGTTATGAAGCTGGTGCTAGCCTTGTCTTCTTCCTTCATGTATATCTGGTGGTAACCGGAGAAGCAATCGAGGAGGGACATGACCTCGCATCCGGCCGCGCTATCGACTATTTTGTCGATCCGTGGCAACGGGAAATTGTCCTTTGGGCAGGCTTTATTGAGACTGGTGAAGTCGATGCACATTCGCCACTTCCCGCTCTTTTTCTGCACCATTACGACATTGGAGAGCCATGTGGGGTAAGCCACCGGCTCGATGAATTTGGCCTCCAGGAGGCGGTGCACTTCTGCCTTGGCGGCCTCCGTCTTTTCGTCGGACATCTTGCGAAGCCGCTGCTTTCTCGGCCGTACCGAAGGGTCGATTCCCAGACTGTGCTCAATTATTGAACGACTGACCCCGACCAGATCGAGGGCCGACCAGGCGAAGACATCTTTGTTCTTGGACAGGCAGCAGAGGAGCTTTTCTTCTTCATGCGAAGTAAGGTCTTCACTGATAATGACTGTCTGCCTGGGCGTGGCCTGGTCGAGGGGGACGGTCTTGGTCCCGTCATGACTCTGCAGTTGCGCCTTGTCATGTTGCTTATTGGTTGGGCTGGCAGGCGCGGGGGCTTCGCGTTGGGCCGTGAGGCAGTGCACGTTTCTTTGACTGGGCACGAAGTCCCGCTCTATGTTACGCGCAGTCTGTTGATTGCCGAAGACTGTGATAACGCCTAACGGACCTGGTATCTTCATACATAGGTACAGTCCGTGAATGGCTGCTTCGAACTTATTGATGGAGCCTCGGCCCATGATGGCATTGTAAGGGTATACCATATCCACAATGTCAAAGGTTATTTGCTCGCTTCGGGCATTGGGTGCTACACCGAAGGAGAGAGGCAGCTCTATTTTTCCGACGGGGAAGGTGCCTTTGCCGCCGAAGCCATACAATGGGTTGTCCGAAGGCTTAAGCAGGCTGTGGCTTATGCCCATGCGATCGAAGGCGTGGAGGAAGATGATGTCCGCCTGGCTGCCGTTGTCAACGAGGACCTTGTGCAGGTCCCAGCCTGCCACGCTGCAATTGATAACCATGGCATCGCAGTGGGGGGCGCTGCGCAAGTCGACGTCCCGTGCGTCGAAGGTTAGCGGTATGTGGGACCACCTTGTCTGCACGACTGGGCCCGTGACGGCGACATGGTTGATGCTGCGGTAGTGGTCCCGCTTCTGCCGCTTGGTGTCGAAGTCGGTGCTGGACCCCCCAGTTATCATGTGGATGACTCCGCGATATGGTTGATCGGCGAAGTCTTCCTGCTTTGGGGCATGGGGGATGTTTTGATGTTGCTGGTGTGGTGGTGGGGGTGGAGGAGGTACGATTTGTACTTCCTGATGGTGTTGGTAAGCGTGGTGCGGGGCAGGAGCGTGGATATATGGCAGAGGGGGTTGCTGGTAGTTGTGCGCGACAATTCTGGGGTTGTCGGCTGGCTGCGCCCGCGCCATTCTGTCTCTGGTAGCCTTCGTTTCGGGGCAGTCTTTGGTTTGGTGGGCGCAGTCTTCGCCATGGAAGAGGCAGTAGAATCGGCGCGGCGGCTGCGCACGCCCCTGGCCCCTGCCACAAGTGTCGTTTCCGCGGCCCTGGGGGGGATATTCCTGGCGACGAGGGGGGTCGGCAGCGGGATGCTGGTTGGCGATGTTGTGCACCTGCTGCTGATTGCGGCCGTCTCGACCGGAGTCTGGCTGCGGAGTCCTTGTCCACGTGCGGCTGGACTGTGGAGCATCTTTTGGCTTCCTTTGGGACTCAATCTTGCACTGGTGGAGCTCTTCGGATCTGGCGTACTTTTCAAACAGCTGATATAACTCTTGGAGGTTCTTTGGCGGATCTCTGATGCAGTGGCTGTAAAGGACGCCGGCGCGAAGACCACTGATAGCATAGTGGATGGCGATCTGGTCATCGACTGAGGGTAGCTGTGACTTGAGTGTTAGAAATTTGCGGTAATACTCCCTCAGGGTCTCCTTTTCTAGCTGCTTGCAGAGCGAAAGTTCGGCCAGGGCGTCGGTGTCTGGGCGGTACCCTTGGAAGTTGAGCAGGAACTTGTCCCGGAGACTTCTCCAGGAATCAATGGACAGCGGAGGCAACCTGGTGAACCAGGTGAGTGCGGGGCCCTCGAGGGCGATGATGAAAGACTTCGCCATTGTGGCGTCGTCCCCCCCGGACGATGCAACGGCGACCTGGTAACTCATTATGTATTGAGCCGGGTCGGTGCTGCCGTTGTACTTGGGATAGGTCCCTGCCCGGAAGTTTGCTGGCCACGGCGTCACTTGCAGGTGAGGCGCTAGGGGACTTCGCTCATCGAGATAGTTGACCCCTTGGAATGGCGCGGCGTGCGGGAAGGTGTGGTCGCGTTGAGGGAAACGCGGGTCCTCCGGTTGCGCGCGGTGTTGCAGGGGTGGCCCATGCTGCAGGTCGGGGTGGCCTTCGCGCATGTCTTCGTCTTGTGCACGCTGCTGGAGGGGTGACTCGTGCTGCAGGCCGAGGTGGCCTTCGCGCTGCATCAGCGCAATCTCCCGCTCGAGTTCCTGGGCCTTGTGCTCTTCGTCGCGTATCATTTGCCGCACTTTGGCTAGTGCGGACACACGTTGGCGCTTGGCCTCCAGTATCTCCTTCTGCCTCTGGAGATTGCGGTTCTTGAGGCGCAGGGCGCGCAGCTGTAGTTGTTCTTCTGCTGAGACGCCGAGGACCTCACCGTCCTCGGCGAGGTCCGCGCCCTCCGGTGGTGCGAAGCCTAAGGGTGGCTGCGGTTGTCCCTCAGGGTCGCAGGTGCGGAGGGTGTCGTCTTCGCATGCGTGAGGGACATCGTCTTCAGTGGCCTCTTGGTGGGTGGATTGGGTGAGGGCGAGGGCCTTGCCCTTTCTTGCGGCGAGCAGTGCTGCCTTCACAGCCTCGTCAGCCTTCGGGTTAGCTCTCTTGGGTGCCATCGCGGGTGGTTTTCTCGTAGCACGAACGGTGGGCGCCAAATGTTGGGACTCGCTCTCAGTTGCAAGGGGATCCAACAAGGGTGAACAGTGATGACAACAGGGTACTCGCGCTAGATGGCAAAAGCTCTGTTAATCTGGCCTCTCACGGACACTGTGCAGGGGTATTTATAGGTACCTGAGCGTGCAGCACCTCGAGCTAAGGACGCATGTGCCCTTAGGTACCTAGGTTATCCCAAGAATATTCCCATAAAGCGGGGTTACAGACCGTAATTACAGGAATGCTTTTACAAAATAGGCCCGTAACGCGCGGCGGCCAAGCGGGGCCCGTTACGACGGGCCGGATTGCACGTGGGCCTCCGAGCTGGACGAGGCCGCGCCGTGGGATGCCCTTCGTCGCCAGTCTTCGCCTAGAGCGGAAGAAGCGAAGGGTGTCCCCGCCTGTTTTGTTTCTGTCAGTTCAGCTGCTGCAGCGAAGGCTTCGAGCGAAGGGTGGCGCCTTTGCCTTCGCCCCAACAACGACCAAAGGAGTCGCATGCCGAACCAGCAAGATGTCCAAAATCGTGTCCCGCGTATGTAGCCACGCGTAGGCCTCGCGACGACCAACTAGCCGCCGGAAGACGTGGCGCGCTTCTAGCAGAAGTGGGCAGATACGAATCGGTGCTCTGAATTGTGCGAGGTGATCTCTTCAGTCAGATATATAAGGCTGATGGGAAACCCATACAAAAAGGTTAGACCTTCATACTGCATTCATCTGCTACCTTCAGAAACCACTTGTAATCCTCAACCTCAAAGCAATACATCCACCGGAAACTCACAGGATATAGGGTGTTACACATCTAGGCGGTCTAAACCTGTATAATTTGTCGTGTTGTGCACGTACCATGGAGTTGGGATCAACTTCGCCACCCTCCCAAAATCACTACGTGGTATATCTTGTAGTACGTCGTCGAAACCAAACACCAAATAGCTGGCGCGCCAGGTATGGGTTGAAGCATCGATTCACGATAGCTCTATGTCCATCTTGTTCAACACCGTCTTCAACTTCACCGCCGATGAGGTTATCCACTTCAGATCCCTCTCCTGCGTCGCCGACCGAAAGGGCGCTCTACACCGTGTAGCAGGTGTGGAGAAAGACGTTCCGAGGTCTCATGTCATCGTCTCGACGGAGAAGATGCCCTTGTCAAGATCCGAGATAGCCTCGGTGATGTTCACGACTAAACCCTAATTGGTCGGGACTCAACCCACATTGGCATGTCCCTAGACCCAGGGGCCCCGACTTACCCATGCGTTGCGTCAGGCCACCTCTGAAAGGGAAATAGGGTCAAACCTTTTCCAATAAGAATTTTGGTGGTTGAATTGCCCAACACAAATTATTGGACTAACTAGTTTGCTCTAGAAAATATGTCTACAGGTGCCAAAGGTTCATAACAAACCAATACAAGTCAAAAGAAAGGGTTCAAACAAAGGGAGCAAAGTTAAACCAAAGGCAGCCCTGGTCTGGCGCACCGGACAGTGTCCGGTGCACCAGGGAATCCAACTCTAAACTTGCCAGTCTCGGGAATTCTAGAGGCCGCTCCGCTATAATTCACCGGACTGTCCGGTGTGCCAGCGGAGCAACGGCTACTTCGTGCCAACGGTCGTCTGCAGAACGCATTCAATGCGCTACAGTGCGCGCCAGTGTCAGAGCAGCGCCAGAAGGCGCACCAGACAGTCTACATGACCTGTCCGGTGCACCACCGGACTGTCCGGTGGCCCAGAAGACAGAAGCTCCAACGGTCGAACCCTAACGGTCGGGTGACGTGGCTGGTGCACCAGACAGTGTCCGGTGACGCACCAGACTGTCTGGTGCGCCATGCGACAAACAGCCTCCCAACTGCCACTTTTGGTGGTTGGGGCTATAAATACCCCAACCACCCCACTATTCATTACATCCAAGTTTTCAGACTTCCTACACCTTACAAGAGCTATAGCATTTAATACAAGACACACCAAAGAGATCAAATCCTCTCCCAAGTCCAAAGATCATTCCAAATCAATTAGTGGCTAGTGTGAGAGTGACTTGTGTTCATTTGAGCTCTTGCGCTTGGATTGCTTCTTTTCTTTATCATTCTTCTTGTGATCAACTCAATTGTAACCGAGGCAAGAGACACCAATTGTGTGGTGGTCCTTGCGGGGACTTAGTGTCCCGTTTGATTGAGAAGAGAAGCTCACTCGGTCTAAGTGACCGTTTGAGAGAGGGAAAGGGTTGAAAGAGACTCGGTCTTTGTGACCACCTCAACGGGGAGTAGGTTTGGAAGAACTGAACCTCGGTAAAACAAATCACCGTGTCACACTCTTTATTTGCTTGTGATTTGTTTTCGCCCTCTCTCTTGGACTCGATTTTAATTCTAACGCTAACCCCGGCTTGTAGTTGTGCTTAAACTTTGTAAATTTCAGATTCGCCCTATTCACCCCCCTCTAGGTGACTTTCAATTGGTATCGGAGCCCGGTTCTTCATTAGAGCCTAACCGCTCGAAGTGATGTCGGGAGATCACGCCAAGAAGGAGATGGTGACCGGCGACAAGCCCGCTACAAGCCACGGGAAGGCTCCATTGGGAGAGTCCCGCAACAAAGGGAAGGAGAAGGAATCCTCTTCTCTCAAGTCGCATCGGAGTGGCGAAAAGAAAAAGAAGATGAGGAAGGTGGTCTACTACGAGACCGACTCTTCATCGCCATTCACCTCCGGCTCCTACGCGTCGTCCATAACTTCTAAGCGCCATGAGCGCAAGAAGTTTAGTAAGATTCCCCTACACTACTCTCGCATTTCTAAACGTACTCCATTACTTTCCGTTCCATTAGGCAAACCACCGGTTTTTTACGGTGAAGATTATAACATGTGGAGTGACAAAATGAGGCATCACCTAACCTCACTCCACACTAGTATTTGGAACGCTGTCGAGTTTGGTGTACAGGTACCATCCGTAGGGGATGAGGACTACGATTCAGACGAAGTTCCCAAATCCGGCACTTCAACTCCCAAGCCACCATTATACTCCTCGCCTCTCTAAGTCGAGAGGAGTATAACAAGGTGCAAGGGTTGAAGAGCGCCAAAATGATTTGGGATGTACTCAAAACGGTGCACGAAGGAGATGAGGTGACCAAAATCACCAAAAGGGAGATGATCGAGGGGGAGCTCGGTCGATTCATGCTTCACCAAGGGGAGGAGCCACAAGCGATGTACAACCGGCTCAAGACCTTGGTGAACCAAGTACGCAACCTTGGGAGCACCAAATGGGATGACCATGAGATGGTCAGGTTATTCTAAGGTCACTAGTTTTTCTTAATCCCACTCAAGTACAATTAATTCGTGGTGATCCTAGATACAAAATAATGTCTCCTGAGGAAGTGATAGGTAAATTTGTGAGCTTTGAACTAATGATCAAAGGCTCCAAAAAGATCATCGAGCAAGGCGCATCCTCCTCGGTACCCGAAGCACAACCCGTTGCATTCAAAGCAACGGAGGAGAAGAAAGAAGATTCTACCCCAAGTAGAATCCCCATCGACGCCTCCAAGCTCGACAACGAGGAGATGGCGCTTATTATCAAAAGCTTCCGTCAAATCCTCAAACAAAGGAAGGGGAAAGATTACAAGCCCCGTTCCAAGAAGGTGTGCTACAAGTGTGGTAAGCCCGGTCATTTCATTGCTAAATGTCCATTATCTAGTGATAGTGACAGGGGCGACGACAAGAAGGGAAAGAGGAGAGAAAAGAAGAGATACTACAAGAAGAAGGGCGGCGATGCCCATGTTTGCTAGGAGTGGGACTCCGACGAGAGCTCCACCGACTCCTCCTCCGACGAGGACGCCGCCAACATCGCCATCAACAAAGGGCTCCTCTTCCCCAACGTCGGCCACAAATGCCTCATGGCAAAGGACGGCAAAAAGAAGAAGGTGAAATCCAAATCCTCCACTAAATATGCAACATCTAGTGATGAGGCTAATTCTAGCAATGATGAGGATGATTTATTTACTCTCTTTGCCAACTTGAACATGCAACAAAAGGAAAAAATTAAATGAATTGATTAGCCCTATTCATGATAAGGATGAACTCTTGGATAGCCAAGAGGACTTCCTAATTAAAGAGAACAAAAAGCATGTTAAAGTGAAAAATGCTTATGCTTTAGAAGTAGAAAAATGTGAAAATTAACTAGTGAGCTAAGCACTTGCCATGATATTATTTCCAACCTTAGAAATGAGAATGCTAATTTAATTGCTAAGGTTGGGAAGCTTGATGTTTGTGATGATTCAATTGTTAGTCTTAGAAATGATAATGCCAACTTAATTGCTAAGATTGACAAATTGAACGCTTCTCTTTCTAGCCTTAAAATTGAAAATGAAAAACTAATTGCTAAGGCTAAGGATTTAGATGTTTGCAATGTTTCCATTTCCAATCTTAGAGATGAGAATGATATATTGCATGCTAAGATTGTTGAATTAAATACTTGCAAACCCTCTACATCTTCCATTGAGCATGTTAATATTTGTACTAGATGTAGAGATGTTAATGTAAATGCTATTCATGATCACCTTGCTTTAATTAAACAACAAAATGATCACATAGCTACATTAACTGCTAAAATTAATGAGCATGACTTAGAAAATGAAAAATTTAAATTTGTTAGAAGCATGCTCTATAGTGGGAAACGCCTTGGCATTAAGGATGGCATTGGCTTCCAACAGGGAGACAATGTCAAGCTTAATGCCCCGCCCAAAAGATTGTCTAATTTTGGTAAGAGCAAGGCTCCCATGGTTTAGGATAGCGAGAGTTACATTTTATACCCTGCCGGTTATCCTGAACACAAAATTAGGAGAATTCATTCTAGGAAGTCTCACTCTGGCCCTAATCATGCTTTTATGTAGAAGAGTGAGGCATCTAGCTCTAGGCAATCAACCTATGCTAAATTGCCTAAAAAGAGAACTCCTAAAGCATCAAATGATCATAATGTTTCATTTAGAACTTTTGATGCTTCTTATGTACTAACCAACAAATCAGGCAAGGTAGTTGCCAAGTATGTTGGGGGCAAACACAAGGGATCAAAGACTTGTGTTTGGGTACCCAAAGTTCTTGTATCTAATGTCAAAGGACCCAAAACTGTTTGGGTACCTAAAATCAAGAACTAAATCTGTTTTGTAGGTTTATGCATCCGGGGGCTCAAGTTGGATCATCGATAGCGGGTGCACAAACCATATGACTGGGGAGAAAAGAATGTTCTCCTCCTACGAGAAAAACCAAGATCCCCAATGAGCTATCACATTCGGGGATGGAAATCAAGGTTTGGTCAAAGGATTGGGTAAAATTGCTATATCACCTGACCATTCTATTTCCAATGTTTTTCTTGTAGACTCTTTAGATTACAACTTGCTTTCCATTTCTCAATTATGTAAAATGGGCTACAACTGTCTTTTTACGGATACAGGTGTTACTGTCTTTAGAAGAAGTGATGATTTAATAGCTTTTATGGGAATATTAGAGGGTCAGCTATACCTAGTGGATTTCAATAGAGCTGAACTTGATACTTGCTTAATCGCTAAGACTAACATGGGTTGGCTCTGGCATCACCGACTAGCCCACGTTGGAATGAAGAATCTTCACAAGCTTCTAAAGGGAGAGCACATTTTAGGACTAACAAATGTACATTTTGAGAAAGACAGAATTTGTAGCGCATGCCAAGCAGGGAAACAAGTTGGTGTTCATCATCCACATAAGAACATCATGACAACTGACAGGCCACTCGAGCTCCTCCACATGGACCTTTTCGGCCCGATCGCTTACATAAGCATCGGCGGGAGTAAGTACTGTCTAGTTATTGTGGATGACTATTCTCGCTTCACTTGGGTATTCTTTTTACAGGAAAAATCTCAAACCCAAGAGACCTTAAAGGGATTCTTGAGACGGGCTCAAAATGAGTTCGGCTTGAGGATCAAGAAAATTAGAAGCGATAATGGGATGGAGTTTAAGAACTCTCAAATAGAAGGTTTTCTTGAGGAGGAAGGGATCAAGCATGAGTTCTCTTCTCCCTACACGCCACAACAAAATGGAGTAGTGGAGAGGAAGAATAGAACTCTATTGGACATGGCAAGAACCATGCTTGATGAGTACAAGACTTCGGATCGGTTTTGGGCCGAGGCGGTCAACACCGCTTGCTACGCCATCAACCGGTTGTATCTTCACCGAATCCTCAAGAAGACATCATATGAACTCCTCACCGGTAAAAAGCCCAATGTTTCATATTTTAGAGTCTTTGGTAGTGCTTTATTCTTGTTAAGAGAGGTAGAAAATCCAAATTTGCTCCTAAGGCTGTAGAAGGCTTTTTACTAGGATATGATTCAAACACAAGGGCATATAGAGTCTTTAACAAGTCCACTAGACTAGTTGAAGTTTCTTGTGACATTGTGTTTGATGAGACTAACGGCTCCCAAGTGGAACAAGTTGATCTTGATGAATTAGATGATGAAGAGGCTTCGTGCATCGTGCTAAGGAACATGTCCATTGGGGATGTGTATCCTAAGGAATCCGAAGAGCCCATTCAAGAACAAGATCAACCTTCTTCCTCCATGCAAGCATCTCCACCAACTCAAGATGAGGATGAGGCTCAAGATGATGAAGAAGAAGATCAAGAAGATGAGCCACCTCAAGAGGAGGGCGATGATCAAGGGGGAGATGCCCATGATCAAGACAAGGAAGATGAACAAGACCCAAGGCCGCCACACCCAAGAGTCCACCAAGCAATCCAACGAGATCACCCCGTGAACACCATCCTAGGAGATATTCATAAGGGGGCAACCACTCGATCTCGTGTTGCTCATTTTTGTGAACATTACTCTTTTGTTTCCTCTATTGAGCCACACAGGGTAGAGGAAGCACTTCAAGATTTGGATTGGGTGATGGCAATGCAAGAGGAGCTCAACAATTTCAAAAGGAATGAGGTATGGCATTTAGTTCCATGTCCTAACCAAAATGTTGTAGGAACCAAGTGGGTCTTCTGCAACAAACAAGACGAGCATGGTGTGGTGACAAGGAACAGGCACGACTTGTGGCCAAAGGGTACTCACAAGTCGAAGGTTTGGATTTCGGTGAAACCTATGCACCCGTAGCTAGGCTTGAGTCAATTCGAATATTACTTGCCTATGCTACTCACCATGACTTTAAGCTCTACCAAATGGACGTGAAGAGTGCCTTCCTTAATGGACCCATCAAGGAAGAGGTCTATGTTGAGCAACCTCCCGGCTTTAAAGATAGTGAGTATCCTAACCATGTTTACAAACTCTCTAAGGCGCTTTATGGGCTCAAGCAAGCCCCAAGAGCATGGTATGAATGCCTAAGAGATTTCCTTATCACTAATGGCTTCAAAGTCGGAAAGGCCGATCCTACTTTATTCACTAAAATCATTGAGAATGATTTGTTTGTATGCCAAATCTATGTTGATGATATCATATTTGGGTCTACTAACAAATCTATTTGTGAAGAATTTAGTAGGATCATGATTCAAAAATTCGAGATGTCTATGATGGGGGAGTTGAAGTATTTCTTAGGATTTCAAGTCAAGCAACTCCAAGAGGGCACCTTCATTAGCCAAACGAAGTATATTCAAGATATTCTCACCAAGTTTGGAATGAAGGATGTCAAGCCCATCAAGACACCCATGGGAACCAATGGGCATCTCAACCTCGACACGGGAGGTAAATCCGTAGATCAAAAGGTATACCGGTTGATGATAGGTTCTTTACTCTATTTATGTGCATCTCGACCGGACATTATGCTTTCTGTATGCATTTATGCAAGGTTCCAAGCCGACCCTAAGGAAGTTCACCTTAGGGCCGTGAAACGAATCTTGAGATATTTAGTTCAAACACCTAAGTTTGGTCTTTGGTACCCCAAGGGATCCTCATTTGATTTATTAGGATATTCCGATGCTGATTGGGCAGGGTGTAAGATCAATAGGAAGAGCACATCAGGGACTTGTCAGTTTCTGGGAAGATCCCTGGTGTCTTGGGCTTCAAAGAAACAAAACTCAGTAGCTCTTTCTATCGCCGAAGTCGAGTACATTGCCGCAAGCCATTGTTGCGCACAATTGCTTTGGATGAGGCAAACCCTAAGAGACTATGGCTACAAGTTTAGCAAAGTCCCTCTCCTATGTGACAATGAGAGTGCAATCCGCATGGCGGATAATCCCGTTGAACACAGCCGCACTAAGCACATAGCCATTCGGTATCACTTTCTGAGAGATCACCAACAAAAGGGGGATATCGAGATAGCCTATACAAACACCAAAGATCAACTGGCCGATATCTTTACCAAGCCTCTAGATGAGCAATCCTTTACCAAACTTAGGAATGAGCTAAATATTCTTGATTCTAGGAATTTTGATTGATTCCTTGCACACATAGCTCATTTATATACCTTTGATCATATCTCTTTTTATGTCTATGACTAATGTGTTTTCAAGTATCATCTTATGCTTAGTCATAGGTATTGAAAGGGAAATGGAGTAGTCGGCAAAGAAGGCGCTTCCACTCAACTCCGATTGTATTTGCCGGTACTTCGCATCGTTCTCCACTTTGGTATAATCTTCACTCATATTTTTGTGTTTGCCAAAGGGGGAGAAAGTTTCAAAAGGGCTTATATTTCACTCACAAGTATCCGTTTTTGGCGATTCATGCCAAAGGGGGAGAAAGTATGAGCCCAAAGCAAAAGGACCGCACTACCACCAAATTTAAAAATGAAGTTTTCAATTTGATATCTTATTGTGTTCAAAAGGGGGAGAAAGTAGTATCTTCAAAAATTGCAAAACCCTCTTGAACACTAAGAGGAGAATTTTATTTAGGGGGAGTTTTGTTTTAGTCAAAGGAAAAGCATTTGAGACAGGGGGAGAAAATTTCAAATCTTGAAAAATGCTTTCTTCAATCTTATTCATGTACCTTTGACTAATTGCAAAAGATTTTTGAAAAGAATTTTACAAAGAATTTGCAAAACAAAACTCGTGGTGCAATCGTGATCCAAAATTTTAATAAAGAAGAAAACAATCCATGCACATCTATTTAAGATAAGTATATTGGTTTCAACTCCAAGCAACCTTTGCACTTACATTATGCAAACTAGTTCAATTCTGCACTTTTATATTTGCTTTGGTTTGTGTTGGCATCAATCACCAAAAAGGGGGAGATTGAAAGGGAAATAGGGTCAAACCTTTTCCAATAAGAATTTTGGTGGTTGAATTGCCCAACACAAATTATTGGACTAACTAGTTTGCTCTAGAAAATATGTCTACAGGTGCCAAAGGTTCATAACAAACCAATACAAGTCAAAAGAAAAGGTTCAAACAAAGGGAGCAAAGTTAAACCGAAGGCAGCCCTGGTCTGGCGCACCGGACTGTCCGGTGTGCCACCGGACAGTGTCCGGTGCACCAAGAATCCAACTCTAAACTTGCCAGTCTCGGGAATTCTAGAGGCCGCTCCGCTATAATTCACCGGACTGTCCGGTGTAACACCGGACTGTCCGGTGTGCCAGCGGAGCAACGGCTACTTCGTGCCAACGGTCGTCTGCAGAACGCATTCAATGCGCTACAGTGCGCGCCAGTGTCAGAGCAGCACCAGAAGGCGCACCAGACAGTCTACAGGACCTGTCCGGTGCACCACTGGAATGTCCGGTGGCCTAGAAGACAGAAGCTCCAACGGTCGAACCCTAACGGTCAAGTGACGTGGCTGGCGCACCGGATAGTGTCCGATGGCGCACCGGATTGTCCGGTGCGCCATGCGACAAACAGCCTCCCAACGGCCACTTTTGGTGGTTGGGGCTATAAATACCCCAACCACCCCACCATTCATTACATCCAAGTTTTCAGACTTCCTACACCTTACAAGAGCTATAGCATTCAATACAAGACACAACAAAGAGATCAAATCCTCTCCCATGTCCAAAGATCATTCCAAATCAATTAGTGACTAGTGTGAGAGTGACTTGTGTTCATTTGAGCTCTTGCGCTTGGATTGCTTCTTTTCTTTCTCATTCTTCTTGTGATCAACTCAATTGTAGCCGAGGCAAGAGACACCAATTGTGTGGTGGTCCTTGCAGGGACTTAGTGTCCCATTTGATTGAGAAGAGAAGCTCACTCGGTCTAAGTGACCGTTTGAGAGAGGGAAAGGGTTGAAAGAGACCCGGTCTTTGTGACCACCTCAACGGGGAGTAGGTTTGCAAGAACCGAACCTCGGTAAAACAAATCACCGTGTCACACTCTTTATTTGCTTGTGATTTGTTTTCGCCCTCTCTCTTGGACTCGATTTTAATTCTAACGCTAACCCCGGCTTGTAGTTGTGCTTAAACTTTGTAAATTTAAGATTCGCCCTATTCACCCCCTCTAGGCGACTTTCAACCTCTATGCCGATCAGGCGCATGAACACCTCAGCCCCTCCACCTCAGCCGACTGCTACAACAGTCTCGACGTGGCAGGCTCTGTTATCCGCCTCACCGACCCGGATATGGACACAGATCAGTCGGAAAAAGGACATCACTGAGGTCCCCACTATGCCCAAGACCGGCAAAGCGTGGGCGACTGTTGCCATGATCACCTAGCACTAGGGTGCGGTAGCCGTGCCTACAATACTGGAATTCCTGCTCTGCTACCCCAACGTTTTCTACATCAACGCAGTGATGGAGAATGACCCTATCTCCGATGACAAACCAACCGTGCACGGGGAGGAGCCCCTGCAGCGCGAGGTGCGTTGCCAGCAGAACTTTTCCCGCAACTTCCGTCATTACCACACCACAAGGGAATAGGACCCGACTCAGCCTGTTTCTTGGGACAAGGCGTCTGATGTCGGGGAGACTCCAACCGAACGAAATTTTTTCCTATGAAGGAACGCATGCCATCTGTAACGCCCTAAATTTGGGGGTATAAAATTTCTTTCTTATGATCATCCAAATTCAGGTGTTACTCTTCTCTATCTCACTTTAGTTTCCCTCTATCTCTAGTTTTCTCTCTCTCTCTCTCTCTTTTAATTAGAGTTAGTTGTATTAGAGAGGGATTATTTATTTTATTTTGCCCAAAACATATGAGTCATGGAATGTTGCATCATATTGAGCCTAAATATTCTTTGAATTGTTGCACATATTTGATTTGGTTTGAATTTGAAACTTGATTTGAATTTGAATTGAAAACCCTAGAGAAAATAAATAGAAAAGCAATTAGAAATTCACTAGAAAATGGAAAACCGAATTTGGCCCAAGGCAGCCCACTTAGCCTAGTCCGCGCGCGCGCCCGCGCCTGCGCGCCCCCTCTGCCTGATAGGCGGGTCCCGCCTGTCGGCGCAACCCTGAGCGCCCCCTCTCTCCCTCTCTCTTTGTCCCGTGGGCCAACCCTATCGGCGTCGTTGCTCTCGGCCGCGCCCACTCTCTCCCTCTCTCTGTCCTGCCGTCCCCACCTATCAGCCGTCCTCAACCTCCCACCCACGATCTCCCCACCGTGGATGCGCCCACGACCGCGCGTTCTCCGGCCATGACCGAGCCCCCGTGCCCCTTTTTAACCCCGCGCCTTGCTTGCCCACCTCCCCTCTTCCATTTACGCCCTCTGCCCAGCTCTCTCGCCCTCTCTCTCGCTCTGCCCACGCGAACCGAGAACCTCCACCACCGCCCGCCGACGTCCACCGCCTGTTCCGTGGCCGCTGTTGCGCCCGTGCCCCATCCAGTGCCACGGTAAGCTTCGCCTTGCCACCAGCTACTCGGGACACCCTTCGGTGTGCCCTCCCCCTCTCTGGTCTGTCCGGTCTGCGCTCACTGGAGTGGTTCTTGCATAGCCAGAGCTCCGCCACTGTCGCCCTGTCGCGTCCCTGTGCCTCCGCCGTTGCCCCATGCCTCCAGCGCTTCCCCTCAAGGCGAGCAACCTCCCCGCGCCCCTATTTCCCTGTGCACTGCACTGGTTAGCACGCAATTGCTCACTGGAGTTGCCCCGCACCGTCGTTAGGCTGCCTCACCGTGTGTAGCACCCTCTAGTGCTCCCGCGCCGGCGTGGTGCCCTCGGCTGAGTACGCTAGATCCCCCTGTGCGCACCTAGGCCAACCCCCAAGCCGCTGGTGCCTCACCGTGGCCGGTTTGCTCGTCTCCGGCGAGTTCCCGCCGCGGGATCGAGCGGTGCCACCGTGCCCATGTCCGCCCCCTGTCGTTAGATCTCGGCCGTTCGCCCGAGATCGGACAGTGTAGAGCTAACCCGAGCGGATATAATCGTAGCCGTCCGATCCAGATCCAACCGTCTCTCCTCTCTCCCCCTCACCTGTGTCTCTGCCCCTAGGCCCGGCTGGTCAGCCTACCCTGGCTCGCTGATGCCCTGGCCCCGCTTGTCAGTCGTGTCCACGCGCCCGCGCCCGCGCAATCTAATCTAGGTCGTCAGTTTCTGATCCGATGGCTGAGATTACCCTGCACCCCTTCGCGTGGTCGTTTTGCTTAAGAACCCCCTGGTTTTAGGAAATCAACCCACCGTCCTCTGTTTTAGCGCATAGCTCCCTAGTTTCTTTAGAATAGCCCCTGGACTTTTATTTAATCACAGATTTAGCCTTAATTTCATATTTCAAACTTCAAAACTTGTTTATTTCATATCTTTTTCATATAAACTCCAAATTTAGTGGTTCAAATTGCAAAATGTTCACAAGATTATTCTCTGTTCAAATAAAATATAGTCAAATGTAATCTGCATACTTTAATTTTTACACTGAGAATATAGACTTAAAGTATATATTTATTTATTTAATGAAATAAATAAAAGAAGAACCCTAGGAATAAAGTACATTTAATCTTGTGAGATTAGTGTTATGCATCACTTGGATTTATTTTTGGACTTAACCTTTAGGCCTTAATAACATAAACAGAATTAGGAATGTAATTATGGATAATACCTAAAAGGTAGTCAAATTCCTAAAGGAGAGTAGTTTATATTATAATTCTAGCTTTCCTTTGTTTTAATCACTACTTAACCTTTTTGAGCTATGTTCCAAACATTTAGAGAGTAATCAATTCCCGAATTAGGATTACTCCATTTTCTTTATAACTTGATATCATTCCCCTACACTTAATACTATACCTTTTTGAGTTATGTGTCAATGATTGCAAATGTTTGATGTGTTGTTCATTTATACTTTTCCAAATGTATTGAATGTATGCTCGCTTTACTTAGACAACGAGCAGTCCGAGGTTCCTAAGTGTGTTGTTGGAGACCTCCCTGAGCAACAACCTAGTGAAGGCAAGTGTCCTCAGACCTATTATGTCCTACTTTACTTTATAATTCACTGTCCCGCATTACATTATTGAAACTTAAGGATTGACTAGTCTGTATTTCCCTTATGCTTGTTTACCTTTTGGTGTTAATCATGGTTAGCTTATGCTATTGCTTAAACTTAATCAATGAACATGATGTGATCTTTTATGATACGATGATGTTATCCCGATGAGGTTCTTGTGATTACTTTAGGGGGCTGAGGCTCTTTCCTGAGTGCCTCTCCGTAAGGACCTGTTTGGGGAGTGACAACCCAGGATAACAGTGCAACCATGAGGGTGGAATGGGATGCCCTTAGCTGATTAATTAGAGGAACTGGAGGAGTAGTTGGCTTCGCTGTAGGGATGTTAATGGGGTCTGGGCACAATACTTGCTCTGCCGAGGCTGGTTGCAGAGGTTCTTTGATTTGGTTTTGTTAGTCACCCTTCCTTTGGGAAGATGTACTATGTTTATCAAACTGGAGAAACCTAACGGGCGGCTATGTCCTCTAGGATATCTTTGTAAAGCCTACGTAGTGAGACCCTGCTAGGTCACCTTGGTAGTGATCAATGGGGAGGCTAGAACCCCGGGCAGAATGGGAATCACGACTTGTGGGTAAAGTGTACGACCTCTGCAGAGTGTTAGAAACTGGTATATCAGCCGTGCTCGCGGTTATGAGCAGCCTTGGGATCCTCTTCGATTAAAAGAACAATGGTTACTTTTATGATGATGATTAATAATGGTGATTATAATCCTGATCTCTAGTATTTCCTCTTGGAGGGAGTGCCTCTGGGTTATTACTAGAACTTGGCTCTACTTATAGTAATAAAACTTGACCAACTAAAAGCAACTGCTTAACCTTAAACTCCACATATAGCTAGTCCACTTTAGCCAAACGGGACATTTGCTGAGCACGTTGAAGTGTACTCATCCTTGCTTTACAAACCACCCCACCCCAGGTTGTCCCCACTGTTCTCAGCGCTCAGGAGGAGAAGCTAGCAACATGGATGACTTCGAGGAGTTCCAGGAATACGATGAGTTCTAGTTTATCTTAGTGGCAAACCCCTAGTCAGCTGCCTATGTAGGCTTATCAGCTATGTTTTGTTTCTCCGCACTTTGATAGTTATGTTAAAGACCATGGTTATGTATTAGACTCTGTGGATGTCTTGGACATCTTGATGTAATAAAGTACTTTTCCGCTATTTATTTCGAGCATTGTGTGATGATGTCCAATTATGTAATCGCTGTGTACGTGAGTTTCTGATCCTGGCTCGTACATGGTTCGCATTCGGTTTGCCTTCCGAAATCGAGTGTGACATAAGTGGTATCAAAGCCTTGCTAACTGTAGGACCGCTAATCTAGACTAGAATTGTCGACCTAAGGACTATAGACCTCTACTCTTGCCTTGACCTTAGTGTCTTTTCAAAAGTTGGTCATCTTGACCAACTCTATGTTATTTACTTATCTCAAAAAATTTCGTCTCACTTTCCTTTCTGTTTACCTTCTGGTCTCATAGTTCTATTCTTACTCTTATGCTTCCGATGTCTTTTGTAGATGGCTCGTCTCAGGTGCACTGCACATAAGTCTGTGATCCCCTTTTTGCCTTCTCGCCTGGCAGAGCGTCCACTATGTCGCATGGTGTCAGGTTAGTCCAGCCAACTGGAGAGATTGCATCGTCGCCTACACGTGGAGCAGGAGTGTCGATGCCAGGAGCAGGAGCAGGAGCAGCAGGACTCTTCCCCCTCGCCTCAGTGGGAGGTGGAGTCTGAGAGGCCTCCTTCCCCCGCACCTCAGCCAGAGATGCCCCTGCACCAGCATAGGGCATCCCGGCTGCTGGAGGAGACCCTAACGGAGACGGAGATGACAACGACGCCGGTGGCAGTTCGAGCCACGGCACGGAGCTCTCGAAGGAGTCAGAGCCGGAGGGATGGATCACTAGACCCATCACTCGTGACACCGCTCGCGGGTGTCACTTCCATGACGCTCTCGATACCCTGTTGCGTCGGGCCTTTGACCGGCACACTTGGTCCATCGAGTACCGTTGCGTAGTCTACTAGCATCGTCGTGGGCTATACTCGGACCAGTGGGAGGCTACTTGCTTGGTGCGCCGTCTGGACGATAATCTCCGGGGTGCAGAGGCCTTCTCAGAGCACTACTCTATCACTGAGAGGGACACTGTCGAGGCAGCCATGCAAGATGCAGCACGACAGACACTTTCTCAGTAATGCTCGTTGTTCAGCGGGGTAGCTGATGGCCTTGACCTGAAGTACTACCCTCGCCATTCGACCGGCAGTGCTAGAGGTGTGATTGTCTCGCCAGTTGGTGAGGGCAATCCCAGGCTGAGCAGCATGGTCAACTTGGTCGTCGTGCTCAACATAGAGTTGGACCACGCCCTTGACGAGTTGGGCAAGGTTCGGGCGGAGGTTGCGGAATTGCATGCTGAATGCGCGGCACGGCACTATCTTGATGGTGGTTCTCTTGCCCTGTTGGGATTCAGCACCCTTACCGTTCACCGCCCCATGGTCGCTTCGACTTTGGTACCCCAGACTGTAGGACCCACATAGATTCAGATCCATAGATCGATGGAGTCGAAGTCTGTAATAATGCTTACTTCAGTGTATTAGTCTAGTTAGTCTTAGTTTGAGTTAGTTTGCTTATCGTATGTTGGAATGATTGTCATGATGGTCATGTAATGAAGTTGGATCTTTGTAATGATTGTCACCAAGCTACGGGTATCCCCTACAACTTGGTGTAGTTATTGATAAAGTCAATTATTTAGTTGGATAATCCATGTGTTTCCACTTCCCTCTTTATCTAAGAAGCAGTCAGTGAAGATGGTCATTTGTTCAATGCTATGAAGATTTTCATACATCTTTTCTTATGCTGAAAGACTGCAGAGTCAGATCTGATACGTGTGTGATTTCTACAGATGTCTGAGAACAGGCGCAGAGGTGCGAGGCGTGCTTAGCTAGAGCAGCAGACACCCCAGGAGGAGGCAGCTCCGCAGCAGCATTTGCCACCGCCACCCTCGATGACCATTGAGCAGATGTTCTTAATGCAGACCCAGGCAGTTCAAGCAATTGGTCAGACATTAGCAGCGATGCAGCAGGTTCAGCAGCAGCCACCACCACCTCAGCCTCCAGTGTAAGTCCAGATGCCACAAGTGCCCAAAGTCAAGCGGGCAGAATTCATGAGGGGCCATCCTCCTGTTTTTGCCCACTCTGCTGATCCCATGGACGTGGAAGATTGGCTACATACCGTGGAGCATGAGTTGCACACTACATAGTGCAACGATCGTGAGAAGGTGTTGTATGGTCCCTGACAGCTGAGGGGAGCAGGCCAGTCTTGGTGGGAGTCTTACCTCGCCACCCATGCCAACCCTGAAGCCATTACTTGGGAGGAGTTCAGGGATAACTTCCGTCGCTACCATGTGCCCGAGGGACTGATGATAGTGAGGAAGGAGGAGTTTCTCGCCCTGAAGCAAGGTCCCTTGTCCATCAGTGAGTACATGGATAAGTTTTTACAGCTGTCACGTTACGCCCCAGAAGACGTCAACACAGATGCCAAGAGGCAGTACCGCTTTCTGAGAGGATTAGTTGATCCCCTCCATTACCAGCTCATGAACCACACTTTCCCCACCTTCTAGCATTTGATAGACAGAGCAATCATGACTGAAAGGAAGCGTTGGGAGATGGAGGATAGGAAGCGCAAGATTGGTGGACCTCAGGCCAGGAGTAGCAGTCGTCCCTGCTACTCAGGCAACTCGCCACAGCAATTCAAGCAAGGCCACCAGCACCAGCATCAGCGTCAGCACCAGCATCAGCGTCAGCACTAGTACCAGAGGCAGTTTCCTCAACAGCAGCAGCAGTACCGTCAGAACACTCAGCTGGGAGGAAATCAGTACCAGCGTTAGAACAACCAGGTAGCTCGTCTTCCTGCCCCAGCAAACAACCAGAATGGCCAAGCAGCCCCAGCTCAAGTAGGAGGTCATGCATGCTTCTACTGTGGAGAACAGAATCATTGGGCGAAAAACTGTCCCAAGGAAGCAGCCCAGCAACCGCTAGCAGTCAATGCCCTAGCAAGACAATGAGCGCCACAGCAAGCACCAGGAGTCCGTGGTTAGGCCTACAACCGTGGAAAGGTGAACCACCTGGAGGCTGAAGCAATCCAAGATGTTCAAGACGTGGCAGTAGGTGTGCTTCCAGTCGAATCCTACCCAGCAGAAGTATTATTTGATACTGGTGCCACGCATTCTTTTGTTTCTACATCTTGGGTAGAATCACATAACATCCCCATAGAACCAATGATCCCGCCTTTAAGAGTTAATTCAGTTGGGGGAAAAGTTCAGTCCGATAGGTTTTGTCCGAATCTAAGGATTGAAATAAGGGGGATGGCCTTCCCCGCTAGCCTAGTAGTAATGGGAACTCAAGGGTTAGATGTCATCCTAGGGATGAATTGGCTACACAGAAATCAAGCCACTGTCAGTTGTGACAAGAGGACAGTCAAGTTGGTGTCCCCATCAGGAAAGGAAGTATAAACCAAACTATACTTAACTAAACTAGAAGAAGGAGCTTGTAACACCACAAATTTCTATCTAGGATTTAGAAAACTCACCAAAAAGTTTCGAATTAAAACATCCTTTATTAAAGAATTTTTACCTTTGAAGTCACTTTCCCCAAAATAAATATACTTTCTAATAAAAAGATTAAACAAAAAAAGACTTATGTAAACTAAATTATTCCTGGTTAAAGTGTATAGATATACTTATAAAAGAATCATGTTAAATTATTTCATGATATTTTGTAAACTATATGTGTGTATTACATATTTAAAAAAAATTCGAATAAAGGGATAAAATAATTAGTATATTAATAACTTCCATTCATACTGGAATTTCTTGACTGTGCATTCTAATTGAATTGGGAATTCAACTGTATTTGAATGTAATTTGAATTAGCAAACAAAATATAGAAGAAAATGAAAAAAAGAGAAAAAGAACTCACCCACTCATGTGCCTAATCACTTAGCCCATCCCGTTCCTAGCTCTTCTCAGCCCAAGCGGGCCGATCGGCCAAATTCCAGCCGTGGCCAATTTCCCTCACCATGCACAAGTTCTTTTTTTACTCTTGCCGGAGCAGACGTCATGATGACTGGTTTTCCTGGGGGCACTGTGCAGTGGAGCTCAAAGGTCAGGAGCATCTGCTTCCGTGGATCTGCCTTAGACATCGGAGTTAGCTCGTAACCAACTCTGCGCGATGCTTCAACGAACCCAGCGTCGAACCAGCTGTTGTACTCAGGCATAACTACCATAGCTCAGTTGTTGGGATTATTCCGTGTTCTGCGTAACGAACCCAGCCGATGGATATGCATCAACCAGCCTCCCATGAGCATAGGTACGGGCTCGCACCAGCTCTATATAATCCAGTCATGCCCCCTCATCCACTTGCCCAAGAGTCATGCACTGTCGAGCTCCGACAACGCGCGGTAGTGCATTGCCTGCGTCTGGTCGAAGGCAGGAATCTTCGGAACTTCGCTGGTGTCCTGGGATCTTGCAGTATAGGATGGACAAGAGGTCATGCACTTGCTAGTCGCGAGTGGTGGGAGAAGGGACAGAGCTCGTGACTTGTTTTCGTCGTACTTTGTCCCCCAACGCGAGCCTGCGATCGGCCATGGTCGGGTCTCGTTCTTCTAAATCCGTGGTGAGGTCCCTAACCAATTCATCTTACTGTCCACCGAAATCATGCTCCTTTGCGTCTGATTTTACTCACCGGGGCTCACCTATCGAGCACGTCGGTGACCCGCCACCACGGCAAGCGTGCTGGCGCTACCCGCCGGAGCAGACAACGAGAGGGATAAAAGAGAGAGTGTAAGATGATGGATTCTCAGTCGTTGATCTTCGAGTTTATGGCTCCGATTAGAACACTAAAATACCTCTTCGCCATTGTCTTTTTACTAAAGAGCCCCTGTCCTTCTCACAAATCAACCCGCCGTCCGTGGGCGATGATCATTGAGTCTAGGGAATTGTTACAGATTGGACCCTGAGTTTTGTATTATTTGGTGCCCAGTCCAGAACACTTAGGATATTCAGGAATTAATAAAGAAATAGGTTTTTAGTATGAAAATAATTCCATAAACTTGCATAATTCATAGTTAATTCATTTTAACTCCAAATTGAGTCAGTTCAGTTGCAATAATTTTGTATTAATGTTGTTTATCACCTCGTACCTTTGTTTGACCATGAAACTTGAATTAAAATTTGCTCAATTGAATTAATCTATTCTAGGTGCTAAATAATTTCGAAAATTCATAACTTAATAACCGTAGCTCCGAATTTAGTGGTTCTTGTTTCTACGATCTCGTTATGGCGCGTAGATTATTATCACATAGTTTATTCTTATGTTTGGTGTAATGTTAATTTTTGCCTATACCATGTTTGTCTGTATTGATACGTTTAGCAGTGAGGACACATGTTATCTGAGAGCAAGTTGGTAACTGGAATCTCAAGTGTCAGGCAAGTTGTGCCCTTGATCACTTCTTTTTACCCACTCATGTTCTAATTAATCATAATGATCTGCATAGGTTAATTTTGATGGGACCCAATAGGTTACCCTAGTTTGTCTATCTTTATGCCTTGTTTACCACTAAACTTTCTGGGTAGTACTTGCTAGTGCTATATGTGGATTTGGGCATTAAGATACATATTATTCATACTTTTGTTATCAGTTGTTATTTACTGTTCATGATAAGATCATTATGTTAATTGGAACATGGAGCGACCACCCGGGAAAACAGTGCTACCACAAGGGTTTAATGGGACGCCCTTGGCCGATTAATTAGGAAAGCTAGTGGAAGACTACCTTACCCAAAAGGGGCAAGGGCAGTAGGGGAGTGGTCAGTGTAGGGAGGCCCTCGGGAGGATTTTGCTGCGATGGCGGTCCTGCAAGGGATTCCTGCATTGGAGCTTCCTATAAACTGTAGCGGGTTTTCTGAAGCTAGTGGAACTTTGTAAAGGCCTCGTAGTGTTACCCTGCCTCGCCTCCTCGGTAGAGGTGTATGGGAAGTCGCGATCCCTTGGCAGATGGGTAACATGACTTGTGGGTAAAGATGCGCAACCTCTGCAGAGTGTAAAACTGGTATACTAGCCGTGCTCACGGTCATGAGCAGCTCGGACCCTCACATGATTAATTTATGGAACTAAATTCAATTTGTCATATGCATTGCATCGCAGGTGATGTTGTTACTTTTGTTCTACTATTTAATTGGGTTGGTATTTACTTATACTTAGTAATTGCTAATAAAATTTTGACCAACTTTAAAAGCAATGCTCAGCTTCAACCATCCTCTTTGGTAAGCCTTACACTTCACGTGAGCTCCCACCTTTGGCGAGTTCATGCACATTATTCCCCACAACTTGTTGAGCTATGAACGTATGTGAGCTCACTCTTGCTGTCTCACACCCCCCCCACAGGTCAAGATCAGGTACCGCAGGATGATGCGCATGGAGGATGCTGCGATGTGTTCGTGAGAGATCTAGGCCGTCGTCTCCCAGTCAACTTTGGGTTGCTGGACCGTTGTCTCCTTATAATGTAATTATTTATTTATTTTGTACAAACTCCTGTTATATAGTAAAGATGTGACATTCGATCCTGTGCCACTATACATCATATGTGTGAGACTTGGTCCCAGCATACCTGGTGTTTATGTTCGCGCCCGGGTCTTGGTGCCCCTAAAACCCGGGTGTGACAGAAGTGGTATCAGAGCAATGTTGACTGTAGGACGAAACCTAGATAGAACTGGACAACCATTGTCTACTTACCTTTTGCTACTCTGATTCTTTCTAAACTCTTCTTAATCTTTTCTCATCTATTTCCGCCTTACTCTGATTACTCTTAAATTTTTCCTTCTAAGGACAAATGTGGATTTCACACTTTGAAATCCTGTACCTAAAGTGACCCTTAGGAATAGGAGACCTAATCTTAGGAACCAAAACAAAACTATTTTATAAGTATCTATATGCTTGAATGCTTGTTCTTAGATATTTGTTTGATTTGGATCTTTGATTGAGTGTGATGAGTTGTGGAGTAATGTCCACAATTGCATCTGCATATACATAAAAGCATAAAGAAATCATAATATAACTAGATCAACTAAGAATATCCCCCATTAAAATATATCTAGCTTCATAAGGTGCATCTTATCTTAAAAGATATTGTCTTACCTTAATAGATTCATCTCATCTTAAAAGATTTTATCTTATCTTATCTTATCCTAACCACTTTGCTTATCTCATCCTGGAGTAACCACCATGATCTAGTCCAAAATTAATTAGATCTTATCTAGTCTAATCTAGTCATGCCAATCTATCTAATCTAATTTGATCTAATCTAAGGTGAGTTCTTAAATAAGTTAGTTAATGCTGGTGAAATAGATTAGACCCTAATCCTATAAATATGTGTTGACCTAAAATTAGTACCTTAGACCAACTTGGCCATGCAGAACCACTTGACCTACTTGATAAGTTGTCTAATCCACCTATCCTAACCTATAAGCAAAGTAAACCATGTTTGACCTGTACCCGTTTCACAACCATCTATGTATCTAAACCTTCTAAAACCCAGATGGAGACTTCAAGACTAGAGAAGGAAGATAAGAAACCAACCTTATCAAGGAAGTATAAGAACCACCTCAAGACCAAGCGGGATCACTAGATGAGTCAAGATCCACTACCCATGATGAAGTCTTCCCTTGCCAAAATCTTTCTTTCTTATACTTGTCTTGATCTTTCTTACACCAACTCTGTTTACCGATAGCAAAAACATGACTATAAGGTACCCATGCTATCCTAGTCACCTACTAGTTAGTCTTAAAAATCACTTTATGGTTTTGGTACCAATTGAAAACTAGAAGCGAAATACAAACAAAATCTTCTATATCCCTTTTCTTAGTAATCTCGAGGACGAGATTATTTTTATGGGGGGTAGAATTTGTAACACCACAAATTTCTATCTAGGATTTAGAAAACTCACCAAAAAGTTTCGAATTAAAACATCCTTTATTAAAGAATTTTTACCTTTGAAGTCACTTTCCCCAAAATAAATATACTTTCTAATAAAAAGATTAAACAAAAAAAAGACTTTTGTAAACTAAATTATTCCTGGTTAAAGTGTATAGATATACTCATAAAAGAATCATGTTAAATTATTTCATGATATTTTGTAAACTATATGTGTGTATTACATATTTAAAAAAAATTCGAATAAAGGGATAAAATAATTAGTATATTAATAACTTCCATTCATACTGGAATTTCTTGACTGTGCATTCTAATTGAATTGGGAATTCAACTGTATTTGAATGTAATTTGAATTAGCAAACAAAATATAGAAGAAAATGAAAAAAAAGAGAAAAAGAACTCACCCACTCATGTGCCTAATCACTTAGCCCATCCCGTTCCTAGCTCTTCTCAGCCCAAGCGGGCCGATCGGCCAAATTCCAGCCGTGGCCAATTTCCCTCACCATGCACAAGTTCTTTTTTTTACTCTTGCCGGAGCAGACGTCATGATGACTGGTTTTCCTGGGGGCACTGTGCAGTGGAGCTCAAAGGTCAGGAGCATCTGCTTCCGTGGATCTGCCTTAGACATCGGAGTTAGCTCGTAACCAACTCTGCGCGATGCTTCAACGAACCCAGCGTCGAACCAGCTGTTGTACTCAGGCATAACTACCATAGCTCAGTTGTTGGGATTATTCCGTGTTCTGCGTAACGAACCCAGCCGATGGATATGCATCAACCGGCCTCCCATGAGCATAGGTACGGGCTCGCACCAGCTCTATATAATCCAGTCATGCCCCCTCATCCACTTGCCCAAGAGTCATGCACTGTCGAGCTCCGATAACGCGCGGTAGTGCATTGCCTGCGTCTGGTCGAAGGCAGGAATCTTCGGAACTTCGCTGGTGTCCTGGGATCTTGCAGTACACGATGGACAAGAGGTCATGCGCTTGCTAGTCGCGAGTGGTGGGAGAAGGGACAGAGCTCGTGACTTGTTTTCGTCGTACTTTGTCCCCCAACGCGAGCCTGCGATCGGCCATGGTCGGGTCTCGTTCTTCTAAATCCGTGGTGAGGTCCCTAACCAATTCGTCTTACTGTCCACCGAAATCATGCTCCTTTGCGTCTGATTTTACTCACCGGGGCTCACCTATCGAGCGCGTCGGTGACCCGCCACCACGGCAAGCGTGCTGGCGCTACCCGCCGGAGCAGACAACGAGAGGGATAAAAGAGAGAGTGTAAGATGATGGATTCTCAGTCGTTGATCTTCGAGTTTATGGCTCCGATTAGAACACTAAAATACCTCTTCGCCATTGTCTTTTTACTAAAGAGCCCCTGTCCTTCTCACAAATCAACCCGCCGTCCGTGGGCGATGATCATTGAGTCTAGGGAATTGTTACAGATTGGACCCTGAGTTTTGTATTATTTGGTGCCCAGTCCAGAACACTTAGGATATTCAGGAATTAATAAAGAAATAGGTTTTTAGTATGAAAATAATTCCATAAACTTGCATAATTCATAGTTAATTCATTTTAACTCCAAATTGAGTCAGTTCAGTTGCAATAATTTTGTATTAATGTTGTTTATCACCTCGTACATTTGTTTGACCATGAAACTTGAATTAAAATTTGCTCAATTGAATTAATCTATTCTAGGTGCTAAATAATTTTGAAAATTCATAACTTAATAACCGTAGCTCCGAATTTAGTGGTTCTTGTTTCTACGATCTCGTTATGGCGCGTAGATTATTATCACATAGTTTATTCTTATGTTTGGTGTAATGTTAATTTTTGCCTATACCATGTTTGTCTGTATTGATACGTTTAGCAGTGAGGACACATGTTATCTGAGAGCAAGTTGGTAACTGGAATCTCAAGTGCCAGGCAAGTTGTGCCCTTGATCACTTCTTTTTACCCACTCATGTTCTAATTAATCATAATGATCTGCATAGGTTAATTTTGATGGGACCCAATAGGTTACCCTAGTTTGTCTATCTTTATGCCTTGTTTACCACTAAACTTTCTGGGTAGTACTTGCTAGTGCTATATGTGGATTTGGGCATTAAGATACATATTATTCATACTTTTGTTATCAGTTGTTATTTACTGTTCATGATAAGATCATTATGTTAATTGGAACATGGAGCGACCACCCGGGAAAACAGTGCTACCACAAGGGTTTAATGGGACGCCCTTGGCCGATTAATTAGGAAAGCTAGTGGAAGACTACCTTACCCGAAAGGGGCAAGGGCAGTAGGGGAGTGGTCATTGTAGGGAGGCCCTCGGGAGGATTTTGCTGCGATGGCGGTCCTGCAAGGGATTCCTGCATTGGAGCTTCCTATAAACTGTAGCGGGTTTTCTGAAGCTAGTGGAACTTTGTAAAGGCCTCGTAGTGTTACCCTGCCTTGCCTCCTCGGTAGAGGTGTATGGGAAGTCGCGATCCCTTGGTAGATGGGTAACATGACTTGTGGGTAAAGATGCGCAACCTCTGCAGAGTGTAAAACTGGTATACTAGCCGTGCTCACGGTCATGAGCAGCTCGGACCCTCACATGATTAATTTATGGAACTAAATTCAATTTGTCATATGCATTGCATTGCAGGTGATGTTGTTACTTTTGTTCTACTATTTAATTGGGTTGGTATTTACTTATACTTAGTAATTGCTAATAAAATTTTGACCAACTTTAAAAGCAATGCTCAGCTTCAACCATCCTCTTTGGTAAGCCTTACACTTCACGTGAGCTCCCACCTTTGGCGAGTTCATGCACATTATTCCCCACAACTTGTTGAGCTATGAACGTATGTGAGCTCACTCTTGCTGTCTCACACCCCCCCCCAGGTCAAGATCAGGTACCGCAGGATGATGCGCATGGAGGATGCTGCGATGTGTTCGTGAGAGATCTAGGCCGTCGTCTCCCAGTCAACTTTGGGTTGCTGGACCGTTGTCTCCTTATAATGTAATTATTTATTTATTTTGTACAAACTCCTGTTATTGTAAGTGCAATCAACCCTAATTGAGGGTTTTGGTGATTAATGACAAAACAAACTAAGATTCTAACAAGTTTGCTCCTAGTATGTACACAGTATTTCTACAGACAGGAGAAGCACAGATCTTACGAGCATAAAAGTATAAAGCTCAGCGGATTTAAAATTCCACATCAAATGGCGTGCTCCAAGTGCCAAGAAACAACGGCGGTGCAAAATTTATAATTCTTGAGTCATAGGAATCGCCGTACAATTAAGAGGGATCTGCGACGGTTAAGTAAGTTGTGAAACGAGCCAAGTTCAAAATCTTTTGAAAACTCCTTGGAGATCATTTTCCTAGATCATGAATGCCCTTGAGAAAAACAAATTTTACTTCCCACAAAGTCTCCCCTTTTGTTCTCTTCAAAATTCTCAAAGTTTGGTTTCAGCCCCCAAAACCGGTTCAACCGGTCCTGAAACCGGTTCAACCGGTTTCGGTACTGTTCACCTGCCACCTCTGCTCTGACCTATCTGACAGTCAGAGCTGTCAGAAAAAGTCGCAGCAGATTTTTTTTAAAAACCGGTTGAGCCGAATTTTGTCCCTACTCAGCCGGTTTTGAAACCGGTCGAGTGTCCGGCTGAGTAGCCCAGTGGACCGGGTTCCCCCTGGTAGAAACCGGTTCAACCGGTTTAGAAACCGGTTCAACCGGTTTTTGCCCACTTTCTCCCAACGGCTGCCAGCTTTTGGGGGATCCTTTATATACCCCCTCACACTCTCTCTCTCATTAACTTTGCCTCTCCCACGAATTCTTGGCTGACCAACCTTCAAACAAGAGCATTCATTTCACCTTTCACACCCGCAATCGCATCTCCTTCAATCATTTGAAGGACCCTTGGTGTGAGGTGAACTCGATCGAACTCGCTGTCAATTTCATCTCGATTCTCCCATTCTCTTGTTCTTGAGCTCGTTGCAAACTTAACCGTGTGCGGATTTGTTACTCTTGGAACCTCGTGTTCCTTGACAGTTAGAGGTTGCTTGGGAGTCTCCAAATTTGTGGACGACCCCAAGAAGTTTGTATCACCCGCTCCTTGAGCAGATTTGAGAAGAGATTGCCTTGACCTTTGTGGTCGGCTTGTGGAGGATTAGGGTTGGAAAAGACCCGGCCCTTTGTGGGTTCCTCAACGAGGAGTAGGACACCTTTGTGGTGGTTGCCGAACCTCGGGTTATATCGCGTGTTCTTGTGTGTTCTTGTCAAGCGCTTTATATTCAGTGGTTGGCTCATATTATTCATTTAAGTAGTTTATGTGTAGGGCAAATCTTTAGCTATATTATTCACTACTTCGCACTTGTTAAATAGATTATCAAATTTAAGTTGAGCGGGTTCAAACTTGTTCAGTTGTGATTAAAATCGACTGAACTGGTTTGCACCTGTGCAACTTTAATTTAACACTATTTCGAAGTTTTAGTGAAAATTTTCAGGTGTAGCCTATTCACCCCCCCTCTAGGCTACTTTCAATTGGTATCAAAGCCTCGTACCTCATTTTACGCTTAACCGCGTGAGGAAGCGATTATGTCTACTCAACGGGACCATGTGGATCCTATCCTCGAGGATATTCCCGTCACATCCTCCGGTGAGGAAGTGGACCCCAAGGTCCTCGACCTCGCCATGAAGATTGCCGAGAGGATGTTCCTCAAGATGAAAGAGGAAGATGCTAAGAAAAAGGCCGAAGAAGAAGAATCAAGAAGAAAGGCCGAAGAAGACAAAGGTAAAGGAAAATTTGATTACAATGATGACCTAGTGGATCTTTTGGTGTCAAAGGTGTTGAGCAAGGTAAGTCTCAACACCGAAGAATCATCAACCAAAAGCAAAGGTAACGAGTTTAGTAAAGTTCAATTCGATTACTCTAGAAAATTTATCCCCAACTTCTCTTCCGCCCCACTTGGAAAGTTACCAACTCTTAGTGAGTTGAACTATGACGAGTGGGCCGATAAGATGAAGTCGCATTTAATCGGTGTACATCCTAGTCTTTGGGAGATTGTTAATGTAGGTATGTATAAGCCTGCCCAAGGAGAAGAGATGACTCCAGAAATGATGCAAGAGATTCATCGCAATGCTCAAGCAGTGAGTATAATTAAAGGAAGTCTTTGTCCAGAAGAATACCGGAAAGTTCAAGGAAGAGAAGATGCCCGTGACATTTGGAACATTCTTAAAATGTCACATGAAGGAGATCCCAAAGCTAAGAGACATAGAGTTGAAGCTTTGGAAAGTGAGCTCGCTAGATATGATTGGATCAAGGGTGAGTCGCTTCAATCACTCTTTGATCGATTGATGGTGTTAGTAAACAAGATAAGAGTACTTGGAAGTGAAGATTGGAGTGACTCCAAGGTCACAAGATTGTTCATGAGAGCTTATAAAGAGAAGGATAAAAGTCTTGCAAGGATGATAAGGGATCGTGATGACTATGAGGATATGACGCCTCATCAATTATTTGCAAAAATTCAACAACACGAGTCCGAAGAAGCCCCCATCAAGACAAGAGACTCTCATGCCTTGATCACAAATGAACAAGACAACCTCAAGAAGAACAAAGACCACAAAGCAAAGAAAGTGGTCGAGACCTCAAGTGATGAAGATAGCTCAAGTGATGAAGACACAGCTATGTTCATCAAAACATTCAAGAAATTTGTAAGGAAGAATGACAAGTTTCAAAGGAAAGGAAAGAAGAGGGCATGCTATGAATGTGGCCAAACTGGTCATTTCATAGCGGATTGTCCTAACAAGAAGGAACAAGAAGCTAAAAAGGAATACAAGAAGGACAAGTTTAAAAAGGGAGGCAAGACCAAGGGATACTTCAAGAAGAAGAAGTATGGTCAAGCTCATATTGGTGAAGAATGGAACTCCGATGAAGAGAGTTCTAGCTCCGAGGAAGAGGAAGTGGTGGCGAATGTGGCCATCCAATCTACATCAAGTGCGCATCTCTTCACCAACCTACAAGACGACTCCTACACTCCAACTTGCCTCATGGCAAAGGGAGACAAGGTAACTTTATTTAGTGATGATTTTTCAAATGATGATGATGATAATCAAATTGCCATGAAAAATAAAATGATTAAAGAATTTGGCTTAAATGGATACAATGTTATCACCAAATTAATGGAAAAGCTAGATAAAAGAAAAGCAACTCTTGATGCTCAAGAAGACTTGCTTATCCTTGAAAAAGAAAGAAACCTAGAGCTTCAAGAGTTGATTCACAATAAAGATAAAGAAGTAATTAACATGAAAAACTCTATAGATAATCTTGCAAATGAAAAGAATGCACTTGAATCAAGCATGTTAAGCTTGAGTGTTCAAAATCAAGAACTTCAAGTGCAACTTGAAAATTGCAAGAACATCAATGCCTCATCTTTAGTGCTTGAATCTAAGTCTAGCTTAAATGATAATTCTTGCAAACATTGTACCAAATATCATGCTTCTTGTTGTCTAACTAACCATGCAAGGAAGAATAGCCCACAGGTGAAGGTCAAAGAAATTTTGAAAAGATGCTCTAGCAATGATGGGTTAAAGAAAGTTGAACCCAAGTACAAGTCCCTTAAGCCCAACAATGGAAGAAGGGGGCTTGGGTTCAACTCATCCAAGGAAAACCCTAGCACAGTGCATAAGGGGTGGAGATCCCCCAAGTTCATAGAGGGAACCACCCTATATGATGCCTTGGGGAGGATTCACTCCTCAAATGACAAGTCACCTCAGGTAAAAGTTAACTTGAGTTCCACAAAGAGTAAGATGAAGGAAGTGGGATCCTCAAGTGGTCAAAAATTTAATGCTCCCATTTCCCATTCATATCTTTGTGATTATATGTTGACTTGGGATTCAGGGAAATTGATTGTGAAATATGTGGGTGCCTACACTAAACGAAAAGTTATGAAAAGAAGTGTGTGGGTACCCAAGGCTATAACTAACAATGTAGGACCCAATTCAATTTGGGTACCTAAGAGCATAGCCTAAAACTTGTTTTGCAGGTCTACTCCTCTGGTGGGTCAAGTTGGGTGCTTGACAGTGGATGTACAAATCACATGACCGGGGAGAAAGACATGTTTCATACATTGCAACTAACTCAAGAAGCACAAGAAATTGTTTTCGGAGATAGTGGCAAGAGTAAGGTGATTGGTATTGGTAAAATTCCTATCTCTGACCAACAATCACTTTCAAATGTTTTATTAGTAGATTCTTTAAGCTATAATTTGTTGTCCGTTTCACAACTTTGTGGAATGGGTTATAATTGCCTATTTTCGGATGTGGATGTGAAGATCCTTAGAAGGGAGGACTCCTCAGTTGCCTTTACCGGTCGCTTGAAGGGCAAGCTTTATCTTGTTGATTTCACAACAAGCAAAGTGATGCCTGAGACTTGTTTAGTGGCAAAATCCAACAAGGGTTGGCTATGGCATCGCCGGCTAGCCCATGTCGGTATGAGGAATTTGGCCAAACTTCAAAAGGATAATCACATCATTGGACTAACAAATGTTGTATTTGAGAAAAATAGGGTTTGTGGTGCATGCCAAGCAGGAAAACAACATGGAGTTCCACATCAATCAAAGAATGTGGTCACGACAAAGAGGCCATTGGAGCTTCTTCACATGGACCTCTTCGGACCAGTGGCCTACGTTAGCATTGGTGGTAGTAAGTATGGTTTAGTTATTGTTGATGATTTTTCTCGATTCACCTGGGTTTTCTTTTTAAGTGACAAAGGTGAAACCCAAGAAATTTTGAGGAAATTCATGAGGAGAGCTCAAAATGAATTTGAGCTCAAAATCAAGAAAGTGAGAAGCGATAATGGGACGGAATTCAAGAACACAGGTGTTGAAGAATTCTTAGGAGAAGAGGGAATCAAACATGAGTTCTCGGTGCCTTACACTCCACAACAAAATGGCGTTGTGGAAAGAAAGAACCGAACCCTAATTGAAGCTGCAAGAACCATGTTGGATGAATACAAGACACCTGACAACTTCTGGGCAGAGGCGGTCAACACCGCCTGTCATGCAATCAACCGTCTCTATCTTCATAAGATCTACAAAAAGACTGCTTATGAGCTTCTCACTGGTAACAAACCCAAAGTTGATTATTTTAGAGTATTTGGTTGTAAATGTTTTATTCTTAACAAGAAAGTCAAGAGCTCAAAGTTTGCTCCTAGAGTGGACGAGGGCTTCTTGCTTGGTTATGCATCAAATGCGCATGGATATCGTGTTTTCAACAATACCACCGGTCTTGTTGAAATAGCGATAGACGTGACATTTGATGAGTCTAATGGCTCGCAAGGGCATGTTTCTAATGACACTGCAGGAAATGAAGAACTACCTTGTGAGGCCATAAAGAAACTTGCAATAGGTGAGGTGAGACCTCAAGAAAGGGATGATGAAGAAGGAACCTTATGGATGACCAATGAGGTAGTTGATGTGGGTGCAAGGGTGGTGAGTGACAAAGTGTCCACCCAAGCAAACCCATCAACCTCAAGTCATCCAAGCCACGAAGAAAATCATCAAAGGATGCCAACAGTGGTAGAAAATGAACATGAGAGTATTGATGGTGAAGTGCCTCTTGATCAAGCAATTGATGAGGAGGAGCAAATACAAAGACATCCATCAGTGCCTCATCCAAGAGTCCATCAAACAATTCAAAGGGACCATCCAGTGGACAACATCCTGGGTAGCATCAGGAGAGGGGTAACAACTCGATCTCGTTTAGCTAATTTTTGTGAATTTTACTCGTTTGTTTCCTCTCTTGAGCCACTTAAGGTTGAAGAAGCATTGGGTGATCCGGATTGGATAATTGCCATGCAAGAGGAGTTAAACAACTTCACCCGGAATGAAGTCTGGTCCTTAGTTCAAAGACCCAAACAAAATGTGATTGGGACTAAATGGGTCTTTAGGAACAAGCAAGATGAACATGGCGTGGTCACAAGAAACAAGGCACGGTTGGTTGCCCAAGGCTATACTCAAGTGGAAGGACTTGATTTTGGTGAAACATATGCGCCGGTAGCGAGGTTAGAATCAATTAGAATATTAATTGCCTATGCTACTAACCATGATTTCAAGCTATATCAAATGGATGTCAAGAGCGCTTTTCTAAATGGACCACTACAAGAAAGAGTATATGTGGAGCAACCACCGGGCTTTGAAGACCCAAAGAAGCCAAATCATGTTTATCTTCTTCACAAGGCACTCTACGGGCTTAAACAAGCCCCTAGAGCTTGGTATGACTGTCTTAAAGATTTTTTAATTAAAAATGGGTTTACAATAGGAAAAGCTGACTCTACTTTATTTACTCGAAAAGTTGATAATGAATTATTTGTGTGCCAAATATATGTTGATGACATTATATTTGGTAGTACTAATGAAAATTTTTGTAAAGAGTTTAGCAAAGTGATGACGAACAGGTTTGAGATGTCTATGATGGGCGAGCTTAAATACTTCCTGGGATTTCAAGTCAAACAACTCAAGGAAGGTACATTTCTATGCCAAACTAAATATACTCAAGATATGCTCAAGAAGTTTGGCATGGAAAAAGCAAAGCACGCCAAGACTCCAATGTCATCAAATGGACATCTTGACCTAAATGAGGAAGGTAAACCTGTAGATCAAAAATTATATAGATCAATGATAGGATCACTGCTTTACTTATGTGCATCTAGACCTGATATAATGTTGAGTGTTTGCATGTGTGCACATTTTCAAGCAAATCCTAAAGATTGTCATCTTGTAGCCGTTAAGAGAATTCTAAGATACTTAGTCCACACCCAAAACCTAGGATTATGGTATCCTAAAGGCTCCCTTTTCGATTTGCTTGGCTACTCTGACTCAGATTATGCTGGTTGCAAAGTAGATCGAAAAAGCACTACTGGGACTTGCCAATTCCTTGGGCGGTCCTTAGTGTCATGGAGTTCCAAGAAACAAAATTGTGTTGCACTTTCCACTGCAGAAGCTGAATACATAGCAGCTGGGGCATGTTGTGCACAGTTGTTATGGATGAAGCAAACCCTTAGAGATTTTGGTTGTGAGTTTAACAAAATTCCACTTTTGTGTGACAATGAGAGTGCCATAAAACTTGCAAACAATCCTGTGCAACACTCTAGAACTAAACATATTGACATTAGACACCATTTCTTGAGAGACCACGAAGCCAAAGGAGATATCGAACTATTTCATGTGAGCACCGAAAATCAACTAGCCGATATCTTCACAAAACCCCTTGATGAGACTAGGTTTTGTTTTCTTAGGAGTGAGCTAAATATCTTAGATTCTCGAAACGTGACTTAATAACTAAAATTTTGATCAAATTTGATGGTTGAAAATTGATTGTTTGAGCAATATGAAATGAGAAATATCATTTTTTATCTTTAAAATATCTCATGTCATATTTGCTAAGTGCTATTACAGCCCTTCCGGGCAATATCTGGAAACTGGTTGAGTAAACCGGCTGAGTAGGCCACTCAACCGGTTTCTCCCTGGTTGAAACCGGTTGAACCGGTATAAAAACCGGTTGAACCAGTTTTGGCCGTCGCGCCGTCAGTCAGCGCGCAGTCTGCGCTGACAGCTGCGCAGTCTGCGCAGTTTGACCCGAAACCGGTTGAACCGGTTTTGGAACCGGTTGAACCGGTTTTCGATTTTCTGGCGGCCGACTCCTCTCCCTTTTATGTCTCTCCCTCTCTCCTTTTTCCCTTCTCTGACTCATTTTCCAGCCGCCGCCGCCCTCTCATTCCTCTCTCACACCTTCACACTCTCTCGTGCCCTCACTCGTTTGGAAGAGTGGTTGGAGATCCGTTCTTCCCGGCGTGCTTCCACCATCTTCCTCCATCTCGTTGGGAGTTCTTGACCCAATCTTCGGATCGAGGTATTGTCCTATGTTATTTCCTTGTACTCGATCCTACGCGTTCTTGATTATCATATGTATCATTCGTTGGGTACATTTTAGTTTAAGTGATTGCAACACTTAGATTATCTTCATTTTGTCACAAACATTGTTAGAGATTAGCGATTTGATATTGTTCGTTGTAGTTGAACCGCTCATACGAACGGTTGAAGTGCATGCTCAATATCTTATGCGTTTCTACTCAAACGTGTTTGATCCTTGCTCATCATAGGTTTTATTTCTTATTTCTTAGAATGGTGCGTAGAAGGAACCCGTCGGTGGTCGAATCCGACTCCTCGGACGACCAGGAAATCCATGGAGATTCTCCTCCTTGCTCTCGATCCAAGCGAGGGCGCGGAAGCGGCAATGTCATGCCGGGTGCTGAGGCCTCCGGGTCTCAACGTGCTCGCGGTCGGACATCTCGGAATCCTTCCGGACGGTCTCGACCTGCGACGAATCCACAGGCGTGGGAGCCTGCAAGTGATGATGATGGCGGGAAGGACGATGAAGTTGATCTTCCCCCGGCCCACGCTCCTGTGATTCGCGGTTTGGTCCTCCACCGGGCAGAAGCTCGGCGTGCTGGCAATGAGCCAGTCACTGACTTCACTGCCAGTGGAGGCTCTGCTCTTCTCCAGGATCTTCGTTTCCAAAATCCTGTATTGCGTATTCGCGATGCTAGGATCGATGGAAATCACTTTTGGACTCTTCACCACGTGGACTTCTATAATTCCGTCATTCTCCCCAAGAAGCATCAACCTATCCTGCATCAAAGATATATTAACTGGGAAGGTTGTGAAGCTATTGGGGATCCAGAAATGTCACAGGCACTGAGGGCCTGTGAAAGGAAACAAATGAAGGATATCATGACATTCCAATATGATTGGAATGATGAAGTGATTGCTCAATTCTATTCCACTCTCTGGATAAAGCTTGCTGACGAGGAGAGTCATTACAACTACCCCTATCTGAACTTCTTCATTGAAGGTAGTTGGTACAAGGTGAGCTATCGTCAATTTGCTCACATTCTTGGCTTTTCTGACGATGATATATCTGGAGACAAGATCAAGATTCATGATTTCCGGCAGCCCACAAGAGATGAAGCCAAGGATCTTCATCTGTCTGAGTCTGGAAAGTTTTGGGAGTCGACCAACATTCACAAGTATTATCGTTATATCAACTCCCTCTGCAGGATGACCCTCATTCCAAAGGGGGGAAATCAGATGAACATCCTTGGGGAGAGCAAGGTCCTGCTCTCTTTTATGAAGCCAAACAGCTCAGAAAGGATTAATGTCTTTGACATGATATGGCAGGAAATTATTCATGCTGCCTGCTTTCCTTTGAAGGGGTGTCTTCATGCTCCATTCATTATGAAGATGATTGAGGTCGTGACCCAGTTCAGATTTGACAAAGGTACCCGACATCAGTCATACACCCCTTTCTGGATTGATCCCAACAATCCAGCTGGGCGCCTCCGGAAAGCCCCCTCCAGTTCTCGTGGTCATGCATCTGCGGGTCCGTCTGCTAGTGCTGCTGCTGCTGCTGGTGCCTCGCGCTCTTCCCCTGGCCGCGAATCTCCCACACCACGTGGTCGTGGTCGTGGTCGAGGTCGTGGTCGTGGGATGGGTGCCCGCTTGGCCCACGGGCTTGCGACTTTCTTCTCCATGTGCCGAAATATTGCTGCAGACGTCCATGAGGTGGCTCGACGTCAGCGGGAGACCGACGACAACCTACGTCGTCAAGCTTCTACTTTGGGTACTCCCTTCGCTCCCCGCTCTCCTGATGTACCTCTCCACCCTCCTCCTCCAGATATCAACGAGTGGTACCAGCAGGCGTATGGGGTACCTTTTTCAACACCTGATGACGTCGAAGAAGAAGAGACTTATTTTGATGATCCAGAGCAGTTTGTCCCGCCCTCGTATCACGGGGATCCGGGCCAATCGTCCTCTTATCCTCCGCCCCAGGACCCTTCGGGCAGTGCTCCTCCTCCGGCCCAGTCTGGAGAGGAACACTTTGCCTCTGACCTGGCGCACCATTTCTTCGGTCCTCATCATCCTCCTCCTCACTGGTGATCATTGGTTTGGCGATTCTCTCTCTCTTTTTGGTTCTTATGCCAAAAAGGGGGAGAAAGTTTATTATGCAGTACCCAGTACCCCTATTTTTGTAATGAACACTTGGTCTGTAATAACTATTTGATGCATGCATGGCTTGAATGCCATAAACACCATGGCTTGAATGCCATAAACACCTTTATGATGTGATGAGACAAGCTCTCATTATTGTAATAGCTGTAGAACTTTTTTTTCATATCATATGCTATGCAATAATGAGCTTGAATGTGCTTTTACTCTTTTTATTCATTTATGTTTCATACCTCATCATTTTTTGTGTATAGTGTTGATTGTTCTCTCTCTAAATATGTTGCAAATTGACATATCAAGTCAATGTTAATATCGCAAAACTCATGCACATATTTAGGGGGAGCTACACATACACAAAAGATTTTATATCGCAAGTACTTGTAACTTTTAATTCTTATTTCCATTCTAGTTTGTTTTGGCATCAATCACCAAAAAGGGGGAGATTGTAAGTGCAATCAACCCTAATTGAGGGTTTTGGTGATTAATGACAAAACAAACTAAGATTCTAACAAGTTTGCTCCTAGTATGTACACAGTATTTCTACAGACAGGAGAAGCACAGATCTTACGAGCATAAAAGTATAAAGCTCAGCGGATTTAAAATTCCACATCAAATGGCGTGCTCCAAGTGCCAAGAAACAACGGCGGTGCAAAATTTATAATTCTTGAGTCATAGGAATCGCCGTACAATTAAGAGGGATCTGCGACGGTTAAGTAAGTTGTGAAACGAGCCAAGTTCAAAATCTTTTGAAAACTCCTTGGAGATCATTTTCCTAGATCATGAATGCCCTTGAGAAAAACAAATTTTACTTCCCACAAAGTCTCCCCTTTTGTTCTCTTCAAAATTCTCAAAGTTTGGTTTCAGCCCCCAAAACCGGTTCAACCGGTCCTGAAACCGGTTCAACCGGTTTCGGTACTGTTCACCTGCCACCTCTGCTCTGACCTATCTGACAGTCAGAGCTGTCAGAAAAAGTCGCAGCAGATTTTTTTTAAAAACCGGTTGAGCCGAATTTTGTCCCTACTCAGCCGGTTTTGAAACCGGTCGAGTGTCCGGCTGAGTAGCCCAGTGGACCGGGTTCCCCCTGGTAGAAACCGGTTCAAACCGGTTTAGAAACCGGTTCAACCGGTTTTTGCCCACTTTCTCCCAACGGCTGCCAGCTTTTGGGGGATCCTTTATATACCCCCTCACACTCTCTCTCTCATTAACTTTGCCTCTCCCACGAATTCTTGGCTGACCAACCTTCAAACAAGAGCATTCATTTCACCTTTCACACCCGCAATCGCATCTCCTTCAATCATTTGAAGGACCCTTGGTGTGAGGTGAACTCGATCGAACTCGCTGTCAATTTCATCTCGATTCTCCCATTCTCTTGTTCTTGAGCTCGTTGCAAACTTAACCGTGTGCGGATTTGTTACTCTTGGAACCTCGTGTTCCTTGACAGTTAGAGGTTGCTTGGGAGTCTCCAAATTTGTGGACGACCCCAAGAAGTTTGTATCACCCGCTCCTTGAGCAGATTTGAGAAGAGATTGCCTTGACCTTTGTGGTCGGCTTGTGGAGGATTAGGGTTGGAAAAGACCCGGCCCTTTGTGGGTTCCTCAACGAGGAGTAGGACACCTTTGTGGTGGTTGCCGAACCTCGGGTTATATCGCGTGTTCTTGTGTGTTCTTGTCAAGCGCTTTATATTCAGTGGTTGGCTCATATTATTCATTTAAGTAGTTTATGTGTAGGGCAAATCTTTAGCTATATTATTCACTACTTCGCACTTGTTAAATAGATTATCAAATTTAAGTTGAGCGGGTTCAAACTTGTTCAGTTGTGATTAAAATCGACTGAACTGGTTTGCACCTGTGCAACTTTAATTTAACACTATTTTGAAGTTTTAGTGAAAATTTTCAGGTGTAGCCTATTCACCCCCCCCCCTCTAGGCTACTTTCAGTTATATAGTAAAGATGTGACATTCGATCCTGTGCCACTATACATCATATGTGTGAGACTTGGTCCCAGCATACCTGGTGTTTATGTTCACGCCCGGGTCTTGGTGCCCCTAAAACCCGGGTGTGACAGAGCTTGTCACCATTTATCAGTAGATGACAAGGAGACCAATCCGATTGAGGCAATTAGGATTGTGTCAGAATTCCCTGAGGTATTTCCTGAGGAGTTACCAGGCATGCCACCTAAAAGGAAAGTTGAATTTGCCATAGAGCTTATCCCAGGCATCGCCCCTATTTCCAAGAGAGCTTATCGAGTGTCCGTACCAGAGTTGGTGGAACTCAAGAAGCAAATTGATGAGTTGTTAGAGAAAGGCTACATCAGACCAAGTACTTCATCTTGTGCAGCCCCAATATTATTTGTGGAGAAGAAGGATGGCACGAAGAGGATGTGCATTGATTACAGAGCCTTGAATGAAGTCACTGTCAAGAATAAGTACCCCCTATCCAGAATTGAAGATTTATTTGATCAGTTGAGAGGAACCAGTGTGTTCTCAAAGATAGATCTGAGGTCAGGTTACCATCAGCTCAGAATCTGACCTACAGATATACCGAAGACATCATTCATCACCAAGTATGGACTATATGAGTTCATGATTATGTCATTTGGATTGACGAATGCGCCAGCTTACTTCATGTACTTGATGAACAGTGTGTTCATGGACTACCTTGACAAGTCCGTAGTGGTGTTCATTGACGATATTCTCGTATATTCCTAGAATGAGCAAGAGCATGAAGAGCATTTGAGGAAGGTACTTCAAAGGCTCCGAGATTGCTAGTTGTATGCCAAGCTTAGCAAGTGCGAGTTCTGGATCAGCGAAGTTCTATTCTTGGGTCATATTATAAACCGAGGTGGACTAGCTATGGATCCAAAGAAGGTAGCAGTGATTCTAGACTGGAAAGCACCAAAAGATGTCCGAGGAATCAAGAGTTTCATTGGAATGGTTGGTTATTATCGGCGTTTCATTGAGGGTTTCTCCAAGATTGCCAGGCCAATGACAGCCATGCTAGCAAGGAAGGTTGATTTCAAGTGGACCCCAGCGTGCCAAGAATCATTTGAAATGTTGAAACAGAAGTTGACAACAACACCGGTGTTAGTTCTGCCAGATGTTCACAAGCCATTCTCAGTATACTGTGATGCTTCATACACCGGACTGGGATGTGTATTAATGCAGGAAGGGAAAGTAGTGGCATACTCGTCCCGACAATTGAAAGTTCATGAGAAGAATTACCCCACTCATGATCTAGAGCTAGCAGCAGTGGTTCATGCATTGAAGACCTGGAGACATTATCTTTATGGGCAGAAGTGTGATATCTACACGGACCACAAGAGCCTCAAGTACATATTCACTCAGTCAGAGTTAAACATGAGGCAGCGAAGATGGCTAGAATTGATCAAAGACTATGAGCTGGAGTTTCATTATCACCCAGGCAAAGCAAATGTGGTCACAGATGCTCTTAGCAGGAAGAGTCAAGTCAACCTGTTGGCCGCTCACTCGATGCCGTTCGAGCTAGCGAAGGGATTCGACAGGTTGAGTCTCGTATTTCTGAACAACACTCAAGGAGTGACAATTGAGCTGGAACCCACCTTAGAGCAAGACATCAGGAAAGGTCAGAGGGATGATGAGAAGATCAACGAGATCCAGCAGCTCATCATAGATGGGAAAGGTCCAGATTTCCGTGAAGATGCAGAAGGAGTGGTATGGTTCAAGGATAGGTTGTGTGTTCCTGACATCACCTCGATCCGGGAACTGATCCTCAAGGAAGCTCATGAGACATCGTATTCTATACACCCTGGTAGCGAGAAAATGTACTAAGACCTGAAGAAGAGATTATGGTGGTACGGAATGAAAAGAGAGAGAGCAGAGTATGTGGCTAGATGCGATAGTTGTCAGAGGATCAAGGCAGAACATCAGAGGCCCGCAGGATTGTTGCAACCGTTGCAGATTCCGCAGTGGAAATGGGATGAGATTGGAATGGACTTTATAATTGGTCTGCCCCGCACTCGAGCTGGTTATGACTCCATCTGGGTAGTAGTGGACCATTTAACAAAGGCAGCCCATTTCATACCAGTCAAGACCACCTATAACTGTGCAGTGTTGGCAGAGTTATATATGTCTCGGATTGTGTGCTTGCATGGTATTCCAAAGAAGATAATATCAGATAGAGGCACTCAGTTCACCTCTCACTTTTGGCAGCAGCTACACGAAGCTTTGGGTACACACTTGAAATTTAGTTCAGCTTATCACCCATAGACAGATGGCCATACTGAGAGAACCAACCAGATTCTTGAGGATATGTTGAGAGCTTGTGCTTTGCAAGACAGGTTAAGTTGGGACAAGAGACTACCGTATGCAGAATTCTCCTACAACAACAGCTATCAAGCCAACCTGAAGATGTCACCATTCGAAGCACTCTATGGGAGGAATTGCAGAACTCCATTGCATTGGGACCAACCCAGCGAAAGGCAGGTATTCGGTCCGGAGATTTTGCTTGAAGCCGAAGAGAATATCAGGATGGTTCGAGAAAATCTGAAGGCAGCGCAGTCCAGACAGCGAAGCTATACCGATGCCAGAAGAAGAGAACTCAGTTTTGAAGTGGGAGGCTATGTCTACTTGAAAGTGTCACCCATCAGAGGAACCAAGAGGTTTGGAGTCAAAGGCAAGTTACCACTTTGCTATATCGGCCCGTACCAGATTCAAGCTAGACGTGGAGAAGTGGCTTATCAACTCAGCTTACCAGAGAACCTGTCCGCAGTACATGACGTGTTTCACATGTCTCAACTGAAGAAATGCTTACGAATACCAGAAGAGCAGTTGCCAACAGAAGACCTTGAAGTCCAAGAAGATCTGACATACATTGAGAAGCCAACGCAAATTCTGGAGATAGTAGATCGGGTCACTCGGAGGAACACCATCAGGATGTGCAAAGTCAAATGGGGCCATCACTCCGAAGAAGAAGCAACCTGGGAAAGAGAAGATGATCTGAGAGCCAAGTACCCTGAACTCTTTGCTAGCTAGCCCTGAATCTCGAGGGCGAGATTCTTTTAAGGGGGATAGGTCTGTAACACCATGAATTTGTGGGTATAAAATTCTTTCTTATGATCATCCAAATTCAGGTGTTACTCTTCTCTATCTCACTTTAGTTTCTCTCTCTCTCTCTCTTTTAATTAGAGTTAGTTGTATTAGAGAGGGATTATTTATTTTATTTTGCCCAAAACATATGAGTCATGGAATGTTGCATCATATTGAGCCTAAATATTCTTTGAATTGTTGCACATATTTGATTTGGTTTGAATTTGAAACTTGATTTGAATTTGAATTGAAAACCCTAGAGAAAATAAATAGAAAAGCAATTAGAAATTCGGTGCCGTTGCTCTCGGCCGCGCCCGCTCTCTCCCTCTCTCTATTCCGCCGTCCCCACTTGTCAGCCGTCCTCAACCTCCCGCCCACGATCTCCCCGCCGTGGACGCGCCCACGACTGTGTGTTCTCTAGCCACGACCAAGCCCCCGCGCCCCTTTTGAACCCCGCGCCCTGCTCGCCCACCTCCCCTCTTCCATTTGCGCCCTCTGCCCAGCTCTCTTGCCCTCTCTCTCGCTCTGCCCACGCGAACCGAGAACCTGCACCACCGCCCGTCGACATCCACCGCCTGTTCCGTGGCCACCGTTGCGCCCGTGCCCCGTCCAATGCCATGGTAAGCTTCACCTTGCTGTCAGCTACTCAGGACACCCTTCGGTGTGCCCTCCCCCTCTCTGGTCTGTCCGGTCCGCGCTCACCGGAGTGGTTCTTGCGCAGTCGGAGCTCCGCCACCGTCGCCCCGTCGTGTCCCTGTGCCTCCGCCGTTGCCCCGTGCCTCTAGCGCTTCCCCTCAAGGTGAGCAACCTCCCCACGCCCCTATTTCCCTGTGTACTGCACTGGTTAGCACGCAATTGCTCGCCGGAGTTGCCCCGCACCGCCGTTAGGCCGCCTCGCCGTGTGCAGCACCCTCTGGTGCTCCCGTGCTGGCGTGGTGCCCTCGGCTGAGTCCGCTAGATCCCCCTGTGCGCGTCTAGGCCAACCCCCAAGCCGCTGGTGCCTCGCCGTGGCCGGTCTGCTCGTCTCCGGCGAGTTCCCACCACGGGACCGAGCGGCGCCACCGCGCCCATGTCCGCCCCCCTATCGTTAGATCTCGGCCGTTCGCCCGAGATCGGACAGTGTAGAGCTAACTCGAGCGGATCTATTCATAGCCGATCGATCTAGATCCAACCGTCTCTCCTCTCTCCCCTCACCCGCGTCTCTACCCCTTGGCCCGGCTGGTCAGCCTACCCTGGCTCGTTGATGCCTTGGCCTCGCTTGTCAGTCGCGTCCGCGCGATCTAATCTGGGTCATCAGTTTCTGATCCGATGGCTGAGACTACCCCGTACCCCTTCGCGTGGTCGTTTTGCTTAAGAACCCCCTAGTTTTAGGAAATCAACCCGCCGTCCTCTGTTTTAGCGCATAGGTCCCTGGTTTCTTTAGAATAGCCCCTGGACTTTTATTTAATTACAGATTTAGCCTTAATTTCATATTTCAAACTTCCAAACTTGTTTATTTCATATCTTTTTCATATGAACTCCAAATTTAGTGGTTCAAATTGCAAAATGTTCACAAGATTATTCTCTGTTCAAATAAAATATAGTCAACTATAATCTGCATACTTTAATTTTTACACTTAGAATATAGAATTAAAGTATATATTTATTTAATAAAATAAATAAAAGAAGAACCCTAGGAATAAAGTACTTTAATCTTGTGAGATCAGTGTTATGCATCACTTGGATTTATTTTTGGACTTGACCTTTAGGCCTTAATAACATAAACAGAATTAGGAATGTAATTATGGATAATACCTAAAAGGTAGTCAAATTCCTAAAGGAGAGTAGTTTATATTATAATTCTAGCTTTCCTTTGTTTTAATCACTACTTAACCTTTTTGAGCTATGTTCCAAACATTTAGAGAGTAATGAATTCCCGAATTAGGATTACTCCATTTTCTTTGTAACTTGATATCATTCCCCTACACTTAATACTATACCTTTTTGAGTTATGTGTCAATGATTGTAAATGTTTGATGTGCTGTTCATTTATACTATGCTCGCTTTACTTAGACAACGAGCATTCCGAGGTTCCTGAGTGTGTTGTTGGAGACCTCCCTGAGCAACAACCTAGTGAAGGCAAGTGTCCTCAGACCTATTATGTCCTACTTTACTTTATAATTCACTGTCCCGCATTACATTATTGAAACTTAAGGATTGACTAGTCTGTATTTCTCTTACCCTTGTTTACCTTTTTGGGTTAATCATGGTTAGCTTATGCTATTGCTTAAACTTAATCAATGAACATGATGTGACCTTTTATGATACAATGATCTTATCCCGATGAGGTTCTTGTGATTACTTTAGGGGGCTCAGGCTCTTTCCTGAGTGCCTCTCCGTAAGGACCTATTTGGGGAGTGACAACCCAGGATAACAGTGCAACCATGAGGGTGGAATGGGACGCCCTTAGCTGATTAATTAGAGGAACCGGAGGAGTAGTTGGCTTCACCGTAGGGCCGTCAATGGGTCCGGGCATAGTACTTGCTCTGCCGAGGCTAGTTGCAGAGGTTCTTTGATTTGTTTTTTTAGTCACCCTTCCTTTGGGGAGATGTACTGTGTTTATCAAACTAGAGAAACCTAATGGGTGGCTATGTCCTCTGGGAAATCTTTATAAAGGCTACATAGTGAGACCCTGCTAGGTCACCTTGGTAGTGATCAATGGGGAGGATAGAACCCCAGGCAGAATGGGAATCACGACTTGTGGGTAAAGTGTACGACCTCTGCAGAGTGTTAGAAACTGGTATATCAGTCGTGCTCATGGTTATGAGCAGCCTTGGGATCCTCTTCGATTAGAAGAACAATGGTTACTTTTATGATGATGATTAACAATGGTGATTATAATCCTGATCTCTGGTATTTCCTCTTGGAGGGAGTGCCTCTGGGTTATTACTAGAACTTGGCTCTACTTATAGTAATAAAACTTGACCAACTATAAGCAACTGCTTAACCTTAAACTCCACATACAGCTAGTCCACTTTAGCCAAACAGGACATTTGCTGAGTACGTTGAAGTGTACTCATCCTTGCTTTACAAACCACCCCACCCCAGGTTGTCCCCACTGTTCTCAGTGCTCAGGAGGTGAAGCTGGCAACATGGATGACTTCGAGGAGTTCCTGGAATACGATGAGTTCTAGTTTATCTTAGTGGCAAACCCCTAGTCAGCTGCCTGTGTAGGCTTATCAGCTATGTTTTGTTTCTCCGCACTTTGATAGTTATGTTAAAGACCATGGTTATGTATTAGACTCTGTGGATGTCTTAGACATCTTGATGTAATAAAGTACTTTTCCGCTATTTGTTTCGAGCATTATGTGATGATGTCCAATTATGTAATCGCTGTGTATGTGAGTTTCTGATCCAGGCTCGTACATGGTTCGCATTCGGTTTGTCTTCCAAAACTGATGTGACACCATCGGAGTCATCATATCACCAGTAGCGTGAACGTGAGGTGGTCGGGCGTAAAGCTAGGCCCCCACGTCAGCATCTTACCTCTTCCTCGCAACCTGCAGCTTGAGTTCAATTAGGCCATGCAGACTCTGAGTCAGGTTAGCGATGTGCTGGCTCAGATGGCGAACAATCTACCTTGCATGCCTAACAACGAGGGCTACCGGTAGATCCTCACTCGGACAGTAAACCACCACCTTCCACCAGCTCATCCAGATGACGACATTCACCATCACATCAATAGCCGATGTGATAGGCGAACCAGCATCGAGGCATCACATGCCCGACGACATGAAGAAGAATTGAGGCACCAAGAGGGGTACGATCGGGACCATGACGCCCTGAGCCGTGGGTCGAGCGGACTTCGTTGTTGCTTTGACAAATAGGCCGGCACCACGCTAGTCGGCTCGTGACCGGCTTGGGGAGTGTTCGTGGCCTCAACCTTCACCCCTGGTTGTGCATGGTCTAGTGGCCACCTAACTTCAAGGTCTCCAACGTCGACAGGTAAGAGGCCAAGCTAGACCCCAGTGGCTGGCTGACCATCTACTCGACAGCGGCCGGGCCGTCGGGGTGTTAGAGGATGTCATGCCGGTGTATAACCCTATCGTACTAGCACAATATGCGCTCTAGTGGATCCATCAGCTCCCCGGCCATTGCATCAACCATTGGGCTGACTTTTGAGACCGCTTCGCTGCCAACTATCAATCACTTTCTGACAAGCCTGCACAGTCGTGGGACCTCAAGTCTATCAGGCGCAAGAACGACGAATCCCTTCGCTCATTCCTCAAGCATTTCCAATCCATGAGAAACCACATCCTTGACATCATCGAAACAGTGATGCTGAGGACTTGTATCAGGGGTCTCACGATAGGGCCTTCGTACGGGCTATCCTTCAAAAAGCCCTGATGACCTCCGAGCAACTCTTTCAGGAGGCCGATATCTACATCACCACCTACGAGCAGGCCCACAACCTCGTCGATCAACCAAGGACTGCACCCTAGAAGGAGGGGAACCCACAATAGGACAAGCGCTGGGACAAGAGGCTAAGATATGAAGTCCATGTAATGGCGCTGCCGACGACTTGTGCGCGTAGCCCCCCCCGCAACAGCAACCCACGAACGCTGGACAAAATACTCACCGACCCATGTCCTTATCACAAGGAGATGTGCCATACTTTGCGTAGAGACTTCAAGAATTCGATTGACGATGGCCGGCCCTTCCAGCTGCCCCCTCCACCACCCTGGTGGGACCTAGGTACGCAACCTCGACAGCAAGGTGCGGATAGAGGGGAGTTTCCTTGAGTCGATAGGAATTCAACATCATCTACATGCCATGGATCCAAGGAGAACAAGATGCAACAGAAGCTTACCAACTGTTAAGTCCTGGTGGTCGCGATCAGTCCCCCGACACTGTATAGGTGGTCGGAGACCTCGATCACTTTCAATCAGACTGATTAGTGGCTTAGCTTTGATCATCCGAGCAAGTATACTCTTATCTTAACCCGATGATCAGAGACAGCCGAGTCAAGAAGGTACTGATGGACGGGAGAAGCAACATCAATGTTACATTCCCCCGGTCCCTTGAGACGCTTGGGATCTCCATCACTGACCTTCATGAGTCGGAAACTCCATTCTCCGGCATCTTCCCGACCGAGAGGGAGTACCCCCTAGGTCACGCCTCCCAACTAGTGTAACACCTCAAATGCCTATTTTGTATTTATGAAAAGTTTATATCAAGATTTAAATAATTATGTTTTGGGAACAAGGAAAAAAAGCCTCCATGAGTTAAAGTTTTCTTTCGTTAAAACTTATACCTCGAAATATTCTCTGAAGGATTACACAAAATTGTTGCCCGATAAAAAAGTTCATGGTTAATTATGAATAAATAATAAACATTTAATTTTAAATGTGGTTATTATTTATTTTATTTAATAAAAGGGTCTTTAATTATCTCATTGTGTGATTTGTTCTCTATTATGTTATATGTTTTGAAGTATTTACTTAGTGAAAATAAAATCATATATACTTTGCATCATGCTGGACTTTTTGATTGTACATATTGAAAATTGAAACCTCAACTATGACTGAAATTGGAATTTGAAAATTAAAATAGAAAGCACAAAAATAGAAATAGGAAAAGAATGAAGACCTGGGCCATATTTCTTTCCCTCGATCCAATTTCCTTTCACCCTCCTACGGCACGATCTCATTCTCCCTCGAGTTCTCGCTCGTGTGGGTTGAAGTGGCTGACCGGCCCAACCCCGCCCTTGTGTGGCCTGTGATCTATACCTTGGTTGGGTCACCGACAAACGGGGTCCACATTGTCAGGCTCTCCTCTTGCCGCATGTGTAACACTCGGTGGCTGTCTTGTGGGGCCGTCTTGGTAGACCTGCTCCACCACGCAGCGAACTCATCGCGGAGTTTGTTTCCATGATTGTAATCCCCACAATCACCAAAGTTGGTTGTGCTAACTGGATATCGGCTAACCGAATCACGCTGGGATATATATACGTGTGCGCCCTCCCCTTGTGCCCCTCTGCCAAGATTGCCAACCTCAGAAACCTGAGGACCTAGAGCACCAGGCAGGCAAGTGTAGAAGAAGCCATCGGGTTCGTTAGGTATGTTCGCCTGGGCGCTCATATCGTTATCAAGGCCAATACCACGGAGAACCATGGGGTGATCAAGGCAAATGGTTCATCGAACCATGCTTTCTACCGTGGATCCCCGCCGTAGCGGGGGTCGCATCTTTGCCACCAGCCCACCACCATGTTCGGTAAGACCTTCCCTCCAGTATTAATTATGTCTCCTAGCTTCTTGTGCACCTCATAGGAATCAATTTTGGGGTTTAGGGCTCTGAGAATTGCTCGCGACGTCCAAAAATCGCTACCTAATCGTCGGTATGGTACCCTCAATTAGAGATGGCAATGGGTACCCGCTACCCGAAACTCGGTGGGTTTTTGCTCTATTAGGGTATGGGTTCGGATCAATTTTTCTACCCATGAGTTTGTTAATGGGTTCGCATGGAAACCCAATGGGTACGTGGGCATGGGTTTATTCTTCCACTACCCATACCCGCAAACCCATGAGTTTTTAAAACCCGCCTTAAAATCAACATTCCTTATAAATATGTCTCATAATATTAATAATTGAATATGTTCTAATTGAAATAAACTTCATGTAACAAATTTTAAGCTACAATTAGTTATCACTTGTTCCTTTTATCCTAGCTTATTAATGTATTGATTGTCATTTACATGATGAATTATTTTTTATGTTGATGTTAGTGGGTATGGGAAACCCGTTGGGTACCTAAAACACGCATGGGCATGGGTTTGAGCAAAATTTTATACCCATCATAGGTACATGTTTTTAGTGGGCGTATTTTTTTCTTCGCAGGTATGGGTTTAAGCAAGTAATATCCAGCGGGTTTTACCTGTTGCCATCTCTACCCTCAATCGAGTGCCCCTGGTCATGTACTTCACGTATGGTTGTTTGGTTGTGAGCTTGTGCACCTCAGGAGCAATTTGGTCTATGCCAACCATTGCCCCGCCACGTCTGGTCATCATAAGGAGGAGGAGGGGCGTATACCGTTGATTGTGTGATGGGCGGCCAAAAATAGATCTAGCGTAACCCTTCGGCCAGAAGTAATGATAGGCGTTGATCTTAGACCGGGCGGACGCAAGACGATTTCGGTACATTAAACCTTGACCATTGATATAAGATCCTACGACTATGGTTACTTATCATTTCACATAGAGCTTAGGTTTAATCTTGACCATTCAGATTAGATCAAACGGTTGTCGTGCCAATGTACTGGTTTTCCATGACAAAATAACAAAAGGGTCCCTGCACATATTAGGAATTAACCCACAGTTTACAACTATTAAAAGAACCTAGCGATTGGGTCCTAGATTTTATAAAAGTGACCCTATACTTTCTACAAATGGTAGCTGCCACCCCTGGCTGTGATAAGATATATAAAATGAATTATATAATCAGGAAAACACCTTGGAAAATGGTTTTAACTATGAAAATAAACCAAGAAAACTAGAAAATCTGTAGTTAGTTCATTTTAACTCCGTTTTGATTCGTTCAAGTTAGCTCCATAATAACATTGCCTATGCAGTGATGCCATTAAATTATAACATATCACATATTTTTTTATTATTAAGCATTTATTTAACCTATGTTTAATAGATTAATCTTGCTAATCAAAGTTAATCTGTCCATAATTATAAACTAACTAAGAAATAATTTATAATCGAGTTATAACTTAGATTAAAGTGGAATTAATTATCTCTATAGATTATCTTTCTCACATGATTTATGCAATCAATACAAGACCTAGTTTTAATTACTTAATCACGTAGGTCTTCCGAAAAACCATATCTTTTCAACCATAACTCTGACTTTATTGGTTCTCGAACCTGCGATCTCATAGCGACACGCAGAATATTCTTACACAGTTTGTTCTCATGTTTTGTGCAATGTTATTTTTATGTACTCCTTGTCTATTTGTATGTATTGCTACGAGTAGCAGTGAGGCCACAAAAAACCCGAAGATCAACCTGGTGAAGTACCTGCAATCTCAAGTATAAGGCAAGTTGTGCCCATGATCGTTCTTATTTACCTAATAATGTTCCTGTTAATCACTTTGACATACTCATGTTAATTTGATGGGACCTAATAGGTTACCCTAGTTCTGTTTAGCCCACACCTTGCAAACAAATGAACTATTGGATAGACTTGTTATTGCTCTACCTGGTTTGGGATTATTGTTATGCTGAATTATGATCATGTTCTATTAATATTGTTGGTTTAATTATTGCTCATGATAAGATTATTATGTTAAATGGAACATGGAGACCACCCAGGAAAATAGTGCTACCACAAGGGTGGAATGGGATGCCCTTGGCTGACTAATTAGTAAAGCTAGTAGAGGACTACCTTACCCGAAAGGGGCAAGGGCGATAGAGGAGTTGCCGGTGTAGGGAGGTTCTCGGGTCGATCATTGCTGCGATGGCTTTTCGAACGAGGGATTTCTATATCTCTCTTCTCACGAAATCGTAGCAGGTTTTCTGAAGCTAGTGGAACTTTATAAAGGCCTCGTAGTGGATCCCTAGCCATTCACCTTGGAAGTGTCTATGGGCCTTGCAAACCCTAGCTAGACGGGATACACGACTTGTGGATAAAGGGCGCAACCTCTGCGGAGTGTAAAACTGGTATATTAGCCGTGCTCTCAGTCAAGAGCGGCTCAGACCCTTATATGATTAACTTATGAAATTAAACTTAACCTGTCATTTGCCTTGCATTGTGGGGTTTTTATTATTAATTGTGATCAATTATTTAATTTGGATGGTATCTACTTATACTTAATAACTGCTAATAAAATTTTGACCAACTTGCTAAAAGCAATGCTCAACGTTAACCATTTTCTTTGGTATGCCTTACACTTCACATGAGCCCCATAGTAAGTGAGCTCATGCACATTATTCCCCACAACTTGTTGAGCAATGAATGTATGTGAGCTCACTCTCGCCAAGATGAGGAGCATGAAGGATGTTGCGATAAGTTCATGAGAGGTCTAGGTCGTCGTCTCCCAGTCAACTATGGTTGCGGAGGATCATTGTCTTCACATGATGTAATTATTTAGCTATTTTGTATATAACTCCTATTATATAGTAAAGATGTGACATTCGTTTCTGTACCATGAGTCATCATATCTGTGGGACTTGATCCTAGCACACATTTGACTCGCGTCAGGGTTTGCCCTTAAATCCAGGTGTGACAGAAGTGGTATCAGAGGAATGTTGACTGTAGGGCATAACCTAGATAGACTTGAACAAACCCTTACCTACTTTTCTTTACTATTATGATTCTTTATAAACTTTTCTTAACCTTTTTCTCATCTTCTACTGCTTCACTCTGATTATTCTTATCTTTTCCCTCCTAAAGGCAAAAGAGGACTTCACACCTTGGAGTCCTGTACCTAAAGGGACCCTTAGGAATAATACACCTAATCCTAGAAAAAAACTATTTTGATAGATATATCTGTGCTTGAATGTTTGTGCTTATGCCACCTGCTTGATTTGGCTCTTTGATTGAGTGTGATGAGTTGTGGAGTAATGTCCGCAATTGCATCTGCATATATGTTTAGGCATAAAAATATGTTATAAGGTAACTAGATTGTTCCCCATTAAAATATATATCTATCTTAATAGATCTATCTCATCTTAAAAGATTTCTATCTTATCCCCCATAGATTCATCTAACCACATCTAATCTAACCTAATCAGAGTATCTTATCTAATCTAATTCATATTTCTTGCACCTTTTTAAAGGGTAGAGCAAATTAATACAAATTAGTTAATAGCTTAAACTCTACACCTAGAAACTCTTTTCTCACCTAATTCACTTAAACCTAAAATTGGTGCCCCAACCTTCTCTAAAACTACCTAATAGCTAAATATAATCACCAGCTAACTAGTATTAATGGCGGTAAAAAAACTTTTGATTCTTGAAACTAATCAGAAACTAAAAGCTAAACAACGAATTGGACTTTCTACATCCCTTTCTTCTAATTTCGAGGGCGAGATTATTTTTAAGGGGGTAGGATTGTAACACCTCAAATTTATATTTTGTATCTAGGAAAAGTTTATATCAAGATTTAAATAATTATGTTTTGGGAAAAAGTAAAAAAGCCTCCAATGAGTTAAAAATTTTCTTTCATTAAAACTTATACCTCGAAATATTGTCTGAAGGATTACACAAAATTGTTGCCTGATAAAAGGTTCATGGTTAATTATGAATAAATAATAAACATTTAATTTTAAATGCGGTTATTATTTATTTTATTTAATAAAAGGGTCTTTAATTATCTCATTGTGTGATTTGTTCTCTATTAAGTTATATGTTTTGCAGCATTTCTTAGTGAAAATAAAATCATATATACTTTGCATCATGCTGGACTTTTTGATTGTACATATTGAAAATTGAAACCTCAACTCTGATTGAGTTTGGAATTTGCAAATTAAAATAGAAAGCACAAAAAATAGAAATAGGAAAAGAAATGAAGACCTGGGCTAGATTTCTTTCCCTCAGCCCAATTTCCTTTCACCCTCCTGAGGCCCGATCTCATTCTCCCTCAAGTTCTCTCCTGCGTGGGCTAAAGTGGTTGACCGGCCCATCCCCGCCCTTGCATGGCTCGCGATCTATACCTCGGCTGGGTCACCAACAAACGGGGTCCACATTATCTCCTCTTACCGCATGTGTAACACTCGCTGGCTGTCTTGTGCGGCCATCTTAGTAGACCTTCTCCACCATGCGGCGAACTCATCGCAGAGTTTGTTTCCATCACTGTAATCCTCGTAATCATCGGAGTTGGTTGTGCCAACTGGACACCGGCTAGCCGAATCACCTAGGCGTTGATGGATTTCATTTCAAAGTGGACAGAAAACTAAGTCCATAAAAACCCTAAGCCGATGGAAGTCTGGAAGATGTATTTCGATGGGTCATTGAAGCTGCAAGGGGCCAGAGACAGAATCCTCTTATTGCCCTAAGGTAGAACAACTTAAGTATGTGCTACAACTCCTCTTCTCGGTGTCGAACAACACAACAGAGTATGAGGCATTGGTGCATGAGCTACATATCGCCGTTTCACTTGGCATCAAGCGGTTAATGGTGTATGGGGACTCTCTAGTGGTAATAAGTCAGATCAACATGGATTGGGACTGTTCCACTAAATCTATGGGCAAGTATTGTGGTGTTGTCTAACAAGTAGAAGACATGTTTGAAGGCCTGGAGTTCCACCACATGGAAAGGGACCACAATTTGGCAGCATATACACTATCAAAGCTTGGTTCCAGCAGAGTTTAGGCTCCTCTAGATGTTTTGTGCAAGAAGTACGATATCAAGTATCCCACAGGACTCAAAAGAAATGTGCAAGGCGATAAGAAACTCCATACTCCTTATAGAACAAAACCCAACCACTAAAGAATACCCATTGGTATATAAAAAATGAGGAAGATCCAGATGACAAAGTGGCCACCGAGCGTCTCAACTGGTAGTCCACCAACTACACACTTATTGACAATGTCATGTACAAACACAGAGCCATAAGAGTTTTCATGAGGTGCATCGACACGACTATGGGTAAACACCTGTTGGAGGAGATCCAATTCGGATAGTGTGGAGTTCATGCAGCATCGAGGACACTGGTTGGGAAGGCTTTTAGAGCGGGGTTCTACTGGCCAACAACAAAGAAGGATGCAACAGACCTAGTCTAGAAATGTGAAGTCTATCAGTTCCACACCAAACAACAGCATTTGCTAGTGCAACCGTTGCAGACCATCCTGGTTTCCTGACCCTTCGCATGATGGGGACTAGACATGATTGGGGTATCCAAGAAAGCTTAGGGAGGACAAACACACACGTGTTGGTGGCCATCGACAAGTTCACAAAATGGATTGAGTACAAGCCGATCACATCACTGACAGAGCTAAGATAGTCGACTTTATCCATGAGATTATATTTTGGCTTGGGATACTAAATAGTATCATCACCGACCTAGGATCCAAATTCATAGGGGCAGACTTTTTTTACTTTTGTGAGCAAAAGTGCATTATTATCAAGTATGCTTTAGTAGCTCATCTAAGAGGCAATGGTCAAATAGAACAAGCAAATGGAATGATCTTGAAGGCATTGAGGAAGAAAGTTTTTGACAAGAATGAAAAGCTCGCTGGAAAGTGGATCAGAGAACTACCATACGTTGTATGGAGCCTTAGAACTCAGCCCAGCCGGGCACTGCAAGGTAACACTCCATTCTTCATGGTGTATGGATCAAAAGCGGTGTTACCTATGGATTTAGCATTTGGGGCGTCAATGCTAAGGTTCAAGGATGTAGCAGAAGCAATTGGGCTTGAAGAAATCAACACACTACAGGAAGAACAACTAAACACGATGATCCAATCGGCTAGATATCAACAAACCCTAAGGCGCTACCACGACAGGGCAATTCATTTCTGGGTGTTCTCAGTCAGCGACATGGTGCTTTGACAGATACTATCAAGAGAAATACGTCATAAGCTATCATCGCCCTAGGAAGGACCCTACGTTGTCATGGAGGTTACATGGCCAGGTTCCTACCAGCTATCTCAAATGGATGGTACTTTGATCGGGAAGTCATGAAACATTGAACATCTCTGAAAGTTCTACCCTTAGTAGTGCCATAGATTCTAAATGGCAAACTATCGCCTATACTCTGAAGTTCATATTCAATAAAGCATAATTTTCCTCGTTCAAATACTTAGTTACATTCTTCATACTACTTTGTTGTACCTATAACTACCACCAACAGAGCAATCGGCTTAAGTTGGGATCCGACTAAGTCGTTGTTAGATGCTCACGCATATAGAAAAGGGTGATTACTAAACCCCGCCAACAGAGCAATCAGCTTAAGTTGTGATTGGACTTAAGTCGGTGTTACATGCTCACACATATAGAAAAGGTGATTACTAAACCCCTGCCAACAAAGCAATCGACTTAAGTCAAGATCCGAGTTAAGTCGGTGCTACATGCTCACGTATAAAGAAGAGGTTAATTACTAAACCCCGCCAAAGAAGCAATCGGCTTAAGTCGAGACCCGACCTAAGTCAGTGCTACATGCTCCCTCATAGAGAACAAAACAGAATCCTAGGTTCCTTGAAATTCAGATGCTTGCATCACGTAGAGGGCCAGTATTCAACAAACACTAAAAAATACAATACGACTAGGAGCTCTAAAGTTCAACCTAACACATAGCCAAGCAGCGCCATCCTTTACAATAGGAGAAGACCCCGACCTATCTTGGGAAGAAGCTCCTGCATCAAGTTCTGACATCAAAGTAATGGCCATGGTAATATAATCAGGGACAGTAACATCGGACTTCTTTACAAGCAGTCGAGCTACACATACCACCTTATCCATTACTTTGTCATAAGCAGCCTTCAGTACCTTGCGGCCGCATTCTAAGACCCCAACATTATGCTTTAGAACCTCCAACTCTTTAGATTGTGTCTTTGATGGGGCACACAAACTCTTGAGGGCAGAACTTCTGGAGGCCAGTGATTTCTCCAGCTTCTTCACCACATGCTGCTTGAGATTCCCCCAGCTCATTCCTTTTCTTTTGAAGATTATCCATGGTAAGCTTATGACTATCTCAAGAGTGGTGAGGGAATCTACAACACTCTTGTGCAGCCCATCCAGGTTGTTGCGAGAGATGGTTAGGGACGGGATCTGTTCCTTTAACTGATCGATCTCTGCCCTCAGTTTTTGTACTTTGTCCTGCAGATTGGAATATTCTGTGTGGTGGGTCGACGACATGGAGTAGGCTACATAAAGTTCTTAGTGGGTTACCTCATCGTCAAGGAATGCTATATCAAACTTCCACTGTAATGATCTATTAGCCTCCCGAGCATCGTCAAGGAATGCTATAACCTGGCAGAGCTCGGACTGGTTTGAGTCAGTATCAGAATACCATCTGTCCGCGGCTACAAGGCATCACATACAGTCAGTAAAATGAATAGGCGACGAGGCCGAATGTACACAAATGACTACCTTACCAGCATTTTTTGCATCCTAGGAAGCCTTTAGGTCAACAAGTTATTTCCAAAGCACGACACCATCAGACTGTGGCAAAGAGGATAACTTCTCGATGATTTGAACAGATCGTTCCTTCAACTCACTACCAGCTAAGAGCAATGAAGAAGCGACCCGATTCATCACGTTCTGCATAAGATGAGATTACTATCCAAATAAAATATAACCCACCTGCAGATCTTCTATCATCTATATCTCCTATCCAATTTGCATCAAATAAAGCAAGAGTATCGAATTCTCCTTGGGCTTCGTACAATTTCAACTTTGGACAAATACTTTTTTCTAGACTACTATAACTTTGTTTTGCATATGAAGTTCTTTTTGGTTTACACGCTCAGAAACAAGATTAGTAATTTTAGGTGAATAATGAGTATATTGACCTATTTTAAAATCTTATCCATATCCTATACATGAATTTATCAAAGTAGGATGAAGGAGCTAAATTTCCGAGAGAAGGCAAGTGAATGCAATTTGACTTAGTTTGAAAAAGGAAAAAATATTTTCATCAAAATAATGTAACGAGAGATATAAACATGTTTAGTAGTAATATCAACGTACTTATAGCCTTTATAAAGATTGCTATAACTGAATACAATACATTGTTTTGATGTGAATTGAAGTTTCTAAGCATTGTAAGAGCGAATATTGGGCCAACATGCACACCCAAAGGTGTGCAATAACGAGTAATCTAGTTTTGACTATGTAGACACTCTAAGGGAGTAGAATTTTTTAGATAAGTTTGCTAGAAAGACAATTAATGAGATAAACAACAACAAGAGATGCTTTATCCCAATACTTGAGAGACATATATGCAAGAGAAGAACCCAGCTAACTTCAGCTATATGACGATGTTTGTGTTCCGTAACATATTTTTGTTGATGTGCATAAGCATATGACACAAGATGGAAGATATCGTGTTTAGTAAAGAATGAGTTAAGCTTTTGATATTTCCTTCTTTACTCTAATTATACGACGAAAATCTTACAATTAAACTACCGCTCTACAAGAATTAAACTCTTAAAATTTTTGAAAAAAAATTCACTTAAATTTTATAAATTATACCTAAGTGAACTTACTACAATTATTAACGAAGTTTACATAATTTTTTTCTCGGTCTACTAATTTTGGTGCTAGCTCCAAACATCGTATGCAGAAGTTGTAATAGAAATTCAGACACACTAGTAAGACTTAGGATAGGTAATTGATGACTCTTAGATTAATGGTAAGAAAACTAACCTGCTCACGGACTCTTATGAACATAATAAATTGATATTACTATCAACTTATTGACAATACTAAAAGATGGATGGCCAAAATGGTTGTCATGTGTTTATTGACGACCTCCTAACAACTGCATACTTCTTTTATTGTTGAGATTGGAAATATATATAGATCTCCTATGCATTCCCCTTTGAGCAGAATTGTCTTGATTTTGTGATCTTTAATAAGAAATAAAGTAGAATGTAGATTAATAAATATAGTGAAAAGATGTTTCTTGAATTTGGAACATCTTTAAGTATAAAACTACGGATACAAGTTTTAATAAAGTATGACTAGTAAACTAATACCCAAACCTAATCCACTAGCAATGTTTATTGTTTATCTTTTAGGGGTTATGTCACACCCGGGTTTTAGGGGTCCAAAGCCTGGGCGCGAACATAATCACCAGGTGTGCTGAGACCAGGTCTCACACATATGATGAATCATGGCACATGATCGAATGTCACATCTTTACTACATAACAGAAGTTCTATACAAAATAAATAGATAATTACATTATATGGAGACAACGGTCCAACAACCCAATGTTGACTGGGAGACGACGGCCTAGACCTCTCACGAACACAACGCAACATCCTCCATGCGCCTCATCCTGCGGTACCTGTTCTTTACCTGGGGGGTGTGAGACAGCAAGAGTGAGCTCACATACGTTCATAGCTCAACAAGTTGTGGGGAATAATGTGCACGAACTCGCCAAAGGTGGGAGCTCACGTGAAGTGTAAGGCTTACAAAAAAGGATGGTTAGAGCTGAGCATTGCTTTTAAAGTTGGTCAAAATTTTATTAGTAGTTACTAAGTATAAGTAAATACCAACCCAATTAAATAGTAGAACAAAAGTAACAACCTCACCTGTGATGCAATGCATATGACAAATTGAATTTAGTTCTATAAATTAATCATGTGAGGGTCCGAGCTACTCATGACCGTGAGCACGGCTAGTATACCCGTTTTACACTCTGCAGAGGTTGCACATCTTTACCCACAAGTCATGTTACCCATCTGCCAAGGGATCGCGACTTCCCATACACCTCTACCGACGAGGTGAGGCAGGGTAACACTACGAGGCCTTTACAAAGTTCCACTAGCTTCAGAAAACCCGCTACAGTTTATAGGAAGCTCCAATGCAGGGACCCCTCGCATGACCGCCATCGCAGCAAAATCATCCCAAGGGCCTCTCTACACTGACCACTCCCCTACTGCCCTTGCCCCTTTCGGGTGAGGTAGTCATCCACTAGCTTTCCTAATTAATCAGCCAAGGGCGTCCCATTAAACCCTTGTGGTAGCACTGTTTTCCCGGGTGGTCGCTCCATGTTCCAATTAACATAATGATCTTATCATGAACAATAATAATAAACAGATAATAGGAGTGTGATCATGAATAATGTATCCTCATACCCAAAACCACATAAAGCACTAGCAAGTACTACCCAAAAAGTTCAGTGGTAAACAAGGTATAAAGATAGACAAACTAGGGTAACCTATTGGGTCCCATCAAAATTAACCTATGCAGATCATTATGATTAATTAGAACATGAGTGGGTAAAAAGAAGTGATCAAGGGCATAACTTGCCTGGGACTTGAGATTCCAGGTACCAGGATGATCTTCAAGTGACTCGTGACCTCACTGCTAGTCGTAGCAATACAAACAAACATGGTATAGACAAAATTAACATCACACCAAACATAAGAACAAACTGCATAATATTAATCTACGCTACGTAACGAGATCGTGGGTTCGAGAATCACTAAATTCGGAGCTACGGGTATGAAGTTATGCTTTTCCAAAGATTTAGGAGTGGTGCACAAAAGAATTTCAAAATATGATTTCAATTCAGATTTTATAACAAAATAAAGTTACCAGGAGCTAAACAATATTATGATGGAACTAATGCAATTGGAATGGATTAAAAAGGAGTTAACATGAGTAAGATATGGATTTTCCTAGCTTTTGTGCATTTTTGTATTAATTTTGTGCCTAAAAACAAACTCCAGGGGTTAAAACGCAAAGTCTTCATTTAATCTTATTTTCTTTACACTGCAGCATGGACGGCGGGTTTATTACCTTAAATCACGAGGGCTTTAATGTAAAGTTGGCTCGGCTGTCATAACCCCGCGCGCATCACGCCGTTAGATCATAAATCAACGGCACAAACTTTAAGTAATCGTGATCTCTCTAGACCCGTCCGATCAGATCCAACCGCTCAGAACAAACCGGCGAAGGGGAACACAACATTCAATCTGAGCCGTCCACTGTGGATCGAACGGCCTGAGTCGACTGTGTTCAACCGGTCGCCAGCCCCGGCGGCGCGCCCGACCACGGCGTTGGTGCCATGGCCGCCGCCATGAAATCTCCACCTGGGATTCCAACCACGCCGCGGATGGTGCAATACGAAGACGACGACTAGGCACTCGAGGCAATGGGACCCATACCGCAGCTCACATCTCACGTTTTCTCTCTCTCTGTGTGCTATTGTTCCATGGCGGCTTAGCTTGTATGGCCCGAAGATGGTTGGCGGCCAAGGGGTTTTATACTAGAGCAAGGTCCGATTTCTGGGCGATTCTGGCGGGATGCCGGCAGAAATCCCATGATTCACGGATGCTGTTGCGCGGCGACGGAGCTCGGGCGCGGACTCGAGACGAAGACGGAGCTCGCAGCGAGTGGGGAGACGCCGGGTCGGTGGGGAGAAGGGACCATGGGGCTCGATGCTTATCCACGGGCGAGATTGCAGAATCCGCGGCGTTGCTGGCGACCCGGCCCGGATTGTTGTGAAGATCACGGCGGCGTGGATCCGTTTCTGGCGGAGGTAGTTGATGACGCGCGGGTCCCGCACGTAAGTGAAGAGAATGCGGCTAACACAGGGAGTAAGGGGCTGACCCGTGGGTCTCATGCATCAGTGGGTGGAAGGGGGGGTATGCGGTCACGGCGCCCCGGCTGTATGCGCACGCGGCCTCCCCTGCCAAACGGGCCCACATGGCAGTGGCTCTCGAAAAATGAAAATGGAAAAGTGATAGTCGCCTAGAGGGGGGGTGAATAGGGCGAAACTGAAATTTACAAAATAATCACAACTACAAGCGGGGGTTAGCGTTAAAAATATAAACGAGTCCGCGAGAGAGGGCGCAAAACAAATCGTAAGCGAATAAGAGTGTGACACGCGGATTTGTTTTACCGAGGTTCGGTTCTCGCAAACCTACTCCCCGTTGAGGAGGCCACAAAGGCCGGGTCTTTTTCAACCCTTTCCCTCTCTCAAACGATCCCACGGATCGAGTGAGCTTTCTCTTCTTCTCAATCAACCGGGAACAAAACTTCCCCGCAAGGGCCACCACACAATTGGTGCCTCTTGCCTTGGTTACAATTGAGTGATGATCACAAGAACAAATGAGAAAGAAAAGAATGCGATCCAAGCGCAAGAGCTCGAAAGAACACAAGCAAATCACTCTCTCTAGTCACTATGGAGTTGTGTGGAATTTGGAGAGGACTTGATCTATTTGGTGTGTCTAGAATTGAATGCCTAGCTCTTGTAAGTGGTTGAGAGTTGGAAAACTTGGATGGCAATGAATGTGGGGTGGTTGGGGTATTTATAGCCCCAACCACCAAAAGTGACCGTTGCTGGAAGCTGTCTGTTCGATGGCACACCGGACAGTCCGGTGCACACCGGACAGTCCGGTGCCCCTGCCACGTCACCATTGCCGTTGGATTCTGACCGTTGGAGCTTCTGACTTCTGGGCCCTCCTGGGTGTCCGGTGCACACCGGACATGTACTGTTTGATGTCCGGTGCACCGGTATGGGCGATCCTGACATCTGCGCGCGCTGCGCGCGCATTAAATGCACCGCAGGGAGCCGTTGGCGCCGCAGAGAGCCGTTGCTCCGCTGGCACACCGGACAGTCCGGTGAATTTTAGCGGAGTGGCTTCCGCGCGAACCCGAGGCTGGCGAGTTCCGGAGACCGCGCTTCCTTGGAGCACCGGACATGTCCGGTGCACACCGGACAGTCCGGTGAATTATAGCGCGCCGGCTTCCGAGAATTCCCGAGGGCGAAGAGTTTGAAGTCGAAGTTCTCTGGGCGCACCGGACAGTCCGGTGCACACCGGACAGTCCGGTGCCTCCAGCCAGAGGTGCCCTCGGTTGCCTTGCTGCTCCTTTGCTGAATCCAACACTTGGTCTTTTTATTGGCTAAATGTGAACCTTTTGCACCTGTATAACTTATGCACTAGAGCAAACTAGTTAGTCCAATATTTGTGTTGGGCAATTCAACCACCAAAATTATTTAGGAACTAGGTGTAAGCCTAATTCCCTTTCAATCTCCCCCTTTTTGGTGATTGATGCCAACACAAACCAAAGCAAATAGAGAAGTGCATAATTGAACTAGTTTGCATAATGTAAGTGCAAAGGTTACTTGGAATTGAGCCAATATAAATACTTATATGATGCGCATGGATTGTTTTCTTTGTTTTTGACATATTGGACCACATTTGCACCAAGAGTTTTGTTTTTGCAAATTCTTTTGTAAATTCTTTTCAAAGTCATTTTGCAAGATAGTCAAAGGTAAATGAATAAGATTTGCAAAGCATTTTTAAGTTTTGAAATTTTTCTTCCTTTGTTCAAATGCTTTTCCTTTGACTAAATAAAACTCCCCCTCAAATAAGGTCTCCTCTTAGTGTTCAAGAGGGTTTTAAGACATCAATTTTGAAAATACTAGTTGCTCCCCCTTTAGAACACAAAGAGATACCAATTTTGAAATTTACCAATATAAAATCATCAAATTTATAAAATTAGGTGGTGGTGCGGTCCTTTTGCTTTGGGCTCATATTTTCTCCCCCTTTGGCATGAATCGCCAAAAACGGAATCATTAGAGCCCAATGAAGTACTTTCTCCCCCTTTGGTCATGAAATGAATGAGTGAAGATTATACCAAAGTTGGAGAGATGATGCGGAGCGACGGCGAAGAATGAGTAGTAGAGTGGAGTGGAAGCCTTTGTCTTCGCCGAAGACTCCAATTCCCTTTCAATATACCTATGACTTGGTTGGAAATACACTTGAAAACACATTAGTCATAGCATATATAAAAGAGGCATGATCAAAGGTATATTCATGTGCTATGTGTGCAAGTTTAGCAAAAGAAATTCCTAGAATCAAGAATATTGAGCTCATGCCTAAGTTGGGTAAAAGATTGTTCATCAAGTGGCTTGGTAAAGATATCGGCTAATTGATCTTTAGTGTTAATGTAAGAAATCTCGATATCCCCCTTTTGTTGGTGATCCCGAAGAAAATGATACCGAATGGCTATGTGCTTAGTGCGGCTATGCTCGACGGGATTGTCGGCCATTTTGATTGCACTCTCATTGTCACATAGCAAAGGGACTTTGGTTAGTTTGTAACCGTAGTCCCGCAGGGTTTGCCTCATCCAAAGCAATTGCGCGCAACAATGGCCTGCGGCAATATACTCGGCTTCGGCGGTAGAAAGAGCGACCGAATTTTGCTTCTTTGAAGCCCAAGACACCAAGGATCTTCCCAAGAACTGGCAAGTCCCCGATGTGCTCTTCCTGTTAATCCTACACCCCGCCCAATCGGCATCCGAATATCCAATCAAGTCAAAAGTGGATCCCCGAGGGTACCAAAGCCCAAACTTAGGAGTATAAGCCAAATATCTCAAGATTCGTTTTACGGCCGTAAGGTGTGATTCCTTAGGGTCGGCTTGGAATCTTGCACACATGCAAACGGAAAGCATAATGTCCGGTCGAGATGCACATAAATAAAGCAATGAACCAATCATCGACCGGTATACCTTTTGATCCACGGACTTACCTCCCGTGTCGAGGTCGAGATGCCCATTAGTTCCCATGGGTGTCTTGATGGGCTTGGCATCCTTCATTTCAAACTTGGTTAGGATATCTTGAGTATACTTCGTTTGGCTAATGAAGGTGCCCTCTTGGAGTTGCTTGACTTGGAATCCTAGAAAATACTTCAACTCCCCCATCATTGACATCTCGAATTTTTGTGTCATAATCCTACTAAATTCTTCACATGTAGATTTGTTAGTAGACCCAAATATGATATCATCAACATAAATTTGGCATACAAACAAATCATTGTCAAGAGTTTTAGTGAATAAAGTAGGATCGGCCTTGCCGACTTTGAAGCCATTTGCAATAAGGAAATCTCTAAGGCATTCATACCATGCTCTTGGGGCTTGCTTGAGCCCATAAAGCGCCTTAGAGAGCCTATAAACATGGTTAGGGTACTCACTGTCTTCAAAGCCGGGAGGTTGCTCAACATAGACCTCCTCCTTGATTGGTCCATTGAGGAAGGCACTCTTCACGTCCATTTGATAAAGCTTGAAGCCATGGTAAGTAGCATAGGCTAATAATATGCGAATTGACTCAAGCCTAGCTACGGGTGCATAGGTTTCACCAAAATCCAAACCTTCGACTTGTGAATATCCCTTGGCCACGAGTCGAGCTTTGTTCCTAGTCACCACACCATGCTCGTCTTGCTTGTTGCGGAAGACCCACTTGGTTCCTACAACATTTTGGTTAGGACGTGGAACTAAGTGCCATACCTCGTTCCTCGTGAAATTGTTGAGCTCCTCTTGCATCGCCATCACCCAATCCGAGTCTTGAAGTGCTTCCTCTACCCTGTGTGGCTCAATAGAGGAAACAAACGAGTAATGTTCACAAAAATGAGCAACACGAGATCGAGTAGTTACCCCCTTATGAATGTCGCCGAGGATGGTGTCGACGGGGTGATCTCGTTGTATTGCTTGGTGGACTCTTGGGTGTGGCGGCCTTGGTTGTTCATCCTCCTTGTCTTCATCATGTGCATCTCCCCCTTGATCGTTGCCGTCATTATGAGGTGGCTCATCTTCTTGATCTTCTTGTTCAACATCTTGAGCCTCATCCTCAATTTGAGTTGGTGGAGATGCTTGCGTTGAGGAGGATGGTTGATCTTGTGCATGTGGAGGCTCTTCAGATTCCTTAGGACACACATCCCCAATGGACAAGTTCCTTAGCGCTATGCATGGAGCCTGTTCTTCACCTATATCATCAAGATCAACTTGCTCTACTTGAGAGCCGTTAGTCTCATCAAACACAACGTCACAAGAAACTTCAACAAGTCCTGAGGACTTATTAAAGACTCTATATGCCCTTGTGTTTGAATCATATCCTAGTAAAAAGCCTTCTACAGTTTTAGGAGCAAATTTGGATTTTCTACCTCTTTTGACAAGAATAAAACATTTGCTACCAAAAACTCTAAAATATGAAATATTGGGCTTTTTACCGGTTAGGAGTTCATAAGATGTCTTCTTGAGGATTCGATGAAGATATAACCGGTTGATGGCGTAGCAGGCGGTGTTGACCGCCTCGGCCCAAAACCGATCCGGCGTCTTGTACTCATCAAGCATGGTTCTTGCCATGTCCAAAAGAGTTCGATTCTTCCTCTCCACTACACCATTTTGTTGTGGAGTGTAGGGAGAAGAGAACTCATGCTTGATCCCCTCCTCCTCAAGAAAGTCTTCAATTTGAGAATTCTTGAACTCCGTCCCATTGTCGCTTCTAATTTTCTTGATCCTTAAGCCGAACTCATTTTGAGCCTGTCTCAAGAATCCTTTTAAAGTTTCTTGGGTATGAGATTTGTCCTGCAAAAAGAACACCCAAGTGAAGCGAGAATAATCATCCACAATTACAAGACAATACTTACTACCGCCGATGCTTATGTAAGCGATCGGGCCGAACAAATCCATGTGAAGGAGCTCCAGTGGCCTGTCGGTAGTCATGACGTTTTTGTGTGGATGATGGACACCAACTTGCTTCCCGGCTTGGCATGCGCTACAAATCCTGTCTTTCTCAAAGTGAACATCGGTTAGTCCCAAAATGTGTTCTCCCTTTAGAAGCTTGTGAAGATTCTTCATTCCAACATGGGCTAGTCGGCGGTGCCAGAGCCAACCCAAGTTAGTCTTAGCAATCAAGCAAGTGTCGAGTTCAGCTCTATTAAAATCTACTAAGTATAGCTGACCCTCTAACACTCCCTTAAAAGCTATTGAATCATCACTTCTTCTAAAGACAGTAACACCTATATCAGTAAAAAGACAGTTGTAGCCCATTTGACATAATTGGGATACGGAAAGCAAATTGTAATCTAAAGAATCTACAAGAAAAACATTGGAAATAGAATGGTCAGGAGATATAGCAATTTTACCCAAACCTTTGACCAAACCTTGATTTCCATCCCCGAATGTGATAGCTCGTTGGGGATCTTGGTTTTTCTCATATGAGGAGAACATCCTTTTCTCCCCTGTCATATGGTTTGTGCACCCGCTGTCGAGTATCCAACTTGAGCCCCCGGATGCATAAACCTACAAAACAAGTTTAGTTCTTTGTTTTAGGTACCCAAACGGTTTTGGGTCCTTTAGCATTAGAGACAAGAACTTTGGGTACCCAAACACAAGTCTTGGAGCCCTTGTGTTTGCCCCCAACAATTTTGGCAACTACCTTGCCGGATTTGTTAGTTAAAACATAAGATGCATCAAAAGTTTTAAATGAGATGCTATGATCATTTGATGCATTAAGAGTTTTCTTTCTAGGCAACTTGGCATGGGTTGGTTGCCTAGATCTAGATGTCTCACCCTTATACATAAAAGCATGATTAGGGCCAGAGTGAGACTTCCTAGAATGAATTTTCCTAATCTTGCTCTCAGGATAGCCGGCAGGGTACAAAATGTAACCCTCGTTATCCTGAGACATGGGAGCCTTGCCTTTAACAAAGTTAGATAAGTTCTTTGGAGGGGCATTAATTTTGACATTGTCTCCCTTTTGGAAGCCAATGCCGTCCTTAATGCCAGGGCGTCTCCCATTATAGAGCATGCTTCTAGCCAATTTAAATTTTTCATTTTCTAAGTCATGCTCTCTAAGTTTAGCATTAAGTTGTGCTATGTGATCATTTTGTTTTTTAATTAAGGCTAGGTGATCATGGATAGCATCAACATTAATATCTCTACATCTAGTACAAATAGAAACATGTTCAACATTAGATGTAGAGGGTTTGCAAGATTTTAATTCAATGACCTTAGCATGCAACAAATCATTCTTAGTTCTAAGGTCCGAAATAGTAGTATTGCAAACATCAAAATCCTTAGCCTTAGCAATTAATTTCTCATTCTCATTTCTAAGGCTAGCAATGGAAACATTCAACTTATCAATCCTAGCAAGCAAATCAACATTATCATTTCTAGGATCAATGCAAACATGAGAATCAACCTTAGCAATTAATTTAACATTTTCATTTCTAAGGTTGGTAATAGTGTCATGGCAGGTGCTTAGCTCACTAGATAATTTGTTACATTTTTCTACCTCTAGAGCATAAGCATTTTTAACCTTAACATGTTTCTTGTTTTCCTTGATTAGGAAGTCCTCTTGGGAGTCCAAGAGATCATCCTTTTCATGGATGGCACTAATTAGCTCATTTAATTTTTCTTTTTGTTCCATGTTAAGGTTGGCAAAAAGAATACGCAAATTATCCTCCTCATCATCCTCATCACTAGATGTTTCATATTTAGTGGAGGACTTTGATTTTACCTTCTTTTTGCCGTCCTTGGCCATGAGACACTTGTGGCCGACGTTGGGGAAGAGGAGGCCCTTGGTGACGGCGATGTTGGCGGCGTCCTCGTCGTCGGAGGAGTCGCTTGAGCTTTCGTCGGAGTCCCACTCCCGACAAACATGGGCATCGCCGCCCTTCTTCTTGTAGTATTTCTTCTTCTCCTTCCTCTTGCCCTTCTTATCGTCGCCCCTGTCACTATCACTAGACATAGGACATTTTGCAATAAAATGACCGGGCTTACCACACTTGTAGCAAACCTTCTTGGAACGGGACTTGTAATCCTTCCCTTTCCGTTGCTTGAGGATTTGCCGGAAGCTTTTGATGATTAGGGCCATCTCCTCGTTGTCGAGCTTGGAGGCGTCAATTGGTTGTCTACTTGGTGTAGACTCCTCCTTCTTCTCCTCCGTTGCCTTGAAGGCCACGGGTTGCGCCTCGGATGTGGAGGGTTCATCAAGCTCGTTGATTTTCTTGGATCCCTTAATCATGCATTCAAAGCTCACAAAATTCCCGATAACTTCCTCGGGAGTCATTTGCGGATATCTAGGATTACCACGAATTAATTGAACTTGTGTGGGGTTAAGGAAAATAAGAGCTCTTAGAATAACCTTAACCACTTCGTGGTCATCCCATTTTGCGCTCCCGAGGTTGCGCACTTGGTTCACCAAGGTCTTGAGCCGGTTGTACATGTCTTGTGGCTCGTCCCCTTGGCGAAGACGGAAGCGACCGAGCTCCCCCTCGATCGTTTCCCGCTTGGTGATCTTGGTGAGTTCATCACCCTCGTGCGCCGTCTTGAGTAGGTCCCAAATCTCCTTGGCGTTCTTCAACCCTTGTACTTTGTTGTATTCCTCCTTGCTTAGAGAGGCAAGAAGGATTGTTGTGGCTTGGGAGTTGAAGTGCTCGATTTGGGCTACTTCGTCCGTGTCATAGTCCTCATCCCCTACGGATGGTACCTGTACACCATACTCAACAACATCCCATAATCTTTTGTGGAGAGAGGTTAGATGAAATCGCATCAAATTACTCCACATAGCATAATCTTCACCATTAAAAGTTGGTGGTTTGCCTAATGGGACGGAAAGTAAAGGTGTATGTTTAGGAATGCGAGGGTAGCGTAGGGGAATCTTACTATACTTCTTACGCTCTTGGCGTTTAGAAGTGACGGACGCCGCGTCGGAGCCGGAGGTAGATGTCGATGAAGTGTCGGTCTCATAGTAGACCACCTTCCTCATCCTTTTGTGCTTATCCCCACTCCGATGCGGCTTGTGAGAAGAAGATTTTTCCTTCTTCTCCTTGTGGTGAGAAGAGGAAGATCTTTTCTCCTTCCGCTTGGAGGAGTTCTTCTTCTTCTCTCTTCTCTTGGTGCGGGACTCTTCCGATGAAGATGAAGTGCTCCCTTGGCTTGTAGTGGGCTTGTCGCCGGTCTCCATCTCCTTCTTGGCGTGATCTCCCGACATCACTTCGAGCGGTTAGGCTCTAATGAAGTATCGGGCTCTGATACCAATTGATAGTCGCCTAGAGGGGGGGTGAATAGGGCGAAACTGAAATTTACAAAATAATCACAACTACAAGCGGGGGTTAGCGTTAAAAATATAAACGAGTCCGCGAGAGAGGGCGCAAAACAAATCGTAAGCGAATAAGAGTGTGACACGCGGATTTGTTTTACCGAGGTTCGGTTCTCGCAAACCTACTCCCCGTTGAGGAGGCCACAAAGGCCGGGTCTTTTTCAACCCTTTCCCTCTCTCAAACGATCCCACGGATCGAGTGAGCTTTCTCTTCTTCTCAATCAACCGGGAACAAAACTTCCCCGCAAGGGCCACCACACAATTGGTGCCTCTTGCCTTGGTTACAATTGAGTGATGATCACAAGAACAAATGAGAAAGAAAAGAATGCGATCCAAGCGCAAGAGCTCGAAAGAACACAAGCAAATCACTCTCTCTAGTCACTATGGAGTTGTGTGGAATTTGGAGAGGACTTGATCTATTTGGTGTGTCTAGAATTGAATGCCTAGCTCTTGTAAGTGGTTGAGAGTTGGAAAACTTGGATGGCAATGAATGTGGGGTGGTTGGGGTATTTATAGCCCCAACCACCAAAAGTGACCGTTGCTGGAAGCTGTCTGTTCGATGGCACACCGGACAGTCCGGTGCACACCGGACAGTCCGGTGCCCCTGCCACGTCACCATTGCCGTTGGATTCTGACCGTTGGAGCTTCTGACTTCTGGGCCCTCCTGGGTGTCCGGTGCACACCGGACATGTACTGTTTGATGTCCGGTGCACCGGTATGGGCGATCCTGACATCTGCGCGCGCTGCGCGCGCATTAAATGCACCGCAGGGAGCCGTTGGCGCCGCAGAGAGCCGTTGCTCCGCTGGCACACCGGACAGTCCGGTGAATTTTAGCGGAGTGGCTTCCACGCGAACCCGAGGCTGGCGAGTTCCGGAGACCGCGCTTCCTTGGAGCACCGGACATGTCCGGTGCACACCGGACAGTCCGGTGAATTATAGCGCGCCGGCTTCCGAGAATTCCCGAGGGCGAAGAGTTTGAAGTCGAAGTTCTCTGGGCGCACCGGACAGTCCGGTGCACACCGGACAGTCCGGTGCCTCCAGCCAGAGGTGCCCTCGGTTGCCTTGCTGCTCCTTTGCTGAATCCAACACTTGGTCTTTTTATTGGCTAAATGTGAACCTTTTGCACCTGTATAACTTATGCACTAGAGCAAACTAGTTAGTCCAATATTTGTGTTGGGCAATTCAACCACCAAAATTATTTAGGAACTAGGTGTAAGCCTAATTCCCTTTCAAAAAGGGAAAAGAGTAGTGGGCTGCGCGGAAGGATCCGAAGATGGGCTGAATGGAGAGAATAGAGGCCCACTTGGCCGAAAACTGCTTTCTTTTTTTATTATTTTTTTATTCCTTTCCAAATTCAAAACTTCAACTCTAAAATAAATTCTTTTTGTGGCAAATTTGTCATTGAGTTAGATATTGAATTTGAACTTGCCAATATGAATTTTTTTATTAATAAGTTTTATTTTGTGTTTTATGGTATTTCTCTCCTTCTATTATATTTATTCAAAGTAGTTATTAAATTCTCATTTGAATGTTGATTTATTTATGTCACCAAATGCACACACACAATAAATCCCAGCATGATGCATATTTTATTTAAGTGTCATTTGTTTTAACTACTCATTCTTATTTATAGTTATTCTCTTTATAATGATTAGATGGCACACAAAATAAGAAGATCAACTATATTCTCATTGTACACATTTTTGGGTATTACAAATCCTACCCCCCTTAACAGAAATCTCGTCCTCGAGATTTGTAAGAAAAGGGAATATAGAAGGATTGGTTTGCAATTTAGCTTTTAGTTTCTAATTAGTTCAAAAATCAAGGGTCTCTCTCTTTTAGTGGATGATTAGGAGAGCATGGGTATCTATAGGCATAGCCATTTTATTACATACGATAAAAGATGGGTAGGTTAGGGCAAGAATAGCCTGGGGTAAGTTAGTTTATGGTGAGAAAGATCTCCGTGTTGGGTGGTAATGCATCTGAGGATCGAGTTTGACTTCTCTCCTTCCCTTGACGAGGTTGGTCTTTTCTCCTCCGATCTTGGTCTCATTGATTCGCGGTGAGTGCATATCATCGAGGTTGGGGCATATGGTTAGGATGGATATGGATGAGATAGACTACATGATGTATGTCAAAATCTTGTTTGATGTTAGGTGGGGATAGACAGATTATGCAATCCATCATGACACTATTGGTTGGGTTTGATCTTCTGCTCATGGTTGAGTTGGTTTAATGTACTAGTTTAAGTTAACACATGGCTAGTAGGGTCTAACCTATTCTACCAGCATCACTAATACATTTTAAGTAGGCCACATTAGATTAGATCATATTAGATTAGATGTGATCTAGATTAGATTGGTATGACTAGTCGAGACCAGATAAGATCTAAATAAAATTTGGAATTAGCTCATGGTTGTTATTCTAGAGTGAGATAAGTATACTAATTAGGGAAAAATGAATCCGTATGTATAAGGTAGAATCTTTTGAGGTCAGTTAGATCTACTAGGGTGACATAAGATCTTTTCAAGATAAGATGAGTATCTTTTTAAGATAAGATGGATGTAGGATAGAATCTTTCAAGATGAGATGGATATTGTTAGGCTAGATACTTTAATGAGGGATAATTTAGTTTATCTAGTTATTTTTATAAGCATTTTTTTCCTATGTGTATATGCAGATGTAATTGTGGACATTACTCCACAACTCATCACACTCAATCAAAGATCCAAATCAAACAAGTATCATAAGAACAAACATTGAAGCACATAGATACCTACAAAAATAATTTTTTTTTGCTCCTAAGAATAGGTCTCCTACTCCTAAAAGTCACTTTAGATACAGGACTTCAAAGTGTAAAATCCACATTTGTCTTTAGAATGAAAAGGTAAGAATAATCAGAGTGAAGCGGAATTAGATGAGAAAAGATTAAGAAAAGTTTAGAAAAGAATCAGAGTAGCAAAGGTAAGTAGAGAATGGTTGTCCAGTTCTATCTAGGTTTCATCCTACAGTCAACATTCCTCTGATACCACTTCTGTCACACCCGGGTTTTAGGGGTCCAAAGCCCGGGCACGAACATAATCACCAGGTGTGCTGGGACCAAGTCTCACACATATGATGAATCATGGCACATGATCGAATGTCACATCTTTACTACATAACAGAAGTTCTATACAAAATAAATAGATAATTACATTATATGGAGACAACGGTCCAGCTACCCAAAGTTGACTAGGAGACGACGGCCTAGACCTCTCACGAACACAACGCAGCATCCTCCATGCGCCTCATCCTGCGGTACCTGTTCTTGACATGGGGGGGGGTGTGAGACAGCAAGAGTGAGCTCACATACGTTCATAGCTCAACAAGTTGTGGGGAATAATGTGCATGAACTCGCCAAAGGTGGGAGCTCACGTGAAGTGTAAGGCTTACCAAAAAGGATGGTTAGAGCTGAGCATTGCTTTTAAAGTTGGTCAAAATTTTATTAGCAGTTACTAAGTATAAGTAAATACCAACCTAATTAAATAGTAGAACAAAAGTAACAACCTCACCTGTGATGCAATGCATATGACAAATTGAATTTAGTTCCATAAATTAATCATGTGAGGGTTCGAGCTGCTCATGACCGTGAGCACGGCTAGTATACCAGTTTTACACTCTACAGAGGTTGCGCATCTTTACCCACAAGTCATGTTACCCATCTGCCAAGGGATCGTGACTTCCCATACACCTCTACCAAGGAGGCGAGGCAGGGTAACACTACGAGGCCTTTACAAAGTTCCACTAGCTTCAGAAAACCCGCTACAGTTATAGGAAGCTCCAATGCAGGGACCCCTCGCATGACCGCCATCGCAGCAAAATCATCTCAAGGGCCTCCATACACTGACCACTCCCCTACTGCCCTTGCCCCTTTCGGGTAAGGTAGTCATCCACTAGCTTTCCTAATTAATCAGCCAAGGGCGTCCCATTAAACCCTTGTGGTAGCACTGTTTTCCCGGGTGGTCACTCCATGTTCCAATTAACATAATGATCTTATCATGAACAATAATAATAAACAGATAATAGGAGTGTGATCATGAATAATGTATCCTCATACCCAAAACCACATAAAGCACTAGCAAGTACTACCCAAAAAGTTCAGTGGTAAACAAGGTATAAAGATAGACAAACTAGGGTAACCTATTGGGTCCCATCAAAATTAACCTATGCAGATCATTATGATTAATTAGAACATGAGTGGGTAAAAAGAAGTGATCAAGGGCACAACTTGCCTGGGACTTGAGATTCCAGGTACCAGGATGATCTTCAAGTGACTCGTGACCTCACTGCTAGTCGTAGCAATACAAACAAACATGGTATAGGCAAAATTAACATCACACCAAACATAAGAACAAACTGCATAATATTAATCTACGCTGCGTAACGAGATCGTGGGTTCGAGAATCACTAAATTCGGAGCTACGGGTATGAAGTTATGCTTTTCCAAAGATTTAGGAGTGGTGCACAAAAGAATTTCAAAATATGATTTCAATTCAGATTTTATAACAAAATAAAGTTACCAGGAGCTAAACAATATTATGATGGAACTAATACAATTGGAATGGATTGAAAAGGAGTTAACATGAGTAAGATATGGATTTTCCTAGCTTTTGTGCATTTTTGTATTAATTTTGTGCCTAAAAACAAACTCCAGGGGTTAAAACGCAAAGTCTTCATTTAATCTTATTTTCTTTACACTGCAGCATGGACGGCAGGTTTATTACCTTAAATCACGAGGGCTTTAATGTAAAGTTGGCTCGGCTGTCATAACCCCGCGCGCATCATGCCGTTAGATCATAGATCAACGGCACAAACTTTAAGTAATCGTGATCTCTCTAGACCCGTCCGATCAGATCCAACCGCTCAGAACAAACTGGCGAAGGGGAACACAGCATTCAATCTGAGCCGTCCACTGTGGATCGAACGGCCTGAGTCGACTGTGTTCAACCGGTCGCCAGCCCCGGCGGCGCGCCCGACCACGGCGATGGTGCCATGGCCGCCGCCATGAAATCTCCACCTGGGATTCCAACCACACCGCGGATGGTGCAATACGAAGACGACGGCTAGGCACTCGAGGCAATGGGACCCATACCGCAGCTCGCATCTCATGTTTTCTCTCTCTCTCTGCGCTATTGTTCCATGGCGGCTTAGCTTGTATGGCCCGGAGATGGTTGGCGGCCAAGGGGTTTTATACTAGAGCAAGGTCCGATTTCTGGGCGATTCTGGCGGGATGCCGGCAGAAATCCCATGATTCACGGATGCTGTTGCGCGGCGACGGAGCTCGGGCGCGGACTCGAGACGAAGACGGAGCTCGCAGCGAGTGGGGAGACGCCGGGTCGGCGGGGAGAAGGGACCATGGGGCTCGATGCTTATCCACGGGCGAGATCGCGGAATCCACGGCGTTGCTGGCGACCCGGCCCGGATTGTTGTGAAGATCACGGCGGCGTGGATCCGTTTCTGGCGGAGGTAGTTGATGACGCGTGGGTCCCGCACGTAAGTGAAGAGAACGCGGCTAACACAGGGAGTAAGGGGCTGACCTGTGGGTCTCATGCGTCAGTGGGTGGAAGGGGGGTATGCGGTCACGGCGCCCCGGCTGTATGCGCATGCGGCCTCCCCTGCCAAACGGGCCCTCATGGCAGTGGCTCTCGAAAAATGAAAATGGAAAAGGGAAAAGAGTAGTGGGCTGCGCGGAAGGATCCGGAGATGGGCTGAATGGAGAGGATAGAGGCCCACTTGGCCGAAAACTGCTTTCTTTTTTTATTATTTTTTTATTCCTTTCCAAATTCAAAACTTCAACTCTAAAATAAATTCTTTTTGTGGCAAATTTGTCATTGAGTTAGATATTGAATTTGAACTTGCCAATATGAATTTTTTTATTAATAAGTTTTATTTTGTGTTTTATGGTATTTCTCTCCTATTATATTTATTCAAAGTAGGTATTAAATCCTCATTTGAATGTTGATTTATTTATGTCACCAAATGCACACACACACAATAAATCCCAGCATGATGCATATTTTATTTAAGTGTCATTTGTTTTAACTACTCATTCTTATTTATAGTTATTCTCTTTATAATGATTAGATGGCACACAAAATAAGAAGATCAACTATATTCTCATTGTACACATTTTTGGGCATTACAGGTTATCAGTGTTTCATGATACAAGTTTTAGTAAGTATCAGTCAAATAAAGTTAGTTAGCATTGTTTATTGTTTATCTTCCACTAGCATGTGGGCATTAGCTCATAGTTACAGATGTTCCTAAGGTTGTTGGTATGATACATACTGTAGATCGGATCTGGGATGTTCCTATGAATGATTTATCGTTTATTTGGCCCTAGGTTCAACATATGGTGTGGGTAGTCCTGAAGGCTATCTAGCCCATTTCTTTGCTTTTGGTCATGCACATGGCATGTGTCGATATAGGACCAACGATCATATGATTCATGCTTTAGACATATTTATCTTCTTTTCATCTTCTTCCAATGCATGTTTATGTACCTATTTTAGCCGACTTAGAAAAGAGGACAAACGATTCAAATGAGTCAATCAGTGACCAACACAAGCTGATCTACGAGAATAGGCATGTCCCTAATTCTAGTCTTTGATGGCTTGCGCTACTGGCACATTTATTGCTTGAAGCTCGTAGTAGGGGTTACAAGCGAGTGAGAGAGGGAAGAGTTCCCAAGTCTCTCTAGCTTGTGTTACTAAGGGTTCTACATATCGGGTGTTCGCTACTGGCTAAGTCGCTGAGTATCTTGGTCTTGTGTTGTGTCGCCCCCTCAGTCGTTGGGCCATCCCTCCCCTTTTATAGACTAAGGAGGGGGTTGGTTACAAGTGGCTTCTCATGAAGAGTTTCTATGTCGTGGTAGAACGAAGCAATCTATCTCTGATAAAAACTTATTCGTCGGTATTTGCCCTGGTCATCTAAGCCCTCTGGTCAGGCTCTTTAAGTCGGCTAGTGAAGGAAACAGTGACGCCTAAGAGGGGGGTCAATTAGGACTTCTAAAAACTATTCTCTAAACTAGGCCACAATTAAACAATCTAGAATGTGCAAACTAGGTTTTGTCTAAGTGTTTCTATCTCTACTGCAAAGCCTAAGTTTCAATCCTAAACATTCTAACTAGAAAGGAGAGATTGATACTTAAGTACTTAATGTAAATGCGGAAGGTAAAGAGCTAGTAGAGAAAGCAAACTCTCGTGGATGATGCCAATATTTTTATCGAGGTATCAGGAACCACGCAAGGTTTCAACTAATCCTCGTTGGTGCCCCTATGCAAAGGGTAGCCCACGCGAGGGACAAGCACCACGGTTGAGTAAGTCTGTAGAGAGTCATGGGCCTTCTCCACACGCAAGTGGTGCTCTGCTTCCGGCTCCTCTCGGACGCTCCTCGCTGTCTCCACTATCGAGCTTCTGGCCAAAACGCTATGAGCCTCGATCCCTCCGGTACACGGTGGCGGCCATGACACAAACTCGGTTGTCACGGTCTCGCAAGACTCTCACCCCACTCGATACAATTACAACGACTCACGCAAGAGCCGAGGGGTTGTGTGATTTTTCTAAACTCACTCAACTAACTAGGATACACCTAGAGTAAGTGCAAAAGCGGTCTAACTAACCTAAGCACTTCGCAAAGCACCTACGCTAATCACCGAGTGATTATATTAAGCACTTGAAATGTCTATAACATGTGTTGGTATGTTCCTTGGGCTCCCACACACTCAAATGGTCGGCTGGAGGGGTATATATACCCCCCTCAATTATAGCCGTTGGACAGAAAAAGCTATCGCTTTTGTCGTCAGGCGCACTGGACAGTCCAATGCCCTGGCCACGTCTGCCGACGGTTGGGGTATGTAGCAGTTGACCATTGGATCCAACCATTGCCAGACTGTACAGTGCATGCCGGACAGTTCAATGCTACAACGTTCGAGAGTCCCTGGTTGCGGGCCTCTCTGCTCAGACTATCCGGTCCACACCGGACAGTCCGGTGCACACCGAACATGTACTGTTCACTGTCTGGTGCGCCACCAAAGCGCTGGCTGACTGTCGTCTTCTTTGATTTCTTCACTATTTCCTTAGGCTTCTTTTGTTCTTGAGTCTTGGACTTCTACGCATCTTTTAGGTCTTCTTTTGAGGTGTTGCATCCTTAGATCCTCAGTCCAATCCTCCTCGCATCATGTGAACTATAAACACAAACACTAGCAAACACATTAGTCCACTAATTATTTTGATCATCAAACACCAAAATCATTTAGAAAAATGGGCTAGGGTCCATTTTCCTTACATCTGGGATCACTCACGTGGGCGGCGGGGGACTTAGACGTCATCATTACTCCTCTTGTGTCGCATCGACCCATGGCCTTCGTAGCCTAAACCTCAGCATTCCTCGTCGTGTTACAGGCCCTATAGATCATTAGGGGGCTTAGGCCTAGGCTTAGTAGGGCATAAGTGATCCACATGTCTATGGCCTCATAGGTCATGAGTGGGGATGTGGCACGGGTTGGACCAACTCCTCTATCGTAGCTCAGTGCTTGGTGTATTTAATGCAATTAGTCATTTATGATGGGGGCAGTCCTGGGCCGGGTGCGGAATCCACTCGAGTGGCTTCCTCTTGGTTTGCCCGTGCCCTTTTTGGCTATGCCTCTCCCAACCTCCAGGATTGATGCTCGAGGTTACTCCGGGGCAGACTCTCCCTCCGTCCTCCCTCTAACGCATGGGCCCTAGGGGCCCAGGGATCTGGTCCCCAACAATCGCCTAGACGACCATCTACCTGTTTTCCATGACGACAGATTTCTAGCACACTCAATAAGATCATACATTAACTCTTCATCAACATCACTACATCAGAGAAGGACTCTTTTTCTTTTTTACAGTAGCAGGATCAGAATAACTTACTCCATTAAGTTCGCCACCATAGAACTCCACCATTACGCCTACTTGTTCAACACTATATTTGGATTCTACTCTTCTAAAAGGAACATCCGCTCTCACAATTCCCTCTTCATCTACCAAAACGACTAGAAATGTTTCAAAAAAAGTAGGACAAAAAGCTCGTGTCCTTCTTTATCTCTAAAGATGGGATGTCCTAACCATCCAACAGCTATGCCATCCCCATTGTCCATTGAGCCTGCTCTGAATAATCCCCCCTTTGCCGTATTATTACCAATATAATCATAAAAGGCTATTTTTTTGGGAATTTTAGACCAAGCTTCTGATAAACTAAGATTTTCGGCTAACCCATCGCTAACTCTTCGATATATTTCTTGCTGAAAGTATCCCTGATCCCACTGATAACGAGTAGGCACAAATAATTTGATTGGGGTAGTTGCTGATCCATACCACATAGTTCTGGCAACTACGAAAGCAGCAAAAAAACAGCAGCGAGCTTAAGGACCTTAACCAAGAGCTCCGAGAGTACTACGACTGAGTCATCAAGACTCTAGACAATAGGCTCATTGACCACTTCATGTGGACCCATAGTTGTGGCAACAAGGTTGTTAGGCGCCCAAAGTCTCTACTAGAAGTCAACATCGCCACATGCTTAGAGGAGTGCAACACCACCCTTCTGCAAGAGATGAACTACACGATCCATCAAGCGATGGCACGACAATTAGAGATCCTCCTCAACTCCATAGAGGGTCATTACATGAGTGGTAAATCTATTTTGGTCGGAAACTACACTACATTAAGGCCCCTGTTTGGGTCACATAAAGAGGAAAAGTTGTTCTATACTCGATCCACAGAGTTGATGCCAGATTCGCGCACCAGAGGCCATGAAAGGTAGAACTCATCATTTATTGCCCTAGTGTGTCGCTTGATGTCCCTTCCATCTATCGACATTCATTCCGGATGGGTTCGAGTGCAACTTGTAGTATAGGCCACTACACAAGGGGAACACACACCCCAGTACTCATTCTCTACCACTCATCATAGAAATAAGATCAATGATCATAAGCTACTAAAGTGGGAAGCAAACTATGGTAGTGGACCAACACTCAGTAGCACAACCACATTTTATGGGAGTGTCGACATGGCTGACATGCAGGAACGACTGGCAGAGATCCTCAAATATGAATTTGGGATTCTACCAAAATAGAAGGCAATCAGCTACACGAAGCCCAACTCGAAAGAGTTCAACCAGACGCCACCTCCGCCCAAGTTCAAATTGCCCGATTTCTCCAAAATCAATGACGGTGATGGCACCAACACGTCAAGCATGTGCGCTGGTATACAACTCAATTGGGAATAGCAACAACGATAAAAAAATGTGAAGGTACAACTCTTCTCTCTATCGTTATCAGGACCTATATTTGACTGGTCTATCACTCTAGCCCGGGTCCATCACTTCTTGGACGTAGATGGAGGAGCAATTTCATGCACATATCTTCTTCTACTCTCAGACCTCATGGCCCTCTCCACCTCCCTAAGAAGACCTTGGAAAATTTGGCATTCGAAGACACTGCCTTACACGCGATGCTTGCACTACAATGTACTTCTAATCCATTGACGAACTTCTGGCTCAAGAATTGGCTTTTGAAAGTCAACATCCTAATGCCTACCAAGAAAGGTAGAAAAAGTCAATATCTTATATATAGATCCACGATAATGTTTGGTTCACGTATTTGTAACATTAACGGTAACAGATAACACTATGTTTGTTTAAGTCCAACCGTAATCAAATATCACACTAAAAAATAATATCATCCTATTCAAACTTGTTACCGCTGGTAATGGACTGTGAATCATTACATTACCATTTACGTTACATTTCGTGAACCAAATGGCACCTAGTAGAAAAGTGATGACTTTGTTGATGAAGCCGAGGTCATGGTCATTGACTCGGCTCGAGAGGCACAACCCATCTCTTGCCCCTGAATCAAGGCCCTCGAGGCAAAGGTAGTGATGAGAACATCACTCTCATACAAACAATGCATGGACCGACAACACGAGCATATGCACAACAGCTAAATCTCTAGGTTCATTCTTACCTAGTCAATTGTGTTTTAGAGCTTACGCTTGGTGCCATGAATATTTTGATGATTAGGAACCTTGGAGAGGACAACAAGGACTTGGGAAAGGCCAAGATGTCAAAGAGAAGAAGCTAAGATGTTCACAACAAGAGAAAGCCAAGTCTAACTCAACTTCGTCTCCACCTTGGAGTCCAAAACCAGTCTGCACTTAAACGGAAGCATAGGATGTATACAAACTCCGATTAGGTTAGCTTTATATCGATGAAAATATAAGAAGATAAGCTTTTCAATCCCACTAGAACAACCTTAAAATTCATCTAGATTCAACGGGAATCATCGAAACAAGTCAGTATTCAGATTCTGTTTTGGTGCTGCGACACCATCTGTTGGGTTATTGGGTCGTATATCGTGTTGCAGCACATTAGGGGTGTGTCCAGGGGTCACGCACGCCCCTAGGGTTTGGGTTTTGCTTAGATCATATCTATCATCGAACAGTGTCGCTGCTCATCGGTTTGTGAGACCCCACCTCGTGATCAATCAGTTTTGATTATGTTCTTCCTATTCTTGCTTGTGTTTTTATTGCGCTTACAGGAATAAGCCTTCGTGGTGAGGTCACTCATGTATCATGGGTGATAACCAACGGAGCAGTGGTGTAGTGATTGCAGTGGTGTAGCGATTGCGAGAATTCGTTCGCTCAGAGCCTTGGATCATCAATGTCCAAATCTCCACCCAATCAAGTTATCCTACCTCGAGAAGATCGGGCCTTGCGCTCTATCAAGTGGTATTAATATTCAGGTTGCCCGTGAGGTATAATCCTACCTTTAGATTCATTTGGTTCGTCATATAACCCACAAAAAAGCCAAAAAAGACTCATAACATTATAACATATCTTTAAAACCATTAGTGTATCTTGACCTACAGACTTCACATTAGCCTTTGCATAATTTGGTTTTAGATTCCGCAATATTGAGTTTGTGACCTAGGTCAAGGTCTTATTGCTGGTTTAGTTTTGGTTCAATTAAATCCTTTTCATCCGCTCTGATCCCACAAATTTAATCGCCGAAACAGATCCTATCAATTTTCATCTCATCATCTCATCTTTATCGGATTAGTTTTTGTCTAGTTCGATATTTTGAGTATAAATCTCACATACGAACTCGGAATTTAGTGTTCTTGTACTTTCTGGAAAGCTTAGAAAATTATCTACAACTTTCGTATTTACAAGATTTCTAGAAAACGTCAGTATCAAGGACTTCTTGGTAATGGAAGTTAATTTGTTCATGATCATGAAATTTCGGACCACTCTGTATTTCATTCGGGGTCAATATCTCACACTTCCTTTATCCAAAATAGATGTTCCATATATCTAAAAGAAAGAGAAAAATGAGGCCTACAACGTTTATGTTGTAAGTTTTTGCGTTTGAGGTTTTAAATTTGTCAAACAGTCTGTTGAGTTAGAGCATAAAATCTGTGACACATAAACACGAATATTTTTATACTTTTGTGTTATATCTTGTTTTGCACCATTATTTTGTAAAAAAATAAAATACAAAAAGGCAAGTGCAAAAAAAAGTCGCACATAAAAAGAAAAAAAGAAGAAGAAAAAATCAGAGAAAAAAATAGAAAAAGAGTGTGCATAAGCAGGAACATCATTGATCTGTGCACCTCTGTGATTGTTTTTCATTCCAACTTGTTCCCTTGCTGTTCCTAGATCCTTGTTACCTCCTTTGTGCCTTGGTCCAACTGTTCTAATACATTCTCTAGGCCGACAGCTATGAAGATTACTTAGAACACTTATTCAGCACTAATATCTTTTACTGACTTATGTGCCACAAATATATATTTAGTGAGCTTTGCTAAATGTAACGCCCTGAATTTGGGGGTATAATTTTTCTCCTCCAATATTCACCAAATTCAGGCGTTACTCTATTTTTCTCTTCATGTTTCACTTGTTCCTCCTATTTTCAAAGCAATATAGAGACTGTGTTCGTATCGCGTGCAAACAAAACCCTAAGTTGATATTGTTGTTGCATCATGCCGGAGCATATTTATCTTGTCTAATGTTGTGCCTAGGCGTGCATACATCTAGTTTTGGTTTTTGATTCACGTAATGATCTTTATTAGAAGCAGGCGAGATCGAGTAGAGGAAAGTCGGCCTGGCCTATGGCAAGGCCCAGCCCAGCCCTGGGCGCGTGGCCTAGGCGCCCCACCCTTCCCCCCATGCACCCCCTCCCCCACTCTCTTTCCCACGCAAAGTAACCTCCCTCTCCCTCTTCCACCTCTCTCACACTCTCTCCCTGCCCCTAGGGTGGATCCTGTTGAGCGGTTGCTGCCGTCCGTCGAGCCCGTGGTGAGTTTCCTCTCTCCTCCCTCCCTTCTCTCCCTCCTCCCTCCTCCCTGCCGCGAGCGGCCCTGACGCCCCCTGCTCAGCCCGTCCAGTGCCCCCTGCCCATCCCCGACGGCGCCCCCTGCTAGACCGCCCCCGTCCGGCCCCCCTACTCGGCCTCGTCCGACCGCCCCCGGCGCTGCCCCCTGTGCAGCCCCGGCCGCCCCGTCCGCCCCCGTCATGCACCCCTTGCCCAGCCCCGGCCGCCCTCGCGTGGCCCTGCGCGCCGGCGCCCCCTGTCCGGCCACTCCCCGCCGGCGCGCGGCCCCCGCCCGGCCCCTGTCGCCCCTAGCCAGCCCTCCCCGCCGGCGCCCCCCTGCGCGGCCCCTAGCGTGGCCCGATCCCTGTGCACGCGTCGTCGCATTTTAAACCCCATTGGAGTCATGTATTGTGTCGCGCGCTTTGCCACGCGACAATCCTTTTTATATTCACCTAGAATTGTGTATATTAATTTAAGTGTGTAGTGTAACGACGATTAATCGAATACCGAACTAAACAGAACCTAGTGCCAATTTTATTTACGCGTCGCATTAATATCAATTAAAATGATTATGTTGAGATAAGTATTTTAATCCATAGCTGCCTAACGTAATCGCTATGTCTCTTGGACGTAGCTCCGACCGTTGTAATTTCTTTTCTCGCATAGTCGTAGATGCGAGCCTACGCCACGCGTCTGTTTAGTTGTAATATTTTATTGTGTGATGTATTGTTTCTTTCTATGTTAAGATTGTGGAATGTATGTTTGAACTCGTATAGATAATGGTCTGTTGGTAGAATCCGAAGAAGTTGTAGAAGAAGACCCTGAGCAGCAGCTGGTTGGTGAAGGCAAGTATCCTCTGACCTATCTATGTTCTACTCATTTTATAATTCATCTCCCCGCTTTTACATAATTTATACCTAATAATTGACTAGTCTTTGTTTGTCATGTGACTCATGTCCTTGTTCACCTATTTGGGTTGGATCATTTTTGGATTAGCTCTATGCTAGCGCTTTACTTTAATCAATGAACATGATGAGATTATTTATGATACGATGTTTATTTTTTATTATGATGATGGCATTGTGACATTTAAGGGGGCTCGAGCGGTTTCTCGAGTGCCTCTTCGTAAGGACTGGTTCGTTGGATGACCACCCGGGAAAACAGTATAACCATGAGGATGGTATGGGACGTCCTTAGCTAATTAATTAGAGGAACTAAGGTGTAGTTTGCTTCGCCGTCATGTCATCAATGGGGCTCGGTGTATGCGGCTCGCTCTACCGAGGGTGGTTTGCCCCTTGGGGAGGAGTGTGGTACATTTAGGAAACCTAACAGGCGGCTATAGCCTCAGGGAATCTTTGTAAATGCTTCGTAGTGAATCCCTAGCCATTCACCTCGGGATTGAACAAGGGTCTTGCAAGCCCGGGCTAGAGAGGGAATCACGACTCGTGGCTAAAGTGTGCAACCTCTGCAGAGTGTTATGAAACTGATATATTAATCGTGCTCACGGTTATGAGCAGCCTTGGAAGCTCCTTTGATTAGAGATACTATGATTACAGATGATGGTAAGGATAATTATGGTTTTAATGGTGATGATTATGATTATGGTTTCTGGTATTCTTTCCATTTGGAAGGAGTACTTTTGGGTTAATAACTTGGGTTTAATGCTAAAACCTGGCTCTCTACTAGTAATAATTACCTGACCAACTAAAAGAAATCGCTCTCAGTTTCACCCCACATACAGTTAGTCCACATCAACCAAACGGGATAATTGCTGAGTATGTTGATGTGTACTCACCCTTGCTTTACAACACCAAACCCCCCAGGTTGTCCACATTGCAACCCCTGCTCAGGAGAAGATGAAGTCATGGTGGAGGCTTTCCAAGAGTTCCAAGACTATGATGAGTTCTAGGCGTGGGTTAGCGGCTAACCCCTAGTTGGCTGCCTATGAAGGTCATGTGTTGCTATGTTTCGTTTTTGCACTTTAGTTTATGTTTAAGATTATGTGGATGTCTCGGGCATCATGATGTAATCAAATTAATACTCTCATGTTATTATTTGAGCACTGTGTGATGATGTTCAACTATGTAACTGCTGCGTATGTGAATTGCTGATCCTGGCACGTACATGGTTCGCATTCGGTTTGCCTTCTAAAACCAGGTGTGACACTAAAGCTCCATCTTTTCTCTCGAGCAGAACATGTACTTCTTTGCAATCACACCCACGCTCTTTGGACAGTCACACCAGCCACCGTTTGCCACCTGCAGTGCTGATAAGAAACTTATAAGAGCAGCGTAAGACACTTTCATATCTTGTGTTCCATCACCACCCCTGAGAGTAGTTGTAGGGTTCACACTGTTTGTTTGTTGATTTTTGTCTCTGTTTTGTACTAACAAATATAGGACCAAAGACCCAAACGGACAAGGATAAGGGCCCTAAGCCTACTGATGGTGGGTGTGTCTCCTATCTAGAATTGAAGGAGATGATGCGTGCAGTGACTAAAGCCTTTGAGAGCCACACCATTGATGCTGATTCATCTCCATCAGGTTCGATATATCCATCCTTCTCTTCTTTTGATGAAAATAATTCAAATGAGCATAATAAATGGGAAGTATCAATGAATAAGCTTTTTGCACGACGTCGTAAATGTGATAGGCGAAAAATTAAAATTGTGGCTAGTACTTTAACGAATGATGTGTTAGTTTGGTGGAATAATTTGCATGACTATCAAAAACCACAAACTTGGACTGATATGAAAGCACTTATGAGAGAACAATTTGTTTCTATAGATGATACTAAAAATAATTTGAGTAATTCTACTGATGTCATGCCTTTAGATAAATCTGAGTTGCCTTTGTTACAAGAGGATTGTCTTGTTGTTCCTTGTTATAAAGAAGAGTTGTGTGATGATAATACTATTATTTCTATGCCACAACTAGAGAACAAATTTGATGTTGTTGCTTCTGATCCTATTAATTATGCCAAAATTAGAACAATCAATCCTATAACTGGTGCATGATGAGATGAAATTGTTATCTTCTTTAAATACTTTGAGCTATATTGAATTTAATGTTATATGTAATCTAAATAATTTAGAGGAGAAACTTTATTCTAGTGTTGATTTGTCATGGTCATCTAAACATACATATCATATGTTATTGGAAGATATAATTGGAAAGGAGAATATATGGTACATCCAGTATATATTTGTTCAAATATGAAATCTCCTTTTGTCATAAAACAATATGATCAATTAGATGGATGTGTTAAAGCTAACCATATCACATCCAGTTCCACTTGTTCTTCTTTGTATGTTTTACAACAACAGGGTCAACTTCAAGAAGGGGAGCAAGGTTGGACGACATCAAGCACTGTATCAACACCTTTTGCAGGCACCAATGATTTTGAGTCGAGAACGACTCAAAACCAAGAGGGGGAGAATGGTGAGTACATGAATGTCAACTATATGGTCAAGGCCCAATCAATCATAGAGTCCCAAGCTCAAGAGGAGTTTAAGTCCAGTTTATTCGTGAATCGGGTTAGCACCGCAGGAATGGTCCTCACGAAAACGGACGCACAGACCACATATGAACTCTGTTTTAGATGCTCTAGATATCACTATAAAGCTAAGAAGATAAGATTTTCAACTCAACTGGTCCCACGTTAAAATATGCTCGAAGCTGATGAGAATTATCATAACAAGATGTCCAGAATCTACTAGAAATCAGCGCGTCTGTTTCTTGGCCTAAAGGCCTTATACATCCTAGGGTTGTTCGACCACCCCCTTGGCCACTGCCTGAGTATAGGATGACTCCAATTCAAGTGGGGGAGGATGATGAGGACATCACTCCCATACAAACAATGCATGGATCGACAACACGAGCACGTGCACAACAACTAAATCTCTAGGTTCATTCTTACCTAGTCAATTGTGTTTAGAGCTTACGCTTGGTGCCATGGATGTGTTGATGATTAGGAACCTTGGAAAGGACTAGAAAGGTCTTGAGAAAGGCCAAGATGTCAAGGAGGAGAAGCTAGGACGTTCACAACAAGAGAAAGCCAAGTCTGACTCAACTTCGTCTCCACCTTGGAGTCCAGGACCAGTCTGCACTAAAACAGAGGCCCAGGATGCATCCAAACTCTGATTAGATTTTGAGGAGATAATCTTTCCAGCCCAACTGGAACCACCTTAAAATTCATCCTGAGTCAACAGGAATCATCAAAATAAGTCAGTGTTCATATTATGTTTTGCAACACCATCTATTGGGTTGTTGGGCCATGTATCGTGTTGGAGCCCATTAGGGGTGTGACCAGGGGTCACACACTCCCCTAACCTCTATTTTATCAGCAGCCACCACCACATTAGGGTTTGAGTTTTGCTTAGATCATATTGTCATCGAACAGTGTCGTCATTCATCGGTTTGTGAGACCCCACCTCATGATCAGTGTAGTTTTGATTATGTTCTTTCTATTCTTGTTTGTGTTCTTGATTGTGCTTGCAGGGATAAGCCATTATGGCAAGGTCACTCGTGTGTCACGAGTGAAAACCAACTGAGCAGTGGTGTAGTGATTGTGAGGATCCGTTCGCTCAGAGCCTTGGATCATCAACGTCGAGATCTCCACCCAATCAAGTTATCCTACCACATGGAAGATCAGGCCTTTCCCTCTATCAGGTGGGTTTTGATTTTGACATCATGAAGTCAAAGCGAATCTCTGACCTACTCCTAAAAGGAGAAACAACTAAACCAATTGACCAATCACTAGATTAGATTGACAAAGGAATTAAAAGGGAAAAAGTATTGCAAGTAGCACAACTCTGTCACATAGAGCACTAGTGAAAGGGAAATAGGCTTACACCTTTTTCCTAAATAGATTTTGGTGGTTGAATTGCCCAACACAAATAATTAGACTAACTAGTTTGCTCTAGTCTATAAGTTTTACAGGTGCCAAAGGTTCACAACAAGCCAATAAAAAGACCAAAGATAGGTTCAAATAAAGAGAGCTAAAGAAATCCAAAAGGCACCCTGGTCTGGCGCACCGGACTGTCCGGTGTGCCACCGGATAGTGTCCGGTGCACCAGGGAACTCGACGCTGAACTCGCTACCTTCGGGAAAATGGAGGCCGCTCCGCTATAATTCACCGGACCGTCCGGTGTATGCACCGGACAGTGTCCGGTGGCGCACCGGATTGTCCGATGTGCCAGCGGAGCAACAGCTACTTCAAGCGCAACGGTCGACTGCAACGCATTTAATGTGCGCCTGCGCGCGCAGAGGTCGGAGCACGCGCAGTTGGCACACCGGACAGTCTACAGGACCTGTCCGGTGCACCACCGGACAGCCCAGAAGCCCCACAAGTCAGAGCTCCAACGGTCGAACCCCAACGGCTGGCTGACGTGGCTGGCGCACCGGACAGTGTCCGGTGGCGCACCGGACTGTCCGGTGCGCCATGCGACAGCAGACTTCCAATGGCCACATTTTGGTGGTTGGGGCTATAAATACCCCAACCACCCCACATTCAATTGCATCCAAGTTTCTAACATTCTACACATTACAAGAGCTATAGCATTCAATACAAGACACACCAAAGAGATCAAATCCTCTCCCAAGTCTCTAGTTCAATTCCAATCAATAGTGACTAGTGAGAGAGTGACTTGTGTTCATTTGAGCTCTTGTGCTTGGATTGCTTCTTTTTTCTCATTCTTTCTTGTGAATCACTCACTTGTAACCGAGGCAAGAGACACCAATTTTGTGGTGGTCCTTGCGGGGACTTAGTGTCCCGTGTGATTGAGAAGAGAAGCTCACTCGGTCTAAGTGACCGTTTGAGAGAGGGAAAGGGTTGAAAGAGACCCGGTCTTTATGACCACCTCAACGGGGAGTAGGTTTGCAAAAATCGAACCTCAGTAAAACAAATCCTTGTGTCTTACTCTTCATTTGCTTGTGATTTGTTTTTCACCCTCTCTCTTGGACTCAATTATATTTCTAACGCTAACCCGGCTTGTAGTTGTGATTAACTTTGTAAATTTTAGTTTCGCCCTATTCACCCCCCTCTAGGCGACTTTCAATTGGTATCGGAGCCCGGTGCTTCATTAGAGCCTAACCGCTCGAAATGATGTCGGGAGATCACGCCAAGAAGGAGATGGTGACTGGCGACAAGCCCGCTACAAGCCACAGGAAGGCTCCATCGGGAGAGTCCCGCAACAAAGGGAAGGAGAAGGAATCCTCTTCCCACAAGTCGCATCGGAGTGGCGACAAGAAAAAGAAGATGAGGAAGGTGGTCTACTACGAGACCGATTCTTCATCGCCATCCACCTCCGGCTCCGACGCGCCGTCCATAACTTCTAAGCGCCATGAGCGCAAGAAGTATAGTAAGATTCCCCTACGCTACCCTCGTATTTCAAAGCGTACTCCTTTACTCTCCGTTCCATTAGGCAAACCACCGGTTTTTGACGGTGAAGATTATAATATGTGGAGTGACAAAATGAGGCATCATCTAACCTCACTCCACACAAGCATTTGGAATGTTGTTGAGTTTGGTGTACAGGTACCATCCGTAGGGGATGAGGACTACGATTCGGACGAAGTGGCCCAAATCCACCACTTCAACTCCCAAGCCACTACTATACTCCTCGCCTCTCTAAGTCGAGAGGAGTATAATAAGGTGCAAGGGTTGAAAAGCGCAAAGGAAATTTGGGACGTGCTCAAGACCGCGCACGAAGGAGACGAGGTGATAAAAATCACCAAGCGGGAGACGATCGAGGGGGAGCTCGGTCGGTTCATGCTTCACCAAGGGGAGGATCCACAAGCAATGTACAATCAATTGAAGACCTTGGTGAATCAAGTGCGCAACCTTGGGAGCACAAAATGGGATGACCATGAGATGGTCAAGGTTATTCTTAGATCCCTCGTTTTTCTTAACCCTACGCAAGTTCAATTAATTCGAGGTGATCCTAGATACAAGCTAATGTCTCCCGAGGAGGTTATAGGAAAATTTGTGAGCTTTGAGCTAATGATTAAAGGCTCAAAGAAAATCATCGAGCAAGGCACCTCCTCCACGCCCGAGGCACAACCCGTCGCATTCAAGGCAACGGAGGAGAAGAAGGAAGAGTCTACACCAAGTAGGCTCCCCATCGACGCCTCAAAGCTCGACAATGAGGAGATGGCTTTAATCATCAAAAGCTTTCGACAAATCCTCAAGCAAAGGAGGGGGAAGGACTACAAGCCCAGCTCCAAGAAGGTTTGCTACAAGTGTGGTAAGCCCGGTCACTTTATTGCAAAATGTTCTATTTCTAGTGACAGTGACAGGGGCAACGACAAGAAGGGGAGAAGAAAGAAAAAGAAGAGGTACCACAAGAAGAAGGGCGGCGATGCCCATGTGTGCCGTGAGTGGGACTCCGACGAGAGCTCCACCGACTCCTCCTCCGACGAGGACGCCGCCAACATCGCCGTCAACAAGGGACTCCTCTTCCCCAATGTCGGCCACAAGTGCCTCATGGCAAAGGACGGCAAAAGGAAGAAGGTAAAATCTAAATCCTCCACTAAATATGCATCTTCTAGTGATGAAGACAATTCTAGTAATGAGGAGGATAATCTATTTACTCTATTTGCCAACCTTAACATGGAACAAAAAGAAAAGTTAAATGAATTGATTAGCGCTATTCATGATAAGGATGAACTCTTGGATAGCCAAGAGGACTTCCTAATTAAGGAAAATAAGAAGCATGTTAAGGTTAAGAATGCTTATGCTCTAGAGACGGAAAAATGTAAAAAATTAACTAGTGAGCTAAGCACATGCCATGATTTGATTGCCAACCTTAGAAATGAGAATGCTAGATTAATTGCTAAGGTTGATTCAAATGTTTGTGATGATTCATATGACAATCTTAGAAATGATCATGCTATTTCTATTGCTAAGATTGAAACATTGAATGCCTCTCTTGCTAGCCTTAGGATTGAAAATGAAAAATTGATTGCTAAGGCTAAAGACTTAGATGTTTGCAATGCTTCCATTTCCGATCTTAGAAGTGAAAATGACATTTTACATGCTAAGATTGTTGAACTAAAAACTTGCAAACCCTCTACATCCACTATTGAGCATGTTTCTATTTGCACTAGATGTAGAGATGTTGACATTGATGCTATTCATGATCACATGATTTTAATTAAACAACAAAATGATCATATAGCAAAATTAGATGCTAAAATTGCCGAGCATGAGCTAGAAAATGAAAAATTTAAATTTGCTCGTAGTATGCTTTATAATGGGAGACGCCCTGGCATCAAGGATGGCATTGACTTCCAAAGGGGAGACAATGTCAAACTTAATGCCCCTCCTAAAAAATTGTCTAACTTTGTTAAGGGCAAGGCTCCCATGCCTCAGGATAACGAGGGTTACATTTTGTACCCTGCCGGTTATCCCGAGAACAAAATTAGGAGAATTGACTCTAGGAAGTCTCACTCTGGCCCTAATCATGCTTTTATGTATAAGGGTGAGACATCTAGTTCTAGGCAATCAACTCGTGCTAAATTGCCTAAGAAGAAAACCCCTAGTGCATCAAATGAACCTAGCATTTCATTTAAAACTTTTGATGCATCTTATGTTTTGACTAACAAATCCGGCAAAGTAGTTGCCAAGTATGTCAGGGACAAACACAAGGGATCAAAGACTTGTGTTTGAGTACCCAAAGTTCTGGTATCTAATGTCAAAGGACCCCAAACTGTTTGAGTACCTAAAATCAAGAACTAAAATTGTTTTGTAGGTTTATGCATCCGGGGGCTCAAGTTGGATCATCGATAGCGGATGCACAAACCACATGACAGGGGAGAAGAAGATGTTCTCCTCCTATGAGAAAAACCAAGATCCCCAACGGGCTATCACATTCGAGGATGGAAACCAAGGTTTGGTCAAAGGTTTGGGTAAAATAGCTATATCTCCTGACCATTCTATTTCCAATGTTTTTCTTGTAGACTCCTTAGATTACAATTTGCTTTCTGTATCTCAATTATGTAAAATGGGCTACAACTATCTTTTTATAGATACAGGTGTCACTGTCTTTAGAAGAAGTGATGATTCAGTAGCATTTAAGGGAGTGTTAGAGGGTCAGCTATACTTAGTTGATTTCAATAGAGCTGAACTCGACACTTGCTTAATTGCTAAGACTTACATGGGCTGGCTCTGGCATCGCCGACTAGCACATGTTGGGATGAAGAATCTTCACAAACTTCTAAAGGGAGAACACATTTTAGGACTAACCAATGTTCATTTTGAGAAAGACAGGATTTGTAGTGCATGCCAAGTCGGAAAGCAAGTTGGTGTTCATCATCCACATAAGAACATCCTGACGACTGACAGGCCACTTGAGCTCCTCCACATGGACCTATTCGGCCCGATCGCTTACATAAGCATCGGCGGGAGTAAGTACTTTCTTGTTATTGTGGATGACTATTCTCGCTTCACTTGGGTATTCTTTTTACAGGAAAAATCTCAAACCCAAGAGACCTTAAAGGGATTCTTGAGACGGGCTCAAAACGAGTTCGGCTTAAGGATCAAGAAAATTAGAAGCGATAATGGGACGGAGTTCAAGAATCCACAAATTGAAGGCTTCCTTGAGGAGGAGGGCATCAAGCATGAGTTCTCTTCTCCCTACACGCCACAACAAAATGGTGTAGTGGAGAGGAAGAATAGAACTCTATTGGACATGGCAAGAACCATGCTTGATGAGTACAAGACTTCGGATCGGTTTTGGGCCGAGGCGGTCAACACCGCTTGCTACGCCATCAACTAGTTCTATCTACATCGAATCCTCAAAAAGACATCTTACGAACTCCTAACCGGTAAAAAGCCCAATGTTTCATATTTTAGAGTCTTTGGTAGCAAATGTTTTATACTTGTTAAAAGAGGTAGAAAGTCCAAATTTGCTACTAAGGCTGTAGAAGGCTTTTTACTAGGATATGATTCAAACACAAGGGCATATAGAGTCTTTAACAAGTCCACTGGACTAGTTGAAGTTTCTTGTGACATTGTGTTTGATAAAACTAACGGCTCTCAAGTAGAGCAAGTTGATCTTGATAAATTAGATGATGAAGAGGCTCCGTGCATCGCGCTAAGGAACATGTCCATTGGGGATGTGTGTCCTAAGGAATCCGAAGAGCCCATTCTAGCACAAGATCAACCATCCTCCTCCATGCAAGCATCTCCACCAACTCAAGATGAGGATGAGGCTCAAGATGATGAAGAGGAAGATCAAGAAGATGAGCCACCTCAAGACGATGGCAATGATCAAGGGGGAGATACATTTGATCAAGAAAAGGAGGATGAGCAAGTTCCAAGACCGCCACACCCAAGAGTCCACCAAGCAATCCAACGAGATCACCCCGTTAACACCATCCTCGGCGACATTCATAAGGGGGTAACCACTAGATCTCGTGTTGCACATTTTTGTGAGCATTACTCTTTTGTTTCCTCTATTGAGCCACACAGGGTAGAGGAAGCACTTCAAGATTCGGATTGGGTGATGGCGATGCAAGAGGAGCTCAACAACTTCACGAGGAATGAGGTATGGCATTTAGTTCCACATCCTAACCAAAATATTGTAGGAACCAAGTGGGTCTTCCGCAACAAACAAGACGAGCATGGTGTGGTGACAAGGAACAAAGCCCGACTTGTGGCCAAGGGTTATTCACAAGCCAAAGGTTTGGATTTCGGTGAAACCTATGCACCCGTAGCTAGGCTTGAGTTAATTCACATTTTACTTGCCTATGCTACTTACCATGGCTTCAAGCTTTATCAAATGGACATGAAAAGTGCCTTCCTCAACGGACCTATCAAGGAAGAGGTCTATGTTGAGCAACCTCCCGGCTTTGAAGATAGTGAGTACCCTAACCATGTTTATAGACTCTCTAAGGCGCTTTATGGGCTCAAGCAAGCCCCAAGAGCATGGTATGAATGCCTAAGAGATTTTCTTATTGCTAATGGCTTCAAAGTCGGAAAGGCCGATCCTACTTTATTTACTAAGACTCCTGCAAATGATTTGTTTGTATGCCAAATTTATGTTGATGATATTATATTTGGGTCTACTAACGAATCTACATGTGAGGAATTTAGTAGGATCATGACACAAAAATTCGAGATGTCGATGATGGGGGAGTTGAAGTATTTCCTAGGATTCCAAGTCAAGCAACTCCAAGAGGGCACCTTCATTAGCCAAACGAAGTACATTCAAGACATTCTAACCAAGTATGGGATGAAGGACGCAAAGCCCATCAAGACACCCATGGGAACTAATGGGCATCTCGACCTCGACACGGGAGGTAAATCCATAGATCAAAAGGTATACCGGTCGATGATAGGTTCCTTACTCTATTTATGTGCTTCACGACCGGATATTATGCTTTCCGTATGCATGTGTGCAAGATTCCAAGCCGATCCTAAGGAAGCTCACCTTAGGGCCGTAAAACGAATCTTGAGATATTTAGTTTATACTCCTAAGTTTGGCCTTTGGTACCCCAGGGGATCCACATTTGATTTAATTGGTTATTCCGATGCCGATTGGGTAGGGTGCAAAATTAATCGAAAGAGCACATCGGGGACTTGCCAGTTCTTGGGAAGATCTCTGGTGTCTTGGGTTTCAAAGAAGCAAAATTCTGTGGCTCTTTCAACCGCCGAAGCCGAGTATATTGCCGCAGGCCATTGTTGCGCGCAATTGCTTTGGATGAGGCAAACCCTTAGGGACTATGGTTACAAATTAACCAAAGTTCCTCTTCTATGTGATAATGAGAGTGCAATCCGCATGGCGGATAATCCCGTTGAGCATAGCCGCACTAAACACATAGCCATTCGGTATCATTTTCTAAGGGATCACCAACAAAAGGGGGATATCGAGATTGCATATGTTAGCACCAAAGAATAATTAGCCGATATTTTTACCAAGCCATTGGATGAACAAACTTTTACCAAACTTAGGCATGAGCTAAATATTCTTGATTCTAGAAACTTTTATTGATGTTTTGCACACATAGCTCATACATATACCTTTGATCATCTCTTTCATGTGCTATGACTAATGTGTTTCTTCAAGTCCATTTCATGCTGAGTCATAGATTGAAAGGGAAAAGGAGTCTTCGGTGAAGACAAGGCTTCCACCCCGCTCCATCGAATCATTCATCCTTCACCGTCGCTCCGCACAACTCTCCAACTTTGGTATAATCTTCACTCCTTCACTTTCGTCCAAAGAGGGAGAGAGTAGTTTAAAAGGGCTTATATTTTACTCAAATATCCATTTTTGGCGATTCATGCCAAAGGGGGAGAGAGTATTAGCCCAAAGCAAGAGGACCGCACCACCACCAATTTCAAAAATGTAGTCTTTTATTTGGCAAAGTTTTTTCAATTGGTATCTTATATTGATGGTATACCCTCTTCAAAATTAATATCTTAAACCCTCTTGAACACTAAGAGGAGGATTTCATTAAGGGGGAGTTTTGTTTAGTCAAAAGAAAAGCTTTTGAAACAGGGGGGAGAAAATTTGAAAATGCTTCTCAAAATCTTATTCATTTACCTTTGACTATTTGCAAAAGAAATTTGAAAAGAATTTTCAAAACATTTTGCAAAAACAAAACATGTGGTGCAAGCGTGGTCCAAAATGTTATTAAAAAGAAAAGACATCCATGCGCATCTAGTAAGTATTATTTATTGGTTTCATTCCAAGCAACCTTCGCACTTACATTATGCAACCTAGTCCAACTCTGCACTTCCATATTCGCTTTGGTTTGTGTTGGCATCAATCACAAAAAAGGGGGAGATTGAAAGGGAAATAGGCTTACACCTTTTTCCTAAATAGATTTTGGTGGTTGAATTGCCCAACACAAATAATTGGACTAACTAATTTGCTCTAGTCTATAAGTTTTACAGGTGTCAAAGGTTGACAACAAGCCAATAAAAAGAACAAAGATAGGTTCAAATAAAGAGAGCTAAAGAAATCCCAAAGGCACCCTGGTCTGGCGCACCGGACTGTCCGGTGTGCCACCGGACAGTGTCCGGTGCACCAGGGAACTCGACGCTGAACTCGCTACCTTCGGGAAAATGGAAGGCCGCTCCGCTATAATTCACCGGACCGTCCGGTGTATGCACCGGACAGTGTCCGGTGGCGCACCGGACTGTCCGGTGTGCCAGCGGAGTAACGGCTACTTCAAGCGCAACGGTCGTCTGCAACGCATTTAATGCGCGCCTGCGCGCACAGAGGTCAGAGCACGTGCAATTGGCGCACCGGACAGTCTACAGGACCTGTCTGGTGCACCACCGGACAGCCCAGAAGCCCCACAAGTCAGAGCTCCAACGGTCGAACCCCAACGGCTGGCTGACGTGGCTAGCGCACCGGACAGTGTCCGGTGGCGCACCGGACTGTCCGGTGCGCCATGCGACAGCAGACTTCCAACGGCCACATTTTGGTGGTTGGGGCTATAAATACCCCCAACCACCCCACATTCAATTGCATCCAAGTTTCCAACATTCTACACATTACAAGAGCTATAGCATTCAATACAAGACACACCAAAGAGATCAAATCCTCTCCCAAGTCTCTAGTTCAATTCCAATCAATAGTGACTAGTGAGAGAGTGACTTATGTTCATTTGAGCTCTTGCGCTTGGATTGCTTCTTTTTTCTCATTCTTTCTTGTGAATCACTCACTTGTAACCGAGGCAAGAGACACCAATTGTGTGGTGGTCCTTGCGGGGACTTAGTGTCCCGTGTGATTGAGAAGAGAAGCTCACTCAGTCTAAGTGACCGTTTGAGAGAGGGAAAGGGTTGAAAGAGACCCGGTCTTTGTGACCACCTCAACGGGGAGTAGGTTTGCAAAAATCGAACCTCGGTAAAACAAATCCTTGTGTCTTACTCTTCATTTGCTTGCGATTTGTTTTTCACCCTCTCTCTCGGACTCAATTATATTTCTAACGCTAACCCGGCTTGTAGTTGTGATTAGCTTTGTAAATTTCAGTTTCACCCTATTCACCCCCCTCTAGGCGACTTTCAACTAGAGACTATAAAATGGCCTGGCAAAGAATCCAGTCGGTCAGCGAGCAAGTCTGAATTATTTTTGTCAAGAAGTAGATGAAAGCTGATGAAACCCCTTCCTTGTCAGTATGCTCAATGTAACCTTTACCTCTAACGGGGCGTTTGGATCCCTTCATTTTAGAGGAATTGGAATTCACTCAAGAAAGTAACTTATTTAGTTTGGAATTTGACATTCCACCACTTTCCAAAGTTCAGATTTAAGCCTATCTCAAATTCATGGGGTGGAGGGTGGGAAATAATTTTATGCATTAGTAGAATTTGTTTCTACTCTGTAACTTACATGACACTCTTCTTCTCACTACTCTATAGTAAAAATGTAGCACATAAATATCTCCAACATCTTGCTAATTAGGGATGAAAGTAGGATGGGAAAATCCCGAACCGACCGTTATCGTATAACCGATTTGGTTAGTTTTGTCCCGATCGATTTCGAACCCGATGTAAAAAACGAAAACGGAACGAAAACGGGATATACAAAACGGTAAACGGAAACGGAAACGGTAGAGTTGTTTTCCCGACCGTTTAACCGGGATCCCGTTTTTAATCGGGATGATCCCGTTTTGTTACCGTATTTTATAATTCGGGATCACTTCAATACGGCCTGCTTCAATCCAGATATCACTCTGAGGCCCAGCTCATCTAAACAAAAACCTAACCTAGGTTACCTAGCGCCGTCCGCTCCTCTCTCTGCTCTCTCCCAGCCGTAGCAAACGCCGCCGTCCGCCCTCCACAGCTTCACTGCTCGTCTGCTCCAGCGACCAGCGGGCAGCTAGGCGCCTGCGCCATTCTCCTGCTCTCTCTCAGCCGCGCGTGAGCCGTAGCAAAGTAGCAAACGCTGCCGTCCTCCTGCTCTCTGGTCTCCCAGCCGTGAGCCGTAGCAAACGCCGCCGTCCTCTCCTACTCTCTGCTCAACTGCTCTCTCCAGCGGGTAGCGGTGCCGGTCCAGCCTCCAGAGTCCAGAGGCCACGGCTCGGCGGCTCCCTCCCAGACGGCCAGCCTCCACACGCCGCCGTCCGAGACCAGCCCGAGAAGAAGCTTGCTGCGTTGAACACTGCTGACCACGCCGCAGTCCGAGAAGAAGCTTGCCGAGAAAAGCTTGCTCCCTCTGCTCTCCAGTCTCCATTGCTGACCACGGCTACAGCTCTGCTGTCCACGGCTCTGCTCTCCACTGCTGACCACAGACCACCTGCTGTCCACGGAATGAAGATACAACAAGTGGCTGGAGAGCAATGTGTCTTTTGTTTGTTGAGAGATGTGAGCAAATAAGCCTTGATTGTAATAGTCTATGCGTGCTAAGTGATCCAAATGTGAGCAAGTGATTATGAATATGTGTTTTAAACTTTGTATTGTGTCATGTGTGCTAGTAGACTTATATGACTTCTTATGTTAGCCAAGAGCCCAAGACTTATGTGCTACATTAAACTTTGTGTGCTCCGGATTTACATGGCTTTTATAGTTTTATTTGTGTTTAATTAAGACTTGTGTTTACAATTTTTTATTTGTTGTTAAGTTTTGAATATATGGTTTCATGGTGTTGATTTACCGAACAAAAATACCGGTTCCCGTCCGATTTCGACTTTAACCCGACCGGATCGTATCGTTTTTCGATTCCCGTATTTATCCCGTTCGTTTTCGTTACCGATATATCCCGTTTTCGTTTTCGTCCCGCAAGGTAGATATGAAAATGAAAACGGTAGAGGTATTTTCCCGACCGTTCCCGACCGTTTTCATCCCTATTGCTAATAATAGTATACTAATATATTTTGCATAAAACCGAATTAGCTTAATTGATATATATCTAAATTACTATTATTAGAATGGAATTCAATTCCAATGATCCAAACGGGACGTAAAGGAAAATAAGTGGTCGATCCACACACCCTTAGACTTTGATCTAGAAGAACACACGTCAAGGGAGGAAACCACAAGACTCTACCAATGTCGTCCGGAGTCAGTGCACCTGATCACCATGTACGCATCATAGTCTAGACAGCAAGAGCACCAGAACTCAAACAACGATGAGGACTCACATACACATGCATGATGATAGTTGTGGGGGCAAGAACACTATCGCCTTGAGAGGCGACAACAGCATGAGGAAGAGTGGCATCTACACGACAGGCGCTGATATTGTAAGCACTACTAGGATTGTCCCTTCTTCTAGTTTTGTTGTATCGAGGATGCATCGGTTACAGACTGTTGATGACTGACTCGAGTGGGCTAGGCCTTATCATCCTGAACACTAAGCATCAGCCTTTCAGTGGCTCGGGCCTACGCTGGAACACCACCAAAAGTCAATCTAAGAGGCTCCACCACCCAGGGAGTCAGTCTAAAAAGCTCCATGTAAACAAGAGCCGATGGAGGAGGAGCAACGACAACGACAAAAAAGGATCGGTCTTTTGGGGCCAAATAGCGACTACATACAACTCTACCATAGAACCTTCTCGCTACCGTACCCAAATAGCTGAAGAATCGATGGTCCATAAGCAATTGCAAGGTCACCCTCTACAATGGTATCTACAACCAATTGTCCACATCCCGACCGAGCGGAGTAGGTGATGCTATGCTCCTTCAAGTAACAAAGGAGACTCCCGCAACAGACTTGGCGAAACGAACTTCAAGATGGAGCTCATGTGGCGTGTTTTTCGCCATCAGTCCATGTGGTGCGCACAACACGATGACAATAACTCCAATAATGAAAGCAAACGATCTTGTCTCAATGTTCAATGAGTATCAGTGAGTCCCTGCCATAAATAAAAGTATGGTAAACAAGATCTACAAGGCCCGATAGATGATAACTTAATAAAAATTGTTTAAGCATTTCACCAATTTGTTGGATCAATCCATCACCGATATGGATGATGATATGAAAAGGACTCGTACGTTCGCCGTAAACAATGATCAAACAATTTAAACAAAATAAGAGAAAAAATACCATGAAGGATGATGACTATGATTAGTACTATATTTTTTATTTTCAATATTTTACATTTTATATCTTTCCTTAATTACGTGAACGAATGTTTTTTAAAAATAAAACACCATGTTTTATTTAAATACGAGTGTAAAAAAGTTGATGTGGCGTTGAGGTTGTTATAGCATGATGGTAGATACTGTGCACCGAAGATAACTTCCAACAATGCTTAATAGCATGGTTGGTAGTGTGGTCGGTAGCTGACGTGATGGACGGTACGAACTGAATGGGTGCTACCGACCGCTACGGTTCCATTACGTGTTGGTTTGGCTACTCGATGACTGTACTAATCGTCTGAACCCATCAATACGGACCATGTTGGAGTCGAATCGGTCGATACCGATCGGTCGGTATTGATCACGACATTGGATGGATCACGACATTAAGGACCGACTTTAATGATGTGACATGTTCTGATTGGTCTACGCGTGCGTTAGCTACCTGTTTTTAACCATTCGGATTCCAAAACTACGAAGTCTAATCTACACATTATATTTTATTTCTATAAATTATTCATTATTTATTTTTATGTTTAAGTTATGTAATTTATTTATAAATTACATATTTTTTTATTTTTATGTTTGAGTTATACAATTTTTTAATTGCTGTTATAAATTATGTAATTTTATTCGCTTAATTATGTAATTATATGTATTTGAATTTCAGCAAAACGCCGTGTGTTATGTCACATAAAAGTCGATAAAAATTGTGTGGCGATAAGATGATGATAAAAGTTGAATATTAGATAGAGCCTGCGATAGATAAAGACTGATCGTGATCCATATAGACCGATCGATAACGGCGATAAATGATGTAACGGTTGATACAATCGGGAAAGACCGGAATTAGCCTTATGAGGAAGGAGTACCACTATGTCTGCGTGGAGAAGCCCTATCAGCATAAGATGAATTCTCATAGCTAAACATGCACGTATTGAAGCGGTACTTGCGCTCATGCTGACTGGAGACTTTTGGGGACCACGGATGACAGGGTTCGGTAGTTTGGGTATTTTACGTTTGTAGCGAGAGCACGCAGGGACGACATGAATTGCTGACGATGTGGTCATGAGTGTAGGTATGCTTGCCTGAACCAGTAATTTGGTACTCCCTTCAATCTTTTTTATTTGTCGTGCGGTTTAGTTCAAAAATAATCGTACGGTTTAGTTCAAAAATAAGCGACAAATATTCATCAATAGGTTTCACTGGCGTATGTATTTTTTTTTCGAATTATATAGCACAACACAGACGCATATGTCATATACTCACACGATTTGTCCCAATCAATTGCTCACAGAACACTAGATGTAGTTGGATGTATTATACAGACATAAAATACAGAACATGCCACACCTTGTGTTGTCCGAGACAAAGCACAGTGCCACAGCATGGCTATACCATACAGTGCACAATACATGGGGATCCATACAACATAAAACCTCAAAACCTTACAGACTTATCCTTTCAGTGAACACAGGAAGCATGCCTGGATGGCCTGTGCACACCTTTGGTCTCTTCTTGCGTGCCAGCTTCCGCTCCAGCACCTTGACCTTCTCACTTAGGTCCGTGATGACCCCCATCTGATCGTTGCCGGACGTCAGAAGCTTTTGCAGAAGCTCTTTCAGCTTCTGGTTCTCTTCTGCCAGCGTCTTCTCGTCGCTGGCCTTTGGATCATCAGGAGCTAGGAAGGCAGAAGCAGCCTTGTTCTCTGTCTGCACAGAGAGGTCTTTTAGAGAAGCTTCGTCTTCAGCAGGATTTGCACCTGCTGCTGTAAGTGTCGGAGCATCCTTCGGCATCTCATTGCATTTGTCCATCTCAGAGAGAGGCACACCAGAATCTTCAGCGGAATTTTCTCCCTCTGTGCCTGCTAGAGCGGCCTTCTGAGTCTTAGTGCATTCATCTGTCTCAGAGACATCTGAATGGATGTTTTCTTTCCGAGCATCAGTTTGGCTCTCTGGTGACACCATCTCAGGCCCCTCGTAGACTGCGATGCCACCATCCTGTGGACATGATAATTCACAGCTACCTGAACCAGGAAAGACTGTTCCACCTATTGTATCGTCTGCCTCTTCTCCGAGGCTTGGGTGACTCTTCGCAATGTCAGGTTCCTTCCTCGATGCCTCACAAAGAGGATCCTCGCAATTTGCAGAACCTCCGGTTACCTTGTCAACAACAATAGTTACAGTTTTCTCATCCGCATGTGCTTCCTCATCCTTGCCAGAAACACCACATTGCATTTTATCGGATTCATCCAAGATGGACAGTTCTCGGACAGAGACAGACTCCGATCTTGGTTCCAGCAAGGTAGGTTGATCATTCTTTTCTACATCTGCAGAAGTACCCAGTTCATCATCATTCGTCGAAGCCTCTATTGTTCCATCTGGTACTTCGCCACAATCTTTCATGGAATCCACAGCTTGTACCTGCAAGCTGATATCTCTTGCTTCTTGTTGGTCTTCTGTGTTGGGTACAACAAAGTCCTTAGTAGGAGTTGGACCATGCTGCTCGATATCCTTGTCCTCCAAATGAATAGGGCTGCTCGATCTGTTATGCTCATTTTCAGCAGAAGAAACATCATCTTTCAGTTCCACATTTTCTAGAGCTACAGTTTCATGCACCTGACTGTTAATTGGGCCATCCTGTTTTAATACACGAAGCATTAATTATTGTTCAAAAAAATATGATCACTCTATAGCTTGTCATCAAAATAAATGATAACTTACATTCTCAGCCGCCACTTCACTTTCCACAGCCAGAGTACTTATGTCCATGTCCTCAGTGGATGCAGGAGACGACCCTGTATTTGATTCAGCATAGAGATTCTGATCGGTCGAAGCTGTGTATTGTTTCAGTCCACTAGAATCCCCTGATGTAGTATCATACAATAGTGCCGTGGAGTTCACCAATGGTGGCTCTTTTACTTCATCCTCAGATGCTGGTTTCTCCTGCTGACAACAGAAATGCTATCAGTATCACCTTTTGCAACTTAAACTATGAGTGAATGGGAAAGACTTACTTCTTCAGTCACTTGTTCCACTGAAGTAACATTTGATTCTCCAATTCCATGCTCCTGGTTGTCAGCTGTAAAAGCTTCATCACTTAACATATCCATCGATGATGCTACCTGAATTTCAATCTGTCCCTCAGTTTTCCCCTGTTGAACATAAATAGTTAAGTCCTACTTGTAATTTAAAGTTAATCTCGTGAATAAATCAGATGCAAAAAACTAAAGCAATGATGATTACTTTCATTTTTCTTCTGGGTTAGTACTGTTAGACTACCCGTCTAAGG